>CM066734.1:45066500-46316500 GCA_033961575.1 Aselliscus stoliczkanus
TAAATATCAGTTATTCTCACACGCATTTTTGTTAAGTTGGAAGAAAAGTGTCAACTTAGAAGAACCCCTGAATCAACCAGTCACTCAAACTGCCCTCACACTGGTCCTTCCACGGCTAGGCTGCTGTATTTACTGGCCAGAGATGCCCCAATCCAGAAACTGTCCAGCCTGGCCCTGCCACAAGGGGCACCAAGTGCAGCTCAGGCCTGTCTGACGCCAAAGGAGACTGAAATGATACGTTTGTTCTGCTTTTACTGCCGCATTTTTAAAAAGAATTGCTACACTAGAATGAATAGATTATGAGTAAATAAAAAGAAGCTGTCAGTCTCTTTGAAGGTTGTGTTTAAAGGGACTTGCCAAGTCAGGACAGAAGAGTGACAAGATAGAGACCCTGGTGTTTTACAGGCTCAGCCCAGCTCTTCCGCTTCATCTGCACAGCACTAAAGGATGTGTTGAAGCATTGAATCACAAAAAAAGTGGCACACAAAATAAAAGGTGCCACATCACAATGATTGTAGTGTTTTAACTGCCGAGTGCCACATTACCCAATCCAATTGAAACGCAGGTCTACACAACCCAAGGAAACGTACAATACTTACATAACTTATAATTAGAAGTCTGCCTAACATTTGACTTTCTAATGAGTGTAATGAGATTACATGCCTGATAGAAGCATTTGTGCAAAAGCAACTTTCGTGTTTAATGAGGCCCTAATACAGGTCAAAATCGAATTATTTTCTCTCCTTCCCAAATTCTCTCCAGTGTGAAATCTCCATCTTTTAAGGGAAGGACGCGAAGGCTGAAAGGGGTGAGAGGGTCCACAGCCAAGGGCCTCCTCGGAGCTTCACGACCCAGAATCTCCGCGTGTCTGGCCGGGTTGCGCTGCGGGATCGGGCTTGCGGCCTCGCTTTAATTGCTCTTGGACTGCATCCATGGTACCCGTGGCGCGTGGGGAACCCCTCGATGGGTCTGAAACTAGGTTAAAGCAATTAGCATGCTGCCGACATATTGCCCTCCAGCAGGGCCGTGGGTACCGGGGAGCTCCTGATTGTACCTTGGAGGGCCAGGCCGGGGCCGACGCGGGAGCAGGGCCTCGCCTGGCTCGGGCCTGCGCGGCGCCAGGTGGGCGGTTCTGCGGAAGGTGCGCGCCTGCTGCGCGCGGCCCCGTTCCGCGCCACCCTTTCACGCCCCCCCTTCACGCCCACGGCGTCGGAGCGCGCGCCGGGTCCCTAATCAGCGGCCGCCAAACCGAGCTCCAGCTCACAGCGGGAGACTCCAGGAGTGCAGGGGAAGCGTGGTAGCGGCGGCAGAGACTCGCAGCAGTGGGGTTTCTAGAGCTTTCCCGCTGAGCTACCCCGGCCGCGCCCTCGAGTTTCTCCCGGTCGCTAGGGGGCGGTCCTGCGCCCTCCGCTCGAGGCTGGCCTGCCCAGGTGGCTTGCCAAGGAAGACAAGATTCTGTCGGAGGCAAAATGCAATCAGTTTTAGAAATAAGCCAATTGCAGAAGTGGCTGAAGGAGAGAACATGCTCCTGCTCACCTTACCTAAAAGACCCTGGATTGGAGGGGAAGGCATCCGAGGGGTCTTCCGGTCTCAGCACCCACAGTCCTCTGCCCCATCTCCTTTAGTTACGTCTGAGTTCCATGTACCTGATGCTGCGGAAGGGATAGGCCATAGGGCAGCTCAAGAGCAACCCTTTCTCTCCAGCCCATGGAAGCAGAAAGACCCCTTCCCTTGGCCAGGCCCGGAAATAGCCGTCTGTTCCCACCGTACACAGAGAATTCACTTTGTACACTATGATTAGGCAGGGTAGGGGTGACCTCGGGTAAGCCAAACATAGTCTCTGAGCCTCAGCTTTTCCTCTCCGAAAAATGGGAATACCAAACACAGAATGACCTACTTGCCTCATAGGGTGTTTGGAAGCTACGGTAGGACAAAAATACAGGCAAGTCACTAGTTAGGGCAGGTGATGCAGATGAAGGGTACTCTTAGAGAGCTGAGCACTGGGAGTAGAGTTGGACATCCCTAACCCGATAACGCCCTCCCTGTCAGCTAAATCTTATTAAAAAGTGGTTTCCTACTAGATAGCTACATTTTGAGTCTCTGGCCTAGTTACCTTTTACAGACTGGGTTAATTCTTCTTTTTCGAGATACAGCTACCCCCATCATGTATTAAACAAATAACTTTTAGAAAAATGTGTAAATAGCATTTATTAACATCGCTTAGAAATAAACCACATCTGACAATAAATTAGCATGAAGCTTTCTGGCCAGAGTTCTTCCAACAATGCAAAGTTTTGCAAAGGTGCTGGGGGAAATCATAGGCTATTGCATATTTTTAGAAAATCAGGATAAATTATATAAATTATATATTTAAAAAGAGATCATCTATTTCATTAACTTGACAGCATAATGCATAATAAATAGATAAATAACAGTTGATTGCCATTAGAAAAATGTGATCCTTAAATTACATTTACATTATAGATATTTACATGTACAATATGCACAGAAACATAATCAGATCCTCAGGCGAGTCTGGATTTCTCAGGACACAAACTCAAAGGGCGGTTCGTTTTCTATGTTGTTGAAGGAAGGTTTGCTGTTGAGTTTTCTGGGGTCCTCTGGGGTCCACACTTTGGCTGTTCGGATAATATTTTGTTCTTTGAGTTGTTTTTCATCAGTCCATGAAAGAGAGTGCCCTGCAAGAGGAGGGAGGCCATAATCGGGATCGCTGGGGGAGGGAGACCCTGAGGAGGTGAAAAGAAAAAAACAGACTGTGAATGTCCAACCCTACTCCCAATGGAACCCTCCGGTCCTTTAGGATCCCCGCCGGGGCACCTCGATAGGCATCTTGGGTTACATTGGAATAACACTCTCCCTCCACCCCTCAAGCCCCCAGCGCCCCCTCCCCAGAACCCTAGGAGCTGCAAGTCCATTGGGGTCTTGCGCCCCTGAGTTGTGGTCAAGTGGCAGAAAAAAATCTGAGAAGCGCCAACTCGAGCTCAAGGTCGCCGGCACCCACGGGCCATCTGTCAGTCGGTCGGTTTGTCGGTCTGTTCACCCAGTCCCTTCGGGACCTTCCAAGCCCATCCCCGTCTCCCCGAGCTGGAATGCGGGCGCACTTACGGGTGCCCCGATGGCAGATGATGACCTTGTGGGCCTGGCTGCCAGGGCTGTCACCACCCAGACGGCCGCCACCGCCGGGTCCCCCGCCAACACCGGCGCCGCCGCCGCGCAGGGGCAGGTCGGCCTGCACCAACTCGCTGAGGAAATTGATGTAACCGATGGCCAGGCGCAGCGTGTCCACCTTGGAGAGGCGCTTCTCATAGGGCAGCGTGGGAATGTGTGAGCGCAGCCCCTCGAAAGCGTCGTTGATGGACTGCATGCGCCGCCGCTCGCGCACGTTGGCCGCCTGTCGCAGCTGCTGCAGCTCGGCCTCCGAGCGCACCCGCCGCCGCCTTCGCGCGGCTGCCGCTCCACTCAGGCCGCGTAGCCGGGCCCCCGGGGACAGCACTGCCGCCCCGGCGCAAGGGTAGGCCAGGCACGAGGGTGGCGAGTCAGGTGAGTAAGGGAAGCCGCCGGGGGGTGCCCCCGCCTCGCAGCAGTAGCCGCCGCCGCCGTCATCCAGCTCGCCTGGACCCCCCGAGGGCGGCGGGGCGAGCGCATGCGGGGCAGATGAGGGCGCGGGCTGCAGCAGCAGGCACGCCCCGTCGCGGTAGCAATACTCGTGCAGCTGGTGACTAAGGAACTCCACCTCGGCCTGTTCATCCGCCAGCAGCTCATCGCCGTCCTCCAGAGGGTCCCGAGAGGACTGGTCGGTGAAGAAGTCCTCCTCGTCAAAGTATGGAGACGGGAAGGCGTCCAGGCCCCCGGGAAAGTGCTCTAGGAGCACGGTGTCCATGCTCTGCGCTGCTGTGGGTCGGAGAGAGGGACTGGTGGCCTGAGAAGGTTCCCTGGAAGTTTGATGTTGCAGTTCTTGCTCGTCTGGCAGCCTTCCCCCTCCCTCTCTCCCGGGTCCTGCGCGGGAGGCAGTGGGTATGGCCGCCCGCTTCCCACCTTCGGCCTCCCTGGAGTGCCTCTACGGCCGCTGCGCTCTGACGGTGCCCGCGCAGCGCTGGGGAGGGCTGTGGCCGACTTGCTGCAGCTGAGGGCCGGCACGCGAGGATTCTTATAACTACATCCACAGGCGCGTGCCAGGGACCCGCGGCGCCAGCCAATCACGGAGTGCGGGGTGCCGGAGGGGAGGAGGCACTGGGGGCAGGCCTGCGGCGCGGGGGCCCCGGAGGCTCTCCTAGCGGTGGGAGCTCCTGGGGCAAAGAGGAGGCGGGGCCGGGCGGCCCAGGGCTCCTGCTCCTCCCAGCCGGTTCTTCCTGCGAGTACCTGCGGGGCTAGTGGCTCCAAGGGCGCTTGCAGCCCCGGCTCCTGTGCGCAGCAGAGCTGGAGCCTCCCGCCCCGAGGCTGGGGCAGCAGCGCGCGGCGTCATGGCGCAGCCACAAAAGGTCCTAGTGGTACGCGCCGGGGGCCCAGACGTCATTAACGGATGACCCACGGAGCTCGCTCCTCTTCAGGGATGATCGCAGAAACTGCCAGCAGTCTGGGCGGTCCGGGTTCGGGCATTTCGCTATTCCCATACCACGGACGCGAGCGGGCTTCTGCCCTGAGTTCGGTTCCTGGCTTCTATTTCATTCCCGGACCTTTCAAGGACTCTTGTGAAGTTGGCAAAGTGTGCGGGCGGAGTTGAAAGGTGACATGCTCCAGCTCCCAAGGTGTTCCAGACGCTGCGCGCAGGGTCCAGGGGCGCGGTCCTGCGTCCACTGCTCCGGAACCTGACTCTGGTGCGGGTGCGGGTGCGGGTCCCCAGCGACGCCAGCTACGAGATGGGCCTCTCCTCCCCTCCCTTACCCCGCCCGGGGAAAGAAACGGGGACACAGGAAGGGCTGCCTCAGAGGACAACTCAGTGGGGCACGTTTCTCGGAAAGCAAATCGAGACCCTAGGGGTTCACAGCAATAAAATCTGATACAAAAGAAGTCAATTGAATTGTCTGCTCCGGAGCAGTCCACAGGGAGGGCGTAGATGTTAAAAGGCAGAGTGTGACTGTTTTCAAAGCCTGAGCTTCTCACCTTCCCGACTGGCCACCGGAACCATTCTTGATATTTTTTTTCTTTTTTGACCTTAAACACACACACACACATACACACACACACACACACACACACACACACTTACACACACCATAAGGTTCTGCCACACGACACACTTTATCACAAACTCCATTCAACATGAATTCCTCAGTTTAAGAGTAACAAAGAAACACTTTCAAGGTCGGGGCAATTCCTGTTAAAAGCCGAGCTCCAGCGTCTACCTCTGGAGAGTTAAGAAGGGCTGCAGATGGTGCGTGTTGTTTCAATAGAAGACTGAGAGGCATGCCTTCCTGGGTCAGCAGCTTCCTTTTTTCAGACTCTTGTCCCACTAGAGGCTTCTAGTGGATATTCAGACTCCTCTCAACATCCAAGATCATGCCTCTTAAGAACTATAATTTAAACAAGCTTCTTGGTTTTAGACATTACACTGTATTTAACTGAATTCTGAGACCAAAATGTTAAGGGCAGAAAGTATCAGAAATTACCCAACCTTGAACTGTCAAGAACCCTCAACAATTTTAACCCAAAGACTTAACTATTTTTCAGCCAATTCTTTCATGTGTTAGATTCTTAGCCCATGCCCCTTTTTAGTGAGGTGATTATCTTTAAACTGATGTAAATGTAGACAGGTTCTCTACTGTCACAGCCCCTGCTGCAATGTCCTACATTTAAATTTATCCTTCTCACCTCAAAAAGAAGGAAACTTTTTGAAGGGGTGGGGGCAGGGAGGTCAAGACCAGGGATCTAGCCAGCTGGTGGTGTGCACCCAATTCTCTTTACATGGAAAAGGACTTCCTCCTATTCCCTCACTTGGTTAGACTAAAACCACGTGGGAACATGCACTCTGGTCAAGCTGATGACTCAGAAGAGTAACAAATAACCAGACTTCAATGTCTTATGCAAAATATGGATGACCATGCAGTGAAGGAAAGACTGGATTTCAGCCTCCAAAGGCTCTCTTAAAGAGTCTGAGAGGCTTCTCTGATAGATCTAGGTGTGTTTTGAGATAGTGTGTTTGTGTCATGGATATGTATATATGGGAGGGAGGAGTGGTGGGTGGGGGAACATATGCACAGTGAGTGTGTATATGGGTATCTTTTTACCCATTGTACTTTTTAACAGCTTCCAAGAAAAATCATCTTACATATGCTTGATGAGTTCATGGAAGAGTATAGAAATGTACTCTTGGGCACCCAGGTGAACTAATGGGAAGTCCACTGCTGGTGGGAAACCTTACTATCCTATGAAGCTGAGCAGAGCTAGCATGGAGGTTCTGGGCAGGTGCTGGGTCTGCATGGATAAGCATAGGGTAGGAGGAAAGAGAAGATATTCACTTATTCCAGACATAACCCTCCTCATCCTCTTTCTGCACACCCTTGCCACTTTCCCCCCCTTAGGGGATTGCTGGCTATCTGCAGAATAGTCCCATTGGGAAATGAGGGCTAGGCCTGTAGACACTGATACTGGGACACTGGTATGGACATGGACACACACACACACACACACACACACACACACACAACTGTCCTTAAGTAAGACAAAGTCATTCTTTTCCTTAGCAAAAAGAAGAAAGACTTTGCTGCTAATAAAGGAAATTTTCTCTGGGTCACTGGAGGTCATAACAGTGTGGATAGCTGCCAGAGCTCTGCCTCTTGAAGCAACAGGTTGGACAAGGAGATGGTTGGGCTTGCCAGGCTAGAAGCCCCAACTCTCATTCCAGTCCCACCCTCTTTACTTCCTGAATCTTCTGGGCAGTGGAAGGCATAGAGAGGGACAAGATAAAAAAACGTTCCAGGTACTTCATGAAGAGCAAGACAGAACTGCAAGCCTCTCCATCCACTGTCCTTAGGCAAGATGTCCCTTAAGCCTATAAAGAACAGTAAGAGATTAACAACAATAACTAATAATAAAATAGAACACGTATAACAATATACTGTAATAAAAAGTATGTCCATTGGTCTCTCAAAATATCAATTGTACTCACCTTTTCACTTAAAGGAAGCACTTTTTGGCTTCTTTTTGGCATATCTGAATTACCAGCATCATTATTTTTGTGTTGTGGGGCCACTGTTAAGTAAAATAAGGGTGACTTAACCACCAGCACTGTGATACTGCTGTGGTCAATTGCGGGGAGCCAGCCCCCGCGAAGACCAGGGGTTCCCTTGGGTGGGATGGCGTCGGCGAGGGGAAAGAAGGATGGAGGGAGACACTGGAAAGAGGTTCACAGGAGCGTCACACACACACACACACACACACACACACACACACTTTATTATTAAAGCCCTTTTATAGGGGCTTCTGACCACTACCTCAATTGCAAATATGTTTCACATGATCAGGATGTTTTTCTCTTTCTCAGAGCTTTTACTTTTTTGTAATTGTATCTTTCCAGGGTACACCGGTTACCATAACTTCCTTACAGGGCACACACTTGAACTTAGTAGCAAAAGGAGTCTCAAACTTTTTCTATCCTACGAAGAGCTGCATATTATTGCAATAGAGGGGAACATTTGTTTCTCAGTCAAAGCTTGTTTTTGTTGCTACAGCAATATACAAAGCAAAGAGTTAAAACAAGGTTAATTAAAATACCTCATGGTCAGTAAGTTGTCTCTTATCAGAACTCTCATGGCCAAGAGACCTTGGTCTCCTGATCTCCAAGGAAACCTTTCACAGCTGCATAGGCCAAGGGGCTTGAGTCCCCAATATCTCAGCTCAGGGGTCCCCGAGGGCTGTAGTTTTAGGGAGTTTCCTTTTCTTTAGGAAATCTTGCCCCATTGTTGACTTACACAGCCAGCTATCATCAGGGTACCCCAGGAACTTGTCACAAATGCAGTGAGTATATTGTCTCCTATAGGAGGAACTGCACATGGGTTCTTAGAGACAGGAGATATTACATGACCAACCATAAGGCAGCACCTCAAACATCCAGTGCTGAGCGTGGATCTTTATTTCGATGTGGCCTTGTCAGACACTGGGATGCTGTCGGCCCCCGGCAGTCAATCTGATAACAGAGAGGGGCTACTAAGTGACTAAGGGGTGGGTAGTGGATAGAGAGGGTGGATGTGCTGGACAAAGGGATGATTCATGTCCCAGATGGGACAGAATGAGATGGCTGGAGATATCATCATGCTACTGAAAGCAGAGTGCAATTTAAAACTTACAAATTGTTTATTTCTGGAATTTTCCATTCAATATTCTTGAACCATAGGTAACTGAAACAAACAGTGGAGGGCAAATCTACAAATAAGTGGTGACTACTGTATGTGAATATGCAGAACATTTTTTTTAAATTAGTGAACTTATTTTAAAGAAAAATTTTGGAGTTTATGACCTCTTCATATAAACCCTGGAGGAGCCTTCCAGAGAGCCTGGATATCAGTTTGTGCCATCTTCAAAAATCAGTAAGAACCCCCTGGCAGATGGGACCAGCGAGGGGGAGCCAGGCACAGGGTATACCCTGCATGAGGCCAGATTATGAGGGAGCCCCTTCTGCAATGCCTGACTCCCACATGCAGCACAGTTGAAATAGGATGACATTGGCTGCAGTTTTTCCTGCAAGAAATTAATATCAAACAAAATTCAGAGGGGTATGACAATATAAAAGCAGTTGAAAATTACTAAATACTCATGAAAACAACCACATTGTCCATTGATCCAAACCTACAGGTAACTACCGCTAACATTTTGGTCTATTTTTCTTCTATGTATTTCTTTCTTCTTTTTTTTTTTTTTTTTTAAGATTTTATTGGAGACTTGGGGGAGGGGAACAGTGTTGGGGGATTGGGGAAGGGGAACAGTCAAGTTGTTGTCCTTCAGTCTTAGTTGTGGAAGGTGCAGCTAGCTCAGCTCCAAGTCCAATCACCATCTGGCTGCCCTTTGGCAGCTCAGGGAAGTTCAGCTCAAGGTGCTGTGTTCAATCTTAGTTGTGGTTGGGCGTAGTCCACCATCTCATGTGGGAGTGGAACATGTAACCTTGTTGTTAGGAGCACGTGATCTCACCAGCTAAGCCATCCTGCCACCGATTGCCAACTCAGTGGCAGCTCAGTTTGGCTGCAGCTCACTGGCCCATGTGGGAATCGAACCGGCGACGCTGTTGCTCAGAGCCCACGCTCTTAACCAATTAAGCCACTCGGCTGGCCCCTTTTTCCATGTATTTCTAGTTTAGTATTTTGTATTATAACTGAATCTCGCCATAATTTCTTTATGTCTTTACTGACAGGCTTTAATAGTGGCATGGGGGTTCATTGTATGACTTTACTGTGGGATAATTTCATTTTTACTTGAGCACTCACTAGTCATTCCTGGGAACTCACAGTTTAGGTCACACTTCCTTCATCTCTTAGAACATCTTTGTATGCTGTCTGCGGTCTGACTGTATTCCTTGCTAGGCAGGCCATGATTTTGATTCCCTCAGAAATTTTTCTACCCCATATCAATAATACCTTTGCTTTCATGTGTATCAAGTGGTCCTGAAGTTGTTGGGGGTATTGCAGTGACATTTTGATTATTGTTCCCTTAAAATCCTGCCTAGAACAAAGACTTTTCCTCATCTGGGTTAATTTGTGCTCGAAGAAACTGATGCCAGACCCTGCCTGGTTCAACAGGAAGTGCCTGTCTACCATTAGGCCAAAACATCAGTTATTTGGGAGGGGAACGCTGCCTAAAAATCTAGGAGTACAGTTTTCATGCTTGTGCAGTCCAAGAAATAAGCAGCCAGCATATACCTCACCGTGCCTCAGGTTTTGCCACCAAAAGACTCCACTAAAGGTTTGAGGCCATATTTGTCACATGGAAAGTAGCACACCACTTTCAGCTTCAATCCCCAGGCATCCAGCCAGAGAAGCTGGGTGGTAGCACAGAGCTCATAAGTGTGGGTCCTGGAGGCTGATGGCCTGGAGCCTAGTGGCCCTGCCACTCACCAGCTGTTTGGGCAAGTTACCTAATCTACGTGTGCCTCCATTTCTACATATGCAAAAAGAAGTTATAACACCACTATCTCACTAGGTTATTGTTAGAATTAAGTGCGTTAACAAATATAAGCACATACACAGTGCCAGGCACACAGTGCTCAGTAAGTCATTTAGCAATAGTAGGTGCTCAGTAAACATTGGCAGAATGGACAAGTGAATATCATCAGTAAGAAGTGGGAGCCCTGTTCATCAGGCGGGGGTTGTTCTTCTTTGCTTCATCTGCCTCTATCCCATCTACTAGATTTATAGTGGACAAATATCAACAAATATATCAGCAAATACTGAGTTCAATTCACTGGTGATGCTAGAAGGTGCAGGGCACCTCTTCCCAGCTGTTCTCACAGCTTGTGGAGGCAGATAGGGTTAGGCCAGGTTGTAGCCTTTAGTGAATGCTCACAGCTATAAAATGGGAGCTAAAAAAGGCATCATTTACAGTGTGGCCTACAGAGAAAAGCTCATGAAAGGGTGGAGCAAGACCACAGCACTCACACAGGCCAGTCTCTCCCGGTTCTCCTCAGCGAGGTCCCTCTCAGAGACACCTGTTAGAGTCACAGCAAGGCCTGAGTGCAGGAGCTGGGCAGCAGCCTGCTTTCCCCCTCACTCCTCCATCCTCACTGGCCCTGCAGAGAAGCCAGAAGTCTCTCCTCACCTGGAAGGAAAAATAAGCCAGGTGTGTTATATGATACAATTGCTCCGCAATCCTCTTATGTCTCTGAAATCAGTGGATCATATCTGTAGCCTATTCTCTCTTCATAACAGAAGGACTGTTTCCATATCTGGGAGTTTGACTTTCCTGAGGAGGACTTATTTTGGATCTCTCACCTCCATCGACCTCTGGTTTTCTGGATCCATATTTCTTTTCTTGTTTTTTTCCTTGCCTACCTTCCCCCCCACCCCCACCCCCCATTGTTCTCAGTATAGTTGTGGAGGACGCCGCCAGCTCACTGGCCCATGTGGGAATCTAACCAGCAGCCTTGTTCAGAGTTCCCGCTCTTATCAACTGAGCTATCTGGCCACCCCATGGATCCATATTTCTTAAATCCAGGCTCTACAAGTTAATTGTGACTTTTTTAAAATCAATTTTGTGACCTTGTTTAGATGATAATCATAAAAATCAATGACAACAAAGTATGAGCACATCCTGGTCCATTAGGATAACTGACTACCTTATAACCTGGCCCTACCTTTGAGCTTGGAGCCTGAATCTGAGTTTACACCTTTGTGGGTTTTTTTGTTGTTGTTTTTGTTTTGTTTTGTTTTGTTTTTTTGAGGGCAGTGTCACTGACCCTCATATGTGGGACCTGAACCAGGGCCGCTGGCTTCCCAATTCAGCGCTTAACCACTGCGCCACTCGGCGGGCCCAAAATGTTCTTTTTTTTTAGAGGGCAGTGTCACTGGCCCTCATATGTGGGATCCGAACCCGGGCCACTGGCATCCCAAGCCAGCTCTTAACCACTGTGCCACTTGGCCTGCCCCTACACCTTTGTTTAAGACCGTGGTGGTACCAAATAGGCTGTTTTAATGGCTTCACACTAAAGAAAATACACAGATGTTATGCTTGTGCCAAGAAAGACCAAATAACCACAAAAACAAGCTAGACAATCAAGGCTGTTGTGGTAGTTTAATTAAATTGGGGGAAGAACTGAATCACCACATCCTGTCAACGTTGTGAGTAGTAATGACGTCATATCATCTCTCACATTAAATTAAGGTTAATTTGAATTTGACTGATGTATAGATTTAAGTTAAAAAATATTTTTTGTTGTATAGTTATGTAAAAGCAACACACATCAAGAGTTAATATCAACTTTATATTTGTAAATATTTAAGCACTTTCATATTAATAATAATTTAAGCTGAGACTGAGGGACCATAAAAGTTGCTATTTGTTGTGGTTTTGTTTTGTTTTTTGATGAAAAGGGCGATTTTATATATAAATACATAGGTGCATATATGTGTGTTTATAAATATGTACACAGCTATAAATATATATATATATATATATATATATATTTTAATGGGGGAATTGGGGGAGGGAAACAGTGTTGGGGAATTGGGGAAGGGAAACAGACAAGTTGTTGTCCTTCAATCTTGTTGTGGAGGGCACAACAAGCTCAGCTCCAAGTCCAGTTGCACTGCTCAGCTCAAGGTGCTGTGTTCAATTAGTTGCGGATGGTTGCAGCCACCATCCCATGTGGGAGTTGACCAGGCAGGTTTGTTGTTAAGAGCACATGCTCTATCCCCTGAGCCACCTGGGCAGCAGCTCAGCTCAAAGTGATGAGTTCAGTCTTTAGTTGATGGGCATAGCCCACCATCTCAAACAAGCAAACTTGTTAGGAGCATGTGCTCTCACCAGCTGAGCCATTCTGCCACCTGTTGGCTGCTCAGCGACAGCTCAGCTTGGGCCCAGCTCATTGGCCTATGTGGGAATTGAACCGGTGACCCTGTTGCTTAGAGCTCGCACTCTTGAGCAAGCTCTTAACCAACTGAGCCACTTGGCACGCCCTAAGCCAAGTTTGTGAAACAGTGTTCCAGATGATAATCAAATCAATATGTGTTTGGCTTCAGGTACAGGGTTTAGAAGCAGAGAGGAAAAGGGACAGGGAAGCAAAGTAAAAGGAAATGAAGTAAAATGAGAGAGGAGAAAAAGCAAGAGGAAGAATGTGAAACCTTGAAAGAGGAAAAGTATGAAATATGAAAGAGTGGAGAATAGAAAAACATGGGCATTTGACTCATAAATCTGAATTCAAATTCAAATATCTGCTCTGCTCCTTACAGTTGTTTCTTCTTGGATAAGTTATTTAATCTTGCTGAGCTTTGGTTTCATTGGCTATAAAAATGAGAAAAAGAATGATCTCCCTTAAGGACTGTTGTAAAAACTAAATGAAATGATATAAATAAAGTGTCTGATACATAGTAGGCACTCAGTGAATGCTAGTTTCTATCCTGTCACTCCCTATAGAGAGTGGGTTAATTAATAAGGATTTTCCATCCCCCAGCTTTATTGAGATATAATTGACATACAACATTGTATAGGTTTAAGCTGTACAATGTGGTGATTTGATACATATATGTATTACTAAATGTTTACCACAATAAAGTTAGTTAACACATCCTTTATCTCAGAGCATTACCATTTTGTTGTTATGGTGAGAACATTAATGCTCTACTATCATAGTAATTTTCAAGTATACAATACAGTCCTGAATAAGTTTTTTATTAAATGTCTATAAAGCACAGAAGAAAAAAGGAGAGAAAAAGATACGATAATAACAAATATCGAAAGATAAGACTGATTAAAATGTAACAATTATGTCTCTCTCATGTAATAGTCCAAGCATAAGTAATTTGAAGTTTATTCAGTGGCTAAATAGGTTGGAGGTCCAGCATAACTTGTTGTTCTGTTTTCCTGAAACGTGGCTTCTAACCCTGAGTCCAACATGGTTGCTATAGCTCCTGCCATTGTGTCTGCAGGCTAGCCTGCAAGAAGAAGAAAAAGGACGGGCATCCTCATTTCCTATTAAGAACAGGACCTGAAGGTTGCACACATCATTGCTGCTCATACTCAGTTGACCTGGGCCATCACGTGGCTATACCTAGCTACAATGAAAATTGACAAACATGGTCTTGGGCTGGGTGGCCATGTTCCTAGTTAAAACTTGGAATGTTATCAAGTAAGGAGAGGAAAACATTATGTTTGTGTGTGTGTGATGGTGGGATATTAGCTGTTCCCAACACTTTGCCACTTTTTTTTTTTGAGGGCAGTGTCACTGGCCCTCATCTGTGGGACCTGAACTGGGGCCGCTGGCTTCCCAAGCCAGAGCTTAATCACCATGCCACTCGACCGGCCACTTTACCACTTTTGAGTGTGCACTCTAACTGTGGATATAAGCATATTTATGTATTTAAAATTGAATAGAAATAAAACTGGACCAATACATAGCATACATTTTTAAACATGCACAAAAACAAATTTTAGAAGCGAAGTAAAAATATAATAGAAATTCTAAATTTTTTTTCTGTAGCCCAATGGAATATCTTGTACAACTTTGGAGCCAACTAGTCTATATAATTCCAAACAATCAATTAATTTTTTTAAGCTGGATTATCTTGTTTTTCATCATATATGCAAAGGTATAAGCAAATGTGTATATACTGAGAAAATGTAAACGCACCCTGTTTTAACCTTAATTAATCTCTTTAAGAAACGTGTTTTGAACATCAACTATGTGCTGTCACCATGTTAAATGTTGGGGATATAGAGATGAATAAGATGCAGTCTCCGCACCTTCACATGTTCTTCTTGGGGTAGTAAGAGAGGAGTGATTAATTATAATCTAGAGCAGTAAAGGCTACAGTTGAGATTTAGGGGTTTAGTCAGCAAGAGAGTGAGGGAAAAGGGAGGGCTTCATAAAGGGAACCATGCTGAGCTAAGTGAGATTTGGGTGAGTCTGACCACAGCAGAAGGGGCAGAGGTGTGTTCCTGAGAGGTGGAATAGATTTACAAAAGCCCAAGGCATGCAATAGCCCATGGTTTCCCCTGGTCTAGGGGAGTGAGTGTCATCCCATTTATGGGATGTTACGGGCTCAATCTCAAGCAAGCCCAGGGTTAATGCATTTCACTTTTTTTTTTTTTTTGAGGGCAGTGTCACTGGCCCTCATATGTGGGACCCAAACCGGGGCACTGGCTTCCCAAGCCAGAGCTTAACCACGGCGCCACTTGGCCGGCCCTCAATGCATTTCAATATGCCTTTTGGCATCTTCTTTCTCAGCCCTGCCTCCATCCCCATCCCAGGCATGGATTGGCCTCATGAGGACCACAAATATGCCTCACCAAGACCCGTGTCCTCACAGAATGCCTACTGCTCCAAATTATCCTTTTTGCCCTCTTTCAAAGCCAATTATTTCAGGGCCATTGGTCCCAGCTAGAGGCCATAAAGGGAAACATCTGCTCCACTAAGGTGTGAGCAACACATAGCAACGGCATCTCTGTCTCTCTGGCATTTTATTGGTGCCCTTGAAAGGTAAAGCCATAAATCACAGGGATGAATTTTTAAAATGTGGCCTTTGTGGATTTACTGAAGTCATTTGAAAGCATTTTGGTGGTAATTGGAGATTTCCTGATGCCCCTTGAATCCCACCTTTATTTAGCCTTTGCCAGCCTTGGAAGCCCATTTCCCTGTATTTACCTAATGGTGGAAGAAATATCAATAACTTAAGATATGCAGATGACACCATCTTCCTGGAAGAAGTTACAATCATTTGAAACAACTTCTGATGAAAGTGAAAGAAGAAAGCACCAAAGCAGAGCTACATTCGAACATCAGGAAGAAAAAAGTTATGACTACGGAAGAAATACACAACTTCAACACAGACAATGAAGACATTGAAATTGTTAAAGATATTTCTTCACTCAGTCATCAGTTCAGATGGAGACTGCAGCCAAGAAATCAAGAGAAGGCTGACACTCAGAAGAGCAGCAATGGAAGATGAGGAAAGATCACAAAAAGCAAAGATGTGTCATTAGAGTCCAAGGCTAAGATCATCCACACCTCGTATTCCCAATTAACTAAAGCTGGAGAGTGAAGAAGGCTGAAGGAAAAAGATCAATTCATTTTGAAATATGATGTTGGAGGAGAGATTTGTGGAGGCCGTGGACCACCTTAAAGATGAACAAGTGGGTCTTATTTAGAACAAATTAAGCCTGAAACATCACCACTGAGGCAAAAATGACAACTGAAGCTGTCCTACTTTGGGAACATCATGAGAAGGCAGGGTTCTTTGGGAAAGATAATAAAGCTGGAAAAATAGAAGGCAGCAGGGGAAGAGGAAGACCACATATGAGATGGATTGAGTCCATAACAGAAATCACAGGCATGTGTCTACAGGAGATGAGCAGGGCTGTCAAGGACAGGACACTGGGCATCATTCATTTGTAGAGTCACCAGGAATTGGAGTGATTCAGTGGCACATAACACACACACTCACACACACACCTTGTGGTAGATTATCTTATTTTTTCACATGCTCCCGACACTCTGTCTTGCTTTTTAGATGTTTGGAACCTACCAGGCCTTAGTACAGACCCATTGTAAAATTTCGAGATGAGGCCAGGAATATGTGCAGAGATTCCTAAGAATGTTAAAGGATATCCTCGGTGGAACCAAAGCTGCAAACACATCACCCATTTTATGACATTTCCCTACTTTGATTAAAATGAGGTGAGAGATTTATGTTGTGTCTGGCCTTAGAAGTCCCCAGGACTTAAGGAACACTGAAGTGGTTGGGTAGATTAGAGCAGAGCAGAAGGGAAGGTGCAGAAGGATCAGGTTATTTTTCTCTGGGTAGTTTACAAATAAGAGTTAACCTGTGGTTTGATTTGCATTTCTTTGATGATTAGTGATTTTGCGCATCTTTTCATATGCCTGTTGGCCATCTGTATGTGTTCTTTAGAAAATGTCTATTCAAGTCCTCCACTCATTTTTTAAGCAGGTTGTTTTTTGATATTAAGTTCTATAAGTTCTTTATATATTTTGGATATTAATCCCTTATTGAATATATAATTTGCAAATATATTTTCCATTCAGTAGGTTGCCTTTTCATTTTGTTGATTTTCCTTTGCTGTGCAAAAGCTTTTTAGTTTGGTATAATCCCATTAATTTATTTTTGCTTTTGTTGCTCTTGCCTGAGGAGACTGGTCCCAAAAAAGTACTGCTAAAACTAATGTCAAAGAGCTTACTGCCTCTGTTTTCTTCTAGGAGTTTTGTGGTATCAAGTTTTACTTTCAAGTCTGGCTATTATAAAAAAGACCAAAAATAACAAGTATGGTGAGGATGCAGAGAAAAAGGAACCCTCATACACTGTTGGTGGGAATGTAAAATGGTGCAGCCACTATGGAAAGTAGTATGGAGGTACCTCAAAAAAATTAAAAATAGAACTACCATACAATCCACAAATCCCACTTCTGGGTATTTATCCAAAGAAAGTGAGAATGCTAATTTGAAGAGATATATACACCCCTGTGTTAATTTCAGCATTATTTACAATAGCCAAGCTATGGAAGCAACCTAAACATTCATTGATAGATGGCTGGATAAATATTTGATATCTAAATTATATAAATTATATATAATGGAATCTACTCAGCTATAAAAAAGAATAAAATTTTTCCATTTTTGACAACATGGATGAATCTAGAGGGTATTATGCTAAGTTATATAAGCCAGACAGAAAAAGACAAATGCCATATGATTTCACTTATATGTTGAATCTGAAAAACAAAACAAAATAGAAACAGATTCTTAGATACAGGAAACAAACTGGTAGTTGTCAAAGAGGGAAGGGGTTGAGAGGGAAGGCGAGATACATGAAGGGGATTAAGAGGTACAAACTTCCAGTTATAAAATAAGTGAGTCATGGTGATATAGTGCACAGCATAGGGAATACAGCCAATAATATTGTAATAACTTTGTATGATGATGGGTGGTAATTAGACTTATCATAGGGATCATTTCGTTATGTATATAAATACTGAATCATTATGACATACACCTGAAGCTAATAAGATATTGTATGTCAATTATACATCAATTTTTTAAAAACGGGAAAAAAATTAACCTGAAAGACTGCTACCATAAGTAGGCATCCATGTTGTGGTTGCTGATGGGACAAGCCACATGGAGCTTTCAGACAAATGGTAATGGAGAGTAGAGGTTGAAATGTACATGAAACCGAATGATTATCATGGCATTTCAAGAAATAAAAGAACTTTATGGGTGAAGTAAAGAGAAATGATTAGGATGGAAATGTAGACAGGGTCTAGATCAAGGAAGACCCTATAAGCTGTGTTAAGGAGTATGGCATAATACTGGGGGGTGCCAAAAAATGTACACATTTTAAGAGATGTTATACTTGTATTACTTTTCAAAGTTGCATTGAATTACGGTAGCAACATGTAGTATGATGTTCACGCAAGACATGGCATTAATCAAATGAATACAGTTTTTTCTTTTCTTAAAATGTGTATACATGTTTTTGGCACCCTTTGTATATAGACCAGTCACTTCCAGAATGGATAAGAAGATCCATTGGAGTATGGGGAGAAAATATTAATACTATCATCTATATTTTATGTCATTCTTTGAAAATTGTATGTCTAGTTCATTCTTCTTTTTTTAAAAAGATTTTATTGGGGAATTGGGGGAGGGGAATAGTGTTGGGGAATTGGGGAAGGGGACTAGCCAAGTTGTTGTTCTTCAGTCTTCGTTGTGGAGGGCACCAGTCGCCATCTGGCTTCCCATTGGCAGCTCATGGCCTCTATGTTCAAGGTGCTGTGTTCAATCTTAGTTGCGGGTGGGCATGGCCACCATCCCGTGTGGGAGTGGAACCAGCAGCCTTGTTGTTAAAGCACACACCCTATCCACTAAGCCATCTGGGCGGCAGCTCAGCTCAAGGAGCAGAGTTCAGTCTTAGTTGCAGGTGGGCATAGCCCACCATCGAGCAGGTAATCTTGTTGTTACACCAATTGAGCCATCCTGCCACCTGTTGGCAGCTCAGCGACAGCTCAGCTCGGGCACAGCATCACTGGCCCATGTCGGAATCAAACAGGCAGCCCTGTTGCTTAGAGCTCAAGCTCTAAGCCAATTCTTAACCAACTGAGCCATTCCACCAGACCTTTTTTTTTAAATTGGGGAATTGGAGGAGGGGAACAGTGTTGGGGAATTGGGGAGAGGGGCCAGGCCAAGTTGTTGTTCTTCAATCTTAGTTGTGGAGGATGCTAGTAACCATCTGGCTGCATGTCAGCAGATCGTGGACTGTAAGCTCAAGATGCCGTGTTCAATCTTAGTTGCGGGTGGGTGTAGCCACTATCCCATGTGGGAGTAGAACCAGCAGCCTTGTTGTTAAGAGTGTACACTCTATCCACTGAGTCATCCAGGTGGCAGCTCAGCTCAAGGTATCGAGTTCAGTCTTAGTTGTGGGTTGGCATAGCACACCATTGAACAGGCAGTCTTGTTGTTAGGAGCACGTGCTCTCACCAGCTCAGCTTGGGCGCAGCATCACTGGCCCATGTGGGAATTGAACTGATGACCCTGTTGCTCAGAGCTTGTGCTCTTAAGCTAACTCTTAACCAACTGAGCCACTCGGCCAGCCCTTGTTCATTCTTTATAATGCATGTAATTAGTGCATTAGCACTATACTAATAAACACTAACACTATAAACACAAAACAGTGTTTATAATTTATATATAATTAATCAGGGAATGGAGAGCCATCCAAGCTTCAAGCAGGGAGTAGCATGATCAAGCCTGCCATTTAGAAAGGATACTTAGGCAGCAGTGTGGAGAATGGTTTGGAGCAAAGCAAGATAACAGGCAGGGAGACCAATCAGGAGGCTGTAGCAGGAGAACAGCTGAGAGGTTATGAAGGCCTGAATTAGGTGGTGGCTGGGTAGATTGGACAGAGATTTTGGAGAGAGAATTGCTAGGACTTGCTGACTTACTGAGTGTGGGGCTTGGAGAAGAGAGAGAAACAACAGATGATACCAAGGAGTGTGTTCTTAGTGTCAGGATGAATGTTGGGCTTATTTACTGCAAGTTTAGGCAAGATAAGGCCTGGAAATCATCTTTAAATTTGTGTACATGGAAGTTACTGGTAAAAATGACTAAAGAGAGTTTCAGTGGGAGAACATGGGCTGGAACACAGTATGCTGAGGACTGAATAAAGTGAGGAAATAGAGAGACCTATCTGAGGCAACTTATTCAAGAAATTTAGTTGTAGGGCCGGCCGAGTGGCGCGGTGGTTAGGAGCTGGCTTGGGAAGCCAGCGGCCCTGGTTCGGGTTCCACATATTAGGGCCAGTGACATTGCCCTCAAAAAATAAGAAATTTAGTTGTGAATGTGATGACGGAAAGAGCAGGGGTAATTTTTTTTCTTTTTTTCTCTATTCTCTATAAAAGCTATTCTCTCCCTTTTATTCATCAATTAAACACCCATCTTCTTCATCACTTTCACCATTCCTTGTCCAGTTTCTCTGTTACTTTAAGAAAATCACTGGGCCGTCCCAGTGGTGCATTGGTTAAGAGTTTTGGGATGCCAGCGGCCTGGGGTTCGGATCCCACATATGAGGGCCAGTGACACTGCCCTCTACAGCTAACAACACCTCCACCTGGAGCTGGGCTGTGCGAGCCCCGGTGACGGTGTAGGCTGCAGCCCCTGCTGCAGTGGGCTGCCATAGGCTACAGTGAGTGGCTGGCAGCCAGTGTGAACGGCTGGCAGCCAGCACGAGCAGCCAATAACCGCGGTGAGCGACCATCCAGAGGCCGGCGACCCATCTGCCTCATCGGGGAAGAGCGCAATGAGGATACCAACACAGTGAAGCAACGTCCTCCGCAACTAGACTGAAGAACAAAAAGACAGCAACTTGTCTGTTCCCCTCCCCCAATTCCCCAATAAAGTCTTTTTTAAAAAAAGAAAATCACTCAATTTTACACAGTCAAAAGCTAATTTTAATAATAGATGGTGATGCACCTGCAAAAAAGAAAAAAAAGGAAGTTTCCAGGTAATATGAGATAAGGAAACAGGCAGAGAGCCTCCAAAATTATTGGGAGTACCCAAAAGTTTCCTTCAGACACACCTAAATTTACATCTGTTTCATCCTATTTTTCAGGTTTGGCTCTGAAAATCATTAAACACCACTTTTTTTTTTTTTAAAGATTTTATTGGGGAATTGGCAGAGGGGAACAGCGTTGGGGAATCGGGGAAGGGGAACAGACAAGTTGCTGTCTTTTTTGTTCTTCAGTTTAGTTGCGGAGGGTGTTGCTTCACTGTTGGTATCGTCATTGCGCTCTTCCCGGATGAGGCAGATTGGTCGCTGGCCTCTGGATGTTGCTCACCGCGGCTATTGGCAGCTCACGCTGGCTGCCAGCCGCTCACGCTGGCTGCGGGCCACTCACTGTAGCCTATGGCAGCCCACTGCAGCAGGGGCTGCAGCCCACACCATCACTGGGGCTCGCACAGCCCAGCTCCAGATGGAGCTGTTGTTAGCTGTAGAGGGCAGTGTCACTGGCCCTCATGTGGGATCCGAACCGGGGCCGCTGGCATCCCAAAACCAGCGCTTAACCAATGCGCCACTCGGCCGGCCCTAAACACCACTTTTTAAAAATTGTCTTAATATTATGGCAGTGTTTTTTGTGCTTTTTTTTCTTTTTTCAGTATTTTGGCCCTGTGAAGGCTTTTGAGGGAAGTGAACTCCAGTAACAATCCCCCCCCCAAGGAAAAAAAAGCATTTTGAGGTTTTTGCTTTATGGAAGCCAACTGGAGGGGTTTCAGTTCTTGGCTTGCCAGGCCTTTGGGGGTACAGAGGGCCCACTGGAGTGATCTACCCAGGTATGGTGCCTTCGTTGGTTTCTTCTGGGCAGGGAGTGACACAAGGTGGGTAGAGGCCAGTGAAGAGAGGGCCACTATTTTAAGGAAGAACATTTGTTAAAGGGGCACCCAGGTTCAGGCCCATTTGTGCACAGGAAGGTAGACAAGGAGAGGATGGACCTAGGGGGAAAGCTCAAGTTAAATCCAGGCAAGCCCCTGGGGCCAGAAGCCCAATACGTGGGTAAAATGCCCCTATCCCAATACAGCACTGGCCTCCACTAGGATGTTCTGGCCTCCTGTGACCGCCCTCTGCCTTGAGCCTTGAAACTGGGTTGGGGTTGTGTAGAGATCCAAAGGCTCCCCCATCAAATAAAACTCATAAATCTCGCACTAAGGGCCCCTGCCCCCACCCCCCGCTCCTCTCCAGCGCCCCCCACCACCTCTGCTTCTTGCTTTCTCTGCCAGCCCCTGGAGCCTGGATCTGCACCCCAGACTGGCTGTTCTAGCAGAAGAGAAAGAGCGAAACCGCGTGAGTGGCAGCGGCGGCGGGAAGCCCCTCCCTTGTCCCCTCCCTTGCGGCCCTCCCCCCTCCCGGGGCGTTTGTATAGTTGACACCTGCAGCACTGGCGGCCGCCGGGCCTTCCCGACACAAGGCGCTGGTACCTGAGCCCTTGACTGGTAATGCACCATAAACAGCTTCTTTCAGGCCCTTTCAGAGCCAGAGCGCGGAGGTCACCATGTCTACAAACCCCTCAGTGTCCACCACGTCTCCCGGGCCCCGGGTGCCCGGGCCTCCAGCCGCCAAGCACGCCGGTCCGTGGGAATCCCAACACTTGTGCTCCAGCCGGGCCCGCGGGGAGGGCGGGGGAGTGAGACCACCCGGCCCTCCCCCAGGCCCGTCGCCTCCGCCCACCCCCTCCTGCTCTCAGAGCGCAGCGAGTGGAACGAATGGGTGCCGACGTCCCCAGACGCTCGCGGAAATCAAATGATAAGGCGGGAGGGGCTACCACTCGGGGTCCCGCGACCGATGCCCACTCAGCCAAGTAAGAGAACGAAGGCGTCTCGTCCGACAGCTCCGAAGCCCCCTCTTCCTACCCGGCGTGCGCGGCCCACAGCCGAAGGCCTGGCTCCCGGGGGGCGCCACCCCGGCTCCAGGGAGACCCCGGCTCCCCGCGCTAGTCCTCTAAGGGCCGGTGGGTTTGAAAGGGGAGTGCTACTTGTGGCGCAGGTAGCTCAGTGAATGCGACCCAGGCCGGTGCTGTCAGCAGATCTGCTTGCTCTGGGCCAGCGCGGGCTCCGGAGCCACTGTAGCGAAGGGAGTGTCGCTGGCCCAGGCGGCGAGGCAGCCATTGGCCATTTCCCAGGCCAGTTTTGCGCCAGGATCTTAGCGCACGCGGTGCTGAGACACAGAGGCGGATAAAGAGGGAAAGAATCCTCAGTGTTTCCCCTAAAACATTGTCCCAGCGTATTCTCGAAATGGGGGAGAAGGAGAAAGACCCGTAAGGGAGAGAGAAGACAGCTACGTCCACCGTCTGCAACCACGCTTCCATTTGCCAGGCTGGCCTGGCAATGGGGACAGAGGCGGGAAGGGAGCGCAGCGTCCCAGAGCTGGCCGCTTCTGGGTACCCGAGCCCGGCGGGCGAGCCATTGGCCCGCTGGTGAGCCAGCGGGAGGGCAGGGATACGGAGACTGCGCAGGAGGGAGCACCGGACCGGAGGCCCGAGCTCTGCAGCCGTGCGCCCCCTCTCGGGGCCGCAGGGAACCTGGGTTACCTGGGGAGCCGGGCTTTGTCTGCCACCCTGGCTCCCCGCGGCCCCAGAACTAATTAAACGCCCCTTTTGGCGGAGGGAAGCCTCGCATCCGCCAGGGGTGGGGCCTGTGGGGGCGGCATGTGGGCACTGGAATAATCAGCCCCATTCTTGCGCTTCCACAAAACCCGCGGCTCAGCGAGAAGTGAACAGCGGCTGCCTGAATGGCAGTTTCAAAAGGCGACACCTGCAAGCGCGGCCGGTTGTGAATTGAATGGAGTCAAACGCGGCGCCCGCTCGTACCTGAGCCGCGAGCTATTAGTGTCAGGCGCGCTCGGTCTCCCGGGCGGGGAAGCGCACGGCCGGGCCGCCCGTGCTGAATGCGACAAGCTGCGGCCCGGCAGCTCCATGGGAATGTCGCCACTTGTGCTGCTCGCGGTCGGGAGGGGGTGCGCTGCCCTTTCAGAGACAGACACAATTAGGCAAAATGCTCAATGAACATTATAAATGATGTGCGATCGCTCTGCAGATTGCCTGGCAAATCAAATTATATGGTCGCTCGAGGGCGATTTCCATGTGCTTTTAAAACTTAAACAGGTATTCGCCGATTTAAAAAAAGGGGAGGGGAAGGGGGCTACTCAGGGATTCCGGAAAATACAACTGAAAGACTCGGTGTTGAATATTCACACGCCCCTTTTGTTAGCGACTGACTTCAAATGGGCTTGGGGGGGGTGTGTGACTTTGGACGAGACACATTTTTTACTGTCTTACATACTGCAGAGGAAGGCACCAGAAGTTTGCATTTATTACAACTCACAATTACAGTGGGACCCTTTTTCTTTTAAGCCTAAAATTCTCATAATGAATGACTTGAAAGCTACTGTCATTCTAATCAGATGTAAGAAACATTCTAATCAGATGGAAGCTGGCCCGGTGCGCTTGGGGAGGGGTTGGGGAGAGATCCGCGCTTCTCCCAGGCGCTGATGCTAACCCTGGAGGGAGCTGGCTGAGGGAAGCCTTTCTCCCTGCTCCGCATAGTCCAGGCTCTTGGACTCGGGAGCGACCCCACGAGTCGCTGACTGCCCACCGGCCTCCCTGCCGCCCTTTGCGCTCCAAGAGGAGCAGAGCTCTGGGGGAGAGACAAGAAGCAGTGCGTGCGCCCAGGGTGGCTCCGGCCAGGTTGGCCCTGCGCTCTGCGGCTGGCGACTCTGGGAGGAGAGGGGGCAGCTGGAGAGTCCTAGATTGCGTGGACCCCCGCGGAGGCCAGGAGCCGCGCGGTAGGCGAGTGGCTAAGAGATAGCAGAGTGGATTTGAATTTCTAAAAAAGGAAGCTAGAAAGCGGCCGCTATCCGCTGCCTCACATCCCTACCGACCTCCCTTTCTCACTTTCGATTTTCTACTCTCGTTTTCAGATAATTGAGCGGGAGGTAGGGGTACAGAATAGTGGATCTTGGAGACATTTGGCAAATATAGGTACTGTATCTTGCTGAGGAAAGACAGAAGAAGGGAAGACTGGAAATCTGGGGTTTTGTTTCGCCTTTAGTCACTGACTCACTGTGTTATCTCGGCAAGTAGCTTAACCTCTCGGGTTCAGTTTCCTCATCCATGAAATGTGAATAATATTACCAATGTCATTTGTCTTCCTTACAGGATTCTTATGACTTTAATTGGGAACGACAATCTTTTTGGTAGTTTGTCTGCTAGCTTTAGAATCAAGAGCTACACACATACCCCAGGGAGTAAAAACTCTCAGAAGGACAAATCTCAGAAAACCAGTATCCTGAACATATTTGCATGCCTCTCCTGTCTCCCTTTCCCGTCTTTGCACGGGAGTCGATCCTTGTTGGGACAGGAGGCAAGGAATGCTCTTTCTGTTTCCACTCTGCTGGGAGTGACAAGAGCAGAACTTAACCAACATGTGGCCCATCTGGCAGTGTGCGTGCGTATGCGTGTGCGTGCCTGTGTTCTTAAGGGGGCAGATCTCCAATAAAGTGACCGTTTCCATCTCTCGTCACAAACTTCTCCACGGACCACGCCATGAAAGGCGATTTATAAAATGCATTTTAAGAGTTCGGAAGGCGCGTTTCATTGTCAAAGAACGTTTCTTTATTTCAGTTCTGGGTATAAAAGTCCCCGAAAAAGAAAGGTTCGGGGACCTGAGACTAACCAGGTGCGCTGGCCTTGGTGCTGAAGGTAAAGGCCTCGCCTCTGGAGGCAACGTCTCTTAAATCAGTAGCCATTGTTCAGGGGCTGCGGAAAGAAATGCGATCACACCCTCTTAATACCACTTCGTGTGTGTGTGTGTGTGTGTGTGTGTGTGTGTGTGTGTGTGTGTGTGTAGCACAATGCCTGGAACATAAACAGTTGCTCAATAAATTTTATTTAATTGAATGGACATTTGGGTACCTTTCTCTCAATCTCTTCCATGACTTATTTATTAAACTCAGTTTGGGGAAAATTTTACTAAATAATGGTCTTAGAATGTCTTATAGGTACCTGAATTCTTTCTAGCTTTCATTCTGCCACTTTATTTAAACAGTATTTTGGGAAAGTTTGGACCGCGAGCAAAACTTACCAGAGCCAAAAGCTGTTTGACCAACGCTCTACTCCCTGATGGTACTTACATTCTGTACTATCTCTGGGCCCAGAATAGGGTGATTCCATCTCAGGAAAAGAGATCAACTGGTTTTAATCAATGAATCTATTCTGAGATGTCTGAGAAAACTCAGCTGGATTTGGGGTGAAATGAGTGATTAAGGCTTCATGCATATCCTTTATGGGGAACATTTCCCTTGGGCTAAAACATGGTCAAAAGATCAAGGACTACTATTTCTGTTCATTTTCCTGTTACAATAGCATACTTAGTAATTAAAAATCCATTGCTTGTTCAAAACAGATATCAAGTAGCATGTGCAAATATGTAAACTTAACAAGATAAGAAAATAAGTAAATTAGAATATTTGAAAGTAAGAAAAGTAAGCTATAATTGGTACTAAATTCTGTACACTTTCTAGAGATGGTCTAAAGTTTTGGATCCAAACTTCCCAGCAACCAATGCCAAGGGGAAACACAATAAATATCATGATTCACAGAGTGTAAGATACAAATAAACTGATTTCTCATAGAAAAACAACCATTTATGGTACTGACATCTAGGAGAAAGTCCTTCTACATGTCTGTCCCCATAAAATGATGTCTTGAACAGTGACCTAAACAATGTCCCTAAAGCAAATAGATTTGGGTTGTGTGGCTGGTTCCTATTTGGGACACTCAGAGCAGCCCTACAATATCCTCTTGTCTGAGTAAGAATAAAGCTGCTGAGATAGAACCTGGCAAGTACCATGCTTACCCACACTCTTGATATGATGCTGGACTCTGAGTGTTGAAGGGAAGCCCTCCTGGGAGTACTTACACTGCAGTTGTTGCAGCTTCTAAAGGACTTTCAGAAATACTCTGGGTACCCAGCTTGATAGCTAAGGTAAGGTCAATGGTAGAGCTGCCCTTGGCAAAGAAGTATTACCCTGTGCTGAAACCATCTGTTTAAACTTTACATTCCTAAGCCCCAGAGATTCTGATCTAGTTGGTCTGGGTAGCAACACACACACACACACACACACACACACACACATGTGCACATGTTATATACATCTATCATATCTTATGATATACCCAGACCTACTGAATATATACTGGGGGGCGCCAAAAAATGTATACACATGACTTACATTCATCTTTTACTATTGATATATATTGTGTATTAAAATTTTAATAGTTTTCTCTTTTCTTAAAATGTGTGTACATTTTTTGGCACCTTCTGTATATTTACAAGTATGTTACAAATATATGTACTGAAATATATATATATATATATATATATATATATATATATATATATATATTTACAAGTACCCCAGATATGCAATGAGATCATCAAAATTATCTCCTTTTCCTCTTGGATAGAGCTAAACTACAATTCCCAGTCTCTCCTGCAGCTGTCTGAGACTGTGTAATTGAGTCCTGACCAATAGAATGCAGGCAAAAGTGATCAGTACATCACTTCTGGCATTGATGCCTCTATGTTGGCTTTTGCTCCATATGTTATCTGCCAGTTGGGAACAGAGGATCCAGCAGAGGTATCTGAGGCCTGGATTATGGCAGAGACAGTAGGTGGAGGAAACCTGTGTCCCGTGGATGGGAAGACCACCTTTTAGAACATGCTAATGCATACTGAAATGAAATGAGCAGTAACTATATCTTTATGCTGTTTAGATACTGAGATTTGGGGACTGCTTATCATAGCATGTAGCTTTACTTGCCCTAATAAGAATACACTAGGTGATTCTAAAATGGTCCAATAACCACATGTGGAAAACACTACCCTAGACAAAACTATGAAGAAACAAATGATTCAGACCTCTGGTAACAATTTTTTAGCTTATAAGAAAGACTCTAACAGTAAGATTCCCGAGTGTGGTGGCAGCGCAGGTGAATACAAGATTTGAGATAACACCTCTCTAATTGCATCCTATAAATATTGCTGCCTCATAAAATATACATGTAAGTCCTGACTCCTACAGCATTACTTTATTTCCTGAGTATTTCCCTTTTCTTTCTTTTTCTTCCTTGATTCTGTCACCACTGGGGGAAAAGGAAGGAATGGTATTCATGTGGGTAGACAGGCTATTATGTGGCAGACACTATACTCAATACTTTTCATGCATTATCTCATTTACAGTCACATATATTCCTGCAAAATAGGAATTAGTGTTCTCATTTTATAATGAACACTCTAAAACTTTGTTGGAATTGCTGACAGTACTGAGACACTTACTGATGAGCTTATAGCTCTGCTCTTTTAAGGAATCTTACTGGGTGACCTAAGCACACTCAGGCTATACATCTCAGTGGGAAGATAGAAAAAGGAACATGAACTCAGTTTGAGTGGTATCATTGGACTAGAACAGCAGTTTGGGGAGAGTAATAGACCAATTTACCCAGTTCTGGGAGGATTCTAAATGGACCTAAAATGCCTGTGGTGGGACTTGTTAAGCTCCTTGAACTCTGACTCTGGAAAAGGACCTGCTTTCTATAAAGAACTTTAGAAAGATGGTATTTTTGGTTTTAGGAAATCCATTTCTAGGGATGCATTCTAAGGAATAATGTGAAATACATGAAAGGCTATACACAAAAAGTTCTGCCATGACACTATTTATAAATAGAAAAAAGAGGAAACAACCTAAATGCTTCTCAAGTTGGTATGTCATTTAATGATGCATCATTAAGTGAAATACATGGTCATTGAAATAAATCCAGCAGAAGGATTATAATTACTTAGAAAATGTTTAGAATATAATTTTAAGTGAAAAATGTTAAAATATAGATTCAAAAAAAATATAGTCATATACAATAAAAAGTAAAAATATTAAAAACTAGACATAGAAAAATATTGAAAGGAAACATACCAAAATGTTCATAATGTTTGTCTTTGGGAGAAAGAATTAGAGGTGATATTTTCCCCACTTTTCTGTTTTTTTTTCCCCCAAAATGTTCTCTAATGCTTATGAATACGTGTTCTAATGAAAAATCATAAAATAAAAACATTTCAAATGTAAGGAATTTGTTTTTAGATAAATTATTCGGAATAAAAATTTTAAACTTTCTTTTACAAAGTGTGAAATATAACACACAGACAGAAAAATGTATCAAATACACAATTCAAGGATTTTTCACAAGACAAGCACCATAATGGTGAAGAAATAGAACATGTGCCAGAGAAATCCCTCTCATGTCCCCTCCCAGCACCATCCTTTCCCTAAGCCCCAGGGGGTGGAGGGGGAGGGGAGAAATGACTATTAAACTTATGTGGTAACTACCACCTTCCTTTTCTTTAGAATTTTGTCTCCTATGTCTGAATCCTTAAACACTGTGGTTTCACCTGCTTTTGGAGCATTATGTAAATGGAATCATAGGACATTCCTTTGTGTCTGCTTTCTTTAATTCAACACTATAAATATGAGATATATCCATATTGCTGTATGTACCAACATTCATTCATTGCACTGTATGAACACACCACTTTTTATGTAGCATTTTCCCATAGGTGTTTCTAGTTTGGACTTATGAATAATGTTGTTAGGAGCAGTCTTGTACATGTTGCTTCATGCACCCATGCAGACATTTCTTTGAGTGAAAACCTAGAAGTGGAATTTCTGGATCATAAGGTATGCATATGTTTAACTTCAGCAGATAATGCCGAACTTTTTCCACAGTGGTTCTAACAGTGTGCACTCCCAGGAGAGGGAGACATGTGCTTGAACTCTTTTTGCAGTGGGAGCATATGGTTCATAAAAGGAAATTCCAGGGAATTTGTTTTCCACCTCTTCCTTCCCAGGGACAGACCGGGGGAAGCTTTTGTATGAGATTATAAGGGTCCCCAAGATTCACAAGGGATGCCACTATTGCTGAACATTCAACAGATCAGAATCTAAGCTGACCTTGGAGAGAATCTACCAATACAATGACAAAAATGCTCCACCCACAAGAGCTGAAAAACACTCAGAAATAACACTTGAATGAAAGGAGTTAGAAGCTGAGCAGGAGAGTTCTGGACCACACAAATGAAATATTTTTCAATGGCTTTCAGTCCAGATCCTTTAGGGACCTATAGAGGTGGTAATGGGGCTTCACCAAGTATTTTACATATTAAATAATGACATAGAGAAATCAAACTTTTACTGAGGATCAAGACTGAGCAGGATTTCTAAAATTTCTGGGTTTTGTTTTTGCCTGGAATTCTATGAACTCATTTGAGATCTCTGACTACTTCATACTAATCATAAGCTTTGGTTGGAAGTCATATGTATCTCTGATGAATAAAAATAGGAAAATTAGCTAAAAATTAACACATGCATAATCTCTTAAACCTTAGGACCCATCTGGTCTATCGTGATGAAGAGGCTGAGAGGTACAGAAGGATTTCTGAAGCAGGATATGGGTTCTCTGAGCAACTCCTGATATGCCCAGAACTGCTGGTTCCAATAACTCTTTGGTCATTCTGTCTTCCTAGGGCACACTCTCATTGAGGGTCCCATGTTTGATGACGATTCTTATGCATATTTTCAGGGCACAGGGGCTTAACATTTTCTTACCCTGTTCCATCAGGATACATGAAAAAATTATGGGGATGGTATGTGCCACCTCTGTAAGAAATAAATCTTTGGAGGCAGAATAATGTCACTAGATGATGAGCGGAGAATCTGTATTAGTTTTCTGTGACTGCCATAGCAAATAACCATAAACTTGGTGGCTTAAAACAATGTAAATTTCTTGTCTTACGGTCTGTAGGTTGAAAGTCTGACACAGGTTCCAATGGACTAAAATCAAGGTGTCAGCAGGGCTGTGTTTCTTTCTGGAGGTGCTAAGCAGCATCTGTTTCTTGGCCTTTTCCAGCTTCTGGAGGCTGCCCACATTCCTTGGCTTGTGGCCTCTTCCTCCATCTTCAATGCCAGTGACATGGCATATCTCTGCCATTTTTCCTTAGTCACATCTCCTTCTGTATCTCCTATTTGTATTTCTAAGGAACTTGTAATATTAGGGCCCACCAGTATTATCCAGGATAATCTCTTAAACTCAGCAGATTAGCAACTCTATTCCATTGCAACCTTAATTCCCCTTTGCCATGGAACCTAGCACAGTCACATATTCCAGAGATTAGGGCATGGGTATATTCAGGGGCCCATTATTCTGTCTACTGCAGACACTTTGTAATAAATAGTTGATTGGTGTGCCATGGGGCTGCAAAGGGAAGGAGGCCCTGTGTGGAAGTGGGAAAATATGGGAGACTGAGTGGGAAAGTATAAAAAAAACACACAAAACAACCCTCCTGCTTCCTCCTGGGGAGCCAGAGTTCACAGTAAAGTGAGCGAACCCTGTAAATGATATGACTGTATTGCAATCCTGGAAGTGACATCCTTGGGCTTACTGAAATATCTGTCAACCTTCTAGATGTGATCAGGCCATGGCTTGACTTGCTACTGACACAATGATATGCTGAGTAGTGGTATAGTTGAACACTTCTTCCCTTGAAGCTCAAAGGACACATAGTGGGAATGTTGCCAGAAGAGTGGAGGGGCTAGAAATACCAACTGGAGGGACTAAAGATACTAGAGATCAACAAGGCCATAACAGCATCAATGATAACTTCTATCTGCCAGAAAGCTGGCTTAAGCACTTTGTATGCATTGTCATAGTCTTTGCAAAAGTATATGTAATTATTATTATACTGATTTAGGGATGAGGAAAATAGACCCATGTCGCTGGCCATCACAATCCTGCAGTCATGACCAAGTAGGGAAATCCAGGAAGAGCTGGGCACATCCGGGTCTTTTCTCATGAATGTCTGTCATTCTGAAGGAGGTTGCTTTTTTGTTGCTTTTTCAGCTTTTGTCAAGCAACAGGGCACATTTGGCTGTCTGTGCCTTCTCCCTGCCGCCTGGCAAACAGAGGCAAGAAATTACATTTCTAATTGAGCAGATTAAAAATGCCAGTTCCCAGGAGTGCATGGCAGACTTGCCCTCGGTGCCACCTGGCCCCTTTGAGGCCACAGCGATGCTGAGAGGGGCGGGGATTGGGGTTGGCCAAGGGATTTAGGTCTCCTTTGTCCCCAAACTCTCTTGTTTGGGTGGGATTGCATCTGTTGTGGGGGACGGCTGTCCTATAATGAGGCCTGTGGCAGTGGCCGTTTCTGCTCCCTGGCCTCATTGGCATGCTACCAGCCTTTGCTGGATGGTGGTGAACCTCCTGCCCTCTTTATGGAGGAGGCTGATCAGAACTCCCAAGACTGTTCCCAGACCTTCATTCTGAGTCTTTTTTATTTACTATGGTTCTCATTGATATCTCCTTCTGGAACCCCCACATGACAAAGGTGCCTGGCTGCCACCCACCCCGCAGTATCTAAGTTTCTACTTTTTCACATTTTAAATTATTTCCTGTGTGTATTGTTACCTCCCAATAAAGTCTCAAGACAAATACCCTTCTCATTCTCTTCCTTCCGTCACCCCAGTGCTGAGATATAAGAGGTACATAAATAATTAATGGGGGGGCATTATGGTAGAAATTAAGCTGTTTAAACTGATTTCTAACACATATGGAACACTGTTTGAAAAAATGGAAATATCAGCAACTTCTGGCACCACATAAATATAAAATAAAATGCTTTTTCTGCTTTATTGAAAAAACAAATTTCCACTACCTAGATTTTTATCTTCTAAAACAAAGATTTATGTCAGAAAATTCTTTTATCTGTTGTGTCAGTAAATCTTTCATATCATGAAAATATGGTATGTTTTCTCCTTCCTGAAAATGAGAACTATTGAAGTAATTCTGTTTTCTTTCTGTCAGGGAGCTCAAAGTTAAATTCAAAATCTAGCCAGAGCAATGAAAATTAAGTCCTTCCGTGGCTCAAACTTTTCCATTTGTCTTCCAGTTATTTTTGGTGAGGGATAGAGTACAAATGAAGAAAAGTAAAACTGACATTTTAAGAAGTACAGAAATACCTTGGTTGGTGAGCATAATTCATTCCAGAAACAAACTAATTGTATTGCAAGACATTGCTTGTTTACCACATTAAAATGTATTAGAAATGTTTGCTCATCTTGCAGAACGCTCGCAAACCAAGTTACCCGCAAGCCAAGGTTTTACTGTATAGGGAATGAGAGACTGAGTTATTGATAAGAAAACATATTTGGGAGATATCTTTAAAATAGCTTACCTGTTATGATTTTAATTTTCTTCTTTTAAAAACTCTTTTGATTCTTGGCTCCCCTTCCCTCCACACTCACTTCCTATTTTGTGGGTGTCCACAGGAAGCTTGGCAAAGGGCTGCGATGGAGACGCCCAGCCAACAGCCCCGAACTGAAGGGACTTCCCCACTCAGACCTGGCAGCCCCTTCTCACTCAGACCCTAAAGGGGCCACACCAGGAATGTGAGTCACAGCTAGGTCTGTTGCCAGTGAGTCGGGACCTGAGCCAAGAAAACTCCTCTGACATGGAATAGCCTTGACAATAACTGCCTTTAAAATTTCAATTTTTTGTCTTTGTGTTTCTAATAGTGAGTTTAGAGCTGTGAGAGATGTCTTTGTTGACTGTTTTCCAGAGTAACCTGTGCCTTAAAGTTCATAGCAGCCTCTGGAAATTCCACTGGGAGAGGACAGCCTTCAGCTCAGCATATTTACCTGATGTGGCTGCTCTCTCACACTGTTTGTTCATAATGGGCTTATGACATGCTGAAATTCTTACTACCTTTCCCTGGTGTCACTGCCAAGTCATTCGTCCCCATCCCACACTTGTGCAGCAGATTTTCTGAGTTTACAAGATGGGTACTACATGGAGCTATGATTAATTTCATCTGGTTAGTGCAAGCCCTTTGTTCTAGCTGTTTATGATTTTTAATAGTTTTGTTGAGGAATAATTAACACTTCTTATACAAGCCACCCATTTAAAGCACACAATTCAATGACTTTTGGTATATTTAGTATAATCGCTATATACTGTATCCATTACCACAATCAATTTTACAACATTTTCATTATCCCCCAAAGCAACCCCACACCCATTAGTTGTCACCCTCCAGCCTCCTCATTCCCCCAGTTCTAGGCTACCACTAATCTGCTTTGTGTCTCTACTGATTTGTCTATTCTGGACATTCCATACAACTGGAATCATAAAATATATGGTCTTATGTGACTGGCTTCTTTCACTCAACTTAATGTTTTCAAGGTTCATCCATATTATAGTGTTATGTGCTTTATTCCTTTTTTCCCCCCAATAATATTCCATTATACAGATAGATCACTTCAGTTGATTGACATTTGGGTTGTTTTCACATTTTGGCTTTTATGAATAATACTGCTATGAACATTTGTGTACAAGTTTTTGTGTGGACATGTTTTTATTTCTCTTGGGTAGAAGAGCAGAACATGGGAACTCTATGTTGAAACACTTGAAAAATTGCCAGACTGTTTTCCAAAGTGGCTGCACCATTTTCCATTCCTACTAGCAGTGTGTGAGAGTTTCAATGGCTCCACATCCTCACCAACACTTGCTATTACCTGTCTTTTGGATTATATTTGTCCTAGTGGGTGTGGAATGGTATCTGATTGTGGTTTTTAATGTGTATTTCCCTGGTAGCTAATGATGCTGAGAACTTCTCATGCGCTTATTGGCCATTTGTATATCTTCTTTGGAGAAATAGCAATTCAGATAGTTTGCCAGTTAAAAAAGTTTAGTTGGGGCCGGCTGAGTGGCACGGTGGCTGAACGCTGGCTTGGGACGCCAGCGGCCCCGGTTCAGGTCCCACTTATGAGGGCCAGTGACACTGCCCTCAAAAAAAGAAAAAAAAAAGAAAAAAAGTTTAATTGTCTTTTTATAATCAAGCTTCAGTTTCAAGTTCTTTATATATTATAGATTCAATTCCCTTATAATATGTATATATTTTGCAAAGATTTTTTTTCCTATTCTGTGAGTTTTCTTTTCACTTTCTTGATGGTATCCTTGAAAACACAAAAGTTTTCAATTTGGATAATGTCCAGTTTATTTTTTATTTTGCCACTTGTGTCTCTGGTGTCATATCTAAGAAACCATTGCCTAATGTCATGAATTTTTTAAAAAACCTTATCTATCACCCAATATTTTTTTCTCTTTTCCATATTGGTGTCATCCTCTAATTTAATGAGCAGATAGCTGAAGTCTGTCCTTATGAAAGTGATTAATAAAGTGCTGAATGGCATGGGCTTGAGTACTGGGTGTGGTGGAGACAACTAACCTTCCATCAAAAAAATCTCTTTTTTTCCTTTTTCCATGGTAATTGACATAGCTGCCCAATGAGAACTCATTTCCCGATAGTTACCTGTGGCTGTGTGACTAAGTTCTCTCCAAAGATGAAGCAATTAAGACAGTGAATGTGCCTTCACATGCTTTCTTCCATCTTCCTACTGGGTGCTACCTGGACATAATGTGGTCCAGCCCCAGCTACACAGAGGACAAGGCCCTCGGGATGGTAGGGACCAGAATGGAAAAGGCTGGGTCCCTGGATGACCATAAGGAGCATAGCTGCCCACTGGGCCAGAACACTCACCCCAGACTATTATGAGTCAGAAATAAATGGTTCTCTTATCTTTGAACCACTGTGTTTAGGGAGGGGTTTTCTTGTTACTGCACCTTAGGCTTTTGCCCTACTTAAGACATAAGGTAAGTTGCATATTACTCTATTTAAGGTTTCTTCCATTGTGAATTAACTGGCACCATTAGCTCTGTCATTAAGCAGGTTGCCTTCTGCAGAGCTGCCCTCTCTAATTCCCAAGTATGCTTCTTTATGGTATCATGGTCGAGTGTATCATCTCTGGTATCACTATTCTGGGGGTTCAAAGCCCAGTCTTAGATTATACCACTCACAACCCTGAGCAAGTTACTTAATCCTTTTCAATCACCTCAGTTTTTTTCAACTTTAAAATGTAGATAAAGGTAGTGCTTACTAAGTATTTCGTAGGGCATTTCTGAGGATCAAATGAGTTCACATTCATCTAGTGCTTAGATGAAGGCTGGCACATAATAAATACTTGTTTTCTCTTAGTTCTTATTATTTTACACCTTGTTCATAAAGCTATTATTTATTTGATAAATACTGATTAACTCCTAATATGTGCCTTGCACTCTGCTGGGTTCTGGAGCTATGGAGAAAATTAAGACAAATTTTTTTCATCAAAGAGCTGACAATTTAATAAAGAAATCATATTTAAATAACTATATAATGGAATTGGAGCTATAATATGTTACAAATGAAGTTCATGGGATTTCAGAAGGATCCTTTATCACCAAGCTGTGGTTTGAAAAGGTGAGGGGTTTTTTGTTTTGTTTTTTAAGATTTTATTGGGGAATTCGGAGAGGGGAACAGTGTTGGGGAACCGGGGAAGGGGAACAGACAAGTTGCTGTCCTTTTGTTCTTCAGTCTAGTTGGAGGACATTGCTTCACTGGCCCATGTTGGTATCATCACTGTGCTCTTCTTGGGTGAGGCAGATCGGTCACTGGCCTCTGAACGGCCCCTCACAGTGGCTCTTGGCAGCTCACACTGGCTGCCAGCTGCTTACACTGGCTGCAGGCCACTCACTGCAGCCTATGGCAGCCCACTGCAGCAGAGGCTGCAGCTATGCATTCCTGGGGACTCACAGCAGCCCAACTCCAGGTGGAGCTGTTGTTCACTATCTTAGCTGTAGAGAGCAGTGTCACTGGCCCTCATATATGGGATCTGAACCAGGGCCGCTGTCATCCCAAGGCAGATCTTAACCAAGACACCACTTGGCCGGTCCCTGTTTTTTTTTTTTTTAAGATTTTTTAAAATTAAAATATAGCTAACATAGACTATTATATTAGTTTCAGGTGTATATCATAGTTATTCAACAGTACTCACCTAGCACTATACAGTGTTATTATCACATTATTGATTTTATTTCCCATGCTAAAGAAGTGACCACCACGATAAATTCAGCAACCATCTGACACTGTACCATGCTATCACAATATTATTGATCTTTTCCTCCCTTTTAAAATTTTTCAATTAGAGTTGACATTCAATATTATTTTATATTAGTTTCAAGTATCTAGCATAGTGGTTAGACATTTATATTATTTAGGAAGTGATCCCCCTAACTAGTACCCACCTGCCTCTATACATAGTTATTACCATACTATTGATTATATTCCCTATATTTTACATCCCCATGACTATTCTGTAACTACCAATTTGTATTTCTTAGTATCGTCTTAGAATTTCTTATTAATTTCTTAGAATTTCTTATTTTCACCCTGCCCCCAACCCCATTCCCTTCTATCACCCTGATAGATCTAATATTTATCTGGCATCATACATAGTTATTTTTATATTATTGACTACATTCCTTATGCTATACCCTACATCCTCATGACTACTGTGTAATGACCGATTTATACCTCTTAATCTTTTTCCCTTTTTACCCATTCCTAACCCCCCTTCCATCTTAAAGATGTCCCTGTAACATTCCTTGTAATACTGGTTTAGTGGTGATGAACTCCTTTAACTTTTTCTTATCTGGGAAGCTTTTTTATCTGTCCCTAGATTCTAATTGATAGCTTTGCTGGGTAGAATAGTCTTGGTTGTAGGTCCTTGCTTTTCATCACTGAATATTTCCAGCCAATCCTTTCTGGCCTGCCAAGTTTCTGTTGAAAAATCAGCTGACAGTCTTATGGGAGTTCCTTTGTAGGTAACTAACTGCTTTTTTCTTGCTGCTTTTAGGATTCTTTCTTTGTCTTTAACCTTTGGCATTTTAATTATGATGTGCCTCTCTTTGGGTTCATCTTGTTTGGGACTCTCTGTGCTTCCTGGGCTTGTATATCTATTTCCTTTGCCAGGTTAGGGAAATTTTTCATCATTATTTCTGCAAATAGGTTTTCAATTCCTTGCTCTCTGTCTTCTCCTTCTGGTATTCCTATAATGTGAAAGTTGGTATATTTGATGTTGTCCCATAGGCCCCTTAAATTCTCCTCATTTTTGGGGTTCTTTTTTCTTTTCGCTCTTCCAATTGGGTGTTTTCTGCTACCTTATCTTCTACATTGCTGGTTGGATCCTCTGCTTCTTCTAATCTACTGTTGATTTCCTGCAATATATTCTTCATTTTCATTATTGTATCCTTTATTTCTGACTGGTTCTTTTTCATATTTTCTATCTCCATTTTTTTTTTTAAAGATTTTATTGGGGAATTGGGGGAGGGGAACAGCATTGGGGAATCGGGGAAGGGGAACACACAAGTTGCTGTCTTTTTGTTCTTCAGTCTAGTTGTAGAGGACGTTGCTTCACTGGCCCATGTTGGTATTTTCATTGTGCTCTTCCCGGATAGGCAGATCGGTCGCCAGCCTCTGGATGGTTGCTCACCGCAGCTATTGACAGCTCACGCTGGCTGCCAGCCTCTCGCGCTGGCTGCTGGCCACTCACTGTAGCCTTGGCAGCCCACTGCAGCAGGGGCTGCAGCCTACTCCATCAACAGGGCTTGCACAGCCCAGCTCCTTGTGGAGCTGTTGTTAGCTGTAGAGGGCAGTGTCACTGGTCCTCATATGTGGGATCCGAACCAGGGCCACTGGCATCCCAAAACCAGCTCTTAACCAATGTGCTGCTCGGCCAACCCTCTATCTCCATTTTTATGTCTCCTATCTCTTTGTTAAAGTTCTCCCTCAGATCACTGAGCATCCTTATAACCAGTGTTTGGAACTCTGTGTCTGGTAGATTACTTGTCTCCATTTTGTTTAGTTCTTTTTCTGGGGCTTTGTTCTGTTCTTTTATTTGGGACATGTTTCTTTGTCTCCCCATTTTGGCTGCCTTCTTGTGTTTGATTCTATGTATTAGGTAGGGCTGCTATGTCTTCCGGTCTTTGTAGAGTGGCCTTATGTAGTAGGTGTTCTGTGGGTCTCAGTGGCACAGTCTTCCTGGTCACTTGAGCCATGCACTCTGGGTGAGTTCCTTATATGGGTTGTGTGTGCCCTCCTCTTGCCGTTGAGCCTTGGTTGTGAATTGCACATCAATGGGAGGGGCTGGCCCTTGGGCTCATTGGTTGTGAGGACTGGCCTTGACTATAGTGGAAGAGTTGTTGTGCAGGGGCTGACCCTACAGAGCAGAATCTGCCTCAGCAGGACACTGGTGCCTGTCCAATCTGCCCCTTGGGTGTGTTGTACTTGGAGGTGGCTGGATGATCCTCTAGCTCATTTTGAAGCTAGCCATGGGGGTTGCCAGCCCCAGGACCACCTTAGAGGGGATCTGCTGTAGGTCAAATTCAGCCACAGCTCATGCCCCACTCAGGGCCACCTCACAGGAGCCACAAAGAAATCCACAGATGGCTGCCCCCTGTGCTGTGCTTGGATACTCCTTGAGAGGCCAAGCCGTGAACCAAGGCCAGATGTCACTAGTGCCAAGCTAGGGCTGCTCGGCCAGAAGTTTCCAACACATTCAAGCCAGATGCTGCTTGTCTGGGCTCTGATAACCTTTGAGAGACCCTAGGAAAGTCTGCAGCATGAGCTAAGGCAAGCGGTTTGTGTGAAAAAGCCACTGGAAGCAGCTTGGGTGTGCCCAAAGTTGGGTGGAGTAGGGTCTAGAATCACCAGGTGTGGGGAACATTCAGATATGGCAGAGATTCATATATGGTGGCTGCCAGTGTCCACACATTAGGAAGAAGGAGGGTCAACAGAGAAACAATAGCCTCCACCAGCTCCTCCATCCAGGAGAAAGTGGAGAAAGCCACCTCTCTAGCTCCCATCCCAAGCCAGACAACTCAATTCCCCACCATATGTCCCTGACGCTTTTCCAGCTGCTGCCTCAGCACTGGAGCTCAGAGAGAGTGATTCTGTTGGTGCGTAAGTCTGCATGGTCCATTTAAGAGGAGCACCTGGGAGTCCAGCTGCCCTCTCACTCAGTCACAATCTTTGCTGGTTTTCACCAGCAAATTATGGGGACCTCTCTCCCCAGCACTGGAACCTTGGGTAGGGGTGGTGCTGGGATCTCTTGCTCCAGTGGAGGGTTGGGAAGACCTCCACAGCCAAAATATACCTCCTTATCTTTAATGGTCACACGTGGGTGTGGGACCAGCTCATTCTGCATCTCTGCCCTGCCTACCAATCTCGAGATGGTTTTATCCACATGTCCTTAATTATAGGGCTTTAGTTCAGCAAGATTTCAGGCAATTCTCAATGATGGTTGTTTTGTAGTTTAGTTGTAATTTTCATGTGGTCCTGAGAGAAGGTAAGCATAGTGTTTACCTACTGCATCATCTTGGTATTCATCCGAAGGTGGGTTTTAAGATCTTATTTATCAGCCTGCTGGACTATTCCTTTGTCAGAAACATTGATACCATTCACATTTTTTTTTCAGATGTACTTGTTTTTTAACTGTTGTGGCTTGTTGAAGCAAAGCAGCTGAATTCAATATCATTTCCTTTAGAATTAACTCATCTTTCTGGGCTTGAGAGACTGAATAAGCAACACCTGACATCATCTGAAACCTGAGGATGGATTTTTCACCCAAGGAATTTCGGATTTCAACAAGAGAACCATTTTCTGAATGATGACGTTGATGGGGAAATGAGCATACACAGCAGACGCCCAGGGTAATACCCTGATCATATTCTGTACTTGACCACAGATAGTGCAAACTGGAGCCAGTTCCTTTCTATTTCTCCACTATTTGTCAACCTGGAGCCTCTTCTTTTTCTTCCTGTGGAGACTCAGTTCTATGTTGATGTGACTGAAGTCCCTCCACAGGGTGCCTCTGGGGCCCTTCACAAATAACTGTGCAACCTTCAGAGTCATGTCCACGTTTTCTGGAATAGCCACAGTCTGATTACTGAGAATGGTCTTCCATCCTTGCAGTAGGTTCGGCAAAGTGGGTAAATTGTTTATAATCATAAATCATTCTCCCATCCTCCCCATCCCCTAACCCACCAATATACTTGACTAGATTTATTCCTCACCATGCATCCACAATTTAATTTTCTTCCTAAAGCAAGATTAAAAAAACAAAAAAATTCTAGTCCTTATTAAGAGGGCTGAGAATCTTGACATTGTTAAATAATTTACCACAGTGGTATTTTTTTGTTTAAAGTCTGTGGGTTGTTAAGTAAGAAAGTACAGAATGTGTATTTTGAACGCTATGATAACTCCTGATTTTTAAAATGTCTTGGAGGGAGGGGAGGGGGAAAGGGAAAGGGAGAGAAGGGGAGGGAGGCGGGGAGCTCAATGTATTACTAAGCAGCTTCCCAAAGAGGAAACCCAAACCTGCAGTGAATGGTTCTAAAGCAGTCATTTGGCTCCCTCTGGTGGACTTCTGCAGAGTTACTCATGCCCCGACACAACCTGTCACAGATAAACTCAATGGAAAGATGCAACAACAGTCGGTCAACCCAAACTCTCAGCTATATGCTAAGGCTAGGGGAATTAGCTAAGGACTTTAGGTCAATCTAGGCAGAGCTGGAACTTTGAAGTGATAACGTTTATCTAACTCTACTCCATGCAAAAGGGACGTGGCATCTCTGCAATACTTGTACCTTAATTTTCTAGCTATTAAGACCCCCCCACCCCACCCCCTACCCCCTACACACACCCGCCACCACTGTAGTGCCTTAGTCTACAGAAAGAAGCCCACTCAATACATGTCAGCGCCTTGCCCTCCGTTCCCCCAACGCCCCCAAAATTGTTCGAATCTTGTAAAGGTATAGGATTTCCTCTATTGGCTTGGAAAAGTCCCACATGTGAGATTTCTTTTTTCTTCATTTGGAATCCCCCAAACAGAAATGTGCACACAGAGCTATGTTCCTGAGCCTTAAGAGCTCAGAACAACACCAGCCCCTCAACATTAGTTGCACATTTCTAGTTGGTTGATAAAATATATTTAATGATAAAAAGTCAGTGAAGTTAATGCCCAATTTGCATCCTATTGTCAATGTGTTGCATGATCACTCACATGTGTGTGCGCACTCGTAGTGTGTTTCTAAATTACACATGGATCACAGAGGTTTATCTGCCCTTGCTGTGGAAGGAGACAGATGGGGCTTCCCAGCTCAGTTCTGCCCTGATGTAGAGTGACATGGCTCTCTAGGGTCCGGGAGCCCGTTCCCTGGAGGACAAGAGCAGGTCCAGTGAGATGCTGTGCGCTTCCCAGTGTTCTTTCTACCTGGGGGTCAGCTGAACTCTCTCCTCAGTCCCCAGGATGCTGCTTGCCTCCTTTGATCAGGGACCATTTCCTACTCACCTTTTTATGATGAGATGGGACCCTCATGTCTGGAGCTCATCGTGATGGCCCAGTCATGGAGACACTGAGGAAGGGACATTTCCTCTTGGATGCACATAACTGTCCACACACCTTCACTTCAGTCCACTGACTGGGCCATATGAGCAGCTAGTATCTCATAAGCTCTCATATCCTCAGTCCCAAGCATATTGCCTCTAATCTCACTGCAGACGGAGGAGGGTGCATGTCAGCTCAAGATGACATCTTGGGTGACCAACTAGCTCTGGCTTAACTCAGCTATTCAGTGTTTTGTTTTTGTTCTTAAATGGGTTTGAAGAACTTTCCATGCACAAGGCCTGGTGCTGGATGCTGTGGAAACTAAAAAGCCAGTAAAACACAGTCCCTGATCTCAGGGTAAAATCTCGTGATCAGCACAAAACAGTGTGCAAACCTGGTTGTTTTGTAATTATTTGTTTACATGTAATTACTTGTTTGTAATTATTTGTTTCTTAAATGAAAGAGACTTGGTTACTCCTTTTCCCCTCCCTCCCTTCCTTTCTTTTCTTCTTATCATCAGGCATAAGCCCGGCACGCTGTAAGCCTGCAATGATTAGAACAAATACACATGAGTAAAGTGGGGGAAGGGGGTTCAGAAGGGGGCTGGCTCACAGATGGTAGTGGGAAGTAGAGGGAGGTGGTTACGGGGTGCCTCCCCTTCCAGTGAGTGTTTAGCTGTGACAATGGGTGTCATACGCAGCACTGTACAACCATCTAACTGGGAATTCCCCTAGTCAGGTCACAAACAGCCAATCAGGCTTTTCTGCCAACCCCTGTCCCTGTTTGTTTGTGGTCCCATCCAGCCCAGTCTAGGAGATGAATAGTTCTCATCATGGCTTTTTTGGGTTGTTTCCAGTTTAGGGCTGTTATGAATATGAAGCTGCTATGACCTTTCTTGTACATATGTTTCAATGCAAATAGAGACAAAATTGGTTGGATATTTATCCAGGAGTGGAACTGGAAGGCTATAGGATGTGGGTATGCTTAGCTTTAGTGGACGTTACTTGTTCTGGTGATCTACTACAGCTTAACAAATTACCCCCAAATTTAGTGGTTTAAAACAACTGCCATTCTGTGGGCCATTAATTTAGAGAAGAATGTGGCTCTTCTCTCCATGTGGCATTGACGAAGGTCATTAAGGTTCAGCTACCACGTGGTCTGGAGGGCCCCAGATGACTTCGCCCACATAGCTGGTGCCTCAGTGGGACAGCTGTGAGGCTGGGCTTGGCTGGGACTGTTGAGATCGTCAGTGAGGCCTCTCCAGCATGACAGTCTCAAGTGGCTCCCCTCAGAGTGAGTGTTCAAAGAGACTGAGGCAGAAATCTGTACGGCTGCTTCTGACTGAGCCTCAGAAGCTATGCAGAATCACCTCTGACACATCCCACTGGTCCCACAAGTCACGGAGGCCAGTGCAGATTCAGGGGAGGGAGAAAGAGACCCCACCTCTGCATTGGAGAAGGAACAGCATTAGTGGCCATTGTAATTTACCGCACTGACAATACTATTCCAAAGTGGGTGTACCAATTTCCACTCCCACCAGCAGTTTATGGGGCTGCCATCATGAGATTTTTAATACTAACTTCTGTTGTAGTGAACAAAGCCTGTTCACATGTGTCTGGAAACTTCTTTCCCCTCACCAGCTACAGGGCAAAGTGGCTTTCAATGCTCCCCTGGAACCTGCCTCAGTTTCTACAGAGAAAAACATGACTCAATTGAGTTACCTGTATTAACTTTCTACCCTCTTATGACAAACTTATCAGATGGTCACTTGGCTCCTTCCATCCTTCTCTCCTCACCCTCAGGACCAGCCTCTCTCCCACCTCTACTCTGGCCTCCCCAGGCCTTGCCCCAGTGCCCGGCATGCCCCATCTTTCCTCAGGCTTCAATCTTCCCAACTCTATTACTGCTTCTTTCTCTCCCACACAACTCTCAATTGGACTGTCTTAAAAAGTGTTGAAAACTTAAAGTGGACACATTAAGCATTTTGGTTTTTAAATATATTTTTAGTGATTGACTCTGAATTGTAAAGTTGATCTCAAATTCAACAGAGAAGGACCTATGAAGAAAGAAATGAGAAACAGGTTTTTAGTTAAATAATTTATATACATACACATACATATATAAATCTACATCATATACATACACACATATATATAATAGAATCTATAAACAAAACAGACCCCCCACACACACACACACGAGGTCTGACAATTAACTTCTCCAACTCATCCCAGAAAAAGTGCTACAGACCTCATTGCTGAATATCACTGTGGTCACCTTCAAAGTACTCCCCTTGGGAAGCTATGCACTGATGCCAGCACCTAGTTCACCCTTCAAAGCAATTTTGGAACTCTTTCTGGAATGGCCATCAGAGCTGTCATCGTATTATCCTTGATGTCCTGAATGTCTTCCTTTCAATATTTCCTGTATCTTCAGGTAAAGAAAGAAGTCATTGGGGGCCAGATCAGGTGAGTAGGAAGGATGTTCCAATATAGTTATTTGTTTACTGGCTAAAAACTCCCTCACAGACAGTGCCGTGTGAGCTGGTGCATTGTTGTGATGCAAGAGCCATGAATTGTTGGCGAAAAGTTCAGGTTGTTTTCATTTAACTTTTTCACTCAGCCTTTTCAGCACTTCCAAATAGTAAATTGGCTAACTGTCCAGTTGGTACAAATTCATAGTGAATAATCCCTCTGATATCAAAAAAGGTTAGCAACATCGTTGCAACAAGTTTGCAAACTTAAATTGTTATATATAATCTATTTTAGAAGGGTCTGGAAAGGAAGAGACAATTTTCAGTTTATCAAAATATGAGTGCCAGCACTTATTATTGTAGGCACAAAGAAAAATGCTGACAGTGATTAAGATGTCTAGTGGTTTACAAGTTTTTAGAAAACTTTTCTAGATCTCCTAGCGTAGGGACATAGGATTGAGAAGACTCTCCAGAAATCTCGTTGGCATATTACTATGTCTGGAGAATCTTATGGATACCTAAGTGATTTACCCTCAAAGCAAAACTATATTTGTAGCCTCTTGGAAATGTCCCTGTTGTCCATTTTAGTAACAAAAATCCAGAAATTATTCTGAAATAGAACAGAGTAAGTGCAGTGGTGAAAGAAAGGCCTGTGGTCCTGGCTGGTGGCAGTGCCCCACCAGGGGACCCTGCCTGGCTGTCTGTGCCTGCTGCTGGTCCTGGCCCAAGCTGACCAGGCACTGAGGGCAGGTGTGCTCCAGCCTGCTCTGGGTGAGATAACAAGTCCTATGAACAGCAACACGATGTTTGGGGTCATGAAGGTTACATGCTGCTGGGCAATTTGCATATCTTAGCCTTGCCCACCCTCCTCCCCCCAGAGGCTTCTCTGACAGACAATTAGAGCTTTTGATTTATTAGTGGCCATCGTCAGGGTCAGGCTCCCCTGTTTCCTAGCAGTGAGCAGAGCACACAGGACTTTGTACCATCAATGCCATAGCATCCAGGTTTGGCAACAACATACTCAAAACCTCAGTTTATCAAACCTACATTGTCATGCCCTGCAGCAAATTTGCATTAAGAAAGAGTGTCTCTGGTGAGCCAGCAAATGCTGTGAGACCATCCACTTAGAAGAACAGCTGTTAGACTCCATGCAATGAAAGCAAGCTGAAGGGATGGAACTTCGGGTTTACAAATTCTCAGCATTCCAGCTTTTTTTCATCAGGACATGGCTTGAAACACCAGAGATAGCATACCGCTGGCCACCCTCATTTTGTTTCCACAAATGGAACTGGCAGCAACTAGCTGTGCAACCTTGGGCCAATCATTAATTCCTCTGAGCTTCATTTTCTCCTTCTGAGCAAATTGAACTTGACTATGAAGATCCTTTTTGGTGTCCACATTCTGCTTTATTCCAATTGGACTTGACTAGTAGGCATATAATAATTGCTAGATATCACTGTATGCCAGACTGTGCTAAAATCACCTATTATATTGCATCCTCTTTCCAACAACCCTCTGAGGTAGGCCCTATTATTATCACATCCAATGTTATGCATGAGGAAATGGAGGCACAGAGAAGTTAAAGAACTTTCCTAAGGCCACACAGCTAGTCACTGGTAGAACCAGGATTCAAACAGTAGCTAGCTTCAGGGGCTGAACTTCAGCCACCTGCTATACCATGAGATCCTAGAAGGTTAATATTAGTCTTGTCATCTCTGAGGGACCCACATGGGCTGCACAGCAAGCAAATGGTGGCTCCCAGACTGAAAGCCAGGTTTTGTCGGAATCTAAAATCTACCCCTTCACTGCTCTGCTATAATAGCTCCCATGTGCTGTTTATAATGATAAACTCTCAGAAACATAAACGTAAGTGTCTGATGGCAGGTCATTTGTCACCTAAATAGTGACATACCATACAAAATAATATGTCTTAAAATTACATGGGAGAATATCTATTTACGTGGGAAGGTGTTCAAGATACATTAAGTGCAGAAAGCAGTTACAAAACAATGTGTGGCTTAAATTCATATGCAATCGTGGAAAGAGTAATGAAAAAGAAGATTGAAATACAATTTCTAGTCTATTAGATTGGCAAAAACGTAAATGGTCTGACAATATCAAGTGCTGCTGAAGATATATGGAAGTGAGAACTTGTATGTACTGCTGGAGGGAGCCTATATTGGCAAAAACCACTTGGGAAGTCAACTTGGCATCTTGAAATATTTATACGCTTCAACCCAGCAATTCCAGTTCTAAATACACATCTTAAGGAACACTTGAAACATGAACAAGGAAACATGTACAAGGGATTTCCTTGCAACAATGGTTTTAATAGTAAAATATTAGATACAATCTAAAATTTAACAATAGAGGAATAAATAAAATGTGATACATTCATACAACAGAATGCTACACAGCTCATTAAACAGATCATGGAGAAATGTAAAAACTGTAGAGTGGAAGTAACAGGCTTCAGATTAATATGCTCAGTAATTACTTTTTATGTACATACGCTAGACACACATATACATACATACAGCAGTCCCTCCATATCCTTGAGAGATACATTCCAAGACCCCCAATGGATGTCAGAAACCACGGATAGTACTGAACCCAATATATACTGTTTTTCTTCCTATACATACATATGTATGATAAAGTTTAATTTATAAATTAGGCACAGAAAAAGTTAACCACAATAACTAATAATAAAATTGAACAATTATAACAATATACCATAATAAAAGTGATGTGAATATATTCTCTCTCTCTCTCTCTCTCTCTCTCTCTCTCTCTCTCTCTCTTCCTCTCTCATAACCAAGGAGGCTACTAAGTGACAGGCAGGGAATGTGTACAATGTGAAGACACTGGACAAAGGTATGATTCATGTCCCAGGCAGGACAGAGCAGGAAGGCAAGAGATTTCATTATGCTACTCAAAAAGGCATGCAATTTAAGACTTATGAATTGTCTATTTCTGGAATTTTCTATTTAATATTTTGGGACCATAGTTGACAGAGAATAACTGAAGCCATGGAAAATGAAAGCGCAGATAAGGAGGGACTAATGTATGTACATACTCATACATACACCCTAGAAAGAAACATAACAATTCATGCTATTGATTATTCTGGGGGAATGATGAAGGAGAATGGAACTGCAGAGAGAAACCAAGGGCATGCCAACTTTATCTGAAATATTTCATTTGTACACACTCACACACACACACACACACACACACACACACACACAGACACACACACTACTTACCAGATGGTTGCAGTGATCAATGCTGCTGCTGAACAGTACAGGTATATTTGTTAGCTTCCTCGGTTACTCTATATTTTCTGTAAGAAAGGCTTTTCCACCTACCCCACATGTGCTTTGATTTTTATAAAATGAGAAGTATGTATTTTTATGGGGGAAAATGATCTCGAAATATTCCTAGTGGCTACTTCTGGGTGTTGGGATTATGGTGATTTAGATTTTCTCCTTTCTGCATATATGTATTTTCTAGATTTTCCAAATTGAATATTTATTACTTTTATATAAGGGTAAAATGATGTACAAGTAAATTCCTTGAATCAGGAATTGATATCAAAAAGGAATTTAGAGCCCCGAGTGAGGTATTTTCACCCCTCTCTGTGGTGGTTAGTGTTTCCACTTAGGAGTTGAGTGTTAGCTGTTGGGAGAAAATAGAATTATGACCAGCTCTCACCCTCCTCTTCAAAAAGAAGAGTTTGGGGTCAGTATAGTCCTTTTTAAAATGGATGAGGCAGGGACGGGCTAGTAGCAGACCACATTCTGCAGACAAGGGAGAAACAACTTCTATCTTCATTTTTAGCTCAGAGCACATGTCGCAAAGACCTGCAGCTAAACTGTGTAACAGTTGGCTCAAAAATATGAATGCCTTGAAATGATTTTGATTTCTTCATTAAGATGTTTTTATTTAATAGGAAGAAGGATTTGGATTGACTGATATTTCCACAAGGTTATCCAAATATTAAATACACTGTCATTCAAACTAGGACATTGTAGGGAGGGAAAGAACAACTGATGAATATCAGGACAATCCAGTCACACAGATTATAGTGTTGTTCTAACTCCTACCATTGGAAGTTGTATGTGAAGTGCAGGACCCAGGCTGCCAGTCATCCAACATCCATTCAGTCATGCAAGGAGAGTTTGTTGAGCAGCTTCTGGGACCCAGGCGCTATGTAGGTCCTGGAAAAACAGCAGTGACCATGACAGACTTGGGTGGCTCCCTCTGAGCCCATCGCCTCCACTGAGAGGACCAGCCCTGCCTTTGGAGACATCTTCAGGGCCCACTGCTCTCATGTAGCACGTCAAACTCTGGCTTTTTAAGTCACACATAAGACTTGTGTATTTAAACCTGCGTTTGATTCCTCCATGGTGTGTGTGTGTGGGGGGGAGACTCCCATGGGACTACGGCTAAGTATTGGGATAATTGCAGCCATCAGCAAGAGGGGAAGAATGTTAAATAAATAATTACATAACTTATGAATTTTAGGTATAATAAGTGACTTGAGTCCATGGTGAATCATAGGAGGACCTGACCTGATCCAGGAGCTCACAGGTTTTCCTAAGGATGAGACCTAAGAGAGACATCGGACTTAGGCTGGTAAGAGGGATGGAAGAGGGTTCCATGCAGAGGTCCCGTATGTTTAAAAGTGAGAAGGAACACATGGCACATTTATGGATCCAAATGACGCCAATATGGCTGGAATATAAAGAAGGGATGTCCATATGCTTGGTTTATTTCTTTATTTTCCTATATTCCTTTTTTGGGGAAAAAAAATCACATCTGTTCTTGAAAGCTGCTCTTCACTGTGAGCATTTGATAGCAATAAAAGGCTTTCTGGAGGTTTCAAGTAAACCAGACACACTCTGTTTTCTGGGAAGTGCACAGGAAGTGTCAGGGCCACCAGGGAGCAGGCGGAACTAGTCCTTCCTAGTGCTGGCCCTGGGGACAGAACCAGCTCTGCCCCCCTCCCCTGTGACTTGTGCTGCGGGTGGCTACACATCAGCTGGGGTAGCACCTGTGGTCTGTCAGAGCCCCTTCATGCGTTTTTATGAGCTGACTGGTTTTGTTGTCCTGAACTCCCTCTTGCTGCTTCCTGTGTTAGAGTTTTATCTTTCAAGGGGCCTAGAAATCCTGTGTCTGGGCACAATCACAGAAATGGGGTCCAGCCTGGCTGATCAGGGCCAGGGGCAGATCTGGTGCTGATAAAAACAGGCTTCTTGCCTCTGCAGGGCTGGCTCTGCCATTTTTTTCTAGGGCAGCAGTATCACTGCTAGCATCGTCACTGAAGATCCAGCTGGAATGTTTGCTCCATGACTCATAACTTGGTGAGGGCAGAGGGTCCATTAGAACAATGAGCAGAGCTATGCTAAGAGCCCCCCTCCCCGAGCCTACCACTGGGCAGCAATGCCCATTTCCCAGGCCAGCACACAGCCCCCCACAGCTCCGAGTGCCACCGCAGAGCTGCACATGGCACAGAGACAGCTCTATTAGCCTCAGCTCCACACATGGCCCAAGGACAGTGTACAAGTGTCCTGGCTTGCTAAGCCACACGTGAGTCTTGTTTATTTAAACCTGCATTTGATTCCTCCCAACATCATCATGCTCTCTCTCTGACGCTCTCTCTCTGTCTTCCAGGGAGGAAAATCATGACAGTTATATAAAGTACTGCTAAAAACCACAGGCTTTGAAATCAGAAAGGTTTGGGTTTGAATGCCAACATTGCCATTTTAACTCCTCAAATGTAAGATGGGGATATAATACTTAGTTGTAGGGACTACATGAGACGGTGTATGTCAAATACTGAGCAGAGTGTGTGACTGGTGGTGTGTTGTCAGTAACCACCTGAACCTGGGGGGAAATGGCTTTTTCTCCCTTTTTCTCCACAGCACAGCTGCTCAGGAGCGTGTCTGCTCTGCAGGCTGGACCCGGGGCTCCACATGCTATCAGGGCTTTCAGACCCTGCCCATTACTACCCACGGGCTGTCAAAACTCTGATTAGGGAACTTTTGGGAGTTAGTCTTCCTCAAGCTTCGAGTCAATTGCCTTTCACTTCAAACCACTTCTATCTGTACTGTGCCCCTACTGTCTGGTTTGATAAGATCTTTCAAATGACAAAAACCAGAACAAAACTTCCTAATCGCAGCCAAGGAAGTAAGGTGCAGTGTGAAATGAAAATTCAAAGAGGTTACTCTCTCTCTCTTTTTTTTTTTCTTTCTTTCTTTCTTTCTTTCTTTCTTTCTTTCTTTCTTTCTTTCTTTCTTTCTCTCTCTCTTTCTTTCTCTTTCTTTTCTTTTTCTTTCTCTCTCTCTCTCTTTCTTCTTTCACATTAAAGTATATTATCAATTTCTTATTGTCTCAAACAATAATAGTTCAAGGTTCCCTAAAAATACTTTAAAAGGGACATAGCTATGCTGATATCTCCTGGTTATTTTGGGGAGTCTCTAATGGGGACCTTGAAGGCAGCCACCAAGCAGTCTATTAGCAGCGGTCACCACAGCTGGCTGTTGCCCTGCTCTCTGCCCCATGCAGCTCCGGTTGGTGCTGGTCGCTGGCTGCAGTGATGCATCAGTGGGGCTCACTTCTGCTGTCTTCATGGTTCCTGCTGAGAACACCAACAGTGACCACCCTGACCCCCTGGCCACTGTCCTTGGAGGTGACAGGACGGTGCTAGGATACCTGAAGAGGCTGGGAGAACAGACGTCGCCTACTCTGTGCTGTACCATCTCCTGACTCTTCCCCCTAAACCTGTGCCCATTTTCCTAAAGTGTTTTCAGAAGCACTCAGTCTGCTTTTGGCTTCTGATCCTCATCCAGCATCTTATGGAGATTTTCATGAAAAGGTTTCCTTCCTGGCATGGTTCAAAACCCTATCAGGGGGCCAGAAAACAAATGCTCAGTGTGTATGGATGAATGCAAGCAGGAATAGGAATATGGGTTAGAGTGTGATCTACACTGACGGCACCTGGTGAGCCCCAAATATCCCACCCCAAGGGCATCACCGTGCATCTCACTAGCACACACTCACTAGCACAGGCAGGACACACAAGAGCTGACTCCCACTTATAACAATGAAGCAGGAATTACTGATTGAAAATCAACTTAAATCAAGTTAAAAGGCAAAATCACTGAGAAACTAGACAAAATTACCTGAAAATACACTTAAATATGAATCACCCTGCAGTGCAGAAACATTAACAATAAAAATAGTAGTAATTTAAAAGATTCACTTTGGATTAATATTCTTTCAGAGATTTACTTAGAACCAAAAAGAAAATTTTAAATTCATGGAAAACTTTGTTAAGTAAGCAGAGTAAGCATACCGATTTAAATAAATCAGGGAAAATATACCTTAATTTGGAAACAATTTTCTAAAAAAAAATACATAAAATTCATAAAACAGTCCTAGGACTTACAAATATTACCATTCTTGCCCAAACACTCTTACATTTTTAAAAAAAATCATGGTAACTGGAAAAATAATGTTAAAGGCACATAAAAGTCTTCCAGGATTTTTTTTTTTTACTATTTATTGTTCTATTTTTTACTATTTTCATATTTTCATCAGTGGTGATTCTGTGTCACAAGCGATCAGTCTATCAGTTTCTGAACGAATCCAAGCCACTTTTATTAAGTGCAGACTGCTATTGGTGTGGAGTGGTCCCTGGGCCCTTGGTGGCTTGCTATCATGGCAAAACAATATCTGATCATTAGCTCAGATCTTCTGGACGTGTCCATGAACTTAGTTTCATTCTAGGTTTCACAGTCCATTGAAGACAGTTTGTAGGGGGCTGTGTGGTAACCATTTTTCCTATGTGTCTTGGCCAGAGGGAACCCTCAGGTATCTTTCCTGCTTACAGACTGCCCAATGTTCTCTGACCCAGAGAAGGAGGCCCCAGGGAGTGGCTCTGTCGATGCAGTCATTGTTCCTTCCGATCCTGAAATGGTAGTTTAGCCTGGGACCCAGGATGACAAATGTCATAGGCAGGGTGGAAACAGTCACCCAGGGGGCTCTGAAAGGGGATCCCGCCTTCCATTCCTGATTCAGATCCCGGGTTCAGGTGTGATAGGCTTGATCGGCTGGGGATGTTTCTTCTCCATTGTACCTCATCTTGGTGACTCTTCTCGGTGCCCATCCCCTGTCTAGGTCACCTGGCCCCTTGCCATCTTCATTCCCTGTACCTAAGCCCGTTGGGGTAAACACAAAGACAAGGGTGAAGCAAGAGAGGAACCTAAGATGCAAAATGTCAGCATTTGAGCAGTGAAGTGCCTTTCCCACCTCATACCAGTCCAGGCCCTGTGGCAGGGCTCAGCCCCAGTCCTCAGTGTTTGGCTCCAGGATGGAAGGTGTGGATGAGGTGGTGCAGGACAGCCACCCACTTATATGGAGCATTGCCACTTTTCTGCAGCTCTCAGGGACTCTTGAACTTGACCCTGGCTTTGAGAAGTCCTTTCTTCTGCCTGAAATCAGGATCAGACCTGAACTGCTGTGCAAATTTATCACCTAATTTTTCCAAGAGGGAACCCACCTAACACAATTCCCACCCCTAAAGACCATCTAGGGGAGAGCCTGACATGAGGATTGAGGAGCCTTGTGTATGCTATGGCCAGCATTGGCAAGTTGAGTCTCTGTGTTTATCTGGCAAATCCACAGGGGTTGGACCCAGTGACTTCATTCTTTCCTCTCTGTAGCATTTTATGGTGCGAGGAGCCTGCTGCTCTGGGAATAAGCCTGATAGGACAGTATCTTTAGGCGAAGAGCCTGTGGGCTGTGGTTGGGGGCCAGGGACAGCACAGGGGCCCCAAGTCATCTGCCAGCATTTGCCTGACCAGGTGGTTTATTGACATTAGTCCCCAGGATTGGAGATTTGGTCCTGGTGACCCCCAGAAGCATGTCCTAAGACAAGGCATCACATTCAGCTCTAAAGTTAACACCTCCCCTTGCCCCTGAGAACTGCCTCCCAGCACTTATGACGGCCCCCAGTGATTGGGTCCAGAAGCTGCAGGTTTGGTGAAGACAAGGCCCTGAGCAAAGCCATGCCTGACACACTGCAATCAATCAAGCAGTGTGTTTACGCAGTAAAGTGTAGAAAATAGATGATTTTAATTGCTAGTTGTTCTTGAGACCCCTACCAGGATTTTTTTTTTTTAACATGGCATAAATGTTCTTGACAGACATGGTGGAAGAATTACCATTTATTCAGAGGATGACACACTGCTGATTGAAGTACAAGGAAGTGTAATCAAGGTTGTTTTTTTAAAAAAATATATATATGGCTTTTAACATTTACAAAGAAAATGATTTCAAGGGGTACACACTGGAAAGAAACACATTGTAAACAGTTACCAATCAGCCAAGTACTCAGCTTACTAAGTATTTCCTGCACCCCCCAATCTCTTACCACCCCACCCCCATAATCAGCATCTAAATGTAAGAGGAATTATTCTTTTGTTCGTAACTCTCAGGGAAGGGGATATAGGGTCAGATGGAAGGGCACCCTGTGTTCCGAGGCTCCAGGACCTCATCTTGGATAACTTCCCAGACACAAACCTCCCTCCTTGACACAGGCAGGGAGGCAGCCTTGCAGGAGGCTCCCATTCAGATGAAATAAGCAGAAGCCTCCCAGCCTGCCTGCTACAGAGGCCAGCATCCCATCCCTGCTCCTCAGAACTAGACTAGGGAGACCCTTCAGTTGGTGCGTTTTAATATGGAAGAAAGGTCAGAGACTATGAGGAGAGGGCATTCGCCAAAAATAGAAAGCAAGCCTGCTGACTACTTATCTTTGAAGCTTAGGCTAGGATCCAGAAACTAGGAATGCCTTAGGCAGGATGGAAATGGACCCCTAGGGGCTCTAAAAGGGAATCCTCCCTTCCATTCTAGACTCAGGCCCAGGGTTCAGGTGCTTTGGGCCACAAGATTATCGGCTCAACCTCCTGACCCCTGCATAAGGAAGGGGAAAGAGAGACTGACTTCAATCTGGTGGCCAATCAGTTATGATCCACTAAAAAATGATCCAATCAATTATACCTATGTAATGAAACCACAACTGAAACTCTGGACACTGAGGTTTGGATGAGCCTCCTGGTTGGTGAACCCATCCATGTGCCGGGAGAGCGATGCATCCTGATTGCACATGGAGAGGGCACAGAAGCTGTGTTAGGACCTCACTCTATGTAGACACTGGTCTTGATTTGTATCCTTTACAATAAAACTGTAGTAATAAGAATAGCACTTTCCTGAGTTCTGTGTCATTCTAGTGAATTACTGAACCTAAGAGGGGCAGTTGCAGTACTCTTGAATTTGAAGCCAGTTGGTCAGAAGTGCAGGTGGCTTAGGGTTCCCCAAACTGGCAGCTGGCATCTGTCATGAGGGCAGTGTTATTGGGGACTGTGCTCCAAACCTGTGGAGTGGGTGCTAACTCCGGGTGGTTAGCATCTGAATTGCATTGCAGTCAATATTTAATACTTTATTTAATATTATTTAACATTCGTATTTAATATTAGTGTAATATATTAATATTTTAAAAGTTATTTCCTAACTAGTTGACACACAATATTATCTTAGTTTCAGGTACACAACAGTGATTAGACATTTATATAACTTACAGTGATCACCCTGATAAGTCATCTGACACCATACATAGTTACTGCATTATTACTGACTGTATTCCCTATGCTATACTTTACATCCCTGTGACTATTTTTATAACTGGCAATTTGTACTTTTCAATCCCTTTCACCTTTTTTACCCAGCTTCCTAACCCTCCTTCCATCTGGCAAATATCAATTTGTTCTCTGTACTATGAGTTTGTTTTGTTTTTTAGATTCCACATGTAAGTGAAATCATATGGCATCTGTCTTTCTCTGTCGGACTTATTTCACTTAGCATAATACCCTCTAGGTCCATACATGTTGTCAGAAATGGTAAGATTTCATTCTTTTTACGGCTGAGTAATATTCCATTGTACATATGCACCACCCTTTTTTTTTTCAATATAAATCACAGAATATTTATTACACAGATATTATATGACAGGTAATCAAAAGTTGGGATTTCATAAAATTATTATTTTTAAAGATTTTTATTGGGGAATTGGGGGAGGGGAACAGTGTTGGGGAATCCGGAAAGGAGAACAGACAAGTTGCTGTCTTTTTGTTCTTCAGTCTAGTTGCGGAGGATGCCACTTCACCGGTCTATTGCGCTCTTCTTGGGTGAGACAGATCAGTAGCCGGCCCATGGACGGCCGCTCACAGCAGTTCTTGGCAGCTCACACTGGCTGCCAGCCACTCATGCTGGCTGCTGGCCACTCACTGTAGCCGATGGCAGCCCACTGCAGCAGGGGCTGCAGCCTACCATGTCGCCGGGGCTTGCACAGCCCAGCTCCAGGTGGAGCTGTTGTTAGCTGTAGAGGGCAGTGTCACTGGCCCTCATATGTGGGATCCAAACCTGGACTGCTGGCGTCCCCAGCCAGCTTTTTTTTATTATTATTATTTTTGAATTATTAATAGTTACAGATGTACAAAACTATGCAAGTTATCTTTTTCACCCCTTACAAAGTGACTACCCCCTCCTCCCTGCGCTGTCCCCCGACTCCTGATATCATACATATCTATTACAATTCCACTGACTCCATCCCCACCTTATATTCCACATCCCATGACTATATATGCACCACCTCTTTTTTAATCTATTTATCTATAGACGGACACTTAGGTTGTTTCCATATCTTGGTTATTGTAAATAATGCTGTAATGAATATAGGGATGCATATATCTTTCTGAGTAAGTTTCCGGATTTCTTTGGATAAATATTCAGAAGTGGAATTGCTCTGTCATATGGTAGATCTTTAATGTTTTTGAGGAAACGCCATACTGTTTTCCATAGCAGCGGCACCAATCTGCAATCCCATCAACAGTGCACAAGGGTTCACTTTTCTCCACATCCTTGCCAACACTTGTTGCTTGTTGATTTATTGATGGCTAGTCTATCATCAATAGAATAGATCATGTGAGGTAATATCTCATTGTGGTTTTGATTTGCATTTCCCTGGTGATTGGTGATGTTGAACATCTTTTATGTCTGTTGGCCACCTCTATGTCCCCTTGGGAGGAATGTCTATTCAGGTCTTCTGCCCCAATTGCTCTAGCAATTTGATATTCCTTCCAGATATTAAGATATAAGTTAAAAAAAATCACCTGGGGGTGTTTGTGGGTTTTTTTGTTGTTGTTAATAAAAAAGAGCAGAGGTGTAATCAACCCACCAACACATAATGCAATGGTCATTTCATTAGTAATAACTCTTGTAAGTTATCCAAACAAGTTGCTGGTTTCCACTTCTTTCTAACTGTATCTTTTTAATTTTTACATTGTGTGTATGTGTACTAATTTGATGATGAGAGGTAGGCATGAAGTTCCTGGATATGAGGTTAATCTATAAAGTTGTTAATCCATCAAAAATGATTAAGATTCTTTTCTGTGGCCAAAGAAGATCATACCTGGAGAGCAGATAAAAACAGTTTTTGATTAAATTGCTATCGTTCCTCCACATGCATTACTCAGTGCTTCACTGAGTAATGGGGCACAGTTAGTACTTGGTTTGCGTGGCAGAGATCTCCAGAAAGTGGGGTAGACTAGGGCAGTAATAACTGTTTGTTACTTTGGGAAACGTTCCTTCTGAAATGAAATTATGGTCAGAGTGAAAACTTAACAGGTATTGTGGTAAACACTCCTGAAATCAGGCAAACCTGGGGGAAAAGCGCTACAGATATGGGTGCTGAACGGGACAAAGGAACCTTTCTGATTAGTCAATATTTTCTGAATTTTCTTTTTTCCACCCTCTTAGTCTAGGGGATTATATTTGAGATAGTATGAGAGCCTAAGAGCCTGAGTTATATAGTCTCTGACAATTAGGGTGACTTCAATTTCTTCGTTTTAAGTTGTGGGAGATGCAAAGAAGAGAGGAAGCAGAGTCAAGCAAAGTTTGCTTTCTGGAGAGAAACAAAAAGGCATAAAAATGGAAATCACTGAGGGCCAGCAGAGTGGCGCGGTGGTTAAGTGCAGTCTTGGGAAGCCAGCGGCCCCGGTTCGGGTCCCACATATGAGGGCCAGTGACACTTCCCTCAAAAAAAAAAAAAGGAAATCACCATTTAATACGAAGGAAAAATGGCCACCATATAAATATACAACTATTCTTCCTGGAATTCCTTGTTTTCTAGAATAAATTTCCTCAAACTATTATACAGGGATAAAAGATAAAGTAATAGAATGCCACTGACAGGCATAATGAGAATGGTACCAGGGATTTTTTAAAAATTTATTTTATTTTTTTGAGGACAGTGTCACTGGCCCTCATATGTGGGATCTGATCCAGGGCTGCTGGCGTCCCAAGCCAGCTTTTAACCATCGTGCCACTCGGCTGGCACGCCAGGGATTTTTTTTAAACTTATAGCATAACAGCTAGCAAACAGAATCTCTGGTCTTTAATCATGACTTATATTTTTTATAATATGATGATAACCAGCTGTTAATGGTGATTTATATTTTTGTAACATGATCATAATATATAATGAATATATTTAAAACCCCACTAAAGTTTGGGAACCAGAACATAGCAGAAAAATTGTATTCATAGCCAGCACCCAACACAAATATCTTGATTCATCAAAACCACAGGATGAGTCAAAAGGCTATTATATTAGGCCTTGGACTGGAACTGCCATCTTCCAATAATTTACCAAAATGACAAATACAGAAGGAAAGAGGGGAGGATCCCATTACACGTTCTCTAGGCCTTTTAGGAAGCACAGAACTATTCATTTGGCCACATACACATGAATCCACAAGAAAGACATAAAGGGAATGCCCCACGAATGCTACCAGGGCAAAGCTGGAAGAGTCTACAGTGTTCCCCAGGGTACCTTTGGCATTGTTGTAAACTAACAAGGTTAAGGGCAAGGTTCTTGCCAACAGAACTAATGTATGTATTAAGCATATCTAGCACTCTAAGAGAAGAGATAGCTTCCTGAAGGAAAATGAAGAAAAATAGTGGTAGAGGTTAGAGGGTTGCATAAAATTATCAACATTCAGTAAATTGTTCACTTAAAGGAAGTGATTTTTATTATACGTAAATAATTTGAAAATAGAAGTCCTAGATTCTGATTGTGTTATAGGAACTAGAATAACTGGAAGAGGACTGGATGTGGGTGGGCTCTAGAAACCTGCTATAGTCGATTGCATCCCATCCATCACCATTCGTGCCTCCCAAAGACAACTCTTCCACAATGCTGCTCCTTGGTGCTTCTTTCAATGCTGGTTTGATTACTCTAATCCCATATTTCCTTCCTCTTTCCACTTGAGCCCTCATCTATATGGACTTAACCTCAGCGGAAAGTTCAAGGTAATTTTGCAGGAATTTTTGGCTTATAGTCCATCAGCCTCCTAATGTCCCCAAAGAGTGATACCCTTGGGTCCCAGGCACAGCCTACAGAATCAATTTGACGATATGGCTGCCCCTCTGTCATTCTGTGAAATTCCACAGTCAGAGCTGGATTCAGTGTTGAGTTCATTCCAGATAAGTGAGTTAGAGACGTTGTGACTTACTGGGTGCTAGCAGCAAACTTAGCTTCATTTCATAGTAAATAACACAAGTCATTTACATGAATTGGGAAAATTGAGGGTGCCAGTGAAGGGAAGGGAACCTCAGAGAAGATCAGTGTTTCCCTGGTTTGAACTTCAGTGCCAGGCTGTTGATGCAAAACCTCTGCCCAGTAGGCCCAGGTCCATCAGGAAACACGTGGCCGAGATGGGCTTCACACTGTGAAAGAGAGAAGCCCCTGTCATTTCTCCACTGAGACAGAGCTCTTTATGTAAAACCAGACAGGGGAACCCCACGTGGCCGCCCCACTTGTGTTTGACATCTGTGAGGGGGAAAAGGTCTATTGCGTCAGAATTTGACTAAGAAACGAAAGAATGCACAGCACAGGAGTGGTAAATGGCTGTCTGTTTCATCAGTGAGAAGGTAAGTTAGTGAACTTAGGCCTTGATTTACTCATCTATCAAATGGGAATAACTGTACCTACTTAATAGAGCCATTGTGATGATTCATTGCTATACTGTAAGTAGCGCACTAACGCAACTCCTGGGTAAGCACTAAGTAACACTGTTATAGTCAGAGTATTGTTATTGTTTTTTACTGAACACAAGACAAGACTCTGCTATGTTTATCGGCTTGCCCCTAATGTTTTGAAAAAAACAGAAAATCTGAGCATGCAAGGGTATCAAAACGAATCTGCTGTCTGGATTTAAGCCACTCTCTCCTACCAAGCTCACAGAAGAAATGGTGTGCTCATGTTACGGGCAGTTTCACTTTGACTGTTGGTGACACGCTGCAGAGTGGGGCAGAAGCTGTAGAGATACCAGCCACGCTGGGCCTTCCTGCTGCCTGTCCCCGTTCAAAAGGATGTGAAAGGCCAGCTCTTTCAGATCTTATCTCTGCTCCCAGCTCTGGAAGGCCAGGACCAGGACAGGCTACTCGGACAATGGCTCAGGAAGGCTTTTCCTCTTTCCTGCAGCGTCCAGGATGTCGGGAGGGAGGGATGGGAAGTGACATGAGTAGAAACCCAATGTGCTTCAGTGACAGCCACATAGGCCAAGATCAAGAGAAGTCTTTGTGGCATTTGGGCAGCATCAGGGAAAACCAAACAGACAAAACTAAGAAACTCACCTGCTTGCAGAGCACCTCTGCGCGAACCGATCCTAAGGAGGTGTCCACACGTCTCAGGATCCCTGTGTTGCTTTCATCAGAGCCAGAAGTACCATGGGCCTCAGAAAACGAAGGCCATCCGGTGCCAGAGCAGAACTTTTTCTCAGAACTGGGGAAGACATCCCAACACTGTGGCTGCTAAGACTGTTATGAACTCACAAAGGGCATTTTATGCCCCATCTGATTTTTCTACCGAGCACAATCTGATTCCCTCCCTCCTCTGCCAGGTGCCAAGGCCAGTCACGTGACAATCAGCTCCACGGGAATTTTGCCCACCGCACGTTTTAAAGACATTTTTCCATTGCAATGAAGGGATTTCTTGTTTCTTGGAAGCTAAAAGCTTCCCTCTCAATGTATGACAAGGACCTAAAAACACTAGGAGCTTTGGGAACTGTGTTGCATATTAAGAAACACAAATCAAATCCATGTGTCCTAAATGTAGAATAGGGGAAAATCAAAATGAAGTAATAGTGGTTGAAGAGGGGGTTGGCATATCAGAGGGGTGTGAGATTTGATGAAACAGCCATTTTTATTGAGGGGAACTTCGGGTTGTCTGCCTGCCTGCGGGGATCCAAAAGCTGCCTCTGCCACTTCTCAGCTGTGTGAAATTGGCAAGCTGCTTCACCCCTCTAAGCCTCAGTTTCTTATCTGTAAAACGGGGATAGTATCTACCTTATGGGGATGTTTTAAGAACATAAAGAGCTACTCTGTGCAGTACATGGTAAGTGCTCAGGAAAGTTTGTTATGATTATCATTATTATTAATAAATAAGTCTGGTCACCCTGAGCCAATCGCTGCAGTGAAGCCTGACTTTCCCAGGAAAGTCCCACAGAGATGAATGATGCTGAAGGCTGGGAAGGGCCAGAGGAGGAAGAGGGCAGCAAGCACATCTACTCACCCAAGGCCTGCTCTCTAAGTGCTTTGAAGAATAATCTCTCTATGTAACGTTGCTAACAATTGTCACCCCAATAAAGTTTAATTAAAAAAAAAAGATATGATCCCTGTATTCCCACTTTGCTAAGGGTTTTTAACGTAAATGGCTGTTGGATTTTGTCAAATGCTTTTTCTGCATCTATTGAAATGACCATGTGATCTTTATCCTTCATTTTGTTGATGTGGTGTATCACGTTAATTGATTTACGGATGTTGAACCAGCCTTGCGTACTAGGGATGAATCCCACTTGATCATGATGTATGATCTTCTTAATATATTGCTGAATTCTGTTTGCTAATATTTTATTGAGAATTTTTGCATCTATATTCATCAGGGAGCAACTGTAATTGAATATATAGATAGTCACGGGATGTGGATTGTAATGTGGAAGAGAGTCAGAGGAAGTGTAATAGATATATATGATATGGGGGGGAGGAGTGGGGTGGCGAATTGGGGGAGGGGGGTTGTCACTTTGAGGGGTAAAAAGTATAACTATTGCACTGTGTTGTACACCTGAAACTAATTAAAAATAAATAAATAAATAAATAAATAAATAAAAGATAACCTCTCTTAAATGGCACTAGGGAAATAGGTTTTAAATTTTAAATGGCAGTAAGATAGCTCAAAGAAAGAACAAAAAGAAATGAATTATAAACCCTGTAAAAAACAAAACAAAACTGATCAGAGGAAACAAAATCGGGCAAATAATCAAATCCTCAGCCTGTGGACAGGGGAGGAAGCCCAGGTTAGAGCACAAGCCAGGGCAGAAACGTCTAGTGTAACACAGTGATTCTCATACGTTTTGGTCTCAGGACCCTTACTACTAAAAAATGACTAAGATCGCTGACAGCTTTTGTTTACATGAGTTATGTATATCAATATTTAACAAATTAGAAGTTATAACAGAATTAAAACATGTATGCATTAAATTATTTTTAAAAATAATAAATTCATTACATGATATAAATAACATTTTTTATGACAGATAGTTGTAAATGAAACATTTAGTGAGAAAAGGTTCACTGCTTTACAATTTTGCAAATCTCTTTAATGTCTGGCTTAAGTAAAGGCAACTGAATCTTCTATGTGCTTCTGCATTCCATCTGCAGTATTATTCTGATTAAAGTGTAGGAGGAGGATGTGGCCTTGTGAATGTGCAGTTAGAAAAGGGGGGACCACATAGATCTCCTAAAAGGGTCCCAGGAGTCTTGGGATCCTCAGACCAGGCTTTGAGAACCACAGGTATGACTCTGAGGAGTAAGGGCTTTGACTTCCGAAAGACTTGGGTGGGAATCCAGGCTCTGCCTGCTACATCTATGTGACCTTGGCAAGTTATTTAATCTTTTAAAGCCTCAGTGTCCTATTGGATAGATTAGTAATGGCATTACTACCTCCCAGGGTTGCTGAGAGGATGAACTGAGATGCTTTCTGCATATAGTGTCCTTAGCATAGTGTGGGACACATGGTACATAAGTCAGTAGCTATTATTGTTTAGTACCATTATTATTAATAACAGATATCTATGAAATGTGAGCAGCCATGAGTACAATCAGAAGTGTCTACACATTCAGGTTTAGTTCTTTGCAATGCTTTTGCAAAGGTTCAAAACCATTCATCCATGCCACTATGGCCCAGAGAAAACCATCTTAAGTATCTTTTAATCACAGCCTTTCCACCCTCAACATTATATGTAAACTAGATCATCAAAGGATTTTGATAATTATTAACATAATAAATTTTTAAATGAGTGAATCTAAGACTAATAAAAAAGTCATTTAAAACATTTTATGGGAAAAAAATAAACCTTTACTGATGCAATTAACAGAATTTGGAGATGTTGCCAAGTAATATGAGAGGCCATATAGAATTTAAGACTGGCAATCTAAATATTAAGGCCTATGAGAAATCCTAATATACATATTGAAATGATTAGCCGATTATAAAGCCCACTAAAACCATTCTAAATCATCTCGTCTTGTGTACTTGTAAAATTGTCTTTTGTTTAGTTTTGTTACGTGTTAATTTGCTTTGTTTCCTTCTTCATTTCTGGAAATTCCACTGCCCCCAAACCAACAACAAAGGCACCTGGCGATAACTGACAGCGCTACTATCTTAGAAGAAGTTTCTGTTCATTTGAAGGAATGGGAGCCCAAAAGGGCTTTGAAACAATGTTACTTCGTTACTTATCACATGTGGGACATTGAGATGTAATGTAAAAAGGGAACTAATATCAGGCTCTCTATTTTCTTCTAAGATTTATGGCCATGAAACATGTGATTCCCACAGTAGATTTTAATGAACATTTCCAGAATTGGCATTTGAGGGGAATAAGAAGCAAGGGGAAGAGAGGAAGCAGGGGACAGGGCCAAGTCCCGCAATTCCAAGGCTAACAACAGTCTGGCGTCCCCAGAGGAACGCTAACATCCTGAGATGCTCTTGACCCTGGAAACCCTGGATTAAAGGTCTCTGTTTTGGCGGGTTGGCAGCTCTCCCAGAACACACACCATATAGTTTCCGTGTGACAGCAAGTCTGCAGGCAGCAACAAGCCCAGCTGCCCAGAGGCAGTAGTCCCACACCCACTTGATACTATTTAGCTTTGGTTGACTGACTTTTTACCCTTTGACTTTACACAAGCAGTTGAGGGGATGTTTATTTTTCTCTACCCCTACTTCCTATTATTAAGGCTGAAGACAGGAGACAGACGGAGGGGGAAAATGAGAGGCAAAACAAGAATATATTCCTAAGACTATCCTCTTGAATGGGAAGCATGCTTAACAATACAGTCTTCATTTATAGATTTTTCATTTATTAGACTATATCCTCAATATATATTTATGTATATAGCCCTAAACAAAGACCTATCTCTAAGAATATATCACTGTGAACACCGCTAGTAGTGAGTGACATGTCAGGCACTGCTCAGGTGCCTTCACATGTCACTCATAACTCAGTTAACACTTTGTAAGCGGGCATAAAAAGCTATATGACGAGTTTACTCGTTTCCTGCAAAAAATGTGTTAATCCTTCTAACCTTATGAAAATCAGTACTGCTACCATGCTCATCTTACAGGTGAGCAAGCTGAGTCACAGAGAGGTTAGGAAACTTGCCCAAGGTCACATGGCAATGGATCCAGGATGCAGCATCTAGGCAGCCCTAACCACTCTACTTCATAATCTCTTCTATAAACAAATGTATCTTTAAGAAGAGTATATTCTAGAACCTAAAAGATTCTTATGAATATGTTCTTATTTCTTTTAGTCTTGGCAGCAGCAAAAGCAGGAAAATGGAACAAAAACAAACTCAAAAGTCCTTAAGACAAGAAAATGAAAATTTTTCAACTGAAAGCAAATGATTAAAAAAGAAACAAACAGGTTTGGCGAATTGGTTGGGTAAGCTGGCCAGCAGGTATGCAGGCTTTTGGAGCACCGGCTGGCTTTCTGGTTAGTCTTGGCTGCTTCGCTTGCTATTTTAGTGACCTGGGGCTGGTCACTCCACTTCCTTAATTTGGACTAGCATTGTGCTACTACAGTAGCCACAAGCCACGGGTGGCCTTTTAAGTTAAATGAATTAAAATTACATATAATAAAAGCTTCAGTTTCTCAGCTGACTAGCCACACTGTGAGTGCTCAGCAGCCACGTGAGATGGTGGCTCGTCTTACCGGACGGAGCTGATACAGTGCTTCTCCATCACTGCAGGGTCCTGCTGGACCCGCTTTCTGCACTGGTCCCCCAGGTTCTCCCTGCTTCCACCTCCTGGGATTCCCTGCCTGACCTGTGTGGTGGTGGGATGGCTGGCACTCAACTTTACTACTGCATAAACTGAAACACCAATGAAGTCACAAAATGAAGAATACAACGTAGGAGGGGCTCTTACAAGGATGGCCGTAGGTCTTCACAGTCCAAAGACAGAAACAGAACATCTGTCTGGTTACCATAAGGTAACAAGGTATCCTTTACAATTTCAAACACGGCTCTTTACACTTTCACAACAGGGTGGAATCTCAGTGTTCTACTTCTCTTTAACAGAACCATAGGTCATGGCATAACTAATGTTTCAGAAATACGCATCCACATTTGACTGTGTCAAAATTAGCCTTCCTCTCCCAGCTGTCCCCAACCCATCCTGGGCTGACTGCCATCTTACATATCTCCTCACTGGCCACTGACAGAGCGAATAAACCTGGGCAAAGGCTTCCCTTCCGTGAGCATGAAGGAAATCAATCTTGCTCTTTTCTCACCCTTGCAGGGAGGGTCTGGCTTTCCAAATTCAGCCCACGTTAGCAGGAAAGCCCAGTTTGCTCAAAGCCCAAAGGATATAATGAAGCATTGCCTAATGGACAATCCATAGAGCTGACTTGATTTATATTGGGTTGTATAAAAAGTCATGACATATTTTTTCTGTTTCTCGTTGCAAAAATGCGTCGTGACTTTTCCAACAACCCAATATTTTATTCTAAACCAATTTAAGGTTGATGTAAAAGCAAAAAAAAATTCTTTGAAGTTCTGAAAAAGAAGACTTCAAAGATGTTTTCCTTTCTTCTTCATCGAATCTACTTTTTTTAGACTGTTTCCTGCATGTCTAAACAAAAAAGCCTTTGTTGAAAGATTGCAGATGCTGATTGACTTAAAAGAGGCTTTGAAATCAAGGGACAATTAAATTTACTTTTAGCTACATACAAGAGGGCTTGCTATTCACTATTGTCAGGCACTGTGGGGAATTTGTCCTCATAAAATTCTACATTTCCTAAATTGAATTATAAACCCATTTTCCCTGGGAGAGATATAGTTTTAATCACATGGCCAAGCAAACACTATTATGGTTTATATTTCTCTAAATACTTCCCAAGAAAATAAAATTCTAATAGCTTTCTCCTAAGGTACCCACAGGCTAAGAAGTCTTGTTAACTGCTCTAAATGCTAGAAATAGTTAAGACAAACACGTATCTTATATAAATAGCCCTCCTTATAGCAACCATGCCAAACAAGGCCAAATAAAACAACATGGGTGTGTATTTGTCCAAGGCCTCACATGAGACACAGCTAAAGGAATTAAGAGGTCTGTTCTCCTTCAGAACCTCTTGATTCTTTATCTCACCTGAAGAGCGGGCTGTCACAGCACACACAATGATACATTCCAGATTCCTTGTTATTCAGGTAGATCCCACTGAAAGGCTGAAAGTCAATTAGAGACATCATGTTCAGGTTTCTGAGAATATCAGCAGGAGATGATACAGTAGATTTAAATCCACAATTAAGGCCCCAAATAAAGCACTTTTGCCAAATAAAGTACTAATTTGCCAAATATCACCAGGGAGAAAATTACAACCTATCCAATGCTTATTTACAACTCAGCTTTATTGTGCCAAATATTCAAATTATGACACGAATAGTGCCTTGTGTTAATGTGGCACCTTTCATCCAGGAACATCAAAGTCCGTGAAAAGGGGAGAGCATCGTCCTCTGGATTCTCGGATTGGGTAAGATTTCAGTCTCCATTTCGAGAGTCAATACAACAGAAATCTCGTCCACTATTGAAATTACTTTGAAATCTCCAATTAAAGACAGAATATAAATACATAAAAAGCGTAGCTCAGTGGGATTGGGGTCGTGCCTTTAACTTACTTCACATCGGGCTTAGGACATTGCGTACTTAATAAATGCTAAATAATGAGCTAGGTTCTTCCAGTGCCAAAGTGATGACGTAAGATGAAATTACTGTGTCAACTGCGGTTTCAGGAGTTTGCAGGTTTTTAAAGGTCTCCCAAGGGGAGCACAAGGAAACTTCAGGCAAGGAGTAAGCAGTCAATGTTTTTTTAATGTTATTTTGCAAACTAGACCTCATTGTTTAAAAAAAAAGAGAGACCATTTTTGTCCAATTCCTTTTGTTACCTCCTCCTCTGTCAAAGAAAATTAAAGAGAAAGAAACCCTTGCACAAGCCAACTATGAAGCACTGCTCCATTTTATGGGATGGAAGAGAAGAGTAAGCACTCTGAGGCTCATCGAGTCTCAGAGCTGACTTGCAAAATATGCGGGACTCTTCTGGCTGCTCTAGATTTCCTAACTCAACAAACTCACAGGACAAACACTCAGATTCCCTGTGGTGGTATTAGCAGCACATTTTCAGTGAGCTAAATAATGGACAATTTCAAATTAACCTACTGAGCCTAGCATCGGGGTACACTGAGTGTTTTCCCTCTTTCAAGACCCTAAACTTAGCGGCAGAAATCTGAACAGTAGTGAGGTGGTCTTTTTATCACCCGTTCCCCTGACTGCCTGCTCCCAGCACTGGTGTGATGGGCATCTGTAATGAGGATGGAGTTTCACATCCCTCCCATGTAGACTGATGAGACACACATGCCCAAGGGCTCCAGGTCCTGAAGCTGATCTAGAAAAAGCCTACTCATAGGATCCAGGCAGCCCAAGATTCCAAATATAATTTTGTCATTGCAGGGGACGGCTGGACAGAGGAAGTGACAGGGAACTGGTATTACGGTTAACATTTCAAATGAAAAGGAATCCTTAGCTGATATATGCGATGTAATGAAACCTACGTGCTGCCCCCTTGCCTGATTTCCTGATGTCTTTCCTCATCCCCAATCTTATACACGTCCTTGCGCTTATTTAGGGCCAAACTCAGCTTCTGTCTCAACTGTTCATTTTATTTTTTATTTTTTAAAATTATTTATTTATTTATTTATTTATTTATTTATTTATTTATTTTTAGGACAGTGTCACTGGCCCTCATATGTGGGCCCCAAACCGGGGCCGCTGGCTTCCCAAATCAGCGCTTAACCACCGCGCTACTCAGCCAGCCCTCAACTGTTCATTTTAGTGTTTACCTGAAAACCTAGTATGTACCCAGTGCTGGGCTGGGTGCTAAGGTTGTAGATATGGAGAAAAAAACCAACCCATAGTTCCTGCACTCACAGAATTTGCTACCTAGATGTGAAGAGACATCCAAGCTGCCAGTTACCATTCCATGTGGTAACAGCTCTGAGGGGGAGATGAATAGGGCGCGTGGGTAGTAACAATCCTTTCACTACTAAGGGAGCTTCTGCAAAAGCTTGCTGTACCAGGTGATGGCTCAGATCAGTATGGTGTTTTGTTTTTTTTTAAATCTTTTATTATTTCAAAAATTGTGCAGCTGATTGATGTTTATTATAGGAAAATGCCAAAACACTATCCTGAATTTTGAAGGATGAGTAAGAGTTAATGAGATGAAGAAAGGGAAGAGTATTTCAGACAGACAGAGCAGTTTGGGCACGGCCCATGTGACAAAACAGGGAATGGGGAGCCAATGGAAACTTAAACTGGGTGTGCACACACCGTCACATGGATCCAGGGTAAGAAGACACTAAGGGCAAAGAACAATCAAACAGCCATGAAGGAAGGCCTGGAGTTAGCTGTGGGTGGAGCAATGGAAATAAAGAAGAGGGTACATTCAAGAATTATTTAAAAGAGAGGACTGAAATGACTGTATGGGACTGGGCACAAGGTCAGAGATAGAATGACACCCAAGGTACCCCTTGGGTGCAAGTTCTGTGCTATGGACTGTTTGTTGAAGCCTAATCCCCAATGTGATGGTATCTGGAGATGGGACCTTTGGAAGGTGACTAGGTTGTGAGGGTGGAGCCTTCATGAATGGGCTTGGCGCCCTTATAAGAAGAGACATGAGAGAGAAAGCTGCTCTCTTTCTCCATCATGTGAGGACACAGCAAGAAGGTGGCATTCTGCAAACCAGGAAGAAAGCTCTCACCAGTCATCAAATTGCCGGCACCTTGATCTTGGACTTTCTAGCCTCCAGAACAGTGAGAAATAAAGGTTTGCTGTTTAAGCCACCCAGTCTGTGGTACTCTGCTTCAGGACCGAACTAAGACATCCTGTTTGGACCAATGGGAGTTCTCTTCTTTTTAATCTTGTCAATACAACAAACCTTCTGGAAACAGATGACACTCTGAAAGGGGGTGATTTGCAGATAATTTCATACAGACCTATTAACAAATATGGAGACAGGGCCAATGAAAGCCAAAAGGGGAGGGTGAAGCACCCTGGGCCAGTGACCATGACACCATAGCCCCTACTAGGCCTGTGGGACAAAGGAAGGGGCAGTTACCAGAACCTGTGACGCTGCAGCTATAGGTGAGGCTGCCTACAGCAGCTGCAACCTGCACTGGAGGAACCCAGCTCTAGAGAGGACCCTGGATCCTGGCTTCTCTATCCTGCCATCTGATCTCATTGGCATCTCCCACTGGCCAAACTCAATCAGTAGCCAGAGGGCAAGGGAGCTGGTTACTCTTCCCAGGGCTCAGAGCAGAGTGAGGCACGTGCAGAGTGGATCTGAAGAGCAGACAGAGCAGGAGCTGCATAAAGGCCAATCTTTATTGATATCTGACTTTTAGTTATTGCTCAACCAGGCTGTAAACTCCTTTATCATACCTAGTAGGGTGCTGCCATGTTACTACTGCCCAATGAAAACATGTGTAACTGACTGTTAATTTTGAGTCACCAGGTAAAAAGTTTAGGCATTTTACTTCTCTTTCCTTAGCCACATGAAGCTAACAAAGGCTCATAGTTCTGCAATATTCTAAAATGTTAAACGTGGAAATGGATCAAGTGAAAGGGATTTATAACATTAGTAACAAAACGGATGAGGCTCATTTTGTAAAATGGCCAAATGCAGAGTATGTTGCACCATCTGTTTGAGAATTCTACAGATTTATTTTCCAAAACATCTGGCAGCTCATCTCCAGGCTCTGTGTATACACCAAACCCTGCCTGGCTCTGTCCCTGAGAACAGGGCCGGTTTAGAATATTTGGGGAATACACACAACTGTACAGCGCATCACGTATAACGGCAAATGTAGTCTCTTTCCCAGTGAAGACTGTACTAAAATCCCACCCACAGCAAATTTTCAAAAATACCAGTCTTCCAGGAAAACCGACTGGGATCTGATGACTTTTGTATCAGAGAAGCTGAGGGTGAGACCATGATGATACGGCCACATGGACGTGACCTGAACCTCACAGGGACTGCTGAAGTAAAGACATACTCCACAGCTGTACAAAACCACTGTGCTGGGCTCCACTCTGTGCAGCCTGTTTCACAAATGAAAGCATCTAATAACCAAGTTCAATAGCTATATTCCAGTGGCCACAGGTGGGTCTAAGACACACCAATTGTTAGGAAATGCAGCATTGTAAAAATGGTATTATCAAAGAACCACTGAGGACTTTTTTCTTAGGCAATGAATGAAAGCTGAGATTAGTGGACGCAGTGTAAATAATGTTTCCACCTCTTAGTCTTTCAACATTCACAGAAACTTATTTTCTGAGTGCCAGGCACCATGTTATTTGTTAGCGATGAAGCGACGATGGCAAATGCTATTCAGGAAAAGGGCCGGTAAAGGCAAACCCAGCTTGGGGCTGAGAAAAGGCTTCCCTGAGGAAGTGAGGTCTGGGCTGAGAGCAAACTGGGGGGGTGATGATGGGAGAGGAGAACACCGGATACAGGGTCCTAAGGGAAAAGGGAGCCCAGGATATTGAGTCCCGTAGAGCTGAAAGGACAGTGCAAAGTGCAGAGATCAAGAGGAAACGTTGTAGGATTTGAGGAGAGGGATGGGAGGAGGGACCGAGACTTGGGGGGGGGGGCTTATCTGTTATTTAAAACTTCTCTCTTTACCTTGAAAGCAGTGGGGAGCCACTAAAGGATTTTGAGCAGGGGGTTGATGTGGCCGGGTGTGTGTTTTGAAAAGATCTCTTTGGCAGTAGTAAGGAGAACGGCTAGATGAGGAGCAAGAAGGGCTGTGAGCAGAACAGCTGGAGAGCTACTGCAGTTGGACAGGCGAGAGAAGGTGGGAACGTGGCCCGGCGTGGTGGTAAGGGAAGTGGACAGAGGAGAGGACTGGGAGCCATTCAGGAGGCAAAGCAGGCAGGTGAGGTGATGGAGGGCAGGCAGTGGGATGTGTAACAATGCCCAGGGAACAATGGAGAGGACCAGATTTGTAGAGTGGGTGGTGATGACTTAGGTTTTTGTAACTAGATCTTTTTTAACCCCCCCAATCCATGCATTTAATCAGAAAATTGTAAATCCGTTTAGCTTACTGGTTCAGTTCCTTTTTCTCTGGTGACATAGAACTGCTCTGGAGTCAGCCTCTTTCGCCATTCACTCTTGGGAAGAGACAGCTCATGCTTTGTCACAGACCCTGGATTGTGAAATAAGATGTTTTTATTCCAACAAAAACACACAATGACCTTTTTTCTTCCTTAGCTTCTCTCCTAAAGTGCGCTATCATCTAACAGAATCAGTCAGTCCCTTCCCCTCTCTCCCACTCCTTCACTCTTCACAGGCACTAGAGCGCTCTGTACAAAATACTTGAATTGAGTCTTCAGTTTAATAAGAAATGAGTAGTAAGTAGATAGCCCGTTTTCTAGCTCCCCTGGGGGCATAGAAGCCAAAGAGGCAGCTGAAATATGAAACAGTGCAGAATAAATTCTCCTCAGATACCTAAAGGTAGAAATCGATCCTTCTTCCATTACTGTGTTCAAAGGAGTAGTTAGTATCAGGATCAGCTGGGAGTAGTGAGTGACTGGAGAGAAAAGAACTATGAGCTAGTGGGTTATTAAACTCCTCTCCCATGCGGGTTTATAAAGATCTCTAATTTCGTTTATTATGGGAAGTCTTTATTTTTAAAAAAATCGTCTTATGTGGAAAAAGAAGAGACTCCTATAGCATATGCTCCTGAAAGGGAAATGAGACCCACCATAATCTGTTCTGATGCTTCGTGATTTTTGCCCACATTTTGTTTCCTTTCTTCTCTCTCTTATTTCTATCTTACTTTTATAATACTATTCAAACGATTGTAAACAATGTAACTAGGGCAATACAGCATTTCTGATCCATGGCTAGGAATCAAATATGCAGAGGGCCAACTACTGGGTTGTCGGAAAAGTCATAACGCATTTTTGCAATGAAAAACAGAAAAAAATACATCATGACTTTTCTGACAACCCAATAGTAGTTATGTGTGGATTTTTTTTTTTATGTGCAGATTTTTCACTGCACCCTTAAGCCCCAGGTTGTTTAAGGGTCAATTGTACTCTCTTTAGTCAAAGGTGGGGGGCAGGGGCAGAAACCCAACCTATATAATGTTTTAATCACCCAACATTAAGAATTTGAAAGGATATTATAATCTGTCCACCTCAATTTACAAATGAGAAAATAGAGGCCTGAAGGGTGAGTAACCTGACACAACGCTGAAAATGAAATGTTAAATACCTGTGATGTCACCACCAAATGTCAAACATGTCAGAAAATCACATTTGAAATTCATTTTTGGTTACAAAAAATTGATAAATAATCTTTCAGCAAGAAAAGACATATCCTCATCACCAGGTAATAAATAATGCACAATATCATTTTTTCAGTATTGCATATTGTTGATTGTTTATGATCGTTTACATTTTATTAAAGGGCTTTTAGAGTTGAAATATATTAAAAGTTGTCCTTTCTTAAATGGTTTTTTATAAGGCTACAGGTATTTCTTTTTTACTAAGGAAATATACCTCTGAAATTTTCCTGTGGAACTACAACTCAGCTACATACCATTTTCCAGGAACTCATCTCCTGGGGAGCAAAGCAAAATGTATTTATGTGATAATTATTACTGCTCAATGGCTTTCAGAGTTATCATGCAGAATGCCAAGTAACAGATGGAGAAGGAATGATAAAATTTTAAAAATCACCAGTTTTGCAATCACTAAAAGTAATAACTGATTCAAGCAAGAATCATCAGGGGATTCTAAATCCCCTGGGTGAAAGACTGTTGAAGAATGGAACAAATATTTTCGAAGTATGATCCCAAAGATTATTAATTACAAGGAAGAAAAACATGACTCTACAACGGAAAAATGGAGAAGTCTCCACATCAACCTGACAAGCAAAGTTAGCGTCAGCAATAGTGAGGCAAGGTGACATGAAGTGCCTCTGGGTGTGACACCTGTAACTGCACTGAATCTGTTCTCAGAGAGCTCACTGAGGACGTCCTAGTAAAAGCTAGGTCATCCTTATCTCATTTTACTCTTCTGTAGTACTGACACTCAACATTCTCTCTTTCAAGGTATATTCTATTCCCCAGCCTCTGTGACACCGAATTCTCCTGTGTACCCAGTTACTCCTTTACAGCATCCTTCCTCAACTTCCTTTCCTCTAGCCATGCCTGGAATCATGGTGTGTTTCAGAGGAGTCTATCTTTCCTAGGCTTTCTTCTATCGTCACTCCACATTTGCTGCCTGGGTGATTTTATCCATTTGGTAGCTCGCAGTACCATCTACATGATGAGACTTCCAAATCTACTTATTCTTCCATCCCAGATCTCTCTGCTGAGTTCTAGATCCATATATAAGCGACACCTGGATAAGTCCACCAGATGTCCCGTCTCAATCAACATGCACAAAAAGACTTCATGTACATCCCCTGCTCCAACCCAAATCTGCTCCTCTTCTCACATGTTCTAGCTCATCCACCCCGTTTCAAACCAGAAAGCCAAGCCACTGCCCATGACGCTTCCCTTTTCCTTGCACCAAGTCCTGTTGGTTCTCCTTCCTAAATAACTCTAGATCTGCTCATTCTCACTTTTCTGCCACCACCTTGGATCAGGTCACCATTATCTCCAGCACAGATTATTACAAAAGTCTCTTCATTTGTATGTACTCGCCTATCCTGACCACATCCTTTTTCTCACTGCCCCAAACTATTCAATGGAACATAATACACGCAAGTTAAATTCCAGACTCCCAACTGTGCCTTCCAAGGCCCTGTGTGATTTGGTGCCCTGGTTACCACGTTCAACTCCTCCCTTCCACTATGCTCCAGTCCTTCTGAACTGTGGCCCTCTGGGTTCCCCAGAACACATCATGGTTTGCTCAGCTTTGTACTTGTTGTTGAGATGGAATGAAGACTCCTAAGATCCTTATATGTTGGACCAGAAACCACGAGTCCCCAATCTCTGGTCCTATAAAAACTGTTATAAATAACAGTTTATACGTTATATTCTCCAACAGACCTTCCCTGCTCCTGCCCCCCAAGGCTGCGCTGCAAGGTCCCCCTATGTGTTCTCATGCCCCTCAGTACTTCCACAGTAGACTGTTTCATCACAGTGACTGCAAATTAATTTGTCTGGTTGTCTCATTAGACCAGAAGCTGAAAGTCTGAAATAATTATCTTTGCTCTATGTATCCCTAGTATATATTATAGTGCTTTGGCATTTAATAAATATCCATTTAATCAGTCACTCAGTCAACTAATATTTACAGAGCAGCTACTATATGCCAGACACTACTCTAAATGTTAGGGATGCAGGGATAAAGCAAACAGAGAAGAGTCACTGTCCTAACGGAGTAGAGGGAAAATTAACTAGCTAAATAAGTAAGGAATGTAGAACTTCAGGTGATTTTTCAAAAATCACAAGGAGATTAGAGCGAGGGTGTGTGTGTGTGTGTGTGTGTGTGTGTGTGTGTGTGTATGCATGCGCATATGTACACGCATACAGAATTTCAAATAGAGTAGTCAGGAAAGGCCTAAGAAGGTGACATATTGGCAAAAGCTTGAAGGAAATGAACAAACGTGCCATGTAAATACCTACAAGAGCACTGTAGGCAAGAGGAACAGCAGGTGGGTTGGGTCTGGCATGTTTGATGAACTGAAGAAAACCAGAGCTACTGGGGTGGAGTAGGCAGGGGAAGATTAGTGGGAGTGAGAACAGAAAGGCAACGGGAGGCCAGATACTTCAGGGCCTTGAAGGCTACTGAAAGGACGCTGGCTTTTATTCTGAGTTTGGAAGTTATTGGAAGGTTAACAGGCATTGGCACAACCTAACGTATCTTAAAAGGATTAGTGGCTGATAGACTTAAAAAGTTTTCTAAACAGCTGAAGCAGGGCAAAGGCTGAAGCTGGGAAACCAGTATGATGGCAACTTGAATAATATGGCTGAGAGATGGAGAGACTGGGATCAGGGTGGGATGAGTAGAGATGCTCAGAAGTGGTCAGACGCTAGACGCTCTCTGCTGTTGGAGCCGGAGGGTGTGCTGACAGATCAGAGGTGGACTGACGGAGAAAGGAAAGGAGCCAGGGTCATTGCTCCAAGGCTTTGGTCCAGCACTGGAAGATGGCAAGGACAACAGGAGTAGGTTTGGAAGCTTGGTTTTGGATGTGAGTTTAAAACTGTGGATTAGATATTCAAATGGAGATGTCAGGTAGGCAGTTAGAAATGTAGATTTAGAGTTCAGGGACAGGCCCATGGTAAAGATGTAAATTTGGGACTCCTCATCATTAAGATGTTATTTAAAGCCACGAGACCGAAAGATCCCCAAGTCAACGCATATAGACAGAACAGAGAGGCCTACAGGCTTGATTCTGAGGCACTCCAAAATACACAGGCTGAAGATATGGGGAGAAGCGAAGAGAGATGGGAAGGAAGCCGCAAGAATGTGATGTCCCAGATGCTAAGTATTTTAAGGAAAATAAAATGGCACCATCTACTGTGTTGGAAGAGCAAGAAAGAGATGACTGCTGATTGCCCACTGAATTTAGCAATGTGGAGACCTGAAAAAGCGCAGCTGAGGTGGAGAAGTGGCGGTGAATCTGATTGGAGTAGACTTACTAAGAGAATTGGGGGAGGGAAAGGAAGGCGGTGTTTACAGACTTGTCTTTTAGGAGTTCTGGAAGTAGCTGGAAAGGAGAGGGAGGTCAAGAGTATTTTTTAATATGAGCAAAAAATCACTTTATTCTAGTATGCTGATGGGAATGATCCAGTGGAGAGGATAAAGTGACGATTCAGGAGAGAAAGGGAGAATTGAGGAGGTATTCTTGACCTCGAGTGGACCAAATATGGGAGACGAATTAAACTGAGAAAACTTTATTGACTACATAAGCTTCAGATAACTATTCAAGACGACAATAAAGGAGTTTTATACAGCAATGCCAGCTTCAGTGCCAATAGAATGGTGGAAACATTTTATATCATTTTAGGCTGGGTTAGTTGTTTTTGTTTTAAGAGCAAGTGGGGTTAGAACTAATTTTAATGGATGTGAACTATTTGTCTAAACACAAGGGAAATGGAAGGCATTCCATTTTAGGTAGTTTAAAAGACTGATAGATGGATGTGTGTGAAAGACGAGTAGATGTATGAGTATAACCATATTTTGTAAGCCTTCAAATAAGGGCAAGATGCCAAAATATGGCCAGTGCCAATGTGTCACAGTAATCTAAGCTGGGACTGGTCACACAAAGGCCAGCCCAAATGCTGAAACATAGGAAGGTAAGAGTAAGAACAGGCTTTGCTGGTTAGAGTAAAACTGTTCTCGTTTCCTCCTTCCAGAATCTAAACTCTGCTCTTGAGGGGAATTTGTGAAACCTGAACCCTATCTAAAACTAATATCTGTGAAGGAAAGGAGTAATAGAGCACCATGATAAAAGCTCTCCTTACCCTTCCAATATCTGTCATGCCATGTCAGTCCATAGATATTACAGATCTTGCATTATTTGCATGGATTTCTAAGGGAGTTGAGAACTGACTTTTGGTACTAAGGTTGGGATTTATAGTCTGCAAAGCTGCCATTATCTTCCTAACTCTCTCTGGGGAAAACGTGGAATGGGATTAGAGGTAAAACTGTATTGTCACCTGGAAACATTGCCCTTAGTGGTTTTCAACATGCAATACAATATAGTATTTGACATTAGAAAGTAGGAATTCAAGAAGGGGTAAAATTCAGTGGGATGCCCATGCTTCAGCTCTGAAACTAAGGTGTGAATCCTGTCTGGGCTCCCAGCTCCCTCTCGCCCAGCTCTCTATATTTTACCACAGCTGTTAGAAAGTGACCTGTTTTCAGACATCCATCTTCTCCCTCTGCCCTAATTTTTTTTTTAGTTTAAAATTTATAATATTTAACTTGTTAAACAAAAAAAAACCACTCCTTCATCTATATACAGTAAGTACACATTCATGGCTCTCCTAATCCTTATCTACATGTACCTTTTACGCTATTATTAATCTGTCTGCAGGGTTTCATGGGTGGGCACAATTGTCAGACTAGTTGATGAAGCAGCAATTCAAGCACCGATTAGCAACATTTAGTTGCAAATCTGCCAGCCTGGGTGACCATGTCCAGGGGAGAAAGACTCTGCCTTGATAGCAAAATGACAAGTGGTCAGTTGGGTGTTCTCAGGTCAGGATATATGTAGTCTGCATCACTTGAAGAGGTGTAAGTTGGGTGTTATGAACTGAATTGTCGCCCCAACTCCCCAATTCATATCTTGAAGTCCTAATCCTCAGTACCTCAGAGACAGGACTTTCAAACAGGTGATAATGTTAACATAAGATGATTAGAATGGGCTCTAATCCAATCTGACTGGTCCATATATGAAGAGGAAGAGACATAGATGAGAAAGTACAAAGAAAAGGCCATCTGCAAGCCAAGCAGAGAGGCCTCAGGGAAAACCAACCCTGCCAACACTTTGATGTTGGACTTGCAGCTTCCAGAACTGTGAGGAAATACACTGCTATTGTTTCTGCTACCCAATCTGTGGTATTTAATTATGGCAGCCCAAGCAGTCTAACACACTGTGCTTTAGGCAATGACTAAAGTTTGAATGAGAACTGCATTACAAGTAAACGCTGCGCAGTTTTACCAAACAGCAAATGAGGTGCATGTACATACAACACATAACAAGGTCTCACTTGGAAATGTGGAAAGCCTTTTTTGATGACCAGAGGCTAGAGAGCAGGATTCAGTGTTGGTCTCCTTGTCCCTTTGTGTATGTGTGGTGTTTTCTGTCCTCAATCTACATCACATGCACCTCGTGTGGGTCCTTTGGGGACTGCGTATCCTTCAGGTTCCCTCTGTGTTCTCTTGCTATCTTCACTACCAAAAAGTTTGGCTGCTGCCGCCACTGCATTCAATGGCTACATTGGTCTACCGTGAACTATGCTTTGATGAACTTGGATTCCATTGGGTTCCTTTCTAGCCTGTGTTGTGATGTGCACAGGCTATCTTGTTGGCCATATGTTCCAGGAGGTGGGCCTTGATTATCTCATCTTTAAGGAAACACACTCTTGTATGGGTACCCACTGGTTACCTCCTTCTGGTTTTGCTAACCTTTCTGGCCACTATTGCTATACTGCCAACTGTCACATGAGCCAAAATTTTTTCAATAAATGCTTGTTGAAACTAAGGGAACCTATGAGGAACTGAAATAAAAAGAATTTCCAGCCCACTCTAACCTGCAGAACTAGCCTTTTCTCCCATCAGAGTAACTGGGCTGTTTTAATCTTATGTTCAGAATAGTCTCCTAGCAGAGTATCTCTAGAAACAAGGTTTTCCTAAAACAACACACTGTTGAGGGCCGTGTAGCCCAATATTAAGGGGCATACAGTGTTGAGGACCGTGTAGCCCAATATCGAGGGGCATGCAGGCTGACTTTAGTGGGCTTGGTGAATCATAAACTTGTTTATCTGCTCCTATTGTTTCCTTGCTGCACCTGGAGGGTGCTTACTATTTACTAAGGCATGTGGTGAGGATGGCCGGATCCTTGGGACACAAAAGAAAGATGGCTATCTGGGTTAATGGAAGAAAATGGCTTAAGAAACTAACCACGGTTTCACTGACCTTTAGACTATTGGTAAACAGTTAATGATCTACTTTATGCTGAGGTAATGCATATTTTCCCTGCTCTGTTACACGTACCCTTGCATGTACCCCCTACCTAAAAAATGTATATAAAGCCTGCAACAAATAAACTGGAAATCGATCTCTCCATTTTCTGTCTTTACTGCAACAAACGGTTTCTGTCTTTTTATCGACCGCCGACGCTGTGTCCACCTTCTCGAACCCTGGTCAGCAGAGGCTGGTCCCCCACAACAACACACTATTTTCTCCAGGACACTTTCTTCTTTCAATTTGCTCTTTGATGACAAAATCATAAGAGCCTTGCCTCTTGCATATCAGAAAACTCAGTGCTGGAGAATAGTCCTCTGTCACTTTTAGCATCTAACATCTCATTTCTCTCATTCTCAGCCTTCCCTGAATCCACAATATGGGTTAAATGTGGCTACATTTTTGTCCTTTCCATTTACTTATGGAATTATGACTAACATTTATTGCATGCTTACTAAGTGCCGATCACTGTGACAAAGTATTTTATTTTATTTTATTTTTTTTTTTTTTTTTTTAAAGATTTTATTGGGGAATTGGTGGAGGGGAACAGCGTTGGGGAATCGGGGAAGGGGAACAGACAAGTTGCTGTCTTTTTGTTCTTCAGTTTAGTTGCGGAGGATGTTGCTTCACTGTTGGTATCGTCATTGCGCTCTTCCCGAATGAGGCAGATCGGTCGCTGGCCTCTGGATGTCGCTCACCGCGGCTATTGGCAGCTCACGCTTGGCTGCCAGCCGCTCACGCTGGCTGCGGGCCACTCACTGTAGCCTATGGCAGCCCACTGCAGCAGGGGCTGCAGCCCACACCATCACCGGGGCTCGCACAGCCCAGCTCCAGGTGGAGCTGTTGTTAGCTGTAGAGGGCAGTGTCACTGGCCCTCATGTGGGATCCGAACCGGGGCCGCTGGCATCCCAAAACCAGCGCTTAACCAATGCGCCACTCGGCCGGCCCACAAAGTATTTTAAATTCCTCTTTTCCCATTAATTCTGAACCCTACTATTATCATTATCCATAATTTACTGAAGAAAAAAACCATGTTTAAGTTTACCAAGTTCAAGATGTGCCTAACTAAGGACACAGAATTGGTGACACTGTTCACACCAAAGCCCTTAACCACAAGGCTACTACCTGTTTATTGTTGTTGTTTTTTTGTTTTTTTGTTTTTTTAGCTGAGCCATCCTGCCACCTGTTGGCAGCTCAACGGCAACTCAGCTCGGGCTGGCATCGAACCGCCGTTGCTCAGAGCTCAGCTCACACTCTTGAGCGAGCTCTTAACCAACTGAGCCACTCGGCCGGCCCCTGTTTATTGTTTTTAATGGTTGCATAATAGTTTGTTGAACTGAACTTTCATGGTTTATGTAAACATTCCTTAACTGATGGACATTTGAATTATAGCCAGTTATAAGCCAATTTGAATTATAAGTAATACTCTTAAAAACATCTTTGCACAGACAGCTTTGTTGTTTCAAATTATTTCCTTAGGATAAATGCCCAGATAAAATAAAAATAATAATTTCCTTAAGTTACACGGCTGCTGTTATATATTGGTGTTTGGTCAAATTTTAATGTTGCTCAACAACTTCAGATCCCAGGGCAATTCATTAGGCTGTTTCCAACAGCACCAAGTACAAACATTAAGGACAAGTTTCCGCTAAAACCACTAGCCTATAAAGGGAAATGAGGAGAGATGCAGCCCGCAAATGTGACATTTCCATCACCTGTGGTTTTCAGCAAACCAGTGCTTGGTACACAGTAGGTATGCAACAAACATCATCAGATTGGCTGACCAGGGGAACCCGGATTCTGAAGGCCATGAATGGAAGTCATGTTGGATCAGCTGTCACTCCATAACACCAGTACTTTTATTTATTTAACACTACGTTTTTGAAAACTAAAGGGGATAAAAAAAAAAGAGTTCAAAGGAATGGGGTACATTTTATGCAGTTAGGTATCTTTAATGCCTTCAGTGGACACAGGACAGAACTGGATTCACAGATGGGACAGCTGGGCAGTTGCCCAGTAACCTGAAGCATAACTGAAATACAAGTGACTCGTATTAAAATGTAAAATGGAAATGTGCCTCAATCCAATAGAGGAGGCAGAGGCATTTTGCAGAAAATGCACTTTCCCCTGGTCTGTCTCACAGCCATTGACAAGACTACCAGTTTAAGGGGGACGGATTATTAGCCCCCAGGTTTCCCTGGGTCCTGAAAACACACTGCCTGCTTCCAGATGGGAACGCTGAACTCCAAAAGGAGGCAGCGTAAAAGACGAAGGATATAAAACTGAAAGCAACAAATGAGCAAGAACAACAAACAAAACTCATGGACACAGGCCACAGTTTAGTGGTTACCAGAGGGTAAGGCGGGTGGGGTGGTTGAATCACATACATGGTGATAGAAGGAGAACTGACTCTGTGTGGCGAACACACAATGCAGTATATAGATATATGATTGTACATGTGAAACCTATATAATTTTACTAAGCAATGCGGCCCCAATAAACTTAATGTAAAAAAAGACAAAGGGACATCACAGGAGGGCGTGAAGTGTCGCGTAGTTAAAAAAAAATGCGTGCACGTGTAGGGAGAGGACCTATGCCTTTCCTCCCGTTCTCACGGGCGTCGGTGACGCCCCGCTTCAGCCCCTCCAAGCGGACAACCCACTGTCCCGGACGGGTCCAGAACCCCGAGTCCCGGGAAGTGACGTGAAACTGAAAGACTAAAAGCCGGAGGCGCCGGGGCCTGCGAGGCCCGCGTCCTACCTGTGTCCCCGTGTCCCGCCCTCGCGCCGAGGCCCTCTCGACACAGCAAGGCCCACGGAGAAGTCTCTAAGAAGCGCAAGCCCCAGAGTGCGCGGAGGAAACGCGCCATGACGCCGAAGCCCGCAGTCCCCGCCCAGCAGCGTCACCTCGCCCCGCCTCCCGACGCCCCGCCCCTCACTGCCCTGCCTCCCCATCAGCGCCCCGCCCCCAAAAGCCCCTCCTCCCCCCAGCGTCACCTCCCCTCAACGCCCCGCGCCCCTCAACGCCCCGCCTCCCTCTTACTGCCCCCTCCCCTTCAAAGCCCCGCGATAATCCCGCTCCTCCTTCCTCCGTTCCCGTCTCTCTGCGACCCCGATCCTGCCCCTCTAACCAGCTATCCTGTCCCTCCACCCGCATCCCTCCTCCTACCTACCCCCCTGTCCTGCTCCTGTCCCTACCTGCCTGCCACTCCTCTCCTTTGCCCTCTCTAGTGTCCCCCGTCTCCCCTCCTCCCAGCTCCAGCCCCTTCCTTCTCCTCCCCTGGCCCTGCCCCACACCACCCTTGCCCACTCCACTCCTCCCTAACCAAAACAATGGTCTGTTTAGTTTGTTTGCATTTTCTAGACTTGTCTATAAAGGGAACTATATAGATTAGTGCATTTTCTTGAATATAAATGGAACTATTCAATTGGACTTGATTTTTGTCTAGCTTGTTTTACTCAGCATAGTGTGGCACCCATTCATGTTTTTTTTTTTTTTTAAAGATTTTATTGGGGAATTGGTGGAGGGGAACAGCATTGGAGAATCGGGGAAGGGGAACAGACAAGTTGCTGTCTTCTTGTTCTTCAGTTTTAGTTGCGGAGGATGTTGCTTCACTGTTGGTATCGTCATTGCGCTCTTCCCGGATGAGGCAGATCGGTCGCTGGCCTCTGGATGTCGCTCATCGCGGCTATTGGCAGCTCACGCTTGGCTGCCAGCCGCTCACGCTGGCTGCGGGCCACTCACTGCAACCTATGGCAGCCCACTGCAGCCCCTGGGGCTCGCACAGCCCAGCTCCAGGTGGAGCTGTTGTTAGCTGTAGAGGGCAGTGTCACTGGCCCTCATGTGGGATCCGAACCCGGGCCGCTGGCATCCCAAAACCAGCGCTTAACCAATGTGCCACTTGGCCGGCCCCACCCATTCATGTTTTTGAGTGTAACAGTTCATTCCTTGTTAGTGCTGAGTAGTACTCCATTGACGGAGCACTTTGTATTTATCTAGTATTTATTGGATTTATCTAGTATCTAGTACTTCGTATTTATCTAGTCACCTATGTGTATTGTTTCCAATTTTGATAGACAATTTTTCCTTATTTAAAATGCCACTATGAATGACCCTGTTCAATTTTGTTTGTATGGACATGTGCTTTCTTTTCTTTTGGGTAAATACTGGAAATGCCTAGGTCATAAGGTAAGTAAAACTTTTAAAGAAACTACCAAAATGTTTTCCAAAATGGTTGTTTCCCTCTACATTCCCACCAGCAGGTATGAGAGTTCCGGTTCCTCTACATCCTTGCCAACATGTGAATGTCCAGACTTTTTAATTGTAGCCATTCTAATAGTGTGTAGTGGTATCTCATTGTGGTTTTATTTTTCATTCTCTGATGTTGTGGACATCTTTTTCATGGTTTATCTACAGTGGATGTATTGTCTGTGGTAAAACATCTGTTCAAATCTTTTGTCCATTCATTATTGGGCTGTTTTCTTATTTTTGAGTTCTTTATATATTCTGGATACAAATCCTTTATCAACTACATGCTTTACAAAGCTTTTCTCCCAATCTGTGGCTTGTCTTCCTATCTCCTAATAGAAGAGCAGAAGATTTTGATTTTGATGAAGTTCAGTTTATTGTTTTTTTTTCCTTATATGGATAATGCTTTTTGGTGTCATATTTAAGAAATTTTTGCCTAAGTCAAAATTTTCTCCTGTGTTTTATAGTTTTTGGTTTTACATTTAGATCTCCGATTCATTTTGAGTTAATTTTTGTATATGCCAGAATTTTGTTTGTTTTTTGTCCTTGTGTTTTATTTTTGCATATGGATGTCCAATTGCTCCAGCACCATTTGTTGAAAAGATGACCCCTTCTCCACTGCACTGCCTTTGAAAAAATTACTTTTCCATCTCTATGTGGATCTATTTCTGGAATTTCTATTCTGTTGCATTAATCGGTTTGTCTGTCTTTACATCAATACTACAGTGTTCTGATCACCACACTTGGAATCAGCTAATGTCAGTGCTGAATTTTTTTGTTATGTTCCAAGGTTGTTTTGGTTATTTAGGTCTTTTGTATTTCAACATAAATTTCAGATTCAGCTCATTTTCTACAATTTTGATTGGGATTGCACTGACTCTACGCATACATTTGGGGAGGATTGGTATCATAACAGTATTGAATCTTCTGATCCATGTATAAAATACGCCTCTCAATTTGTTTAGATCTTCTTTAATTTTTCTCAGAAGTGTTTTGTAGTTTTCAGTATACAGGTTTTACATATCTTTTGACAGATTTATCCTGAAGTATTCTGTCTTTTTGGTGTTATTGTATTGTTTTATTAATTTCAATTTCTGAATATTTCCTGAATGTAGATTTGTATATTGATTTTGTATTCTGCAGCTTTGCTAAACTCATTTTTTATTTCTAGTAACATTTATATAGATTTTATCAGATTTTCTACATAGGTAACCATGTCATCTGTGAAGAGTTTTATTCTTTGTTTCCAATGAAACAGATGCCTTTGATTTCTTTTTCTTTATTGCACTGGCTAGAATCTGTATAACATTAAGTAGAAGTGGTAAGAATGAACATCCTTGTTCTGCTCCTGACCTTAGAAGGAAAGCATTCAGTCTTTCACATTAAGTATGATGTTAGCTATAGGCTTTTCATAGATGCGCTATCAGATCATTTAAATTGCCATCTATCTGTAGTATCCCGAGAATTTTTTATCAGGAAAGGATGTTGGATTTAAATCAACTGCATTTTTTTTCAGCTATTAAGATAATTATATAATTTTTTCCTTTTTATTTTATTGATTGATTTTCAATGTTAAACCAACATAGTATTCATGTGATAAACCCCACTTTATCTGTTTTATTATCCACTTTATATATTGTTGAATTTCATGGATAAAAATTTTGCTTAGAGTGTTTGCATCTATGATCATGAGGAATAGTGGTCTGCAGTGTTCTTTTCCTTGTAACAGATGTGTGATTTTGTATCTGAGTAAATAAGGAAACTAATTCAGATCCAGGGAAGTTAAGTAGCTTGTACATGGCCACACTGCTAGTTAGTGGAAGAGTTTGTAAAGTCCACCCAAAGTTTAGAACTTAGAAACTATCAAGGAATAGCAGAAGTTTAACCTACCCATCTCTACTCCCCAAGCTCAAATAAAGTTAAGAAAAGAATTTAAGATGTGACATTGTGAAAAAATATAGCATCTGGTCTAAGACCCAGTTCAGGATATCTTAATTTTAGAGATGCATGATCTTCCTCAAGTATTCAATCTGTCTCGGCTTGTTTCTTTATCTTTAAAATGGGGTTATTATAAAGATTAGAGATGATATATATTAAAACACCTAGCAAACCCTCTGGCACATAGTTGGTTTGAGTAAATATTTGTTATTGTTATGAATTTAATTAGGAAGGCAGTGGTGGGTAAGAAGTGTTGATAATCAATCCATGCCTGCATTTCTGTGCATCCCACACTCCCAGAAAGACATTCTGCATACAGAGGGAGTCCCTACCTCCCTACTGCTATTCTCCCTCGAACCTGCTATGAGAACTCTTACTGCATCTTTGTTCAGGCCCTACCTGGTCTTTAAATGCCCCTTCTGCCCACTACCCTGTGCCTTAATCCAATTTTGGAAGAAGAAGGTTTCAGGCAATGGAAGTAATAAAAGGAATTACCAATGAACTGATGATAAGGTTGACCAGTTCAGGTACATGGAAATTAAAATACATAATACATACATACATACATACATACATACATACATACATACATACATATCAACCACAAAATAAAGAACAAAAGAGGATTAATTCCTTCTCCAGAGACACAAAACCTCTAAAAGATATAGATATATAGATATATTGATAGATATTTATTAGAGAGAGATTATTATAAGACATTGGCTCCCATGATTATGGAGGCTGAGAAGTCTGCAAGCTGGATACCCAGGAAAGCCAGTGGTGCAGTTCGAAGGCCTGAGAGCTTGAGAGCCTTCCAGTCTGGGTCTAAAGTCCTGGGAAACAGGTGTGCAGGAGAAAATCGATGTTCCAGCTCAAACTGTCAGAGAGTAAATTCAACCTTCCTCTGCCATTTTGTTCTATTAGGGCCCTCAGTGGACTGGATTATGCCCACCCACTTTGGGGAGGGCCACCTGCTTTATTCGGTTCATCAATTCAAATGCTAGTCTCTTTCAGAGATATCCTCACAGACACACCTAGAAATTATGTTTAACCAGCTATCTGGGCATTCCGTTGACATATAAAATTAATCATCACAGTCCCAAACTGGAAAAATCAAAAGGAAAATGACAGGGGAGCATTGTAATAACCTATAAAAATTTACTTTTATGAATATAATAGAAATTAATATTATCTATATGAGCAATACTTGGGTCTGACTGGACAGATGGTTAAAGGATATGAGCAGATGGTTTGCATAAGGGAGAATACAAATAGTGAACACACACTTGGGAAAATGTTTATCTTCCCTAATAATTAAAGAGCTGTAAATTAAAATAGTCCAATATACTGCCTCATAAATATTAAATTATTAATAGTAGATTTTTTTTAAACTAAAGTTATTAGCGCTTTCTAGACTCAGGTATACTCAGACATTGTAGAAATAGTGGCATAATTTTTCTGGAAACAAATCTGACAACATGTATCAACTATCACAGAATCTATTATATCCTTTGATTTGACAAATCTGCTTTGTGGAGCAAATCCTAAGGAAAGAATTCAATAAGGGGAAATACACTATTTTTATAAAGATGTTTAAAGCTATGCTTTTCATAAGGGTAGAAGAATCCAAAATAATTAACAGCCAGGAAAAGCTTAAGTAAATCTTGATATAGTAATACAATGAAACATTATATAGCCATTAAAACATCAAATAAAAGATTATCTGGACTTATGGAATGATCTATATGAAATGATGTAAAGGGGAAAAAGAACACAAAATAGTTGATACCTAAGAATATTAACATGTATGCACATGAAACCGATCTGTTCCAAAGAAAGTATTTTTTTGCTTAAAAGATACTTTTTTGTATTTTTCAAATAATTTTCTTTTTAGTTTCATAAATACTTCATAGTCCTTATAGATAAAATAGAAAATAGAAGTATGCAAAACTATTCTTGATCACTATCTCAGACATCTTTACTGATAATATTTTGATGTATATTCTTTTAATCTTTTTCATATATACTGTAGTTGTTATATTTAATAACTGTTTCTGCTTCTTCTTGACTTAAACTCTTTTTTTTTTTTTTTAGCTGAGCCATCCTGCCACCTGTTGGCAGCTCAATGGCAGCTCAGCTCGGGATGGGCATTGAACTGCTGTTGCTCAGAGCTCAGCTCACACACTTGAGCGAGCTCTTAACCAACTGAGCCACTCGGCCGGCCCTTGAATTATACTCTTGATTTTTTTAAAGAAGCCCCCCTCCCCGCAACCCTATTTTCAGTTATGTGATTTGGATAGGATGGATCTAGAACAAGGTTTCTCAACCTCAGTAATTTAGACATTTGGGACCAAATAATTCTTTGATGTGTGTTGGATGGAGGGATGGAAATTGTACTGTGCGTTGTAGGATGTTTAGCAGCATTTCTGGTCTCTACCCACTAGGTGCCAGTAGCATCCTCCTCAATTGTGACATTGCCAAATGTCCCCTGGGGCAAAATCACCTTAGGCTGGGAACCACTGAGGATACAGATGACTATTTTTAGTGTGTTTTAAAATCTCACTTATATAAGACTTGTCGTAGTGTTGGTATGCTTTTACAATTTGATTTTATCATTCAGATTTTATTTTTAAAAGATTTATTGAGATATAAATAGATATCTAGTTTATTTATTTTAACTACTGTACAGTCTGTATTGTATCAATAACCAGAGGATAGCCATTACTTGAGTACTTAGAGACAGCAGGATGTTTTCTTTCATTTTTTTTTTTTTTAGTTAAATTTATTAGGTGTCAATGGTTAGTAAAACTATATAGGTTTCAAGTGTACAATTCTATAATACATCATCTATATATCACATTGAGTGACAGCAGGATGTTTTCATTCTTCAACTATTACAAACCATGCCACCATGCTACAGATGAACAACTTTGTGCAACCTCCTTGTCATGCAAGATTTCTCTAGAGTAGACATCTATAAGTGGACCTACTAGATCAAAGAATAACACATCTTTACCTTTCCTAGGACTTGTCCTATTGCTCTTTTTTTTTCTTTTTTTTTTTTTTTTTTTTTTGAGGGCAGTGTCACTGGCCCTCATATGTGGGACTGAACTGGGGCCGCTGGCTATTGCTCTTTTAAGGAGTGGTATCAACAATGTATGTGACTGTTTCCCCACATCTTCACCAACATTTAATGTTATGAGATTTACTGATTTTTGCCAACATGATGGGTACAAAATGGGGTTTTATTAATTTTTAATTTTCATTTTCCCAATTGCTAGTGGGGTTAAGAATCTTTTCAGACATTTACTAACCTCTAAAGTTTTCCTGTGAATTGCATGTATTCTTATCTTGTTTTGTTTTTGATTGTTTCTCTTTTTGTTACAGCCTTGTTAGAATTCTTTATTATTATGCATACCAATTATTTGTTGATTTTATGGGTTTCAATTATTTTTTCCCCATTATGTGAATTGGATTTTTACTTTGCTCATGATATCTTTTGTATAGAAGTTTTAATTTTTAAGTAATCAAATTTATCTACCTTTACCTTTATAGTTTGTTTATACCCTTTTATTGCATTTATCCCCATATGTATATGTATATGTATAATTTTCTACAAATAGTAAAAACTATTGTCATCAATATGTATGTATCTTTTACAACTTGCTTTTCTTACTATTTTGTTTAAAATTTTACCTGTATGGATTTTTTAAATCTATTTTATTTATTTTAATAAATCTTATGTAATAATGATATTTTCTCATGTTATCTTCTAAAACTTACAGTTTTGCTTTTCACATTTAAGTTTTTAGTTCACCTAAAATTAATTTTTGTGTAGAGTGTGAGGTAAGGATCTAATTTTGTCTTTTTCAATATGGAGTTAGTTGTCAGAATCATTTATTAAGTGTCCATTTATTAAACTATTCATTTAAAAGTTTATTCTGTTCCATTGGCCTAACTAAAATTAATTGTAAACATGGTAAATATTTCATAAAACCAATTAAAAATAATCTGTTATTTTCCTGATCTATCTGGTTCTGTCCCCATATCAGGCTGGTACTTACTTTTCTCATTGAGGTTCAGTTCCCCTGCCAGAGGACAGTCTTACTACTCTGAGGACTACCATCATTTCAGATATTCTGGGTTGGCCCAGGGAACTTTGGGTTAGCCTTTGATCTCCTGGGGCATCTTGTTTCTATCCCTAGACTATACTAATTTATTTTCTTTTACTAAAATGTGAAAGCTTTTTTTCTGCCTTCTGTGTTCCTCTGAAACCTCTTACTTTCTGAGTAGAGGATTAATCTAAATTTGTTTCTGTGTTTTTATGGGAGTCAGCCCTTATTTGACATTCTAGAATGATCCAGAGAGCTGAATTCTCACTCATAGTATTATAATTTCCCTGTTAGTCCCTTCCTCCACTCAGTTTTCATGAGCCTTTCTGTTTATCTATACAATACAGTTTCAGGACAGTTTCCACTGGCTTTTTGTTATATCTTTACAAGCACTCAATCCGGTCCTTGAAACCAAAATATCACCTTCCTGTGGTAGAGGAATATTTCAGCACTGAGGGTGGTTTAGATTTTCCTTCAGTTGCATTTTAATTTCACTGGGTCAACTTAACAGGGCTTTCAGAGGAAACATCATTTGTGTCTTTGAACACCTTCAGTAACTTCTTCAAAGTCATGGTGGCAGATCTCTGAACATATTTACAGGAGATGGTGAATCTCCTCTCTCCAGATGGCTCACCACAACAAGCTAATCCCACTTCATGTTACTGGTAATTGAATTCTCCCCTGAGAAGGAAATTGTATGAGATCCATGAACACTTGATGTATGGATATTTCTAAACAGCCTGACTTGGAAAAGATTAAAACAGCCTTGTATTCCCAATCTCTCAGACCTCCTCACCCGCAGGACCCAGATTTTAATCTGCTCCAGGTGGCTAAACTCAGGAAGGTTTATAGCTCTCAGCATCTTCAATTAATGCCAAGTGTAATCATAGTTGGCAGAATGCACAGTGTTCTGGCACGTTTAAGGGATGGGCATAGAACCTCTCTGCCAAATCCTCAGAGTACTATCTTTTGGATTGCACTTTTCATAATGAACAGCTACCATGATTAATGAGCTACAGACAATGGGTAATCCCCTACACTTAAAAATTAGAACCATGGGGGGAAGAAAGTAAGAGCAAATTATTCCACATAGCCATGGGTTTCTCAACTTCAAAAGCTTTGTGTGAAGCCTTTCTTTTAGGCCCTTTGCCATGCAGACAGCTGAGTCTGATCTAGTTGTATTATATCTATGCGTGAGAGACTTCGCTCTGCATCCGTTTGTGTATTTGTTTTAATTTTGCTCATGAGCTCAGAGGTGTTTGGAATTGACCACATTTAAAAGTAAAACAAAAATATCAATCATTGGATTTGGGAAATCATCACATGACTGGACTCACCTTTGCCTGTTTGATTGGCTTCTGAGAGGCAGTCTGAAGCAAGGTATCTATGGAGTCTGTTACAGGAACAAGTCTACAATGGAAGCTGTGACCTCACCTTCAGGAAATCACAGAAGTCCAACTTATACTCCAGGACTGAAAAGGAAGAGCTACCTCAGACAAAATTAGGAGTTGAATAAATGCTTTTCTTTTTTTAAAAAAAGATTTTATTGGGGAATCGTGGGAGGGGAACAGCGTTGGGGAATCGGGGAAGGGGAACAGACAAGTTGCTGTCTTTTTGTTCTTCAGCCTAATTGTGGAGGACGTTGCTTCACTGGCCCATGTTAACATCGTCACTGCGCTCTTCCCGGATGAGGCAGATCAGTCACCTGCCTCTAGACGGTCACTCACCGCAGCTATTGGCAGCTTGCGCTGGCTGCCCGCCGCTCACGCTGGCTGCAGGCCACTCACTGTAGCCTATGGCAGCCCACTGCAGCAGGGGCTGTAGCCCACACCATCGCCGAGGCTTGTACAGCCCAGCTCTAGGTGGAGCTGTTGTTAGCTGTAGAGGGCAGTGTCACTGGCCCTCATATGTGGGATCCGAACCGGGGCCGCTGGCATCCCACAACCAGCTCTTAACCAACATGCCACTCGGCCGGCCCTGAATGCTTTTCTTTAATGTCTATTGGGAGGTTTAAAAAGTGAAGCTTCCTAAATTCCACTGGAAAAACAATGAAACCAGAGTGACAAAGAAGATGAAGGAGAGATTAGTCATATTTAATACCACTTTAGAAACACTACCAAGATGGTGGAGTAAAGAGTCACCTTTAGAAACTGTCACAGGCTTACTTTTTTTTAAAAGATTTTATTGGGGAATTAGGGAGGGGAACAGTGTTGGGGAATTGGGGAAGGGGAACACTGTATTTTTCCAGGATCAATCAGCCCCAAGTGAAGTTGTTGTTCTTCAATCTTAGTTGTGGTGGGCGCAAGCTCAGCTCCAAGCCTAGTTGCCACTTTCAATCTAGTTGCGGGGGGTAAGGGAGGATGTAGTCAACCATCCCATGCGGGAGTTGAACCAGAAACCTTGTTGTTAAGAGCATGTACTCTCACCAGCTCAGCAGCAGCTCAGCTCGGGTACAGCTCACTGGCGCATGTGGGACTTGAATTGGTGACCTTGTTGCTCAGAGTTTGCACTTTAACCAACTGAGCCACTCAGCCGACCCTAGACTTACATTTTTGATGTAAGTAATATCTTGGCTTTTATGACTATCAAGAAGTCATGGAAGAACAAGAAAATAGTGTTCATATGTTTTGACTAATGTAAAAAAAAAACTTACTCCTTGGCAGTTCTCTCAATTTTATAAATTACTAAAGTTTGTATTTAAATTAGACATTATTGGTCACTATAAAATGATGTATTCACTTCATTACACAATGTTTTTAAAAGCTGGAGAACCGGAGTCCTAATTCTATTTTATCACATATGACATAAAAGTCTTTGTAATGACTGTATTTCATGAGACTCCCCACCAGTTGGGTACCTTGTAAATCTCCCATTCCACAGTTAATAGATGGAAATAACAAAACATGTGGAGGTTAAGTCACTGGTGTTCACATTACAATAGCAATGATGGAATTAAATCTGAGACATTACCTGTAAAGGAAGAATTTGCCTCTATACGTGAAACCCAGAGCCCTCTAAGTGTTTTGGCAGAGAAGAGCTGTGGGAAGGATGTCACCCAAACTGGAGAGGGAGAGTCCCCACATGAGTCTCAGTTCTGTCCCATTGATGGTGTCTGTCCTTTTGGAGCTATCATTGTCCAGCGTCTTGGTCTGCTGCAAACAACAATAAAATAATATACTGAGTTCCTCTTAGCACAGCCTGAGCAGAATGACAATTTCTAAAGAAAGTGAGTAAATACAAAAGGAAAATCTAAAGGAAACAAACAGAGAATTAAGCCTCTTCCATTCACCTATCCTCTCTCATAATGTGATTTCACTGAGCAAATTCCCCCTTTGCACCCCTGGCTTCCTTTCCACACCACCTCTTCCAATGTGCCCTCTGGAACTCTTTCTACCATAAACAAACTCCCACTTTGAGGCTCAGATTACTCAAGTCCACAATATTCATGACCTGTTCCTCAGTCTAGCCATCTATCAACCTTCAGGTCACTTTTCCACATTCACTGAGGACTTTTGCACCTGGCTCATTGTCTTTCTTGCCAGCCCAACTGCTGAGTGTCCTCAGATTTTATGTAGAGGACTCTTCAACACCCTAATGGCAGGTCTGTTTAGCACCAGAGTTTAATATCTTCCACTGCCTCCTTCAGGAAACTGGAGCATCTGAATCACTGAGCCAGGCAGCGTAAATAAAAGGTGATACCCAAACTTTTTGTCTCAAGCAGCCACAGTGAAACTATGAGTTCATAGAATCAGAAGTAACTTGGTGATTGAGGAAATAACTCTTATCAAGGGTAATTTGCTATTTGTCCAATTGTCCATTTATTTGTCCATTTGTCCAATTGTCTGATTGCTTTTTGTTTGTATCTCATTCCCTGATTTTTTTTGGATTGAGTTTTTAAGTTTTTGGTTTTTGTTTGTTTGTTTGTTTGTTTTTTGAGGGAAGTGTCACTGGTCCTTATATGTGGGACCCAAACTGGGGCTGCTGGCTTCCCAAGCCAGCGCTTAATCACTGCGCCACTCAACCGGCCAGAGTTGTTAAGTTTTTTGATATTCTCTTTTTCCCCACTTGTTGGCTGTTTACGTTGTAACTCTTTGTTTTATTTTTTTAATAGTTGCCCCAGAGATGACCACATACATCCTTATCACAGTCTATTATACCAATTCCAATATAAAATTTTAAGTCATATAAATCCACTTACCACCTTCTCACTTTGTGCTACTTTGTTGTTATATATCATAAACATACACTATATACCCCACAAGCACATTGTTTTATTTTTGCTTTAAAACAGTTAATTTACCAGTAAAGAAATTCTTAAAAATAACAACAAAGAAAGGTTGTTTATATTTACCATTTCTGGTGTTCTTAATTTCTTTGTGTAAATTTGAATTTCCAACTGATATTATTTCCCTTCAGCTTGAAGAAATACTTTAATATTTATTGTAGGGCAGGCCTGCTGACAGCAAACTCTTCCAGTTTTTGTTTTTGAAAATCTCCTTTTTCACATTCATTTTTGCAAGATATTTCTACTCATTGTAGAATTCTAGGTTGACAGTTCCCCCTTTCCTCAACACACACACACACACACACATGCACACACCACCAGCACATTAAAAATGTCATCCCATTGACTCCTGGCTTGCATTGTGTCTTATGAGAAGTCAACAATCATTTTTATTCTCTTACATGTAATGTGATCCTCCTACCATCCCACCCTGCTGATATTAAAGCTTAATTTCAGCAGTTTGACTATGACGTGCCTACATGTGGTTATTGCTATGTTTATTCTACTTGAGGTTTGCTGAGATTCTTGAATCTTCAGGTTGAAATTTTTCATGAGATTGGAAATTTTTCAGCCATTATACCTTCAAATGTTTTTTTTTCCCTTCCTCAATCTCTTTCCTCTTCTTCTGTGACTCTTATGTGTATATTACATTACTTGACGCAGCACTGCAGCTCACAGAGGCTCTTAATATTAACTTAAAAGGTCCTTTATTCTCTGTTCTTCTGTTTTGAAAGTTTCTATTATCCTGTCTTCAAGTTCTTTGGCCTGATCTGGTGCAGTGTCTAATCTGCTGTTAAACCAATACAGTGAAATTTATATTTTAGATATTTTATTTTTCAGGTCTATAATTTCCAGTTGGTTCCCCTTTTTATCATTTTCATTTCTAGGCTGAGATTCCATATCTATCAACTCCATATGTTCATTTTCCCTTTCAAAACCTTGAACAGATTTATAATAGCTCTTTTAAAGTCTTTCTAATAATTCCAACATTTGTCATCTTTGGCTATGTTTCTATTAACTTTTTTCTTCCTGGTTATGTGGCTTTGTGTCACATCTAGTAATTTTTTAAATTATGTGCTTTGAGAATGCTACCTCATGTTAAATTTTGATGTTTTTCTTTAAAAAATGTTTGGTTTACTTCTGGCATTCAGTTGATTTACTAAAGGGTCAGTTTCATCCTGCTGAGACTTATTACAGGCTTTGTAGGAGAGGTATTGGGTCATCTTTATTATAGATGTGGCCTTTCTAGACTCTGGGCTAAATGCCTGAGGTGTTCAACAAGTTCTCTCCATGCTGGCTAGTTGGAACTTCAACATCTTCCAGCCTAGCGTGACCCCTGGAAACTCAGTCATGCTCAGAACCTTCAAGCCACAGTTCTCTGCTCCACAGGGTCTCCTTTTACTCATGCATAGCTTAGTCCTCAGCTAAGGATTCAAGAGAATTCTGAGAATTCAAGATTTCTGGAACTCCTTCTTTGTGCAGCTCACTCATGTGTTCTATCCCCCAAATTTTAGACACTTTAACATCCTTGAGCCCAATCTCTGTTTCCTCACCCCAGAGAGACCATTACTGTCTGTGCTCATTTTTTGTGCCATAATTTGGAAAGTGCCCCCAGGCAGATTCCAGAGTGAATGTGCTATTTCCTTTCTTTCAAAGGTTACAACCCTATGTTATCAGTTCTCTACAGCCTGAAAACAGTTGGTTCATATATGTAGTTTGCCCAATTTTGTCACTTTTATGTTGAGAGGGTGAATCTGATACTTGTTACTTCATCATGACCAGAATCAAAAGTAAGTTCAGGAGTTCTTAAAAATATAAACCTTGGGACTGGCCAAGTGACCCAGTTGGTTAGAGCGCGAACTCTGGGCAACTGGGTCACTGGTTCGATTCCCACATGGGCCAGTGAGCTGCACCTGAGCTGAGCTGCTGCTGAGCTGCCAAAGGGTGGCGAGAGGGCTCAGCTGGTGAAAGCATGTGCTCTTAACAACAAGGTTTCTGGTTGACCTCTGCATGGGATGGTGGGCTGCGTCTCCCCACATCTAGATTGGAAGTGGCGACTGGGCTCGGAGCTGAGCTTGTGCCCTCCTCAACTAAGATTGAAGGACAACAGCTTGACTTGGAGCTGATGGGTCTTGGAAATACACAATGTTCCTCTTCCCCAATTCCCCAACATTGTTCCCTTCCCCAGCTCCTCAATAATAAAAATCTTTATATATATATATATATATATATATATATACACACACACACACACACACACACACTTTCATATTTTTTCATTTGTTCATTCGCTTTCCTAAGGTGACATTTAAAAAATATCTGGTCTTTCATATTTTTCTCCTTTCCTCTTCCCTATATCCAGTTTTTCTTTTTAAAATTCTCCTTAAAAGGAGTGACTCAAGGATTGCTTATATGCAAACTGTGATTTTGGCAACTAAAGAAAAATTTTTTACAGTAGTAAATCTGCTTATACTAGAATTTTACTTAAGGGGAATCAGATAGGAGTTTATGTATATAAAGCATATAAACAGCTATGTTTAGAAAGCCCAGGTAAAGGCAGCTAGGAGAAAACTTGCTTACATTATTTTCATCCCATTTCCATGCTCATGTCCATATAAATATTCTTATTTCTCATTAATCAAGAGTGGACTAAAAGCTATGCTTTTTGCTCAGACAAGGTCAAAACCCCAATTCAAGCTTCGTAAGTTCCCTGAGCCTTCCAATTCCTTTTCTATTGTAGGAAAGCATCTTGATCCCAAGCAAATAGCAGGACTTTTATGGTCTATACTCTGAATATTTTATTACAATTAAAGTGAAAGTCCACCTTCAAATCTCTCCACACCACCACCAAGCTAGAAGGTAGGCAGCCCATTAGAGTTCCATGGACTAATGTTTTAGAGATGCAATCATCTTAACATTCATAATAAAAAAACTTGAATACATAGTATAATAGGAGCTTATATTCCCAAGGCTGTGCAAGTACTATGCTGAATGTTAGAGTAGGTCCTCAGGAGTCATCAGATTCAACCTCTTCATTTATATTTTAGCCACAAGAGGTCCACAGAGGCTGACATTTCCACCAGCGTCACACACCTAAAGGATCAGAGGCAGATTGATAGCTTGTGTTTTCTGAACTTTAGTGCAGGTTCTTTATGCTTTGCTATGCAGGTGAAAGAGTCACCCATTCTGGTTCCCTGTCTTATTAGAGGTAGATCTGTGTTTCAATGAGTTTTATTCATTGGAGAACACGGTAGGAGGGCCATGGTGAAACAGAAATGACTAAAATAATCATATCTTTTTTTGTCTTGAATAGATTAATGCATTTTAACTTTCTTAGTTCTTGGTTTACTGCTCTAAAGGCCCATGTTTTAATTGGACATATTCATTTTTTGTTATAACAAATGCATACTTTTCATTTAAAAATATCCATTTTACTGCTTATCTTAACAGCTGAATAAGCATACTTTTGCAGTCTATTTTGATTACATTTTACCTCACTTCTGTTTATTTACCCAGGTCTGTCTGGGCTTTTGGATGACTGAATTGCAAACTGAAAAGCAGAACATCACACACCATTTCTCTGAAAGCCAAGTTCACATAAATCTAGTAATTATCCACACAGGGTATCATCTATTTTTATGCCTTTGTAAATAAATAATGTTCATTTGAATAAAAATCACTTGCTTCTTGATTACTTATAATTTTATAGAACTTTATATGTTCAAATGATGATTTAAAGAGGCATCACCTGTAAATTCTCAATACTGTATAACTGTTACCTCATTTAAGAATGAGTATTTAGTAAGTGCTTGTGAAAGGGCATAAAATCACGGACATGATATTATTTCTGTCTATATGATGTCTCTAACCAGGGTGGGCAGTCAAGATGTAGATCACATGAGAGGAAACATAATTGTGGATAAGCTGGGAAAATCAGAGATAGCTTTATAGAAGAAGTGAGATTGGAGGTTGGTATGGAAAGAGAGTATTTGTGAAGCTGCAAGGAAAGCATTCAAAGCAAGAGTAACAGAGCAAGCGGAGAGAACAAGCAGGCTATTTGTGGGGAATACTTTAGGTGGAAAGTAAATAAGAACCAATGATATCTAACAGTCTTTGAATTCCAGGCATTCTACTGATCCCTGTGCATACTTGATCTTATTTAACTCCCCACTGATGAGGCAGTGATTGTTATCTGACTTCAATAGGAAATAAATACAATTCCTGTCCCTTTTTCATAGATGAAGAAATTCAAGTTCACAGGAAACTGGCTTGCTACACCCATAGCCAATAGTGGGGGGTGGGGTGGGGGGGCTGGTGGTGGTGGAGGTTAGAATTTGATATTGCAAATGAATAGCTCCATTTCATGTGCTCTTAACCATTGTGCTCTAATAACTGCTTCTGTAAGGGGGATTGGACATGATAGAAGCCAAATGTTTTTATCTGTTGTCTTTAACTGTGTGAGCCTATGGGACAGATTCTGATTTAGGATTTTGCAAATAGCACTAACCTGGTATGATTTCACCTGCCTTAAAAACCAAGCTGCGGAGACTTATGCTCATATAATATTACATTTCAGTTTCCACTCAGTATGGAGTTCCTTAAATTTAACCTCGTCCCAGGTTCTAGCCTTAGGTCTGGCCTCTGAACTATATTGTTTTGTGATTATTATTCAGTTGCAGATATATTTTTGAGTACATGGTGTTTCTTTGTATTATCTTTGCAAAGTTTCCGTAAATATAAAATTATCCCAAAATAAACAGTTTATTTTATTTAAAAAAGACATAACAACCAATTGCAAAAAGAGTTTTTTTCTTATCACCATGATTGTTATAGCTTCTAATTTTGAATTTCCAACTCCTGTTTCCTAGAGAGGGAGAGGCTTGAAACAGATCTTGAAGAAGTCAAGTTGAAAGAGTGGATGAACATCACAGGCAGGAAGGAAAATCCTCATCAAGCCACAGGGGTTGGACCTGCTGCATGAAAAATACTTTTATTGGCATAAAATTTCTAGTTTATTGTACAAATTTACATCTAGGTTAATATGTGGTGATCAGAATGCCTTGCTGCCAAAGTTTAAAGTGGCTTTAGCAGAACCCTACTGTTCTGCTTTATTCGGTTCTGATAAAGAATAAAACCTGAGATGTGATCACATCTGAATTTCTTTTGCCAGTGTGTTGCTTTAATATAAACAAAGAATACTGGAAATTTAGATAAGATAGATGAAGATAATGAGATTCCCAACAAATAATATTACCAGAGTAACTAGTATTTAATTAGTCTTTAGAAGTTAATAGATTGGTTAATACTTTAATTCACCAACACTCATGGAACCAACATTTTTCCAGTACTTATTATATGCGAGAGTAAGGAACCCTTTTTTGTTAGAGTATCTATGTAGTCTAGTAATGTCAGCAACATTTTTTTGAGTGCCACACTGTGCTGGGGCAGATATTTATAGTTCATAGTTGATATAAAATGCTTGCATTAATTCTGGTTTGTTAGGCCATCTCCTCAGGGGCAAGTTCTGTTATTTAGTTTTCTAACTAGATTTTAGTCAATGACCAAACTATGTAAGTCAAAGTTTTTAACACACCACACACACACACACACATGCACACACACACACACACATGCACATACACACACCACTAATGAAGAGCTTTAGTCATGCTGCACATTCATTGATTTTTCCCTGAGGAACACTACATCAATCCTAACATACTAATGCTTGACAAGTCAAACCAGCTGAGGGTTCTTTTTGGACCATGACATAATATTTTCCTGTGTTGTAAGACATAATGCAGAAGGAGCATTCTTTTGTAAGGCTAAGAGAGAGTGTGGCTCCCACACAATGAAAGAGTAAACCATGGCACTTAAATAGTGATAAACAAGGACAATCTAGGTTACATGAACCAGTGAGTTTCTTTTTCCTCTTCATAGTCAACTTTTTAGGAGTTGCTCTTTCTGAGAAAAGTGACATTCTGAAAACAATATTCTGGGTTTTTTTTTGAGGATTTTTATTCTAGTCTGCTTCTTGATCAGATCAAATGTGGTCCAAAAAAGGACTTAAGCAACTCTGCCTTTTGTTTTTTGAAATTAATTCTCTCCTTTAATCCAACATAATTATTTATAGAAATAGAAGTGCCTGCAAGAAGGGGAGGCTTGCCTCTGATTCCCTGGCTGGTGGCTTAACAAGTCAGAGCAAAAAGTGGTGAAAGAATTCTTAAGAATGCTTGACATGAACTCTCTGGAGTTTGAGGCATGCTGTCACATGGGGGCTGTTGCCAATTTTTGGTGTAGAGTGTCCTGGAGGAAGGTCCAGTGGAGTACTCTGTGTCATGGTAGTAGCCTGGGAAGAAGTGGGGTACAACCCCACCCCAACCAACTTTTCTTTGCTTCATGAGAGAAGGAAAAATTATCCTAGTCCTTCCCATGGCTCCACATGAAAGAGTATGGATAAGAGAAAGGATAAGAGCTGTGGGGCTACCCAAAAGGCCACTGAGCCACATAATGGGATGATCCATCCTGAGAAAAGGTCAGAAATGTGGACTGCTGGAGAGGCTAAAGGGCGATCAGACTGTTGCTCTGAGGGGTCCTTAGTGAACGGAGGGCTGAGATGAAGCTGAACACCATCCAGTGAAAGGGCTTAAACCACTCATGTGGCATCTACCACACCAGTCCAGGTGACCAGTTTTAGACCAAACCAAAGGCTGACCAGGGAGCTGTCATTTTGAATTCTAAACATGTCAAATATGTCTGTTCATTTGCACTTGAATGAATATCCAGCTATATACAGTGTTATTGTAAGGCATTTAAACATCAGTTCCAGAAAAACATTTCGTTATCATAACAGCTGCTATTTACCAAGTGCTGTGAGCACAGTACTCCAAGGGAACTTCCCTATCCTTCCTGTATCTCCCCATCAGGGGCAACAAGTGGGGCCAGCAGCCCCCTACCCCCAACCACATCCAACATGCCAGGGTGAGAAAAAGAATGAACAAGCAAATCATGCCCTGTACCCAACTCCAAGCCCTTGACCCTCAAACCTAGCCTGTATCAGGAACAGAAAGAGTTTGAAGTGAGCCAACTATGTTTTAATAACTGAAAGTAACCAGAAAGTATGGATTCTGCCTCAGATATCATTAGGAGAAGGGAAAAATTCATTTGACACAGCATCACTGAAAGCTGTGGATGATGTGAAAATAATATCTTTGTATTCTCAAAGAATTGAAATTCCTTGGTAAATCATTTACATGTTTAATTCATTTCAGAATTTACATGTTTAATCCATGCCATCCACAGTGGCTGATTTTTTTTCTACGTCTTGGATTTTAACTCTTTCACTGCTTTAATTGATTTGAAGTTTCTTTTTTTAATGTGTCAAAATTCCACAAAAAATAAAAAGTTGATATTTTGACTATTTTATGCATATATACCCGAACTCTGCAGTAGAGGGGAAAGTTTATTTGAGCTCGTGGGCTAAACTCAAATGCCTCAAGCAGCAGATGGAAACATTCATTCGGATATATCTGAATGTCACAGCAAATGAGTTAAAGAAGCAAAATTATTAGATTTAGAAAATTACTTTATGAGTTATCAAAATTTTTTCAGATATATGAAGTATTAGCATACTTCCTTTTTCATCTCTTGTCTTCAAAAAATACAGGGAAATCACTGGTATCTGGGATAGGTATTGTCATAAATGGAAGAAATTTCTTAAGTTTTGTTTCTTAAAGCATGAAGAAAGTATCACTTATATTCACTTATGGTTAGTGTGTTGGAACGGCAGTTTTCAAATTGTTGACCTCATGGATGAAACACACTCCTGTATCTTACAAACTTGAGCCATTGAGCCCCTCTCATCTGGAGGACATGTCCCCATGTGTTATGAGAAGAGGAAGCAGAGCTGATGAAAAGTTACAGAACAAAAATGGGTAACCCATTCTTCTTTTGTCTTGTATGAGTTCCTCTGTTTTAGTGAAGAGATTTTATCATCTTAAGTAGCTTAGTTGCAACCACCCCCAGCAAAGCAAAAACAACCTCCAATAATGTTAGCATATTAGTTACAAGTCTGAGCCTCTGTTTCTGGTGGTTATTTGGTCAAATTTTCACTTCAGCTTTGTAATGCTTTTCCCATCATTTTATTTTATCTTTGGTATTTGGGGATTTGGGATTTAAAAAAATCTTTTTATTATATTGAACCGGTTAAAGCAAGCAATTGACATCATCTCTATGTGGCTTTAGGAACAAAGGTTAATGACCCTAATAAATGAGTACACAAAATAAAATTGTATTCATTGCCAGTGCCCTGCCCTAGACTGTGTATGCAGCACCTTTGTGAAATGGGTGTCAGACTGCACCATGATAAAAGGATGCTGAGGAAGGACAGATGGAGCAACAGGGGCAAAAAGTAGAAATTGTGACAAATGAACACACGAATGGGTTTCTCAGATTAATCTCTGACTTGTTGATCAAGACATTGAACTTGAGAAGGGCTGTAATAAATCAGGGACTGTTCACACTTACTGATTACAGACAGCAAACCCCCAAAGTGAATTAGCTTTTCAGGATGCAGGCTGGTTTTGAATCCAAAAAAGGAGAGTGTGCCTGGGGACCGCTGAGATCCAGGAGGTTGTGCAGGGAGGTCAGGTATGACATTTATGGCAAGGAAGGCTAAAACAATAATAAAGAAGAAACATGATTTTCAATTGCCATAGCTTTGAACAGCACTTTGTGATCTTCCTTCATCTCATCTTAATTTTCACTCCAGTTGTGGAGTGTGATTTGTTACTTTGTAAGAAGTCAGTGACTGACACAAGATCACCTATGTCTACATTCAAATGCAGATCTTCTAACTCTAGCTCCAGTGTTTGTGCCCTGATGGGCTCAGTTGGAAGGATGAGGTTAACCCAACATGGCCAGGACGCTGCCCAAAGGAATGTGTGTGCAGGAAAGTTTTTTTAACCCAAGAATTAGGAAAAGTTTTTCTTTGGACGTTTTCTTTTGTTATGTTTTAGTATGTTTTCTTTACATAGCCAGTATGAATTTTTCATTTCTCCTAGTTTTCTTTGGCTGCTGAAAAGCCCAGGGACCAATTTCTGGCCTAGTCTCCAGTTTGAGGAATTGTATAGGAACTTCTGGTCATATCTTCCTATTCCACCCTTTCACCCTGACTTTCTATTCATATTTTCTTAATGTAGAACAAGGTGGGATATACATATGTAAACAAAAAAAGTTACTATGTTATACTTGACAGCTTTCCTTTTCTCCAGAATGTGAAGCATTCAAGTGTCAGTTCCTGACAAACATTTCATTGTAACGACTGCTTATTATGGAGTACTGTGAACATAGTGCTGCTATAGATGCCGGGATGTTCTTCCGGTTCAGACAGGAAGCATAGTTCTCTTCAACACTGAGGAAATTCCCATTGGGAAGAGGTGTACATCTGGACTTGTCATAAATAATCATCCTGTTGTTGTACAGAGTTGTTTCATCTGTGGAGTCTCATGGCCAGCTCAGAGCTCCATTCATTACTTCCTGGAATCCTAAAGTTTCCTCTTTTCCCTTCCCCGTGTCAGGCTGGACCAGGACTCTACTTAATGATCTCAGCAGACCATGCCATACACAGTCTTGAAACTCAAGGAAAACATGGCCATTACTTTCTAAAAACCCAATCTCATCATAATATATAAGCACATGATGTAATTAACATATTGAACAACAGAAAGTGTAACTATGAAATGGTGTGACAAAAATTTTAACAGATGCCAGAACTTATGCATATAACTAAATTTGAATATGTTCGTTGTGTCATTTTCTTTTTAAAATAATCCAATTACTAAGAGTCCTACCTAGGCAGTTGTAGAGATGGTTCTTAGTATATCATCACCATCATTAACTATGACAATGGAAAGTAATTATTGAGTGAACATGGATGGGCTAAGCTCTTTTTAAAAAATACTTTTATTAAAAAATATAACTAACATACAATATCATATCAGTTGCAGGTGTACACCACAGTTGTTCAACATTTATATACCTAAAGAAGTGATCACCACAAATCTAGCAACCATCTGATACTGTACCACGCTATCACAATATTATTGACTATATTCCTTAGGCTGTATGTTACATCCCTATGACTTACTTGTTTTATACTTGGAAATTTGAACCTCATATTCACCTTTACCTTTTCCCCGACTTTGAAAAATTTTTGAATTGCAGTTAACATTTGATATTGTTTTGTATTAATTTCAGGTGTATAGCATAGTGGTTAAACATTGTATGATTTAAGAAGTGATCCCCCTGACTAGTCTAGTACTCACCTGGCATTATACATAGTTCTTACCATATTATTGACTATATTCCCTATGCTTCACTTTACACCCCATTGACTATTTTGTATCTACCAATTTGTACTTCTTAATCCCTTCACTTTTTTCACCCTGTCCCCCAACTCCCCTCCCATCTATCACCCTGATAAATCTAGTACCCATCTGACATCATACATAGTTATTACAATATTATTGACTATATCCCTTCTGCTATACCCTACATCCCCATGATTACTGTATAACAACTAATTCGTTCTTAATCTCTTTCCCTTTTTCACCTACCCCTACCATGCCTCTCCCATCTGGCAACCAACAAAATGTTCTTTGTATCTATGAGTATGTTTCTATTTTGTTTGTTTATTTTGTTCTTTAAATTCTACATATAACTGAAATCACATTCCATCTGTCTTTCTCTGTCTGACATACTCCATTCACCATAATACCCACCAGTTCCATTCATGCCACTGCAGATGGCAAGAACCCATTCCCTTCCATGGCTGAGCAACATTCCACTGTATATATGTATCACCTCCTCTTTATCCATTCTTCCATTGATGGAACTCAGGCTGTCTCCACATCTTGGCCATGGTAAACAATGGTGCAATGAACATATGGATGAACACGTCCCTTCAAGGTAGCATTTTGGGTTTCTTCAGGTACCCAGAAGTGGGATTACTGGGTCCTTCTTTGTCACTTGTTATAGTCTTTGTTTTAAAGTCTGTTTTGTCTGGTTTAAGTATTACTACCCCAGCTTTTTTTGCTTTTATTTTTATCCATTTCCATTTTTATGAAATATCTTTTTCCATTCCTTTACTTTAAGTCTGTGCATGGTTTCAATCTGAAGTGAGTCTCTTGTAGACAGCACACGTAAGGGTTTTGATGTTTTTGATCAAAACATTTAATTCATTCACATTGAAAGTAATTGTTGATAGATGTGTAACTATTGCCATTTTATTATTCCATTCTATTTCTTTCTTTCTTTCTTTCTTTCTTTCTTTCTTTCTTTCTTTCTTTCTTTCTTTCTTTCTTTCTTTCTTTCTTTCTTGTCTTAAAGAAGTCCCTCTAACATTTCTTGTAACACTGGTTTGTTGGTGATGAATTCTTTTAGCTTTTTCTAGTCTGGGAAGCTCTATCTGTCCTTAGATTTTAAATGATCACCTTGCTTGGTAGAGTAGCCTTGGTTGTAGATCCTTGTTTTACATCACTTTGAATATTTCCTGCCAATCCCTTCTGGCTTGTAAAGTTTCTATTAAGAAATCAGCTGACAGTCTTATGGGAGCTCCCTTATAAGTTACTAGTTGCCTTTCTCTTGCTGTTTTTTGGATTCTCTCTTTGTCTTTAATCTTTGCTATTTTATAATATGTCTTGGTGCTGGCCTGTTGGGTTCATCTTGTTTGGGACTCTCTGCACCTCCTGGGCTTCTATGTCTATTTCCTTTGCCAGGTTAGGAAAGTTTTAGTGATTATTTCTTCAAATAGATTCTTAATTCTTTGCTTTCTCTCTTCTCCATCTGGTACCATTATGATGAGATTGTTGTTACGCTTGATGTTGTCCTAGAGGTCTCTTAAACTATACACATTTTAAAAAAATTCCTTTTTCCTTTTGCTGTTCCAATGGGGTGTTTTCTGCGACCTTGGCTTCCAAATCGTTGACTTGATCCTTTGCTTCATCTAGTCTGCTGCTGATTCCTTCTAGTACATTCTTCATTTAAGTTATTGTACTCTTCACTTCTGACTGGTTCTTTTTTATGGTTTCTATGTCCTTTTTTATGCTTGTTACCTCTTTGTTGAAGTTCTCACTTTGAGTTCTTTGAGCATGCTTATAACTATTGTTTTGAACTCTGTTTCTGGTAGGTTGCTTGCCTTCATTTCATTTAGTTCTTTTTCTGACATTTTCTCCGATTCTTTCATTTGGGATGTATTTTTTTTGTTTCCTCAGTAAGGCTGCTTCTTTGTTCATTTCTATGTATTAGGTAGATCTGCTACATCTCTTGTATGTGGCCTTATGTAGTAGGTGCCCTGTGGGGCCCAGGCATAGTCTCCCTGGTCAGCTGTTCTGGGTGCTCCCGGAGTGTCCCTTGTGTTGGTTGTGTTTGCCTTCCTGTTATATTTAAGCCTTGATTGCTGATTGGCTATGGGATTTGGCCGTGTCCACAGCTTACAGGCTGCTGTTCTGGGGGCTTACCTCACTGAAAGGAATTCGCCCCAGTGGGCTCTGGTGCCTGTTGAAGAGGACCCTTTGTGTGTATCACTTGTGGGGCTAGTTGGGTGGTGCTCTGCTGTGGTCTGAAGCTAACCTCCAAGAATGTTTGTTCTGGGGCCTCTTGGAATGGAGTCCAGCACAGGCCCATGTTACCCACTGTCTGTGACCAGCTGGGAACTACATGGTGGGAGCTACAAAGTAATCCACAGTTGTCACTGACTGTTGGACCTGGATACATGTGGGAGAGGCCACGCTGTGAACTGAGGATGGCTGCCACCAGTACCGGGTCTGGGGTAGCTCTGCAAAAAGCTAGGATACAATGAGGCCTGCTGCTCTCTACTGCCAGTTGCTGGCTCCAGTAAGATTGAGCTGCCAATAAAGCCTCCTGGATGTGACAGGGTCTAAATGAGTCAGCACGGCAGAGCTTCAGAGCAGTGAACACGCTTAAACTTTTTGTACAAGAGTACATCCATGTTTAGCTAATGCAAGGTAGAGTTAATGGATGGAACATTAGGAATTACTTTTTTTTTTTTAAGATTTTATTGGGGAATTGGGGGAGGGGAACAGTGTTGGGGAATTGGGGAAGGGGATCGGTCAAGTTGTTGTTCTTCAATCTTCGTTGTGGAGGGCGCTAGTCGCCATCTGGCTTCCTGTCGGCAGCTTGTGGCCTCTAAGCTTGTGGCCTCAAGGTGTTGTGTTCAATCTTAGTTGTGGATGGGCGTAGCCACCATCCCATGTGGGAGTTGAACCAGCAGTCTTATTGTTAAGGGTGCATGCCTTATCCACTGAGTGATCCGGGCGGCAGCTCAGCTCAAGGTGCCAAGTTCAGTCTTAGCCACCATCGAACAGGCAATCTTGTTACACCAGCTGAGCCATCCTGCCACCTGTTGGCAGCTCAGCAACAGCTCAGCTCGGACACAGCATTCACTGGCACATGTGGGAATCGAACCAGCTGCCCTGTTGCTCTGAGCTCGCACTCTAAGCCAACTCTTAACCAACTGAGCCACTCGGCCGGCCCTAAGAATGGTTTTTTTTTTTTTTTTTTTTTTTTTTTTTTTTTTTTATTGGGCAGTGTCACTGGCCCTCATATGTGGGGTCCAAACCGGGGCCTCTGGCATCCCAACCCAGCTCCTAACCACCACGCCACTCGGCCGGCCCAGGAATTACTTTTAAAGTGGCTGATGGTTTGGGAGTCACAACTCCTTGGCCTTAATTAATGATGTCAGTAATTACTTAACTATTTACAGTTGGACAATGATGTCAGTAAATTGGGTGGTTAGTAGCCAACCTTCTGGAGAGTTGCCTGAACATGGGCACAGCCCACAGCTTGTTACCCAACTATTACCAAGGTCACATCGAAACAAACAACCGGAATTTTGCATATTATTTCTTGAACTGCAGTAAACTCAGTACTGCACACAGAAGTATTTTAGACCCTGAACCACCCAATCCCTGTCTCCTTTCTATTTTCCATGTGCTTTAAACACAGCACCATGACCCTCATTTTCAATATACTATGTCCATATCTGAATTTTAAATGGTTCCTATAAAATTGTGACAAGAACTTCATATAAGACTAAGTGTTGGCATCAGCATTCATAATAGCTCTTTTCAGGCCTTATCCTCCAGGAATAGCCACAGGAACGTGTTTACCCCACCTGACCAGAAAAGAGTCTTTCCCCCTCCTTGAGCTTCCTTCTAAGAATGAGATGGGCAACTGCCAAGAAAAAGGTTGGTGCCAGAACATTGCAGCCCCTGCCTACCTGCCCTCAGTTTCCCCCTGTGCCTGGAGCAGCAGCCAGCACCCTGCCCCAAAGACGGCCTATTCTTCATCTGAGGCAAGTGTGAGAATTGTTTTTTCTTGGGAAATGTCACCACACCTCTTAGTTTCCCTGTTGTCACTATGAGACCCAGAGACCTCAAATCAAGACAATTTGAAAAAGGTAGGAATTAGCATTTATGAAATCAGACCAAAGAATCATTGCTGCCGCGTGAACCCATGAAAAGACTGTCACACTAATCACATATTTATGTCCTACCATTTGTCAGGAATTTTTAAGCCTCTACTAATGTTACCTTAAAAATGTCTAAATGGAAATACTATTCCCACCCTACCCTGAACTTGAACCTGTAATGGAGGCGGGGTCTCCCCAGTCTCCCAGAACAAGTAGACAATTATTATTAATGGAGATGCCCTGCCAGCTCATGTATGTACTAACATCTGTTAAAATTGCATTTGTACAGGGTTGCATGAGTGATTGATACAGGAACATAACACTTCGGCCATGCACAAGCTCTTAAGATTTCATGATGATGTTTCCCAGAGTTCTAGGTTATGACGACCTGACTTTCAAAGATACAAATTAAAGCAATCTGCTTGCATCTCAGGCTGACCATACAGGAGAGATTTTCATTTGGAAAAATCTGCTATTTAAAGAGAACGAGGTGGAAGGAGTCAGAATCTGTGGCTGGGTGTCCGAAGGCAGCTGTGTAGCTTGGCACAGTGCAGCTCTTCAGAGGGAGGGTATTATGCTCAAAAGCAAAAAATTTTCTCTCCAAAAAAATTTACGGCCTGCGGAGGATGACCATAGAGAAGCAGCTTGTGAAGTCAAATACTGTCTTGCTTGCATCTCCTCCCCAAAATCATTCTTGATACTTCTTGAACTTACACTCATTGCTTTTGAACTTACATATATTGGAACTTAACATTCAAGCATAAATCATCAGGTTCAAAGTGCCACAGCTGGGTGAAGGGAGCCACAGCTATGGCCGGATCCACATTTCTTCTGCCCTTTTCTGTTTCCAGTCACATCTCTGCATCAATATTTACAGCACAGCTTGTTTCACTCTGTGTTTGTGTCATGGGATCTTACTAGGAACTCTAGACAAATTGAACATTGCTGTACTGTGCAGTGGCTCTTTGTTTAACAACTTTTTTTTTTTTTTTTACTCTGCCTACCTTCTTTTTCTTTTACTTTTTTTTTTGAGGGCAGTGTCACTGGCCCTCACATGTGGGACCCGAACCGGGGCCGCTGGCTTCCCAAGCCAGCGCTTAACCACCGCGCAACTCCGCCGCCCCAGCCTACCTTCTTAACCCTCTGTCAGGCGCAACTGATCTCACAGATTCATTGCACACAAAGATGCCACTATGAAATATGTCTTTACGTACTAAGTCACAAACACTACTGGCGATAGATTACGGTAGAAGGGGAAGATACAGAAGCAATGAGTCATCATACTTAACTGTTAGATATTTGAAAATTTGTGTGCAATGTGAGATCAGTTTCGCCAGACAGAGGGTTAAGAGAATATTTTAGGAAGTAAGGGAGCAGAGAATGTTTCTGTGGTTTTGTTGTATTATTAGAACGGAATCATTTTTTGTCAACCTTTTTTTTCCTAACTAAAGGCATCTTCCTCTGTGGATAAAAAGGTTATTGTCTGTGGGATTTAGCATAATGAAGGGCCCACTAGGGGGCGCTGAGCACCTTGGAATAGTTCACCTCTGAGCAGACACTAAGCAGACTGCCCGCTCTGGTGTAGGGAGGCCTGCCACGGGGAGAGGCTCTGGAACTGTTCCTGGAAAGCCTTCATCTGTCTATTAATGGGTCTGACAGAGAAGAGCACTGCCAACCCCCAGATGGGAGAGTGAGGAGGGGGATCAAGGAAGAGGTACAGGATTCAGAAAACTGGTGAAAGGAGGGAGGAAGGAAGGAAGGGAGGAGAAGAGGACTGGAGGAGGGGGAAAAGATGAAAGCAAGGGGAAGGGAAGCTGCTTTTTCTAAGACTGGGGCACTCTAGACACATTGGAATATGGTGTTTTCGTGGACTGTATGGTATGGCGGGAGGAGGGGTGGGGGACAGGGATGGTTTATGTTCAACTAGGACCAGGATGTCTCTAGGGTCTAGACGGTCATAGCCATCCTGTAGGCCTGGGTCTTCCCAGGATCCACCCAGGCCCCTGTGTCAACCTGCAACCTCCATAATTTATTCCCTGGAGGGGAAAGTGAATGACAACCACCTATTTCTAGATATATGGATTGGAATCCAGGCCCCACCATTCATTATCTGAGTCACCCTGGGCTTGGGCAAGTTATATAACATTTGTTTCATCTCTCAATGGGAGATAATAATAGTACCTTCGAAGGATTATAGAGATAATTAAATGAATAATGTATGTAAATGCTTAGAACACTACCTGGAATGTAAGTACGCAAAATGTTAGTATGATTACCTAAAATGATTAGTGTTTGTTAGTATTATTATCTAAAATGATTCCTGGCACCTTTTATAGTCCCTATTAATTCATATGCTCTCCTTGGCTTTAATATCTATAATATGTTGGTATGTTTAATCTTAAATATTATCAGGCAATTCTGGAGACAGAGGTAATACTCATCGTGGTACAGTGTTCAATCCCAGAAGACCATGATGTCTATTCTAAGTATTACCATTTGTAGTTTTCTTCCCATACCAAGAGTTTTTGATAGAGACCTAGGTGGTGTGTATCCTCAAGTTGGGCAGAAGAAAAAAAAACACACCTGTATTCTTCCTGTTATTAATCTATTATGCGTAGGTGAGAATGTAACTTGTAATTCCTGTGTAGAGTAAGGTGTTGGCCCTTGGTTGGCACAGTTTAGCCTGTAGCTTAAATGAGCAGGCTCTTTCACAATCTGGGTCTGGAAATGCTCTAAGGGTGGGATGCAGGAGGCAGAGACCAGGAGGACCCACCGGAGAGAAGCTGTCTTCTCTTTGTAAAGCATTCATGTAACAAGGACAGTGCTGGGGGAGTGGAGCACCTTTCATGAACAATTTGTACACTTTGGCAGTCTTGTGAAGAGTCCTGTTTTCATCCTGCAATAAGATAAGGAAAGGACAGACATGTTTCCTAAGAATCCCTTCATCTCCCACTAGGTCAAGTAGCCATGCATTTTTGGCTCCAGGATCTAGATGAATGCAGTGGATCTAGTATTTTTAAAAGAACTCCCCAGATGCCATCCCACACAATCATAGATCATATCATTTTCCCCCAAATCTTTCCCTCTCTCTGAATTCACTCTTTTGCCCTGTGACTGTAGTTTCTCCTACCCAAAGAGGAGAGTGTACTTCCCAACCCTTTGACCTTGTGTTTGGCCATGTGACTTTGTTTGTCTTGAATGAGGTGCAAGTGAAAGTATGCAAGTTTTGAACCTAGGTCTTCAGAAGCCTTGTGTATTTTTGCTTGCTCTCTTGTGATTCAGCCACATGAAAAGGACATGGCTCAGGCAGGCCCTCTGGTATGAGGGGGAGGTTGAGAGACACATAGAACAAAGCCACTCCAATGACACCCAGCCTTGACCAGCCAACCAGTGTACCCACAAACATATGAATGAAATAAATGCTCACACGTTCTACGCCCCGAAGACATTATAGTTATTTGTTACACAGCAATAGCTAACAGATACATGGGCCCATCATGAGGCTGGAGTAAAGAAGGCAGATATAATATAAAAGAAAAGCCCATTCTTTCCACTGGTAGAATGTGGGGAGTCAGAGAAGAAGTGAGATGGGGAGGGCAAATGCTGAGCTTCTAATTCTTTCTGTGCTTTTGACTATGAGGGATTGGTAAGGTGAGAAACATCTTGTAGACTTTGGAAAACCCAAGGACATCAGGAACCAGTGGCCCATTTTCCCACATCTAGCATGGAGGAGGCTGTGAACCTCCAGGAAACACCTGCATTTGCTCAGCCAGGGAGCTATCATACAGCTTTGGCAGAGGGACGTGTCTGGGCCAGTGGCCGTGGCACTTGGTGCTGCTGGTTCTCCTCAGTCTTCATAGAGCTTGTGGGGATCTAGAACTCACTGCATGCCCCAGCAAGAGGAGCTGAAGGGGTGAATGGACTGGCAGAAGCTTGGGGTCAGAACAGAGAAGGCAGAGAACACATGGAATTGGTGGCCAGAACAAATGGCTGGGGCCATGGTGCCAGCATAATATCTCCTCCCTTCTTAAGAAAAGGCCAGATGCCCACAGTTCTCCATCAGTGGCGTCCTCACAGGTCCCAGTAGCTCTGCAGATCAGTGATCACCCAGGTGTTATCTTGGGGAGAAATAGGGTGTGAGGCTATCTAGGGGAGAAATCTGCCACATGAAGCATTTACCTGAAAGACGCTGGGTCCTCTCAAAAGCAGAATCAAATGATAAGTGGCACATCTAAGTTTTTTTCCTTGCTGCCCTGGGTATCATGGCGTGTGCTCTTAAGAAGTTTAAAGCAATTCCCAAGAGGAGCTTATTCTTTCTTAGAACCTCATTTTGTATAATGTTTCTCTGTTTTCTCCAAGTGGTAACAAATGTTCGGTTTTAGTTTGCAAAGAGAGCCTAAAATGCTGTATCCCATCTAAGTCTTCGGCACACAAACATCTGCTCACCATGACCAGTGAAAATGTCTTTCTTCAGCTGTTGGCTGTCAACAACTCTTTGCAAGCTGGTTTAAGTTGGACAGGAATGACTGTAAGGGAGGGCTGTGTGGTATTATCCATATGCTATGTAACCGAGATTGTATTTTCACGGCAGAGAGAACAGAAGCAGGACTCCAAGTGGATTTCAGATCAATTCCTGGTTCTCAGGCCGATGTCCTATATCTAGTTTCCCCATCCTCGTTTTACATTTCAGCAAAAGTCAGCCCCTTGCAATCCCAGAGTTTATTTGGCCAATGTCATCTGAGAATGCAACGGGCTGATTTGTGGTGGGAGAGATGTGTTAACTGGGCCCAAACTGCTATCCAATACCCTGCACGTAAACTGCTTCCTGCGGGGTTGGAAAAGGAGCTGAGCTTTTTGGAAAGTTTACCTTTCATTTTCTGAGGCCTTCCAATTTCTTGGTTGCAGCTGGACATGCTCTCACAGCAGAGGAGAGACCCTGGGAAAGCAAAGAGATGTCCCATTATCCAGCCCAGCTTGGGGCAGTGAGAGCTGAAGCCTTTTTGGGACAGTGTGCCTCTGCCTGGCCCCCAGCTCTGGGCCCAGGGACTTGGCTAAAGACAGAAGAACCCTGGGCTGATTGGATTCTTCAGAAAGAACCTCATACAACAAAATTACCTTTTAGCTCCTATACATTTTATCTTCCCAGCCAACCATCCTTTCCCAAGTTTTTGTTAAGCACCTCCCATGTGGCAGACACTGTGCTCAGTACTCAGGATCCATTTGTTATTATTTCCTTGGAATTTGTTTTCCAGACAAAATGAGATGTGGTTGATTAGCAATCCTTACCTCTGTGCAGTGCCTCTTGACTTACGACCAGCTCTTGTTGCAAATGCTTATGACTTTTACATGCATGCCCAGTGGTTATGTATGATGGATAGAGTTCTTAAGATTTGTTCCAAATAAAGTTGAGGGCTGACAGGAATTGCAAGAAATGTAGCTTCTACTTTTGAGGCTTCCCCTCGGTAACTGGGAAGGAGTTCTAAGTGGCAAGCAGGAGCCTCCCAAAATGGGAAAGAAGTTAATGGGGATGGGCAAGGCCTGGGTCCTGGTGCCTTACCTTCTTGGGAGGCATTTGGGTGATTTATCTTGGGAGATACTGAGCAGCCACTCCACACCCTCAAATTGATCTCTCTGAATTACAGCCTCCCTGTCTGTTCTAACCTCCAATTACAAATGCAAAAAATAGCTAATTTGCAATCATGTCACAAAAAAGGAAAATATAAGTGATTTAAGAGCTACTCTATGCTATGTTGTTCATGTTGTACACACCCCAGGCAGAGAGAAATTGCTCTCTCCCTGTTCCCTCACATCAGCCAGTTTCTGACTTGGCTGGACTATGGGAGAATTCCTGTGAGGTTGTGGAGGAGGAGGAGCTAGCCTCAAGGACAAGACATTCCCCATGTGATTCTGCCTAGGAGAGGGGGCCAGCCACTGCGGTTACTGCTTAAGGCCAGTAGTCTGCCATGATTTCTGGATTATTCAAAGTTCTCTGGGAAATATATAATGTGGACACAGTACTATGAGTCTGTGATCACTATAAATTATTTTCTACTTGTGTCAGTGATAAAATAAGGACATTTTATCATGAATCATCTTAGTAAGGAGATGTAGAAAGGAATGTACGCATACAAAGTCATAGATTTGACTTCCTTTTTTTCCTCTGCTCCTCCTGCCTAGTCCCTCATTTTCCTCTCTCTTCTGTCTCTAACTCTGGAAGACCCTCGAAGTCATCTGGAGTATCAGCAGCGTGGGATTGAGGAAAGAGCAGACTGTTTGGAGTCAGGGACTGCTTTCCAGATTCCTGTCATGATCTCAGCATCCAGTGGTTATGTCAACACAGGGCAGGTGACAACCTCCCTGAGACTTACTTAGGTGTGGATGGGATGAGAGATACCTGCTCGTTTCCCAGGTCATATGAATCCCAAAGGGACAGTGCTTAGTAAATCAGAAAGCACTTGTGAGAGGCTGTGTTCTCTTTCATTTTGTAAGCAAGGAAATGGGGCCCCTGCAGTGCTCAGATGGGAGCCCGACCCTTGCACTTGGCTCCCGCACTCACCTACCTCTTCACCCAGGATGTATTAGACACTTTCTTGGCACCCAGGACTGTGCTCATTCCTGGGGGAGGGGCCAGGGAGGAGCACAAGCTCTGATGGAGTCCACAAAAAAAGAAGACATTTTCTTTGCTTTCGAGGAACTAGTTGGTTCGGTTTCACACCTCCCTAAGGAGTGGAAAGGCAACTTCACTAAGAGTACAGAGACCTGCATGCAGAATCAGAATTGCCAGGAACTTATTAACAACTTTGGGCAAATTGCTCTGCTTCTCTGAGCCTCAGTTTTTCCCTGCTATAAAATGAAAAGGTTGAAAAGATAGGCTGTAGGAATTTCAACTTTAAGAACTCACTGTTGTAATATTATTGAATATTATCAGGCAGCAACTTTTTTTTTTTTAAAAATTGGGGAATTGGGGGAGGGGAACAGCATTGGGGAATTGGGGATGGGGAACAGACAAGTTGCTGTCCTTTTGTTCTTCAGTCTAGTTGTGGAGGACGTGTGTAGAAAAAATAAAGAAAACCAAAAAGCTTTTTGCTGTTCATTTAGATGCATGAGTAAAAGTAGGTCCCACATCTTTACCTTGCTGTTTTTAGTGGAAAACAAACAGTTTCCAAATTGTGGTTACAGATGAACTTTACTGAATAGATGTAGCTTCGTTTCACTCAATCCAAAAACAATTTTTTCCCCATTATAACCCTAATTTGAAAACAATATAGTTTTAGCCATTGAGCAGAACTTTTGGAACTGTGATTACAGGGTTCTTTGAAGCTGTCTTTGTGACTTGAAGTTTGTCTTTTCTTGTATTCAGGCATGTAGACTTCAGAACCTGACTGACAAGTCCTCCCTAATTCATTAGTACATGACACACACACAAAATAAACTCTTTGCTCTGATCTACAATCAGAGCAGCTCCAAGTGCGTTGTCTGGTTAATCTGGACAGAACAAATGCAGCTAAAGTGGATTTCAGAGATGACTTTAAAAATAAATTGTATCCCAATTGCTTCCATCTAAACCATTGTCAGTTCCCATTCTTCCACTTGGGCAGCGAAGCGCTGGGCTTCTAGAATTAGGACCTGGCATTTCTGTTGCACCTCCGTGAACTCGAGGAACTTTCTGGGTAATTAGCATGCAAATATGCATTTCAATACAGGAGCATAGACAAGCTTTTCACTCCCCTGCTGAGGGATTGATTTTGTTAGTGAGCCCGAGAAGGTGTGTTTTTCATTTAGACATGCTTGTGTGACTACGAGCACAGAGGGGAAATTCCATCTAGGCAGTAATTGATAAAGAGCCTTGTTAGAAATGAGATCTAGCCCCACAGCAAGGCAAAATATCTGTACCCTGTGTTGGTCTACGTATAACTGGCTGAAAGATGAGGGTGTGTGAAGAAATGTTCATTTTGAACAATTCCTGCTTTTTATGTATTTAAAATGTTGTGAAGAAATTTTTTTGAAAGCCTCAGTGATTATTTGCAAAATAACCATTAGAGGACTTTAAATCATACCATTTCACTTCATTTATTATTTCTAAGTATGACTCCTGTAGGACTGAGGAAATCGGGCTTTTGTTCCATCTTTTCTTCCTCCCACAAAGGAGGCCCACCGGGGAGGGGTCTGTAAAAGGTTTCTCTGGCGAGAAAGGCTTCCTTCTCTCCTGTAAACAGTTCTGCTTGCTGCGCCTAAAATGCGTATCTTTGAGACTAGATTTCTTTGGGTTTCAGAGTTTTTTTTGTTTTTGTTTTTGGTGGTAAAATATTTTTCCTGTCTGGGTTGATATTTCATGGCTGGGATGACAGACCCATTTTGTATCTGAAGAAACTGAGCACGGAGGATTTAGCATTTCAGGCATCAAGACAGCGAGAAAGCTTCTGCGGACACTTTTGGCCAGAAAGTGGTTGCCTGAAATTTGAGCTCCCCACCTTTTGAGCCAGAGAAAGCTGAATTGGCCTCGTTGTCGGTGGAGGGGAGGGGAGTTTTTCCTTGAGTGGGTGGGGATGGGGGTAGAGGATGAAAATGCATCACCACTTCTTAGCATCCACGATTATGAGTATCTTATCTTTTTAAAAGTCCATAAGGGGACAAAATGTTAACTGGTCATGGGACTGTGGGTGGCAGCTGCTTCCTTATATATTTGTCTACATGGTTAAAACTCTTTACAATGAGACTGTATTACTTTTAGAATCCTAAAACACTAATTCTTTTCAAAGCTCCCCATTCTGGAGGTCAGGAGGTACGATGGAGCTGGTAGTCACGGGAAGGCACTGAGGCAGGAACACAGCCTTGTTTGGAACCCTACGAGGCTCCCCAAACCCTGACACTGGCAGGCCTCCTGCCTTCTGTAGCGGGTATCCCAGCCACAGTATGATGGGGGTGCAGTGTCTGCTCCCCACGAAGGAAATCTATACAACGTGTTCAGGAGTTGCCTCTGCTTCCTGTCATCACCTCCCAGGGCTTTGGGGCCTACATTCGCTAGCACTGCCCTTGACTGTAGTACCAGCTTCTAGCACGTTGATTTATGGAGCTATTTGGTGTCAAGTAATTGCCCATCAATATCCTATTTATCACCCAGCTTGTCACAGTTGTGGCTGCATTCCACACAGCCAAGGCTTTTGAGAAAGAGCCAATGATTCCAAACACAGGAGGAGAACGTAGGAAATGCAATTCATCCAATTTCTTTTCTCCAAGTTTGCTTCTTACTGCCAGGCTTTTCCATGAGTGAGGGAAGGGGACATGGCATGTACCCAGGGCAGGGAGCTGCAGAGGGCTTCTGGATGCCAGGGAGACTCCCTCTGTCTCAGTCCTTCTTCCCCAGTACCTTGCCTAAATAAATGTGTTCTATGTTGGGATAGGAACAAAAATCTGTATATTTAGTAGGTCATTAAGTTTTTTTAAAAAATGTCCAAATTTATAGACTGGAAAGAAATATATTGTCGATGAAAAAACGTCCAGCCTAAGAGAAAGCTTATAGGAGTTCATCTGAGCCAAACTGACGACAATTGCTGGGAAGCAAAATCTCAATGGATTGAGAAAATGCTGGTTTTGCAACTTAGTTTATACATTAAAATCAAAGGAAGAGGGTTACATGAAATCCACTGGTGGTAGATTAAGGGGGTGGGAGAAAGCAAAGCGGGGAAATCTCTGGGATTGAATAAAAAGTAAAATGGAGAGACACATACTTCTTTTACATTGGTGGGCACAGGATAGTTAACAATGAACGTTTACTGAACATAGAGTTGGTATTCGGGAACAAGATAATAATCTGTGGTTCTGTAGTCTGGTGCTCTGGTGTAGCGGGTTGTCCTGAGTGGTCTTAAAAAATGGGATTACTCTGACCTTCCAAATATACAAGGTCTGACAATTAAGTTTGCAAACTTGTTGCAACGACATTGCTAACTTTTTTTGATATCAGAGGGATTATTCATTATGAATTTCTACCAACTAGACAGTTAACCAAGTTTACTGTTTGAAAGTGCTGAAAAAGCTATGTGAAAAAGTTAGATGACCTGAACTTTTGGCCAACAATTCACTGCTCTTGCATCACTACAGTGCAGCAGCTCACACACCACTGTCTGTGAGGGAGTTTTTAGCCAGTAAACAAATAATTGCATTGGAACACCCTCCCTACTCACCTAATCTTGTCCCCAATGACTTCTTTCTCTACCAAAGATAAAGGAAATATTGAAAGGAAGACATTTTGATGACATTCAGGACACTGAAGATAATACAATGACAGCTCTGGTGGCCATTCCAGAAAAAAAGTTCCAAAATTGCTTTGAAGGATGGACTAGGTGCTAGAGTTGGTGCATAGCTTTCCAAGGGGAGTGCTTCAAAGGTGACCATAGTGATACTCAGCAACTTTTTCTAGGGTGAGTTTGCAAACTTAATTGTCAGACCTCTAATGTTATCTTAGATACAAAAAGACAACAGACAGGCTCACTTAAGGTAAAGATTGACCTTTGTCAAGGAAGTTACAGGCCAAGGATGTGACCACCTGCCATGACCCATTTTTAGTTAGGAATTTTTATGTTCAGACCATCCTGTATGGTTAATTTCGGTCTCTGAGTTTGTAGGGCCTGCCATGATAGCCTCCCCTGAGCTTGTCAGGTTTAGTATGTAACTCTTTTTTTTTTTTCATCCACAATATCAAAACACAAATACTCTGTAGCTGATAGAAAACTTTTTTCTTCTTTGCTATATTTTTCATATTGTCTATAATGAGCCCATATCTCGAAAAAGGAAATAATACATTTTGTCTATGTTCACTGACATTTGAAATTCCACAATTAAAGAGTCATTTATTCAGCTTCAAGTTTTTTATGCTTTTTTTTTTTTTTTTTTTTTTTTTTTGAGGGCAGTGTCACTAGCCCTCATATGTGGGACCCTAACTGGGGCCACTGGCTTCGGAAGCCAGCGCTTAACCACCACGCCATTCGGCCGGCCCTTTTTCTGCTTTTAAAATGCAGATTATCTTTGAAGGTAGCTTTTGCAGCCTCCAGCTGAGGAGTTCATCCTTCGAGAAAGAAGGCTTTGGAACTGATGGGCCCCAGAGAGCAGGCTCTGATAAGCGTGAGGGTGTATGGGGGTTCAGGGGAGTGGCTGGGAGAAAAGGGTGGAAGGTGAGCTGGGAAGTCAGCTTTGCTTGCCACATGGTTCACCAGGGGTGTGCCTGGTGACCTGGCACACAGGGATCTCAGTACAGACATGAGGATACTTGCCACTTTGCAGTGCTGAATTCCTGGAAAGCTCAGTGTTGTCTGGTACCCTAAGGATCAGGAAACATTGGACTTTCCAGGCCCTTCCCTTGCCCTTGGGGTTCAAGGGCTCTGTCCAAAGGCCCTTGCTCTGCAGGGAGAGAAAAGGAGCCAGAGTCTTCAGGTGTTTCCTAATGGAAAGTTCCAGCTCCTGACACGGAGAGATTAAAAGTGATTTTTCTTTTAAGACAAAAGAAGCCTTTTATCATTCTCCTGGGGCTGTCAGGAACCATTTGGGCAGATTATCCTAGCCTTGTGTTCACATGCAAAAGTGGGAGGGCATACTGTCCTCACTCCAATTGACCCTTAAAAACGAAGATGAGAAGAGAGAGGAAGATTTCCGGTTTGGTCAGGGAGGTGGTTTGATGGACTGTTCTGTTACACCCAGCATGCCTCTCACCAAGTGGAAGGAGGCTGTGAATTGCCTCTATCTGCAGATTCCCATTTATGTTGATGGTGTCTGAGAGTCTGGGTCCCAGGGCACTGCTTAAATGGGCTGAGGAGGGCAAACATTCATTGGATGCTTCCTCTGTGCCAGGCAAGGTTGTAACTGCTTTATGTTTATTCATCCATTTCATTCTCACAACACTATGAGAAGGGAGCTATTGTCATTGCCATTTTCTGGGCAAAAAAAACTGAGGGCCAGGGAGTCACTTGCCTTCAGCTGAAAACCACATCTGTTTGCAGGTGTGCATTTCAAATTTTGCTTACTTCTGTGTCGAAGTTTTAAAAAGTAATTATAATGAAATAACTTTCCAGACATTATGCTAATGATAATGTGCTAACAATTAACGTCTGTAATTAGGAGACTGAGGAGTGAGTGTTTCTGTTGCTTGAAAAGTGAGGGTACGAATAGTTCTCCTTGTGGAAACCACATACAAATAGCATATCAATAGATACTGATGCCCAATGGAAGCCCATCATCTAATTATTTTCAAGATCCAAGAATTTTAGTGATTAAATATCTCCAGAGCATGAATCTATAAAGTCAAGACAGTGGGCCAAACAACTCCAGTGAAGAGGAGAAAAACGTCTTTCTTACTACCCTCCTAGGCTCTCTGGCTGGGGCCCTGGAAATTGGACGGGCAGAATTCAAATTAACATGAAAAAAAGCATACAAATTTACTTAATATAAGTTTTACATGACATGGGAGCCATCATAAGGAAATAAAAATCCCAAGAAAGGTGAGATCTGAGCATTTTTACAGTAGGTTTGAAGAAGAATGGAAAGTTATAGAAAAAAATATGATAGAACAATAGGTCATGAACTGGGGAAAGCCTAGCAAGGCTGTTTGTTCAAATTCCTCTCATTGTCCCTCTGTCTTTGGAGATGAGGATGCACCTTCCCCTGGGTGTAGAGAGGTCACCTCTCACATGAGGGTCTCATGACCTGCTTCAGGGGAGGCAAGGGAGGTCAGAGAGTCAGTCTTGCCCCTGCTGTTTCTCACATTCCTTCAACTAGAAATATTCACTATGCCAAGTTGCCATATTTTGTAGTGTATTCTGAACCCCATCATCAGCAAACAACAAAATCAAATAACAAAACTTGAAAGCTGATGGCACCTTGCAATCGAGACTTTCAGTATAACATGAGTCTCAAATTTCCTAGATGATTTGTTTCACATATATTTGTTGTCTTTTTATAGAAATGAATACACTCATTAAAAACAAGTTTCATTCCATGTTTTGTTTTTAACTTTGAAAGACAATAATTTGCCAACCTCTGCTTGGATTAATGTTTTGTTATTCACACTTAACCTTGGACATGGAAACCTGAGCTGAGGGAGCACTTTGAAATACTTGCCAAAGATCCACTCTGACTTTCTTTCTGAAAGTTTCTAATTCATAGCTGAACTATGGGTTTTTGCATCCATTCTACATGGTATCTTTGACAGAGATGCCAACTGTACATGAAAAATGATAAGAGAACATGTCCTTGGGGGAGCCACTCTCCAAGGGTCCTCTCCCAGGCCTCTGTGAGGGCTCTGAATCTTGATCAGGGTCAGGCTGAAGATAAGATTTGACTTCTTTCCTGGAGTGATTGACATTAAGGCTCTGCACTAGGTTCCCAGATAGGTGTTATTCTCCTGCTCCCACCCAGTTCAGGCCTTGAGGACTATGCCAATAATGTGATGGTGACTCTAAAACTAAGCTTAAAAATAATCAGATGGTTGGTATTAAGAGATTTACCAAGCAAGACCTTCCTCATTTCATCATTTCCTCTCTGTGGGATTTCGTACTCGTGGGCATGTTTTCTGATTGTGATGGTGTAGCAGTATCAGACACTGCGATCCTGATTCTCTCAGTACTTGTTTAATAAAGAACATGCACCAGAGAGAGCATTTGATCTATCCTGCAAATGGTTTTAAGTCACCAATTATGTTTACATGGCTAGCAATCATGGCTCTAGGCATGGGGAGGGCTTTCCTATTGTACATTTTGTGCTACTCCTTAAAATCTAGCCAGGGTAGGTTTGATATTATTACCTCTGAGTGGGAGTCTGAAGTCCATTTCTGACAAGTCTTAGTTTTCTTTTCAGTTTTTATTTTACTATTATTAGCTAGGGAAAATAACAGCTGCATAAGGAAAATCTCCTCATTCAACAGTTAATTCATTTTCTCTCATCCTAATTCTCAAAGGAGTGAATAATTGCATACAAAGAATACAAGTCAAGTTTTCTATTTATCTGTCTCTCTTCTTCCTCTCTCATTTGTATTAATAAAACTAGATTAATTTTTTTCTGGAAAGCTAAATAAATGTCACACAGCAAGAATATTGTGTATGCATGACAATGACTATCAATGATTTAGCAGAAAAATGACTTAATACAGATATAAATGCATTCATCTGGATTTTTCAAAGTTTTCTAAAAGTAAACTCTGTGGAATCAAAAGAAAAGATAGACACAAACTTAGATTTTTCAAAAAAGGAACCTATAAATAAACTAATTGGGCTATCACTTGATTTATATGTCAGATATGTAAGTACTTAGAGAGAACGCTGTTTGTTTCAGCTGTTCTTATCAGCATGATTAATGACTACTTAAAAGTGCTTGATCCATTTGTATGCCAGCTGTTCTCATGTAAAACAAACCGGGACTTTCTCAAGATAATCTGAGTTGGGCTATATGAAGGATTTGGAGGCTGATACCTATGAGCTGGAAAAGGAAACTGATGGCTCTTAGCTTGTTGCCCTGAGGTCAGACTGACACTTGTGACTGAAATACAGTTGACTTTGAATAACATGGGTTTGAACTGTATGGGTCCATTTTTTATACTAATGTTTTCCAATAAATACTGTAAATGTATTTTCTCTTCCTTATGATTTTTTAATAACACTTTTTTTCTAATTAACTTTATTGTAAAAACACAGTATATAATACATATAACAGTCAAATATGTGTTAATTGACTGTTTATGTTATTGGTAAGGCTTCCAGTCAACGGTAGGCTATTAATAGTTAAGTTTTGGGGGAGTCAAAACTTGGATGCAGGGTGGGCCGAGTGGTGCGTTGGTTATGAGCTGGCTTGGGACACCAGCTCTGAGCTGCAGGGCCCAGGTTTGGATCCCACATATAAGGGCCAGTGGCACTGCCCTCTACAGCTAAGATGGTGAATCACAGCTCGACTTGGAGCTGGGCTGCCATGAGTTGCTGGTGACTGCGTGGGCTGCAGCCCATGCTGTAATGGGCTGCCATAAGCTACAGTGAGTGGACGGCAGCCAGCGTGAGTGGCTGGCAGCAGGTGTGAGCTGCCAAGAGCTGCTGTGAGCAGCTGTGAGTGGCCGTCCAGAGGCCGGGGACCAATCTGCCTCACCTGGGAAAAGTGCAATGATAATATCAACATGGGCCAGTGGGACGACACTGTCCTCCACAACTAGACTGAAGAACAAAAGGACAGCAACTTGTCTGTTCCCCTTCCCCGATTCCCCAATAAAATCTTAAAGCAAAAAAAAAAAAAAAAAAATTGGATGCAGGTTTTCAACCCCATATTGTTCAAGGATCAACTGTATACCTAAAGCAGATACTTATTACTAGGACTTGTGAAAAAAGGGCCTGCTCCTTTGCAGGTTCTCGTTGGTGGAAAAAAAATGTAGCTAATATACAGCCTTATGCATTGTTAGCAAGTTAACAAGAACCTAAGTAGTCTTAACTACACAAATTAATAATACTTTAAAAGGAAAATATGCATGATGAGTCATTCGAAATCACAGGCAAGCTGGGCCAAGCAGCAACAGGAAATCATCGAACCATTGAAGTAATGCTATATCCTTTTGTAATGAAGCAGCCACCACAGGTTACACCCTGTCGGTAGGCAAGGTGTTGGTGATGGGGGAACGAACACATGCGTAATGGGGAATGATTTCAGACAAAAGCTCCAGAGAGTGCACATTTCTGCAGTTTTGCTTCCTGGTGCACAAGTTCAAAAGCAGCTGTGAAAGAGATGGAAGTGTTTTCCTGTACCACACAACTACTTTCAAACGTATCCAAATGAAAATGAAAATTATGAAAATCTCATTGTCGTCTTTAAAGTCAGTTAATTTAAGGCATAAAGACAGTCAACAAATACTGCTTAAACTATCCTGTGTTAGTAACTGCCAGTAAGGTGTATGGCATATCTGAATTAGCTTTCTGTCTCATTGGGGGAGATGAAAGCATAATAGCTAACAGTTGTCCACTGCTGAGTATGTTTAGCACTGTACTGAGCACGTTATATGCACTATCTTTTTTATTCCTCAGGGCAACTTTATGAGGTGGCTACTATTATTACGTCCCCATTTTAGAGACAAGGAAACCAATACTTTTTTTCAACATCCCACTGTTAAGAATGGCAGAAGCCGGACTCAAACCGAGTCTCTGTGACTCCAAGAACCATGCATGCTCTTAACTACTACATAATACACACTTGCATGAGGAAGTAAGGCAGTAAGCTTATGGGAAAATGCTAAAATGAGTGCCAAAGATGGCATTATAGAAGGTTGTCAGAAGAGTAAAAGAAATCTAGAGAAGTTTAGGGAGAAGGTGAGACATGATTTGAATTTGGATTTGAACTAGTAGACAAACAGTAGGATGATATTGAGGAAACTACTGTACTTTCTCACAAATATTCCTTTGGTGCTGCCAGAGAAAGAAAATTGGCCTCATGAATCATTAAGCTGATTTACTGTGACCTTTCTAATATATAATTTTTATATATGTATATAACATTTTATAAAATTTATATAAATATGTATTTAAAGTATATATATAATTATAGAGGTACTGGTTAGGGTAAGTTCACATAACCATGGGTTAATCATCTCTATTTTATAGATGAGAAATTCCATAAAGCCTTGTATGCTGTAAGAATTGATAAATCTATTGGGAGACAGTTCTCTATGGATCTTTCTTGTTTCTGCATGTCTTGCAAACAGAGATTTTGTGGTGGCCCTTTGTTCTGGACTGTCTTTTCAAGGTTGTTAGCAAACAGCCTTGAAAGATATAATGTTCCCCCTATGGTGAAAGGGCAGGCATCCTTACTGTCCATTATAAAAGATTGGGTTCTCTAAGATCAGGGTTCCTCTCCTGTAACACAACCCACTGCACTTGTAGGTTTCTATCTAGGCCTATCCACACTGCCCCTTTTAGGCTTAGGAGCAAGGAGAACTGACTCAATATGCTCTCCCTTGCTGCCTGCTATGCCATGAGTCATAAAGCACTCTGCCTCTGACCCAGGAACCTCTTGTCTTCTGACAACAACCATGAAACTATGACAGTTAGCTTACAAGTAGGATAAAACCTCAGACTCTTGACACTTGAGAAGACAGAAAAATTTATTTCTTTTTTAGACGGGTCAAGTCTGTTCCCATCCTTATTAAAAAATAAGGCATCTGCTTTGGCATCCATTGGATTGATTTCAAATAGATCCATCTTAGCACCAGAGAAACCAAGGAAGACAAATGGCAGTGTGAGAATGTGCCAAGGTACATAGGGACAAGGATAAGTAAAATATTGCCCTTTCCATGTCCATACCCACAAAGTACTCATCATCCAAAGCAAATCTGGCCCACTTCTGTTTTACTGAATAAAGTTTATTGTCTAGGTATTATCTTATCTATGGCTGCTTTTGTGCCACAATAGCAGAGTTGAGTGGTTGCAATAGAGACTGTATGGATTGCAAAACCTAAAATGTTGACTATCTGGCCCTTTAAGGAAAACATGTTGCTGATCTTTGATCTAAAATGAAAGATAGATGAAGAATAAACAATTCTTTCAAACATGCTAACAGCAGAGGTATGAACAGAACATATGTGAGCATCAAATGGAAAACTATAAACACATATGCATACGCATCTTTCCTCTCCCCATGCGCACACACATCTCTTATTTACATGCGTGATCTTATTTCATCCTCACAGCAGCTGCATCAGGCATACAGATTGGGAGCACAGCCTCTCGAAACAAATTAGTTTCAAATTGAAAGCTTTACCATTTACAGGCTGAGTGATTTGGGGGTAAGTTACTTAGCTCCTCTGTGCTTCCCTTGCTAAACATGAATAATACTACCTATATATCATAGGGTCATTGGAAGGATTAAGTGAAGGCATAGACTAGCCTCTGACACATAGTATACAATATCTAAATAGTTGTTATTATTTACCCCCATTTTCCAGAAGAATAAACTGAGAGATAGAGAAGTCGAATAATTTTGTCAACATCACACAGGTAGAGATGCAAGCTTAATATTAGCTCTGACTCCAAACCTTGGCTTTTTACCACTGTTTCATTGCTTCTCAATAATAAATGCTTATTGAATTTATAAGTAAAATTACCACAATACAATTTTTTACCTTTTCGAACAATTCTTTTTATTTTTTAAATTGTTATTTGTGGCTTATTTATTGGCCGATCCTACAGCTCTCTTGTACTGTGTGTTCTGCAAGCACCTTATTTGAATTCAATGTATTAATATATTCACACCTAACTCCTCAATGGCTGTCTTTTTTTTTTGAGGGCAGTGTCACTGGCCCTCATATGTGGGACCCGAACCAGGGCCGGTGGCTTCCCAAGCCAGCGCTTAACCACTGCGCCACTCAGCCGGCCCTCAATGGCTGTCATTTGAAGTCACGGCCACTTAAACTATTAAAATATTTATATTCATGGCTTTAAAAGCGTAAGCCTAAGCAAAGCTTCTGCTAGTGATCTATATGATAATATTCAGGTAATTTTAAATGAAGAATAGTACTTTTAAATACTAAATTCTAAATTAATTTGGTACTTATTATATTGCTTTAAGAATATAACAATAACAGTGATATTTTCCATAGAGCTTTTGGAGAATGAGTTTATCCTCCCTTTGTATTCAGCTGAATTAAAACAAACAAGTACCATCAGCGTGCGGATACCAGCTTTTTTCTGAATGGCTCTAAGGGAACATGCATGTCCCCCGAACCCCTGTGTCTTCCTCCAGATCACTGTCTCAGGCAGAGAAATACTATAATGCTGTCTTCCTGAGAAACAAGTTACTATTTAAAGAACTCTGTGTCAATAAAAAGAAAAGGTCAATACCTATTTGATTTTACATTTTATTTTGAGTCTCTAGAAAAGCATTTTTCATGGATAACAATGCTGTTTCTTTCACAAGGAAATGATACTTTTGAAATCTGATGTGTACTCACTAAAAGTACATTGCAAACTGGAATCCTTGTTTATGATACTTAAAGGCTAGAAGCCTGTGAAAAGGATACTATTTAACTGTCTGTTTCTCCATTTAATTAATAGCTGTTTTTGAAATTTAGATATGAATTTTAATGAAATAGTTTGATCTTTAGAAGAGAAACTGTAGTTTTTGATGGTGACAAACTAAGTTACTTTATATAAATTATTTTGAAATCTCATAACCACAAGAGTTGCCAGAATTTCCACAATTTTTAAGGAACAGTCAGGATTCTAACTCAAATCTCCTTGGTTCTAGACATTGCTTCGTATTTTCTGGATCTAGTTCTGCCTAAATAACATATTATTCGAGCCCAAAGCACGTAATTCTTGAAGGACGTCCTTAGGACTTTCTTTTCCCATTGTAGTGACTGAGAAGGTCAAGTATTCCAGACAGTACAGCTACATATGGAAGGGCTGCTGCCAGGCTGGGTCCTTGAGTGCCTTTGTGGAGCTGAGCCCCCTCTACTGGCCTGTGTTTGATATGTAATGTGATAAAAGGCTATTTTAAGTGACTAAGATCTGGGGATTATTTATTATCACTCTATAGATGTCCTATTCAAATACAGTTATCTTTGCCTATTCTCCAAGTAGATCATCTTTTACTCATTGATTTATAAAAACTCTTTGTTTATTAAGGATATGAACATTTTGTCGGTTACATTTGCTGCAATTTTTTTCTCTTCCTGCCTGTAATTTTGCATATATTTTATTTTGCTGACAGAAATATTTTTGCTCTGCTGTATTTTTATGAACAGGAATTCAGAAGTTTTATGTAGCCAAACTTGTCAACTATGTCCTCTATGGTTTGTAGTTTTTCTGTCATTAAATAGAAAGGATCTCCACTTGCCAAGATCATAATTTTCTCATTGTCATATACTGAATAGGCTATCATTTCCCCACAAGGCAGAGAAGCTATGTCCGGACTTAATATTTTTCTATGTTTATAGAAACATAGAAACATATATGGAACATGCCTGTTCCATACTAATTTATTTATTATTGCTTTTTAATATATATTCTGATATGTGATGGAGCCAATTCCTCTTTATTTTTCTATTTCAAAATATTATTGGCATTCATATGCATTCATTCTTATAATTTGTCAAGTTTCAGAAAAGAAAATATGTTGGGGTTGTATATGAAATTATACTAAATGTACATATTAGTTATTATAATATTATTGACTATATTCCCTAGCTGTACTTTACATTCCCATGACTATTTTATAACTAACAATTTGTACTTCTTAATAACTTCACTTTTTTTCCTCAGTATATTGCTGAGTTTTCAATCTAAGAAAATGGTGTGTATCTTCATTTATTCAGATCTCATTAAAATTCTATAATTTTCCTTGTACATTTCTTGTTAAACATATTTTTAGGTATTTTATAATTTTTGTTACTATTGTGAATGTGTTTTCTTTTTATACTAGATTGGCTTATTATTAAATCTTATGGCTCTATACTTAACTGATAACACAGAATAGATAAATGTCAAAGACTTGTCAGAGAATATGGTTTAAACTCATTCCTGTTCAGTGATTACCTAGAACCTAACTGAGAGAGATGATGTACATAACTGTCTCAAAGATGAAAAAAAAAATGTGTCTTGGGCCGATAGCGGAGTAAAAACTGTGGTGTCTACCTGGGCCACAACATGGTGGATATGCATGGAACTCTCCCACATTCCATTTTGATGTTAGGCCATTGCCATATGAAAACTCATTCCAGAACTTACTAGAAGGTTGTTTTTCAAAGACGTTGTTTTCTGTATTACATTAGTCATGTGTAGGAAGCTCCCAAAGAGGAATTCTCTGGTCTTTGCTCCTCTTGAGAAACTGCTGTGTGCTTTTATCTAGTGGCCTCAATTATAAATCATGTAACTGACAGCATTTCCCGCTGCACTGGCTGCTAGAGAGATTAGAGTCAAATTTTCACATGCCTCTAACGAATGCATAAGATTGTCATGGATGCATTTGAATTCTAAGCTTATTCCTGGCTTTGATGAACTTTCTTTTCTACATTCATACCTGTTTTTCATTTATTTTTATTTTGCTGCAATCTTCTGTATCTTTGTAATCCACTTTAAATGCTTTCTGGATCAAAAAGACTTGAAAATGTTTAGGCAGGTTTATATCCTATAATGCATGTTCTAGTTCATAAAATTGCATGATAATTTTGATATAAAGAACTTTATTTTGAAATAAAGAATTAGACATTCTTTGAAATTACAGATTGGCTCATACAGAATAATCCTCCCTTAATTTCTAAAATCAAACTCACTTTTAAAGACCTTATAGTAAAATGATTACACAAGTAAATTTCAGACTTAAAGCCTGATTAGGAAATATACACTTCATGAAATTCATCATATTACTTATTTTTGTCTCTCTTACCATTTGAAATGTGTATTTGCCCCCTGTTTTGTGCTTAACACTGAAAACACAGTTCCTCAGCAACGATTTATTCTATTTCTATATTTCAAAATTTCCCAGAAAATAATTTTTAGGTTACATACATTTAAAATAATATTTTTGTCACCCAGCATTGAAATGCGTAAATGCAAAACAATCGTCTTTCACTGAAGGTATATTTCCAAGTCAACATAGACAGGACAAATACAATTTATGGAAATAGTGTTTAGAAATATTTATAGTTCAGTGAAGTATATTAAAGTGTTCTTATTAAGTTTTTTAAAGTATGGACAAAATTATTTTAGAATTTGTAATACTAAAATAGATTTATAAATATTCAAACTATTAATAATCTTACTTTATGCAAGTGAGAAAAGGTGACTGAAGACATTAAAAACCATTGAATTTATTTAAGCACATTTTTCCTGAAGTGTTGTGGGCATGAAGAATGACAGTCACGAGGTCATGGAATCATCTAGGTGTTTTTACACAAGATTCCCAAAAGGCAGAGAGGCTCCTTAGGAAACAGTGGGGTGGATTAATTTTGACAATAATAAGCTTCTCATAAGGAACAATGAATACAATGTTGTGGTTGCTCGCTTGCTCCAGGGTTGTGAAAGAATTCACCAGGCAGGTAGAAATACAGAAGGAAGATTTATTAAAGTAAGAGGAGGGTCGGCTGGGCAGAGTCAGCTGGAGACTACTGCCCCAGCCTTTGTTTCATCTGAAGTTTTATGTTTTCTAACCAGGATGTAAATTGTTTCAGCCTGTGGTGGAATTTTCTACTGTGTTTGGCTTTGTTGTTGGGGAGGGGGAGGGTGTAGTTTAAACTGGTTATTGCAACCTTTGCATATGTTATATAAATTTAAGTTGGAGCCAGGGGTGGATCCCATACACATACAAAAACCTCTCCCAAGTCATGGACCAGGCATGCAAGGCTGAAATAAATAGAAACATTAAAAAACGGTATGCATAGTAAATGTATAGTAAACAGAGTCATTAAGTTTTGGCAGAAAGGAGACAGAGAAAAGAAAGCTTTCAAAAAGTAAAGCTAAATTACATTTGTTAAATCAAATTACACCAGAGGTCCAAATCTCAAAATAGAAGATTTAGTGCCAGTGTTACAATCCCCGTCTTATCACATAACATGACCTAATCAGACCAAACTTTTGCCAAAAGACTGACGTCAGAAGCACAACCAAGTCGATCCAAGTGTCCTCATTTTGACACAGAGAAAACATTTCTAATACTTTTATTTAAAGACATGAAATTAATGGGTGACAACAGAAAAGAAGTTTGAACTTCTTTTGTGTTCATTTGATAGTTTAGAGAAATCTGTAAAGATCTGCTTCTCTACTTCTTAGCTTGATCAGTCTACCTGGTTGGAACATGAGGTCAACAATGTATACTTCGGGGGGAGGAAGACCCCCAGTCACTCCCTTTTGAGATTCATTCATCAGCTTGACTTCATTCCAAGCTCTGCCATACTCCCCTCGAACCAGAGAGCAGCCAATGCCAATTTTATCAGCCAGTGCCTGTGAGAGAAAACACAAAATCAAACAAGAGTATGGAGGGAGAGAAGTGGAGAAAAATCCTTAGTTGTAAGACCCACCTTAGTTGAAGGTGAAATATATAGCTCTTGCAAGCTCTAAGTGCTTAGAAAGGAAGCTGAAAAAAAATGTGGAATATTGTAATAAGGGCCAATAAAGTGTGGTAACTTCCCTTGTTCCTCAAGATTCTGTAGAATCAAAATCTCTGTGTAGGTCCTGCTGGGAAGTGACAGTTTTCAGGCAGTTACACTGCATTGCATCAGCACAAGACTGATAATGTCATTGGAGAAAAGCTATTCTGTGAGCTTTCAGCACTAGCGCATCTATCAGTCTTTCCAGGCTTCTAGGCTGCTCTTTGGGTGTGGTACACAGTGGAAGGGACCAAATTGGTGGGGACCTGTTTTTAGCTGATTTATGGTGTGATATAGATGGGTATTGTAGAGCAGGAAGAAAATTGTGAGTGGTTCTTCTTGGGCTGCCTGCTGCTACCTCCTCAGGGGTTGCTTATGTTTCTTGGAAGTTGGCTCTTCAATTTGTCTTGATTTTGAGGTTATTAAAAAAGTACGCTTGGGCCGGCCGAGTGGCACGGTAGTTAAGCACTGGCTTGGGAAGCCAGCAGCCCCAGTTTGGATCCCACATATGAGGGCCAGTGACACTGCCCTAAAAAAAAAAAAAAAAAGTACACTTAAAAAAAAATGAGTACCTTTAAAATAATCTGGAAACTTCTTAGCCACATGATACTGGATATCAGGCTGCCTGGGTTTAAATTTTTTTTTTTTTGGCTGAGCCATCCTGCCACCTGTTGGCAGCTTAGCAGCAGCTCAGCTCGGGCTGGGCATCGAACTGCTGTTGCTTAGAGCTCAGCTTGCACTCTTGAGTGAGCTCTTAACCAACTGAGCCACTCAGCCTGCCCTGCCTGGGTTTAAATTTCAGCTCATCCATTTATAGTTGTCACCGCAAACAAATAAATCAGCCCCTTGGTGCTCCCATTTCTTCATCTGTGAAATGAAAATAACAGTAGTATGGCCGCCTTCCTTATAGGGTGCTTATAAAGATGCAGTGAATGAATAGGTGTCAAGTGCTTAGAGCCTTGAATGTTAGCACAGAGTACTCAGTAAATGTTGCTAGTACTAGAAGGCAAGGTTTGTGTTATTTTAATAATTTTCATATTCATTTATTAATGTAATTTATCTGAATGTATAGCACTCTGTGATATTGTGATTTCTAATAAGAAATATTTTGGTCTTCCTCAGAGTTTCGGGCACAGAGCTCCTAAAATCCTTGCAATTTCCTTGTATATAGAGGTGCCTTTTGTTATGCTAAAGGTGACTTTTGAACCACACCTGAGGATAGAGGCTAGTTGCCAGAAAAAAATCAACCACATGATTAGAGGTTTAGAACTTTTAGTTCCACCCCCCTGACCTCTGGAAAGAGGAGAGGGGCTGGAAATGGAACCAATCATCAATGGCCAATGATTTAATCTACCATGTCTTTGTAATGAAGCCTCCATAAAAACACAAAGCACAAGGTTTGGAGAGGTTCTGGGTTGATGAACAGGTAGAAATTTGGGGTAGTGGCCCACCTGAACAGGGCAGTGAAGCTCCAGGCCCTTTCTGCATACCTTATCCTATGCATCCTTCCCACTTGGCAGCTCCTAAGTCATATTCTTTTATAATAAAATGGTGATGTAGTAAGTAAAACGTTTCCCTGAGTTCTGTGAGCTGCTCTTACAAATTAATCAAACTCAAGGATGAGGTTGCTAGAACCTCTATAGCTGCTTAGTCAGAAGCAAAGTGATAACCTGTGCTTAAGACTGGCCTCAGAAGTGTGTGTGTGTGTGTGTGAGGTGGGGGGACATGAGTGAGGGTGCAGTCTTGTAGGACTGAGGCCTTAACCTGTGGGATCTGATGCCATCTCCAGGTAGATAGTGTCAGAATTGAGTTGAATTGTAGGACACAAAGCTCAATTCTCAAAAGAGAATTGTTTTGATGGTGTTTTGATGTTTGGAACATGCCCCCTCCCACATTGGAATTAGTACTAGAATCATTTTACACTGATAGTCTAGTGGAGTAGAGAGATAAAAATATAAACATATAATTATCTTTTCCAACATATATTTACTGATGCCTTACTCCATGCCACTTTAAATCATCCGAACAACCCTGTGAAATAGATACGATTGTACTTTGCATTTTATAGAAAGTAAAACTGAGGTTAGATCATTTCCCCAAGGTCACAGAGGGTGTGACCTGATGTGAGGGCCAGGGAATGTGTCTCCCAAGTCTGAGTTCTTAACCTCAGGGTGATACTGCCTCCAGTTGAGTTGAATCTGCAAATCTCTATTTTCTTTGTGAAGTGGGAAACAAGGTCATTTACCTAGAGGAGATGAAAAGGTGGAGAAAGGACAGATGTGGGGTACAGCTGCTGGGGAAAATAGAAGCCTGTGACGAGGAGCTAGAAAAGGGTGGCCAGCCAACACGCATGTGCATCCATGTCGGACACTCTGAGTTGACTGTGACATTCCTCACTGTCATGTTTTGCAGCTTGAGTGTCATCGTGGAAAAGGCAGACAACTGGATTAGTCCAGGGTGGGCTGGCAAAGCAGAGGGGTGGAAAGATGGGAAGTAATAAAATGAGGGAAATTAGTGAGAAAATTATAAGGTCTGTGGACAACTCATCTAGGCTGCCAAGAGGGAAAAGTTAAGCCAAAAAAACATCAACAACTGGAAGAAAACGGAGGAGATAAAACATATATGTAGGAGGAAGAAAAGATTTAGGAAAGGCAGAAGGATAAGAGATTTTATCAACCGAGTATCAGTGTTAGGGATTTTGGTGGTGGGCAAGGCCTGGGTAATTAATTGTATAATTCATTTGAACTGTGAGGGTAAAGAATTCAGTTTGATATAATGTTACAGACTGAATATTTATGTACCCTCCACCCCCAAATTTATATGTTGAAATCTCTAAGCCCCAATGTGATGGCATTTGGAAGCAGAGCCTTTAGGAGGTAATTAGGTTTAGACGAGGTCATGAGGGTGGAGCCCTCATGATGGGGGTCAGTGCCCTTATTAAAGGAGGAAGAGACCAGTGTTCGTTCTCTCTCTCTCTCTCTCTCTCTCTCTCTCTCTCTCTCTCTCTCTCTCTCCTTCTCGTGAGGATACAGTCAGAAAGTGCGACTACAAACCAGGAAGTGGGCCTCACCAGACACTGAATCTCCTGGCACCTTTATCTTGGAGTTCTCAGCCTCCAGAACTGTGAGAAACAAACATTTATTGTTTAAGGCACCCAATTTATGGTATTTTATTAAAGAAGCCCAAGCAGACTAATATAGTGTCTACAAGACACTTAAGTGCAGCTAGCTAGAGGGTAAAGGAATACAAAGATCTGGAATCAGGAGAGGTTTGTGAGACAGAGAAGAGGATCTGGAAACTTTAGGCATGTAGGTGGCATTTGAGGCCACATGAAAAGATGACCTCACTGTGTGAAGTACATAAAGGGAAAAAAGAGAAGAGCCTGCATCAGATGCTTGAGGGACCCCAACATTTAAGAGAGGGGTGGAAGAAAAGAAGTCTCCATGGGTTGAGATGAAATGGCAAGAGAGAAGTTACTAAAGAGAATGGTGTCAAAGAAAGAATGATCAATGACAAATTCTTTGACATATCAAGTAAGACAGACAATAGATCACTATAATACTTATTGAGAGGGAGCAAAGGCCAGACTGCAGTGAGCTGAGAAGAAAAATGAGAGGTATGCCCAGGAAGATCAAGGAGTTGAGCTGATTCAGAATTTTGACCAGGAGTGAGAATTATTTGCAGATAGAAGAAGCATTATTGTAGGTTTTGATTCACATAGTCAAGGATACAAATTCCAGCTGTACCTCTGGTTGACCTTGGTTAAATTCCTCCTATAAGTAATTGTTTTCCTAATTTTAAAATAAGGGTAGTCATTTCAACCTCTGGCATTTTTGAGACTATTCACAATTATGTTTATAAAGTGCCTGGAACATAGCTCAAAATAATTGTGGTCATGGTAATAGGAGCTATGGTCGTAGTTGTAGATATTATGAAAAAAGATAATATATTTTCTTTTTAAATATTATAGACTCAAGTTTTGATTTTAAAGGAGAAACAGTTAATAATAGAGAAAGAGATTTAAGACAGCAGAGAAGAATTGGTAGACTAAGAAATCCAACAAAACAGGAGAACACATTTGGATTATAAATAGAATTAGCTTGGAACTGGAGGCTAGATACATATGGATGTAATGAGGCTTATGGGTATTTGGGAGAGGACAAGAATTTTATACATTCTGTCTACAGTTCAGAAGCCATTTTTTTTTTAACTCCTATTGCATTTTAGACACTGGAGATAACCTCTCTTAAACCTGATCCTCTCTAGTGTCCCCTATCTCAGTGAGTAATGCCATGCTCACTGGTTGCCCTCCCCAAACCTGGAAATCATTTTTTTCTTTCCATGCACTCTCGCACACCACATCTATGCAGCCGCAAACTCCTTTCAGCTTTATGTTTTAAATCTTCCTCTAAAACTCACCTCCACTTTCATATCCTCTACTTTGGATTCAGTATAGGTTAACCATACTTCTTGCTCCAGTGACCATCCAACTGGTCTTCCTGTCTCCAGTCTTGCCCCGGCTCTAATCCATTTCCCATTCTGTTGCCTGAATGGTCTTTCAAAACCATGTTACCCATTTCCCCTTAACAGCTTTCAGTGGCCACTCACATGGTGCTTTATGATCTGGCCCATTAGCCTCATCCAACCCTTCCTCTTTCTTCATCTGGACAAACTCTTCTACATTTCTCAAATGGTCCATTGACTCTCAGACCTGCTATTTTGTATAAAATGTTTGCTTTGTTTTAGAATACACTTCTCTTCCTTCCTTACCTATTGAAATCCTATGTAGCCTCTAATACTCAGGCTACATATCACATTCTCTCCTGAAACTTTCCCTGACCCATCTTAGAACCCACGAGTCTGGCTTAGGTCCTCCTTGCACACAGGGACTGTCACTTTAGTATCTGTACATTCCAGATCCCAGAAGAGGCCCTAGCCTATAGTCGGTATATAATACATAAATGTTGAATGAATATGCTTTCAATAGTCTGGTGCATATATATATGTATGTGTGTTTATGTGTATACACATACATATATATCTCAAATATAAGTAAATCTAAATGATAGGGATTAACATTACCAAGTTAAATATTAGAACTGGCTCACTCCATTATGATAAAGAGAAAACATTTTTACCTAAAGGCAAATGAGGCAAACATCTTAAATACCTTGAAAAGCAAGGCTCGATGGTAGAAGATTCCTTTTTTGATCTGTCCAATTGGTACAACATTGGATTTAAGTTGAAATTTTAGTTCACTTATATGAAGTTCCCAGCTGAAATCCTGTAGTTTCTCTTTTGGAATTTTACCTCCCATTTTTTCTGCCACATACCTGTGACAATTACATTGAGATCAAATCAATCAATATAATGTCTCACTTTGGATGCTTTGAGGGTAACTCTATAATTATATATTTATATAATTATAATATATTTATATAATTATAGACTTATAACTATATAAAAACTATACTGTCTCAGATTTTTATTGTTTAACTTTTAAAAATGCACTTACTGTAAGTAGGTTAACATTATGCTTACTGTATTCAAAGTATCATATATAAACTGAAATTCTAACAATACCATTCAATGCAAGGAGAGAAATGAATACTAGTTTTCCCCAAACTTATAACAAGGTACAAATAAATATCACACTAAATTTATGTCAATATAGTTTTAAAATTTTATCTTACTCTTGAAAAATATTTTAAAATATTTTAATCTAAAATCAAAGGCATTGTAGTAACATATGCTCCTTCTTTTAAGAAATTTAAACTCAGGGGCCGGCCGAGTGGCGCATTGGTTAAGCGCTGGTTTTGGGATGCCAGCGGCCCCGGTTCAGATCCCACATGAGGGCCAGTGACACTGCCCTCTACAGCTAACAACAGCTCCACCTGGAGCTGGGCTGTGCGAGCCCCGGTGATGGTGTGGGCTGCAGCCCCTGCTGCAGTGGGCTGCCATAGGCTACAGTGAGTGGCCCGCAGCCAGCGTGAGCGGCTGACAGCCAAGCTTGAGCTGCCAATAGCCGCGGTGAGCGACATCCAGAGGCCAGCGACCGATCTGCCTCACCCGGGAAGAGCGCAATGACGATACCAACAGTGAAGCAACATCCTCCGCAACTAAACTGAAGAACAAAAAGACAGCAACTTGTCTGTTCCCCTTCCCCGATTCCCCAATGCTGTTTCCCCTTCGCCAATTCCCCAATAAAATCTTTAAAAAAAAAAAAGAAATTTAAACTCAGAGATAAGACAAGCACATAGGAAACTTTCCCATTAGCTTCACAAATATTTTCAAATTTTATAATTTTTTTTCTTTTAAATTTTATTTATTTTTTTAATTTAGAGAAAGACATGGCATTTATGTAACACTGAAGTTAGAGGAGAGAGAAAGAGGCACAGAGGGAAAAATAAGTAACAGTTAGGTGAGGAGGCAGGATGGAGGTAGTATACTTTGCCTGTGGCTTTCTCCTAATACTAGGATCTCACTAAAGAAATTAGTAAACGCACCTGCAAAAATCTTCTGTAGACTAAGGTTACTACATCTTAGAGTAAAGGCAGAATTGCACATTTTAAGGAAAGAATTTCCTCTTGCTGTATGTGAAACCAAGCGAAGAACAATGGTGAAAACCAAGAGAAATGGCTGGGGAGCAAGCTATTGACCTGACACAGTCACACCTGACCAAGTATGTTGAAATGAAAGCTGGCAACCAAAGACATGGGGACAAATCTCTGTGTCTCTATCTCGGTGTAGTCTCAGGTTAAAAAACAACAACAATTATTTGGGAATGATGAAAATTATTTCTGATAGGAACAAGGCATGAGGAAATTTGACAAATGTTGACTTGAGCTATCAGAGCTCTGCTTGAGTCATCAGTTCTCAAGGACATCATGAAAAGTTGGGTAGCCAAAAATGTTCTCTTCCAATTCTGGCTGATAAGAAGTCAATGATCTGGTGGCTGTGTTTCTTGCAGTTGTCACATCCAGGTTTGATGACTACAGCTCACCTATATTTGGAGTAGATACGAGCTCCCATGGAGACCACAGCTGCTGCATAACCCAGTGGCTCAGCTACTAGTTGGTGTCAGTCATGAAGGCTAGCCTCCATTTCTAGTGATTCCTAATCCTTTACAGCTACCAAATAAAGGTCTGTTTCCCTTAGTAGAATCAGAATAAACCCTCTAATTAAGAAGGCAACTTCACAGCTTATACAGAGCATGGAGCCTGCTTAAACAGCCACCTCTTAGAATACTCATGCTCCTACTTTAGAACAATGTGAAACACATAACATAAAAATAGGGGATGCTATTTGTATTAGAAAATAACTTGTGAGTTTACATATAATTAACAATATGATTTCTTTAAATTGTGAGCACCCCAGGGCTGGACGAATGGCGCGGTGGTTAAGCACTGGCTTGGGAAGCCAGCGGCCTTGGTTCGGGTCCCACATATGAGGGCCAGTGACACTGCCTTCAAAAAAAAAATTAAAAAAAAAATTGTGAGCACCCCATTACCCAAGGAATGATTTAATTTTCAAACTTTTAATTCATTCGTAATTTCTCCAGGATCACAATGAAAGATGGTTTTCGTGGGTTAGCTGGAGAAAATGATGCAGGCATTTTTTTGCCTGTTTTTATTTTTAAAATTAATTTCTCTTTTTAGTAAAGTATGGCTAGCATATGCATAGGCATTTTTCTTTATTTTCTTTTTTAATTAAAATTTATCAGGGTGATAATGATCAACAAAACTACATAGGCTTCAAGTGTACAATTCTATAATACATCATCTATATATTGCATTAGATGTTTACCACCTAGAGTCAGTTCTCCTTCCATCACAATATATTTGACCAGCATTTTTCTGTGAGAGCTCAGTGCCAGTTGTGATTCTTGGTAGAAGTATGATTTAAAATAGAACTGAGAAGTTTTTCAATTCATTGTGTTTTTGTTTCAGAGTCAGAGGTAGAAAGCTATCAAGTGCAGTTTTATTATGGTTCAGTTCAAGTTCAGTTTTATTATTTATTATGGAATGAAAATTGGCTAAAAAATGAAAACCACTAAAATAAAACATATTCTTCAGAAATTAAAAATGTGTATGTGTATATAGACAACTTACTCTGCAAGAGCTTCAATCTCTTCCTTTATATTGGTTATGGGAAGTACTGATTTGGTCACTTCATACACATAAACACAGAAGTCAGGATCAGAGGGAGGGAACCATTCTTTTTCTGGGCTTCCCTCTTCAGTGCATTTTGCTACTGTGGTAAACTCTTCCTCTTCTTTCACTTTTTCCTCTTCTTTTTTTCCTCTGACTTTCCTTTAAGAGTAAACAACAGCATCAAAATCACAAAGTGGATAAGCACTAACTGTGCTCTGAGTTAATCTGAAGAACATTCCAGAAATACCGTGTTTATACTGCAACAATCATACCATATATAGTTTTCAAATTTTCAATGACAATGATAGCGTTTTAGAGTCTGTATATATTTTAGGAGAAATTAATTTTCAAGAGAACACTGCGTGATTGATATATATTATGAAAATCATATATCAATCTTCCGCACAATTGCTCAGTAAGATGTCTGGCCCATCATAAGTATGTAATAAATATTTATTGAATTGAAAAAAAATAGGTTGCCTCCTCAGGGAAGTCTAAGCCAGTCTTATATCACCTCTTGCTTCAGTTGAGACTTTCTGCAGGAAGAATGTGGATCACAATTTTTAAGAAAAATTCCCCAAAACATAGAAAAAAAAAGCAAAACAAAACAAGGATGGAATGGAATTTCCATGTCACACAGGGACAAAGATCACCAAAAGTTTATCTAGAGAAATGTATTTAGTTCTGTACTTAGGAAAAATGGAATGCACTTAGTAAACAATAAAGATACTATTTAATTAAAAGGTAGTATTAATTAAAAGTTCCAGACTTAAAGAAGTTATTAGTTAACATGTAGATTTTTGTTTAGTAGAGGTGCAAATTATTTCTGTTCAGTGGAAAAGATACTCCCAAAGGTTCTAGTTTATTGCCCTGTAGGATGTCCTACAGGATTTTTTTTAAGGTAACTTGGCAGTCTTTTCCTAATATTTTTTAATTAAATACTTTTCTTTTCAAATGTTCTTTGAACAAGTATTAACATCTTGCTGATTCTCTCATTAATTAATGAGTTGAACAAAAACAATGTCATGAATTCCCTTTCTGGGTGACATGGAGTAAACACACATTACCCAGTCTCTGCCACTAAATACAGTCATAAAACCTGAACAGAATGTATGCACCAGCTATTTGAAGACTCTGAAAAGTAATTAGTAGCAGGAATAGCAGAGAAGATGTTGAATTACTGCTGAACTTCTGGTGAGTTTAACTTTTTTATTTTTATCCACCATTCCCCAAGCTGAACTCAAAATAGCTCCAAATTTGGAAATGGGCATCAGCACAGACAGACAGAGCTCAAGGAGATCTCTAGAGAAACAGGAAAGAGACAGAGTGGATAAAAGCCCTGGTCCCTGTAGCGCTCTTAATTTCTCCCATTCTCTTTTGACCTAGTCCCTAAGGAATCCTATGAGAGTGGAGGCAGTGGTGACATTGGGGTCCCTAAAGGGCCTAAAACTGCCTCATTATACTTGCTCAGTCTCCTACTGATTGCCTGTAGATACGGATGCAGTCATGGCAAGAGTGTAATAGGGCAGGGTAAATAAAGTTTTTCGTTTGTTTGTTTGTTTGATTTTTAACAATTTTATTGGGGAATTGGGGAAGGGGAACAGACAAGTTGTTGTCCTTTTGTTCTTCAGTCTAGTTGTGGAAGACGTTGCTTCACTGGCCCACGTTGGTATTATCATTGCGCTCTTCCCGGGTGAGGCAGATTGGTTGCCAGCCTCTGGACGGCCGCTCATGGTGGCTCTTGGCAGCTCACGCTGGCTGCCAGCTGCTCATGTTGGCTGCCAGCCACTCTCTGTAGCCTATGGCAACCCACTGCAGCACAGGCTGCAGCCCACACCATTGCCAGTGACTCACAGCAGCCCAGCTCCAGGTGGAGCTGTTGTTCACCATCTTACCTATAGAAGCAACCAGCTGGAGCTGTTATTCACCACCTTAGCTATAGAGGGCAGTGTCATTGGTCCTCATATGTGGGATTTGAACTGGGGCCCTGCTGCTCAGAGCTGGTGTCCCAAGCCAGCTCCTAGCCAACTTGCCACTCAGCTGGCCCTAAATAAAGATTTTGGTTTGAGGATCAAAAGGGAAGCCCCAAGGAACAAGAAAAGTCAAAGGAGATCATGGAGAGGAAGGATTTCAGGAAACAAGTATTATAAATTTGTTTACAATTTCATAGGCTTACTTCCAAGCTGTGTGTGCTGACCCTAAACAGCACATACATAGATTTTTGAGGATGGAACTATGGGATAGACCTCTATCTATGTCCCAAACTGAATAGTAGTTGACACACATGCAAGAATGATCCAAATAGCACTGCAAAGCCTTTGTAAACAGGATTGACAGTGGAATGACGACCCATATAGAACACTGGCTGGAGTTGATGGCTGAAAGCAACTGGACCAATTAACTGCTACAACACACACACGCACACACATACACACATTCTTTTTAGAATGTATAAAAGACCCATAAATAAGAAATGCAGGACTCATAAAGTGATATTACAATCTAATTACTCAGCCTACAAAGAGTCAGGAAAATCTCAACTCACAGTAAAAGGCAATTAGTAGACATCAATGCCAAGATGACACAGATGTAAAATGATCCAACAAGTAAGGTCAAACACTCTTGAAATGAATACAGAGTTGGAAAGTCTTAGAAGGAAATAGCAATAAAAATAGAATTTTGGAGCTAAAAATACAAAAAACAAAATAGAAGAAAAACAACTCCCTGAATGGGTTTAATAGCAGGATGGCGATAACAGAAGAAAAAATCCATGAACTTGAAGGTAGATCAATAAAAATTATCCAATCTGAACAACATAAAGAACAAAAGATTGAAAAAGCAATTAACATAGTCTCAGGGACTTGTGGTGCAATTAAAAAAAGATCTAATATTGGTGTCATCAAAGACTCAGAAGAGGAGAAAGGATGAAGTAAAGAAAAACATATTGACTAAATTAGGGCTGAGATGGTTTCCTCAATTTGGTTTAAGACATAAATTTATGTATTCAAGAATTTTAATCATGAAAAACCCAAGACACTAATTTGAAAAAAATATATGCACCCTTATGTTCATTGCCGTGCTATTTACAATAGTCAAGACTTGGAAACAATCGAAATGCCCAGCGGTAGGTGACTGGATTAAGAAACTGTGGTACATTTACACAACGGACTATTACGCAGCTATAAAGAAGAAAGAAATCGTACCATCTGCAACGATATGGGTGGACCTAGAAAACATTATGCTAAGTGAAGTAAGTCAGTCAGAGAAAGACAAATACCATATGATCTCACTTATGTGTGGAATCTAAAGAACTGAATAAATAAGCAATATAAACAAAATAGTCTTAGAGACACAGAGGCAAAACTGATGATTGCTAGATGGGATGGGGTGGGTATGAGGGAGAAGGGGAAAGGACTACAATATTGCCACAGGGATAGAAAAGACAGTTTGGGGAATATAATCAATAATATTGTAAATAATTTTTAGGGGACCAGATGGACCCATGTCTTGTTAGGGAGACCAATTCATGGACAGTGTAGAGGCCTGGCCTCTGCACTATAAATCTGAAGCTGCCGCTGAACAATAGTATATGTCAACTATAATTTAATATATATGTAGTCATGGGATATGGAGTATAGTATGGGAATGGAGTCAATGGAATTGTAATAGATATATATGATATCGGGGCGGAGGCACTGGATGGGGGAGGGAGAGTCACTTTGTAAGGGGCGAAAAGGATAACTATTGCATTGTTTTGTACACCTAAAACTAATAATAAAAAAAGAAAGAATTTTAGTAAATGTCAATAAGGTAAACCAAAAGAATTCCACTCCCAGACACATCAAAATCAAACTATTGAAAACAAAAGACAAAACAGATGACAGCGTTATCTATCTAGCAAATCTCAAGGAATTTACCAAAAATAAACAAACAAAAAAACCCTCCTAGAACTAACAAGTGAGTTCAGCAAGATTTCAACACACAAAATCAATTGTGTTTCTATACAGTAACAACAAATACGTGGAAACCAAAAAAATTTTGGAGCACTTACAATTGCTCCAAGAAAATTAGATGTTTAGGTATAAACTTTAAAAAATAAGTAGAAGTTCTGTGTGCTGAATATTAAACATGTTGAAAGCAATCAAAGAAGATAAATGATGAGACATACTGTGTTCATAGATTTTAAAGATGCAACATATTAGAGATGTTAATTCTTCCCCCAAATGATCTCTAGGTTTCATGTAACTCCCATCAAAATCCAAGCAGAGATTTTTGTAGACATAAAAAACAAAACAAACAAACAAACAAAAAAACAACTTAGGGCCAGCCGAGTGGCGCATTGGTTGGGAGCTGGTTTTGGGATGCCAGCGGCCCCGGTTAGGATCCCACATGTGGGGGCCTGTGACGCTGCCCTCTACAGCTTAGAACAAGTCCAGTTGGAGCTGGGCTGTGCGAGCCCCGGGATGGTGTGGGCTGCAGCTCCTGCTGCAGTGGGCTGCCATAGGCTACAGTGAATGGCTGGCAGCCAGAGTGGGCTGCCAATAGCCGCGGTGAGTGACCATCCAGGGGCCGGCGGCCGATCTGCCTCACCCAGGAAGAGCGCAATGATGATACCAACATGGGCCAGTGAAGCAACATCCTCTGCAACTAGACTGAAGAACAAAAAGACAGCAACTTGTCTGTTCCCCTTCCGGATTCCCTAACGCTGTTCCCCTCCCCCAAATCCCCAATAAAATCTTTAAAATAAACCCCAAAGTTATTCTAAAATGTATATGGAAAGGCACAGGCCCTAGAATAGTTAAATCAATCTCGACAAAGAAGAATAAAGTGAGAAGAATCATGCTACTTAATATCAAGGCTTGCTAGATAGCTATAGTAATCCAAACAGAGTGGTACTGGTGGAGGGACAAACACACAGATGAATGCAACAGAACAGAAGACCCAGAAATAGGCCCATTTAATATGCTCAACTGATTTTTGACAAAAGTATAAAAGCAATTCAGGGCCGGCTGAGTGGCTCAGTTGGTTAAGAGCTCGCTCAAGAGTGTGAGCTGAGCTCTGAGCAAGAGCAGTTCAATGCCCATCCCGAGCTGAGTTGCCGTTGAGCTGCCAACAGGTGGCAGGATGGCTCAGCTAAAAAAAAAAAAAAAGCAATTCAATGGAAGAAATAGCCTTTTCAACAAATGGTGCTAGAGCAATTAGACGTGAAGGACCCTTGTGGTGATAGAACTGTTCATTATTTTAATTGTAGTTATAGATACATGACCCTACAGATGTGATAAAATTGTATAGAATTAAACACACACACACCTGTAGAAGTAAAACTGGGGGAACCTGAATAAAATCATTAGATTGTATCAATCTAAGATACAATCTAATTTAAAATCTCTAAGCAAAAATTAATATTTCCCAGTTATATCATCCTAATCTCTTCTTTTTTGAAAGATAAAATGAACATATTCACATACATAGTAAGATTTTTGTAAATTAAAAACCAACACTAGAAGGTCAATTAGAATGGCAGAAAGCATGGATAGGTTTACTTGTTTTCTATATTTACAGGGTAACTTTGTAAGATTGGAGAGCTTGACCCTCTGATGATGCAGAGCCACCTATAAATCTAAAACAAAAGAGGTGTATTATTTCTCACTGGGTGTGCTGCCTGAAGTAAGAGGAATCATTTGGCATGCAGAAGATGCTATCCAGTACACTGGGGTAAGCACATCAGGGAGGGCAATCTTACTGAGTGATGAAAGAAAGATAATTTATGGGAACTCCTGAATTGTAGTTTCCTGCTGCTATAAATAGAAGTATTTAATTTGGACTCCTTTCCCATGAAGGTTGCCAAGTTGTATTAATGAGGGCTTCAACACTCACATGAATTTCATTTCTAAATAAATAAGGAAACAAGCACTTGGAAAATACAAAATTAACTTCTGTAAAATTAATCCTCAGAAAGAATATCAATTTATGATTAAATTGATAGCAGAACGTTTACATTTCTTGCAGAGACTGTAGCAAAACTACCTCAGAAAACACAGATTTACTGTGTGAATCCAAAACAATATGGATATTTTCTGTGTTCATAGGAGAATGAGTAGGTAGGTAGACAGGAAGAGAAAAAGATTTGTCTGGTCCCAAATGGTGTATTGACATTTTCAAAGTTTAATCACCTGTCTTTTTTTTTTTATATATATCATCAACTATTTGAATATTTAAATTATAGGGCAAAGCTGGAGAGAGAAGTATAAGTCATGAATCCAACCTACTTGGGGTTTCACTTTAGGAGGGAAAACTTTGGTATATGAAAAATAATCACAATACCAGGTGGCATGTAATAAATTCCACATGAGTGATAAAAATAAGAAATTCAAGGAGTTCAATGTCAAAAGAAATCTATTCCATTGGGTGTCCTAGTCTACCTAATTTATTCCAGAAGGACAATACCCAAAAGGAGGTATAGTACAAAGTGGAGATATGATTTATTGTGGGCTTAGGAGGATATATAGCGTGTGTGTGTGTGTGTGTGTGTGTGTGTGTGTACATAGTTTATTTTTGTTTGTTGTCTGTCTCCTTGCTAGTTCTATGAGGGCAGAACTTTTTGTTCACTGCTATATCTCCATACTGGAACAATTCCTGAAATCTAGTAGATGCTCATTAAGTATTTGCTTTTTCCATTTTACTGATGGGGGAATTTGGGCAAAGAGATAGTAACCTATTTGCTCAAGACACAGTTTATAAGTGTGGACCTTGTCCAAAATCACTGTTTCCCTCAAAAGTTCAGATTTCTGTTCTCTTGAATGAACATGACTGCCTATGTATGTCAACCAAGCATTGTGCTAAATACTGGGGATGAAAAGAGAAATTATTCCAATCCGCACATGGTTTTGTCCTCAAGGAGTTAGGAGTCTGGAAGAGTAGAAGCACAGAGAGGCCACAGGAGGAAAAGAAGGGAAGGGGATGAGCGCAAAGTGTCAGGCTGGAACAATAGCAGCAGGTCAGAAGCAGAGATCAGAATAATGAGCAACAGAGACTGACAATAGAAAATAAAGTCAGAAATAGAAAATAAACAGCTCTGAGGTTTGAGAAGGAGAACAAGCTACTGCCCACACCTTAAGAGACCTTAGGGGACTGTCTCAGTTTAGAAAGTAGATGCACGATACATGGGTCAAATGGTCTCTGATACCACAGTGGTTCTGAAGGGCTGAAGTCAACAATAATTAAAAGGTCATGGTGTGTTACAGGAGGTCCAGATGGTTTTTTTGAAGAATCCAGGAAAGCGCTCAGAAGAAAAATAATATGTTTTAAATTACGCAAACAAGTCGAAAGCATTTTTAAAATATGCCTATTTTAAAAAATGGCCTAAATAGCACAAAACCATGTTGTAATTGTTCACCCAAGTAAACACTTGGTGCTGTTACCCATGTTTCCTTCCTGTGGCCTCAGGAAGGGTCAGGGATTTCAGTGGGCAAGGTGGGGAGTTGGAAAGGGGATGTGAAAGCATAATGCAGGGGAAGAGAGAGGACTACGCTGCTGCTCGAATGTGTCACCACCTGCAAAGGTAGCCACAGGAGGAGGACAGAAAAGTTCATTTTAAGTTGATTACTACACAGGGTTGGATTTTTAAATGGCTAGCTAAAGACCTATTTCCAGTGTCATTTTGAATTAAAGTGACTTTATAGTGATCCAAATGACCTGAGTTCTCATCCAGAGGCAGGAGAAGAGATTTCCTTTGGGTAAATTTTAGAGACAGTGAGAGACAAAAATAAAGTTAATTTTAGTTACATTTCATGAGTCCTGCCTAATTCAACATACTGGTTTCATAGGAAAAGTTTCCTATTTGAAAGCCACCCCCCACCCCCCTTTTACCAAATTTGTTGGGTAATTAGAACTTGACCTGATTACAATCAGGAGGAAAATAAATACCCCATTTCCTACCTTGATCCTCTTTCTTTAGTGGCACTCTTGCTAAGAGCAGTATTTCGTCCAGAACTAGGTTCTGATTTCTCTTCTGTGGGAGATCCAAATCCAGCACTAAAATGATAACTATTTTTTCTTGTTATTTGGAAAAAACCACAACCAATTTAAATCACATGGGAAATAGCAATGCATTACATTTTCAAGCAAGGCATTTTATAATTTATAAGGCATTTTCACTACATTTATATGCTTTGATTACTTTCACTATTACAAAGCACTCATCAGGGGGCCGGCCGAGTGGCACGGTTGTTAAGCACTGGCTTGGGACGCCAGCAGTCTCGGTTCAGGTCCCACATATGAGGGCCAGCAACAGTGCCCTCAAAAAAAAAAAAAAAAACACAAAAAAACCCACACACACAAAAAACAAAGCAGTCATCAGGTATTATTCTATCTGCAGATAGGTTTGCTCACAGTCATGTGCTCAAGATCTTGCTGTAGGTTCACAGCAGACAGAATACCAAACCAGGTGTCCTGATTCCCTTTTCAGAGATCTTTTCCACAGCAATTTAAAAATGCAATTTTGAAGTTATATTACTATAATAAGAATAAAGTTGCCAAAATCTAAAAATCTATTTTTTTTCTCCCAAATTAATGGGAAAATATTTGAGTATAGACAAAGATCATTTTTTTTTTTTTACCTGGCCTTGTCTTTACTTGCTCTTCTTAAAGAAGATGAAGAAGAAATACTTCGTCCATAACCAAGATCTGAAGATTTATCTTCCGTAGATGGAGGTGGAGAACTAAAATTTTATATATTTGATGTTATAGATAAACTAAAATAATATATTTGTCAATATTGGCTTTGTTCTACAAAACAGGTTTTTTTTCCCCTGAAAATCATATTTGGAGCTAACTTTTAACAGTGACATATTAATTAAAAAGCATAAAGTAGAGCTTAAGATAAGACAAAAAGAATATCATAAAGTTTTTGTGAGCTAGACTAGAAAACATTTCATAAAATTGTGTCACATAAAATGCATTATACACATATATAGATATATGTGACCATTTTAAAGAAGATTGTTGAAGCTTTAATTTTTAGCTCTACTGTTTATTATGTAAAAAAACATTGGGCAGTAGCTGTACATCTGCATACAGTTCTGGGGAACTGTAAACATAATTCATCCTGGTTTGCTCTTATCTATTTATACTTTCTTTACTTAGTTCATGTTACCAGAGCTCTGACTGCTAAAATACATATGGAATTGACTGGTAACATGGAGTCTAAGGAAAAACCATGGTGGCGGTCATTCCATCCATGGTCTTTACTATGTCAGGCTCTGAGTTTATTTTCATGGTGGTGCTAGATATACAGGGGGAAGGAAAGATACCACACTTAGAATCTTTACATAGCCATATGATGATGGACAATCAAAAATAGTATGCCCTTCCCTGCATCCCTTCTTCCTCCAAAGACTCACACATCAGAAGATTTACTGTTAACTAAGATTACAGCACGTAGATCACTTGGTTCTTGTAAGCAGAGATCCTTCAAAGGCAAAAGTTTGGTGCCAGGATTTATCTGTAGATAATTTAAAGATTGAAAAGTAATATCTGCATGGGTTATATTTATTAATACGAGTACTGAAAAAATATGATCTCAACTGTTTGAGGTGTTTAATTTCACACACACACACACACACACACACACACACACACACACACACACACACACACACAGCAAAAGGAACCGGGAGCTTGAGGACATCTCACCTTTGAGCATCTCTATTGCTCATCTCTATTGGCATTATTACTCAGCAGTTTCACATCATAATTACTAGTTTGGCCCCTGAAAGGATCTGAGTTTACAAATCTGTCTATATACATAGGGAGAATTTACTGTCTGTAAGAGGAACTGATTACTAAACAGATTACTAAAAATGTGAGGACATCTGAAAATAGGATAGACAAAAAAACCCTATACTAGCAATTTTACCAGCCTGATGAAATGGTTAGATCAGATCACCTTCGGGGTTTTTTTCCCAATCGTATTATAGTTAGATCCCTCTCATATCCAGGATATGTTTCATGATTATTTTAAAATAAGACAGATGATGTCATTCTTTACTCAGAAACTGCCAAGGTTTCCCACTTCATGGAGTAAAGGCCAAAATCTACAAGACTTACATGATCGGGTCCCTCTTTACCTTTCTGATTTAGTCTCCACTATTCTACCCCTGGGTTCACTCAGCTCTAGCTATACTGGCTTCGTTGTTTCTTAAATATGCAAAGCACTTTTACACCCCATGGTTTTTGCACTGATTCCTCTGCCTAGAAAGCTCTTGCCCCAGACAGCCCCATGGCTAAGTCCCGCACCTTCTTCATGTGTTTGCTCAGGTATTACCTCTCAGTGAGGCCTCCCTGATCACAATTTCAAAAATTACAACCATCAGCCATCCCATACCTCTTAACATTTCAATCATGTGATATAATTTATTTTAAGGACTTTTTATTTAATTAAAAAAATGCTTTTATTAAAATATGGCTAACATACAATATTATATTAATTTTAGGTGTACATCATAGTTATTCAACAGTACCCACCTGACACTATACATAGTATTACCATATTATTGACTATATTCCCTATGCTTTACTTTACATCCCCATGACTATTTTATAATTACCAGTTTGTGCTTAATCCCTTCACTTTTTTCACCCTGCCCCCACCCCCTTCCCATCTATCACCCTAATACATCTAGTACTCATCTGATACCATACCTATATATTACAATATTACTGACTATATTCCTTATGCTATACCCTACATCCCCATGACTACTTCGCAACAACAAATTTGTACTTCTTAACCTCTTCCCATTTTTCACCCACCTCTAACTCCCTCCCACCTGGCAACCATCAAAATGTTCTCTGTATCTATAGTTTGTATCTGTTTTGTTTGTTTATTTTGTTCTTTAGATTCTACTTATAAGTGAAATCATACGACATTTGTCTTTTGCTACCTGACTTGCTACACTCAGCACAATATCGTTTAGGTCCATCCACAGCAGATGGCAAAAATTTCATTTTTTGTTATGGCTGAGTAATATTCCATTGTATATATGTACCACCTCTTCTTTATCCATTCATCCATTTAGGGACACCCAGGTTGCCCTCTCCTCTTAGCCATTGTAAACAATGCTGCAATGAATATATGGATGCACACATCCCCTCAAAGCAGCATTTTGGGTTTCTTCAGATAATTACCCAGAAGTGGGATTACTAGGTCCTTATTTGTCTGTTACAGCCTTTGTTTTAAAGTCTATTTTGTTGGGTATAAGTATTGCTACTCCAGCTTTTTTGTTTCCATTTTCATGAAATATCTTTTCCCATCTCTTTACTTTCTGTCTGTGTGTGTCTTTCAATCTGAAGTGAGTCTCTCGTAAGCAGCATATGTAAGGGTCTTGTTTTCTTAACCATTCAGTCCTACCCTCCATCTTTTGATTGGAGCCATTTAATCTATTTACATTGAAAGTAATTTTTGATAAATATTTAGTTATTGCTATTTTATTATTCATATATATATATATTTTTCATCTTAAAGAAGTTCCTCTAAGATTTCTTGTAATACTCCTTTGGTGGTGATGAACTCCTTTAGCTTTTTCTTGTCTGGGAAGCTCTCTATCTGTCCATCAATTCTAAATGATAGCTTTGCTGGGTAGAGTAATCTTGGTTGTAGGTCCTTGCTTTTCATCACTTTGAATATTTCTTGCAAATCCTTTCTGGCCTGCAAAGTTTCTATTGGGAAATCAGCAGACAGTCTTATGGAAGCCCCTAGTAGGGAACATACAGTAGTATGTTCAGGTGTACATCAGAGTTATTCAACAGTACTGCTTTTCTCTTGCTACTTTTAAGATTTTCTCTTTGTCTTTAACACTTGGTATTTTAAGTATGATGTGTCTTGGTATGATCCTCTTTAGGTTCATCTTGTTTGGGACTCTGCAATTCCTGGGCTTGTATATCTATTTCCTCCACCAGATTTGGAAGTTTTCTGTCATTATTTCTTCAAATAGGTTTTCAATTCCTTGTTCTCTCTCTTTTCCTTCTGGTACACCTATAAGGCAAATGTTGGTATGCTTGATGTTGTCCCCAATGCCCCTTAAATCTCCTTAATTTTTTGGATTCTGTTTTCTTTTTGCTGTTCAGATTGGGTGTATTCTGGTACCTTACCTTCTAAATCGCTGATTTGATCCTCTGCTATTGATTCCTTGTAATGTAGTCTTTATTCCAGTTATTGTATTCTTTACTTCTGACTGATTCATTTTTACATTTTCTATTTCCATTTTGATGTTTCCTATCTCTTTGCTGAAGTTCTCCCTGAAAGCATCCTTATAACCAGTGTTTGGAACTCTGTGTCTGGTAGATTACTTGTCTCCATTTTGTTTAGTTCTTTTTCTGGACTTTTGGTCTGTTCTTTTATTTGGGACATGTTTCTTTGTCTCCCCATTTTGGCTGCCTCCCTATGTTTGTTTCTATGTATTCAGTAGGGCTGCTATGTCTCCTGGTCTTAGTAGAGTGGTCTTATGCAGTAGGTGTGCTGTAGGGCTCAGTGGTGCAGTCTTCCTGGTCAGCTGAGCCACGCACTCCAGGTGTCTCCCTTGTGTGGGTTTTATGTGCCCCCCTCTTATAGTTGAGACTTGGTTGCTGGTTGTATGTCAGTGGGAGGAATTGACCCTCGGGCTCCCCACCACCATGTCTCTGTCACTTCTCCAGCTGCTGCCCCAGCACTGGAGCTCAGAACTAGTGATTCTGTTGGTGAATATGTTGTGAATAAGTCTGTGCATGGTCCCTTTAAGAGCAACTGGGAGTGCAACTGCCCTTCATCTCATTTAGCCAAAATCTCTGCAGGTTTTTTTGTTTTGTTTTTTTTAAAGATTTTTATTGGGGAATTGGGGGAGGGGAACAGACAAGTTACTATCCTTTTGTTCCTCAGTCTAGTTGTGGAGGACATTGCTTCACCAGCCCGTTTGGTATTATCGTTGCGCTCTTCCCAGGTGAGGCAGATCGGTCACCGGCCTCTGGATAGCTGTTTATGGTGGCTATTGGCAGCTCACTCTGGCTGCCTGCCACTCACTGTAGCTTATGGCAGCCCACTGCAGCAGGGGCTGCAGCCTACACCATGGCAGGGTCTCATGCAGCCCAGCTCCAGGTCAAGCTGTTGTTCACCATCTTAGCTATAGAGGGCAATGTCACTGACCTTCATATGTGGGATCTGAACTGGGGCCACTGGCGTCCCAAGCCAACTCTTAATAAATGCGCCATTTGTCTGGCCCTCTGCTGGTTTTTATAACCAGAAATGATGAGGGCTTCGCTCCCTGGCACTGAAACCCTGAGCTGGGGAGGGGCTGGGACTCCTCGCTCCTCATGGGGAAACTCCACAGCTGAGATATCACTTATGCAATTGTGGGGCCAGCACATTCTGCATCTCTGTCCTTCCTACCAGTCTTGAGGTGGCTTCTTCTGTTTGTCCTTAGCCATAAAGCTTCAGTTCAGGAGATTTCAGGCAATTCTCACTGATGGTTGTTTTGTAGTTTAGTTGTAATTTTGATGTGGTTGTGAGAGAAAGTAAGCACAGTGTTTACCCTATTCTGTCATCTTGACTGGAACTCCATGTGATGTAATTTATTTAGTTGTGATGTTTATTGTCTGTCTCTTCCTACTGGTGCCAGGGGAGTAGAGATCCTTGTCTCTTGTTCACTGACATATTCAAAGCCTACAATACCAGAAACTTAACATTTACTGAAAGAATGAATCAGTATTCTCCTTTATAAAGGATATGGTTTCCTTAGCTTTTTAAAAAACTCATAAACAAATACATTTCATCTCAATTTCTGATCCATGGCAACATTTTTCTCATATATCCTTTGTTGGTTTTTCTGCTTTTTTCCTTATTTTTGTTAAAGATTTTTGTACTAATGTTGTGCCAGTTCTTTTTAACTTATTCATCATTGAAATGAGATGGGATTTCTCAGAGCAGTGATTATTCAGTGGTTTTTGCGTGTGTTATGAGGTTTTGTGCATCTTTTATGGGGGGTTGTGGATGTTTTATGGGGGTTTGTGTGTGTGTTATGGTGGTTTGTGAGTGTTTTACGGGCGTACAGTGGTTATGGTGGCCAGGGGAAGCAGAAGGAAGAGCCAGAGTAAAAATTTAGGCTAGCTGTTTTTTCATTATTTAAAATGTCTCTAATTCTGTTACCATGCTAGCGTGTTTCTTGCAAACATGGCTTAGCTCTGGGATTCTTTTCTTTACGTCTCCTCTCTTTCTTTGAACCAAATTGGTCCAAGAGGGCTTCTGTTGTCAGCCTTGCTCCCCAGTTTCTGAGGTCCTGCATGTGACTGGCAAACACAGAGTATGACTTTTGTACTTCTGAGTTGTCCCGTCACTTCAGGAAGTATATATACTTTTTATGGTGTTTTCTGTGATCTGTCACCACTAGCTAACCCTTTTGGGCTTTTTCTTTTCATTCTTCCTCCTTAACACACCTTCTGCCTGATCTCAGGGACTTTTAGTAACTCCTAAAATTTTTGAAGTCTGCAGATCATATCTGTTCCCTAGTTTTGCCTAAAATGGATTTGTGGGTTTAAAAATTTCTCCCATTCTTATTGCATTTGGTTTCCACAAGCAGAAAATGCTGGCTTAAGCAGCAATGTCAAAAAGTCCTCAAAATTCCAATTTTTAGTTTCTATCAACACTAACACTGAATTACACTATATATTGTTTTAAATGTCACAATTGAAAATACTGTTAAATAAATATTATTCTACATACATTTTAAAATCCAGTGTTATAATTTGGTTAATGTTAATTAGATTATAATAAAATTAAAAACTTATACTTCTGTCCTTATCACTAGCACTGAGCCCTAGAATTAACAGAGCTCCAAAACTGAAAATGCTGATTCTTCCATATCTTCTCTGAAACTTAAACTAGCATAGCAAGTACATTTAAGTAAAAGAAGTCATATTCTAGTTATAAATATATGCAAATGTAAAATCGTATAGCCAGACAAAGTTAAGGATGAAGTTCAGATCCCCAAGTTTCTGTCTATAAAAAGTAGAAATTATGTTACAATTGCACTGCAATGGCATCATGATTAAAGAAGAAATTATTATCATACATACTAAAATACAAATTAGTGCTCCCACTTACCCGACCATAATCATAGAATCCATCACTAATTATGTTACTTGATGACAAATAGCCAGTCTGGCTGTATTTCAGAGGCAGGTGGTTATTGAGCAATTTGTTATAAGCTGCTTCACTGAATTTATTTTTTCGACTAACTGATAAATTTACTTCTTCAAGGATATCTAAAGCCCTGTCAATGAAAGCAAAAGGCATTATTTGCTTTGTATACACATTCCATTAAGATTTCATTTATATACCTAGCTGAGATCCTGAATAAAGGATTGAGATGGAAAGGTTCAAGTTATCCCACCTTTTTAGATAAAGTAATACTGACAGAGTTATGAAGACAAATCAGGCCTTTTTAAGAATGTATATACCCTGTGGTAACTCATCTTCAAAGAGATGAAAAGGACACTTAAAAAAAATTTTTCATTTAAAGCAAAATTATAACTGGACCCTAACTTTTGCAGCTAACTAGGCAATATATGAAAAAAAAATAAAAATGGTTAGAAATAGGGTAAGCCTGTCTGTGGTACCTAAAAACCATATTTGCTGATATGCTAAAGGCAACTAACTTATCTACTGTGGGTAAGAACTGGTTTGGCAAGGCTGGCCAAGTATGTAATTCTGATGAAAAGCTTTGGGTCAGGGAGGGAGAAAAATGGAGATGGTCATCATGGCTCACCCGTTTTATTTTAGCCTTGAAAGTTGAGAGATAAATGGGATTGTGTTACAATAGTGGAGGAAAATGAAGGAGACGCATTTCTTAAGATGAAAGAGTGGAAATGTTGAAGATGATTTTGTAAAGGTGGGGAGGGAGATCTTTAGGTGAGCAGGACTGGGAAGGACCCCACTTCCACTAGGCAGTGCCTTCAGAGGTAAAACCCGTGCTGTGACACACAGAGCTGCTGAGTGCTCTGCAGACTGAGAGGGGGTGTGTAGACTCTGCTTGACCCTCCTTGGGTCTAAAGACTGTGCTGCTTCATCTTCCACTCTTCATCTGAGCCAGAAACTGGAAACAGCTCTACTCACCCAAATCTGCATAATTCAGTGGCCATCAGCTCATCACTGGCACAGACCATCACAGCCCAGCTGGCGTGCCTTCTGACTTCATCATTCTTTGAGCGCAGAAGCTCCGTGAGGGGCTCCAATCCACCTGAATTTCTTAACTGAAAGTAGAAACCAACATTTTACACATTAGGAGTACAGAATATAAACATATGCTTAAAAAAAAAATCTCATTATTTGATTGTTTAAAGAAAGGTTGTACCTGTGTAAAAACATTTTACAATGTGTCCGTATTTAGATTTGTTAAATTCAGATTGGAAAAAATCTATTGAAAATCCTTGAGACAGGAGCCCAGCTTTCCGTCCAAAGTCAAGAAGAGGCGACAGTAAAGTGATTGAGGGAGGTCATCATGATTTTGCACAGGGCGGGGACTGTTGAAAGACCATTTTCTCACTGCCTACAAGTGAGGTATCCTGTGTTTATTCACTCAGCTCCTCAACACTAAGTGTCCATTTGGCCCAGAGGTGGACAGAAGAATGGTCCCCCAAAGATGTTCTTGATCCTGAAAAGGATTGTATCATTGTGATTAAGTTAAGGCATTGAGATGGGGAGATTGTCCTGGATTATCAGATGGGCCCACTGTAATCACAAGGGTCCTTTAAAAAGGGAGACAAGAGTGCCAGGAGCAGAGAAAAGGAGATATGTGGAAGCAGAAGTTGGAGTGATGGAGGAAGGGGCCACAGCCAGGGAATGCAGCTGCTGGTCAACGCTAGAAATGGCCAGGAAATGGGTTTTCCCCTAATGTCTGCAGAAAGATCATAGCTCTGCCAACACCTTAATTTTAGCTCATAAGATCCATTTTCAGATTTCTGACCTCCCAAACAGTAAGATGGTGGATTTGTATTGCTTTAAGTCACTAAGTTGTGGTGATTTGTTATGGCAGCAATAGGAAACTAACACAGTCCCCAAGGCTGGGCAAGAGGAACCAATGCAGGCAAGTGCCACCTGTGTCACTGGATATTGCTACCAAGGTAGCAGTGTGGCCAAAGCAGTTCTGTAGAAAGAGAGCCATTTTTGTTATCCTTGCACAGTGTCTTCTCTTTATTTCTCCAAAAAGTGAAAAAAAGAAGAACAGAACTGGATAGAATTCCATTAATTATATTATTAAAAGAAATTACTCATGTTTAAAATTATTCCAAGCAGAAAGAAAAGATTTGACAGAGGTCTTGTGTCACTGTATGAAATGCAATACTCCATTAGCTGAGCCTGGAGAACAAAAAGAATATTTCGCCAGTGTCTGTGTGTAGTACCTGAAGACAACAGCCCTTAAGGGATCTGATCCACTTTCAATCATTTTCTTCTCAAACATAGGGACTCTGGCAGGAACTACATGTCAACATATGTAACTTGGGCAACTAGAAAAATTTCCTGAGACATCTTAGGCTTAGCAAGACAAATTTCTGAACATCTTTATTTCCGAGTACAATACAAAATAGTAATCTCACTCCATGCATTCTTTTGGCAAAGATCTAATTCATTTCTTAATCCCTCAGTCAGTCATTCATTTCATTTACTCATTCATTTAACAACTGTTTGTTAAGCATATGCTATGTGCCAGGTGCCTGGCAAATGACATGGTAATGACATGGACACAGGGAAGGAAATCCCGAGTCCCTTTTCCTAAAGAACCTTATTTTATAGGCTTTCATACAAGAACCATATAATGTGAAATGGACGGCCAGGGAGGCCTGCATGGGGTGTAATGGGAGCAAGAGGAGGATGCACCCAAGTTTTAGGACAGGATGGCTGAGCTAGGTTTTGAAGGAGAAACAGGAGTTTATCAAGTTGACAAAAGTGAGACTAGCTTCCGAAGCAGATACATCAAGGAAGTATAAGAGAACAAATAAGAGAAGTATATTAACGAATTACAAATAGTATGATATTTCTAGAGGATAGGGCTCCACCTGGGAGGAGATTCAGGCTTCCATAGGCAGGTGTGGATCACGGAGCGCCCTTGCGTACCATGCGAACAGCTTAATTTTTATGATGGGGGCAATGGCATGCCACCAGGAACTTGCAATGATGTGATGAGGGCCACATAGTTGAAAGGTCAGTTTGGATGCAATGTGCTAACAGGAATGGAAGAGGCAGGGAAGACATCAAGGAGTCAGCTGCAATACTGCAGGAAATAGATGGGCTACTCTGCAAGGTAAATAGAGGTATGACCAAGAAGACCGTTTTGTTTATCACAGTGTTCCCAATGTTTAGCATAGTGTCTGCCACACAAGTAAATATTTGGTGACTATCTTACTATCTTAATGGATAAATACAAATGAACTGAGTCAGTGGAGACAAAGAAGGGGGATAGAATAGATATCTAAGAGAGAGAAGAGGGATGATTTGGTAGTTTTCTGAGCAGATAGCACAGGGTGAAAGCATGGGCTCTGGACTCAGAAAGATGTGTTTTCACAGTCCTGACCTACCATTTAGCAACTTGGCTTGGAGCACATTATTTCTTTAAGACTCATTGTCCTCATAAGTAAAATGGGGATTAAAATATGCCTAGTTCTAGTGAGGCTTAAATGAATGTAAAGTGCTTAGTAGAGTCCCTGGCAAATAGTAAGTGCTCAATAAATATCAGCAATTGTCTCTTATATTGAGGAGAGAGGAACAAAGTCCTACTTCATTTGAATGACTGCAATGGTGACAAATGAATATGAGGCAAGCAAGAGATAATGGGATGTTTGTAGGATTATTTTAAATCTTTATGAAGACTTAATAGAACCAACCACAAGTACCAAACACTTTTATGTGATGGTCTTGTAAAAAATGCAATTCTATTTTAAAATTTTGAAATATAAGAGACACAAAAGGGTATTTGTAACCCATATGTATAATTTCAAGAATCACAGCAAAAGACACACCTGTTTGTCCACCACCCAGCTTAAGAAATAGCACATTGCAATGACCTTGAACTCCTGTGTGCACCTCTGAATCATATCCACATCCTTAATCCCTCAAGAGGAAACCATTTTCTTGAACATGGCATTAATCATTCTGTCAGTTTTCTTTATAGTTTTAACTTACATGAATGTATATCCAAACAACATATTTCTGAATGTTTACATAAATGGAATCATAAGATACATTCTTCTGCAACTGGATTTTGCTCAGCATTAAACTTGTTGAAGTTCATCTCTGAGGATGTCTGTAGCTATAGTTCATTCATTTTCACTGATGTGAGAGTCCATTTTATGAATGTACCACAGTTTATCCAATCTCTTAACAACTGGACAATTAGTTCGTTTCCAGTTGTTCAGATATTACAAACAATGCTTCCTGGAGCACAGAGGCAAAAGATTGTCTTAGAAGCAGAACTGCGGGTTTACAGGGTATGCTCAGCTTCTTTGCTAGATAATGACCATTGGTTTTCCAAAGCGTTGCACCAGGTTTTTTTTTGTTTTTGTTTTGAGGGCAGTGTCACTGACCCTCATATGTGGGACCCGAACCCGGGCCGCTGGCTTCCAAGCCAGCTCTTAACCATCGCGCCACTCGGCCGGCCCGAGTTGCACCAATTTTGAAGGACTTAGATGATGGGTTGGTTCAAACCCTTAAAAATGTTTCAAATGAATCCACCCATAGGTACGGACCAGAAAAATTGAGAACAAATGTTATTAAAACCCTCACCTCTGTCCTGGCCTCAACATCACACGCGGTGGCAGCGATGGTGAGGGCGGCTTTGCTCTGCACCACTGCGTTGGCAGAGCGCAGCGGGCTGACGAGGGCGCGCATGACATCACAATTCTGAATGTTCACACGCAGTGCCTCCTGCATGGCCATGTTGATTAGTACCGTGGCAGCGTTGGCAATGGCTCCGTCTCGTTTACTGGACAGGATGTTTATTAATGGGTCAATACCATCAGCCTCGGCAGCAGCACTGGGTTAATTTAGGAGAAATGAGTGTCATTCATCCAAGTTCGAGAAATGATCATTGGCGAGTACAATTGAGCTTACAAAACAAATGAGTACATAAGTACAGTTTTAGAAATAAATTAATCTACAATGGGATGAGCCCAGAATCGAGGTGCTAATGATTTAACTGCAGTCTGGGGGAAATGTCAGGTATGAATGAATATAATCCTTTTTCTACATCTACAGTTTTTGGTTATAGAAAAATGTATGACTGCTTCTTAGAAACCCTTCTACATCCATTCATTTTAAAAATCAGTGGTATTTATCAGACTAGACAATTCTGTTCAAGAACAGTCTATTACAATATTCCTAGCCAGTAAAGAAAAACAAAGCTTTAAATAGCAGGAATGAGTGAGCATGGGAACTCTTGGTTAAGTTAAAATTCTTTAGCCCATCTTCCCCTTTTTCAAATTATGTTGTTAATTGTAGGTAGAATTTAACAAATTTGAAGGCAGCAAATCATTTTTCATGTGAATGTTGCTTTCACAAGTTAGACATCAAAAATCAAAGTCATGATATTGAAAAATATATAATTTTGGTAATGTAAGCATATTCAGCTGTTAAATTTTCCATTTCTAGTATAAAAAGACTATAATTATTCATTAACATATCAACATTTTCTCATAATTAGAAAGCCTAACTTTCCTTATAAGAACAACATACTTTCATCCATACTATATAGTCTTTGCTTTGTAAATACTTAAAAAAAGGTCATACAATAGTGAAAATAAAAAAGATAATTTTAATCAGTGGAAGATGATTTAATTATGTATCGTAATGTTTGGAATGGCTTCAAATAAGTGATGTTTTGAACAATAAGATATATAGAGCAACCTGTTTTAAAAGACAACTCAAAATTATGTGTTACAAATTCATGTAAATCATCATGGGAATAGAGGTAATCAAAAATAAAAGCATATTTGAGGCTCCAATAATATCAACATCTCTTTTAAGTTTATATTTGACACATTTTTTCATTTAGGATATTAATAACCGAAATTGAAAAAAAACACCAAGCGAGGCTATATGATTTAGCCTATCACCCTGTATTCTGTAGAGTTACATTTAATTTGGCACTGTCAAATTTGCTGATGGTGAAGGAAAATTGACAACCTTAAGAGTAGAAGTTATCACGATTGTCCATCAAAGAGAGAAAACAAAATCCTGGTAAGGAGACTGATAGCTCTAGGTGAAAGGAAGTTGTGATTGTGACACAAACCAGCTCTGAAGGAGCCTGAACAGCAGGGATTGGGCAGGAACGAAAGGACTAGAGGTGGCAGCTATGGAACATGAAGGGCTTGGTTGGTGTTAACTTTCAAGGCACCTCCCAGCCCTTGTTCATATAAATCTGTCCAGAAAATACCATACTGATAACAAGGCAAAGTCAGCGCCTAGTCCCATTTCTCCCATACTTGGTGTATATTTAACCCTTCTTGTGATGCCGCTGGGAAGGCATCCCTTAAAACTAAAATTTGGTTAGATGACATGTAACCACAATTTATTAATATAAAAATATGGGGAGGAAGGCCCTACGTCTCACTATAATAACCTGAGGGACAGCATTTAATATCCTTTCCTGGGGGATAAAATAAACACTTCTAAGATAATTTCACTTTTAATTCTCTCTTCTATTATTAATTGACATGGTGGTCATTTTATGAGTAAGGGAAAACGTCGGGGCTCTCATATATTTGTTTACCAGAAACTTCTCAGATTCAACTTACAGTTGAAACACTGAGTTTAAAAAAAACTGCCAGCAAGAATTTTAATTTATGCATATACTCTAATATATATTTTAACTTTTGCAAAAATCATTTTTTCCTTTGATTTATTTTCCAGCACTTAATGCAATCAGTTCCTTAAACCAAATACTTTGTAGTTTTTAATCATCATAAACATGCCTTGGCTAAAATGCATGAATCCTTTGTCACTTAGTGGTTTTTCCTTTGACAATCAATGTTCACTTTTTAAAACATCTTGGAGATCAAGAAAGAGTACACAGTGGAGGTATTTCAGTGGCATCCTTGACAGAAGCCAGAAGTATATTTGATAAATGCGTATCAATAAATTCTCAAAGGCCTTGATTTGTGTGTGTATCGGAGCTTTTAGAACATTTAAGTGAGTATATAGGGTCATGCTGCATCTTTTAGTTTCTCTTGCTTATATATAAAAAAAAATGTGGTCATGAAGATACAAGGATTTTCATCAGGTATGCCTCTGCTCACAGCCTCTGTTTGGGTTTTGTCTCTTCCTTTTTTCTGTACAACGTCATATTTGGCCTTGGTTCATTTATAATCCACATTCTGCTCTTTTCTTGGCTCTTTATGGAGGCAGTAAAGGGAAGTGCATAAAAACCTAGCTGTTTAAAAAACAAAGATTCTAGGACACAGTGGGATATAGCTTTTACTAAATTGAACATAACTGCCAGCACAGAAAGACAAATCATACACGCACAGCTGGGAGAACCACTTCCTTGATAGGCACGTATCTGCCCATAATTTATGTGCAGATCTGGTTAAGTGTAAAAAAGCATCACTGAGATTAAATTATTATGGTGAAAACTCAAGCTATTATTCTTACGTAAAAAAAACTAATTTCAATTATAAAAAGAATGCAGAATTTGTACTTCTTAAAAAGACTTGCATTAATTTTGTGCCTTTCAAACCCAAGACATTCTGTTCTTCTTCCCTGTTTTATATATACACAAGCTGAAGCCTGTCATATTTGTAAAACACATTTCAGTTTCCTAGATAGTACAGCATTATCCAAATGAATGGGACAGAAGTCAAACTGCTTTGTTACAAAATCCAGAATTATAGGGCCATATGTCATCACAGTAATCTGAAAATATTTTCTGATAATTACTATCATTACTCTCCATCCAATTGGAGTTTAATCAAGTAAGAGTTTAAAAGTAAATTGAAAAAAGAACCAAACTAAACATCAATAAAGGAAATGTATAAAAACATGTTTATATCATTTGCTATATGTGTAAAGAAGTGAAGTTTGACATGTCATGTGTATCCAATCTATTACCAAGTCCTGACAATTTTCCTCCTCTATAATTCTCAAATCTCTCCCTTTTCTCCATCTCAGTCTCTCTCACTGAATCCAATCCAACACCCTCTGTTGTGGGCTGGTATAAATATTCTCCTAACAGGTCTCTCGTCTTCCCCTCCAATCCTTTCTCCATCTTTAAAATGATCTTTTAAAATAATAAATATAATCATATTGCTCCACTAGTTAGAACTTTCATGGTTTCCCATTGCTTAGATGAAGCCCCAGATTTCTCACATGGCCTCGTGACCCTGCGGGAGTCAAGCCTGCCTCCCTCCCCCGCCCACCTGCCCTACCACCCCTTCCGGCTGTTCTGTGCTCTGGGTCTCTCTGACAACCTGCAAAATGCCAGGCTTTGTCTCAACTCAGGGTGTTTTCATATGTTGTCCCCACTTCCTGATATGTTTTTCCCCCTGGATATTCCCATTCATCTTTCAAGGGTCAGGACAAATGTCTCTTCCTCAAGAAAGCATTTCTTGATCCTAAAACTAGGTTCTCTTTTTTTACACGAGCTCAAAGCATTTGTTTGCTAAACATATATACATTTCTTTTTGTTTAAAAAAATGATGTTTGGCACAAATGTTCACAATCAGGGAATAGTAGCTAATCTTGAAGTATTATTTTACAGCACTTATTATGGAAAGGAATTCAGCACAAAGTGGTTCATATAAGTCCAAACCCCACAAGGAAAAAGCACTCACAGCATGGGCACTAAGAATATAATTAAAGAACAGTTCAATTACACAAATAGTATCTATTTTCGGCTCACTGAAAAGACTGTGAGATTTCATGTCTACTTGACTTTGTACTCATGTTCCCTTTGTCCAAAACACCCTTCGCTATCCCTCCTGCACCCCTGCCTGAGGAACGTGAGTTCATCCTTCAAAACCTGCTCTACCATCTCTTCCTCTGCAAAGCCATCTGTGACCATCACTGTCCCTTCTTGTTGATCACTCCCTCCTCTTTGCTATGTCTGCACCTGGTAGTGTTTGAGTCTTATTTATAGCCCCAGTACTGACAAGATCAATATATTTGAATTGGCTTCAATCAACTTAAAGTGAGTGATGAAGAAAACTTCTGTGGGTATCGAGAGGGGGTGAGGGAAAAGTACTCAGCTCAGCTTTAAGTTTGCAAGGGTGCGTAGGACCCAACAAAACTGGGATGTCCACTTGTGTCATTTATAGCTGCTCTTGAAATCAGGCTATTTCCTCCCCACCTCCAATGCTTCTGTAATTATATAGTGAAATAATTTTTATATGGAGTTTAACTTCTTTGGGATTTATCCATTTTACTTGTATATATCAAGTGATGTCTATATTTTGTCTTTGCAGACATCATTGACTCTATGTTGGTTGTGTCATCAGATGATATTATTTGGTACCTCTCAGAATTTGACCCTTGTTGCAGTTTTGAGGTTCCCCTTTAACACATCTGCAAAGTCTAGTTACATGAATCAAGGGTGACCTTGGGCAGTACGAAAATCTGTTTAACAGAGCCCACATACAGGGTAATACGCAGAACTTGATGGAACAGATGGTAATATTGGCAATCAGAACCTTGTTTGTTAACAGTGATTGCAACCATTCCCACCAGCATGACTTATCATATGTCTCTGTGAGTTTTGTCACGCCAAGGAAGACATATTGGCAGCAGACACACTGCAAGTATTCAGGGGAGGTGCATATGTCGCAGTGACTCCTGGTTGGCATGTATAAGCCTTGTAGGCTCTGAGTGAGTCTATACAGGTGCTTGGGGGTGGGACACTTGCCATTATGAGAAACAGGTCCCCTGGTTATCACAGCCAGACTTGGAATGCTGTGACAGGATTCCTGACTTTTGCTGCAGCCAGTTTTTCAACAAAGGTAATGACCCAAGATGTCGAGTGTTCGTTAAATTGATCAATTTCTGACCCAAACAGCTATGACCCTACTGCAGTTCCACAGCTGCAGAAGACTGGAATATGTGCCCTTGAACTCTGGCTGAACTCCAGGATTGACAAAAGTCACCAGGAGAATTTTCTCATTTTAAAGAAATATTATTTAAAGAAGCTTATCACTAATGAGGAATAAATCACAATTAGTTGCAGGCAAATGTTTAAAGAATTTTTAAGTGACATAAATTATTAAAGTAAAACCCAGCCAGAGAAACAAATGTGTAAAGTTTTGTATCTTATAGCAAAATAAGAGTAATGCAAAAAAATTTTCTTTAAGTATATGAAACCAATTCTTCCTATTATATTGATGTGCCCTAGTGAGTGATTTTGAAACTCTCAGAATCTGCTTTTCTGCTATAGTTGCTGTGACATCATGGTTTCTCAAGAGAGAAATGCTAATTGCAAAGAGGAGAGTCCATGCTAACCCAGCACCTCCACAAACAGCATGCAGGATTCTGTCCCCAATTATGAGGCTGTCAATCAAAGTCTATGGAAATCAAATGTAATTTTCTTACAAGTGACACGGAATCCTTATTGACCTATCTATTCATGGTCACAATACTTCACTTCCATACATGCCACCTTCTGTTTCAAAAGCTGGAATGCCTGCCAATAATTAACCAGCTGCCATCAGGAAAGAACAACTGTTTTCATTTTACATGGCTGACTTGTCTCCTGATAGAATAGGAATAATGGTCAAGGTGTTATAATGCTCATAATAAATGCTTTTTGCTGTTACCAAATGTTTCTCTTTAGCCTGGTAATCAGTCTATTTACATATCTGTAGATGACAAGGAACACGATCCCAAAATAATTAGAGATAGCATATTGTTGATTTTCTTTACTAAATAATAAGGACACTGAATGCTCTACTGTGACAGCAAATAAAAATCCCCTGGCACTTGCCAGGAGTGGCTTATTCTCATCAGCTCTAATGACACTTCTTCAGAGAGGACTGTTTTGATGAGCTCTGTGTCATTCCCTATGACCCTTTTCACAATCCTGGTGTCATTCATGTCCCTCTCTGTGACATTGTGTTGTTTTCTTTAATCTATACTGCTATCACTTCTGAAATTACCTTTTTAAAATTTTTCATGTATTGTCTTTCTCCCTGACTGAAATATTAGTTTCATGAAAGCAGTTTCATGAAACCTTTGTCATATTCCCTACTGTATCCCTACAGCCTAGAACAGCTCCTAGCTCATAAAAAAACACCCAAGGAATGGTGAAATAATTACAAAAAAAAACCTACAAGTAAATTCATACGTAATAACTTCCTTAGCTTTAGAGATAAAATGGTAACAGTAGTAAAGCCTGAGTTCCTAGTGGAAGTTCCTGTGTTCCAGATTCTCTGTGATACTGGGTAGAGAGTAATCACTCAGAGGCACAAAATATAATTGATAATGATTTACTTCTTTGTTGTTTTATAGGTAGGAAAGGTAAAATTTAGAGCCTAAAAACTTACAAAGCAATTCAATCAATGGACACAGGATCAAAGCCATGGTGTTTTGACTTTTAGTCCATTACCATTTTTTAAAATTATCAATCTCTTAAGCTTCAAAAAGTACAGTATTTTCTAGCAAAAAGCAAGTCAGAATCTATTTGATTCACTTCATCATTCCTCAGGGAATGATAAATGAGGGAGAATACTTGAATTTATAGCATAATGGGAAATTCTTACCAGTCGTTGGATACATTTTTTTCTTTTTCCTTACTCTTTATAGAAGGGGGAAGAGGAAGAAGAGGAAGAGGAGGATGAGAGGAGGGATAATGGGAAGAGGAACGTGGGAAAAAAGTGGAAGGAGGGTAGAAAGGAAAGGAAGTGATGAGAACTCACTCCTCCAAAGGTGTCTATTAGAGTTCAAGGAGCCCTGGCAGCTCTGGTGTGGAGGAATTCAGAGGATCAGTAAAGCCAAGGGAAGCGTTTTGGTGGGGAGGATTTGGAGAAGTTCACAGTCAAGGAGGCAGTAAGCAGGAGACAGAGAAAGTTACAAGGTTGGAAGCTAAGAGCTTCTTCAACTCCTGCAAGCTTCCTATGGAAGGAAGTCCAGTGCAGATTGCTTTGGTGTGAGTGTCCACCCTACCTCTGTCACCTTCAGCAAAGACCGAGCTTCTGTGTTCTCATCTGCAAAATGGATGTGACAATAATATCCCCTAACCACAGGACTGCTTTGAGGATTTAATGATACATTCCGTTTCCAGTACTTAGCTCAGTGCCTGGCCGACACATGCCAGCTATCATCATCATCTGTGCAAATTCAGTGAGACACAAGGGCAGAGATTTCCCTGTATCCTGTCGAGATTTCTTAGATCATGGGAAAATATGATCATATTTCCAAATTTGCATGTGCATGTGAAATTTTCATTTTCAGACAATTTCAGCTACAGTCAAGTCTCCAACACTTTCAGCAGTAGAATATTATCTCTTTAAAAGCATCACAATGAAATGCTTTCCAGATAAAAATCCTTTAATAATGTTTTAAAATATTATTTTAGACACACTGGAGAGTGTTTTAAATTAAATTAGTGGGTGTTTCACTAAACTATAGAGCAATTCTTCCTTTATCTTTTTTGCCCCTCCCCCAACTTCCTCCCAATCTGCCACTAGGGGTCAGTATGAAGACGCAGTTCCTTTCACTGTTAGAAGGGAAAATGGAACTCTGAAAATATTTCCCTGTGAAAAACCCTATGCACCAAAGACAATAAATACACAACGTAGCATTATTAAGTCCAACTGATACATCAAGTCTATAACAGGAGTTTGCATTTTTCATAAGGCTGTATTTTAATTTTGTATATCACCGTGGATTATTTCTATGGTCAATGTTTCTTTAATGAAAAAATATTCTAAGTGACAAGAATACTTATTTTAAGTGAATCTGTGCATGTTGGCCAAGATGTCTGATCTGAAACAGACAAAGTTTATTTTCAAAGACTGAGAGTACACATCTCTAACCATCTCAAAGGTAGGTATCCCATCGTTTCCTCTTGAGGAATAGAGACGGGGGAGTGAAACTTGTGGTATTTTGCCAACTTTAAGGGAGGTAGGGGTTTTTTCCCTTCAAAATGACTATCATCATTCATTGCGCTACAGCCTTAAATGAACAATAAAATATTGACAATTATAAGAAATAGCATTAGTCTATACTTAAGTCTACAGAATAAAAGAAATGGTAAAAATAAATATACAAATATATGGCCTTCCCCCAACTCTATTTAATGGGGTATGAATGAGAAACAAACAAACAAACAAACACAAAAAAAGTGTGCTTTCTATACACACTAGAGAGACTTAACATTCTGAGAAGTCACTTAAGGTCAGGCCCTTCCCTGACAATATTTATCTGACTGATAGGGTTTGGGTCACTGGGAATAAATGAAGTACTGCCTTTTGTTGAAGCACTTACTGGGGGAGGTTCTGGGTGTCCTTTAAACATTCTCAATACAAATTGCCTGGCTTTCTTAGGCATGATGCTCCATGAATAATTCTATTAGGTATTCTATTAGGTATTAAAATTATTTAGCCAATGCTTTATTTTTATCTTACTGAAGAGAAATACTAATATTGATAATAAAAAATGACAGGTCATCCATACATAATGGTTCCCAAAGCACTCAATTGCACATCCATGTGGTTTGGGGGTACTATCTCTTTCTGGAGTCCTTTTGGGGTGTACGCCTTACTGTTTTTTCACTTCCTTTGTTGTGATCCTGATCATGTCACACAACAGCAGGACAATCCCTAGAGAGGAGGTCTTTGTCTCTGCTATTGTGGAGGCCAGCAGTGGCCTAGCAATCAATTTTTTTTTTTTAAAGTAACCACCATATATGCTCCCATTAGAACTTTGAGTCATTGCTGTTGTGGGGAGTTAAGAAAAGGTATAAAAAATAAAAAACAAGTAAATGGAGATAAAAGCGGTCTCTAAAATTTAGGAAATTCACCCAGTTCTTTGTTGAGATAGCACAGAATAAGAATGAAGAATCAGAATTGATATGATCTTTATGTAAATAATAGACTTGATTATGTATTTTCTATAGCAAAACCACAGTTTTTACTTACTAGAGGTATTAAAATAATTATGGTTGTCACTTTTTATATTTTTGTTTTATGCATTGCTTTACTTCCTAAAATAATTGTATGTTTTGGAAAAAAAATCTAGTTTTTAATTTTCTTATAGTTTACCAATAGTCAAAATTTAGTTAGTATTAGCAAAAGGAAATGAAAAACACTGAACCCTTTTCATTCTTGGGATAACTTAAAAACTAATTCTGATCAGATCCAACAGATGGCAGTGATGTTATAAATTAATAGTTGAAAATAATATTATAATATGTATGATCTGCCCCTCAGAAGAATGTCAACCAAGAATAATTCTCTCAGGTACTTGCAAAAAGTTAATCTTTGAAGGGGAAATGTTATTTCCAAAACATATTACAAATTAAGAATTGTCAAAAAGATTAGCAGTGAATAAAGAAAGGATGGATAATGGTGTCTAAATTAATTAAATGGATTTACATTTTTACATAAAATTAATGCTTCTTGGGTTGCATTTTCATCTATTTCTTTATATGGGGGTTGTTTTAGCCTTCTCACTTTTTTTTTTTCTTTTTTCTTTTTTTATCAGGGGAGAGCGCGAACGCAGTCCCCCACTACCACAAATTATGCAGTCGAGTTTCCCACATTTGGGGAAATCGCAGGGGTCAGCACATCCGGAGTGCAATGGATAAGCCTCGCCCTGGGAAAACCACCTTCGTGATCATGGTATCTCCCCTGCCAGGTAAGTATAGCCTTCTCACTTTTTATTTATTCACTTAATAAGTAATTTTACTTTTCTTTCTCCTATCAATTAAAATACATAAATCTGGCTGTTCTTGTCCTCTTTTCCTATGCCTTCAAATAGTTATATTTTGTTTTTATTCATTGCCTTTTCATATTTTTATCCATTTTAAGTGTCCTATATTATGCAGATAATACAGAATGAAAAGTATGAATAGAAGACTCTTAGAGGTAAAGTCTCCACTGTTGCTTCTGTGATCCAAATTACATAAAAACAAAACATTACAGAGGATCACTTTCTGGTGGGCATTGGTTAATGTCAGATAGGCCTTCATTTTTGTCACAATCCTTTTCCTTTTGGTTATATTTTATGTAAGCCCATTTCCCCAGAATGCCTACCATGAGATGGGCACTATTCTAGATGCTTGGTACATAGCAGTGAATTAAACAGATAGAGGTGTTCCCTTCATGAATGTTGGTCAGAGGAGAGAGGGACAAAAAAATAGATAATAAACATAATAAGTGAATTATATAGTATATTAGAAAATAATATATGAATGAATATATGAATAATAATATGAATAATAATATATCAATAATATAATATATGAAATGCTATGAAAGAAGCAGGGAAGGAGGATTGATATATGTGTGTGGGTATGTGTGTGTGCAATTGTAAACATTGTAGTCATGGTGGGCCTATGGAGAAGACGACATTTGAACAGACTTGATGGGGGTGAGGGAGTGAGCCACAAGGCCTGAGGCAAACTACTGCTGGAAGTTGAACATGCAGTTGTCCCCCCTTATCCACAGTTTTAGTTATCCACAGTCAACTGCAGTCTGAAAATATTAAATGAAAAATTCCAAAAATAAAGAATTGATAATTTTTAAAGTGCATGTCATTTTTTTCTTTTCTTTTCTTTTCTTTCCTTTCTTTTTTTTTTTTTTTTAATTGGGGAACAGTGTGTTTTTCCAGGACCCATCAGCTGCAAGTAGTTGTTTCAATCTAGTTGTGGAGGGTGGGGGGATTGAACCAACAACCCTGGTGTTGGGAGCACTGTGCGTTAATCAACTGAGCTAACCAGCTGCCCAATTGCATGTCATTCTGAGCAGCATGATGAAATCTTGTGCCTTCCCGCTCCCTCCCACCCAGGAAGTGAATCATCCCTTTGTCCAGCTTCTCTTCTGTATACACCCCCTACCTGTTAGTCACCCAGTAGCTACAATCTCACTTTTCCATAGCTCAAATACCTAGAAAATTCACATATGCAGAACTATGCATATTCACATGAGATCAGGGAAAAAAACAGGAAAAGAAATGGCCTCTGAGGACTCAGACCCTCAATTATGGCTTTTACACAAAGTTCGATGAAGCTTGTTTACCAGCTTTTAAATGATCAAAAGGAAGGGATTCAAAGAGAACTTTTGCAAGATTGACCCTGCCAATATATCTACAGATGCAGTGAAAATTAATGCTGACAGCCTTCCATTAAGGAATGGACAAAATTCATCAATATCCACCCAGAGGTTTTACTCAATGAGTAGTGCAAGCAGCCCACCTTCCCTAGGGGACCCAGACAACACCACCGGGAAGCAGATGACAGGCACTTACTCAAAATGATAACCATAAGCCCTCCTTCCCAAATTTAATAACCGTATGATCAGTTTCATAATGTTGGGAGGAAAGGACTTTAGAAGATTTTAATCCAAACTCATTAAATTACAAATTTTAAAAAGCTTTACTGATGAAGTCATTTCAAATATCCAGAAAACTTGAGAATTAGGAAGCTTTGTTCACAGAGAATACCAATTAGGCAAAATCTTTGGTGCCAGTTAAGGTGATATTCATAATGAAAGCTAAAAATTTTCCACAGAGGTATATAAATGATCTGGTTATTCATTTATCATTGCTACCAAAATTCCTTATCATCTACTATTTTATTACATATACTTGTGTTTTCTTTTGTAAGAAAGGAAGGTGTGTGGAAATCTGAATTTAGGTACTTTAGGTTATAAATTATTTTACCTATATCTCAAAATTCTACTTTTAAATTATAAAATTGCTTTTATTCTAAAAGGCGTTGGCCAATTTTACCAGAGTCATCACAAAATATGTTTCTCCTTTCCCTGGTTGATTTTTTTTCCCTTGAATTTAGAAAATTTTGTTTTACCCACAATTTTTCAGGCAAAAATGCATTACAGAAATGAAATTATACCAGTATCTGATGTTATCATAACATGCCTGTGATTACTCAGTTCATGAAAAAAGTCTCCAACGCCAGAAGGTGCTCTGAGTTTAAGAATTAGAAATAAAGGGCTGGCTGAGTGGCCCGTTGGTTAGGGGCTGGCTTGGGACACCAGTGGTCCGGGTTCGGATCCCACATGTGAGGGCCAGTGACACCGTCCTCTACAGCTAAGATGGTGAACAACAGCTCCACCTGGAGCTGGGCTGCATGAGCCCAGGCGATGGTGTAGGCTACAGTCCCTGCTGCAGTGGGCTGCCATAGGCTGTAGTGAGTGCCTGGCAGCCAGCCTGAGCTGCCAACAGCCACGGTGAGTGGCAGTCCAGAGGCCAGTGACCGATCTGCCTCATCCGGGAAGAGCGCAATGACGATACCAACATGGGCCAGTGAAGCAATGTCCTCTACATCTAGACTGAAGAACAAAAGGACAACAACTTGTCTGTTCCCCTTCCCCAATTCCCCAACGCTGTTCCCCTCCCCCAATTCCCCAATAAAATCTTAAAAAAAAAAAAAAAGAATTAGAAATACATTTTAGGCACAAGATATGAGTGTAGGAGTAGAGGTTAGTTTCTTTTTTTTTTTTAATTTCATCTTCTGCATTGTTTTTGTAATTTAACAAAATTTTCGATTATAGTTGACATGCAATATTATATTAGTTTCAGGTGTGTAACATAGTGATCAGACATTTATATAACTTATGAAGTGAACACCCCCAAACAGAAACAAACTCACAGATGGGATGGGGGTTGCCAGATGGGAGGGGGGTTGGGGGAATGAATGAAAAAGGGGGAGGGATTAAGATGTACACCTTGTTAGTTATAAAAACTGCCACAAGGATGTAAAAGTAAAGCATAGGGAATACAGTCAATAATATTGTAATAACTGTATGTGATGTCAGACGGGTACTAGACTTATAGGAGAAGGGGTTAGATTTTAACAAAGAAAATTAGAATTCGCAGTGTTTAACTGCATTTAAAAAAATTAGGCTAGCAAATAATCAGGTATCTAAATGGTTACCCAATGCACCTGAAAGACATGAGCTCTGTGTTTTTTCCTCCTTCTCTAACTATTTAGGTGTGGTGGAAAAGCGATTTTCTCACTCTTTCTAACTGTCAACTCCGTCCATTCCAACCGCAGAGCCACGACTGGGCCTTGGTCCTAGAGCACTTTGCTAGGAAACACAATGGAATGGACTACTTCTAAAAAGTGATGCTGGAAACACTCACTAATGCTGAGTTTAAGCTAATAATGTTTTAAAGATGATCTAAGTAGAAAACATTTTTTATAAAAGTAATCAGTCATCTTTGTTATCTCTTCTGTATTAATTAACAAATACTCTAGGGGGCTTGCTGGATGGATCGACAACATGGCTTATTTGTTTTAATTCCTTTTGACTGACTATAGAATCTTTTTCAATTCCAGTCTTCAGCATTTGGCACAAATATGTCAACTCTGACTCCATTTCCTCTTCAAAAACATTTACTTTTTAGCTCAAAAAGTCCAAAGTGAAACTATCTAGACCTCAAAGAGCATCCATAAAACCATTTTCATTCATGTCTCATTTTCTTTACCAAACACAAATTGAAAAAAAACACCAAAAAAACAAAGAAACAAAACACCCCAGAATGGACAGTATATAATAGGTTTAAGAAATAACAGCAATTAAAAAAAAAATAAATAAAGTTGATATCATAAAGGAAAAATCAAGCATCATTTTTTCCTAACTGACTTTTCTATGTTGAGAAAATAGAACTATAGAGTCAGATGACAAAATTTGTGAAATAGGTAATTGAAAGAGACAATCTGTTGGAAGCCTCTTTTAGAATTACTTACCATCCTAATTGTCTGATTTTATTTAAAACTGTGAAACAACATAAGCCAGGCATTCTCACATCAAATAAAGACATCTATACACTCTGGAGACCTATTAAAGTATTCTAGATAATATATAAACCTAAATGCACTGGAGATGGAAGTGTTTTAGTGTCACTGGTAAGGTTTTTGCAGTGGCATTGGTTTTCTGGAAAAAAAATCACTCAATATGTTATTTTGAAATTGCTACATATTATGACTCAATAGTCTAGAAATGTGCATGCTTTCATACAGATGATGATGACCCTGAATTTAGGAAATTACTGTGTCAAAGACTGGAGCTTATTAAAGGAACACAATTTTGTATTGATGCTTATGCATTACGGCTACTTTTTATTGGGCATTGTTAGATTTTTCACATTGCATTAAAATATTTGTGTGGAACTAAAGAAAGTGGAAGAAAGGGTAGGAACTAGGTAAAGTATGTGATGGCAGCAGTGGAGGATTTATTTTAAGTTAGAAAAGGGTAGTTTCAGCCACAATGCTACAAAACAATAATATCCGCATGTTGTTATAATAGCTAACGCATTATGATGGTTAATTTTATGTGTCAACTTGATTGGGCTAAGTGATGCCCAGATAGCTGGATTTTTTAGTGTGTCTGTGGGGAGTTTCTGGAAGAGATTAGCATTTGAATCAGCAGACTGAGTAAAGATTCCCCCCATCACCACCACCATCTAATCAGCTGAGGACCTGAATGGAACAAAAAAAAAAAGAGGAAGGGTGAATTTGCTTTCTGCTTGAGTTGGGATAACCATCTTCCACTGTCCTCAGATATCAACTCCCTGGTTCTTGGGCCTTTAGATTCTGACTAAATTACACCGCCACCTTCCCTGAGTTTCCAGATTGCAGACAGCAGATCATGGGACTTTTCAGCGTCCATAGTTGTGTAAACCAATTCCTATATATAAAACTCTATCTATCATCTATCTATCTATCTATCTATCTATCTATCTATCTATCTATCTATCTATCTATCTATCTCTATTTCCTATTTGTTCCATTTCTCTAGAGAACCCTAACACACGTAAAAAATGAGATACAGGGAGGGTACATAATTATTTTATTTATAAAAGTTACCTTCAAGAAATTCTTACTGTTTTATAAGGCAGTCTTATCTTCAGTACAGGAAAAGCTATATAGGTTTTGGAGGCCAACAGACCTGGGTTTAATTTCTAGCTCAGCTATATAATAAATATTTGTACCCAGGAACATTAAGCAACCTTGCAGAACCTCAGTTTCCTCATTAGTTGATGGATTATCTTGATAATTACATTTTTCAATGATTATGAATCACATAGCACAGTGCTTAGAATACAGAGGACACTCCTTTTCAACCTTTCTTCATAGCATTTACCCAAAATATGTTGTTTTAAATTGACTTTTTAAATATTTCTAGATTTATCTAACGTTTATGCCATTTTAAAATTGATCTTTTAATTTTTTTCTAGATTTATCAAATGTTGTTATATAATGTTGCTGTTAAGATTTCCAGCATTATCCAGTTTTATTTGTACTAGAACCTTCCACAAGGGTTAGCCTGTTACCTAAATCAAATGGCCTGCACATTTTCCAAACAAGCCCAGAAACAGTCAAGATTTTATAATAGTCATGTGTCACTTAACGATGGAGATACCTTCTGAGAAATGTGTCCTTAGGCAGTTTTGTCATTGTGTGAACATCCTAGAGTGGGAACAACCTAGATGGTCTAGACTACTACACAGCCAGGCTGTATGGTACGGCTTATTGCTCCTAAGCTATACTTGTAAGCCTGTATAGCATGTTACTGTACTGAATACTGTAAATATTTGTGTATCTAAATGTATTTATGTATCTAAATGGTTAGTATATCTGTATCTAAACATATCCAAACACAGAAAAGTAATAGTAAATATATGGCATACAGTACTTTTAGATGACTGGCAGCACAGTAGGTTTGTTTACCCCAGCATCACCACAAACATGTGAGTAATGTGGTGCCCTATGACTTTATGATGGCTGCAATGTCACTAGGCAATAGCAACTTTCCAGCTCCATTATAATCTGTTGGGACCGCCATTATACATGTGCTTGGTCATTGACCAATACATCATTATGCAGCACATAACCATAGCTTTGGAAAACAGGCCGGTATACCTGGTGACTTATTTTCATAAGAGTTCCTGAAGTTTTCATGAGGGTTTTATCCCAAGATGGACCATCTGAAAGAATATGTCAACTGTTTTGAAAGCCAAAATATTAAATTGAGCACTTCTTGGACTCTGTGATCGCCCACACACGGCAGAGTCTTTTTGTACTTACTTGGCATTCGCGGGATTGCAAGTGGTCAGATTGGCCAGGGCTAGGGCAGCAGCTTCCGTTACCTCTTCATTGTCACTTTTTAGCAACTGAATTAACTGTGGAATCCCTGTAGCAAAAGAAAGGTAAAATGTGACTTTACCAACGTCCATGTAAACTAGAATATGGTCACTTAAAATTGTACAAAATGGTTTCTTCCAGTTTGCTTACCCTGATGATTGAAAAATTCTTTGCTGCCTGAATTCTCACACATGGCCGAAATAGCTTGCGAAGCAGCAATTTTCGTTCCATCGCTTTCAGAACCCAGAAGGGCTACAAGACACTTTTCAAGCTCTTGTTCGTGAAAAAGTTTTCTGTTTTCAGCTTTCATAAATCAAAAGGGAAAAAAAAATCAGAATTTTTCTGCAAAAACTGTGCTAGTATTAGTACTCCCCCATTTAACATATGAAAGGAATTCAAACTATTTGCAAGCTTTAGTCACTGATTCTAAACCAAACAAACTATATTCCTGTTTAACCTTTAGATCACAGGGATTCTGCACAATGAATCATGGATAATGCCTTTTTCCCTATTTCCTTATATGATACCAATGCTATGGCAAGTTTCAGATTTAGCAAGAACTATATAACACCATGTGCCTGCCATTTTGCTGTGTTCACACATGCTATCTTCTCACTAAGGACAAAAGCTGATTTATTTGATATTCATTCTACATACAAACCCAATATTTGAAAAATGCCTAAGATATACAAACTGGTGAGATGGATGCTCAAGAGAAGAGGAAAAAGTAAAAATGAATAATAAAGTATGATCCCTTACTATTTATGTAAAAGCATGTCCTAGAAAATATATATTAAACCAAACTCAGTTTTAATGCCATAAGAAGTAACACTGACTACTTTGAAAAGAAACAGCTTACAAATAATTCCTTGCTAATTTAAGTCTTAAGGAATTTATAATCTCATATCAAAAAATCATAATCGTCTTTTATCTTAAGTTACAATACATGCTGATGCAGCAAAAATTAATATAATGTTTTAATTGCTAAATTACCAGAAACTTAATTTAAACATACATTAACATAGTTTTGTTTATTTGAAAACAAATAGTTATGACTCTTTAAGTACCTACCATGATATTCACCCCATTATAAAACACTAAATTAAAAACCAAAGTATTTCTAATATTCTTTTTGTTCCCTAATGGTTTTCTCTTGATTTCATTTGACTTTTAAAAAATAAATGAGAACCTCATTTCTATACTAAAGCAAATATTGCAATAAACTAAATTAAAACATGAAAACCTAATTTTTTTTGTTTTGTGTTCTATCATTAATTCTAAATAAGTTGCTATTTATTAAAAAGCATATACTAGAAAATATATATTAAACCAAACTCAGTTTTAATGCCATAAGAAGTAACACTGACTACTTTGAAAAGCAACAGCTTACAAATAATTCCTTGCTGATTTATTTATAGTTCCTTCATAAAATTTTGTTGTAGGTTTGATTCTCCATTAATTAACCTTTATAAAGTCAATTTACATGATTAAAATAGAAGAATGTGTGATGTGTGCTATTAGGATGTTTTTATATAAGAGAAGACTATTCTGTTAAAATAAAAATCTTTGCAAAAAATATTGATACTAATTTAGATTACAACATCTACATATGGAACATATAGAATTATCATTACTAACACATATTTTACATAACTTGTTTTTTTTCCAGAAATATTTTCATAAATTATCGCAACTAGATTTCCATTTTAAAAATAAGGTATTTCTGTCTTCTTTCAACCATAATTTTTTTAAGTCATCCCTTTCACAGAAGAAGTATCACAATTCAGATGCTACCATATTTGCAAATACTTTTAGCACTTGTTCATCTGATACCTAGATGTATGCTGATAATCTGGCCATAACGGGCACAAGCTAAATTACTAACACTTTTATTCATTCGTTTTAAACCAATCATGAACCATGTCCTGTAATCCTATCATTTTAATCCCTCTCCCCTTTCATTTAAAATTTGAATTCAAGCAGGCCATACTGCTTTTACTAAAAAAGCTTTCATTAACATTTAAATATGAAGTATGTGGCCTCTAAGATGTTTCAAAATATATGTAGTCCTTATTAGTTTTTCCTGAATAAACAAGATCTGAAAATTTTCTAGAGGAACCTAAAATGCTTAGATTTATAATTAACACTTCCCAGATGGCTCTAAATGAACTTTACTACACAGAACATTCTAAGTACAGATTTTATCAGGAAAATCAGCCAAAAGAATTAATTTGAAAAGACTAACTTTGGAGGATTCAAAAAACAGTATATATGCAATTATTGGAAAGATTTTTAAAGTAATTTAAATACTGTGGGCAATTAGTTTCTCAACCCTGCTGATAGTGTTCTCAAAATCCAGCTGTGTTCACCAAACCTCAAAAATGCTGACTGCAGTGTGGCTATAATAGATTTAAAAGATGAATTAACATATTAACCAAGTACCTTCATTGAATTGCTATACCAAGAAATATTTATGTTTTAATTATGCAGATAATAAAGAGGGCAACGTAATTATGCTACTAACAGAGGAATATGATTTAAAAATAACATTTGTTCAGTATCTCTAAAATAAAGAGCATGAGGTTTTGTAAATGAAAATAAATCTGTATGTAATGATGCTTTTCTTTACCTCTTCTCAGAAGCACACTATTGTGCCACCTCTACTCCTGCTGAGATGTTAATGCCAGTTCATAAACCTGTGGCAATGTGGTAATTAACACCTTTCTCCTCCTGGTGCCAGGTCAAAGGCATACTGATTTGGGCTTTCCATGGTGGTGTTGCATGTTAAGACTACCCAACCAACAAAACTTAAAGCATGTATTATGAACCAGTCTGCAATCCCACCAACAGTGTAGCAGGGTCCCCTTTTCCCCCACAGTCCCGCCAGCACTTGTTGTTTGTTGATTTATTGATGATAGCCATTCTGACTGGAGTGAGGTGGTATCTCATTGTGGTTTTTATTTGCATTTCCCTAATGACCAGTGAGGTTGAACATTTTTTCATATGCCTGTTGGCCATCTGTATGTCCTCTTTAGAGAAATGTCTCTTCATATCTTCTGCCCATTTTTTAATTGGGTTGTTTGTTTTTTTGGTGTTGAGTTTCATGAGTGTTTTATAAATTTTGGATATTAACCCCATTTCAGATATATCATTGGCAAATATATTCTCCCATTCAGTAGGCTTCCTTTTTGTTTTATTAATAGTTTCCTTAGTTGTGAAAAAACTTTTAAGTCTGATATAATCCCATATGTTCATTTTCTCTTTTACTTCCCTTGCCAGTAGGGATGTATCAGTAAAAGTATTGCTCCGGGTAATGTCTGCAAATGTACTCCCTATATTTTCTTTTAGGACTTTTATGGTTTCAGGTCTTACATTTAAGTCTTTAATCCATTTTGAATTTGTTCTTGTATATGGTGTAAAGAGGTGACACAGGAATTCCACTCCTAGGTTTTATCCTGAAAAACCCAAGACACTTATTCAAAAAAATTTATGCACCCTTATGTTCATAGCAGCGCTATTTACAATAGCTAAGACTTGGAAACAACCAAAATGCTCATCAGTAGATGACTGGATTAAGAAACTGCGGTATATTTATACAATGGAGTATTACTCCGCTATAAAGAAGAGTGAAATCGTACCATTTGCAATGATATGGATGGACCTAGAGACTATTATGTTAAGTGAAATAAGTCAGTCAGAGAAAGACAAATACCATATGATCTCACTCATATGTGGAATCTGAAAAACTGTATGAATGAGCAAATTCATATCTATGTCTCATAGATATAGAGGAAAAATCAGGGTTGCTAGTTGGGAGGGGGGTGGGGATGAGGGAGAAGGGGAAGGGATTAGACAGCAAAAATAGGCAACTACAATATTGCCACAGGGATATGAAAGACAGTTCGGGGAATATAATTAATAATGTTGTAAATATTTTGTGGGGTGTCAGATGGTCATATGTCTTGTTAGGGAGACCATTTCATGGATGGAGTAGAGGCTTGATCACGGCACTGTACACCTGAAGCTGAAGTTGTATAATATTGTATACCAACTGTAATTGAATATATAGACAGTCATGGGATGTGGATTATAATGTGGAAGGGAGTCAGAGGAAGTGTAATAGATATATATGATATGGGGGGAGGAGTGGGGTGGCCAAATGGGGAAGGGGGGTTGTCACTTTGAGGGGTAAAAAGTATAACTATTGCACTGTGTTGTACACCTGAAGCTAATTAAAAATAAATAAATTAATTAAAAAAAAAAAAGAAAGAAAGAAACAGGCTAGTGTTAGCAACAGTCATATAGGAAGATCCTAAAGGTAAGCTGACTCTTAGGCACAGAGGAAAAAAACATGGTCTATCCATCCATTGTATCAAGAAAATTCCTCCCCATAGCCACTTTGAAGTTTCTTGGTCTTATTTTTATTAAAGAAAGATGGTATTTCTTTATTGTAATAAAATGTATAAAAAGTCAAAAAAAAAAGAATGTATTTTGTATTTGTGTGTTTCAGCTGTGCTTTCGACATGCAATGTCAATGACATTACATAACTTAGCCTACAAAAAATTTTCTTATTTGTTTTTTTCAGTTATGGTTGACATTCAATATTACTTTATATTAGTTTCAGGTGTACAGCATAATGGTTAGACATGTATAGAATTTATGCAGTGATCCCCCAGATTAGTCTAGTAATCACTTGGCATTATGCATAGTTGTTGCAACAAAAATCTTTTTGATGATCATGGAAAGTAAAGAAAAAATGTTATGAATGAATATTGATGGTTATATTGTTCTTAACAACATTATAAGGAGCAATATTTTTAAAAACCTAGTTATGGATGGAATTTTCTAATTATTTTAATTATTTTAAAACTTCTTCATGATTATTTATTTTCAACACAGAAATATTAGGAGACAACTTTGTTAATTCTGATGAATTTGTAGAGTTTATCATTGTTACTAATATCAAATAAGGCATGTCTGAAAATAAATAAGGCATGCCAGATCTGACTGGGTCTGGCAAAGAGAAGTCAAGGCAGGCAACAGTTGGGATAAAAAAGGATAGACAAGAAATACAGGTAGGACCTGAAAAGAAGGCACAATCTAGAATGGAGGCAGGGAGGAGGAGGTGGCTATTGTGGATCTGTCCTGGTAAACAGAGGTGAGAGGTAAATATATCCACAAAAATAGAAGAGAATAATCAGGTAAATGAGGAAGATGCCAATCTATCCTCTAGCACTAGCCCTGGGGAACAGGATATTGGTTCTGTGCTAATATTGTGCTCTGGACAGAGTGCGCATGCAGCTCTACCCACAGGAGTTCGGCTAAGGCAGTTCAGAGCTCTTAGGGGGATCCTGTTTCTGGATAAGCTTGGAATGGAGAGATGTTCTCAAAGCCCCGTCCTTCTGAACAGGATAGGGTCCATGCTTGAGGATTTATTGGGATATGTGACAAAGAAAAAACTTGAATCTTTGTGGAATCATCTATCTTTCTAGAGGCTCCAAGAATCAAACTTTAAGACCAGGTATCTCCTAGGCTCTAAGAAAATTAAACCATCTCTTCACCCACTTGATTTGCAGATTCATTTGACACACTTTTCCAGGGTTTGTACGGTCACCAAAAGTGGACGCAATTTAGGAAGGAAGAAGACTTTGCTAGAAAGGATAGAGGTTTCCAGTTGAGCAAGCTGAATTCTAAAACGTAAGTTTTTACAAGAACAGATGAAATCTACAAGACAACAGTGAAGGATTGCTATGTAATACACATGGGCAGTTGGTCAAATGATGCTAGGGTCAATGTAAATCTCATCCCATCTGGAAAATGGTGGTTCTGCTAAGCAATGAAAGTTAACTTTTGTCCTGTGCTTGCTTGGTATTCCAAAGTAGCAGGTTAGACTATCTGAGTTCATGCACAGCTTTTTGCTTTAGCCTACAATAGCAAGGATAAATGAAAGCTATGCTGTGAGGAAACTAGTAGTATATTTAAAGCAGAATAGGCTATTCTAAGTTAAAGCATGAAAAAGTACATTTTAACATTTCTTACAGGAAGATAGAAAAACGAATTATTTTCTAGAAACCTCAAAAAGCAATGGAATTAGAAAGTTTGATTTTCCTTCTGAGCTTAGCCATTTGAAGATACCAATAGGTCAAAAAAGGATTTCCAAGACCAGAATCCAGGCTAAGGTCCTACACCAGAGCAAATGTGTATAAAAATTATGATCTAGTGTAAGTTATATGCTCCAGAGTACAGTGGATCTGAACAAGAACAAACTAATAACCAGTGGCCATATGATAGTATGCGATGGAAGAGTCTCTGATTCCAAGCTAGGGCACCTGGACTTGATTCTGTTTATTCAAGTCCAAGAGTTAGGATCTTGGAGCCCATAGATCTCCAAGGCATAGATGGGTTCCGGCAGTCCACAAACTCCCTGAAATTATATGCAGAATGTTGTGCATATGTGCATTTGGTAGGGGGGAATTTTTCATCATATTTTCAAAGAAATGAAAGACTCCTCAAAAGTTGAGTTTGGGTAATATAGTTGGAAGTCATCAGAAATATAGGCAGGAATTCAGAAGACAGGTCATAATTAGATACAGATTTGGGATTTATAAACAAAGAAGAAGTCAGCTGAAACATTAGTCACAAGTGAGATTCTCAGGGAGACTAAAAGACAAGACAGAAGATGGGAAGGCAAGTTTATACTGACATAACAGGTGGATGAAAGGAGGCTGGTAAAGTCAAAGTGTTGTCTGATGATTAGGATCATCATCAGGGAAGATGGGTGTTATGGGGTTCAAGGGATAAAAGAGTTTTCTGGAGGAGTGGGTCACCGACAGTGTGGACTTCCACAAAGAGATCAAGTAAAGAAAAGACCGAAGATGTAATGGTGGGATTTAGGAGATGGGAGGTCAATGTCAAATTCTACAAGGACTGTTTTGGTGGAATGGTGGAAGCAGAAGACACATGCAGGAGGTTAATGGAGATAAGATGAAGAGGTGGAGTTATTTAAAATTGACTAGTCTTTCAAAGAGGTTGATTAAGAAGAAAAGGAGAGAAGGGGGGCCCTCAGCAAGGACAAGAGAGGAAGAAACAAATTTTCATAAACTACCTGAGGTCAATGAACAATTATAGGCTCCTCAGAATGCTCCAAACTTATTATCAACTTTCTTCTGTATAACCAGTGGGACCAGAAGAAAAGAGCATGTTAGATCTGCAATGCCACATTAGAGAGAAGCCTCATCATCATCCAAAACTGGGCTAAAGGATTCCATTTCTTTCTCAATTGATGGGGAAATAGGCAAAAGACACCATACAGGCCTTGTCTGTTTATCAAAACCAGACTTAGGCAGAGCACTCCTCATTCCATGGCGAATAAAACATTATAACCCAAAATTATGAAAGAGTGTATAATAGGTATGGAAGGAAGAAAACAAAGGTAGTCTAATGGTAATAAATATTACTAGGGAAAATATTAAATGAAACAAAAACAATAATAAAAAGTATAATAGAAAAAATAGTTTCTTAAGTTAGGAAAAATAAAACATGATTCTGGAGATCAAAAGGCTTTACTATATTATAGGCAGACAAAGAAAGTCTCAGACACATTTTTGCAAAATTTTTGAACCACAGGATAAAGGATTCTATCTAAATACAAAAAGAAAGCATCTTATACACAAAAAAAATGGAAGTCAGGCTGTCCTTAGATTCAGACTCCACAAAGCAAGATTCATAGGAATTTGAGGCAAAAATGTTATGATGCAAGAATCTCAAGCCCAGTTAAATGGTCATATATTATGATGGCAACAAACATTCACAGGTCCTCTCAAAAAATACACCATTCTTGGCTATTCCTGAATAAATATACTTTGATTAACTGAGAGAGGAATCAAAAATAAAATCCTAAGAATGGGTATGTTTTATTATGATAAACTTATAATGTACATTGAAACAGATCTGATATGTACATAATTCTAAATGGTAAATGTGGATGAAATTGAATGTAATGGCACAGTGATTCTTAAAAGAGAAAGGTTTATATCAATTTTAGTGAGGAGACTCTATAATCCCCTATGAAATTTACAAATATCAGGAAGGGGAAGAGTTATGGAAGCAAAATATTGTAACTTTATCTTTAAAATAACCATTTATTTTAAAAAAGATCTATATAACACACAAGAGAAAAAAAGAAAACAAAGGAGACCGCATAGAAAAATAAAAAATAGAAAGCATAAAATGTGATGTCATAAATAAAGCCAAATAAAATAGCTGTAAAAATAAATCTAACAATGTTTCATCATCTTGTCTTTGGAACTAGTGGTAGGAACTTGTCTCAATTTTGCTAATTTGCAGGGGCCTCACCATCTTTTGTTTGTTCCCTTAACCCTAACAGTACTTCTGAAAGTAGTTTCTTCATTTGCCTCATTAGTTAAACCATCTGGAGTTTACAGAACTGTTTTCTGCCAAGACTGTGTTTGGTAATACAAGGCAATCTTAATATTAAATTAGAATTTAAAGTTGAAAAGCAGTAAATGAGGTTTTTAAAAAAATCAGTAGTAGAGGTAAAGCAATATTAAATAAAGAAAAATTAGTTAAAATAAAATTGCAAGAGAAAATAAACAGAAGTAACACAGTGGGAAACTTCTAACATACTACTCTTCTTCTGTGCTACATCAAAGTAAATTAAAAATAAAGACAAAAAGAACTGTACAATATAATTTATAAAGTTGAGCTAAAAATAAATGTCAAACTCTGCATTCCACAGGAAATACATCTTTATGCCTATTCAACAAATACTCATTGTTTATCCCTATCTTCTAGAATAGTGCTTTACATATGAGCACAGCATGAATACAATAAATATTTGTTAAGTAGTGAGCAAAAAGTATGCCTTTTTAAGGCTTTATAGAATACTGTACACATTGATCAATGAAAATGCAATATTATCCTTGAAGCATATTTTGCATTTTTAAACTATAAATCAAAAATGTTAAAATTTAAAATGGTAGACTTTGAGCTCTGGGTCCCGACTGAGAAATGGGATCTGGGGTTCACTATAGGCTTTTCCCTCAAAGGATTGGCCCAGTGTGCTGATATGGTCAAAAGGAGGACTAAAAGACTAGATTCATAAGACTGAAAATGAAAATAATCATAAAATAACCCATAAAATGATGGTGCATGTTTTTAAAATGCTGTTCATAATACTTATCACCACATTTCAAGGAGGGTATCATGAACAAGAGAAAGTCCAGAAAAGGTAAGAGAATGAATACAGTATGGTCTGAGGACATGATTTATGTGAGAGACTAAATAAGATAAGGATTCTTCAGTCTGAAAAACTGAACTGTTGAATGGAATGTGGGGAAAAAAAATCACAAAGGGTGTAGATGAAATAAATACAGATTTTGTTATTAGAGTCTAAAATAAAGGGCAAGGAGACACAATTTGGAACTGGAATGTAGTCATTTTAGAACTACAAGGAAGTAGATTCTTAAAACATTAAGTGCCAGATGGGACTTAGAGATTATCTGGTCAAAATTCTTTGTGTTACAAATAAAGAATAGATTTCAACAAATGGTGCTGCGAACATTGGATATTCACATGCAAAAATAAAGAAGTTGGTTACTTACACCATATACAACCAAAACAACTCAAAATGGATCAAAGGCCTAAATGTAAGAGTTGAAACTATAACACTATTGGAAGAAAACATAGGGGGAAAGCTTCAGGACATTGGATTGAATGTCATTAATGATTTATTTGATTTATCCAAAGCACAAGCCAAAAAGAAAAAAAAATAGATAAATCAGACAACATTAATATTAAAAAAAACTTCCATGCATCAAAGGACACAATAGAGTGAAAGTGCAACCCACAGAGTGGCAGAAACTATTTGCGGATCATTATCTGATAAGGAGTTAATAACCAGAATACATAAAGAACTCCTACAACTCAAGAACAAAAAATAAACAACCTAGTTAAAAAATAGGCAAAGGATTGGAAGAGACATTTCTCCATAGAAGATATGCAGCTGACCAATAAGCACATGAAGAAGATCCTCAACATCACTAATCATTTGGGAAATGCAAATCAAAACACAGTGAGATAACACCTCACACCCATTAGGATGGCTACTGTAAAAAACGGAAAATAACAAGTGTTGGTGGGAAGTGGAGAAATTGGAACCCATGTGCCCTGCTGATGGGAATATAACATGGTATAGACACTTTGGAAAACAGTATGGCAATTCCTCAAAATATTACACAGAGAATTACCATATGACCCAGCAATTCCACTTTTGGGTATACACATCAAAGAATTGAAAGCAGGGACTTAAAGAGAGATTTGTATATCCATGTTCATAACAGCATTGTTCACATAGTCAGAAGGCGGAAGCAACCCAGATGTCCATCAGTGGTTGAATGGGCCAACAAAATGTGGTCTATACATACAATAGAATATTATTCAATCTTAAAAAGGAAGGAAATTCTGACACAACATAGATAAACATTAAGGACCTCATGCTAAGTGAAATAAGCCAGCCACGAAAGGACAATTATTGTTTAATTCCACTTATGTAAGTACTTAGAATAGTCAGAATCATAGATACAGAAAGAATGGCAGTTGTCAGGGACTGCAGGGAGTGGGAACTGGGGCGTTAGTGTTTAATGGGTGCAGTCAAGAGTTCTGTGGATGAATGGTGGTGATGATAGCACAACAATGAATTTACTAAATGGTTAAGTAAGTTTGCTTATTGGTTACTGAAATGGTTAAGATGGTAAATTTTTATTATGTGCATTTTACCACAATTTAAAAAATAGAACTCATTTCTTTGCCTTCAGTCAAAACCTGCTCCTCTTCTTGAGTTCCCCATTTCTGTGAGTAGCATCATTCTACTTCTAGCTGTCCAAGCCAGAAAGCTGGCCTTGTCCTTAATGTCACCTCTTCCTCTCCCAACCCATGTAGTCATTCAACAATTATGGACTCCCCAATGTGCCCAACACTGTGCTGGTGGTTCTTGAAAGTGCCCCTGAGTCCATCCCAACCACCACATCTCTGTTTCAAGAGACCCCTTCACCTCTCATCGAGAACACCCCAGCAATCCCTTTCTGTCCGGTCCTGCACATTTCCAATCTCTTCACTTTGCAGAAAGAAAAAGTGCTCTTTCTTTTAAAAAGTGAAAATGGGTAATGTACCCTCCTCTGCTCTCTATATCAATTTAAGGCTCTTAGTCACCATCACAGAAAAGTTCAAAATCCTTACCTTGGTTTAGAACGCCCATTAACATTTGGCCCCTCATTACTTCTACACACTAAATCCTGTTTTCTGCTATGTTCTATTCACTTATCATTCTGAAAACCTTCAATCTGAAACTCACCATGCTCTCTCCCTCTCTGGCCTGTGTCAACACTGTTCCTTCACCTTAGAGCACTGCTGACCCTCCTCCATCCTATCAGGACTGCTGACCCTCTTCCATCCTACCAGGGCCTAGCCTGAATAGGTCCTGCCTATTTCAGGAAGACTTATCTGATCCAAGTCTGTACTAGGTGACCCTCCTGGGTGACCCTGTTTGTCCATCATCAAGCACATTTAACACTGCATTGTGATTGCCTGTTTACTTGCCTGTTCTTGGTTTATTGACACTAAGTAATTATAGTTACATACTTAGATCAGTGCAGTGCCAGTAATGGGACTCGAGGTAGAACTAGAATGCCAGGAACTCTCCCTACAGTGCTATTTCCACTTCTGCATCATATGATGGGTGGTAAATTCATGAGACTTGTTATCCTAAGAGGGTCTGGAACAATCTTCCAATGGCCCAGCCTCATTAATTCAAAAAAGAAGTTGAGATATGCAAACATCTTAGATGTGAGAATGTCCCGCTCTCTCTTTTTGGGTTCCAAATAACTAAGAAGGCCTGGGATAGATGAAAAATGGAACTGACCAGATATGATAAGGTCTAGTTCCACAGAACACTGAATCAACCAACTTTTGTCAATATTAAAAACCTTAATTTTACAGCCTGTCTTTAGATTTGGCACATGTACTATAACTCACAAAGCCACTCTATATCTACCATGTAGTGGACAATGAAATTTGGCTTACTGCATTAAAACTTTGCCTTGAGAAATTCAATATGAATTGAAAAATGTTTCCCATAACATGTACATAGACATATATACAAATATGAGTATATGTGTTTAGAATATAAATTGCTTAAACTAGTCAAAGCTGTCATCATTTATATGAGGAGTGATGTGGACAGGGGAAAATAAAGTCACATCTTTTGCTAAACAAAATACTCCAAATATACATAAATTAAAACCATAATTTCATCTTTGGTGCTTGTGATATAATTAATCTCTCATATTTTACAGATTTATGTCAACATAGCTTGCCACTGGGATGAAAATTATATTATGTATATAGTATGAGCATACTATTTTTCACAACTCTATACCATGGCACTGACTCCAGCTCCAACTTGAAATTACTCTGTAGATATCACTCCAAATGGATTTATTGAAACAATGTTTCACAGATCATAAGCACTGCCTACCTTCTGTGAAAATCCCCAATTAAGAGAACTAAAGGCTTAAAACTTAATTTAGGATTGAATCATTTAAAAAAGATAGGGTTATAATTAAATCATATTGAGCTTATTATATCCTTGACAAAGCAATCCCTACTTTAACTCACAGTCATCAAGGTGAATTTTAGCCTTAAATAGTAAGTATAGCACTATTCTCAAATGGTCATTTAAAGAGCAGACAAGGGGACTTCCAGTAAAATGGCGCAATAGACAGACGCTGTGCTAACTGCCTCCCAGGATCACACCAAAATTACAAGCAAATTATACAGCATTCAACCCTGGAGGTCCCCAGAACACTGGAGGAACAGAACCACTAAACGAAGAACTTAAAGAGGAGGCCACGTCGGGTCTGGTAGGACGGGCGGAGACGAGAGAGGGCGAGCCCCATGAGGGAAGCCCCAGCCGTGGGAAGCTTGTCTGGTTGGGGGAGAGACCCTCCGGCTGCACCCCAAGCTCACCAGCCCAGAGCTCCTTTGCCGGGAAGAGGAGTTCTAAGATAGCCGGCAATAAATTAGTAAGGACTCTCTTTCCTCAGGTTGGTGAGGCTAAGAGCGGCTGGAGAATCAGTGGGGCCGGCGCCCGGGCTTGCTCGCCGGTGAGCACTTACCTGGTTCCTGATGGAGGGAGTGGCTGTGTGAGCCGGGAGCCTGCGGGGACGGACTGAGCTGAGCACCTTTGGTGCAAAGGCTGGAGGTTTTTGGATTGTTGTTCCCGTGGTGCGGAGCTTGCACGCGAGTGGTGTAAGGAGGGCGTCATTTTGTCGGGCTTGGGCCCTCCCACGAAGGATCAGGTCCGAGACCTAATTGGTCTGGTGGAATTGGTGAAGTGCGTGCGTGCGTGCGTGCGTGTGCGCGCGCGCGCGCGCGCCTGCGGCCTTGGATCCCCATCCTCCGCTCGGCTTGTGCTGTGTTGCCAGGGAAACGCCTAGTGGGAGTGATCCGACTCCAACAGGCTGCTCACTGAGACGCGGGAGCACGCAAGCCGCCTTGGGTCTCTGCTTTCCACACTGTGCTTGCAGAGTTGCCAGGCTGGTGATTGGTTGTCGGGCTGCTCGCCTGATATGCGAGCGGCTGATTGGGACAGGCTGAGACTGGGAGTTCTCCTGGGAGTCTTGGGCCGTGAGCTGTGTGCCTGCGTGATCCAACCAGGGCTCTCCTGGTGATCTATCTAATACATCAAAGCAATCCCAGAGCGACAGCCAGAATGGGGAAACAAAGAAACATGTCACAAGTAAAAGATCAGAAGAAACCTCCAGAAATGGAACCAAATGAAACAGAGGGATCCAACCTTTCAGAGACACAGTTTAGAACACTGATGATAAGAATGTTTAAGGAACTTTGCGAGGACATAAAGAAAGATAGGGAAACCATAAAAAACAACCTGTTAGAACTAAAGAATACAATAACTGAAATGAAGAACACACTCGAAGGAATCACCAGTAGAGTAGATGAAGCAGAGGAGCGGATCAGCGATTTGGAAGATAAAATAGCAGAACTCACCCAGTTGGCACAGCAAAAAGACCAAAGAATAAAAAACAATGAAAATAGTTTAAGAGCCCTATGGGACAAGATGAAGCGCAGCTACCTTCGAATCATAGGGATACCAGAAGGAGAAGAGAAGAAGCAAGGGGTTGAAAAGGTATTTGAAAAAATAATGACTGAAAACTTCCCTACCCTGGTGAAGGAAATCAACATACATGCCCAGGAAGTGCAGAGGGTTCCAAACAAGCTGAACCCAAACAGGTCCACACCAAGACACATCATAGTGAAAATGGCAAAGGTTAAAGACAGAGACAGAATCCTAGAGGCTGCAAGAGAAAGACAGCAGGTTACATACAAAGGAACTCCTGTTAGACTAACAGCTGACTTGTCTACAGAAACTCTGCAGGCCAGAAGGGAGTGGCAGGAGATACTCAAAGTGACACAAAATAAAGGCCTACAACCAAGATTTCTCTATCCAGCACGGCTATCACTTAAAATTGAAGGAGAAATAAAGAGCTTCTCAGAAAAGAATAAGCTTAAGGAATTCATTACCAACAAGCCAGCATTGCAAGAAATGTTAAAAGGACTTTTTTAAACAAAAGAAAGGGGTAAACAAGCTAACCCAGAGAGACAATTTAAGAAGATTGATGTCATATCAAGCAGATATAAAGGAAAAACTTATGGTTGCTGGTTGGGAGGGAGTGGGGAAGAGGGAGAGGGGGAAGGTTTTGGACAGTATATGTGGGACTACAATGTTGCCGCAGGGTTATGGGGGCAGTTCTGGGAATGTAATTGATAATGTTGTGAAGAGACTATTATGTTGTGAGAAATAAGTCAGTCGGAGAAGGACAAGTACCATGTGATCTCACTTGTGTGTGGAGTCTGAAGAACTGAGTGAACGATCAAAGTAAACAGACTCATAGATGTAGAGGAAAAACTGAGGGTTGCTAGTTGGGAGGGGGGTGGGGATGGGGGGACGGGGAAGGGATTAGACAGCATAAATAGACAACTACAATATTGCCACAGGGATATGAAACACAGTTCGGGGAATATAATAATGTTGTAAAAATTTTGTGGCGTGTCAGATAGTCACATGCCTTGTTAGGGAGACCACTTCATGGATGGAGTAGAGGCTTGATCACTGCACTGTACACCTGAAGCTGATGTTGTATAGTATTGTATGCCAACTGCAACTGAATATGTGGGTGGTCACGGGATGTGGAGTATGCTGTGGAGGTGAGTCAGGGGAGTTGTGATGGATATGTATGATATGGGGGGGAGTGGGGTGGCGAACTGGGGGAGGGGGGTTTTCACTTTGCGGGGTAAAGAGTATAACTATTGCATTGTGTTGTACACCGAAAACTAATAAAATAAAATTAAAAAAAAAAAAAAAAAGCAGACAAGTACTCTTGTGTCTTTAGTACTAATCAAAATAAAATACACAAGAGGGAATATGGATGCATAGTTTATATAAAATGAGACATACGATTATAAGCTGCTTTAGTAATTGCTTTTGCTGCATTCTTCTGAATATCAGGAATTGTAGAGTTTTCTGCAAATGCTAGGAGCTTCTTAAGACCCCCTGTCTGCTGAATCAGCACCATAGTATCCATATCTTCAAGGCAATTGGCTACCACTGAAAGCACTTCTGTGTGAAGGTCATTCAGTTCCTAATAATAAAAGCAAACACAACTTTAGAGAGTTGTACTAACAAGAAATTATACTTTCCAAATTTTACTATAAGAGGGACTAAGGTTAGGAAGAACATAATGTAATTAATTTTGTTGGGACAGAGGCTCAAGCAAACAGGTCTATTTATTAACATAACATCGCTCTCCCTAGCCACTTGCCCCACCTTTTCTCATTCCCCCTACTCCAAAATGTTTTATAGATAAAAATAATTACTGGAAACTTTCAGTAATGGTACAAGTGGAAGTGCTCATACAACCTTCCATCAACAACAATTTTAAGATCTGAAGAAAACAGTTTTTGAAAAAGGAGACAGAAGCTGAAGTATAATCCTTAAAATCTCCAACTTGCACAGAGGAAAGTATTGTGAGTGTGTGGCTTTCTTGCCTTTAGAATCTCCCAAACCCCCATAACAGTGGAAAACTGCAGTCTTACCTGAAGAGCTAGATATAAGGTGGAAATTCTTAAAGTGAGAGAAACGCAGCAAGGATGCACCTTCGTCATGGTATTTCACAAAGCATTGCTTCTGGTCAAGGAACTCACTCCACAGCAAAAGAAGTGTGGTAATGGGCCCAGGCTCATGGAATTCACTGGCCTTACCCTGGTTCCCACCCTCCTAAAGCAGCTGGCTTAATAGAATGGCTCTTTAAAGACTCAGTTACAGGGCCAGCTAGGTGGCAATACCTCGTAGGTCTGGGAACAAGGTTCTCTAGAAGTCTTCAATGTAGTTCAAGTTTCTCCAGTATAGGTTCTGAATCAGCATCTAATATATTGTGCTGTTTCTCGCACAGTCAGAGTTCATGGGCCCAGGAATCAAAGGGTGGAATTGGGAATGGCACCCCTCATTACTATCTCTAGTGACCCACCAGCAAAATTTTTGCTTCCTGTCTCCTTGATCTTATGCTCTGCTGATCTAAAAGTTTTAGTTCCAAAGGGAGGAATGCTTCCCCAAGGAGACATGACAGTGATTCTACCAGCCACTTTGGGCCCCTCATGGCTCTAAATCAGCAGGAAAAGAAAGGAGTTACTCAACTGGCTGGGTGATTGATCCTGACCACCAGGGGGAAATTGGACTGCTACTCCACAGCAGAGGTGAGGAAGAGTATGTCTGGAACACAGCAGGTCCCTTAGGATGTCTCCTAATATTACCATGCCTTAAGATTAAAGTCAATGGAAAACTACAATCATGGCCCAGACCCCTCACGAATGATGCTGGGTCACTCCACCAGGCAAAGAACCAAGAGACACCTGCTAAGGGCAAAGGGAATATGGAATGGGTAGTGGAATAAGGCAGTTAAAAATACCAACTATGGGGCCAGTCGAGTGGTGCACTGATTAAGAACTGGTTTGGGATGCCGGCTCTGAGCAGCAGGGCCCCAGTTCGGATTCCACATATGAGGGCCAGTGACACGACCCTCTACAGCTAAGATGGTGAACAACAGCTCCACCTGGAACTGGGCTGCAGTGAGTCACCGGGCGATGGTGTAGCTGCAGCCCCTGCTGCAGTGGGCTGCCATAGGCTACAGTGAGTGGCCGGCAGCCAGCGTGAGTGGCCGGCAGCTGGTGTGATCTGCCAAGAACCTCCATGAGCAGCCATCCAGAGGCCGGCGACCTATCTGCCTCACTCAGGAAGAGCTCAATAACGATACCAACATGGGCCAGTGAAGCAATAATGTCCTCTACAACTAGACTGAAGAACAAAAGGACAGCAACTTGTCTGTTCTCCTCCCTCAATTCCCAATAAAATTTTTAAAAATAAATAAATAAATACCAACTATGATCACATGACCAGTTACAGAAAAGAAACTGTAATTATCATGAGGATTTCTTCCTTATTTTGTTATGAATATGTATGTGTGTATGAAATATCTTTGTTTTCTTCCCTCTCATCCCCTTACATAACATAAGATGTATTGACTTTATAAACTGATATTTAAGCATTGTTAATTTTACATCATAAATTTAAGTTAACAGATATCAAGGACAAGAGTAGTCATCATCCAAGGACTTGACATCCCCTTCTGGGGAAAGAGTCAGTACATTATCATTTGTACGCAGGATAGTTGTATCATGTTAGGCAGAAATGCGACCTTGTTATTGTCTTTATTTGGAGATTAAGTGTGATTTAAGGAGATGTGTATGGGTGCCAAACTGACTAGGGATGAACTTATGGACTTGTGATGGTTAATTTTTGTGTTTTAACTTGGCTAGACTGTGATGTCCAGATACTTGGATTATTCTTGATCTAAAAAACTTAATTTTTTAGATGAAATTAATATTTAAATCAGTAGACTGAATAAAACAGAGTACCCTCCATAATGTAGGGTAAATTACTCTTCTTGCTTTACCCTAGCGAAAACTATGGCAGACAAAAGTTAAAAGACTAATACTAGGCATTTCAGGAAATCATGATGATCATAAACAACAATTTAAAAATTCTTAAATCTTCTAAACTTGAAGATTTTAATTGAGGTATAATTTACATATAATATCATATTAGTTTCAAGTATACAGCATAATGATTCAATGTTTGTATATATTGCAAAATGATCACCACAATAAGTCTAGTTGACATCCGTCACCATACATAATGGCCTTTATCATTAGTCTGATTTAATCATGCTGATAAACTATGTAGCGATAAGCAAATTAGTCCATTATTCTTAGTACCAGTCTTAAATATAATATCATTTTCAAAAAATATTATACAATTTTTATTTTATAACAACATTTAGGAGAGATACATTTCCTCATAGTTGAAAGAATGTTATAAATACCTTAGTTTCCAGGATCTTAATAAGTTGGTCCATTCCTTGATTGTCTCTTAGCATTGCTCGTGACTCCTTATCATTTGTAATAACACCTAAGGTTTTGAGAGCCAACGATTGAATAACTGGATATTCCGACTTCAAGAGCTCTAATATAGAAGGGATTGCATTTAGTTCTTGAAATGTAGCTCGACACTGAAAATCCTGCCATGAAATATAAATGATCAAATAAGTAATTTTTTTGTTTGTTTTTTTAAGATTTTATTGGGGAATTGGGGGAGGGGAACAGCGTTGGGGAATCGGGGAAGGGGAACAGACAAGTTGCTGTCTTTTTGTTCTTCAGTCTAGTCGCAGAGGATGTTGCTTCACTGGCCCATGTTGGTGTCGTCATTGTGCTCTTCCCAGATGAGGCAGATTGGTCGCCGGCCTCTGTGTGTTGCTCACCTCGGTTATTGGCAGCTCACGCTGGCTGCCGGCCACTCACTGTAGCCCATGGCAGCCCACTGCAGCAGAGGCTGCAGCCCACACCATCTCTGGGGCTCGCACAGTCCAGCTCCAGGTGGAGCTGTTGTTAGCTGTAGAGGGCAGTGTCACTGGCCCTCATATATGGGATCCGAACTGGGGCCGCTGGCATCCCAAAACCAGCTCTTAACTAATGTGCCACTCGGCTGGCCTTCAAATAAGTAATTTTAAAAGCAAAACACAGTTTCAAGAATGGAGAGATTCTATTTTCTAACAAAGAACATTACAAATTATAATTTTCAAATCTTGTATTCCAGATTCCCTTCCAAAATAATGTACAAACACAAATAAGCAAACCCTCAATTTACAACACCAAAATATTTATTTTAACTCTGCAGACATTGTCAATAACAGAAAATAGATCTGATCTATGGCTTTTTCCATATCTATCATTTCTTTATTATATAGCAAATCCCCATTATTATAAACAGTGTTACAACAAAATCTATGCATAATGAAATTCTTTTCACACTCTATATCCTGTTTTAAATGGTATTTGATAAAATGAAATGATGGCATCAATTCCTTATTATCTTCATTCAAATGGATTGTGTATGAAATGCTTATGTGCACACAGTGCCACTGTTGGCCTTGTGCATGCAAATTTCCATCCAGTTTAGTTCAGACCATGACCTTTATTTAAGACATTTACAATATCAAGTGGTCATCAGAGTCTAGTTACTCCGCATTGTGTGTCTGTAATTCTGTGTGTGTGATTTGGGGGAGAAGGGGTTAGTTGTGGTGAGAAAACAAGGCAGAAAGCCATGAAAGCCCCTGAACTATGACTGTTAAATCATGATATTTTAAATGTAAAACAGTATTAATGGTGGAAGAGGCCCCACTGACAGCTTAGCTTTCCTCTATCCATCCTTCAATTGACCTCTAATATTCAGCTTCCTTCAGACATAAAAATTGTAGGTGGCTCTTTGTTTTGGACTGAATTGAATCCCTCCCCCAATTATATGTTGAAGTTGTAACCTTCAGTATCTCAAAATGTGACCTTATTTGGAGACAAGGGCATTGCAGATATAATTAAGTTAAGGTCATAGTGGAGTAGGATAGGTCATAGTGGAGTAGGATGGGTCCTTAATGGTGTCTTTATAAAACTGATGTCTTTATAAAGAAAGGAGAGAGGGAAACAACAGTGAGAGAGATTGCGGAGCTGCAGAGGCAAACCAAGGCTCTACGGCCCCCATCGGAAGTGAGCCAGAACCAGAGGCCAGGAAGGATTCTGCTCAAAGTTGAAGAGGGAACATGGCCCTGCTGACACCTTGATTTTAGACTTCCAGCCTCCAGAGCTGTGAAGGAATAAATTCCTGTTGTTTGAAGCCACTGGTTTGTGGTACTGTTTTACAGTGGTCCTAGGAAATTAACAATGTTATTAACTATTAATAGTACTTCTGTTATGAATAATAGTGGGGGTAAGTTTTTTCATTTCCATTTGATTAAAAATATAGGGAAATAGAGCTATAAGGAGTCTTGGGATGGAAAACAAACACATTTGTAGGATTATTTAGACCTACTGGATGAGGGAAAGCCTTAAGCAATGGGAAGGGAAACAAAGCTGAGCCTCCCCTTAGGGTGTCTCTTTTAGGGAGAGTGAGGGTAACATCTGTCAGTGCCAGCCAAGTGGCAAGGAACAAGACCAGGAATGTGTGCTTTTGCTGCCTTTGGCATGAGCCCATTTGTCTCCGTTTTTCTATATGATTTGTCTAGATACTTTGCCACTCAATGAACACTCCCTCAGCTTGGCTTCGCTGTCTCATCCTTTCACACTCTACTGCTGGCTACTTAAATTGGTGTATATATTTGTATTTTCCATTGATCTAAAACTTATCAAAAGTGTATGGGAACTGTTCAGAAACCTGAGCAAGAAAAGAAGCAGGCAAAGCTGTCCGTAGTGTCAGGGAGCTGAACTGTGAGGGTGTGAACATCCTGTTGTGAGGTGGGGGTGCTGGTGGGGGACAGAGGATAGGACTAGTGGGGGAGGGGAAGGGGGGCAATTTCTTTCCATTACAAAGGAAAGCAGCACAGAGAGGTAGCATATTGAGATTGTAAACAATGAGTGCGTTCAATTTACTCAACTCACTAGGTTTTCACCAATAAAAAAGCTTAATCCAAAACCTTGGTATGCTTACTAGGGCATATATTACATCCAATATGCTTAAATTACCAACACTAGACAGTTAGGTAATGGCTCAGGTCAAACCTAGTTCAACATGAATATTAGATTTTCTGTTTCAGAAGAAATGCATTTTACTTAGGATAATCTTGCCTGAATTTGTAAACCATTCCATTCTTTTCAAATTTAAATACATTTCTAAAATGCCCTTTCATGGGAGACAATTACTTATAAAACGTGAAAACTGAAAGGAATCTGCACTAGATTTCCATTATTTTTTCTCTGAATGATAGCTACTAAATAGTACCAAGAAGAGCCAATGAATGAAAACTGGTGAGCTTTAAGCTTTTTCCCTTTTTTATGGGAAATAAATTGTATTATCAGCTTTGTTCAAAACAGATTTTTAGAAATTAATCTCACCTGGACCAAGTTGTAAATGCACTCAATAGAATTCTTCTTCACATCAGGGTCTGGGCTGCTCAGCAGTCTGACGAGAGGCTCTAATCCACCATGTTCAAATATTTGCACTTTGCTGGTGTACTCCGCAGACATGTTTGCTAAGCAAAGACTAGCAAACTCGTGGATAACTACTTCTTCTGCATATCAAAAATAAATAACACAAGTACGCTAAATGCCTACTCAATCATTACTTTAGAGCATGTTTTAAAAACCAGGCTCCACAAATCTTACCTGGGTGGAGCTTATCTTGGTTCGAGAGATTTTAATGACAATATACCATTGGTATGTCAGAAACTATTTTCAATAAATAGTATAATCAAATGTGAAAAATAAAGCAGCCCCATTTCCGAAATGCATAATGGATGCCAAGTTACCTTCTGGAGCGAGCAGAGCAATAACAGAGTTCATGACATCTAACTCTCTTAACAATTTTTTAACATCATCTGTAAAACAAGAAACAATATTAAAGCTTATCAGAGATAATAGTAATGCCTATGTCTCCTGAATAGTCCCTTATGAGATAGGTTCTATTATTATTTAATTTTACAGATAAGGAAATGGAGGTTCAAAACCACACAGCAAGTGAATGGGGGGGTCCAGATTTCACACCCAAACCCTTGACCCCAGACAGACTCTGGCCTCTGCTCATTGGTTACTGAGCTATTATACTACCTTCCACAAGACTAGGAAAAAAACCATGAAAGAGCAAAATGTGCCTACAACACATATTGGTAAAATTGGTTACTGTGCCCTACACTTGTTCATTATGTAATAGTAATTCTTTTTTGTTGTTGTTTTGTTGGGAAGGTATTATTGCATTTTAATAAAACTTATACAGTATGCAAGTAAGAATTATCCCCAGCCTTTTTTGAATTAAAACATCTTGTTTACCTTCCATTTTACTATCAAAAATGCCAAAAATGCTTAGAGATGAGTATATTGATTTTTTTTTAAAGTTCACTGTTGTATTACTTATATAATCCTAATTAAGGCTAGACAGGTATGACCCTGCTTTCTTTTTGCCATCCTAACTCTCTTTTTCTGAGAAATAAAACATAGCTACTACTTCAGTTTCGCGATTTCTCTTCTTGGCCAATTATCTTTGTCTGTAAGCCAAAATTAGCATTACCAGAATTTTTTAAAAGTTCATTTTGCAGCAGCTGGAGCAGAGGTTGCTGGATTAATTCTTCCTCATTAACCGCTGGATATTCTTGCCTTGTACTGGACATTTTCCTGTGGGATTCAGGGATGTGGCTGTTGGTCAACCTGTTTCTGTTTAAAATGGCTAAAAGAGGGCCAGCAAAATTGCAGCCCGCTACATGTATGTGAATAGGCTTGACGTACAAAAGAATAATTGAGTTTCTGAAAAGTGTTGTGTCCCATGATACAGGACGTCATTTTACAGTTGAAGCTCATTTTAGAAAATACATTACTTCTGCATACATCATAGCCTTGGCATAATCCTTAGATCCTTCTAAGCGTTCTGGTGAGCTGTACAGCTGCACCCTCTGGAAGAGTGTGTTGGTATTCTCTCCTCACTCTTATGAGGCCAGTATATATTGCTGGGAAAGCCATACCAAAACGCCCTCTTTCCACATGCTTGAAGAAAAATATTTCTTGGCTTTAATTAATTAATTAATTAATTAATTTTAATTGGGGGAGGGGACAGTGTTGGGGAATTCGGGAGGGGGACCAGCCAAGTTGTTGTTCTTCCATCTTAGTTGTGGAGGGCGCCAGTCACCATCTGGCTTCCCGTTGACAGCTCTTGGCCTCTAAGCTCAAGGTGCCATGTTACAATCTTAGTTGCGGGTGGGTGAGACCACCATCCCATGTGGAAGTCAAACCTGGCAGCCTTGTTGTTAAAGTGCATGCTCTATCCTCTAAGCCATCCGTGTGGCAGCTCAGCTCAAGGTGCTGAGTTCAGTCTTAATTGAGGGTGGGCATAGCCCACCATGGAACAGGCAGTCTTGTTGTTAGGAGCACGTGCTTTCACCAGCTGAGCCATCCTGCCACCTGTTGGCAGCTCAGCAGCAGCTCAGCTAGGGCGCAGCATCACTGATCCATGAGGGAATTGAACTGGCGGCCCTGCTGCTCAGAGCTCATGTTCTTAAGCTAACTCTTAACCAACTGAGCCAATCAGCCGGCCCCTCCTAGGCTTTTAGATCGCTAAGTGCATTCTCCATTTAGTATACAAAGCAACCTTCCACATACTTCAAAGCTTCTGCTGCAACCCTGACCATAAGCTAAGAAGGTTCATGCTCTGTATACTCTTCTGCCCCGCTTACTTCTCTGCAGGAAGGATCTGCTCCGCCCAGGAGAGGCCACCTTGCTGTATCTGTATGTGACACCATGCCTTGGTCTGCTCAGACAAGTTAAAAGTTTTCACAGAGGATTCTCTGTGCCATGAAATTCCATTCTGGGTATGAGTTTAGCCCAAATCCTTTCAACAACAGATCGAGAAGCGCTACCCACTAAAGCATTTCCTTATGGTTCAGTGGATGATTCAGATACACTGGCAGCTCATACAAATTGGTGGCACTTGATCATTTGTTATTGTGCTTTTTGACACCAGATTGTTCAAAGAATCTTTCTTCTCTCGAGGTTAAATCAGCAGAAATGATGGATAAGCTGCTACTTCCACCACTTTAAACACACTATTGATCTCTGTCCCCTTCCTTCTCAACACAGAACACACTCAGACATGGCAAATGAATAGAAACTCCAGCTTGTGGTTGGGCCACACCAACATGTCTGGCTAAACAGTGTGATACCTACAGTGTTAGGTTGTTTCAGATCTGCCAGCACTTAGCTTCCTGGAGTACCTTCATGCAACCTGTTTTCACTGCATACTTATTCACAATTTTGTGGTTGTATATTATTGACCATCGAATTGATTCTTGACCCTGCATAGTTTTGATATCAACCTTTTCCTACAATGGTAAGTGCTTCAGAGTGCCTTAAGTAATGTAAAGTCTGGGCTTCGAAGGCTACTTACATCTCACAAGGATCCTGATGAACTCTCTCTTTAACTGACGTCATTAAATGAGTCTGTTATATGGCCTCATTGAACCAAATGTAAACGGGCAGGTCAAAGAAGACAGCAGCTCCATTTTGATAAAAAGGTTTAACAAAGTAATTTAAGTGCCTGTCTTGAATGATGTAGTCTTAGCACAGGCACATCATTCAACCACTCCAGGAAAAAAAAAAAAGGAAGAAACAGCAGTAATAATTTACTTGCAACTGCAAAAGGGAAAGATGGCTGTCAGAGCAATTTTTCACCATTCTCTTGGAACATCCTGTTGGTTCATCCACTATGAATGTAATGATATTATCGATTCCATGAAAGATATAAATTTCTGAAGCAGCAGCAGTTATTTTAATATTGCCCAAAGATGACAATTTAGCTGTGCAGCTTCAGAGGTTCATTTATTTATAGATTATTTTGGAAACATGACTTTTCATTTAGATCAAATGACTAGTTGTTCATTTTTTATTTCAAGTGTCCACAGACACGTGTGAAAAGTGAAGTAATAGCTGATAACGGGTTGGCTCTTTTAACAAAAAAAGAACTTCACAAGCAATTGAGTGAGGATGCCGTGTGTTTTATCCATGTCATCAGATAGTTCAAATAGAAAATCAGTTCAGTTAATCCTAATAATAGTTTGTTTGTTTTTCCACCCACTTCATGGAATCAAAACACAGCTCTTAGGAGTTCATTCAGCATAGCTGAAACTCAAGCACTCAGTGGAGACCACAAGAGACACGCTCTTTCTGTTGTTAAGCTTTGCAGTTGCAGACTGCACTGGTCCTAGCACTAGTCACAGCTTAGCTGGCCAGCTTATAGAGTGTGGTGAGAGCCATCTCAGTTGGCATCCAAATGGAACAGTGATTCTTAATATTTGGGGGCCACAGACTCCTTTAAAAACTCATGAAATTCAATTTATAAATCCGCTCAGAAGAATTTTGCAAACTACAATATTTGGAGGTTATAAAGGTCACAGATTATAAACTCCACACATACTGCAAGATGAGAATATGAAATAAAATGAATAATAAAAATTAAGAACAAAAATTAGCAGATAAAAGTCATAGAGACCTAGACATTAATTTAGAAAATGTAAGTGTAAATGGGAAATTGTAACTCTCCTTTCCAAATGAGATGTATTTACCCCCCAAATCATTTGAAGGAGAACCTGACTTAGATGCACACTAACGTTAAGAATCATAAAAGATTTGGTGAATAGAAAGTCTACTCAGGCTGGCCAAGTGGTGCATTGGTTAAGAGCTGGTTTTGGGATGCCAGCGGCTCCGGTTCGGATCCCACATATGAGGGCCAGTGACCCTGCCCTCTACAGCTAACAACAGCTCCACCTGGAGTTGGGCTGTGCAAGCTCCGGAGACGGTGTGGTCTGCAGCCCCTGCTGCAGTGGGCTGCCATAGGCTACAGTGAGTGGTGGGCAGCCAATGTGAGCGGCAGGCAGCCGGAGTGAGCTGCCAGTAGCCGCCTTGGGCGGCCATCCAGATGCTGGTGACCGATCTGCCTCACCCAGGAAGAGCACAATGACGGTAGCAACATGGGCCAGTGAAGCGATGTTCTCCACAACTAGACTGAAGTACAAAAAGACAGCAACTTGTCTGTTCCCTTTCCCCAATTCCCCAACGCTGTTCCCCTCCCCCAATTCCCCAATAAAATCTTTAAAAAAAAAGTCTACTAAACTATAAGTCAGAGAGTAAAGAAAATAATAGCACCAACCTCATTAAATGATTTCATACATAAATCAGCGTGTAGAACAGTGCCTGGCACATTGTTAGTGCTATATACGTGTTCACTAATGTTACCTAATCCAGGCTGGTGGAACAACCACTCCATCATGACTGTCCTTATCCTGCTGTTATCCCCATATTTTTATATTTTAAAAAATCCCTTAAAATATGAAATCATACACTTGTTGCATTATACTTGTGTAACTTTTTCATTAACATTAAAGTCACTTTAAATAACATTAAACCAAATCCCTAAACATTGAATGTAAAAGAAGGATAAGGTGTTACATAAGGTTATTTGCTTATTTTTAGAAGTTAATACTTACTATTAGAAGACAGGATTCCAAATATCATAGTAGCATTTCTTCTTACAATTTTGTCTTCATGGGTGAGCAGTTTAGTTAAAGGTTCCACAGCTCCAAGTTCAAGGAGGGTTGCTTTATTTTCCTCACCTGACATCACACATGAAATAAAATCATGCATGGATACCATCAATTTCACTTAAACTCTTCTTTGTGTCATTCCAATTTCTTATTTGCCATCTGCCTTTTACATTCCGCTTTGCTTTCACATATGTTTCTCTCAGAATAAACTTCAGAGCACAGGTATCCTGGATGTTTGCTGCTCCCCACCCACCCCGTTTACAAAGCTGGCTTCCTCCTGTCATTCACTTCTCAGCTCATCCTGCACTTCCTGAGGGTTCTCCAGACCACTCTGTCCAATGTTATCTCCACATCCAAGTCTTCCTTATTGCTCTTTATCCTGCTTTATTTTTTTCATACTGGGTATCCATCTCTGTGCATTGTTTGTCTAACTGTGCTGTAACTTAACTTGCTGTGAGGACAGATAACTTTTTTGTTCTATTCTCTCATATTCTCCTTTACATATGAGGCAACTGAGGCTCAGAGAAGTTAAATAAGGTAGCAATCACTTGTGCTGTGGGGCCTTCATAAATGTATCTCAGGGGTTGCCTGTATACAAACTCTGATGTATTGAATGTGCCGTATTGAATGTGTTTATAACCAAAAAAGGGAAAACTAAAAATTTTCTTACATTTTATTTTGTTTACACACCACAGAATTTGAGAACCAAAGGTTTTTAAATCTTTTATTGTGAAATAAAAGGTGTGCTGTAACACCTCTTGCACAACTTCTCACTTTAAAAATAGGGAAGTTCCCTAAAGGATTAGGCTCCTTGCCCAAAATCATGCAGGTAGTTTGTACCAGAATTGAGATTAGAGCTAGTATTGGAACTTTACTCATATTCTCAGTACCTAGCACAGTGCCAGCCACGTAGTGACATAATTAACATAATTAATCATAAAATTAACTAGCATGCATAGGAGTGTGTCATTTACTTTCTAGATATTTAATAATGGTTCAGAGTTCTTTGTTATTAATTTTTAATTTACTTCTATTGTGGTATGACATATATTTTGTGAAATGGGAATTCTTCTAAATTTATTAAGGCTTGTTTTGGCCCAGAATATGATCTATTTTGAAAAATGTTGCCTATGCGCTTGAAAAGTATATTCTGCTGTTTTTGGAGTGTTCTATAAATATCAATTAGGTTAAATTAATTTATATTGCTGTTCAAATCTTTTCGACACTTACAGATTTACTATTTACTTGTTTTTTCTTTATTGAGGGGGAAAGTATCAAAATCCCCAGCTATAATTGTGGATACCTATTTTTCCTTGCATTTTTAGGTGCACGTATTTTGAAGATCTGACGTTTAGTATATAGCTGTTTAGGATTTTTCATAGCTGCTTGATTAGTGGATCCCTTTATCATTATAAAATGACTTTCTTTATCTCTGGTACTATTCTTTTCTCTACTTTTCTGATATTAATATAGTCATTCTATCTTTCTTTTGATTAGTGCTATCATAGGATATTTTTTTTTCATCTTTCTACTTTCAAGTACTTTGTGTCATTCTATTCTAAGTGTATTACTTGATGACGGCATGTAGTTTGGTCTAGCTTTTTATCTAATATAACACTCTATTCCTACTAATTGAGATACTTAGACCATGTATATTTAATTTGATTATTGATATGATTAGGTTTAAATGTACCATTTTGTCATTTGTTTTTATATGTCTCATTATTCTTTGTTTTCTTTTTCTTTTTTTTTGCCTTCTTTGTATAAACTGAATATTTTTCCTTTGTTGGATTATTTGATATTCTTCATGTTGTTATTTTACTGTGCGTATTAGGGTCTGTAATATACATCCTTAACTGATGTCTACTTTCAAGTGGTAGTATACACTTCACTTATAGTATAAGAACCTTATAATAGTATGCTTCCATTTCCCCCTTTCTATCTTGGTGCTGTTGTTATCATATATCTTACTTATGCATATGTTTCAGACTGCAAATATACTAATATTATTTTTGTTTGAAAATAACCAATTTGCTTTTTTTTTTTTGAGGGCAATGTCACTGGCCCTCATATGTGGGACCTGAACCGGGGCCACTGGCTTCCCAAGCCAGCGCTTAACCACCCTGCCACTCACTTAAAATTTGCTTTTTAAGTGATTTAAATAATAAAACAAATCTTATATGTTACCATTTCTAGTATTGTATCTTTATTCTTCTGTGTAGATCCAAATTTCCATCTGGTATCATTTTTCTTTTGCCTGAACTACCTACTGTACCATAGTTAGCAGTGTGGGTCTTCTTGTAATGAACTGCTTCAATTTTTTTGTATTTTTTTAAATCTTTTATTGTGAAATAAATATTTTTTTTAAATTAGTTTCAGGTGTACAACACAATGCAATAGTTATATTTTTTACCCCTCAAGTGACAACCCCCCTCCCCCAGTTCGCCACCCCACTCCTCCCCCCCATATCATACATATCTATTACAATTCCTTTGACTCCCAGTTTCAGTTTTTCAATGTCTGAAAAAGACATATTTTTGAAAAATATTTTTGCTAAGTTTCTATTTGTCCAGGTTGAAAGTTTTTATTTTTCTTTCAGAGCTTCGAAGCTGTTACTTCACTGACTTCTTGCCTGAATCATTTGAGATGATAAATCTGTTGTCATTCTTATCATTGTTCTTCTGAAGGTAACATTTTTTTTTCCTGGCTTTTTAAAAGATTTTTCTCTTTATCACTGATTTCAGGCAATTTGATTATGATGTTCCTGGGTGTAGTTTTTTTCATATTCATTGTGTTTGGGTTTTAATGACTTTCTTGGATCTGTAGCTTGGAGTTTTCATCAAATTGGGGAATTTTTGGCCATGGTTTCTTCAAATGTTTTTTCTGTCCTTCTCTCCCATTTTCAGAAGCTTCAGTCACACATATATTGGGGGTCACTTTTGATTTACTCATTGATTTATAGCCTCATTATGGGTTGTATTTTCAGCTTCTTTTCATGGTTGGTAATTTTTTTATTGGCTGTCAGACATTGTGAATTTTACCTACCTGGGCAATGGATATTTCTGTATTCTAGAAATTTGTTCTGGGACACAGGTAAGTTACCTGGAAATGGTTAGATCCTTCCAGATCTTGCTTTCAGTATTTGTTAGATAGTACCAGAACAGTGCTCAATCTAGGACCAATTATTTCTAAATACTGAAGCGAGACCCCTCTGTGCATTCTGTACAATGGTCTATGAGTCTTGAGGTTTTTCAGTCTGACTGATGAGAACAAGCACTACTCCTGGCTCTGTGTGAGCATCAGACATTGTTGCTACTAATCCTATTTGGTGCTCTGTATGACTTCAAATAGTTCTCTTATATGTACATGCTGATCTATTCTCAGCCAAATACTTGAGTGGGACCCTACACAGATCTCATAAGTTCTCTCTCAATGCAACTCTTTCCTCTCTTTTATTTTGTCCTGAAAACTCTTGCTGCCTTTGTCCCCCTTAGGTTTATCTTCTCAAGTCAGAGAGCCTACCAGGTTCTACACAGGATACTCCTTCCAGTGTTGTGGCCTGGAAGCTCTCTGAAATCAACAAGCTGGGGCAGTCATGGGGCTTATTTCCTTTGTTTCCTGCCTCTCAATCCTCACTGTCCTTCACTGCCTAATAGTCAGTGTTTTGCCAATTGCTACTTTGTGTATTTTGTCTATTTTATTGGTTGTTTTAGTCAGGTGGTAAATTTGGCCCCTTACTCTACTTGACCAGAAGGCAAAGTCCCATCATTTATCTTAAGAAACAATTTCAGAAAATACTGCTAGTCTAAAACACCAGACTTACAATAATTTCTATATTGATTTCACATAAAATACATGCCTGCCTATATATTTACCTCATGTCATATTAAAAGAGGATATGTATTAGATACACATGATACACAGATAACATTTGATGACTCCATAAGGCTGAATGAGGCTTAGGCTACCCTGTGGTAGCCTGCATGACCCAATGTCTCCCTGAAAATAGATCTAGAATTCTACATAATCTACTAATAAACTATACCTTCTAGAGCCACTCTGGCTTTTATCTGGATTCCCAATGATGACTAGAGTGACATAGCAAGGTATTTTACCATTTGCTAATTGAGTGATTTGTTGTTCTCTCATACAAGTCTCAAAGCAATTTGAAGAATAATTTCTTTAAAATCAAATTACTCCTTAATTTAAAGGCTTTGTTAAAAATACCAAGTTATACTAAACTCTTTAAATGGTCTCAATTAAAATGTTGTACAGTATAACAAAAATCTAATTTCATCACCATTTAGAATGAACTAAAATACAAGCATCTTTTATGTTTGTACATCCTCTATGAATAAATCTTTCAACAGAATCTAATTTGTAACATTTACAATGTTGTATTTTTTACCACACTTATACTTCCACAGAAAATTTGTAAAGAGAGTTCCCATATATCCCACACCAAGTTTCCCGTTACTTATTTTTTACATTAGTAGGTACATTTGTTGCAATTAATGAGCCAATATCAATACATTATGATTAATGAAAATCAGTAATTTATTCAGATTTCCTTAGTTTTAGCCTATGTTCTTTCCCTGTTCTAGGATCCTACGCAAGGTCCCTATGACATTTAGTCATCATGCATCCTTAGCTCCTCTTGGCTGTGAGAGTTCCAGACTTTCCTTTTCTTGATAGCTGTGACAGTTTTGAGTACTAGCTAGGTATTTGTAGAATGTCTCTGAATTAGAGTTTGGTTTTTAAAGAAAATCATAATTAGACTGGGGTTATTAGTTATTGGGGAAAATAACATAGAAGTAAAGTGCCATTTTCATTATATCGTGTCAAGGGCATGTATTATCAACATGATTTATCACTGTTGATATTGATTTTGATCACCCAGCTGCAGTCGTTCTGTCAGGTTGGTTTCTCCACTATAAGCTTATTCTTTTACCCTGTTTCCATATTGTACTTTTCGGAAAGCAGTCACTACACATAGCCCACATACCTAAGGAAGTTACATTCCGCCTCCTTAAGGGCAGACTATCTACATAAATTATTTCGAATTCTTCGGCATGGGAGATTTGTCCTTTCTCTCCCATTTATTTACTTACTCAATCATTTATTTCTGAATAGACTCAAGGATATTTATTTTCTACTTTGGGTTATAATCCAGTACTACTTTATTTATTTTGTTGTTCAGATTGTTCCAGCTTTGACTGCTGGGAGCTCTTTCAGCTCCTGTAACATTTACAATTTTTTAAACTACAATAAAACCTTCAAAATTACTCTTCTACCCAATGATGAAATTACTCTTTAATATTAAGTTAGGCATTTAGGGAGATACATTACTTTCAGGTAATGCACTAAATGATATTCTGGTTGTCTGAAAGAATTCATCTGATGGGAAGTAAGTTAAAGACTAGGGAGAAAAGTGTCCCTTATGTAGTAAATATTTTAAGTGACTAATGAAATAGAAAGGTAAACGGAAAAAATCCAAACCTTTTAAAGCAAATCTATAAATGGCTTCACATGCTTTGGCTAAAATTTCTTCTTCTGGAGAATTAAGCATTAACACCACAGTTGCTGCTTTTTTGCTTTCAATTGTTAATGGATCAAACTGAAAAGCAGAGAGAAAAATATCAGGTTCACATTTGAGTTTTAAAAAGCACATAAAAAATGAATGGTGTCTTGAGACTTAAAAAGAACACAATCTTACAGAATGGATGTGGTTGCTGCCCAGTAAGTGCACTGTAAAGTTTTTATTTAAAAACCATTACTGATACAGAAACAGATTTCAACATTGGCAGGTTTGGAATTCTTGGGGTATGGCGGAAAGAACAAAATGGTTTTGGAATCTAGCAGATTTAGTCTCTCCATTCAGCCATGTGGAATCAAACACGTTACTTAAGCTGCTAGGATTTCAGTTTCTTTATCTGTGTAATAGGTATAATAATACATTTCTCAAAGGATTAAGGAGAGAATTAGAGATCATCTAAGTAAAGCACTTAGCATATTGTTTGGCACATAATAGATGCTCATTAAATCACACATATTAGCATAATTCTTAGTCAATACACAAGAATCCTTGAGTACCTGTATATATTAGGTGCCAGGCCTGACAGTCAAAAACCAGTACCTAGTTTTGGATCACTATACTTTTTCTGGGAAAGCAAGAAGTATATATGTGAAACAACTAAAAAGCAATAGAAAACAGCATATAACAAAATGTACAATTGGATAAAATTTGGAACCAGGAAATGGTAATATGGTATGAAGAAAAAGAATAGGACTCTTAAGACCTGTGTACTGCTTTGTGGTCTGAATTTATGTGTAGCTGAAATGAACAATAAACTCATGACCTATATGGACTTTTCTTAGGTTCAGGAGAAACTAAATTATTACACTATTTTTCTTCCATTTCCAGAGACTGGTAGAGGAGGGAATTCAGCTTACATTAAAAAAAAGAAAAGAAAAAAAGAATTTCAAAGTTTAACTGATTTTTTGTGTTGGCTCTTCCTAAATGGACACCTTTTTGTGTTTCGAGATATAACAAAAATTGATGTTCAGTTGGAGGTAGAGGGTGGAGAGATAGATTACTCTGAATAAGGAAACATAATTGCGTGAGGTTAAAAGAGTCCAGAAGACAGAGAAGACAATGAGTAATGACCTGAAGGATGTAGCTGGGATAAAAATTCCCCTTGTAGGGGAAATTAATGTTGGATTTTAGGACAGCATCATCTAACATCCAAATTAAAGCTGTTGTTTTTGTATGTCTAATTCTACACTAAAAGCTGTAAAAGTTAAAAAAAAATTCTTGTCATTTGTTCTCAAACTTCTTCGACTCTTTTTGAAGCGATAAATCTTAGGTAAAAGTCTGCCATATGCACCAGGCTTGTGGCATTTGTGGGTTTCTAGTGTTATGACCAGCAAGAAAAAATGACCTCTAGCAGAGCCCAGAGCAATGTCTAGGACACTTGCCACCACACTGACCAGGAGAGCATGAGGACCTGGGAATCCATAGAAATTTTAAGGGAGGACTTCTGAAAGTATATGGGGATTGAAGCTTGAGAACCATTTTATCTAGGTATTAAAGGGTAGTCCCAGAATGCCACAGGATGTAGGGTCATCTGGGTTACAAATGAGGCTTACTTATCACCTCTTTTTTAATCTGAAAAATTAGGGAGTTGGATTATATCTCTTAGATTTCTGTTGGTTTTTGTTCATGGTAGTTTGGGTGTTAAATATGGTTGAGCTTTCTTTTCTTTCCTACAGCTATATTCCTCTGAATTTCTTTATAATAGCCCTTAACACACTGCACTCTTTCTTTCTTTTTTTTTGAGGGCAGTGTCACTGGCCCTCACATGTGGGACCCGAACCGGGGCCACTGGCATCCCAAGCCAGCTCTTAACCACCGCACCACTTGGCTGGCCCTGAACTGTTTCTTTGTTTCACGTGTCTACTTCAGCATATTATACCATCCTTTACTCAATTGATCAGGCCAAAAATCTTGAAAATCTCAACTCCTCTCTTCACAAGCCATATACAACCCATCAGCAAATCCTGTTAACTCTCCCTTCAACATGTGTCCTCACTCTGGCCACTTTTCACCTTCATTATAGTTACTACCTGGTCCTAGCATCCAACTGGTCTTCCAGTATTTACTCTTTTTTCACATCGTAACTAAATGATCTCATTTTTTGTTTGCTTGTTTTACATATAAATCACATGTTGCTCTTCCTCTGATTTTAACTTTCCCATGGGTTCCCCTTTCTGCACATTAGAGAAAAAAACTACTCTCCTTAACAGCCTAAAAGTCACAACATGATCACCTTCATCCCATCCCATCACCTTTGTGACCCACCTCCTGTTACTTGCTTACAAATATTGTCATATTTGACTAGATAAGGCCTTAGTTATTTTTCCCTGGTTGGGGTGCTTTTGCCCAGATATTTGCATGGCATATTTCTTCATTCCATTTAAGTGTTTCTTAAATGTGACCCCACTGGGAAGGGTTGCCCTGATTTAGATCCTATTTAAAGCAACCCCATCACTCTCCATCCTCATATACTACTTTATTTATTTTTTTATTGATCTTATCATTACCTGAAGTACATTATTATTTTTAATTGACTGTTTCCCCCACTAGAATGGAAGCTCCCTTTAGGCCTGGACTTTGTTTTATTTTCATGTATATGCCAGGAGGTAGAAGGATACTTGCATATGGTCTGCACTCAGTATTTATCCAATAAATGAATGAATTTCTTCAGGCAAAGGACTATGTTATTTCTCTAGCTCCATTACCTAGAAGAAACCTGGGGTAAGACAACTCAATAAATGTCTGTAAAGGAATGTACTAAAGTGCCTCTGGAAACCTTTTATGCTTGTGGTCTAAAATGCCTTAAGTATGTATGTACTGTCTGTTGATGTCAGGAGAAAAGGTCTAAATCAGAGGTTCATGGGGCCATCAGTGGGCTCCAGAGATATGTCCTCCCACTGAACTTGCGTGTGGAACTTTTTATAGGGGAGAATCTATAGTTACCACTCTAGCCTCATAAGACCCCCTGACTCCCTGCCCCCACCTCCCCAAACCCTTGAGAATCACAGCCTTGGGTCATCTTCACCACTTAAGACATTTCCCCCAGCCTTCTGGCTGGTTACTTTCTCCAACCCCCATTCAGAATAGATTTCCCTTCCATTTTAGAACTTTCATTTCAGAGCCCTCCAGCGGTTCAATATTTTTAAAGCTGATTTTATAAGGATGTGGATAAATACACTATGGTAAACCATAGAATGACTATAGTTCTCAAAGCAGGAGAGTGCATGAAAATACACTTAAATAAAGACTATAGTGTGTATCTTTTAATTCTTCTTCAGTGGTTTAGAAAACACTTCAGTAGTTTGCCATATCTTCTGGTCATCATTAAGAAAAAGGTGCTATGGAATCTAAGAAGCTAAAGGGAAGACTGAGATTGTGAGAGTTTCAATAAAGAGCTGTCGGAGAGCAGAAATACCAATGTGTGGCAGAGAGTGGAGAAACTTGGCATAACATTTGTTTCTCCTACAGAGCCCACAGCATTGTATTAATAGTAGTTCTTTATTTAAAAAGGTGCTGAGAATGAAATGAGAGCTATCACAGAATGCCACACAACTAAATAAATAATACTGTGCTGTAATTGCATATCCCATCTGCTTTCCCTTGAGGATCTCACAGTCAGTCACCAACAAGCTGCTTGTGAAATTATAATTTCATGCTCTGCACAAAATAAATGATGAACCAAAATGAATTACAAAATGAAGGATAGAAAGAGAAAGCATTTTGGCTAAGCTTTGAATTTTAAGTTCAGTCAATGAGAGAAGCCATAGATTCATAGGGATACTTTTATATCCCTGTGAAGGAAATAAGACTATCTAGGATAATGCTGTTGAATAGAACTTCAACACTGGCAATGCTGATTCTACATTCTCTAAGATGGCAGTCACAGCCACATGTGACACTTGAGTACTTGTAGTGTAACTAACATGAGTGAGGAATTGAATTTTTTATTTTAAAAAACTGAAATAAAAATTAAATATTTTATTTAAAAAAATTAATGTTAATTTTAATTATTATAAATTTAAATTTAAATAACCACATGTGGCTAGTGGCTACTGGATTAGCACAAGCCTAAAAGAACCCAAAATTACAAAGTTGAACTCAGTGAAAGTAGATAAATCATGACAGGGAAGTGATTTTTATGGTGCCAGTAAGTGCCACTAAAAGGCTTTTTGATATCTATTAGAAGGTGTTGATCACATCACTGGTCTCAGGTTACATAGGAAAAGAAAGACAGATAAACAGAAGGAAGTAGACTGCACCACTCTAGTATGAAATTTTAGTAGAGGATATGTAGGTATCAGTTAAAATCTCTAAAAAGTGTTAAGGTTAAAATGAAAACTGTTTGGCCTCCAGTTGGCTTTATAATTCAAATCAAGGTAACAAACACAACAAGATGAGCAAGAAAATTATTTATATAGTTTTGTATATGTGTATTATTTACTAATTTATTATATTTTTTTTATTAATTCATGGTGATTTGTTCATCTGTGATGAATGAGAAAAATGGGAAAATAAATCCCTATGGTGCTTCATTTCTAGAAGAAAGTCTATGGCATTCTCTGATAAAGAGTTAAAGATTGAGTTCACAGGTTGACCAAGAGAGTTCAGGAAAAACAAGCCTGGGAGGCACCCTAATCTTCTAAAGAACTTAGTTTGGTTGCCCAGGTGAGGGAGCAGGTTCTACTATTGTCCACTGTTCTGATTCAATACTCACCAACCTTAACTCCCCATACACACTTAACTAGGTAGGGAGAGAAGGTGCTGACACATTAACAAAAATGTTCGGTTAACTTGATACTTAATCGTTGAGATTCTGGAGCTAGGTCATAGTTTCTTGTGAGCCTAGATACCGTGGATTTATCCACTGAAGTTCACTTTTTTCTGAAATATTAAGAGAAACAAATTGCTATGCTCATAAACTCAAAGATCTAACCATGAATCATGGCGGTCACACCCAGGCCTCCAGCCACTTTAGTGACAGGCTGGTCTTCCACAGCTGATCACCTGCTTCTTGTGACAGTTCATATTAACTTCTACAGTTTTGCAGAGTGCTGAACAGCATCCTCAACTACATTTACTAAGTTCTTATATTGTTCCAAGACTCTTGTATTTATCTAACCTTGCCTGACCTCTATGAGTGGATATAAAGTGGACATCCTATGAAATGGATATCATTACAGCCTCACTGGAATATAGAGAGGTAAGGAAATTTGCCCCAGATGTGGATGGTGGGTGATGAAGTGAGGATTCAGACTCTGGCAGGATAACTCCAGAACCTTAGTTGAATATCTTGCCTTACCCTAAATATTGCCTACCAAGGTCATTTCTGTTAGTAATTCTTTTATGTAATCATTCCACAGGAAGTTTGCCTTTTATTGCATCACAAATAGCCTTTCAGCCAGACATGGAAATAATTTGGGAAAACAGAATATAGTTGTATCAGCTAGTCAAGCCATATCTTCCCACATCTAGGCATCTTCTTAGCTAGTGTTCCCTTTTATGAGAAGGAATGGAGATCAGTAATCCATATATGCACATAATAAGGTATATTTTAACAAGAAGAATATTAAGAAAAGCAAAGGGAGCTTTTTGTTTTAACCATATCACCAAACACTCTTCTCTCTGTCCCTAGCACCCATTTTAACCACTAGATGAAAGACTAATGAAAATAGAAAGCTTTGGAAACAATGTTTTTAGGAAATATCTAAGAAGCAGGTTGACATTAGTTGAGACAGAAAAATTTATTTTCTCAAGCAGTTATGCTTCCTCTTTTAAATCTGGTTTTCATTTATAACTTGTATATCAAAACTTTCACAGACTCTGAAGAAGTATACATTGGAACAAATTAGAAGTTCAGATATTTTAAAGTACAATATACAGTTTTGAAGTACAGTAAACCATGGATTGCGAGTAACTTGGTTCACGAGTGTTCCACAAGACAAATATTTCTAATACATTTTAACTTGGTAAACAAGTAATGTCTTGCAATACGAGTAGTTTGTTTCTGGAACAAATTATGCTTGCAAACCAAGGTATTACTGTATTAGAATTTACAAGACAGAAAAGTGGTTAGATATTTTAATACTACTCTATCAATTTTTTAAACATAAAGTCAGAGAAGGGGAAATATGGAAGGATGCTTGGAGAAAGCATTAGTCAGAGACTATTGGAAATTGTTACACATATCTTTGCCTGCCTCCAAGGCTGCATAATCAAGAGCTAGATTGTTGTTAAAGCTAGAATTGGAATAGGTTCTCAAGTCTTGATTATTCCCCCAGGGATTAGGATATAGAGGATAATGCCAACAAGACATTATAAAATTACAGAAGTGTATTAGACAAATATGTCTATTGTTTAATAGTCCCTTAATTCTAATTTTAATCAGAAAGTGTTTGTCATCTAGTATTATGTTCATGAGTCCACTTTCTAGTAATTGGATGTCAATAATGCTCTTTTGCAGCAAAAATAGGGGTCATGAAAAACCTAGGGTGCAATGAAAAAATAAGAGAATTTAGGATGTTTTAAGAATATGTCCAAAGGAGAGAAGCCAGACTGATAAAAATACATCAAGAGACCACAATGACCATCTCTGCAAAGCTTTCCTAGATCTGGGCAGATAGGTGCTTCCATAGCCTTTGTTCCCAACTGTATTGAAGGATCATAGGTAAGTAGTAACATAGTGGGGTGAGTGAGTGTGTGTAAGTAACAGAGCCTAAAGGATTCCCATGATTTAAATCTTATTTACTGAGTGTTAATTGTGTCAGGCACTGAGAACTTTATATTTTATTTCATTTTAATTCATACAACAACCGAAATGAGTTGGACATTACAATTCCTATTGAAAAGATAAAGAGAAATTGAAATGACTTGGCCAAATCTGGCAACTTGGTCAAAAAAACACTGTTTGTTAGAAGCAGAGCTGGGATGAGGCTCACATTTGTATCCACAATGCTCCAGTGCTGGCGGGGCGTGCTGGCGGGGAGGTTCTGCACAAAGCTCAGTTTCCCTCAAACTATAAAATCCTGAGTTGAGTATACTCATTTTTTTTCCATTTGTATTTTATTTGAAGAAAATCATACCAAGTGTCTTTTAAAATAAGTTTCTAAACTGAATACTGTCCAAGATTATTTTCTATTTTAAATACAATCTTTCAGTAATTCAAAAATTTTAAAGAGAGGGAGACAGGGCTTTGGGTTGTAAGGAATGCGCTACTTACTTAATACTTAAGGATTTGGAAAAGAAAATGATGATGAGCCCAGACTTCTTTCTCCACTGTATTGGAAAATACAGGACTTATGTCCAAAGGGTCATCTTCAGACAACCTTACATACATATCTAATAGCTATTAGAATAACTTCCAGGTAATTTTGAAAATTCACTTGGTAGTTAACATTAATGAGAGACTGGCAAATGTAAAGTATTTAAAGGAACAAACCAAAACTATTCATTAACTAGGCTTATAAACATGCCATTCACATACTGAGAAAGCTAATAATGACTCTCTAATTGTGCTAATTATATAATGACAATGTGGTAAATGTTTGTTTATATAATGTTAGATTTCTCCGACTAATCTTATCATTAGTCAGACTTTGGACTTCTGCCACCGTGTAGTCATGTACATACTGGTACATGCCAATGTTTGAACAATTTATTTTTAAAACTGGTTGTTAATGTGCTAGTAATTTTTCAAATCAGAAACTTACCACATCCTTAGGAGGAGGTTCTGTTTCCTTCTTTATCTTTTTACCCATTCTGGAAAAAGATATAATAAATGGTTAAAGTGTTTTGTACATTATATATGTACAAATTTCTCAGTTACTTATGTCTGTACGAGGTCTATTTCCTCCTTTATTTCATCTAAAAAGAGACATGGAGAAATCATTGCAAATGTACAACTATGTTACTTACATGTCTATTTCAAACTCCATAATTTTCAAGGAACTTACGATATGATTATTTGGCATAGTCCTGGCTTCCAGTTTGGAAAGGAGGGTGACCTAATCTTTTCTTACATAACAGGAAATAGTTTATCATGCTGATAGCTCACTTATGTAGGGCTTGGGAGACTAAGCCCAAGTTAATTTTAAGATCTGCAAGAATGTTTTGCCACAAAGAGAGGGATTTTTGTCTGCTTTCTTGCATTGAATAGTGTCTGGTACATAGTAGACATTCAATATTTATAAAAATAATGAACTGTTTCTCCTGGGAGTAATGATTTTGTGAATTGTATCCAAGATCTACCAATCCCAAATTAATATTTGTGTCATTTTCCCAGATCACAAAGTTTTCTCTAATATAATCCATAGTTGAATAAAAAATAATTACAATCCGAAGAAATGCATTCTGGGACAAATTGGAGTTACTCCTTGCAAGGTCCTTTTCTACCTGCCCTCATATGTCCATGCCTATGTTGAAAAAAAGTCAAAATAATAGTATAAATAGTTGATATACCACAGAAGAGTAACTCCACCTAGGTACAGAGAACTTACCAAGATGTTAGTGACTATTAGAATAACCCTAGAAATCTTTCAAGTTTTCTCTGAGAGTTTGTGGGGTTATGTTTGGCATTGGGCAATCTCAGATGGTATATTCTAGTCTCAAGGAAATTACTTCAGGTTCAAGAGACATCCTGGGAAGTAGAAAATCCCTGGAGAGAATCTACAAAGTCAGGGGTAATTTAGATGGCTTGTCAAGCCCAAGCAGCTCCTAGCATTAGAGACAACTGACTAGAATTCATCACATATGTTAAAAAGCCACCTGTTCATAGAACTCATAGGGACTTCTGAAAGACATCTACTCCAGGTCCCTAACTTTGGGTCACATAAATTTTGAAATCTTTGATGGCCTGAGTAAGCCTACTCGGTGATGCACTCCCTCACACATTATCCAATATATTAAAATGTTAAAGTGTACCCACATCCCCCATTATATACAATTTTCATCATAAATGTTTTCAATTTTTGCATTTGAAATCACTCAGTATTTTGTGCCCCTGGAAATTCTTGCACAATGAGAAAGTCATTTTCAAATGTAATGAAAAACGTTTAAGTTAACATTAATTTCCCATTGTCTTTTCATGCTGTAGAGCCAATATACTTTTTTTTCAAATCTCAAAATTTTTCATAGGTGCCTGAAAAGCATATAGGCCCTAGACTTTGTGCCTATAATGTTTCAGGCAGACAGAAACTCTTACGGACAAATGAAAATCTATCCTATGATTAATCTCTAAAAAGAGAGAGAGAGAGAGACAGAGAGAGAGAGACAGAGAGAGAGAGACAGAGAGAGAGAGACAGAGAGAGAGACAGAGAGAGACAGAGAGAGAGAGAGACAGAGAGAGACAGAGAGAGAGAGAGACAGAGAGAGACAGAGAGAGAGATTTCATAGCTATTTATAACCAATTCTGAAATATAGCAGTCTTAGATTTACGAAAGAATTCCTCATGAATATTTGAGAAGCAATTAAATTACACCTGCATACAGTTGCTATAAGTCATCTGATTTTCACTCAGAAACTTATTTTTCCTATTTCATGATAGTAATTTTGAGTAATTGCATACTGAAGAGTACAGAGGCTGGAAGAGCCTAAACATCCAGGATTACAGTGATGAAGTTGGTCCTAGGCACCACTGTGAAGTAGGAAATGTTTAGTTTGTGTTTTTCTTACCATATTAGGTATAATTATTAATGGAGGGGAAGGTATACAGCTGACATAGACCAGGGACAATGAGCCTCAAAGAGGACCCTAACGTTTTTTTAAAAACACAACTCTGTAAACTCGACATTTCACTTAAAATCAACATGATACAATTAAATTACCTTACTTTATTCTTTGAAGATTTGTTTTCCTTTAAAGCTACACAGATGTCGAATAAAGAAAATAAATCCCTTTGACTTTTTTTTTAACTTTTTATTTATTTTTATTTTTTATTCTTTGAGGGCAGTGTCACTGGCCCTCAAACCGGGCCCGCTGGTGTCCCAAGCCAGCTCTTAACCACCACGCCCCTCGGCCGGCCCTCCCTTTGACTTTTTGAAGCAAACTAAATCTGTTCTCCTTGACTATTTTATCACCTGTACATTGATTTCTTTTATTGTGCTAAAATATACATAAAATTTACCATTTTAACCATTTTTAAGTGTACAGTTTTGTGTCCACTGTCCACTTATAAAGGTAATATATTTCATTATAATTTGTAAAACCAAGAAGGGCACATGTAATAAAATAAAAATCACTCCGAAATAAGTGCTGGGAGATAACACTATTTGATATAGTTCCTTTTTGTGTGTGCCTTCTATAGTGACTTTACCATCCTACCTGGATTTCTATCCCCAATTCTCAACTTCCCTTCCTGTGACCATTTTCCTACTAATTATTTTTTTTTTTTTAAGATTTTATTGGGGAATTGGGAGCGGGGAACAGCGTTGGAGAACCGGGAAAGGGGAACAGACAAGTTGCTGTCCTTTTGCTTTCTTCAGTCTAGTTGCGGAGGACGTTGCTTCACTGGTCCATGTTGGTATTGTCATTGTGCTCTTCCCAGATGAGGCAGATCGGTCGCCAGCCTCTGGATGGTCGCTCACCGCGGCTATTGGCAGCTCACGCTGGCTGCCAGCCGCTCTTGCTGGCTACGGGCCACTCACTGTAGCCTATGGCAGCCCACTGCAGCAGGGGCTGCAGACCACACCATTGCCAGGGCTCGCAGCCCAGCTCCAGGTGGAGCTGTTGTTAGCTGTAGAGGGCAGTGTCACTGGCCCTCATATGTGGGATCCGAACCGGGGCCACTGGCATTCGAAAACCAGTTGTTAACCAATGCGCCCATTTTCCTACTAAATTCTTAAAGTAATGAACAAGTTTTGAAATCTCTGTCTCCATTTATTGCTCCCATCCTCTCCAATACATCATTATAATATTGTGTCATTTAAAATAATATTTTTAAATCCACTACGTAGCTAGCCAGTGTCCTATTGTTGAGCATTTGTTTCCAATTTTCCGTAATTATGGAGAAGGCAGCAATGAGTTCTAGACATAAATGAACGAATCCTTAGACATAAAATTTTCATTCACATTCTCAACAGTTTGCTTTTTTTTTTCGTTTTTTTTTTTTTTTTTTTTTTTTTTTAGGATAAATTCCTACCAGCAAAACAACTGGGTGAAAGGTATGAACCTCATCGCATTGGGTATGAAAACAAGTCGACTTTATTTACATTTGCATCTTGATTGTTGAAGAGGAGCCACATTTTTGTTTCACGGATTTATTGATCATTTGTATTTCTCCTTTGTGAACTTACAGTCTAGGTGATCTTAAATATTTTCTAACGGGGACATTTATTTTGAAAAGACTAAAGGGGAGGAGAAGGAACAAGTCGGGACTCACTTCTTGAGTTCAAGGAACGGAAACTGAGCCCCTCAGATCCCTTCTTAGGGCCTCATCTATTACATGGAAGGTGGAGGGGATGCTCATGAAACCCACACAGACCCTGGTCTAACACTGCAGCTGCAGAACAGCGACTGACAACCCCCCGCACAAAGTAGTCTCTCAGTTGCCCCAGGTGTCCCCACCCACGCAACACTTTATTTGTCCCCCAACTTTTGCTGGGACCTCTGCCCTGGGCCTGTCCAAACCGCAGGGGTAGCCGTGCAGCTGCCCGCCTGCTTTTACCTGTCAGGAGATCCCGCGGAGCAGAGGCTCCTCAGACCTAGCGAACTTCGCCCGCCGCTGCGGGAGTGCCGCTAGTCTTTGTTGATTATCGTTGCTAGGAGACAACAGGCCGCGCCTGCGCGCGCCGCGGGAACGCGCGCCTCAGCCGCGCCAGCTCTAGCTGGGCGGTCCCAGGTGCTCACTGTCCCGCCGGGATAGCGGTCAGTACCTGAAAAGCCACGTGAGTCCTCAGTTCCCTGAATCCCGACGAGGACGGACGCTGTATTCCTCGTCTTCTTAGTTGTTGAGGTCCCGTCCTGGTGAAAACTGGAAACTTAGAGGCAGTGCTGCCTCAGATTCTGGACAGAGGACTGACTATGGATTTAAACACACTGAGATGCTGCTGTATCCTCCCAGCAACAAGCCTCAGTCAGAACCTCCCTGCGGGTGACTAGTAAATCGCCACTTCCTGCCGGGGCTCCCCTAATCTGCAGACCCGCATTGCCAACTTTCCATGCACCACCATGGGGTACTTATAAGGTACCTTGGACACCTCCCCTTCCTCCTTTCTTTCCTCTTCCTGGCATTCCTCACAATAGTCTAGAACGTGTTTGTTTTCCTTTTTCCTCTTCTGCCTCGCCCCCCCTATCCAATCAACAGTTTAGTAATTAGCCCTCTATATTCCCGTCCCTGCTCCCCCTTCCCCCATCCTCTCTCTTACATCCTTACTGTCACCCCAGTCCAGGGTCATCATTTTTGGCCTTCTAACTAACTGATGACTTCAGTTTCTCTCTCCTTCCAGTTCTTTCTACATACCACTGACACATTAACTTTACAGAAATTATGGCTCTACTCAAACTTCACTGGCTTCCTAAGTAAAATCTAAATTTCATAGCCTGATATTCAGAGCTATCTGCTCGTCCCTGTTCTATCTGTGCAGACTATTTCCCACCACTCGCCCACCAGCAAGCCCCAGCCAAACTTACCATTACCCCCAATTTTTCCATTCTCCTGTAGACTTTTGCTCACTCTGTTCCTTCATTATCTATCTATTCAACAAATATTTATTAAGCGATTACTATTTGTCAGGTCATGTGCAACTCTTGGAATATTCTTATATTTCTACTTAATTAAACCCAGCTCAAGAGTCATCTTTATAAAATACTCTTTGATTGACTTGAGCAAAAAATTTCTCCCTCTCCAGAATTCCTCTTACACTTTTCGAACTCTATCTCCTGCCTGCTCCCTTTGGTCCCCCAGCTCTAAGAGTGTTTGGTGCTTCTTAACCATTGCTTCTTTCTTATCCCTTTATGTCTCCTCACCTTTTAGATGATCTGATGAGCAGCTTATATACATATTTAACAATTCTTTGTGTTATTTTATTGTCAACTAACATGTGATTTCTGTCTCCTGATTGGACCTGGAATATCACTCCTGGATCTTCAGCCTCTCCCTCTCTTCCAGCCCTTTTCCCTTCAGCATATGTGAAGCCTCTCCTAGGCCTCATGCAAAACCCAAAAAACCCTCCTTTGATCCTGGATCTCCTTCTAGCTATCATTTCATTTCTTTCTTTCTCTTCTTGACCATGACTTTCCAAAAAAGTAGCCTGCTTTTGATATTTCCACATTTTTAACCTCATTCACTCTTCAAACTATAATGATCTGGTTTGGTCCCACCCATAAAGCTATGCAAATCCATTAGCTATTTCTTAGACATCATCTTCCTTGATGACTGCTTCCTTGATGAGTGCTGCATAGAAAACTCTTGATGATACCTCTTTTTTTTTTTTTTTAATTAGGTAACAGTGTGCTTTTTCCAGGACCCATTAGCTTCAAGTCAAGTCTTCGTCCTTTAATCTAGTTGTGGAGGGTCCAAGTCCAGTCGCCATTTTCAATCTAGTTGGGGGAGTGGGAGGACAGCTCACCATCCCATATGTGAGTCAAAACGACAACCTTGTTGTTAAGAGCATGCGCTCAAACCAACTGAGCCATCTGGCTGCCCATGGGCAGCTTTGTGGCAGCCCAGCACTCTGATACTCAACTCTAGGCTTATACATCCTTCCTCTTACTGGACACCTCCACCTGGATGTCCACAGGCATCTCCAATATTAACACAACCCACCTAAACTCATCATTTCCCCAATATAAACACAATTTTTCTGTTTATCAAGGGGTACCGCCGTTCACCTAGATACCAAAACATGAAGTGTCACAGTCTTCCTAGAACTATCCTTTATCTGGATTCATCTAACAAGCCTTCTGATAGGCCTCATGTCCTCTACCTTCAACCATGCTTCAATCTATCTTCTCCATGATGATCAAAGTTATCTTTATGATATGTCTCTGTCTTTGCTGGCTCCCAATCATGTCACTGTATATATGATGAGATGCAACAAGATTCTGAAATTGCCATTCAAAGCCTTGTTCTGGCTGACTCCTCTCTACTAAAACAGCTTCTCTAATCACTAAAAGAAAGCAAACTGCTCATAATTCTCCAAATAAGCCATGACATTTTATGCCCTTCACACTCCTAATCAGCCTGAAATCCATCTATTGTTCTTTCAAAATTTATTTTAGTCATGATTTCCTCCAGGAAGTCTTCATTGGATTCTCCAGACAGTAAAACATTTCTCATTTTGTGCCATCACTGTACCTTACACTCTGCTCTATTTCTGCTGTTTTCACATGATATTGTAATTTATTTGTTTATATGTGTGTCTTCCTACCTCAGCTGTTTTTAAGTATTCTTCAAATAACTAACATTTGTTGAATGCTCATTATGAGCCAGGCAATTATGAAGTGGTTAAATTATATCATTAAATTCCCATCATAACCTTATGAGGAATAAATTGGCATAAGGTCACTCTACTAATAAATGGCAGAGACTTGAACTAAGATCAGCTTGACTCTTATAGACATGTTTCTGAACCAACACATCATCCCAGCCCATCCTGAAAAAAACAGTGTTACAAGAAATTTTAAAGAGTTTTCATAAAATCATTAAAATTGCTGTTTTAATGATTACAATCTTTGTTTCACAGACTTAGTCTTTACTGCAAATGTCAATTTATTTTTTGGTCCTTCCTATTTATTTTACCACATATAGTTGTATGACTTTTTTCACATTTTTTTCAATTTATTTTATTTTTTTTAAGATTTTTATTAAAATATAGCTAACATACAATATTATATTAGTTTCAGTTGTACACCATAGTTATTCAACATTTATATACCTAAGGAAGTGATCACCATGATAAGTCCAGCAACCATCTAACACCGTACTATACTATCACAATATTATTGACTATATTGCCCATGCTGTACACTATATCTCCATGACTTACTTGTTTATACCTGAATATTTGGACCACTGATTCACCTTCACCTTTCCCCATTTAAAAATTTTTCAATTACAGTTGACATTCAGTATTATTTTATATTAATTTCAGGTGTACAGCAGAGTGATTAGACATTTGTGTAATATAAGAAATGATCTTCCTTACTGGTCTAATACTCACCTGGCACTCACTATACATAGTCATTACTGTATTATTGACTATATTCCCTATGCTGTATTTTACATCCCCATGACTGTTTTGTAACTATAAGTTTGTACTTCTTCATCCATTCACCCCCTAACCTCCTCCCACCTATCACCCTGATGAATCTAGTACCCATCTCCATCATACATAGTTATTACAATGTTATTGACTATATTCCTTATGCTATACCCTACAACTCTATCATTACTATGTGAAAAACAATTCGTACTTCTTAATCCTCTCTCCTTTTCACTCATGACCAATGCCCCTTTAATCTGCAACCATCACTATGTTCTCTGTATCTATGAGTTTGTTTCTGTTTTGTTTAGATTCCACATATAAACACAATTTCATTGCTTCTGTCTTTCTCTGTCTGACATACTCCACTCAGCATAATACCCCCCAAGTCCATCCATGCTGCTACAGATGGCAAAAGCCTATTCCCTTCCACAGCCAAGCAATATTTCATTGTGTATATGTACCACCTCCTCTTTATCCATTCTTCCATCAAAAGACACCCAGGTTGCCTCCACATCTTGGCCATTGTAAACAATGCTGCAATGAACATATGGATGCACATGTCTCCTTGAAGTGTGTTTGGGTTTCTTCAACTAAAAACCCTGAAGTGGGATTACTGGGTCCTTTTTGTCTTTTTTAAAAAGTCTATTTTGTAGTATAAGTATGAATACCCCAGCTTTTTGTTTGTTTGGTTGTTTTTTTTTTGTTTCCATTTTCATAAAGTATTTCTTTTTTATCCCTTTATTTTGCATCTCTATGTATCATTCAATCTTAAGTGTCTCTTGTAGGCAGTATATGTAAGAGTCTTGTTTTCTGATCCACTCAGTCCTCCTGTATCTTTTGAGTGGAGCATTTAATCCATTTACATTTAAAGTAATTGTTGATAGATATGTAGCTATTACTATTTTATTATAATTTTGATCTCTCTTTTTTTTTTTTCCCGTCTTAAAGAAGTCCCTCTAACATTCCTTGTAATACTGGTTTGGTGATGATGAACTCCTTTACCTTTTTCTTGTCTGGGAAGCTCTTTATCTGTCCTTCGATTTTAAATGATAGCCTTGCTAAGTAGAGAGAGTAACCATGGTTGTAGGTCCTTGCTTTTCACCATGGTGAATATTTTGTGCCAATCCCTTCTGACCTGCAAAGTTTCTGTTGAGAAATCAGCTGACAATCTTATGGGAACTCCCTTATAAGTTACTAGTTGCCTGTCACTTGCTGCTTTTAGGATTCTCTGTCATTAATCTTTGCCATTCTAATTATAATGTGTGTTGATGTGGGCTTGTTTGGATTCATCTTGTTTGGGGCTCACTGCACTTCGTGAACTTGTATGTCTATTTCCTTTGCCAGGTTAGGAAAGTTTTCAGTCATAATTTCTTCAAATAGGTTCTCAATCCCTTGCTTTCTCTCTTCTCCTTCTGGTACCCCTATGATGCGAATGTTACTATACTTTCTGTTGTCCCAGAGGTCTCTTAAACTATCCTCATTTTTCTTTTTTCTTTCTTTTTTCTTTTTTGCTGATCCAATTGGGTGTTTTGTCTTCCAAATCACACTGATTCAGTCCTCTGCCTCATTTAGTCTGCTGGTGATTACTTCTAGTGTATTCTTCACTTCAGTTATTTTCTTCACTTCTGACTGGTTCTTTTTTATGGACTCTTTGTCCTTTTTTATGGTCGCTATCTCTTTGTTGAAGTTCTCACGAAGTTCCTTGAGCATCCTTATAACCATTGTTTTGAACTCCATCTCTGGCAGGTTGCTTGCCTCCATTTTGTTTAGTTGTTTTTCTTGGGTTTTCTCTTGTTGTTTCATTTGGGACGCATTTCTTTGTTTCCTCATTTTGGCTGCCTCCCTGTGTTTGTTTCTGTGTATTATGTACAACTGCTATGTCCCCCATTCTTGGCCATGTTTCTTTATGTAGTAGGCACACTGTAGGGACTAATGGCATAGTCTCCCTGGTCACCGCACCTGGTGTTCCAGGAGTGTCCCCTGTGTGGGTTATGTGTGCCCTCCTGTTATAGTTGAGCCTTGGTTGCTATTGGCACATCGGTGGGTGGGATTGATCCTCAGCCTGATTGGCTGTGCAGTTTGGCTTATAGGCTGCTGCATGGGTGACTTACCCCACTGAGTGGGATTCACCCATTGGGTTGTGGTGCCTGTTGAGATTGCCCTTTGGATGTGCCACTTATGGGGTTAATTGGGCATTGCTCTGCTTTGGTTTAAAGCCACCTTCCAAGTATGTTGGTCCTGGGGTCTCTTGGGAGGGGCTCTGGTGCAGGCCCAGGTCACCCACTACCTGTGACAGGCTGGGAACTACCTGGTAAGAGCTACAACAAAGTGATCCGTGGTTGTTCACTGCCTCTGCTAACCCAGGAGGTGCATGAGAGAGGCCACACTGTGAACCAAGGATGTCTGTCACCAGTACTTGGTCTTGGGTAGCTCTGCAAAATGCAGGGACACCCAGAGGCCTGCTGCCACCTGCTGGCTTTCTTAATGTTCAGCTACTGATAAAGCCTCATTTGGTATGCAAGTTGGGTGAGGCAGGGTCTCAGGGAGTCACTAGAGGGGGAAGAGTTGTGGTCACCAGGTTAATATAAATTCTGTTTTGGTGCCAGTGCTGAACTTGAAGCTATTGAGCAAAAGGCACAGAGCACACAGAGGCCAGTCAACACTGCTTGGGGTCTGTTGGACTCTCATAGTTTTCCAAGAAAGAATACAATGGGGATGGGGCTGGATACTAATGAAGAAAGTGCTTCCAGCATTGGGGAAATTGGGTGGGGCAGGATCCCAGAGAGTCAGCAGATTGGAACAACGGGGCTAATCAGACCAATCAGATTCAGATTTGGTCTGTGGGGGTGGACTCAACACAGGAAAGATGGCGCCTGTTTGCCAGCTGCATAGGAGGTGGACCTCCTCACCGGGAAATGGTGACTGTCCTGCAGCCCTCAACCAGAAGCAACACAACTCAGACTGTCCCCTGTATGTCTCTGTCACCCCCAGAATTGCTGTCCCTCTGCTGGAGCCCAACGTGAGTGCCTGCAAGTGAGTGAGTCTATGTGTGGGCTTTTTAAGAGAATGCCTGTGTTTCCTGCGGCCTTCCGTCTCACCCAGATGGTTGGAATCCCCACTGTTTTTCACAGCCATTTGTGAGGGCTCCTCTTCCTGGCACCAGTACTCTAGGCTGGGAAGGCCTATGTGGAGCTGTGGTTTCTCACTCCTCTTAGGGGAACCTCGGTGGCCAAGATATCTCTCCATTTTCAGCTGCCACATGGAGGTTTGGATTAGCCAGTTCCACATCTCCACTCCTCCTAGCAGTCTTGATGTGGTTTCTTCTTTATATCCTTAGTTATAAAATTTCTATTCAGCCTGACTTCAGATGATTCTCCAGGTTGATTGTTTCATAATTTAGTTGTAATTTTAATTTGTTCACGGAAGGAAGTAGGCACAGTGTTTATGCCACCGTCTTGGATCTCCTACCACAGTGAAGATATAGAACATTTCCATCATTCCAAATTTCCTTCATGTCCCTTTGAAGTCAAACCTCTTCCTCCACCCACTTCCCTAGGAACAACTGATTTAATTTTTACCTCTAATTTTGCCTTTTCTAGAATGCCTTATACATAGAACCACACAACGTGCTGCCTTTTGTGTTTGCTTCTTTAATTTATATGCTTGTGAGATTTGTCCATGGTGTTGCATGTATTAGTAACTTGTCTCTCTCAATTGCTGAGTAGTACTGCCCTGCATGGATGTACAACATCCATTCACTAGTTGATGGATATTTGGGTTCTTTCCAGTTTTGGACTGTTGTAAATAAATCTGCTATAAACATTTATACACAGGTTTTTGTGTGAACATATGTTTCTCCCTCCTTAGGAAAATACCTGAAAGTGGAATTTCTGGGTTTTATGCCATGTGTATATTTAATGTTATGAAAAACTGCCAAACTGTTTTCCAAAGGAACTATACTATATTTGCATTCCCACCAGCAATAAGTGAGAGATGCAATTGTTTCTATGCTCTACAACACTTGATATTGTCAGTCCTTTTAATTTTAGCCATTCTAGTGGGTTTGTAGTGATATCTCCATTTTTAATTTGCATTTCCTTCATGACTAATGATAATGAGTTTATTCTCTGTACTTATTAACCATTTCTACATCTTTTGTGAAGTATCTTAGTATTTTTTTCTACTTTTAATTGGTGGTCTTACTACTATAGAGTTGTAAGAGTTCTTTATATTTTCTTGGTACAGGTCATTTATCATATATATAATTTGGAAATATTTTATGCCAGTATATACCTTATCATTTCATTTTTTAAAATTGTCTTTCAAAGATCAGAAGCTTTCTATTTTTAAAAGTCCAATTATTCATTTTATTTTTAAAGGCTAAAAGTTTTTTGTTTGTTTGTTTTATTTTTGTGCTAAGAAATCCTTGTCTACCACCCCATCCAAAATAAATAAATAAATAAAGATCTTCTCTTGTCTTATTTTATAAGTCTTATCTATTGACTCTTACATTTAGACCTGCAATCTATTATTTCAAATTAATTTTTATATATGGTATGAGATGGGGGTTGAGGATAACAATTTTGCCTATGGATGTCCAAATGTTCCAGTACCACTTAAAGAAAACATTGCTCTTTGTGCTGTTTGTCTATCAAATTATTTTGGAATCTTTGTCAAAAATAAATTTACCCTGTATATGAAGGTCTATTTCTGACTCTATTCTGTTTCCTTGATTAATATATCTTTCCTTATACTAATACCACTTTCTCTTGATTATTATAACTTTACAGTAAGTCTTGAAATCAGGTAACATAAGTCTTCTACATTTGTTCTTTTCCAGATTGTTTTGACCATTCTAAGTCTTTTGAATTTTCCTATAGATTTTAAATTAGCTTGTCAATTTCTACTAAAATATATCTGCTGGGATTTTGATTGGGATTTTATTGAATCTATAGATAAATTAGGGGATAATTTACAGCTTAATAATACTTAATCTTCCCATTTATGAATATGGTGTATTCATTTATTTGGATATTTAAAATTTTCTCTCTGCATGTATAGGTCTTACACTTGTATTTTTAAAAAATTCATATCAGTATTTTGTGGGTTTTGATGTTACTATAAAAAGAAATTTTTAAGTTCCAGATTTGATACTGTCATTTTTCTATAAATACTTACATATGTAGAAAGTATATGTGTGTGTGTGTGTGTGTGTTTGTGTATATACACAAACACACACACACACTGGTGACCTTTTCAGCTCACTTATTAGTTCTAGTATAGTAAGTTTGGGGTTTTTTTTGGTAGATTCCTTAGGACTTTTGATATAGATGTTTATGTCATCTATAAATAAAGGTATTTTTATTTCATCCTTTCCAGTCTGAATGTCTTTTTTTTTCTTGTCCCATTGTACTAGGTAACATTTTTAGTACAAAGTTGACTAAAAGTGGTAGAAGCTGACATTCTTGCCTTGTGCCAAATCTTAGGGAGAAAGCATTCAGTCTTTTTTTTTTTTTTTAATTTTATTTTATTTTTAATTAGTTTCAGGTGTACAACACAGTGCAATAGTTATACATTTTACCCCTCAAAGTGACAACCCCCCCACCCCCAATAGTTTCAGGTGTACAACACAGTGCAATAGTTATACATTTTACCCCTCAAAGTGACAAACCCCCCACCCCCAATACACCACCCCACACCCCCCCCATATCATATATATCTATTACTCTTCCTCTGACTCTCTTCCACAGTATAATCCACATCCCGTGACTATCTATATATATTCAATTACAATAGGTATACCACCTCCACTTTAGTAATACAGTGCAGTGATCAAACCTCTACTCCATCCATGAAATGGTCTCCCTAACAAGACTTATGATCATCTGACATTTCACAGAATATTTACAACATTATTAATTATATTCCCCAAACTGTTTTTCCTATCCCAGTAGCAATATTGTAGTTGCCTATTTTTGCTGTCTAATCCCTTCCCCTTCTCCCTCATTCCCATTCCTCTCCAAATTAGCAACCCTGATTTTTCCTCTATATCTATGAGACAGTTTCTGTTTACTTCACTCATTCATACAGTTTTTCATATTCCACATATAAGTGAGATCATATGGTATTTGTCCTTCTCTGACTGACTTATTTCACTCAACATTATAGTCTCTAGGTCCATCCATATCATTGCAAATGGCACGATTTCATTCTTCTTTATAGCGGAGTAATATTCCATTGTATAAATATACCACAGTTTCTTAATCCAGTCATCTACTGACGGGCATTTTGGTTGTTTCCAAGTCTTAGCTATTGTAAATTGTGCTGCTATGAACATCGGGGTGCATAACTTTTTTTGAATAAGTGTCTTGGTTTTTTCAGGATAAATACCTAGGAGTGGAATTGCTGGGTCAAAAGGTAGCTCTATTTCCAGTTCTTTGAGATACCTCCATACTGACTTCCATAGTGGCTGCACCAATCTGCAGTCCCACCAACAGTGCAGCAGGGTCCCCTTTTCCCCACAGCCCCGCCAGCACTTGTTGTTTGTTGATTTGTTGATGATAGCCATTCTGACTGGAGTGAGGTGGTATCTCATGGTGGTTTTTATTTGCATTTCCCTAATGACCAGTGAGGTTGAACTTTTTTTCATATGCCTGTTGGCCATCTGTATGTCCTCTTTAGAGAAATGTCTCTTCATATCTTCTGCCCATTTTTTAATTGGGTTGTTTGTTTTTTTGGTGTTGAGTTTCATGAGTGTTTTATAAATTTTGGATATTAACCCCTTATCAGATATATCGTTGGCAAATATATTCTCCCATTCAGTAGGCTTCCTTTTTGTTTTATTAATGGTTTCCTTTGTTGTGAACAATCTTTTAAGTCTGATATAATCCCATATGTTCATTTTTTCTTTTACTTCCCTTGCCCGTAGGGATGTATCAGTAAAAATATTGCTCCGGGTAATGTCTGCAAATGTACTCCCTATATTTTCATTTAGGATTTTTATGGTTTCAGGTCTTACATTTAAGTCTTTAATCCATTTTGAATTTGTTCTTGTATAAGGCGTAAGGAGATGATCCAGTTTCATTTTTTTGCATGTGTCAGTCCAATTTTCCCAGCACCATTTATTGAATAGACTATCTTTACTCCAGTGTAAATTCTTGCTTCCCTTGTCATAGATTAACTGTCCGTAAATGCTTGGATTTATTTCTGGGCTCTCTGTTCTGTTCCACTGATCAATGTGCCTGTTTTTATGCCAATACCAAACTGTCTTGATTACTGTGGCCTTGTAGTAGGTTTTGATGTCTGGTAGCGTGATCCCCCCAACTTTGTTTTTATTCCTCAGAATTGCCGAGGCTATTCTGGGTCTTTTATGATTCCATATAAACTTTAGGATTATATTTTCTATTTCTGTGAAAAATGCCCTTGGTAGTTTGATAGGAATTGCATTGAATCTATATATTGCTTTAGGCAGTATGGACATTTTAACTATATTAATTCTTCCTATCCATGAGCATGGTAGGTGTTTCCATTTATTTGTATCTTCTATGATTTCTTTCTTCAATGTCTTATAATTTTCTGAGTACAGAACTTTCACTTCTTTGGTTAAATTTATTCCTAGGTATTTTATAGTTCTTGACGCAATTGTAAATGGGACAGTTTTCTTAATTTCGCTTTCCATTAGTTTATTATTGGTATATGCAAATGCCACTGATTTCTGAACATTCATTTTATATCCTGCTACTTTACTGAATTCGTCTATCAGTTCCAATAGTTTTTTGATGGAGTCTTTGGGGTTCTCTATATACAGTATCATGTCATCTGCATATAATGACAATTTTACTTCTTCCTTGCCAATTTGGATGCCTTTTATTTCTTTTTGTTGTCTGATTGCTGTGGCTAGAACTTCCAGCACTATGTTGAATAAAAGAGGAGAAAGTGGACAGCCTTGTCTTGTTCCTGATCTTAAGGGGAATGGTTTTAGCTTTTCCCCATTGAGTATGATGTTAGCTGTAGGTTTATCATATATGGCTTTTATTATGTTGAGATATGATCCCTGTATTCCCACTTTGCTAAGGGTTTTTAACATAAATGGCTGTTGGATTTTGTCAAATGCTTTTTCTGCATCTATTGAAATGACCATGTGATCTTTATCCTTCATTTTGTTGATGTGGTGTATCACATTAATTGATTTACGGATGTTGAACCAGGCTTGCGCACTAGGGATGAATCCCACTTGATCATGATGTATGATCTTCTTAATATATTGCTGAATTCTGTTTGCTAATATTTTATTGAGAATTTTTGCATCTATATTCATCAGGGAGATTGGCCTGTAGTTTTCCTTTTTTGTGATGTCTTTATCTGCTTTTGGAATCAGGGTGATAGAGGCTTCATAAAAAGAGTTTGGGAGCCTTCCCTCCTTCTGGATTTTTTGGAATAGTTTGAGAAGAATAGGTGATAGTTCTTTTTTGAATGTTTGATAAAATTCACTTGTGAAGCCGTCTGGTCCAGGGCTTTTGTTTTTCGGGAGCTTGTCAATTACTGATTCAATTTCCTTGGTAGTAATCAGGGTATTTAGATTTTCTGTTTCTTCTTGCGTTAGCTTTGGAAGGTTGTATGCTTCTAGAAAATTATCCATTTCATCCAGATTGTCAAATTTGTTGGCATATAGTTGCTCATAGTAATTTCTTAGAATTTTTTGTATTTCTGTGATGTCTGTAGTCATTTCCCCTCTTTCATTCCTGATTTTGCTAATTTGAGTCCTCTCTCTTTTTTTTTTGATGAGCCTGGCTAGATGTTTGTCAATTTTGTTTATCTTCTCAAGAAACCAGCTCTTGGTTTCATTGATCTTTTCAATTGTTTTTCTGTTCTCTATATTGTTTATTTCTGCTCTGGTCTTTATTATCTCCTTTCTTGTACTCCCCTTAGGCCTCTTTTGCTGTTCTTTTTCCAGTTCCCTTAGGTGTAAGGATAACCTGTTGATTTGAGATTTTTCTTCCTTCTTTAGGTAGGCCTGCACTGCTATAAACTTCCCTCTTAGGACTGCTTTCGCAGCATCCCAGAGATTTTGGGTCGTGGTGTTTTCATTTTCATCTGTCTCGAGGTATCTTTTGATTTCCTCCTTGATCTCATTTGTGACCCACTCACTATTTAATAGCATATTGTTTAGCCTCCATTTATTTGTCAGCTTCCCGGATTTCTTCTTATAATTGATTTCTAGTTTCATAGCATTGTGGTCAGAGAATACAGTTGAAATGATTTCAATCTTCTTAAATTTATTGAGACTTGTTTTGTGGCCTAACATGTGGTCTATCTTAGAAAATGTTCCATGTGCACTTGAAAAGAACGTATATTCTGTAGCTTTGGGATGAAATGCTCTGAAAATGTCTGTTAAATACAGCTGGTCTAATGTGTCATTTAAGGTCGCTGTTTCCACATTGATTTTCTGTCTGGAGGATCTGTCCATTAGTGACAGCGGGGTGTTGAAGTCCCCTACTATGATAGTGTTACTGTTGATCTCTGTCTTTATGTCTGACAATATCTGTTTTATATATTTAGGGGCTCCTATGTTAGGTGCATAGATGTTTACTAGAGTTATGTCCTCTTGTTGGATCGAGCCCTTCATTACTATGAAGTGTCCTTCTTTGTCCTTTGTTATATTCTTCAATTTAAAGTCCATTTTATCTGATATAAGTATCGCTACTCCAGCTTTTTTCTCAGTACCATTTGCATGAAATATTTTACTCCATCCCTTTACTTTCAGCCTGTATGAGTCTTTGGATCTGAGGTGAGTCTCTTGTATACAGCATATACTGGGGTCTTGCTTTCTTATCCATTCAGCCACCCTATGTCTTTTTATTGGAGCATTTAATCCATTTACATTTAATGTGATTATTGATAGGTGTGTATTTATTGCCATTTTCTTATTTGTGTTCGTAGTCTTTCATAGGTTGTTTTTCTCTTCTACTTAAAGAAGCCCTTTTAGCATTTCCTGCAAAGCTGGCTTGGTGGTAATGAATTCCCTTAACTTATTTTTTTCTGCAAAGCTCCTTATCTCGCCTTCGATTTTAAATGATAACCTTGCTGGATACAGCAATCTTGGTTGTAGGCCTTTATTTTTCATCACTTTGAAAACCTCCTGCCACTCCCTTCTGGCCTGCAAAGTTTCTGTAGAAAAGTCAGCTGATAATCTTATGGGGGTGCCCTTGTAAGTAACTTGCTGCCTTTCCCTTGCTGCTTTAAGGATTCTGTCTTTGTCCTTAACTCTTGCCATTTTCACTATAATGTGTCTTGGAGTGGGCCTGTTTGGAATCATCCTGGTTGGAACTCTCTGCACTTCCTGGGCTTGTATTTCAAAGTCCTTTGCCAGGTTAGGGAAGTTTTCAGACATTATTACTTCAAATATATTCTCAATCCCTTGCTCCCTCTCTTCTCCTTCTGGTACTCCAATGACCCTTAGGTTATTGCGTCTGATGTTGTCCCCCAGCTCTCTTAAACTATTTTCCATGTTTTTCATTCTTTTTTCTTTTTGTTGTACCTCATGGGTGATCTCTGCTATTTTGTCTTCTAAGTCACTGATTCGATTTTCTGCTTCATCCAGTCTGCTAGTGATTCCATCAAGTTTGTTATTTAATTCAGTAATTGTGTTCTTAAGTTCTAGCTGGTTGCTTTTCATGATTTCTCTATCCTTCTTTATATTTTCATTAATTTCCTTGAACATTCTAATAATCAGTGTTCTGAACTCTGTCTCCGATAGGTTGGTTACCTCTATTTCCTCTATTTCCACTGATTCAGGAAGTTTCTTCTGTTCTTTTATTAGTGTAATGTTTCTTTGTCTCCCCATTCTGGCTTACTCTTTGTGTTTGCTTCAATATAACAGATAGATCCCCTAGATTTCTCAGTCTTTTCTGGGTAAACTTATATGGTGTGTGTCCTTTATATTTGAATTACTCAGTCTCCCTATTCTCCTGTGCTTGTATCTGAGGTGTTCCTTGTGTCGTGCGTCCTCACTTGTTGAAGTTTTAGTTTTGATTACTTTTGGTTTGTCAGTAGGTGGGATTGACTCCCAGATTGATTAGCTGTGAGGATCAGCAGCTTCTGCAGTTTATGAGCTGCTGTGAGAAGATTGACTCCTCTGATGAAACTTGGACCCTATGGGTCTTAGTACCTGTAGTAACTTCTTTTTGGGTGTGACTCTTGTATGTCAAACCCAGAAATGCTCTGGTTTTATCTAAAGTTGGCCTCCGGGTATGATGATTCTTGTGTCTGTTTGTTTGGACCCACTGCTGCAGAGTGATTTTAGAGCATAACAGATCAACAAGAACAACCTCCGCAGCCACCAAAGGAAACCAAATGCTCGCACAATTAAAAACAACCAACCATCAAACTACAGTCAACTTGTACAGAAATATCAATCATACTAATGAAGAAAACAAACAGAAACAAAACAAAAACCACATACTCAATAATAACAGAAGAGGAAACAAAATAAAATACAATATCCTAAAATAAAAAATAGAATAAACATGAGAAACCGATTAGCTATACCTAAAAAATAAAAAATAAAAATAAACTAAAATAATAATAAAAAAAGTAAGAAAAATTTAAAAAATAAAATTTGCAGAAAAAAGGAAAAGAGGAAAAGTATAGCAGTGAGAAGAATGAATAAAATAAGAGAGAAAGTGAGGGTGGGGAAAAAAGAAAAAGAAAAGAAAGAAAAAGAAAAAGAAAAAAGGAAAAAATATATATATATATTTGTCTACACACCCATATATATGGACATATATTCACCTATATACACCTATATATATATGCCTATATTAAAAACTACAATATGATTATAATGAAATAGAAATAAAAACCAAAAACAACCAAGATAAGCAGCCAATAAAGGGAAAACAAAACAGAATAAAACCAAACAAACCAAAAATACCCGTGCTGGTCTAGGCTAAAGTCCACCAAGCTCTCTTCAGTTTGTCTGCTGTACAAAAATTCCTGTGCGTCTTGTGGGAACAGTAGGCCACCTGATGCCTAGCGTGATCCTGGCACTGCAGGTTTGCTGTACTTGAGTGTGGTTGTGACGTGTGATTGGTGGTTTTTACAAAGTCACTGCGTTTTTGCTTTTGCCTGTCCCAAGGCAGGCTGCACCCCCAAAGGCTCAATGAGTGTCTCTGGGCACCCTTTGGGTTGACAGCCGTGGAGAATTAAAGAATTCCTCACTACCAAAAGCCTGCTGCTAAGAATCTGTTAATTAGTGCCTCAGCAGATGAACCTGCCCTGCCTCCCAAGCCTTGCATAAAGGTGGGGGCGGGGTGGGTAGTCTCACTCTGCTGCCTTTACTGGGTGGAAATTCTCAACCCCCTGCAGGTAAGGATATCTTCCTAGTCTGCCCCTATTGCTCCCTTCAGGAGTCAGTTTAAGACTGTCTTGGCGGGGGACAAAGTTTGTGGGAGTGGGTGAGTTATTGGGTTTTTTTTTTTTTTTTTTGCTTTCTGTTCAAGAGTAGAAAAAGGGAAAAAAAATAAAAAACATAAAAATAAACAAAGCCACAGTTCCAACACTGTTTCAAGCTAAGGCCTTTGCCTCTTATGCTCCAGCGGAGTTCCTGCTGCTCTCCCAAAGGGTCTGCCGGGATTTAGGGAATTGCGCGCACCCTACCGTGTGGCCAAGATCCCCGCTCCGCGTCTCTCGGGGACCTGCGTCTCCACCCGGCACACTGCTTGTCCGAGCGAGTCCTCTTTTTCCCCTGCTCCCGGGTTCCAGGCTTCTGCCTCGGAGCCGGCGCGCCCGCGCGGATCTCCTGCTGCTCTCCCAAACGGTCTGCCGGGATTTAGGGGACTGCGCGCACCGTGCTGCGTGGCTCCGATCCCCGCTCTGTCTCTCCGGGACCTGTGACTCAGGCCGGCGCGCTGCGTCTCTGCGGGCGAGTCCTGTGTTTCCCCTGCTCCCGGGTTTAAGGCTTCTGCCTTGGAGCCGGCGCGCGCCCGCGCCGTTCTCCTGCTGCGCTCCTGGAGGGACTGCCGCCGGGGTTCAGGGGACTGCGCGCACCTTTCCACGCGGCTCCGATCCCCGCTCCGTCTCTCCGGGACCTGCGTCTCCGCCCAGCGCGCGCTGCTTCTCCGCGGGCGAGTCCTCTGTTTTCCCCTGCTCCCAGGTTTCAGGCTTCTGCGCTCCGCGGGACCCGGTGGGCACAGAGACTGATCCCTGAACCGGGAGGGTGCAGGGACTGATCTTGCCCTGCCGCTGCGGGGCTCTGCACCCTGCTTCCTGGGGACCTGGCGAGCCGTGTGTGCAGCTCGTACCTCTGCACAGTCGTCTCCTCTCTCTCCTCCCGCACTCGCCCGGCCTGAGGCTTCTGCCTCAGACTGCAAACCAATGCGCTCTTGCTGAACTCTAGGTGGGCCGCGGGCCGCAGGGAGCGAGCTGGGGCAACACTCACCGTGACTCAGCAGCCGCGGGTGCGGGCTACACCTCACGCTTCTCGCCGCCTTCTTCCCCTACTCGCCTGGCCTGCCCACCTTCCAGCAATCCTTGTGTGGAACTCTTAGTCGCTCTGTGTGATGAGTAGATGTCTCTTTGAAGCGTATTAGAAGTTCAAATTGTGGATATTTCCAGGGGAGATTTCATGGAGCCCTCCTCACAGCCGCCATCTTGCCCCTCCCCTCTCAAGCATTCAGTCTTTACGATGAACTGTAGGTTTTTGGTAAATGCCATTTATTAGGTTGAATAAATTTCCTTTTACTCCTAGCTTACCATTGGGGTTTTCTCCCTGAATAAAGTTTAATACAGTCATGTTTTTGTCAGCATCTTTTTAGATAATTATATGGATTTTTTGTCTATTAATATTGTGGCATTCATTACATGAAATTATTTTCAAATGTCACACCAACCTTGCATTCCTGGAATATACTCTATTTGGTCATTATGTGTTATGATTTTAGGTAAAACTGGATTTGATTTGGTAATATTCCCTGAAGGATTTTGCATTTATATTTGCAAAGGATATTGATTTGTAGTTTTCTTTTCTTGCAATGTCTTTGTCTGGTCTTGGTATTTATTGGGTTGTCATAAAAGTCATGATGCATTTTTGCAACAAAAATCATAGAAAAAAATATGTCATGACTTTTCCGACAACCCAATAGATAATGCTGGCATCATAAAATAAATTGGCAAGTGTTTCCTCTTTTTCAATTTTCTGGAAGTGTTTATGTAGAATTGGTAAGAATTTATCACCGAATTTATCACTGAAGCTATCCAAGCCAGTAATATTTTCTGTGGAAAAGTTTTTAATTATGAACTCTTTTAAAAATAGATACACAGATATTCAATTATCTATTTTGAGTGACCTTTGGTAGTATATGTAATGAAAGGAATTTGTCCACTATAAATAACTTCCCAAGTTTATTAATGTAATTTTTTTCATAATTTCTTATTATCTTTTTAATATCTGTAGTATCTATATTGATATTCCCTCTTTCATTCCTGATGGTACTACTTTGAAAATTGATTGATAATGACATGTCCATATATGACTGAAAATGAAAGAACTGTATATAAATAGTGTATTCTACTTGGTAAGTTGTTTCTCATAGGGGTTTACAAAGCTTGACAATTCTGAAATAGCCAAACGTTTTGGGGTTAAGCAAATAAATATGAAAGGCAGCCATACTACTAATAAGTAAGATTTTAAAAGATCAAATTATCTGAAAAAAGGCAAGAAAACAGTTTTCATTCATTGAAGAGAAAGTGATAATTTGCTATTTGTCACCTCGACTTGTGTAAACATAATTTCTGATGAAGGTGACTGTGAAGAATATGAAAGGTTTCGATCAGGAATTGCATGTGGCTGTTTTGAGCTGTAAATCATGTGTGCATGCATATGCATATGTATGTGCATGTGTAAAATATTTGCAGAAGCAAACTGAAACTTTTCATTCAAAAATGTGAGTCTATTTGATTTGTAAATGTTTTACAAACTCAGTATTTAATATATCTCTACTAATTTTTCTCCTTTATCATAAATATGTAATATAAATAAAATGTAATATTTTTTTTCACACCAAGCCCCATACTGACTCTTCCAAATCTCCTCCAGTTCATCTCAGTGTGACTTACCAATATTATCATTTTCAGAATGTGCCATGTTGTAGAAAAGTTTGAGAACCACTGATCTGTGTTGGATCTACAGGACATTGTCTGCAACAACCCTGGTGCAATAACTTGATATTATGCATACATGGAGAGATCATCAAATGTGTCTATTATAAACAACTTATAATGAGAGTTATTACCACTTCCCCTAAATCACTGCACTTCCTTTCCTTATATTAAGGTACTTGAGCAGCAAATCAGCTTTCAGAACATTGTGGGTGAATATGAACTAGGACTAGGGGGAGATAAGAAATCTGATGGATTTTTCTACCCCACTACAGACAACATTTCTTTTGCATCTGGATTATTACTGATCTTCAGACTCAGAATCGTTCTCCCCTGGACTCTATTACAGTCTATGTAGTTATTTCCATGGCTAGGAGACATTTTTATCTCCTCATATTATGTGTCTGCGGTACTGTCACCCTAATGCACCACCCAGTAGTACTATGGTTTTGGAAGCTAATTAAAGCTCATAAGATTATCAGCTCTCCCATATTAACAAACTGAGAGTCTTAGCATAACAAAATTCATTTGATTCAGTAGATGTGTTCCAGAAAATATGTTTTTGAAAATAATTTTTGAAATCTAATTATCCTTTAAGAACATTGAGCATTCATAATAGAAATCTGAGGATGAATAACTTTATATAGAAAAACAAAATAGCCCTTCAGTAAAAGAAAGCAATTATCTATTATTTATATACTTTATAAATCTAAATTTGCTTAAAGTGAGGGGGTATATCTGTATAATGTTGGGTATTTATAATATATTTCTTTAAATATATTCTTTGAATTCATTTTTATTCAAATTGAATTAGCCATGTTGATTGTCATAAATCAATTGAAATTTGCTGAAAATAAATAATAAAAATGTAAGACTTCTGTTTGTAACATTCAGTTCAGTGTTAGCCATGAAGAAAACACACAGTGTGGTAACCGTTCACCTTTTTTAGAGCTTAAGCATAACATGTACTGTAAATAGTTGCTCTTTTTTTCAACAGTGGATTGCAAGAAACAAGGCAGTTTCTTGCACCACATTGTGTTATTTAAAAGTTATCTGCTTTTTGGCTGCTGTTCAAGAGAGTTCTTTGCCTCCAAATCCTCTTTATCTCATGCTATGGTTGAAGTGAAATCTTGGCATAATTTCAGTGCATTTGTCTTGTACCAGAGGAGGAAAAAAGTTAAAGGCCCCAGAGATTGACACTTTCTACAAATGGTCATGAAACAGTGGGGAGCCCTGTAGAGTATTCACAAGGGTAATACTACTAAGCACCCACTGAGAAAAATAAGATCCCCTCACATGAAAGGCAGTCACACTATATAAAAGATCATTTCCAAGCCTGAAAGATTAAGTTTCAAAGTAAATAATGCTCATTGTGTAGTTGCCTCCAGGCCTTTAAAATCAGCTTAGCTTAGTGGACTGGGTCCATAAGTAGCAGTCATTTAATTCTTTTCTAGTTTAGTTCTTAATCTAGTTTTTACATTCTTTTGACTCTGAACTCAGCTTCTGTAATTGTACTATGGAGATAGCCACTTGTCACTTGTTTGTTAGAGTTTGTGAGGTTTAAGAGAAAACAGTGCCTCACATTTTTTTTTTTTTTTTGAGGGCAGTGTCACTGGCCCTCATATGTGGGACCCAAACTGGGGCTGCTGGCTTCCCAAGCCAGCGATTAACCACCGCACCACTTGGCCGGCTCAGGGTGCCTCACATGTAAAGAAAAAGATAACAGATATCTGAGAAACATATGCCTTCTCCCAGATCAGAAGGGATCTCCTTCAGGCTGGTGAAAGATAAGATGTCTGTGGATCTCAGAACAGCAAAGACCCAGGCTCTGCTCTCTGTCAGTGTCACAGGAAGCTGTAAGAACCAGAGAAGATGACTGTATTGGTGATTTAGGAGAAAACACTACGAGCTCCAAACTTCAAATCTTGTTAATGTCAAAACAAAATTAGATGTGCAAGCGACCTATTGGGGAAAGCCTATGAGTGATAAAGTAGAGAGGAAACAGGAGTAGGTGGACAGAGCCCTCAGACCATGATGCAGGACTGAACCTGTAAAAGGAGAGAAAGAAGAGGAGGATTGGGTAGGAAGAGCCGCAGACTGCAAGCTCTGGGGATCCCCAAAGCAAAGATTGTCCAACAGAGGAGCCCCATGTGGGCAGTGATGACCTTGCTCAGTAGCCCCACCAGCGCCGTCACAGGCCCAGAGGGGTCAAGGACGGCATGAGAGCAGCAGCCACTTAACTTCTCACTGCAGGTTCTTTTGAATCTGAGCAGTATATCTCCACAGCCACCACAGTGATTCTAAATTTCTAACTATGACAAAACAAAGAAGCCAAGAATAGCCAGGAGAATTCCGAAGAGAATAGTGAAGGGGGATTAACTTTATGAGATATTTTCTTTTTTACTTATTTCTTGAAGCACAAATTACATATAATAAAACACAACAAAGTATAATTTGATGAATTTTTGCATGTATATGTTTGTGTAACAACTGCCCAGATCAAGACATAGAAAATTTCCAGTGCTGCACAAGGTTCCCAATCAATATATTCAGTAACCCATATTTTGGTCTATAAGTCATGAATAATTTTGGCTGTTTTTGAACTTCATATAAATGGAATCAAACACTATACTGTTTTATGTAAAGCTTTCACTCAGCGTTATGTCTGTGAGATTCATCCATGTTATTTCTTATAGCAATAGCTCTATCTGTTTCATTGATATGATTATTCCATTATGTATTTCTTCTATTGTTATAAATATTTTGGTAGTTTCTAGTTTGAGGCCATTATGAATAAACATTTGTAATACAGTAAAACCTTGGATTGCGAGTAACGTGATTTACAAGTGCTCTGCAAGACGAACAAACATTTCTAATACATTTTAATATGGTAAATGAGTGATGTCTTGCAATACGAGTAGTTTGTTTCTGGAACGAATTATGCTCACACACCAAGGTATTACTGTATTTGCATTTAGAACACACTTAACTGTATCCTACAAGTTTTGATGTATCATTCAATTAAAAATATTTCCAATTTTCATTGTGATTTCTTCTTTAACCTATCGGTTACATAAAAGCATCTTGCTTAGTTTCCAAACATTTCAAACATCTTTAGGTATTTTATTTTGTTGACTTCTAGTTTATTTTCACTTTGATTGAAGAATATACTCTTTATAACTTAAGAGTATATTGAAAATGATAAGACTTGCGTTATGGTCTAGGTTATGTTCTATTTTGGTAAATGTCCATATACACTTAAAATGAATGTGTATTCTGCAGTTGTTGAATACATTATCATATATATATATATATATATATATATATATATATATATATATATATATATATATATTAATTGTACTATTCACGTCTTTTATCCTTACTGATGTTTTCCCTAATTTCTCTCACAGTGACTGAGAAAGGTCTGTGAAATCTCCAACTATGATGGTGCTTTCTTCATACCTTTGTTGGTATTTCCAAATTTTGTTTTATATATTTTCAAACTATGATATTAGGTACATACAAACTTAGGATTTTTATGTTTTCCTGTCAAATTTATCCTTTTATTGTTATGAAATATCCCTCCTCAAATTCTCTTCTTTTATTAATACCTAATATTGTTTTTTTTATGATTGCATGGTATATCTTACTTCAATCTTTTATTTATTTTTTACTTTTGATCTTTTAGTAGCCTTCCCCCCATGTCTCTCTTTCTGTCTTCACATGGAATTCTCTTTATAATGCAATGTGTCCAAACTTCCTTCTTTTTATAAGGATACCAGCCATTGGATTAGGTCCCACTGTAATTCAGTATGATCTCATTTTAACTTAACTACCTTTTCAAAGATTCTATTTCCAAATAAAATCACATTCATAGATATCAAAGATTAGGACATCCACATAGTAATAGGGGGGCACAATTCAATTCACAACAAACTGTATTGCCCCTATTTGCTTCCATGTAAATTTCTTTTAGTAAACCATTAGCTCTTGAGAAGAGGAACTTTATCTTTACACTCTTAGAGTCTAGCATAGCATCTGAGTTATACGTAGTTACTTAGTAAATGTATATAGAAAGCAACTGAACTGAATTAGAATAATGCTTGCATTGCTAAAGATTGACTAGGGAAAAATGTAGGAGAAATAATAGACCATTATACAAATATTTCATTTTTTGGCTCTGAATCCAAGTCTGTATATAGTGTATCTCTTAGTATACAAATTTTTGTTGTAGGCAGCAGAAAAATCCAGCTCATACTGTCATAAATTAAGAAGGAAATTAATTAGCTCATGCATCTAAAAAGTCCAGAGGTAGGTCATTTTTCATGTAATTCTTTGGGTCAATGATCAAGCAAGAGAAAATGTAGATTTCTTCCTTTAGCCATGACAGAATAACTGATATTGAACTAGCCATAAACAACTAGAAAATTGGACAAAATATCTGAAACAACAGATTTGAGACCCTATAAATGGTCAGGACAGTAATACTTTAGAGAAATGAAGCAAATAAAGTGAAACTAATGATCACCATTGATTGCTGCCTTGAGGCACTTTTCATATTGTACAACAAAGAGGCCGGTCCAAGCAGACCACAGTGGTTTCACTGAGCTGAAGAGACAGGGATTGGAGTTTGGGAATGCCGGGGTGAATGGAATTTTGCAAGAAAAAGAAAACTGTGCAGAACTAGAGCCAGAAACCTACAAATGTCCACAAAGGTCTATTGAGGTTTTAGCTAAAAACTAAGTTGCACATGTGAAGTGCAGAACTCCATGAGGCCTTGCAAACGTGCTATATAACCTGAAAAATTCTCAGTGCTAACAAGAGGGTGGAAGATATTTGATTTTCTTACTGGCTAGAATAGAGAGGTAATATTGAAAACTTGGAACATTCAGTAGAGACCACAGAAGCATTGCAACTAAATAGTGCTAAAGTAACCAAGGGTAAAGGCTACTGTAGATCCACCTTAACAGAGCTTATAAATAAGCATCAAGCTGATCTACAAATGAGTTGCTTACCAGGCATAAAAAAATTCAACATTATTTAAAGGAATTTAAAAAAATATTCAGATGCTCATAATATTCATGATGTCTATCAGCCAATAAAAAATTACTAGATATGCAAAAAAGAAGAAGGCTGTGACTCATGTCCAGGAGAAAAAAAAAAAAAGCTAATATAAATAGACCCAGAATGATAATCATAATGAAGTTAGTAATAAAAGACTATGAAATTGGTATTAAAAATATACCAAAGAATTAAAGTAATACATGAATATAATGTAGAGAGAAATGAAACTGTAAAAAAGTAACTTCTATTGCTGAAAAATACAAAACTTGAAATAAGAATTTACCAGAAAGACTTAACAGCTAATTAGACTCTGCAGAAGAAAATATCAGTGAAATTGAAGACACAGCAAATAGAAAGTCTCTAATATGAAATACGGAGGGAAAAAAATGTCTGGGAAAATAAAGAATTTTAATTATTTATATGACATGATTGTATCTGTGTAATTGGAGTCCTAGAAGGCTAGGGAGAACAGAAAAACATTTGAAGAAATAATGGCCAACATTTAAAAAAATTTGATGGCAAGTATAAATCCACAGATTCAAGAATCTCAACAAATCCCAATCAGGATAAAAACAAACAAAAATACACCACCATACATCATAGTCAATTGCCAAAAATCTATGATACAGAGAAAATTCTAAAAGCACCCAGAAAAAAAAGGCACATCGTATGTAGAAAAACAAATATAGAAAAAAGACAAGTCCTCTTGTATGGAATCATGCAAGCCAGAGGACAATATTAATATAGCCATTCCACTTTTCTTTTGATATGGTTTATGTTTATCTATTTCTATTCATTAACATTCAACATTTCAATGTCTTTATATTTAAAATATATATCTATTATTTTATAATAAAATTATATTAAAAATATATCAAATATATTTAAAATATATCTTTTAATAAGCATGTGTTTGGCTTGTCTTTATATTCTGTCTGGTGATCTTTACTTTTTAATTAGAGTGTTTAGACCATTTACATTTAACTTTTAATATAGTTGGATTTATTTTTTTAATTTTTTAAAGATTTTTATTAAACGGGCCGGCCGAGAGTGCATTGGTTAAGAGCTGGCTTGGGATGCCAGCAGCTCTGGTTCGGATACCACATATGAGCACCAGTGACACTACCCTCTACAGCTAAGATGGTGAACAACAGCTCCACCTGGAGCTGGTCGGCTGTGAGTCCCCGGTGACGGCATAGTGGGCTGCCATAGGCTACAGTGAGTGGCCGACAGCGAGAGTGAGCTGCCAATAGCCGCTGTGAGCAGCCTTCCAGCTGTCAGCAATTGAACTGCCTCACCCGAGAAGAGCACAATGATGATACCAACATGGGCCAGTGAAGCAACATCCTCCACAACTAGACTGAAGAACAAAAAAAAGGATGACAACTTGTCTGTTCTCCTTCCCCAGTTCCCCAACACTGTTCCCCTCCCACAATTCCCCAATTAAAAAAAAATCTAAAAAAAAAAAAGATTTTTATTAAAAATATAGCTAATATACAATATTATATGAGTTTCAGGGATACACCATAGTTGTTCAACATTTATGTACCTAAAGAAGTGATTACTATAATAAGTCCAGCAACCATTTGACACTGTACTATGCTATCATAATATTGATTATATTCCCTGTGCTGTACATTATATCCCATTGACTTGTTTTTTTCTTTAGGGCAGTGTCACTGGCCCTCATATGTGGGACCGAACCAGGGCCGCTGGCTTCCCAAGCCAGCGCTTAACCACTGCACCACTCGGCCGGCCCCCATTGACTTGTTTGATACCTGGAAACTTGGGTGACTTATTGCCCTTCACTTTCCCCCCACCTTTTTAATTTTTCAATTACAGTTGACATTCAGTATTATTTTATATTAATTTCAAGGGTATAGCATAGTGTTTAGACATTTATATAATTTAAGCAGTGATCCCCCTGATTAGTCTAGTACCCACCTAGCACTATACATAGTTATTGATATATTATTGACTATATTCCCTATACTTTACATCTCCATGACAATTTTGAAACTACCAATTTGTACTTCTTAGTCCCTTCACCTTTTTCACCTTGCCCCCCCAACTCTCTCCCATCTATCACCTCAACAAATCTAGTACCCATCTGACACAATATATAGTTATTAGAATACTATTGACTAATTCTTATGCTATACCGTACATCCGCATGACTACTGTGTAACAACCAATTTGTACTTCTTAATCCCTTCCCTTTTTTTCACTCACACCTCCAACCCCTCTCCCATCTGACAATCATCAAAATGTTTTCTTTATCTATGAGTTTGTTTCTGATTTGTTTGTTTATTTTATTATTTAGATTCCACATATAAGTGAAATCACATTGCATCTGTCTTTCTCTATCTGACATACTCCACTCACCGTAATACCCTTCAAGTCCACCCATGCTGCCACATATGGCAAGAAACCATTTGCTTCCATGGACAAGGAATAGTCTGTTGTATATGTACCACCTCCTCTTTATCCATTCTTTCATTGAAAGACACCCAGGCTGCCTTCACATCTTGGCCATTGTAAACAACGCTGCAATGAACATATGGACACACGTCCCCTCAAAGTAGTGTTTGTGTTTCTTCAAATAAAAACCCTGAAGTGGAATTACTGGGTCTTTGTCTCTTGTTGTAGCCTTTCTTAAAAAGTGTGTTTTGCCTGGTATAAGTACGATTACCCCAGCTTTTTGTTTGTTTGCTTGTTATCATTTTCATAACATATCTTTTTTCCATCTCTTTACTTTCCATCTGTGTGTGTGTGTTCACATCTTGTAGGCAGCATATGTAAGCATAGGTTTTGTTTTCTCATCCATTCAGCCCTCCTATATGTTATGATTACAGCATTTAATCCATTTACATTTAAAGTAACTGTTGATAGATTTGTAGTTGACATTTTATTATTCATAATTTTGATGTTTTGGGTTTTTTTCCCCCCATCTTAAAGAAGTCCCTCTAAAATTTATTGTAACACTGGTTTGGTGGTGATGAACTCCTTTACCTTTTTTGCACATAAACATTAATATTATATTAACTTATTTTATTCTTGAATGTTCTAATGCCATTATTCAACTGGGCAAAAAGTTACCCAGAGATACTCAATCAAGCAACAAGCTTTCCAAAAGTCTTGTGGAGAATTAGAAAGGTTTAATTTCCTGGCTTGGCTAGTGTTGCCAGCTCATTCCCTGGCCAAGCCCTTAGACTCCATTGCAATATGGCTTTTATGACATTCACATACATCAGGGGTTAAATTATATTCTGAAAGAGAACAGATGATATAAAATGGAGTCATCAGCTTCATTCCCTCAGCACCAATATTATAAAATGATTTCACTCTCTTCAGAATAGGTCAAAGTAGTCACTAAGCTATGGAAAGACTGGGTTTTAGCCAGTATCATTTTCTATCTTTAACCACTTAAATAGCTATGTGGCCAACCAGCTCTCATTATGACCTTTGTTTGTCAGGTGCTTGAAAATAGCCTAGACACTTTTTTTCCCCAAAGAAAGGCACCTTACTGGGAAGGATGAGGCAGAAAGAGAGAGGGAGCCCTCAGGCTCACAGCAGGATCAAGGTGTTCCATTTTCTGGGAGAGCCATTTTGATTTGTGCTGCTGATGAAATTGCTCTCTGCTCCAGACTGACCGGCCTTGAAGGGTTGCAGCTCTCCCGGCTCAGGCAGGAGCTCCTAAAGGAGAGGCTAGGGTGTGTATTTTAATCTCCAGCTTGGCCATGTGTGCTTCCCAACATTAATGCTTACCTTCACTTTGACCCTTGCTGTGCACCCCTCATCCCCAACTTGGCTCTAGGAAGACTTTACCTTTATAAAGCTCAGACACAGCCTTCCAAAAAAAATTTTTTTTTTAAACTACATACAATGCTTGGCTGCTTGCTCTGCCTCTCGTGCTCCCAGTTTTGCAAAAGATTTCTAGAGTATATGTTGTTTACCCAGCTCTTCTTATGCTAAGAGAAAATTTTGCCCCTTCAAAAATGTTTACCATATTCACAACATCCCATGGAAGTTGATACAACAGGGAATTATTTCCCCAACATTCCTCTACTCTCGTATTTAATAATCCTGTGAACAAAGGAAGCAGATTAAGAAGCTATTTGAGGGGTGACTGGTTGGCTCGGTTGGTTGGAGTGAGTTGCTGATGGCACCAGAGTTGCAGGTTCAATCCCCCAGCATAGACTACTGTGAGCTATGCCTTCCTTAAAAGAGTCAACTATGCCATTGTAGCATGAAAGCAGTGTGTAACCAATGACCATGGCTGTTCCCCAATAAAAATTAAAAAAGAAAAATGTAGAAGCTATTTGAATCTAAATCACCCTATATTTGAAACTAAATGAGATCCAGGGCAAATATAGATACACCCAATTTTTAAAGTAGCTAGGAACATCCTTCTTTCCCAAGGCTCCTTGGCTGGCACGGGCTCATGAGGGTTTCTTCATCTTTGTGAGGGTCTATAATCCAGGCTCATGGCCACAGATGAAAATGCCCTGAGCATCAAATGACTGGCTTTCCATACGTAGTATTACCCTCTCCCTGGCTATATAAGTGGATCTACTTCAGGGAGAGAGGGTGAGGAAAGCAAAGTCTTGGTATTTCTGGTATTGAAAGCTGTGCTGTCCGATGTGTTTCTACTAGCCACATGTGGCTACTGAGCACTTGAAATGTGGCTGTTCCAAACTGAGATGGTAAGTGTAATATACACACTGGATTGTGAAGACATAGTATAAAAATGTAACGTGTTCTTTCATATTGATTACATGTTGAAATGTATTTTAGATATATTGGGCAAAATGAAATATCCCGTTTCTTTTTGCCTTGTTATATGGCTACTAGGAAATCAGAAATTATGTATGTGGCTCTCACTATATTCTCTTGGAGAGCATATTTCTGCGTTTAGCTGGATATTTTTTTGGGATTGATATTCAAGCTGTGAAAAACATTCTCCAGCAGCAGAATCTGGCACAACAGCAGGCTCTTCAGAGAGCAGGGCTGGCATTTTAAAAATTCACTCTGGGTTTGTTAAGTGGTTTGCAGCTGAGAAGCTAGATGAGCTGAGTTTCTACTGTATGAATTTTAAAAATGCTCAGAGGCAAACATTTCTTAAGAATTATAATATTCTGTGGCCATGTAATCAGTACATTATCAAAATATATGCTCTTTGATTATTATAGTAATCTAAAAATTGCTAATTATATAATAGCATGCTAACTACAAACACAGTTACAGATGGTACATTATTTAATTTTCCTGTTATTGGCAAACTCTGAAACATATTATTCCTAGAAAAATCAAAATTTGCCCCAAAAGTTTTAGACTCAGTCAACAATAGAAGTGCTTAAATAGGCTTTCAAAAATTACGAAGACAGTGTTCTTCCATGATAGTCACTGGGAAACATCTTCCAATGGAAGTTGAAGAAAATTGAGTACAGTAAGCAAGAGTGTTTCTGTTTGCAGAGGTTCTAATCCCCACTTTTAAACTGATTATTCCATTGCAAGGAGCTCACAGTTAGAACACTTGTTCTTTTTATATGTAACACTATTTTTACATTAAATAGCCATTGGAAAAATCAAAGACTCAACATCTGGAGGACAAACATTCTCTGAAAGCAGCAACACTATCATACAAATTTTGATTTTGTGCTTAACTCAAAGACTGCTCCACTTTGTTATTGTAAACAAGGTATTCAGAACAAAGACTGGAGAAATGACAGAGGGAGAAAGAGGGAAAGAAAGAGACTGTCAAGGAGGGGTGGGAGGAGGAAAGAAACCGGAATGGTGCATCTTCTGGAAGTTCCCCAAATCAGTGATTTGGTTTAATCTCGAATTCTATCTAAATTAAATACAAGCCCTTCCAAATTCCTTGAAATTTCTCTGATTGAAAAAAGCAAGTAGACTAATGAAAAAAATCAAGTTAAGTAATGCTAAGAAATTAGTCTTTAGAGCTTCTTATGTTGAGATTTAAAATATATTGTCCTTATAGCAACCCAGAAGCAGTGGCTCCCAGGCATTTCTTGCCTGGCTCTCCAGCATCCTTCTCACCACCATTCTAACAAGACCCCAACTTTCCCAATAGCAGGGTTTAGCTGTGACAAACCCCACCGCAGCTCCAGGGTGAGCCATGATTGGCTTAGGCAATGAAGGTATCCTAATTTCCAATCAGAGTAGTGAGACACCGTAAGAGATGTTTTGAGGCTATCCGTGAAAGAATTATGGGAGCTTCCTGTAGGTGCTTGGCACTTTCCCGATAGGCGTGATGAAGCTAGCAGTCCGACTTAGGCTGGCAGGTGTCTTGAGACATCTTTCTTTTTCTGTCTTTCATGACTTTAGAAATGTTCTTGCGTGTCCCAGCTTGTATCTTTTCTGATGAGAAGTCAGTGGTTATTCTTTTTTCCTCCTGTGTGTAACATGTCTTCCCACCTCTTCTCTCTATACTGCTTTCATGATTATGTATTTATCACTGTTTCTCAACAATTTGATTACGATTTTTTTTATTTGATTCGCAAAATTTGGAGCTATTATTTTTTTAAACAACCTTTTCTTCCAATGGTTTTTTAAATGTATTAAATTTATTGAGTGGCATTGGTTAATAAAATTATATTGGTTTCAAGTGTACAATTCCATAATACATCAACTGTATATTGCATTGTGTATTCACCAGCCAAAGTCAAGTCTCTTTCTGTTAGCACATATTTGATCTCCTTTACCCTTTTTATCTCCCTCCCAGCCTCCTCTTCCAATAACTTTTGTTTTCTCCTTTCCCCTCTGCTTCTGCATTCCAATTACATGTATCTGGACACAGATATTACTGTCCCACAGGGTGCCATGGCTCTGTTCACTTTTTTTCCTCTTTCTGCTTCAGTTTGGGTGGTGTCTTTTGCAATGTTTTTAAATTCACTGATTTTTTTTTTTTACCTGCATAACTAATCTGCTGCTAATCCCATTCAGTGAATTTTTTAAAAAAGATTTTATTGGGGAATTGGGGGAAGATAACAGCGTTGGGGAATCAGGGAAGGGGAACAGACAAGTTGCTATCCTTTTTTTTTTTGAGAGCAGTGTCACTGGCCCTCATATGTGGGACCGAACCGGGGCTGCTGGCTTCCCAGGCCAGCGCTTAACCACCGCGCCACTCGGCTGGCCCAAGTTGCTGTCCTTTTGTTCTTCAGTCTAGTTGCAGAGGACGTTGCTTCACTGGCCCATGTTGGTATCATCATTGCGCTCTTCCCAAGCGAGGCAGTCACTCCTAGCCATTGGACGGCCGCTCATGGTGGCTCTTGGCAGCTCACAAAAGCGCACGCCAGCTGCCAGCTAGCCCCACTGCAACCTACGCCGTTGTCGGCGACTCACGGCAGCCCAGTTCCAAGTCGAACTGTTGTTCACCGTCTTAGCTGTAGAGGGTGCAGTGTCACTGGCCCTCATATGTGGGATCCAAACCAGGATCCTGCTGCGCAGAGCTGGCATCCCAAGCCAACTCCTAACCAACGCTCCACTCAGTGAAATTCTTATTTCAGATATTTTTCATCTCTAGAAAGTTCCATTTTGCTCCTTTTAAGTCTTTTATTTTCCCTCCTTATTATCTCATTGTGTCCTTAGATACTTGAACATATTTTTAATAGTTTTGAAGGCTTTTTCTGCTGATTCCATCATTGCTGCTTCTCTGGACCTCTTTTTATTTTATTCTATACTGATTACTATTGGATGTGAGACATTGTGAATATTATGTTGTTGACTATCTGAATTTTACTGTTTCTTACTGTAAAGGGAGTTGAACTTTGTTTTGGCTACCAGGCAGTTAAGTTACTTGCAAGTCAATTTCAACATTTTGGGGCTTGTTTACAAGCTTTTTTCAGATATGTCTAGAGTAGTCTTTAATCAAGGGGGTACTTTCATCCTACTACAAAGATGTGGCCATTTGGGGATCTCTATTGACTGCCTTGAGTACCTAACAAGGTCTCTGTGTTCTGGTCAGTTATGACTTGACTATCTGCCAGCCCCCCATGATCCTTGGAAATTGCTCAGCTTATAAAATGGGCAGATTTACATATTTCTGGAACTCTATCTCTGCTGGTCTTCTATTGTAATTGACTTCTATTATATTTTCAGCTTAGTCTGAATGCAGCTGTTGGCTCTAAAACATGCCACCTCTGCATCATTGGGGAACGTGCACACTGCTACCAGCTTCCAAACCACACCATTTCTATTGCCATCCTGATAGATGCCTTGCTCCTGCTTCTCTCCTTAATTAAGTCAGTTCCAAGTAAGTCTTGTGTTCTTAGAACCTAAATCACACCAGAGACCCTAGCTAGATGAGAGTCTAGTTTTCAGCTTTCCAGTCTCTAAGCTCAGAGAGGCATACCAGGAGACTGGTATGGATGCTGAGCAAGCTAATACATGTTTGCTACACAAAACATTTCAAACCACCAGAAACACACAGAGTGAACTTCATTTTACCATCCATGACCAAACCATCCAGCTTAACCAATGTTAAAGTTTGTCATACTTATATCAGAATACTTTTAAAGACATAAAATTAAACAGATACATTTAAAAACCTATTTAGAATCTTTTGCAGATTTCATTCCTTTCCCCAAAGGTAATTTCCATTTTGAATTTTCATTGATTTTATTAGTACATGCAGGAAATATATCAAGAATATAAAACATATAAGTGTGACTACTATCGCCAATGCCAAATTTTCCATTATTTATCAAAAAAATATTTGTACATGTGTATAACTCCCGGGGTGGACACCTTCTTTTGGTCTCCTGATGTGAATTTCTACTCTGAGAAGAGGAAATTTTGGGAAAAGAGTTTATGATTTCCCAGCTATATCATTTCCTTCAGGTCCATATGCTTCACTCCCCACAGACCACAAGGGGTTTGCTGCCTCTGCCCGTTATTGACTGAGGTGAATAAGAATACGCATCCTCCTCTGTCCCAGATATCACCCTCCTTGACCTGCTCTGAAGTGAATACATACAGGAATCCATGAAGGTTGGATCTGTTCTTAACTGAAGGGAATGCCTATGGAATTGGGATATACTGGGACAGGTATCTGGGAGGGTGCCTTTCACTCTAGGTCAATAGGTTTTCTCCCAGGATTTCTAAAATCAAACAATTCTCCCCACACAAGAGAATCCATTTCTTCCTGAACTGCCCTCCCCATAAAAAATTCACTTTTTTCCATGAACATCATTTTGACTCTATTTCTTGTTAATGAATGCCCTGACTTTATTATGCACACAGACCATTCACAGCTAAATTGTAATTACTTCAATTCTGAGAGAAAGAGGAAGAAGGACCAGTGATATGGGAAGAAAAATCTCAGTGCACAAACATTTCACAAAACACATCAACAACCTAGACAATATTATTATACAAGATTTTAATCAAGATGTTTCCAATATGTGAATTATAGGACCCCCTCCTGTTTTACTTCTTTTCCAATATAATTTTATAAAACATACTGTGTTAAGCAACAACCCCCAACAGTAGATGATAGAATATTTCTGTCAATAGGGATCTGTTATAATGTGGTTGTGTGGCATGAAACAGGAGATATGATTCTAATTTCCCCATTTTTCTTTTACTTCCTTTTATTCAGTGACATACTTATCTTTCCAGATCTGGTTTCTCTGCGGAAGAAACTGAGATTGTGCCCTAGAGTGATTTTCTCTATGTTTCCGTCTACTTTTCTCTTTGTAAGGGGCAATGGTTTATCTACAAAGAATTGTTGCCCTACTATTAGAGTTTAGAAAGCAAGATGTACTATCTAATATGCATCACTTCTTTTCAGAGAGCTTTATTACCAGGAGTTTGGGGGATAGCTGACCTAGAGCCCTGACTAGCTTGTAAAACCTTAACTGATCTTTCTTTTCTTAATTTAAAAGATGGCAAAATGATTTTTCTTTTTTTAATTTAAAGGAAGGTGATTTATCTGAGAATTGCCAATAAATAAATGATCACAGATCATCTACAATCAACTTGCCTGAGAGTCAGAATAATGCACTGGAAAATCACAGACTGTAGAGTAAGGAAACGCTAGGATTGAATCTTGGCTCTTAAACTGAATAGATGTGTAATTTGGGGCATAGCATTTTACCTCACTGATCCTATTCCCTTACCTGTAAAAACAGATAATAATGTCTAACCCACAGATTTGTAAGGATCATATGAAATACATTTTGGGTGCTCCTGGCACGTGATATTCATCCTATGTGACCATTTATTAGTTACCTTTCTCAAAAATTAAATGATTTTGAAGGGTAGTCTTATACTAAGGCTTACAATGATTACTTTATTCTTTGAGGAAGTGAAGTTGATGAAAAAATTTGCAATAGAAATATTTGACATAGAAGTTCTAAGAATTAATTTTATCATTTTATCATTAATTTTATAATTTTATCATTAGTATATATGTATTGACCAGATAGACATTTACAAAATTTTAAAAACCAGGATGAACCCGGGAAGTAATATTTTAAATGTTTTATTACAAATTTTTGCTGCTTATAACATGAGAAATAAACATGAAAAGAACAAACCTTCTCATTCCTAAATATTCATCCAGGGACCCTCAACATTTAAAGCAACAATATATAAGCTCATCAGAACTTTTGTGGAACATTTTTTTCCCATTGGCTTCAATTATAATTTCAGACACATTCTATTTCAAGTTCATGTCACCTTGTGTTTAAGACTGACTGAGCCCAAATAACCATTTAAAGAAACTATGTTTAAATAAAGCAGTTAAATAAACTATGGTACATCCACATAATACATACCTGAAGTTGAAAAAGACCACTATGTGCTAATATGGGAAACATCACCCTAGTGATAAGTGAAAAAGCAACGTGTAAAACAGTGTATATAGGACTTCCGGTAAAACGGCGCAATAGACAGACGCTGTGCTAACTGCCTCCCAGGATCACACCAAAATTACAAGCAAATTATACAGCATTCAACCCTGGAGGTCCCCGGAACACTGGAGGAACAGAACCACTAAACGAAGAACTTAAAGAGGAAGCCGCGTCGGGTCTGGTAGGACAGGCGGAGACAGGAGAGGGCGAGCCCCGTGAGGGAGGTCCCAGCTGTGGGAGGCTTCTCCGGTTGGGGGAGAGACCCGCCGGCTGCACACCAAGCTCACCAGCCCAGAGCTCCTTTGCCGGGAAGAGAAGTTCTAAGATGGCCGGCAGTAAATTAGTAAGGACTCTCTGTGCTCAGCTGGGTGAGGCTAAGAGCGGCTAGAGAATCAGTGGGGCCGGTGCCCGGGCTTGCTCGCTGGTGAGCAGTTACCTGGTTACTGGTGGAGGGAGTGGCTGTGTGAGCCGGACCCGGGAGTCTGCGGGGACAGATTGAACTGAGCGCCTTTGGTGCAAAGACTAGAGGTTTTTGAACTGTTGTTCCCGTGGTGTGGAGCCTGCACGCGAGTGGTGTAGGGAGGACGCCATTTTGTCAGGCTTGGGCCCTCCCACGAAGGATCAGGTCCGAGACCCAATTGGTCTGGTGGAATTGGCGCAGAAGTACTTGTGTGCATGCGCGCGCATGCAGCCTTGGATCCCCACCCTCTGCCCGGCTTATACTGTGTTGCCAGGAAAACGCTGGGTGGGTGCCCTCCGGCTCCAACAGGCTGCTCACTGAGACCCAGGAGTGCATGAGCCGCCTCGGATCCCCACCCTCTGCACGGCTTGTGCTGCGTTGCCAGGGAAATGCCTAGTGGGAGTGATCCGGCTCCAACAGGCTGCTCACTGAGACGCGGGAGTGCGCAAGCCGCCTGGAGTCCCCGCTCTCCACTTGCAGAGTTGCCAGGCTGGTGATTGGTTGTCGGGCTGCTCGCCCTGATCTGCAAGCAGCTGATTGGGACAGGCTGAGACTGGGAGTTTTCCTGGGAGTGTTGTGCCGTGAGCTGTGTGCCTGCGTGATCCAGCCAGGGGTCTCCTGGTGATCTATCTAATACATCAAAGCAATCCCAGAGCGACAGCCAGAATGGGGAAACAAAGAAACATGTCACAAGTAAAAGATCAGAAGAAACCTCCAGAAATGGAACCAAATGAAACAGAGGGATCCAACCTTTCAGAGACACCGTTTAGGACACTGATGATAAGAATGTTTAAGGAATTTAGCGAGGACATAAAGAGGGATAGGGAAACCTTAAAAAACAACCTGTTAGAACTAAAGAATACAATAACTGAAATGAAGAACACACTCGAAGGAATCACCAGTAGAGTAGATGAAGCAGAGAAGTGGATCAGCGATTTGGAAGATAAAATAGCAGAACTTACCCAGTTGGCACAGCAAAAAGACCAAAGAATAAAAAACAATGAAAATAGTTTAAGAGCCCTATGGAACAAGGTGAAGCGCAACCACCTTCAAATCATAGGGATACCAGAAGGAGAAGAGAAGAAGCAAGGGGTCGAAAATGTATTTGAAAAAATAATGACTGAAAACTTCCCTACCCTGGTGAAGGAAATCAACATACATGCCCAGGAAGTGCAGAGGGTTCCAAACAAGCTGAACCCAAACAGGTCCACACCAAGACACATCATAGTTAAAATGGCAAAGGTTAAAGACAGAGACAGAATCCTAGAGGCTGCAAGAGAAAGACAGCAGGTTACATACAAAGGAACTCCTGTTAGACTAACAGCTGATTTGTCTACAGAAACTCTGAAGGCCAGAAAGGAATGGCAGGAGATATTCAAAGTGACACAAAATAACGGCCTACAACCAAGATTGCTCTACCCAGCACGGCTATCACTTAAAATTGAAGGAGAAATAAAGAGCTTCTTAGAAAAGAATAAGCTTAAGGAATTCATTACCACCAAGCCAGCATTGCAAGAAATGTTAAAAGGGCTTTTTTAAACAAAAGAAAGGGGTAAAAAAACTAACCCAGAGAGACAATTTAAGAAGATTGAAGTCATATCAAGCAGATATAAAGGAAAAACTGATGGTTGCTGGCTGGGAGGGAGTGGGGAAGAGGGAGAGGGGGAAGGTTTTGGACAGTGTATGTGGGACTACAATGTTGCCGCAGGGATATGGGGGCAGTTCTGGGAATGTAATTGATAATGTTGTGAAGAGACTATTATGTTGTGAGAAATAAGTTGGAGAAGGACAGGTACCATGTGATCTCCCTTGTGTGTGGAGTCTGAAGAGCTGAGTGAATGATCAAAGTAAACAGACTCTTAGATGTAGAGGAAAAACTGAGGGTTGCTAGTTGGGAGCGGGGTGGGGATGGGGGGGGAACGGGAAGGGATTAGACAGCATAAATAGACAACTACAATATTGCCACAGGGATATGAAACACAGTTCGGGGAATATAATAATGTTGTAAAAATTTTGTGGTGAGTCAGATAGTCACATGTCTTGTTAAGACCACTTCATGGATAGAGTAGAGGCTTGATCACTGCACTGTACACCTGAAGCTGATGTTGTACAGTATTGTATGCCAACTGCAACTGAATATGTGGATGGTCACGGGATGTGGAGTATACTGTAGAGGGGAGTCAGGGGAGTTGTGATGGATATGTATGATATAGGGTGGGGTGGGGTGGCGAACTGGGGGAGGGGGGTTTGCACTTTTGGGGGGTAAAGAGTATAACTATTGCATTGTGTTGTACACCTGAAACTAATACAAAAGAAAAAAAAATCTAAAAAAATAAAAACAGTGTATATAGCTTTTTGTGTAAGAAGCAGAGAAATTAAAATATAAATCTGTATTTGCTGTATGTACATATAGTATGACTGGAAGGGTACTTGAGAAACTCTCCCAGTACTATTATGGAGGAGAAAAGGATAGACAGGCACAAAAATAGGAGTGAGTTTTTTTAATGTATATATTTTTTATGATATTTTGATTTATAAGATGTAACGGAGTATCTATTAGAATACAGTTTTGTGGGGGTTTTTTTGAGGGCAGTGTCACCGGCCCTCATATGTGGGACCCGAACCGGGGCCGCTGGCTTCCCAGGCCAGCTCCTAACCACTGCACCACTTGGCCGGCCCTGAATATAGTTTTATTAAAGGCCATAAAAATGACATAAAATACTAGTTAGTGGAATAGCAGGTAATAGAATCACATATACAGCATGATGTCATTTTTGAAAAAGTGCATGTGTTCATATACATAGAGATATATAGTGGAATTTTCACCAAAATTATATGCATGGTAAGATTTCAGGTCACTTTGGTTTTCTGATTTATACTTCCCCTATTTTCTCACTTCCCCTATTTTCTCTTTCATCTTGATATCTGTCTTTGTTCTAACTTAGATGGATTTATGCTTGTTGTTATTGGGACCTCAGCAACATGAAGTCATAGGGAGGGGGAAGTTGTATGGAATCTGGATCAGTCTGCAGCTTGGAATTAAGCACTTTAGAGAGACCGGGTCTATTTCCAAAGGGATGCAGCAAAATCAATTTTGATTCAAACAGTTTAATATAAAAAAAAAAAAAAGGAAGAACTAGAACCATTTGCATACAGTAGCAAAAGTCCAAAAAGAGAGCCATTCTTGAGAGGGAATCCCAGGAAATGTTCTGAGTCACCATTTTCCAAGATGTATTTGGAAAAATACAAATTTCTATGGTTATTAATAGATTTTATGTGAACAAAAAGGGTTCTGTATTCAAGTTAGTTTGAGAATCACTGAGTTAGATAGTATTTCTTTAATGCCAGACTTCCCTGAGCCTTTAAGATGATACTTCATAATGTGAACCTTCTTAAGTAGAATTTTTTCTTTACAGTATTTCCCTCCTTTTTTTTTTTCTCTTTTTTTTCTTTTTGTCCCCAGAACTCATTTCTCTTCTCATCACCTTTCAGGATAACTCTTCCATTAAGGACATTTTGGGAAAAGATAGAAGGGACTGGATAGAACTGGGCAGGGTCCCAAATTTTCTGCCAAGCCGTTTGGGGTTCAAGTCAGGGCTCACTTCAGTGCCAAAGGAACAAAGTGCAGGTCCAATCTTCCATGGTATGGCACTAGACCCTGGGGAGCTCGGACTTGGCAATCAGGTAGATGTAGTTTGGAATGCCAATACCATTGCTTTCCAGTTGGGTGATTTAGGGCAAGTTATTTAATCCTCTGCAATCTCGCATTTCTTCATCTAAGAAATGGGAATAATAATCCCTCCCATAAGGTAGTGGTGAGAAATTAAATATGATATTATGTGTAAATCATTTAGCTTAATGCTTAACACAGTGAAATTTCAATAAATGGTAGGAGTTGTATTTAGTGTTTGGAGAAGGTTTATATATTTTTTGTTAGTGTTGATGTTCTTTAGGCCAGTCCAAGTCTTCACAGGGTAGGGGTATTTTGCAACTCAGTAGGCAATCCCATTTCCAAACTTTTCTCTTCCAGTTTCTACTAGACAATGTGCTTGAGCTATTGCTTTCCTCCAGGTCTGGTTGAAGAAGGCCATGACTCACAATATCTTTATTTCTTCTTCCTTTAGTCCACATTCCACGTAACCTGTAAAACATCAACTCAGACACTGACCTTTAATTAATATAGTGAAACTACATTAGAATAGGTAGCTGATCAGAAGATTATTTTTCACATGTTGCCATTTATTTCTCATCAAAATGTTGAAGATTCATTTTACATTAGCTAAGACTTTTATAAATTCCATGCTATAATAATCTTATGCTGCTGCTACATCATTTTGGGCTGGTGCATTAGGCTATCTGACATGTAAAGTGTTATTTATTAACAAAAATTAATAGTACCTACAATGATTATTATCACAAATAATAACTTTCTTAGCCTGGTTTAGATAACTCTGCATATATAACAAAAACTGTCACTACGCATGCAGAGTTATCTAAACCAAGCTAAGAAGAAAGTATCTGATTTGTGTGTTTAATTCAAACTATTTTTTTCTAAACTATTTTGTTTATTTTTAACGTATGCTTTATCCAGAAATACTTGCTTACATATCCTTTTTCTGCTCATAATCAGATTGTTTGGAGTCAACAGGATTCAGGCATATGGTTCTCACTGATTTGCTATCATAGGGAACTATTGGAACTGCCTGCTGACACTTGCAAATGTTTTGTCCAGATTTCAGAGGGGGAGGTGTATATACATACATATATATATATATATATATATATATATATATATATATATATATATATATGAAACTTCCTTTTACATTGGCTTATGAAAACAGACATGAATGCTTTTTTAAAAAAAATCCACAAGGGTTTCCCCTTTTCTACAAAAACATCTTTATTTCTAGATTTCAAATTGATGTTTTCATCCTTTTTTACCATTTAAATCAATTAGTCAAAGTTTCTAATTAGAAAGAGAAAAGGGTTTAATTAAAATTAAATTACTTTGCCAAAAGAAAATCTAACTTGGGACTGAACTCTCCTAAATCGTGTGTGTCTTTTCATTGTTCTGTCAACAAATATTCATTGAGCACTAACAGCATAAGACATTACATAAGACACTGTGAGTGAAATAGAGAAAAATTAGTCACCATCCCTTTCCTCAGCAGTCCTATAGTTTCAGAGGGGAAACAAGATTTAGACGCAAATGTTGGTAACAATAACAGCACTTACAGAGGAGTCATAAGGATGCGAGTAACGGAAGAGTGATAAAGTGCCGTTCATCATAACTCAGGCAAGGAAGCGATTAGTGTTTCCTGAGGGAGAATTTGTGCCTGCTGAAGTGTGTCCTTTCCAACATTCTCTCTTCCCATTCACTCTTTCTTCCAATCAATGCTTGGTGATGTCCTTGCTCTGTGCAATGGTTGGGTTAGAAACTCAAACCAGACATCTCACAGGCTCACATACACCTGGGGGCCAAAACAGGCCCTGAGACATAAAATATATACAAAAACTTAAAAAAAAAAAAAGTAAAAATCTAATCAAGGTGCTGATTTTAAATCTAGAAAATTAAGTTCTTGTTGTCTGTGCATATTAACTTAGAAATAGCCCTCTTTGACAAAAACATCTACCAAAGTTTGACTTAAGGTTTGAAACAGGACGGATTTAATTCTCTGAACACTGATAAAGGCCGGAAGGAAGATGATGAAGTTGTGACTGCCACAGGAAGTACCCTATGCACAGAAAAGAAACACCGGGAGCAGACACCAGCACAGGCTGAAAATGTTTGCAAACTGATGCCCTAGAGCACAGCGTGGGCAAGAAGGAAACTTGGAGCACATTAGTCACGTCCTCACTGGAATAGTGGGAAGGCCAGAGTCAGCCTGTGGGGGAAAGCAACATTTAAAATAATCTTACTAAATTAAAGAAGTGGTCAGAATGCTTTTTTAACTTCACTAAAGATAAATGCAGGGTAGTGCCTTCAGAAGAGGGAAATGAAGTGGAGAAGTGACTGGCTACAGGCGAAGACGTGTCTAAACAGGAGCCATCAATGAAAATGGACGACTTGGAGCCAGTCGTAACGCCAGCTTTTAAAAGGTTGCACAGTGTAAGGATTCACAAATGAGTGATTGGGGAAATGGGAAACCATCCTCCCTTTATATTTGGTATCAGTCAAACTCTTCCTGGAGGACTGTGTCCATTCCTGAGTTTCATAGTTAGAAGGACACCAAGAACTTGGGAGCCTGTCTATCCCTAAATTCAACCATGTTTAAAAATTAAGACCTTAAAGGTTAAGAGAATTGTCTCAAATAGAGCATAAACCTTAGTTTAGACAAATTCTCCTCTAATTTTTAAGTCCCCTTTGCTTGAGCCGGGGAGAGAGGGTTTACTTCCATCCACTGCTATTGTTTCCTCTTGTAAAAAGTCCCGCTTTTTTTGAGCTCCATGGTTTTCAGCTCCCCTTCTTGTCATTGTCTTCTATCAGATTTCTGGTCACTCACTTCTCTATTATTTATCAAAGCCTTAGCATCTGACCTACAAGCCCTGCCTTATCCCCACTAGCTTCAATGCACAAGCAACAATCCATTTGACAAAATGGCCCCTCATTCCTCAGGTTATCATGTCCATTAGTTTACTGTGAGCCATCTACTCCAGCACACATGCATTGGGTTTGCCATCACTCACAACTCCTCCTTCAGAATCACTGATGCAAATATCCTCTGCACACCACTGCTCCTCCCACAGAGACCACTCTTCAACTTCATCGACAGCCTTTCCTTGCACTGAACTTCTGTCTTGACTTCCCTTCTTAGCAGAGCCTATGGTTCAGCAACTTTGTGACACTTTCACCAATACCCTATACTCCCTTGCCCCTTCAGAGTTTTGTTTCCCTTGTCTGGCAAAATCTCACCCCCCTTGAACCCAACCATGTACATCCAGTCCCCAGCAGCTGAACCCTTCTGAAGAAAGTGACGCAATAGAACAGATTGGTTTTACTGTAAATGCATAAAAACTAATCTCAGATGAACCCTCTCACATTTCTCTGATTAACTCACTCTTCTCTCCACAAAAACTATCTCAAAGTTTCTCCCCCGCAATGCTGACAGCTTCCCTCATACCACACACACAGGCAAACACATTTGCCCCTTCCCCAGTCTCAGTAGAAAACTTGCATGCTACAATACAAAAAAATTGAAGCTGCAACATGAGGACTCTTTCACAGTCTTGATACCAAACATTTGTAATTATCCCTCTACCTGGGCTTTGGGACACTCCCCACCCATCTCCTTGGGAGCCTTATTGTCTCTAGTAATTCTTCACTCTCAAATAGAATCTCTCTCAGCTGAATCCTTTTGTGCATGCCTAAAAGCTGCCCATGTACTCAGCCTCTTATGCCCACTCAACCATTTCTCTAGTTTTTTTCTTTGCAGTCAAAGCACTTGAGTTTTCTAGCCTCACTGCTTCCCTACCCCAACCCCCATTCTCCACATACTCCCCAACTTCTCATTCTCTGGTTTCCATTCAATTCTCCATTAAAAGTGGAGTTGCCATGACCTTCAGAATATCCCTAGATTCAGTGGGCACTTCACAGTCCTTATTTCACTCCACTGCACAGCAATATCTAACACAGATGGCCCACCCTCACTGTTTGAAACATGCTCTTTCCTGGGCTTGGGTGATGCAGAATTTTCTTGTCTTCCCCTTACCTCTCTGGCTGCCTCCTCTCCTTCCCACACTCCTCCTCCAACACGTGGTCATTAAATATTCAATACACCATGCCAGGCCCTCTCTTTTGATTTTCACTCCATGTTCTCTTCCTACACATTTTTATCAATTACAAACTTACACAGATGACTTACAAATGTATATCTCTAGACCAGACATTCCATCAGAGCTCAATTCTTGATCTCCCCATCCAACAATCTATGGTCTACAACTAGTTCTTGGAGAAAAAGACACTCCCATATTTCCTATTATATAAACCAAGCATCTAGGAGTCAACCTTAACCTCCCTTTCTCCCACACACACATATTGATTCTAATATCTGGTCCTGTTGATTTTATCTCTAAATAGCTCTCAAATCCATTTTCTACCCTAACCCAAACCACCATTACCCCTTCTCCATATGACTTCAGTAGACTCTTTCTGAAGCAGCCAAAGGCATAGCACTATTCTCCCAGTAACCACATTTTACCCCTCTCCTCCACTCAGGAGCCAGGGTGATCGTTTGAAAACATAATTCAGAGAATTCCACTCTTCTTCTTCAAATTCTTCAACAACTTCCATTGCTCTAAGAATAAAATTCTTTATCCTGTTACTTCAGACAGATGTCCATGGTGGCCTTTCAGATCATGCTTCTTCATGCCCCAGGGCCTTTGCTCATGCTGTTCCCTCTGTTTGGAATTGTCAGTTCCTTAGTTAAGACTTCATTCATGGCTCTAAGTCAAGTTTTCCTACTATTAACTATCCTCTAGTATGGTGTCAATTTTATGATTACTGGTATGATTGTTTGACTAGTGTCTTTCTCTCCTAGCTGGGGGAGCTGTGTGAGCACTGTTAGCACAGCTGGCCTTGATCACCACTGTTATGCCTAGTGCATGGCCAGTGCCAAGGGGAAGGTAGGCAATCAATAAATATTGGGTAAAGCAACAAATAAATGCATGAGTGAGTGACCACTATTATTTTTATGTGAACCTATATAAATATAAATTTACCATCTAATTCATAACTTAATTGCTGGAAAGGGATAGTTTTCTTTAAGATCAGCTCTTAGAATATAGATGCAGCATATAATAAATCCTTTGTTAGCACACATATTCCTCTTAGATTAAAAAGTCAAAATATTCTGCTTGTCTGGTAGTTTCATTTCAGATTTCCCTAATATTATAGTATTATTCTACGTATTACCATGGAATTTGAAACAAAGGAAGTATTTTGGTTTTCAGTTCAAAACTTTGGGCTTCTCTTCTTTTATTTTACTCACTGATTTGCATGTAAGCTTCCACTTCTCCTTGCTTACCAGGCTTTGCTTCCTACCAGAGACCTTCCAGGCTGAAAAGGGCTGAGCTAGGGGTTGGAGCTCAGCCACGTGGGTGATGGGCAGTCATAGTGGCTACATTGTTCAGGGCAGAGCCTGTTACAGTCAGAGCCTGGAGATCTTCAGCACCAATTCTGGTACACATTGTCCTCACTGCTGTTTCCCTGATCAGTTTGTTCTCTCATTTAAAACTTCACTCTGCAGCCTGACCTAGTCCTATATTAACCTCACATGTAGCATAGAATCTGTCCATAGATCCTAAGAGAGTTGTCTCTGATGCTTCAAGATGAGATAGATCTGGTCATTGAGTGTGCACTAGACCCTTCTGCTCTGTCTTCCAGAAAAGGAAGAGGTGCTGCTTGTGGAGGTGACTCAGACCCAGATCTAAGCACATCTGTCTTGCCCTGCCCACCCGCTCACACCTGCTATTCCCTCTCCTTGTCCTCCCCTCCCCCACCCACCTCAACTTGGGTCTTCAAAGTTGATGCAGTAGCAGCTCTCTTCCCTTGGCCTCTATGACCATTCTTCTCTCTGTGCTCTCCCTCTGCCTGGCTCTGTGCACTTTCCTTCACACATTCTTCTTCTTCCCCCACTATGAGGACACTAGTATTCCTTAGGCCACCACCTTGACATCTCTTTGCACTTGACCCATTCTTCTTGGGAAATCTTTACTCTAAAATTTGTAACACCAACTCAAACTTCTATCCTGATGTTTAATGCATATATTCAACACTCGCTTGCAGTTTTAAGCATTCACCACTGTTTTTCTTGAATATAAAAGTGTCAGGCAAAATAGAAAGGGTGACAATTCCATAGGAAGCCACCAGAAATGCGGCTTTCAGGGCCAGAGAGCCTTGCAGTGGCCTTCAAGTACCATTGCATATGACCATTGACTTATGACCAAGTCCGGATTATAGAATATAGATGCAGTGGGGACAGGTTGAAATAATTATCCTCCTGTGCGATGACGTCTTTCTGAAGTAGCAAATGACACCAATATAGCCCAGGATGTTAGTATGCATGATACGTTCATCAGTATAATCTCTCTTCCAAGGTTTAGAAAGATACAAGAGAAGTCTTGTAACTCCAGAAAAGCTCCCTTTGATAATATCCCTGGAGAAATTGTCGTCTGAAAAATCTAGTGGTAGAAATGTTTAGGTACTGGCATATAAGTACATTTAATATTGAATATTGTTTTTATAAATTCACCCTTAGAATTGGGCACTGTTTATAATTAAATGATTGACTATAATGTAATTGTTAATTATAAAGTGTCTATTTGCTTTACAAAAGAAACATGATCCCTGGAAGTCCTTGGTTTTGTATTTAATTTAATTAATGAATTTAATAAGTGTCCCCTAGATAGCTCATTTTGCACTTTTGCTAAAGGAAGGTGGCTAGCTTCTCAGAAGGAATTACTTACAAATTAGCTAATTAATTACTTCAATCCTTATGTGATAAGATTCACATGGAAATAGAAAAGGCCAGTCTAAGGACAGACAAAAAACCTGCATGGCATCATACTTCTTGTCATCAGCTCTAAAGAAATGCCTATTTGTGGACTTCTAGTTAGTAAAACAACTGCTTGACTAATAAAGCAGATTGACTTCAGGAAACAAAAATATATGGAAATGTTTATTATTTCCTGTCTAATTGGAAAGTAAAGAATAAATAGTACCAAAAACTAACTTTAAACATTTAATATAAAATGAACATTCATAGATATGAATAGTACCCACATATAACAATTGAAAAAAAACAGAACCAAATTAAAGATAATGTTATGCAAGGTGGGAGTCTGAGAAATTCCAATCTTAATAGGATTCAAGGATTCAAAAAGGCCTTAGTGCTGACCTAATGTCTCATTTTCCTCAGTATAGGCTCTTATCGTTGCTTTGAACTGTAGCTAATTTAGCCTGCAGTGGTGCATCCTAGACCACCACTTTGCACAATACACATCCACAACACTTCAAATTCCCTTCAATTCACAGCCAAGCAGCTAAAACTCCCACATTAAAATAAATGGGAAGCTTTACTGATGTGCCTACTAACCTATGTGCTGCCTGAACCTCTACTGGGGTCCCATTTCCAAGGGGCTATCTATGCCTTAGACTTCTCTAATAATATATGTTTGTGAAAGACACCTCATTTACAGAAGGTAACATACAAACTCTCTAGTTGGCCCATCCATAAAAGGGTGTTTGTGCTTTGAATCAGATTTCTGATCCCATCTATTGTCCCACTTCTCTTCCCAGCACACTCCATTTGAATGAACGGCGGGATGGATGTGATAATAGATTCAGCAATTTGTTGAAAGGCAGCTGTCGCAGGAGAGGCAATGAGGGATTCCGTGCCTGGTTTTCACCGGCGTCTTCTGGAGACAACCTCATTGCCCTAGACTCACAGTCTTGCATGTCCTATGTTGATAATCAGGCCGTGGCCTATTTCTGACGCATTCCTAAGAATCAAGGTGCTTTTCCCAAGTTGATCCAAGTTAGCGGAAGAGCTAAATACAGAAAATTTGATGAGTGGATGGATCAAGGTAAATGTGATTCCCGTCCCTTGCCCGTTGCTGTCATCGACCTCACAGATGGGAAGATTTTGAATCTGTTGTAGTTTTTAACTAAAAATAAGCTAAGAGTTAGTCACTTTTCTGTGAGACCAAAGGGGTGAAAAATCAGCCAGCATGCAGCCTTCCACGATCAGATTTTAAAAATATTAACGCTGCAATATGGCTGCCAATGAGGGAATGTAGGCTCTAGGGTTGGCAGCAAATCAGCTGTAATTGTCCTCAGCTTTGGGCCTTGTGTCTGTTTGTTCATTCACGTCAAGCCAGTGGAGAAAATTAATAATTAATAACAGTTCAATCTGTAAAGATCTTGGGATGGTTACAAAATGAATACTGATGACAAAAATAATTCTTAAAACCAAGATAAACATTGTAGAAATGTAACAACCTGATGTTGTTAATTATGTCTAAAATGCCAGATTATATCAACCAAAACTGAGAAGTAAAGAAATGGAATCCTGCTAAATGTTTGATCTGAAGTAAGTCAGTAATTCTTTTCATTAAAAATATACTGGAAATTATAAATATTGACATTAAAATGAGAGAAAGAAGTCCAGATATTTTTAATTTACAGGTAAATGCTAGTAGAAAAATAAGTTATGTGTAATAAGTGTAGTGGGGAGCACCCAGGTCCCCTCTTCAGAACCAAGGCATTCAACCCCCAGGTTCAGGGAGTGCTGCCTGCTGAAGGCCACACATGACCACATGACCCCAGGGGTAGCCAGCATCAACGAATGCAGGAGTATAAATGGCTACCCACCTGCCAACCCTTTCCCTTATCCCCCATACCTTAATTTGGATTGTTCTAGAAGGGCCACCCAATCTCAGAGATCCCCAAAAATTAGCCTGAGGCCTCCATTGCAACTGCATTGCAGTTCAGCTTCTCCCTCAGCCTAGTCCTATATCCTTCCCACAGAGATGCTGTTCCTGAGTGTGCTTTCTAGTACACTTCCTACAGGTAAACCTTCCCTTGTTTCCTGGGGAACCTGACCCATGACAATATGTGACTTCCAAATCACCATAGGGTATAAAGGGCAAAGTAAACACAGTCCTTAGAGCTAACGCTAAATAAAAAACAGTGCTACCAAAAAATTTTTTTATAGATAGTATTTTTTTAACTGAAAGCATGAAACAAGCTAACAGATATATCTGTTAAAATCTCTATTAGACTCCCCAGGGGATCAAAAAATAAAATCCAACTGTGTGCTTATTTTGGTCTCTGTTATTTATTTCATAGATGTCTGCTGAGGTCATCTTGACCTTTTAAAATAAAATTGGCCCAAGCCTTTAGTTCTATGTCCTTAGGGAAGCACAGCACCCTCCTCTGATATTTCTGCGAATTCCTGGGCACTTACGTTCTCATTGTCACTTCTGCTCACCTCCGGACACTTGATCTCATTCAGGACTCACTGAGACTTTTTTTCTCTCTCCACACTACAGGGTTCCTTACTCTAGCCCTCTCCTTGATCCTCCCACAAAGCTGTGTATGCTGTTGGGGGTGGGGGTGGGGATGGGGGAGGTAGTTTTAAGTCACAGCAATACAAACAACTTAAAATTGGAATTAATATCCACAGTCTTCAAGTTTTTTGATGACTAGAAGCTGACCATGATGGTGGTCTCCAACACAAAGACAATTCCCTCTCTACACAGAACTCTGAGATCAACCAAGGAATAATTGTAATCCTTTTTTTTTTTTTTTATTGGAAAACATTTAAAAGCTACTGAGAAGTTCCACAATAGGGAAAGAGTTAAATTACGATAGCTCCATATAATGGGAAACTGAAGAGCCATTTTGGCATTTCATTTTCAAAGAACATTAGTGGTTTGGTAAAATGTTTTTGGCATCATAAGTAAAAATAGTAAAAAACATAATTGTGTATATTTTGTGATTCAAAGTATATATCATTTCATGCATGTTAATAAAAAAGATTGGAAATGCACTAAATTGTTACCTGTAGTTTCTAGGTAGTGAGATTAATGATGGCATCTATTTTATTTTTTAACACTTCTCTGAACGTCTTAATTTTAAAAAATGAATACATACTACTTTTAAAAGCAGGCCAAACAAACAATACTATTTTAAAACATTTATTAGGGATTTACTGTGGGGATTAGAAAAACCTAATTATTTGGGGAAGAAAAAAGCAGTTATTTATATTAATTATACTATCTTGTAACCTGTTAATTTTTTTTTATCAAGATGGGAAATCGGGGCCTACGTAAAAGGATGGCAACATTTTCCATTGCTTTGCTGAGTGTTGAGAAAGAGGAAGGGAGAGAGGAAGGGAGGGGGGAGAAAGAGAGAGAGAGAGAGAGAGAGAGAGAGACAGGAACAGAAAAAGAAACAGATTTATACTTGGAAAGTAATAAAAATTAATTTATTCATTCTATGCTCTGAAATTCACAGATGGTAGAAATTTATATTAAATACAGTAATTTGTATTTGTAACACAATTGTATTAAATATCTTTTGTATTAAACACAAAGAATATTTTTATTAACATGTGCAGTTGTCTAATTTTGTATAAATTCTCTATCAAATATTGGCAAATTGTAGAAGTAATGTGGTTTTGTTTTTAACTAAAAAACTGTGAATGTTGTTTCTCTAAGAGCACATGAAATCTAAATTACAGAAACAGGTTTATTTACACGGCAGCAATGGTCTCCTCTATGAAAGGGCAATAGCAGTAACTGCGTCACTGATAATTATCAATGTAAGACTAAGAAAGTACAGCATTCTGCTTTTACCCATAAGGCAGGACTCTCCCTCCACATCACACATTTCCTCCTCCCTTCCCACGCATCTTCCTTCTATCCTCCTTCCCTCTTTAGAGAGGATTCCCTGTAACAGCAGACTTGAGACTGTGGGATGCGATGAGCTATCTTACTGTCTTGAGAAATGAAGGTACTGATTGCATCCATTGAGAAAGGCGCTGGTTTCTAATTAATAAGCCAGTGTTCACCGGGAAAACAAAGGTGAATAATGAGCTGAAACAGCTCTGGTTAGGAAGTCTTGTCTTTCATAACGTCTGAGGAAACAGAAAGAGGAAATGCATTTTACTAATTGGCTTCAGATCCTCCTTTCACCCGCTAATCAAAATCTATTAGGAAGGAGGAGAGGATTTCTTGTTTGGGCATTTTTCTCATCTCAAGCCAGCAGCACTGTCTTTGTCAGGCAGTTCTTGATGGGTTGGATCTAAAGGGGACTGTGGGTTTTGGTGCCACTTTGAGCAAAACTACCACAGATCAAGTTAAAATGCAGATCCCAGGCCTTCTCTCAGAAACTGTGACTAAGAAAATAAAAAGGCCTGAGAATCCATATATTTTAAGTGCCCTGGTGGTTCCTGTGTACATGAAAAGTTGAATGCTATATGATGGTTTTTAACAAACTCTTGGCAATTTAGAAGTGTGAGGGCCTGGTAAATTTCTAAGGTCCATGATTTCCTGGACCTACAGAATGACAATTTAACAAATGTCAAAATGTATGACAGAGATCTTAACCTAGACAGGAGTTGTCTTGGGTCTGTGGGAGGAGTTGTCAAACTCTTTAATACTGGGACGGTCATACAGGAAGAACTTGCGTGTTTGTAACAGGCCCTCTCCTTAACTTCCTCTTCCTCTCTGTTAAGTTCCTCCTCCATCTTGGTCCGGGCATGCCAGCACATTCTGGGTGCAATCCTTTTTTTTTCCTGAATAAATCATTTTTGGTGACAAATACCTAGTTGATTTTTTAATTTATGACTAACACAAAATATCTTGCCTTATGAACTACAGTCCTTAGGAAACTCGTGAGAAGGATGGAGATGTCCAGAAGTCATCTAATCTCTCTCCTTTCAGTAAGACTCAACTGAAATTTGGTGCCATCATAACGATTATGCTTTTTGTTACACTAATGATAATGGTAAATATTCCCAGAACAAATGGTTTATTGTATATTTTTAAATATTATTTGATGTGACTGTATAAATCAATTATCAGAATTATCCATAATTGACTACATGTGTGTATGTGTGTATATGTGTGTGGGCACTTCAGTCCCCACACCAGTTGTCAGACCTGAACCACAGTTTTAAAAATATCTTTTATGGGCTGGCTGAGTGGCACGGTCGTTGGGAGCTGGCTTGGGACACCAGTGGCCCTGGTTCAGATCCCACATATGAAGGCCAGTGACACTGCCCTCTAAAAAATAAATAAAATAAAATAAAAAAATAAAAATATCTTTTATAATTATAAACATAACACAGAGTTATATAATATTCAAACATTACAGAAATATTTAGGGTAGAATGTGAAAGCCTACCATAATCCTCAAAGCAGACAATCTCTCTATATATAGAATCTCAAAGTATGTATCCAACTTTTTTCTATACATATGAAACTTTCTTAACATAAATGGAATTTTATAAAATATAGTGTTATAAAGTTTGACAATACATGTTAGACTTGTTTCCATCACAGTACCTCCTTCTATTTAATAGCTGGATAGTATTCCATAAAATGGCTGTATGATGGTTTAGCTCATCATTCTTGTAACTAGTTTGTTCTACATTTTTTAAAAATTTATTTATTTTTAATTAGTTTCAGGTGTACAACACAGTGCAATAGTTATACTTTTTACCCCTCAAAGTGACAACCCCCTCTCCCAATTCGCTATCCCACTCCTCCCCCCATATCATATATATCTATTACACTTCCTCTGACTCCCTTCCACAGTATAATCCACATATTCTAAATTTTTGTTTATTACAAACAATGCTGCAAGGAACAATCTCACTCCAACTTAGTCTTCAAATTTCTGCATGTCTCTTTCTCAAGAGATCTTCCCTGACCCCTAAATTAGGTTTGCTTTCCTAATATATGCTCTCCTAGTACCACAAATCTCTCCACTGTTGCCTGATCCAACTTGAATTTTACATGTACTTGTGTGATCATTTGATCAAGATCTGGGTTTTCTACTAGATTATGAGCTTTGTGAGTTCAGGGGTGTATCTATTTTTGCTCCCTATTGCATCCCCAGAGCCCAGCATAATGTCTGGAAAATGGTAGGCTCTGAAGAATTTTTCAAATGAGATAATAAATCTCTTTGCCCATTTCAAAAATGGTTTCTATAGGATAAATTCCTACAGAAAGCTTATTGGAAAGCCTGAATCAAAAGGTATGAATACTGTTTTATTTTTAATAGATTTTAGTTTAATATTAAAAAAAAATGTATTCATTATAGAAAAGCTTCACTTTAGCTTTTCTAGACAAGGACTATAACATATAAATATAGTAGTATGTATAATATATGATTTAAAAATTAGTATTCATATTTTGAGGTTATATAGGAGGAAATTTTTACTTCTGGGATGCATGATAAAAGGGTGCTAGGATCACCTTATTAAAGAAAAGAGATCCTTGAAGAAGGTGAGGAAACACCCCAGGGGCAATTCAAAGCCCTCCATTGTCTCAAGTTAACCTTCCCTGTCTGCTTCTGGCCCAGGATATCTGTATTTTAGATTTGTCATATGTTCTCCTTTCCCCACCTACCCTTACCTTTCCCCTCCATTCTAATTTTAGTTATTCCTAGAATGCACTTCTCTCTAGTCCTCCTGTCTTTTCACATCCAGATTAAATGTGATTTTCATCATAAAGCTTTCAGGATGCCCAAATTGGAATAAATTGCTTTCTCTTATGCTCTAAGAAGCCCTTTCTTCCTAGTACTCTTACTATGTAAGGACTTATAGTTATTAGTTAGCCTCCCTCGATTAGATCGTAAATTCCTTTAGAGTGAGTAGACATTGTGACAGAAAGATAGAGAGATAGGTGATAGATACTCTTCATGAACAATCATTCATTTATTATTATATTTATTACATAATGTATCACTATTCACTAATTATCTAGCAGTGTCAAGATAGATTAAATAGAACATCATTAACAGCTGTTACTCTCAGCAGAACCTTAGATCCCTAAACTATCTGCTAAACCTAACCACTAATCTATTCTGGCCTTTTCTTCACAAGATCACTGAGAATCATAATAGGTACTGGGAAAACCAGTGTTTTCACTAGTACGTTTGATATATATATAGTTGATCTGTTAATTTCTTAAATGAGTTGGCTTGGGGGCTGGCCGAGTGGCGTGGTGGTTAAGAGCTGGCTTGGGATGCCAGCGGCCCCGGTTCGAATCCCACATGTGAGGGCCAGTGACACTGCCCTCAAAAAAAAAAAAAAAAAAAAGAGTTGGCTTGGGACACCAGCTCTGAGCAGCAGGGGCCTGGGTTCGGATCCATATATGAGGGCCAGTGATGCTGCGTCCTCTACAGCTAAGATGGTGAACAACAGCTTGCCCTGGAGCTGGGCTGCCGTGAGTTGCTGGCAATGGCGTAGGCTGCAGTGGGGCTGGCCAGCAGCTGGCATGCAATTTTGTGAGCTGCCGTAAGCTGCCATGAGTGGCTGTCCAATGGCCAGCAAGCGACTGCCTCAGCCGGAAAGAGAACAATGACGATACCAACATGGGCCAGTGAAGCGACGTCCTCCACAACTAGACTGAAGAACAAAAGGACAGCGAGTTCTCTGTTCCTCTTCCCTGATTCCCCAATGCTGTTCCCCTACCCCAATTCCCCAATTCCCCCATCCCAATAAAATCTTAAAAAAAAAAAGTTTGCTTGAAACAACATACAAAGAGGAAAATTTGCTCCCCTTTATGTTCCAATATTTCTTATTTGATAGTGTATTTTCTTACATCATATGGATTTACAAAAATTAATTTGTTAGCTTATATTCAATTAGTGAGGAGTGACTCCTTTAAAGTTTTTATAAAATGGGAAAAGAAGGCTAAACCAGCAAAACTTCTTAGAAATGTAGTTTTGCAAAATGCCTGGACACATTAATACAAAAAAAAAAAAGAATTTTCATAGCAAGAAACAGAATGACCTAGTACCATATAATGGTAGATGAAAGAAAAAACAACCTTTAATTTTTACAAACGCTCCACAAGCCCCATTTGTTCAGTTGGAGACTCTAGTTTGAACCCTAGTTTGAGTCAGGAACAGTGACTCAGTAAAGAGCCTTAAGAAGAATACCCCCTAAGAAATACTATCATGTTCTTTAGAACTAGGAAGCTGATAGATATTAAGCCTTAGGCAAAGAGCAATTACATGGAAAGCAACAATGGTGGGCAAATATTTTATTCTTGTTTCTTTGATAAAAGCCAACCCCCGCATTAGAGGATGTTCAGCCATGACATTTGTAATTAAATGACAACTCTATTCTTTCCAGTTACTAAGGGATTTACATTACGGAGAAAGGGGAACTGCCTGCCAGCAAACTAGTTGGACATTTAGATGGGAGCTGTACCTGTTGTATTTCAGGTATTGTCCTAAAATCATTGACTCTTCATATGTGTTCCCACTGTATAAACATTCTATTCTTATTGTATTTATAAAATCTTTGAAATAAAACTTGTCTATCTTGCTGCACTGCAACATCTTCCCCCTTATTTTTTGTATCCCTAATATCTAGCAAAGTGCCTGATATACATTAGGTATTTGATAAATGTTGATTGAATTAACATTTAAAGCTGTTACTATTTGGTAATTTCTGTAAAGCCTTTCCATTATATAGATGGAGATCCTATGGTAAAGGAAGGTTTCATTTTTTGCTAGAGCAATAAAATATTAAGTCTTTACTAAGGACAAAGACCAAAACTACGATAAGACACACGTCAAATTTCTCTAGAACGTCATTTTTCTTTTGGATTACATTGTGTAGGTAGAAAGCATAATGCACTTTTAAAAACATGAAGGGTAAGATAAAATAATTAGTAATGACAATGGTTAGTAATACAGTAGTAGTAATTCCTATTTGGACTGTGGATAGAGTTTACTTTTTAAATCATTCTAATATACATTTGAAAAAATGTATTTTAAAAGTGTAACTATTTCTTAAACATTGTAACACATTTTGATAAGCCAAGGCATTTAACCTTTATTCTCTTTCAATCCGAAAATGAATAGTATAGCATCCACAACATTTGTGGAAAGCTACAAAGTTTTGACTCGTATCTAAAACCAGGCACACTCTGGTTTCTTTTGCTCATTAATTCCATTAAACTAGAATCACAGATAATTTTAAGGCAAGTCATATTAAAACCTGGGTCCTCTATGATTTTTAGAACCTTCCCAAGTGGTCTAATTTGGACAACACCTTATGCTGGTTCTGAATGGAAGTGTGGAAGATTTTGACCCTGTGTCAATGTACTGAACCCCACATTTGATCTCTTACTCTAGTCTCACAGAAACACAAGTCTGCAGGCTCAGCCACTGCCAGGCATTGATATGAAGAAACAATAATACCAGCACGCATGTATTATTATTATTTTTAAAGATTTTATTGGGGAATTGGAGGAGAGGAATAACGTTGGGGAATCAGGGAAGGGAAACAGACAACTCGCTGTCCTTTTGTTCTTCAGTCTAGTTGTGGAGGATGTTGCTTCACTGGCCCATGTTGGTATTATCGATGTGCTCTTTCAGGTGAGGCAGATAGGTCACCAGCCTCTGGAAGGCCACTCACGGCGGCTCTTGGCAGCTCACACCAGCTGCCCACCGCTCACGCTGGCTGCTGGCCACTCACTGTAGCTTATGGCAGCCCACTGCAGCCCACTGCAGCCTACACCGTCACCGGTGACTCACAGCATCCCAGCTCCAGGTGGAGCTATTGTTCACCATCTTAGCTGTAGAGGACAGTGTCACTAGCCCTCATATGTGGGATCTGAACCGGGGCCTTGTTTCTCAGAGCTGGCATCCCAAGCCAGCTCCTAACCAATGCACCACTTGGCAGGCCCCACATGTATTATTTTTATCCTAGAATATACACCATGGTTGTGACACCAGATCGAGCCTGCTTTCTAACAGATTATCTGATTATTATAATCCTCTCCTGTCACTCTTGCCTTCCACATCTGTTGGCCAAGTGGCTAGGATTTGTCCATGATGTAGCCTTCAGATAATCTTGTTTTGTGCTTCTTAGGAAACTCATACATTTTATAGAAGAGAAATCAGTCTTGTAATAAATCCACCATTATTAAATATCAGAGCTTAGAGAATTAATCTATGTATGCATATAAATGGGCAGTTTAGAGCGAGACTAAATAAATGCTTGCTTTAGAAGCAGAGATTTTAGGCTCTTGAGCGAAAGGACCTATTTTATTTGATTCTAATTTTCTGGAAAGTGCCACCTACTTCTCGAGTATGGTCAAAATAGGCTGTAATAATTTGTTACATTGTGCTTATATTCTTTATTTTTGCATTTCCCCATGAGAAGCTATCGAGGATATGTTTACACTGGGGCGGCTGCCTGCTTTGCCTGTGGCTATTGAAATTGGATGCATCCTTTTGACTCTGTGGAAACAATTGAAAAGTGTTATAGTGTATTAGTGCTGAAAGGACAATATAATGACTGTTTTGAAATGGCTCCTTGCCTGTAGGATGCAGATGAATTGTGATAGTCTAGGCTGAAAGAGCCCTTATTTTTGTGGTTGCTGTCTCTGGAAAAATGACATGCTGAAAACAGAATAAATACATTCTGATAGTTCTAGTGTCTTCTGTGAAAACAGAAGCTCTGTTGATTTTTTAAATGAAAAACCAAAATTTATTGCACAGTATATCTGGTAGTATTTTATTAATATTTTCTGTTTATTACTTTTTATATATGTAGTTTGTCTTTCAACACATCCAGAAACACCAAGATTCCTCAGTCCCTAAGGGGAGACAGAGTGGCTTGTTTGGAAACACTTTGTGGTTTATTGCAGCTCAAACACCAGTTTGTTTCACACTGCTTTCTAATTCTCCTTGTTCTATCTTCTACCCCTTCACCAAGAGAATGGAAGTGGGATATGACTTCTTTTCTCCTTCAGTTATCCACTTATTAGACCAATCGGGGCAAAGAGATGCTCTGGAGGAAGGGGGAATCATACACAGAGCTATCTGTCTGCAGTTATAGCTTCTGAATCAACCAAATCTGACTTGGCTGATGACTGAAAAGAAATTACCTCTCAAATCTTCATTAGGGCACAGAATCGATGTAATCAATTATTGAGATCATTACCATTCTGTAGACCCAGTCACAATTAGGCTTCAGTTCTCTATATCCATCCCCAAAAGAAAAACAAGAATCACAGGTTGAATTTTGGTGCCTCATTCTTTCCCTGCCAGTTCTTACATGTTGTTACACTTGCCTGCTCCCACGCACCCCAGAGCTCGGCCGTCACAATTTCATCTCATGATAAGGCGAAGTCAGAAGAGATGATGGTGTGGTTAAGGAAAGGATAACTGTGTTCAGTTCTGTTTTGTTTTTTTTCCAGTTGCTTCATCATTTTTTCAGATTGTCAGAGTCACATACGTTCACTTTAAAAGAACCAAAAAGTATAGATAATTATAAAGAAAAAAATAGTGCTACCACTTGAAGACAAATGCCAGTTTTAGTTACTAGAATAGTTTTTCCTGGTTCAGAAGTTTACCAACAAAGGGAATGGCCAGTAAATCTTCATGGAAAAATGCTACTATTTCTCTGGTTTCACTTCAGCAGCACTGGAATTCGTTTTGGTTCACAGTTGCAGCCAAGAGCAAGTCAAGTTTTATCTGCTGAGAGTATATTGTTTTCTTTTTAAATAAAGTATCTACAGCCTTATTTTAGTTGGCTTGATGTAATTTTCTATCTCTGATGATTCTGACATTTCATAGATATCCATCCACAGAGAGAAAGAGAAAAAACAAGTCACAGAATGATCAGTATTTAACAATTTCTAATTAGACTATTTTCCATTGCTAACAAATATTTTCAAACTTTGTTCATAACTCTGGGGGGAACAAAATCAAAAGGCAGGATGGTATATGGCATCAAGAGATCAGATCTGAAAGTAGACTATGTGGGTATAAAACCTGGTTCTGACATCTCCCACCCCCCTTCCCGACTTTAATCGAGTTACTAAACCACTCAAAATGAAGAATATACCCTTAGTTTCTTCATTGATAAAATGTAGATAATCTCCACTTGAGATGTTTTCAGTATTAAGTGAAATAACAGGCAAATGCAACTGGCAGAATACCTAAATACACTGTAGGTGCTCAAAAGATGTTCGTTAATCTGAAGGAATCATGCTCTTCCCTTGTTTTTAGGTGACACTTTTCCTCGTTGAATTATTCAAAACATGGCATAAGCTAATTTTAAGTATAATGAGTAGCTTAGGTGATTATTATCCTCTTCAGTTTACAAATGGAACAACATTCAGTCTCAGCCATTAGGATTGTGTCTACTTGAGACAATTATGCCAATCATGCAGTATAACTTGGGTCAAAATATTTTTTCACTTTACTTTTTAATATAGCTTTACAGAGAATTTATGTGAGAGATGATTGTCTTCTTATTCAAATAGCTGACTGAGTCACACATTGTGGCTGAAGTGAATCAGTAAAGACACACCATTCTTGTTTTGGGATCTAAGATACTGGTGGAAAAGTTTTAAACAGAGTTTAGCAGCCACACCTGGGTGTCTCCCAGGGGAAGGACAGCTGACTGACCACCCAAGTGACATGAGTTCCAATTCACCATTGGACACAGCCCACTAACCTACACACTCACAAACTCATTCCTGTCACTGTCCATAGTTGACTGGGCTCTGGGGCTGGCTCACCCTGACAACATCACCGGAGATGAAGTTAATAAACCAACAGGCCAGTTGGTTCATTTATAACAAAAGATACAGTGTGTGGGTGAAGCGGACACTGGCTTCTCCCTATGCACCCCAGACCACCCTCTACTCCCGTAAATGAGCTACGTGGAAAACCAATTCATGAGAACTTTGTTTTGTAAGTCTAGAATCAGAACAAGAGAAATCAGTTGTACAATTCAAGTGTTCAATGAGATCAAGTGTTTGGGTTCTATCCATGTTGATTAATTCTTTTGTTGTCTTCCAGCATCCCAGGTAAAATGAAACCTTTTCAGGTATTGTTATTTATTTCAGTCAGGATTTTAGTGCCTGGGAGTGGTCAGACCAGTTAACAATACCTCTTAGAAATATTCAGCTTATTAGCCAGATTCCATGAATTTAAAAAAATTGTTGTTAGTTAAAATAGAAAGAAAAAAGTATATTGATTCAAATAGTGCCTCCTGATTGCCATGATTCTTACATAGAAACAATCTTTACCTGCCTGGAGGCAGATAGAGTAAGGTGCTATGAATCACCTTCAGTCTCTTGCCCGAACCTGTGGCTGGAGGGACTGGCCTGAAGGAGGTGGAGGAGGGGGAGAGAAAAGTTGAATGGCACATATATGGCCTGGGGTTGACTTGTGAACACTGTGAGCGAAGGTCACCTGCTTCCATTGCTTGGTAAGGAAACCAAACATTGCCAGTTATTGGTGTTTCTATCTTATAACAGAATTGTCAATGGGAGAACCTTAAAGAACCATTTTTAAATAATACGTAAAATCTGGCAACATGGGCCTTCAGATTGAGAGAGTTAGTCTTTTGAAAGATATTGACATTTCCTTATACGTATAGACATTTTATAATAGAGCCCTCATCTGAAATGAGTTTGTAGTCGGTTTTAAAGCACATCACTTAACATAGGTTTTCTCTCTCTCTCTCTCTCTCTCTCTCTCTCTCTCTCTCTCTCTCTCTCTCTCTCTCTCTCTCTCCTTCCCTCCCTCCCCTCCCATCCTCCCTTTCTTCCTCCCTTCCTCTCTTTCTCTTTCTTTCTTCATTTGTGAAATCCTCACTTAATATTGTGTTCTGCTTAAAGTCATTGGGGCTACAAGGCAAATCCCACAGTTAGCTTTCTCCTCTGCAGCCTGCTTGAGGCACACAAGCCTAGGATTTTAGCTCTGTCCCTGTGTGAATCATGAGAAAAGTAAGAATACAGCACTTATTAATGCATTTTGTTCACCGATAAAAGGAAATCATTCTCAAACTATGCTTTCAAGGAATATTGATTTTCTTGCACAGAACCAAGCTATCCTGCTCCTTAAAAATTAAACAATGATGACTTTTTCACAACTCAAAGAGAAATTTAAGTTAGTGGTTAGTGTTTTCTCTATGTTACACAGTTGTGTTTTTTTCTTAAAATTTTGACTCTTGCTATAAATTGCATATAGGCATTATTTGTCTGTAAGAAATAGCATTCAGTTTAACACAAAAGTATATATTTAGTTCCTACATATTTACTTGATCAATATTTCATGGAATTCCATAAAAGGCCTCATGACTTCCAGATGCTTTGCCACATGAAAATTTTTGAGACCCACTAATATAACTGTTATTAATTAACATTAAACATTTTTATTGAGCTCTGATTTCTATTTACAATAATATAATATATATTTTAGAGCAAAACACAAACTAATACAATGTTTGTATTATACTTCAATACATGTTTGTAGGTTTTCACAATGTATATTGACAAACCCTGTTTCATGATTGTTGTTTTTTTTTTTTTTTGAGGGCAGTGTCACTGGCCCTCATATGTGGGACCCAAACCAGGGCCACCGGTTTCCCAAGCCAGCGCTTAACCACTGCGCCACTCGTCCAGCCCCTCATGGTTGTTTTTTTTAAACTCCCGGTTATGTAGTTTCTTTCCTATTCAATTGATGGATGTCTCTTACAATTTAGGTTTTAATTGCTTCCTTAAATATGTGTTTGCCCTTTGTCCCAGAAAAGGCCACATTTGACCTTTCTGGGAGCGTGTTGTCTGCCAGCTCACTGGAAAGACTCTCTAAGTGTCTGGTCTTCCCTCTGAATGGTGGCCTTCCCTCTGAATGGGCAGTGCTTTGCACTGGAGAACTGGCTCTAGCTCACTCATTCCCAAACTTGGCTGCACATTAGAATCACCTGGGAAGCTTTTAAAAATCTAGGCTCCCAGGCAGCACACTTGACCTTTAAATTAGATTTCCAGTATGAGATCCACATAAAATTGTTTTCAAAGCTCTCCAGGTGATTCTGGAGTGCAGCCAAGCTTATAAACTACTGCCCTAGGCAGAGTTCTTACCTACATATTACAACCTGCCTTCCATGGGATTCTCTGATATACCATGATTCAAGGAGATAACTTTTCCTCACTCACCTTACTTAATAAAAACCTAGATAAATAAAACAAAGCACCTATTAAGGCAGAGTTCATGTGATTTCTGCCTGCTCATTCCCTACATTTTCCTTTTAAGGGTCAGCTCTCCAAGCTTTGACTAACAGGCCAAAGTAAATTTAAAAAAAAATAGTGATGAGTGGTCCCTACTATCTTATCTCATGACCTTTTCTGTTATTTCCTAATGTTAGCTTCACATAGTTGGTGACTAAGGATATTGTAAAAATCCTTCACCACTTTTTTCTATGAGAATTAGCTAACAGTGTGTAGTTGTGGTTCTTCATTCAGCTTCCTTCACTCTGAATCAAAGGTTCTATGAACTATCTGAAATCTAAATTAAAACCTTTATTTTCTCTTCTTCTGAGGCAGTGTAGACTGTAAAGTTCTCATGAACAATGATTACCCCTTATTCACTCATGTATCTCAGTGTCTGATAGAGCACCTGACCCAGATTCATGGCCTTTAAATGAATCAATTAGTTAAACAATTAATAAACAAATGGACACATGCTGGGATACAGAGAGCTAAGCACTTATTGAAGTCAAATCAGGCAGAAGTTCACAGATAAAGGCAGATGGTGTGTACCTCTGAAATGTGCACAGTTATCAGGGAAGAAATCAAGGAAGTGCCGGCAAAATGTCCAAAATTTCTAGTCAATTGTCAATGGAGGTGATTGGGAAGACATAGACAGGAAAACAGTTAAGTAATCATAAAAGGCTGAGAAAAATAAAAAGTCAAAATGAATGACATGCATAAATCAAATTACATAATTTCATAGAAGGTGGAGATGACCATGGCTTAAAGTCACTGAAAAAAGCTCCATGGACTCTACATAGACTTGTAAGTAGAGGTAGGATTTACAAATGGTAGGAGAAGGGAGAGCAAGCATTCAAAGCAGAGAACAGCAAAGGCTGAGGACTGGAGTTGAAAATGAATGTGGGGCATGAAGTGGCAGCAACTCCTTGTAGGATCAGAAGCTGGATCAGCCAAGCTGCATCAGGAGTTTCCTCATGGGAAAAATGGTATTTGGACTTTATAATCTTTGCAGGGTGTGTGTATCTATGTCTATGTCTAACAGTATGCTGAGGCCCGGCCGAGTGGCTCAGTTGGTTAAGAGCTCACTCAAGAGTGCGAGTTGAGCTCTGAGCAACAGCAGTTCGATGCCCAGCCCGAGCTGAGCTGCCGCTGAGCTGCCAACAGGTGACAGGATGGCTCAGCTAAAAACCAAAACAAAACATATTAAACAAAAAACAGTATGCTGATATTTCGGTTTCACAATTATTTAACTGGTCAAAACTACGTAGGCAAAAAAACAGAAACAGGAGTCAATTTATCACTGCAAGAGCCTAAGTGATGAGCCTATGGAAATGAGTCTACGTAATAAGAACTAAAGAAGAAAATGTGTGACAGCAAGAAACATTGCAAATGAAGAATCGATGGGTCTTCAGGACTGGTGTGCTCTATGAAACAAGGAAAGGGAAGAGGCAAAGATGATTATAAGGTTAACACTCTAAGTGACACACACCAAATTAGTAAGGAGACTAAGGGAAAACAGGTCTCTCAGCAGTCTCACATAGCATCTAAAATCCTCTCATTAGGATTATAATGGCAATCTTAGGTAAACAAACTGGAAATAAGGGTTTGTTCATTTCAATGATCTAATATTAAGAGATGATATATCAATTACTGAAGTAAATTTAAGCAGACATTTGATATAATTTATTTTCAGAAGCACGGATCTACATTATTTTCAATACAATTAACTTCTAACTGAAAATATCCATTCCAATGGCTGACAAGCATTCTATTTTATCAGATAAAAAGATTTTCAGGGACCGGCCGAGTGGCACATTGGTTAAGAGCTGGTTTGGGATGCCAGTAGTCCTGGTTCGGATCCCACGAGGGCCAGTGACACTGCCCTCTACAGTTAACAACAGCTCCACCTGGAGCTGGGTTGTGCGAGCCCCGGCGACGGTGTAGGCTGCAGCCCCTGCTGCAGTGGGCTGCCATAGGCTACAGTGAGTGGCCGGCAGCCAGTGTGAGCTGCTGTCAGCCAGCGTGAGCTGCCAATAGCCGCGGTGAGCGACCATCCAGAGGCCAGCGACCGATCTGCCTCATCCAGGAAGAGCGCAATGATGATACCAACATGGGCCAGTGAAGCAATGTCCTCCACAACTAGACTGAAGAACAAAAAGACAGCAACTTGTCTGTTCCCCTTCCCTGATTCCCCAACGCTGTTCCCCTCCCCCAATTCCCCAATTGAAAAAAAAAACTTAAAAAAGAAAAAGATTTTTCAGGGCAGTCGTGTATACAACATATTCTGGCAAGTTATATCATTCTTGAATTTAGAGGCCAGAGTATATCTTTAAATGATCCAAATAAAACACAATCAGAAGGTGAAAGATGGGTAATACATTCTATTCTCAAATGCACATTCTGAATAAATTTCATTTGTTTTAAAACAACTCTTTTAGATAGCAAAATTGATGGAAATGTTCATACTCTTTGGTGGTGCAATCTGAAAGAAGACATCCTTTTAAAATACACTTAACAATAATGTTTCATATTCAAATATCACAGCAATCATGAATGCCAACTTCTTGCATCATTCAGTAATTTTGGTAGGCAGTACCAGCAATCTCTGAACAAAAAGAATGAACTATAGTCAATAGAGCACAGTCATACTTTCCCTTATCTGGGCCTTTATTCATTGTGCTATTTCACAAGAATTCTTCTCTATGTGGTCAACTATCCACATTCCTCCCATACTCAAGGGTCTGCTCAACTATTATTTCCTCTGCTCTGAAATTCTATTGCATCTGCTGTCTTTATACCTTGTCTTAGTCCATTCAGACTGCTAAAACCAAAACCACAGACTGGATGGCTATAAACAACAGAAATGTACTTCTCACAGTTCTGGAGGCTGGAAATCTAAGATCAGGATGCCAGCATTGTCTGGTGAAGGTCCCCTTCCGGGTTGCAGACTTCTAAGGTCATAAAAAACAACAACCCACAAATCCTCTAATTTTGTCCTCATGAGGTGAAAGGGAGCAGGGGAGCTCTCTTGAGTCTCTTATATAAGGGCACTAATCCCATTATATGGTCCCAATCATATCCCAAAGGGCCCACCTTCTGATAGCATCACCTTGGAGAGTAGATATCAATATGTGAAATTTGGGCAGACACGTTTGTACCTCAGCACAACTCATTTACACTTGTCCTTTTTCTATGCTTATTGCTTGTTGTCTTTTCACTTGTGACTATGGAAGAACTTCCCTGCAGGATGAAGGAATAGGCTAAATGGCTCTTCCTTTAGGAAGTACCAGGCAGATCCAGAAGTTGGGACATCCTGCGCTTCAACTAGTCTTGTCCTTTAACAAGACAGTATTACATAAAAAAAGAAAAGAAAGGGGGCGGCCAGTTAGCTCAGGTTGTTAGAGCACAGGCTCATAACACCAAGATTGCCAGTTCAATCCCCACATGGGCCACTTAGTTGTGCCCTCCACAACTAGATTGAAGACAACTATTTGACTTGGAGCTGATGGGTCCTGGAAAAATATACTGTTCCCTAATAAAATTTCTAAAAAAATAAAAAAAGACTGTGCTGTATGAAATAATATCTACGATATGTAACCACCAGATGCACTTCATGGTTTTGGGTTATAACCTGGTTTGTACAAATTAGATATAAAGGATATTTTGAGGACAGTTGAGGAAATGTAATATAAACAGGATATTAGATAAGAAGGAAACTTATGGACATGAAAAGTTGGAGTTGGTTAATTGAAAAAAGCAACTAACAAGCTAACATTAACAGCATGTTCTAGAAAAAGATTTGGAAGGATATATACTAAGAATTTAATAGTGATAATCAATGGATCATGGAATAAGATCTTCTTATCTTATTTTTGGCTTCTCTGAATTTTCTAACTTTCTATAATGTACATATACTTCTTTTGTCATAATAAAAGCTTTTTTTAAAAAAGATTTTATTGGAGAACTGGGGGAGGGGAACAGACAAGTTGCTGTACTTTTGTTCTTCAGTCTAGTTGTGGAGGACATCACTTCACTGGCTCATGTTGGTATCATCATTGCGCTCTTCTCTGGTAAGGCAGATCGGTCGCTGGTCTCTGGATGGCCGCTCACAGTGGCTCTTGGCAGCTCACACCAGCTGCCAGCCACTGAGGCTGGCTGTGGGCCACTTGCTGTAGCCTATGGCAGCCCACTGCAGCAGGGGCTGCAGCTATGCCATCCCGGGGGGACTCACAGCAGCCCAGCTCCAGGTGGAGGTGTTGTTTACCATCTGAGCTGTAGAGAGCAGTGTCACTGGCCCGCATATGTGGGATCCAAACCCGGGCCGCTGGCTTCCCAAACCAGCGCTTAACCACCACGCCACTCGGCCGGCCCTAAAAGCTTTTTTTTTAAGAGAGAAAAATCTCTCTGCATTCCCAGCTAACCTATCTCTGTCTTATATCTGTCCCTGCTCCCATATTACATGTCACCAAGATCCACTCAGGAGCTCAGCCAGGGACCTGGGAGAAATGCTACGTGTCTCACTTTCCTTCATCCATCCCAGAGTTTACCTCCTGAACATTCTCTAGCCTGTCTGTTTCTCTCTTCTACCACTAACTTTGATCCAAGCCTGATTATCTTTTGTTGGGAGCTAAGAGCAGTTTCCCAGCCAGTCTCTCTCTCTCTGGTCAGTTTCTCTTCTCCATCAGATCCCAGAGTGAGCTATCTGAAATACCAGTCTGGCAGTATCATTCTCTTGTTTAAAGTCACTCAGTGGTTCTATGTCCCCCATAGGATATGGTCCAGGCTCTTATTACAAGATGGAGATCTCCTCAGCAACTGGCCAGGGGGATGTCCTTCTTCCTCCCTTGCCTCACACTGCCCTAAGCTCCCACATATTTAGAGAGCTGATCTGAATGGTATGAGTGGTCAGTATTCTCCTTCAGCAGTGGTGGGTTTCCTCACTCTCTCGTTAGCTGCCTCCACTTCCCACAGCCCAAGTAACAGTGCTGAGATCACAGATTGGAAGCCTCCCCCCAGAAAGAATAATGCCCACCAATGGATGATAATGACAACCTCTGCTTGCTGGATTGTGAGGTGATTGGAAAGCCACCAGCCTACTGGGTTCCAGATGCCTGCCTAAGCCAACCCTGGGGTTTCGTTCTTTCCATCTGCTTTCTTGCCTTATGGAATTTAGTTTTGTTCTGTCCAAAAGTACTCTATAGTCTTCCAAAAAAGTATCTTCTTCAGAACTTGACCCACTTTATCAAACCTTCCTATGCTCTAATTTAGTCACTGAGATGGGCTCTTGGGCAGCATAGAATGGCTGACCAGTTGCTCCCTGGTCACGGCCTAAGCCTTCCTAAGTTGGTAACCGTGTCTTTCCAACTACATCAGAAGCTCCCCAAGAACAGAGCCAATGCATCTATATATCCTTGTGTTCCTGGTCATGCCTAGCTTAGTGCTTTGCCTGTAGTAACTTTCAGCACTTCTTTGTGGCTTCACTGATTTCCTGAATATTATCTTTCAGGTCACTTATCATTTCATCCTTTATTTGCTAATACTATTTTTAACATTTCAAGAAGAGTCCTTATACTAATCATTGGTTCTTTAGTATCTTTAACCATATCTCCACCTTCAGATGGTCTTAAAGTCTACTACCAGTTCTTTTCATCTACACACTCTCCATTAATTCATTTCTTCTCTGATTTGTCTCTTCAAAATTATTTTGAGCACATTTTGAATAACTTTTTGCCAAAATCACACTGGAATCATCTATATTCTGGAAATAGTCTTCAACTGGGTTATTACATTCTCTTTCTTTTTCCAAGCTCTGAAGATGTTCCATAATCTCCTACATTCTAGTGCTGAAGAGAAATCTTAGGCTAAGTTGGCTTTATTTCTTTGGGAAGTAATGTCCTTCTAAGCCTTCCCTTCTCCCATCCCATGGAATGATGGATTGTCAGCTGTCAGCTGCCTGGCCAGGCTAGGGCCTGGGTTTACCAGGCTAGAGTCCTCTGAGTCCCAGTAGACCAGTCAGCTGCTGAGAAGAGATACTGTGAGGGCCTGGAGGATAAAACAGGGACCAAGGCTGGGTTCTGAAGGCCAGATGCCTCAGGGTTCAGAATAGGAGAGCAAGTGAAAGCAGGGCAGAATCTGAACAGGTCCAGGGAAGCTTCTAGTCCAAAAGCAAAAAGTATGTCATATAAGAGTGCATTAGTCAGTATAGATTCAAGGGCTGGGGCTAGAAAGAGAAGATCCTTTCAGATTTAAACATTTAACTACAATAGGTACCTTGTTTTTTCACTGCTTTTGAAACATGGATGGTGTACTTTCTCTCTGTCATTCCCTACCTCTACCCTGCCCAAGATCACCCACTTTGAGCTTTGTTCTCAGATTTGTTTTTCCATTTAGATGTTAAGTGTTTTTAGATTTATAAAAGATTTTTTCTCTTCACTTTTCATCTGTATTTCTGATTCCATTTGCTCTTACTTTTTCATAACAATAGCTTATACATTGACAGCTCTCCATATCTGCATCTTTTTTCAAATTATTTGCGTCAGAAGAAAACACAGCAGGATATCTTTGGGCCTTGAAGTTAGGCAAATATTTCTTAGATAGGGTATAAAAAGTACAAACTATAAAAGATAAATTGAATTCCATCAAAATTAATAATGTTTGCTCTATGGCAAACACCATTAAAAAATGAAAAGAGAAACCACCGATTAGAAAAAAAACCATATATCTGACAAAGGACTTGTATCTGGAATATAAAAAGAACTCTTAAAACTCACCAATAAGAAGACAAATAACCTGATTGGGAAAACGGGCACAAAAGTTTGACTAGACATTTACAAAATAAGAGTATATGAATGAACAACAGGCAAAAGGAAAGATGTTTAATATTAGTGGTCAACATAGAAATAGAAATTCAATCCATAACGAGATGCCACTACACATTAGAATGGCTAAAATGAAAATGACTGATAATACCAAGTGTTGGTGAGAATGTGGTACCACTGGAACCCTCATATATTGGTTAGTGAAATATAAAATGGTACAACCCCTTTGAAAACAGTTTGACAATTTCTTTAGAAGTTAAGCATACATTTTCCATATGTGCATACCAGTTTACCAACATATGTGGCAACATTTTCATTCGTAGGTGCTTACCTAAGAAAAATGAAAACATATGTCTCTATGAAGACTTCTACATGAATGCTCATAGTAACATTTTTCATAATAACCCCCAAAATGGAAACCACCTAAATTTTTATCTCTGGATAAACAAAATGTGGTATGTCCATACAAGGGACCCAACTATAAAAAGAAATGAACTACTGAAATAGTAATACACAACAGCAGGAACAAATCTCAGAAACATCATGCTAAGTGAAAGATGCCAGACACAAGAGTATATACTATATGATTCCATTGATAAATATTTCTATAAAAGGCAAAACTAGAATAAAAAAGCCCATCAGTGGTTTCCTGGGACTAGGGGCTGAGGTGAGGTGGGGATTGAGTACAGAGGGCACAAGGAAGGTGTTGGGGTGATAAAAGTGTTCAAAAACTTGATTGTGGTTGCACAACTGTGTACATTTACCAAAATCCATCAAACTGCACTCCTACACTGGGCAGTTTTATTGTGTGTAAATTATACCTCAATGATGCTGTAAAAAATTTTCTTCACATTCTAAATTATTTCCTTAAGCTGGTTGTCTACACACGGTTCAACCTTCTATAGTTAGGTGGATTAATACCTTTTATTGCATTCAATAAAAGTTTTATTTGTGTGTGTGTGTGTGTGTTTATTCCAAAGATCCTCTTTTATTGAGAACTAAGGAAATATTAACTACATTTTTCTTCTGTGTCATGAATAACTCTATTATTATATGGTGGGAAAGATTCTTCTCTAAGTATTAATAGATTTCCTGATGAATTTGTTCACAGTTCCATTTGTTTTCTGCTTTCACATTTTAGAGTATGATCTAAATGCTCTTTGATGAATATGTTGGGAAGCTGCTTTCCAAACCTGGGAGCCTGCACAGAAAAGCTCAGGGTCCGTGGAGAAGGGTCTGTGGATCTTGGCATCTCAGAGCACAGAGCAGAAAGCAGGAGCAGGCTGGGGGCTTTGAATGTGGACAGCAGGAATTTGAGGTGTGGCCCAAAAACAGGAATGCAGGGCAGTACAGCTCGGATTGTCAGGCATAGAGAGCTGAGGCTGGAGGCCGGATGAGAGTCAGCTCAGGCCAGAGAGAGAAAAGGAAGAGGCTAACATGGGTGCCAGTTCGGCTGGAGCTGCCTCTACCCTTCCAGGGAGGACAGAGAACTGGAGGAATGCCTGCAGCATCTGGAATGGTCTCAGTGTTTCTGCTTCTCACGGTGGCTCCTGGAAATTCTCTCCTTTATGAATGGACATCTGGGAGGCTGGGAGAAGAGGCTCAGCACTTGCTTTCATCACCTCACTGCCCTCCTCCAATTCCTCCCTGTGTGGCTCCTGAAATCCCTAAGCAGCATTTGTTCCCCATAAGCTCTCAAGATGCAAATGTGCTTAAGGAGCTTTGTTTTTCAAAGGAAGAAGAAGAAAAAAAAAAAACCTACAGGAAAGCTTCGTTAGGTTTCTAAAGAAAATTTGCCTTTGGTTCTCTTCAGGCAGACTACATATTTCTAAGATAAATAATGAAATAATTAATTTGCCACGTTGTACCTTAGCAGTAACTGCAATTAGAAAAGGCTTGTTAAAATCCAATTCTTCTCTTCTAAATTCAGTCCTCACCCTGCCTCCTACCTCCTGTCTCATTTCTTACACCAAATAATTGCTCATAGCACCCCAGGACAGGTCTGTCCATTGACATGTTCCTCTCTGCAGAATGGGGGCCAGATTAAAGAGTGTCTTTGTGCTTCCAATGGCCCCTAGGACTGCCTTGCACAGGAGCTATTGTTAAATTACATTTAATTGAGCTGGAATAACCATTTGGGAGAGGCAGTGGGAATGACGAGAATGCTGAAGCCTCTCAATAGACCTTCAAATGTAGGTGGAAGGGAGGAAATATGAATGCATTAGAGGATTATTCCAGAAAGTAGGAGGGAACAAAGGACTTGAAGAACAAACAGGCTTTGAAAGAGTCTTATAAAAGAAGCAGCATCCGCTGATGACTGTAGAAAGGAAGAGACGTTTATTATCTGAAGACTCAGAAAGACTGGCACATTGGTCTGGCGCAGTGCCAAGCACACAAGATGATGTGGTGAGGATTCTCAGAGCTCTTCTGATAAAGCATGAATCACACGTGCACTGGAAATGTGTTCTTTCTCCGGGACTGAGGTGACAGACAGCCATATCACACGCCATCCCTCTTTCTGTCTCGCTTCCAGCCAGCCAATAAACCCAATCATCACCCAGTCTGTCTCAACCGTGTGCTTTCCCTAGCCAGCTGAACAAAATATTTTCAGAATGTGGGATGTAAACAAGGCTCCTACTGTTAGCAATTCTGTGTCTTTTACGTGTGGTTTATTTTATTTTACTTTAAGTCACATTTAAATTCAAAAGATTGCCAGCCTGCATGATGCATGTAAACAAATCAGAAATATAGATTAGAATTGCAACTGATTAGTTAGCTGTGAAAGCGGCTGTGTAAATGGAAGAAGGGGGGAAAATCTATTAGCCTCCTGGGATATCGTGTCTCCACAGGAAATTCAATTGTGGAAAGGGCTTTAAAAGCAATGACTTTAGTTAGTCATTTGTGTTTTCTACACACTGGTTACAGTAAATGCTAATAGAATACCTACGCAGAACCTCTGCAGTGCTCAAGTGACAAGCTTCACAAAGAAAAACAGAGCTATTCCGAAAGGAAAAAGAAGTCCTATAAATAAGAGTTAGCGGACGATGATCACAAAATGTGTGTCTCTCATCCTATTAAAAATACTATTAAAAAATATTTTTCAAGAAAACACAATTTTCCAGGTCCATTATTTCCTGTCATTTGAAAGCACATGCCTATGGTGTTTGTCGCTAAATGATAAAGGTTGTGTGAACATTCTGGTTCTCACTGAGAATCTAAATCAAGACTTGCCTTCATTTACGTGTTTCCTCTGAAATATATTCTGTCTTCCAAATTGATAGAGAGCTATCTGAGACATAACGATTTTATTATTTACCCAGCAGACTATACGATTGATGTTTTCCTGTCACACTACCATGAATTATACATTTTCTAAAGTTTTGTTAACACTTTACACCTTACCCATTTTTATTATATTAGTTGAAAGCTTGTAAGGTAACATGACAATTAGCTAAATGATATATTTCTTTGAATTTTTCATGGACTCTTCTGAATTGTGGTCAAGGTATAATCTGGGTGTCACAGATGGGTCAGGCAGCAGCGAATGTCTCCTTATGAGATCACCACCGTCCAACTTCCGTTACTTTTTCCTCCTTCACTCAAAAGCAATTGTTTTCCAGCTCACCCAATTAGTCTCATCATATTTTCTCATGTGATACCAGCTGTTTTATGACTCAGAACAAAGCCCCGTGGAATAAGGTTGTGTGCCCTATGAGATTAGGCACCTGGAGGATTGCAGGAACAATCACCTTAAACCACAAATTATTTGGATCATTTGGCAAAAGGAAAAACAACTTCCTCTAACAGGTGAGATTTGAGGAAGTTTCCACCTGAGAAGGAGAAATGGCTAGCTCAAGACTGGGAACTTAAGGCATGCTGGGAGATGTGGGAGAGAATAATCTGTGTTTTGAGTCAAGTGGCTCTGCCTGTAGGTTTTGGTCCCACACCTGTCACCCTGGCAAAGAAATGAAACTTCATTGTTATCAAGAAAAGCCCTGAAACCAAGTATGACAGGCAGAAGTGTAGTCTTCCCATACATTCTGGATTCTTTTATAAACACAAATTTCAACTCAATCTCTCATTCATTTGTTCTGAAAACAAATCATTGATGATCAATTATGGAATAATTATTGTCAATCTTGTAGGATTACTGTGCTACACTTTTCTATATTTTCTATATCCGGAATGCCCTGTTTTTCCATTATATTCACCCCTTTTAATTCCTTATAGTACATGCATGCACAATATGGAAATCTGACTTCAATTAGACATCTGCTTGAAAGCCACATCTTGAGCATTTCAGTGAGAACCGTTTTCATTGTGAATAATTCTTACTGAGAGAATTCTTTCTTGATCTAACTTGAATCTCCTTGATCTAAATTAAAACCATGCTTTCCCGTTTTATTACGAAGAGAAACATTTATTTCCCCTACTCATAATTCCAATTTGGCTCATGAAGGAAGGGGAATCTATCTACACCCCATCAAGGGGTGATGGGGGGAGACATTGAAGAGCTTGACATCCATTAGACCCTGTTTCACCCATATGAAGGGTCACTGTGTTCTGTCTGGCCCAAATCCTCCATTCCTGGATGGACAAGAAGGACCCCACATGCACTAAAACCAAATCCCTCTCCCCAAGAGTACTCTAGGGCCTGGAAATCTTCAAAGAAAGGGGCCAGGAGTCCTACTTGAGCCCCAGGCTGGAATCACATTCTCCAACAGTTTTCCTGCATTGGGGGTGGAGAAGTAGCGGAGAGTCATTGAGGTGATCATTTTTTAAAAGTTTTCCTAAAACAACTTTTAGTCATTTAAGTCTTTTATTAAGTCATTTATTAAATCTTTTATTAATCATTAAGTGTAGTCCTTTAAGTCTTTTATTAAGACTTAAAACATAAGATAAGTCTTAATAAAATTCATCTGCCAGAGACTGGAGGAGAGAGCGGGTTTTAGGCCTTGGGATGGCCTGAATGTTTGTGTCCCCCCAAAATTCATATGTTGACATTTGAATGCCCCATGTGATGGTATTAAAAGGTGAGGTTTTGGAAGGTATTAGGTTCTGAGAGTGGAGCCCTCCTGAGTGGGATTAACGCTTTTATAAAAGAGACCCCACAGAGCTCTGTAGCCTCTTCCACCGTGTGAGGTTAAAATGAGAAATCTGCAGCCAAGAAGTGGGCCCTCCCCAGGATCTTGGACTTCCAACCTCCATCCAGACTGTGAGAAATAAATTTCTTTTGCTTATAAACCACCTAACATGTGGTATTTCTGCTTTAGCATCCTACATGGACTAAGAATGGCCCCAAAAACTAAAATCCGGAGAGATTATCGTTCTCATATGACTTGTTTTACATACAAAATAAGGTGGCCTGTAGTTGTTAGCCAGGCCCTTGAAGGATCCAAAAGAGAGCAAACCCTGGTCTCTCTCATCCTCAAGAAGTCTCCAGTTTTAACTCTGTTGGTTGAGTAATTCAAGGGATCTTACTTTTCCTATAGGCCTTGTTTTATTTTATTTTATGTTTTTTTTGAGGGCAGTGTCACTGGCCCTCATATGTGGGACCGAACCAGGGCCGCTGGCTTCCCAAGCCAGCGCTTAACCACTGCGCCACTCGGCCGGCCCTAAGCCTTGTTTTATAAGATAGCAATAATTTTATAGCTTCCCTTCTGGACATTTCTACTTTCTCAACTGTGATTCTGAGAGTGCATAGAGTCTCATCTAAGAGTGCATTAAGGTCTCATCAAAATGAAATGTTAGGGCCGGCCGAGTGGCGCATTGGTTAAGAGCTGGTTTTGGGATGCCAGCGGCCCCGGTTCGGATCCCACATGAGGGCCAGTGACACTGCCCTCTACAGCTAACAACAGCTCCACCTGGAGCTGGGCTGTGCGAGCCCCGGTGATGGTGTGGGCTACAGCCCCTGCTGCAGTGAGCTGCCATAGGCTGCAGTGAGTGGCCCGAAGCCAGCATGAGCGGCTGGCAGCCAAGTGTGAGCTGCCAATAGCCGCGCTGAGCGACATCCAGAGGCCAGCGACCGATCTGCCTCATCCGGGAAGAGCACAATGACGATACCAACAGTGAAGCAACATCCTCCGCAACTAAAACTGAACAACAAGAAGACGGCAACTTGTCTGTTCCCCTTCCCCGATTCCCCAACGCTGTTCCCCTCCACCAATTCCCCAATAAAATCTTTAAAAAAAAAAAAAAAATGAAATGTTACTTCCTGATCTTGCAGAGTCAAAGCTTTGCATTTCTGTTAAGCTTTAAAAATAGCACCTTTGTCTAAACAATGGGCACCACATTGGCTGTTCATGCAGCATCTGCTAGTGTATCATGCTCGCTGCCATTTTCACACTTCTAGTGTAATCCAGCTGGGAGGTTCTCTTTCTGATTCAAACACATATGTGGCACTCATTTCAGCACTCAGCCTTTCTTACCATTTAGTTACAGAATGGCACACGGGTAAAGAAGCCAAATTATTCAATAACTTAGATTGTTACTGGCTGTTCAAAACTTAGAATTGTACAGAATTGGGGTTATTAAAATATCTCCAGATTTTTTTGTTTCCATTTTTAGTAAAAATGGCTTGAAGTTATGTTAACAGCACATTGTGATAATATCCTGTTCCAACTTCCTGGGGCGTTTTTTAAAAAATTGTTTTGTTACTTTTATTAGTTTATCATTGGGTAGTGTTCTCTCAGGCTGAACTAATAGAGTGTTTAGGATGGACGTAAGAAAATTATTTTTCTCTGTCAAAGGCAATTGCCTCAAAAATCCATCAAGGGATCCAAAAATATAATTCAAGATATTTTGTATTTGAAAGAGAATATATACTGTTTACATAATATTTAAATTGAACAAGATAATTAGGCACATTTTGCCAACTACGCATTCAGCCATTCCTCCTGGGTACATACTATCTTATCTTTCAATTTTTTTCTTATGTAGCACTTAAATATATCTGTAAAGCTAAGTTGACTAGAGAGACAGTGGTTTTCCCAGCATATAAAATTTTTTTACTCGGTTTATCCTGATAGGGTTTAATCTCTTAAAGACTATTTTTCTCTTTCTTAAAAACTAAAAACACTGGACCCATTAGTTCATGTGTATATGCTCCTCGTAAAAGCTGGGCCTATGGGAAGGCAACCACCCACTTATATGATCTACTCGTATTTTAACAGCTACCAGGAAAACACTTTTACTGTCCAAATACTCCTTCACTTCCCTAAAGCACAGGATACATGTTTAATAATTTTAACCTTTTACGAATGAGAGTTTTACTGGTTAATACCTATCTTGGCTAAATTTGAGCCCAACAAAATGATATACAATGATGAGATGGGGCAAAAAAAGATAAGTATCAGAAGCAGAGAGAAAGTCTTTGAAAAGAGAGTATAAAGAGATTTTTTTAAAAGACAACCTGTGATTATTTTTAAATATAGCTGAAGTTAATTTAACACTTAACTGACTAGTCTGTTGAGTGATACGGGTTTTTCTGGGGTATAACATAGTACCTCCAGTGTGCCATGTGGCTGAAACCTAGATGGGGGCTGCCAAGGAGCGTGCTTTGGTTCTCAAGGGGCTGCGGTTTGGTCTAATTGTGTATTAAGACATTGCAAGAGCATTGTGGGTTTTTGTTTGTTTGTTTTTTTCAGTTGTGTTTTGGATGTTGCAAGAAGAGCTGGCATTTGTCCTATTCTCATGGAAGGGCAGAAGCAAGCAGCTGCAGGTCTCATTTCTAGGATTGTCTCTTTGTAACCACCGCAGCTCTCCCTTCAAAATATAAATAACAAGTTGGAGACTTGTTACGCTTTCTCCTTTTTTAAATCTTTGTATTCGTGAATTCTCTTTTGATTTCTCAATCTGAAGACAATGACCCTACCCTACTTTTAGTCAATTTCCCAAGTATCTATCATTTAAAACAGATACTTTTTCCATGAACTAATCTCACTTCCTGCCCTACCATCAGAAAGAATGTACTCTCAGCTTTTCTCATGGAACCGACCTTTATTTTTAAAGACTGAGGCTAGAAAGTCCTTTCCTTAATAATGTCATCTATATCATTTCATTCCTTATTAAAAGAGAAGAAAGAATTCTCTGGGTCTTTTTTTTTTTTTGGTCACATTTATTCTGTTTTTTTGTTTTTCTGGTTTTGTTTTTTTTTGAGGGCAGTGTCACTGGCCCTCATATGTGGGACCCTAACCGGGGCCTCTGGCTTCCCAAGCCAGCGCTTAACCAACGCGTCACTCGGCCGGCCTTGGTCACATTTATTCTGAATTCATTATAATTCAACAAGGAATAGTCTGACTTATTTTTGAACTACCTATGTAGAAAAGGGCTGCATAAGTAAAAAATGAGCAAGACTACAGGGACAATAACTGGCCTACCTAAGATAAGGACTTACAGCAACTTTATGAGAATACATTTACCTACAATTGATATAAAATAATAAATACATCTTTGATGGGAATGTAAAATGATACAGGCATTTTGGAAAACAGATTCGTAGTTTCTTAAAAAGTTAAACATACACTTAACCCTATGACCCAGCAATTTCCCTCCTAAGTATCTACCCAAGAGAAATGAAAACATGGGTCTGTCCAAAGACTTGCGCACCAATGTTCATAGCAGCATTATGCATAATAGCTGAATGGTGGAAACACTCCTAAAGTCCATCATGTGGGGAAGGGACACACAAATTGTGGTACATCCCTACAACATATCAGTAAAAAGGAAAGAACTGACGATGCAGCCAATAACACAGATGAACCTCAAAAGTGTTATGCTAAGTGTCAGGAACCAGACACATAAGACTACTACATACTGTATAATTTCATTGATGTGAAATTTATAGAAGGGGTAAAACTAGAGACAGAACACAGATCAATGGTTGCTTGGGTCTGAGATGGGAGTGGGAATTATCTGCAAATAGGCAAAGAGAAGCTATGGGGGTGATAGCAGTATTTTAAAACTGGATTGTGGTGATGGTTGCACAACTGTTTAAATTTACTAAAACTCATCTAGCTTAAAATGTGTGAATTTTATACCATGTAAATTATGCCTTAATAAAGCTGTTTTTAAAAATAAGATATCTAAGGGCCGGCCGAGTGACCTGGTGGTTAAGCACTGGCTTAGGAAGCCAGCGGCCCCGGTTCGGTCCCACATATGAGGGCCAGTAATACTGCCCTCAAAAAATAAATAAATAAATAAATAAATAAATAAATAAATAAATAAAAATAACATATCTAGTAGCAGGAAGAAAAGAATATCTATGATGATCTATTTACCTTTACAAAAAGAAAGAAAGGTGGGTAGGGGAGTTTGAAGAGAGCAAAGGGGTCAAATATATGGAGAAGGAAGATGACTGACTAGAACACGCCACAATGTGGTGAGCACACAATGGAAAATACAGATGTTATATTACAAAGTTGTATAACTTTGTTGTAAGAAATTTAATAACAATTAAAAAAATAAAAAAGAAAAGAAACACAGAAAGGGTAAACCAGAAAACCAAAAGATGATTACTTATAAGGTGAATATGGCAGTAGGAAATTGGGAGGGAGGGGCATTTGTACAAATATGCAGTATAGAACGAATTGAAACAAATCAACCCAGTTAAATTCCAAACGAATAGTATAACAACACACAAGAACAAAAAAAGAAAGACCTAATTAGAGCAATGTATGAACACAGTATTTGACATTATATACCCTCAATTTGTGGTACAGTAATGGGACATGGAAGAAATTACGAACAAAGTCTGGACTCTTTTTCAGTAGGTTTGTTTTGTGTGGAGGCAAGGATGAAGTAATTCTGAAACTGATTTAGATGTGTTATGCAATGGAGCCAATAAATAAACGCATTGTTTAGGGCATCCAAGGTTCTCACTGAAAATAAATAAAATGACCACATGCAAATATGGAATTAGAGAAGGCAAGAAAAAACCCTGTGGGGATGGATGGAAATTGAAATTATTGCTGTGATCAAATATATGGTGGTAGAAGGACAACTGACTCTGGGTGGTGAATACACAATGCATGTATATAGATGATGTATTATAGAATTGTACACTTGAAACCTATATAATTTTACTAACCAATGTCACACCAATAAATTTAATAAAAATTTTAAAAAGAAATTGTTGTTATGAATTCATAATTTCTAAAATATGTATATGTTCACATGTATATGTAGTTATCTACATATATGTCTATGTACATATGTATATGTATAAATACTCATTGACTTCCTAGTTCACTCAGCTGAAAGGCGTGAGAAGCTAAGTTGCCCCAGGAGCAATGAGCATGCCATGCACTCAGATCCTTTCCCCATTAAAATGAACCAAAGCTCTTCATACAAATGGCTGAACTTAGGTCTGGTTGAGGTAGTAGGTACAAGAAAAGCCTGGAAAATCTTTTGATGCCAGGTAGTACAGCAGTGCTTAACAAGATAGACAGGAGGAGTGTCACATAACACAGGGACATGAGAGCCACCTTGTAGAGGCTCCCCTGACCAAATGACAATTTGAACATCAAAATAGTGAAATACACTAGTGAATTATAAATAATTAAAAAATAGGTATTCATGTGTTCATACCTCTGATAAATATATAAGTAACAAGGGGGAATAGGGAAGGTTCCTGTTTAAAATAGATATAAATACTAAGTATGAAATGGTAAATGGGGAGGGAGGGCTAGAGTTGGAAAATAACTATTTGACAACCATCATAATAAAGATCAGTTCAGCAGAAATTATCAATGGACACTGAATCCAGGAGAAAATTTTCACGAGGAGCAAGGATTACATATATATGCAAGAGAGGGAGGAAGCACATGGATAAAATGTTAATAAGGGTGAATCTGTGTAAACAGGCAAACAGTACAGAGATATTCTTGGTAATACTCTTACTTACGCAACTTTTCTATGTTTGAAATAATTTCCAAGAAATGCACAAAAATTTAAAAATTGAAGGAAAAATAACCTGAAAGTCACCATTTACCCCCAACTCCTATTCCCAAGATTAGGTCAATGTTAATATCTTTACATGTATATTTCTAGATCCATTTCTATGCATTTTTTTGGTAAAATATACATAACATAAAATGTACTATATTAATTATTTCAAAGTAACATTTTTGTGAATATATTTCTAGTTTTATTTCTATGCATTTTTATTGTGGTAAATATGCATAACATAAAATTTACTGTGTTAACCATGTTTTAGAGTACCATTCAGGGCATTCAGTACAGTACAAAAAAAGTGGAATGCTTCTGAATTTGTGTGTCATACTTGTTCAGGGGCCATGCTAATCTCTATTGTTCCAATTTTAGTATATGTGTTGTCAGAGCAAGCACTCTTTGCATATTTAAAAGTACACATTCCAGTATTATAAATGTAATAATACTGTACAGAAAAAGAAAAAATGAAGGTGAAAGATCGATTTTCCTAATAAAAGAAAAACAAAAAATTTTCTGACCAGTAGAACTGCAGGCATGGTAAAGGAAGCTCTTTAAGGAGAAGGAAAATAACAGATGGAATTTTAATCCACACAAAGGAATAGAGAATGCCAGAAATGGTAAATATATGGGTAAATACAAAAACATTCTTTTTCCAATTTAATTTCTTTAAAAGATATTTGAGGGCCGGCCGAGTGGCGTATTGGTTAAGCGCTGGTTTTGGGATGCCAGCGGCCCCGGTTCGGATCCCACATGAGGGCCAGTGACACTGCCCTCTACAGCTAACAACAGCTCCACCTGGAGCTGGACTGTGCGAGCCCCTGTGATGGTGTGGGCTGCAGCCCCTGCTGCAGTGGGCTGCCATAGGCTGCAGTGAGTGGCCCGCAGCCAGCGTGAGCGGCTGACAGCCAAGCGTGAGCTGCCAATAGCCGTGGTGAGCGACATCCAGAGGCCAGCGACCGATCTGCCTCATCCAGGAAGAGCGCAATGAGGATACCAACAGTGAAGCAACATCCTCCGCAACTAAACTGAAGAACAAAAAGACAGCAACTTGTCTGTTCCCCTTCCCCGATTCCCCAACGATGTTCCCCTCCGCCAATTCCCCAATAAAATCTTTAAAAAAAAAAAAAAAAAAAAAAGATATTTGACTATTTAAAGCAGACATAATAAAATGTGTGGAGTTTATAACATATGTAGAAGTAAAATATTTTATAATAATTACAAAGTACAAGAGGAGGAAAATGAAAGTATACTGCTGTAAGGTTCTTACATGTCACATGAAATGATATAATATTATTTAAAGGTAGATTATAATTAGTTATGATTAGTTAAATATTGTAAACCTTAGAGCAACCACTAAAACAATTTTTAAAAACAAGGTTCTGGGCTGGCTGAGTGGCACAGTGGTTAAGAGCTGGCTTGGGACGCCAGCGGCCAGGGTTTGGATCCCACATATGAGGGCCAGTGACACTGCCCTCTTAAAAAACAAACAAACAAACAAACAAACAAACAAACAAACAAACAAGGTGCAGCTAGTCTACAGCCCTACCATTCTGAATGCGGCCAATCTAGACTGTTCTCGTGAAGCTAAGCAGAATTGGGCCTGGTTAATACTTGGATGGGAGACCACCTAGTAATACCAGGTGCTGTAGAATTTAAAAATAAAAATAAAAATAAAAATAATAATAATAATAATAATAAATAAGGTGTAGCTAGTAAGCCAATAGTGGAGATAAAATGAAATCATAAAATGATTAGATTACTACAAATGAATAAAGAAACAAAGGAAAAAAAGAACAAAGAGTAGATAGGGAAACAAATACCAAAATGGTAAATTTAAAGCTAACCGTATAATCAATAACACTGACTATAGACTTAATATTCTGTTATTACATATACAGAATCATTATATTATACAACTAAAACTAATACAACGGCACATGTCAATTATATCTCAACTTAAAAAAATATTCCAGGGCTGGCCGAGTGGCTCAGTTGGTTAAGAGTTGGCTTAGAGCGTGTGCTCCGAGCAACAGGGCAACTGGTTTGATTTCCACATGGGCCAGTGAATGCTGTGCCCTAGCTGAGCTGTCACTGAGCTGCCAACAGGTGGCAGAATGGCTCAGCTGGTGTAAAAAAACAGGATTGTCTGTTCAATGGTGGCCTACACCCGCAACTAAAAGATTGATCTAGGCACCTTGAGCTGAGTTGCCTCCCAGATGGCTCAGTGGTTAGGGTGTGTGCTCTTAACAACAAGGCTGCTGGTTCGACTCCTGCATGGGATGGTGGCTACGCCTACCCACACCTTGAGCTTAGAGGCCACAAGCTGCCGACGGGAAGTCTGATGGCGACTGGCGGCCTCCACAATGAAGATCGAAGAACAACAAATTGGTTGGTCCCCTTCCCCAATTCCCCAATAAAATCTTAAAGGAAAAATAAAATTCCATTAAAAGACTGATATTATCAGATTGGATAAAATAAAGCAAGACCCAATTATATGTTGTTTATAAGAAAACAACTTTAGCTATAAAGACATGGGCAGATTAAAAATAAAAGAGTAGGGCCGGCCGAGTGGCGCATTGGTTAAGAGCTGGTTTTGGGATGAGAGTGACCCCGGTTCGGATCCCACATATGAGGGCCAGTAACACTGCCCTCTACAGCTAACAACAGCTCCACCTAGAGCTGGGCTGTGCGAGCCCCGGCGACGGTGTAGGCTGCAGCCCCTGCTGCAGTGGGCTGCCATGGGCTACAGTGAGTGGCCGGCAGCCAGCATGAGCTGCCAATAGCTGCGGTAAGCGACCATCCAGAGGCCGGGGACCGATCTGCCTCATCCGAGAAGAACGGAATGACGATACCAACATGGGCCAGTGAAGCAATGTCCTCTGCAACTAGACTGAAGAACAAAAAGACAGCAACTTGTCTGTTCCCCTTCCCCCATTCCTCAACACTGTTCCCCTCCCCCAATTCCCCAATAAAATCTTAAAAAAAATAAAAAATAAAAGAGTAATGAATATTATCAAAATAATTTAAAATAAGTAAAAGGTTAGATAAATATATGCCACACAAGCACTAGGCAGAAGAAAGGAAATTTGTTATATTAATATTAGACAAAGTAGATTTCAGGTCAAGAGATCATAATAATAAAGGGATTAATTCATGAAGAAGACATAATGGTTACGGAGCTTCATAACACATGAAGCAAAAACTAAATGAAGCAGAAGAAAAATAGAGAAAATTATAGTTATAGACTTCAACACTCCTCTCTCGATAATTGTTAAAATATATGGAAAGAAAATTAATAAGGATACAAAAGATGTGAATAACATTATCAACCAACTTAAATTAATTGACATTTATAAAACACCCTACTGGGCCGGCCGAGTCGCTCAGTGGTTAAGCGCTGGCTTGGGACGCCAGCGGCCCCGGTTCAGGTCCCACATACGAGGGCCAGTGACATTGCCCTCAAAAAAAACCAAAAAAACCCCACTCTACCTAACAATAGCAGAATAAACATTATTTCCAAGTGTACATGGAACATTTATCAAGTATGACCATATTTGGGGCCACAAAACAAGTCTAAATAAATTTTAAAGGATTGAAAGCATTCATTGTATATTCTCTGACCACAATGGAATTAATTAGAAATCAGTAATAGATATCTGGGAAAACTTCAGTATTTGGAAATTAAACAACATACTTCTAAATAACACAAATGTAAAAGAAGAAATCACAAGTGAAATTAGGAAATATTTTGAACTGAATGAAAACAAAAGTAGCTCCGATTAAGTGTGGGATGCATTGAAAGCAGCGCTAAAAGGGAAATTTATTATTTTCAGTGCTTACATTAGAAAGAAGAAAAGTTTAAAATCAAATATCTAAGCTTCCACATTAAAAAATGAGAAAAAGAAGAGCAACTTAACCCAAAGTGCAAGGAAAGAAATAACCAGAAATCAATAAAATAATAAATGAGCAAGCAATAGAGAAAACCAGTGGAACCAAAAGTTGATTCTTTGAAAATAAAACTGATAAATCTTTAACTACACTGAACAAGAAAAATAGATAGGACACAATTACTGATATTAGGAATGAACAATTTTACAAACACTAAAAGGATAATAGGGGAATATTATGAAAAACTTTAAGCCAATACATTCATTGAGTTAGATAAAATGGAAAAATTCCTTGAAAATCAGAACAACTAAAACTCACTCAAGAAGAAATGACTGGGGCCGGCCGAGTGGCGCATTGGTTAAGTGCTGGTTTTGGGATGCCAGCGGCCCCGGTTCGGATCCCACATGAGGGCCAGTAACACTGCCCTTTACAGCTAACAACAGCTCCAGCTAACAACAGCTCCACCTGGAGCTAGGCTGTGCGAGCCCCGGTAATGGTGTGGGCTGCAGCCCCTGCTGCAGTCGGCTGCCATAGGCTACAGTGAGTGGCCCTCAGCCAGCGTGAGCGGCTGGCAGCCAAGCGTGAGCTGCCAATAGCCGCGATGAGCGACATCCAGAGGCCGGCGACCGATCTGCCTCATCCGGGAAGAGCGCAATGATGATACCAACAGTGAAGCAACATCCTCCGCAACTAAACTGAAGAACAAGAAGACAGCAACTTGTCTGTCCCCTTCCCCGATTCCCCAACGCTGTTCCCCTCCACCAAATCCCCAATAAAATCTTTAAAAAAAAAAAAAAAGAAGAAATGACTGAACTATCCTGACTTACTTGTATATTAAAGAATTAAAGTTGTAGTTATAAACCTTTCCACAAAGAAAACCCTTAGTCCGGATGGCTTTACTGGTCAATTGTACCAAGCATTTAAAAAAGGAATAAATTCAATTCTATACAAAATAGTAGAGATGAAAAGATTTTCCTATTTGTTTTATGAAGCTAGTATCACCCTAATACCAACATTTAAAAAAAAGAAAAAAAAAGAAATTACAAGGATAAGAAACTATAGACCAAAATACCTTATGAACACAGAAACAAAAATCATTAACAAAATGTTAGTATATCAAATTCAGGTGTGTGTGTGTGTGTGTGTGTGTGTGTGTGTGTGTGTGTGTATCATTACTAAGTGGGGTTTGTTCCAGGAAAAAGTAAGATGGATTCAACAGGCAAAAAAATCAATAAATGTAACTCACCAAATTGACAGACTAAAAAAGAGAAGCTATATGATCAGTTCAACAGATGCAAAAAAATTTGACAATTTTCAACACCCATTCGTGATTTAAAAAATGAATGAACTCTCAGCAAACCAGAAATAGAATAAAATTTTCTCAATCTGATAGAGTAAACATACAGCTAAAACCATATTTACTAATTTAAAATTGAATTATTTCCTCCTAAAATTGGGAAAAACTCTCCTCTTGCCATTTCTATTCAATAGGCGCTTTTAGTCAATGTTGTAAGGCAAGAAATCAAAACAAAAGCCATATAGTTTGAAAAGGAAGAAATAAAACTGTCAGTATTCACTGGCTATCTAGTTGTTATGTACAAAATCCTCAGGAATCTACCAAAAAGCAACTACAGCTAAGATATTAATTTAACAAGGTCACACGATACAAGGTCAATATACAAAAGTAATTGTTTCTATATGCTAGCAAGCAACAAACAATTGGAAATTGAAAACAATTAAATATATAATTTATAATGGCATCACAAAGCATGAAATATTGAGGGATGAATTTAACAAAATATGTGATTGTATGTACATGGACAATTCCAAGACTTTTCTGAGATAAATTAAAGAAGATCTAAATAAAAGTGAGACATGCCATGTTTACAGTTCAAGTGACTCAATATCACTAAGATGTCAATTCTCCCTAAATTAATCTATTGGTTAATTCAATCCCAAACAAAATTCTAGCAGGATTTTTTTGTAGAAATTTATATAGAAATGAAAAACAAAACAAAAATAGAATAGCCAAAACAATGTTGGAAAAGAACAATCACTACTTGAGTTCAAGACTTACTATATAGCTAAAATAATCAAGACAGTGTGGTATTAGCATAAAGATAGACATACAGATTCATGAAGCTAAATCTAGAGTTCAGATATAAGCCCACATATAAATGGTCAATTGGTTTCCAATATAGGTGCCAAGATATCAACAATAAAAAGATGGCCTTTTTAACAAATAGTTGAAATCAATTCAGAAAAGATGGTCTCTTTAACAAATGGTTCTAGAAAAAATGAAATTTTTATATGCAAAAATATCCCACTCAACCTTTACCTTATATCACATAAGAAAATTAATTCAGAAATATTCTAGATCTAAATTGAATACCTAAAATCATTAAACTTCTAGAACAAAACAGGAGGAAAAATCATTGTGATTTAGGGCTAACCAAAGATGTGTAATGACATAAGATACAAGCCTTGAATAAAAATTAATACATTAAACATGGCATCAAAATTAAAAATGTTTGTTCCTCAAAATATACTATTAATAAAGTGAAAAGGCAAGCCATAGATTGGGAGAAAATATTAGCAAAATATATATATGATAAAGAACTTGTATCCAGAAATAGTAAAGAATTCACAAAACTCAATAATAGGACAAACAACCTGATTTTTTTTAATGGGCAAAAGATTTGAACAGACACTTCACTGAAAAAAAAAAATATACGAAGGGCAAATAAGCATGTGGAAAAAACAAACAAACAAACAACGCTCAACATCATTCATCATTAGGAAAATGCAAATAAAACCACCATGGGCTACCACCATTCACCCTTCATAATGACTAAAATTTTTAAACTGGCAATATGAAATGTTGACAAGGATGTGAAACAACTGAGATGCTATACACACCTGATAGGAATGGAAAATGTTCCACTACTTTGGAAAAGTTTGTCAGTCTCTCATGAAGTTAAACATACACTTACCATATGACCTCACAATTCCATGTCTAGATATGAACCCAAGAGAAATGAAAATGTACATCCATGTGAAGACATGAATATGCATAACAACTTTGTTCAGAATAGTCGAAAATTGGAAAAACACCAAACATCATCAACAAGTGAACAGAAAAACAAATTACAGAACACTACCTGGCAATATAAAGGAACAAACTTCTGAGATATGCAACAACACACCACACTGAAGTTGTGTTTTGCTTCTTCTTGTTCTTTTTTTCCCCTCAACTGCCAGTCCCGCACTGCCCCAAAACACACACATACACTTCTACCACTGTAAACTTCTTGAGATCAGGAACTGTTTCCTCTTTTTCCATCATATTCTCAGTGCCTCGCATAGAGCTTGACATACAATGAGTGCCCAGTAATTATTTGTTGAATGCAAGAATTTTATTGCTTTTCAATGTTCATGAGGTTCATATTTTGTCAAATCAGCTTGCACATTCTAGGGCTTTGGGTTTTTCACTCATGCACTCTGTTTTGGTGAAAAACAGCCTCCATCTTGACTTCTGGATGACAGGTCTGCAGAGCTCACAGTGGATGTAATGAAAGCTCCTGCGCTCCTGCTTCATTCTCTCCTCTTGATTTGTGAGAGGTCTGAGCTGAAGTTCCTTCCATCTCTGCTCTAGGCCCAGGCACAGTGCCAGCCCCGGCCCCAAGGTTTGAATTATATGTTCCTTTGGCCAAGTTTTAGGAGCCAACTTGAAATTTGGCTGTTGCAATATGTTCTGGCTCTTTCGTGTGTGGTTTGGGCTCACGGATACTCATGAACTTGCAAAGAGGAGGCTCCTCTCACCAGGGACTGGGCAGTGGAAGAAGGACCTTTTCCTGGGATACTGGCCAGGCTGCTGTACCTGCTGAGAATAGCTCAGATGCTTTCTGAGGAATTCCTTAGGTTCCATTCCAGATGGAACAGATTTTTCAACCTTGAGCTTGGGGTGTTTTGGCCTCCAGAGATGAGTACCCAAAGCCTATGTTACCCGGAAGACATAGATAACGTTTTCACCTCTTGGGGCCCCTGATGTGTTTTTCATTCATTTAAAAATGTGCTAGTTCCCAGGTCCAGCATCCCACGGCAGCTAGGGGGAAATCCCAGAACAGAGTAATGTCTGTGGTGGCAGAGGTTGCTGCGGTTCTACGGGCCAGCAGCCAAGGAGGTTGTTTTATCTTGGAATAAATTACTATTTCTGCTTGTTTTCTTTTTCTGGTTAGGTCATGGATATATAGTATAAGCATGCTTTTGCTTCCCTTAAATTAATCCATTTTCCAAAATAAGCACTCTCCTTGTTTGATTTCATTAACTGGTATGCACATGTACTCTCATGTATATATATGTCCATGAGTGTGCAAACAATACAGGGTTCTAAACTATTGGGTTGTCAGAAAAGTCATGACATATTTTTTCTATGTTTTGCATTACAAAAATGCATCCTGACTTTTCCTACAACCGAATATATGTGCCACACATTCAGGGAGTTCCAGCATATGAGGGCCTCCTGGTAGCTATAGTAAAATAATAATACTGTGTGCAGGGCACTGTGTTAAATACTTTTCAAAGCTTATCTCCTTTAATCCTTATGTCAATTATGTGATGTAGGCTAGTATTAGCCCCACTTCACAGATGAGAGAACTGAGCTTTTTCAAGATGAAGTAGTTTTCCCAGAGTCACCTTCTAGAAGTGATGGGGCTGGTTTTCAACCTCAGCAATCTGACTTCAGAACTCTGCTTTTTATCTGCACATATTGAGATTGATGGGTTAGCCCTTGGGATAAAACCATCAAATAAAGATGGAGTACAATGGCCACTTCTAATTTTGTATTGTTGTCTGTGAATGGTCTCAAAGATAAGGGTCAAAATGTTTGGACTCTAACTTACAGCACTGGGTGATTTTTTTGTAAAAGTGACTGCTTGGTTTCTCAAACATCATCTAACTGAACCCACAAGAACCTGAGTGAGGTTTCTTGAGTTGGGAAGGGAGTAGTGATTTTCTAGGAGCCTGTCAAGAACTGTAACTCTGGTGAGAAGAGAGTGCTTCACTGCTTCTGAGAAGACACTTGGAGGAGCCATTCTTTCATTCATTCATCAACTATTTTTAAGCACCTCCTTTTGGGGGTGAGAAAGGCAGCAACAGGCTTTGTCTTCAAAGAACTTACAGTCTGGCAGAAAAGATGACAATTAAATGAGCCATTACAATAAGGTGACATGAGAGAAATGCTAGAAGTGCTGGATGTGATGGGAGGGAGGACACTTGTGTCCCATGGGGAAGCATGGAGAAGAACAGAGGCAAAAAGCAGGGTCAGCCCAACGATGAGAAGAGGTAGACGAAGACCACAGGGGGCTGAGGAGGTCCTCATCTGTAGGAGTCTCAGGACATTTTTAATGACCATCAAAGAAATAGTGTGAAAACAACCCAATTTAAAAACGGGCAGAGGAAATGAAGAGACATTTCTCTAAAGAGGACATACAGATGGCCAACAGGCATATGAAAAAATGTTCAACCTCACTGATCATTAGGGAAATGCAAATAAAAACCACAATGAGACACTACCTCACTCCAGTCAGAATGGCTATCATCAACAAATCAACAAACAACAAGTGCTGGCAGGGCTGTGGGGAAAAGGGAACCCTGCTGCACTGTTGGTGGGATTGTAGATTGGTGCAGCCACTATGGAAGTCAGTATGGAGGTATCTCAAAAAACTGGAAATGGAACTACCTTTTGACCCAGCAATTCCACTCCTAAGTATTTATCCTGAAAAACCCAAGACACTAATTCAAAAAAATTTATGCACCCCTATGTTCATTGCAGCGCTATTTACAATAGCTAAGACTTGGAAACAACCGAAATGCCCATCAGTAGACGACTGGATTAAGAAACTGTGGTACATTTACACAATGGAGTATTACGCAGCTATAAAGAAGAAAGAAATCGTACCATTTGCAACGATATGGATGGACCTAGAGAACATTATGTTAAGTGAAAAGTCAGTCAGAGAAAGACAAATACCATATGATCTCACTTATATGTGGAATCTAAAGAACTGAATAAATGAGCAATGTAAACAGAAATAGTCTTAGAGACACAAAGAAACAACTTATGAGGGCTAGATGGGATGGGGATGGGTATGAGGGAGAAGGGGAAGGGACAAGGCAACACAAACTGATAACTACAATACTACTGCAGAGACAGAAGAGACAGTTTAAGGAATATAATCAATTAGGTTGTAAATATATTTTTTTAGGGGATCAGGAAGACTCATGTCTTTTTAGGGAGACCACTTCATGGATGGTGTAGTGGCCTTACCACTGCACTGTACATCTGAAGTTGCCACTGAATACTATTATATGTCAACTATAATTTAACACATATATAGTCATGGGATGTAGAATATAGTGTGGGGATAGAGTCAATGGAATTATAATAGATATGCATGATATCGGGGGTGGGGAGCAAGTTAGGGGGAGGGAGTGTAAGGGGTGAAAAATATAACTATTGCATTGTTTTGTACATCTGTAACTACTACTACTAATAATAATAAAGTTTTTTTTTTTTTTAAAAAAAGATGCTTCAAAAGTGAGAACTGCTGGGCCGACCAAGTGGCTCAGTTGGTTAACAGCTTGCTCAAGAGTGCGAGCTGAGCTCTGAGCAACAGGAGTTCGATGCCCAGCCTGAGCTGAGCTGCTGCTGAGCTGCCAACAGGTGGAAGGAGGGCTCAGCTAAAAAAAATAATAATAATAAAATAAAATAAAAAGTGAGAAAAAAAAATAATGTGAGCTCTCTGGGACTCTCATAGCAAAAGACAATGCAAAATTTCAGTATTCTGGTGTTTCTGCTGGTAGGCACGCAGAGCCCAGGCATTTCTTAATCTCATTGTTAACATCAACCACACTGCTAACTGTGATCTATAGAAGCTTGATTCTATGCAGCCATTGCTAGGAGTTTCTTTTTTCCCCCCAAATATATATAACTTTTTTTCATATATTGGAGCTGCCATGCTCCCAGGAAGAATTATTCATTTTCCAAAGTTGATTATTCTAAGAAGTAAATTCTCCTTGACTTTGAAAGACTACCACAAAGGGACGTGGAAAAATCCAGGGAAGAAATGCAATAAGTAAACAGAGCACCTCGAGGATTCTCCGACTTTTCATCAAGTGCCCCAACAAAAGAGGAGAGGGAACACTGTCCCTAAGAATTATGGAGTATTGCTATGAACTCTCATAAATTTATCTGAAGCTTTTTGTTTTATTTTAATAGGTTATATGAGTATTAATCAATTTTGCATTAACTCTGTGATATATCAGGTTATTTTCATATGAAAAGAGTATATTGCTCCCAAGTCTTTGAGTAGTTGATACTCTAAATGAATACCCCCAAGTGAGAAAACCCTTTCCACTCTTTTTCATTATATGTATTTTGCTTTTTAAAAAAACCATTGGGAAGTACATAAAGTTTATAGCAAATTCTTTTTACAATTTTTTTCCAGTGTGAGCAATTGCCTTTAATTTTTTAATTTTTAAAAAAGATTTTTATTTAAAATTATAGCTAACATATAATATTATAATATATCAGTTTCAGGTGTATACCATAGTTGTTCAACATTTATATACCTAAAGAAGTGATAACCATGATAAGCCAGCGACCATCTGACACCATACCACGTTATCACAATATTATTAACTGTATTCCCCATGGTATATATTACATCTCCAAAGACTTGTTTTAACATGGAAATTTGGACCTCTTATTCCCCTTCACCTTTTTTCCCCCTTTCTAAATTTTATATTTTTCATTTACAGTTAACATTCAATATTATTTTGTATTAATTTCAGGTGTACAGCATAGTGGTTAGACATTTGTATAATTTAAGAAGTAATTCCCGCTGACTAGTCTAGTACCCACCTGGCATTATATATAGTTATTACCATATTATTAACTATATTCCCTATGCTTTACACACCCATGACTACTTTGTAACTAGCATTTTGTATTTCTTTTTTTGTTTAGCCTTTTTTTTTTTTTTTAGCTGAGCCATCCTGCCACCTGTGGGCAGCTCGCGGCAGCTCTGCTCGGGCTGGGCATCGAACTGCTGTTGCTCAGAGCTCAGATGACACTCTTGAGGTGAGCTCTTAACCAACTGAGCCACTTGGCTGGTCCGCATTTTGTATTTCTTAATCCCTTCACCTTTTTCACCCTGTCCCCAACCCCCCTCCACTTTATCACCCTGATAAATCTAATACTCATCTGACATCATACATAGTTATTGCAATATTATTGATTATATTCCTTATGCTATATTCTACATTCCCATGACTATTTTACAACAATTTGTACTTCTTAATCTCTTCCCCTTTTCACCCACCCATTCCCAACTTCCCTCCCATTTGACAACCATCAAAATGTTCTCTGTATCTATGAGTTTGTTTCTGTTTTGTTTGTTTGTTTGTTTGTTTCTTTAAATTTCACATATAAGTGAAATCACATTGCATCTGTCTTTGTCTGTCTGACATACTTCACTCAGCAAAATACCCTCCAGGTCCATTTTTGCCACCATAGATGGCAAGAACCCATTTCTTTCCACAGCCAAGCAATATTGCATTGTATATATGTACCACCTCCTCTTATCCATTCTTCCATTGACGGACACCGAGGCTGCCTCCACATCTTGGCTATTGTAAATAATGCTGCAATGAACATATGGATGCACATGTCCCTTGAAGTAGCATTTTGGGCTTCTTCAGATAAATACTCTGAAGTGGGATTACTGGGTCCTTTTTTGTCTCACATTATAGCCTTTGTTTTAAAGTCATTTTGTCTGGTATAAGTATGGTTTTCCCAGCTTTGGTTTTTTTTTTTCCATTTCCATTTTCACGACATATCTTTTTCCATCCCTTTGCTTTGAGTTTCTGTGTGTCTTTTGATCTGAAGTGAGTCTTGTAGGAAGCATATGTAAGGGTTTTGTTTTCTTATCCAGTCAGCCATCCAATATTTTGGATCAAAGCATTTAATCCATTTATATTGAAAGTAATTGTTGATGGATATGTAACTATTGCCATTTTATTATTAATATTTTTATATTTATCTATCTATCTATCTATCTATCTATCTATCTATCTATCTATCTATCTATCTATTTTTGGTCTTAAAGAAGTCCCTCTAAGATTCTTTGTAATACTAGTTTGGTGGTGATAAACTCCATTAGATTTTTCTTATCTGGGAAGTTCTTTATCTAGCCTTCAATTTTAAATGATAGCGTTGATGAGTAGAGTAGTGTTAGTTATAGATCCTTGCTTTTTCATGACTTTGGCAGGAATAGTTCCTGCCAAATTTCCTGGTTTACAAAATTTTTGTTGAGAAATCAACAGACAAACCTATGGGAGCTCCCTTATAAGTTACTAGTTGCCTCTCACTTGCTGCTTTTAGAATTCTGTGTTTTTCTTTAACCTTTGCCATTATAATTATAATGTGTCTATGCCTGGGCCTGTTTGGTTTATCTTGTTTGGGACTCTCTGTGCTTCCTGGGCTTCTATGTCTATTTCTTTTATCAGGTTAGGAAAGTTTTCAGTCATTATTTCTTCAAATATGTTCTCAATCCCTTGCTTTCTCTCTTCTCCTCCTGGTACCCCTATAATGTGAATGTTGTTATACTTGATGTTGTACCTGAGTTCTCTTAAACTATCCTAAATTTTTTTTAAAATTTTTTTTCTTTCTGCTGTTCTAATTGGGTGTGTTCTGCTACCTTGTCTTCCAAATCGCTGATTCTGTCCACTGCTTCATCTAGTCTGCTAGTGATTCCTTCTAGTGCATTCTTTATTTCAGTTATTGTATTCTTCACTTCTGACTGGTTCTTTTTTATGGTTTTTATGTCCTTTTTTATGCTTGCTATCTTTCTGTTGAAGTTCTCACTAAGTTCCTTGAGCATCCTTATAACCATTGTTTTGAACTCTGTCTCTAGTAGAGGTGGCTTGCCTCTATTTCATTTAGTTCTTTTGGAGTTTTCTCCTGTTCTTTCATTTGGGATGTATTTCTTTGTTTCCTCATTTTGACTGCCTCTCTGTTTGTTTCTATGTATTAGGTAGATCTGCTACATCTCTTGCTGGATGTCGTTATGTAGTAGGTGTCCTGTGGGGGCCTAGGCACATTCTCCCTGGTCACCTGCTCTGAGTGCTCCAGGAGTATCCCTTGTGTGGATTGTGTGTGCCTTCCTGTTATATTTGAGCCTTGTTTGCTATTGGCACATCATTGGGTGGGCCATGTCCATAGCTTACAGGCTGCTGTGCTGGGAGGCTTATCTCACAGAGTGGGATTTGCTCCAGTGGACTCTGGTGCCTGTTGAGACCACCTTTTGGGTGTGCCACTGATGGGGCTAATTGAGTGGTGCTGTATTGTGGTCTGAAGCCAACCTCTTGGGAGGGGTTCTGGTGCAGGCCCAGGTCACCCACTGCCTGTGACTAACCAGGGACTACCTGGTAGGAGCTACAAAGTGATCCATGGTTAGTCACTGCCTGTGTTGGGCCTGGAGTCATGTGGGAGAGGTCATGCCACAAACTAAGGATGACTGCCACCAGTACTGGGTCTGGGGTAGCTCTGCAAAAAGCCAGGAGCAGGGAAACCTGATTCCACCTACTGTCAGTTGCCAATAAAGCCTTGTGTGGGTATGGAATTGAGTGAGGCAAGGTCACAGTGAGTCAGCAGGTTGTAGCTGCAGAGCTCACTAGGCCAATCAGATTCAGATTTGGCCATAAGAGTAGGGGTGGGCTCAACATAGGAAACATGGCGTCCACCTGCTGGCTGCAAGGGAGAATGATCGCACACAGAGAAAATGCCAACTGTTCTCCAGGCCATCCCCAAGGCCACACACCTCAGTCTTCTTCCTGTATGTCTCTGACACCTCCCTAGTTACCATCCCTCCGCTGGAGTCCAGGATGAGTACCTGCAAGGCAGTGAGTGAATCTGTGCATGGGCCCTTTGAGAGGATGGCTGGGTTTCCCACTGCCTTCCATCCCACCTAGACGGTCAGAATCCCCACTGGCTGTTTTTCACAGCCAGATTTTGTGGGAGCTCCTCTTCTTGGCAGCAGTATTCCTGGCTGGGGATCCTGTTGCGAGGCTGGGGTTTCTTGAGCTTCCATGGGGAACCTCTGTGGCCTAGACATCCTTTCCAATTTTCACCTGTCACATGGGAGGTTTGGGGCCGGCCCATTTGTTGTCTCTCACCCTTTTACCAGTCTCCCTGTGGCTTCTTCTTTATATACTTAGTTATAAAACTTCTGTTCAGCCAGACTTCGGATAGTTCTCCAGGTTGATAGTTCTATAATTTAGTTGTAATTTTGATGCATTCATGGGATGCGACTGGCACAGCATTTATCTATGCAACCATCTTGGATCATTCAATCTATAGTAAAACTTAAAAATATTTCACAACACTTTACAATGGATTCCTCCCCCCTCAGAGACAGTGATCCCAAATTTAAACCAGAAAGTTGGGTTTTTCCTAGCTCTCTTTGATTCTCTGTTTTCGTTTTTAATTTGTAAAATTGGGACAGTAACATTTATCACATAGGGATGTTAGAAGGAGTAAATGGAATTAATATATGGAAAGTATTAGGCAATAATGAATGCTCCATAAAAATTTATTTATTTCCATAGGTGCATGTTAAGGCAATTTAGACAAACTACAAAGAAAAAAAGTCTTAAACTCAAGACAGACTTTTTCATAGGTTATCTGAAAGTCAAAATACTTAAAATTTAAAATAGATGATTAAGAACTTTAACTTCTATTGGGTTGTCAGAAAAGTCATGATGTATTTTTTCTATGGTTTTTGTTACAAAAATGCGTCATGAGTTTTCCGACAATATTTTCAACTTCCTAGCTGACTTTAGGAATTTATTAATTCTTTCTATGCATAGTCTTTAAAAGTAGACACAGCAATACTGACTTCTTATGGAAATAAATTAGATGAAGGAAAGACATGGTAAACATATATCAGTGACTTCTCTGTGTACCACCCTAACCATGGTTTTCTAAGTGCATTTCAGAAGGTAAATGAGCCCCATTCTGCTAGAATAAGAATTACTCGACTCCTAAAAAGAGATAAGAAATTTGAGAGAAAAGGAATGAGCAACCTGCTCAAGGTGATATGGTGACCACTGAGCTGGCCAACATAAGAATGTTAATGTCCCTTTATACTGTGGAACACTACTGAGCCATAAGAAAGATGAAACTGCGCCATTTGCGACAACATAGATGGATCTTGAGAATATCATGCTAAGCAAAATAAATCAGATGCAAAAGGACAACCACCATATGATTTCACTCATGTGTGGGATATAAATCAGAAAGCAACAAAGGAACAAAGAAAACAAGCTCATAGACACAGACAACAGTACGGTGGTTACCACAGGGGAAAGTGGGAGGAGGGAGGTTAAAGAGGGTAAAAAAGATCAAATATGTGGTGACAAAAGGAGACTAGACTTTGGGTGGTGAGCATACAAAGCAATACACAGATGGTTTGTTAAAGAATTTTACACTTGAAATTTATACAATGTTATTAACCAGTGCCACTCCAATAAATTCAATAAATAAAAAAGAGGGGGCAAAAAAAGAATGTTAATGTTCTTGACTTCCACACATTACAGAGACCAGCACATCTGTAAAGTTATAATGCTGCTAAGTCAATGTTAGGCTGATAATTTGAAACATGTGATCAACAACTGCCTGCGAGTCTTTTTTTAAACTATTGCACAAGAAGACTGAAGAAAGGAAAGGATAAAATGTTATTGGACCTCAAATCTGTAACTTATGTTTTTAAAGTCACAGTATAGCATTCTGTGTGTCTTCAAGTGAAATTTAAATGGAGAATCATTGGTCATAAGCTATTAAAATAGATAATTATATGTTCTATTTTTTTAAAAGCACAATGAGAACTAAAATGAGCTGTGCAATGCTAATAAATGAATTCATTAGAGAGAATATGAATGAGATAAACCTTCAAATTAAATTTTTTTTGTGTAGTAAATTGCAATGTGTCATTATTTTCTTATAAACAACAAAAGAATTTTAAAATACTTAGGTATAAATCACTAAGAACTATTTTTATAGCCATATTCCTTTTAAAGTAAGTTTGCCAACTTTAGCCATTTTAAATAAAGGAATGGTGCTAAAGATTTGTTACACAGGGTTGAAGAAAATGAGACCCTATTACTAATGCAAAGTTCTCCTTCTTGCCTTGGTAAAGAGAGCAAAACATTGCATAAATTACTATAATACCTTGAAGAGTTATTACATTGATTTGATAAATATGATAGAAAGGAATGGTATAGGAAACAATAAGCTGAACATACAGGGTGACATTTTATTGTGCATATAAGATTCTCATAGTGATGTGTTAGATGTGTCATACAACCGTTGTTGGCATTTTCCTTAGTCTATCTTATACATTCACTGCCTTCATAATAACCATAGTGCACTGAAAATAGTCTCACAAATTTGATCTTTTCCTATTAGATTGCATTTTCATATGTATAGGGCTGTTTGGAAAAAAGAAGACCAAAGGAAAACTTTGATGCCAGATTGTCACATGAAATTAAATCTATGTCTTTAAAAATGAAATGGTGCATTTCAGCACATGGTTTGCTCTTGCAGAATTAGATTTAGCATTGTCTATGGTTTTTCGTGGGGCTAAGAACTATTTCTTGTTGTCTGGAAAATTCCACTCTGAAATTATCTGTGCAATATTTCATTTAAATTGCAAGATAGGATCATCTGCATTTCGCTAACACTTCTAGAACTACTATGTAAATAGACACATCAACCTAAAGACAGAACACTAGCTTATATGTGTAGTTAGAGAGTCACAAACAGAAAAAGCACTCTATTTCTGTATAGCTGTGTATGCCTGATGCTAATTATCGGGTATAATCTTTTGCCTTGATTTAACACTTAAAATTCTATTTCCTGAAATTGGCTTCTTGTTATGAATATCAAGGCATATGAATTTCAAATAGATTTGGAGGAGGCAGAAGCATTTTAATTTCCTAAGAGTTATAATCAGATTTTTTTCTTTATGTATATGCTTATATTATGTTTGTTGATATTAATGTAAAATAATGTTAATAATAACAATATGAAATGAATTTGTTGATTGGCCTCTGTGGACCAGGCATTGTACTCAGTGCTTTACGTGACTTACTTTCTTTAATCCTCAAAAAACTCTATGGGGTATAAACTCTTCTCCCCATTTTGCAGATAAAAACACTGAGGTCTAGTGACATTCAATAACTTGCCTAAGGTTGTACAGTCAGTAAGTGGCGAAACAAGGATTTGAAACAAGACGTTTTTAACTCCAGATCTCATACTCTTAACTTACTATTGTAGCTTAAAAAGAATTTAAAGTAGTTTTGAAAGATACATACCATATATCAAAAGAATATGAATTGGGAAGACATGAGAAAGAGAGAAGAGAACAGGAGTGGAAATGGGACCAGGAATTAGGCCAGGACATGAGATGTAGAGTACTTGCTTAGATTGAACCAGAGATTTACACTAAGTTCTCTAGCAGTCTTTGCACAGACCAAACACAATCTGGTGTCTGTATCATAAAAGTGAATCATTTAGTCAAAAGGAGCACAACCATTCTTTATATGAACACTATAAAGACAGTCTCCTAAGAATTCTCATAAACAGAACACCATGCAATATAATACAGTTCATTTTTACAGTATCCTTTCAGTAAATATGATCATGAACTTCACAGGGCTGTTTCTTCCTGATCTGCTGACACAGACAAATAGCACAATTCAGTGAAAGCAGTTTCCCAGAAGGTCAGTACAGCGTGGTCCAGACACACAAGGGCCACAAGCAAGACTGAAGGTATTTGTGAAGCCAAGCAATTTGCTTTCGAAATAAAAAGCTAAACAAAACACACATAATAAATTTACTACATAATTTGCCCTGACTTTTGTCAGTAGTTGTGGCACATGTATAATATTGTTCAAGAAGTAGAAGTAATAAAAAATAAAATTTGACCTCAAGAGTTTATATCTTAAGCAAGAGGGAAATAAAATAGCATGCGGCCCCCTTTACAAGTATCAGTGAGTTAGGAACACCTGATTTTCACACCTGATGTTACCCATTTGTCTCTTCTCTTTTTCCATGCTACTGTGACAAAGAACATTGTGGAAAAATCATGTGGAGATTCTAGAAAATCTGGAGGTGTAGAAGTAGACCAAAAAATTTTGTTTTTAAAGTTATAAAGGGGTCAGCCAAGTGGCTCAGTTGGTTAAGAGCACAAGCTCTGAGCAACAGTGTCGCCTGTTTGACTCCCACATGGGCCAGTGAGCTGCACCCCAGCTGGGCTGCCCTGAGCTGCCAACAGGTGGCAGGATGACTCAACAGGTGGTGAGAGTATGTGCTCCTAATAACAAGGTTGCCCGTTAGTCTCCCACATGGGATGGTGGCTACACCCACCAGCAACTAAGATTGAACACGGCACCTTGAGCTGAGCTGCCCTGAGCCACCGATTTGCAGCCCGATCGCAGTGGTTAGAGCAAGCGCTCTTAGCAACAAAGTTTCCAGTTTGACTCCTGCATGGGATGGTGGGCCACATCCACCCACAATTAAGATTGAACATGGGCAGCCGGATGGCGACTGGACTTGGAGCTGAGCTAGCTGTGCCCTCCACAACTAAGATTGAAGGACAACAATCTGGTTGTTCCCTTTCCCCAATTCCACAACACTGTTCTCCTTCCCCAATTCCCCAATAAAAAATTCTTTAAAAAAAAAAATTTATAAAAATCAGTACCTGCTTAAGAGACTGTAGCATGAGGTCAGATTTCAAGACAAAGCTAACCTTTTTTATAATCTTTGCCCCCTGACTATCCTGCCACCTGTTTCACTTCACTGTCAGACTGTATACACACCCAGAAGAAATCGTTTGGGGCTAACAAGCATCCTTTTTAAAACTGCAGCTTCTTTTGGCAGAGTTAATAATCTATCAGTCATTCATACCTAAGCATGAGTTAGCTTAATCTGCCACAGTATATAGTTAAATTTTCCAGGGAGATAAATTTGTATTAGATAATTCAGATGATAGAATGAAAGAACACAAGAATATTTACATTGGAGAATATATTTGGGTGAGTTTTATTGAAAGATATTTATTCCTTTATGAGTTTCCTTTATTTACACATACATATAAATGTATCCTTTTAAAAATGGAATACTTTAATGTCCAAGTTCTTTCAGCATTTAGTAGAATTCTTGGAATATTATTTGATATAAAAAATTGAGTTGATTTTCCATGATTGTGTGTGTGACTGTTGTTAAGTGTATTTTTTGTTTGCTTCTTAGGGGAAAGAGATTGATCGTTTCGATCAAAACTGCTGCTCTCTTTCTTGATGAGACTGTGGGAAAAAATGGTATTTTCTATGTGTGTATATCAGGAGTTCTCAGAGAAGGAAGACATTAGAGGGACTTTCTATGAGTGAAAAAGAAAGAAAATGAATATAGGCATTCTGGTAGAAAATTAAGAAATTCTCAAAAGAATATGAAGAAAATCAGAGATAAGGAAAAATACTCAGTTTGTGAGGCAAAAAATACAAAACCTTAACATGAGAGGGGAAAAGTTGAGGGTAGGGAAGAATAAGTGATACTCGAAGGAGGCCCTTCAGATAAAGGTGTAGCTGTGTGGACTAGAAGGAGGAAAGAAGGGAGCAAATGCTTTCCTTGAACACATTCTCAGAAGCAGTGCTTCATTCTTGGCAAATCTTAAGTTAGTACGTTGGCTTGACAGTTAAGTGAAGGTGTCAGAGGAAGAAGTGTAACTGACAGACCATGAGAAGGGAGTCTAAGAGTGTGCACTTTGTCCCTCCACCAACCAGGGGCTGGACCAGCTCAGCCCTAACCTTGCTCCCATGGACACACGGACACACACACACACACACACACACACACACACACACACCCTGAGGAACTACTGAGGGAAACCCCAACCATAACAGCCACTGCAGTCCTCCAGATTAATGCAGAGAGGGGAAATGAAAAAATTCAGCACTGTCTTATCTGTAATTTGTGCTTCCTATATATCCTGAGAGACCAACTAGAAAAATTAAGAGAGTAATGTTTAAGAATGCACACATGAGAGAAACAAATTTTATCCTAATAGAGTGAAATTGGAGAGCCTATTAGGTTGTTTCCTTTTTAAATGATCTCCTCCCCTTACAAAAAAAAAAAAATGTTGTTTTAGGTCCCAGAAGTTTTTTAAAACAGGCAGTTTGTCCCCTTTTTCTAAGCACAAGGCCAAAAATAGGAATTACTTGGCTTTCTCTTCTGAGGCAGATCTGTGTAAACCAAGCCTGAAAATCCCCTTGCCAGTTAACTAAGGGAAGTGTCAGAAAGGAATTCTGCGAATTATGATATGCATTTATACACAGACCATCAAATGGGAAACAAAGCTTGACCTGGGTTTCTTCAAAACCACACCATACTTCCTTTTCTCTGCTCCCTTTAAAGATGAGGGAGAGAAAAAAAGCCTCAAACCAACACTGCTATCTTGTCCTAAGTGCTCTGTCAGCTCCAGTCACAAAAAGCAAGATGGTATAATATGATTTTATAAATATTTTGCCTCTAGATAGAGTGAAAATGCAATGCTTATCAATATAACACATTTACTATTAACAGCTAACCTTTGCTGAGTGCCTCCAAAGCACCTGTCTCACCTGCTAAGCATTTTACATGCTATCTCATTTAATCTTCACACCCCTATGAGGAAGTGTCATGATAAGCCCCACTTTACAGGTTGCTAAACCGAGGCTTAGGGAAGATGAACAATGTGGTTACACAACTGGTGACAAAGCCCAATATTAAACCCAGGCAAAGGAACTAGAGCCTTTGCTCTTCACCACGTGCTCTAAACTTACAACTCAGTTATGGAGACCGAATGGGATGCTACAAATATTTAATAACACCAGTATATGCTTTATGCTGAAGAAATGGAGTGAAGCACTGCCTGTAAGGAGAATAGCAAAAGGATGCTCTCAGTGCATAGGAGGTAGGATGGGAGGAAAAGCCAACTGTACTGATGGTTCCACCCTGGCCTCCACAGAGCAACAGAACAGTATTAAAAACATCTTGGGCAGACAAGAAAGGAAGTCATTTTTTTACAAACACTTTAAGCTGTTATCTACTTGTGAAACCAGCTCTGTAAACGCAGGAGATGGGTGTAGAGAAGCCCATCAGTTTGCCGTTGAAATCTCTTTAATCCCCTCCCTTCTCACCCACAACAGGGGCAGGTCTTAAATTTCAAACCCCTTTCACCAAGGCCACAAGTTTCCCTGGGCTGTCAGTTTCTAGTAAAGAGGAGCCCAGAATAAATTTGACCGATTTTATGCTCTAATCTTAAACAGAAAGAGGAAAAGGTCTTCCCCCAACCCACCCCCACTTAAAATTGTCAATTCCTCTCTGCAGTTTTTGGCAGAACTTTCAGGAAATATTAAGTTAAACTGAAAATTCAGAGATCCCAGTAACTTTCCGGGTTATTTTCAAACAGCTAGCACATTATGAATACAGCCTAAAATTATTGAAACATTGATTCTACTTATTTTAGCAAAGACATCAGCTGCCCAGAATCAGAATTGAGAACGATAATCAATTGAGGGAAAAAAAGGCTGAATTTTTATGGAAGCTAAAATGTCTTATGTAATAGATATATTTTTAATAGCTACAAAGCACTTCATCTCACACTAATACTGACTTAAGAGTCACAACATTAGAATTTGTTGTTACTTCCTCCTTGTCGTCCTGCACAGAATATAGGACTTAACTCCAGTACTGTTGGACAAAAAGTGCTTACCAATTAACACAGTGACTGCAGTGGGCTGGGCTGCAGATACGTGCTTCCTGTCAGGGTGCACATTTAGCCTGTCTTCAGAGGACAGATTTGGAACAAAAGAAAAGGAAGTGGAAAAGACAATTTCATCTTCAGATGCCACAACAAACAGTGTGTAACGAAAATGGGAATTTCAGGGGGTCTTGTATTTTAGACAATGTACTTACTGCGCTTTGCATTTTTGGTCCTCAGTTACTGTCATGCAAATAGAGTAACATGTCAAAACTACAGACATTTTATATGCCGGGAAAATTCTCTCATACTAAATTTGTGCCCATGCAAATTGGACATTTCTCTTTAATCTTGCCATTGATTGAACCCTTTGCAAGCCACTAAATAGTGACAAAATGTGTACTTTGCTGAAATAACATGTAAGCATTTCATAAATGAATCTCAAATATTCCTAAACTATTTTCAGACATAGTATTTATGAAACTATTAAAAACTCATTACTTTTGCCATTTTTTTCATGAGTTGAAAAAGTAAGTACAGGTTATTTATATCATTGCTCTAGAGACACTAGTAATTTTGGTCTGGAAGACATTTGCATTGAAGATACATCATGCAACTGGCATCAGTTTGTTTTCTTAAAATTATGTTTATACAGCCATCCACTGGTAGCAATTCTAGTTAGTTCTTTTAAAGAGCCTGTGTAGAGGAAATAGATCGTGCCTTTTTTTCACTAATATAGTTGAAGAAACTTATGCCTTGAAGTGAGAACAAGGCATTCTCTGGGGAAATCTGAGTGGGCACTTACTGTCTCACCATCAAACTTGACTAGGAGGGAAATAGCACCACAGAGCAAAAATGTTCCCAAGTCCTTTCCCTTGTGTAGAATTCCAGTTCTGTGTGGAATAGATGGAGAACATGTTAGAACTGACATGCACATACTTCAGAGAGAGAAACAGCCTTGTGCACCAAAAGACCCCCACGCGTGAGACCATCAACACCTACTACAAAGTGGTACAATTTCGTTTTCTACCAGTTAACTTCAAATGTGTGTGTGAGAGAGAGAAGTACATGGCATGTCAGGCTTGTCCTCTAGTGGGACTGAATGTTGCTAGTTTCTTCTCCACAGGTCTACGCTCTCATTTTTCAGAAGCCCTTGCCTGACGTAAGGTTTGGGAAGCTCCCTGAAGATGTGAAGGGCTTGCACACTGACAAATGTATACCTGTCTTAAAAGCAGTCCAGGGCGAGTTAGATGGTGTTGAGCAGAATTGGTCACACACTGCCACCACCACCACCACTTCCTGCCCACCCCCAGCCCGCCTGAGTCCCTGTTTCTGGTGTTCTCACTGTTTTTCTTGATGCATGATCCTCAGAACCTGGATAATTGATGAAAGCCATCATCTTGAACTTCTTCAGGCTTGTTTCTGTGCTATTTTTTTATTTGCTAAGTAGGTCGTTATACAAATAACCCTAGACCCTTTCCATTCCCTGCCTGTCACCTCTAATTTACCACCATATCCTCTCAATTCTACTTCCTAAGCACGTTGGAATCTGCCCTGTGGGCTCCATGCTTACCATCACCTCACCTTAGAACCTAATGACTCCTTTTCTGGATAACTGCAGAAGGTCCTCTGTACTTCTCTGTGTATGTTCTCCCTCCAGTCCCTCCTCCCCAGAATGCTGAGAGGAAGGCTCAAAAAACAGAACTGCAATCATACTCCCCCACTAAATAGGATACAGAGCCCTTCCTTGGTTCTCCGTGGCATTTAGAAGGAAGCTAAGGCAGCTTGCTGTGCACAAAAGGCCTCTCCGCCATCAGCCTCTTTCCAGTCTCCTGGGTCCCTTCTGTCCTGTCACCCACCAGCTACACAGCCAGAGTCATGTCCACACCCACTCGAAGCCCTTCATGTCCCAGGCCCCTGCTCATAGGCTCTGAACTCACTCTTCTCCTTTGTGTACTTACTCTTTTTTGTACGAGGCATTCCCTGTGCCTCGGGACCTTTCTCCCATTCTCCCAGGAGGCTTTGTGGAATAATTGAGATGGCAAAACTGGGGGTATGTGCATAGTTGATATAACTGTGAGAAAATCTGAGGAAAACAAACATCAAAATCTAATCTTAAAGAGATGCTGTTATTGTTTAAAGCATGTAAAAGAATAAAAAGAAGGTTTTCAAAAAATGGGAACTTTTGACTTGAATTCTAGCCTCAAGAATACTTTATCTGCTCAAACAAATGATTCTTATATTCTCTTTTTGGCTATTTCTTTCTTCCAAAAGCCTCTCTCTAAAGCCCCAAATGATCACAAGGTAACAACATGTAAGAATTTTTTTTTTTTACCTTATCCTCAATCAACCTGGGTTTTATGTGTTCAGCTAGGACATGTTCAGAGCTTTCATATGGACAAAGTGAGTTCAAAATGGACAGATCATTTCCCCAGATATTCAAAGAAATGATATCCACACAATAAATCATATTGGGCAAAAGAAGAACAAGTGTGAAGTTAGGAAGCATTTTGAGTAAATGTCTATGTAACGAGCATAGGGAACTTAGGTAGATACCCTGGCATTTTCATCTCTCACCCTCTGAAGGGTTTGATTTCAAGTTCTCCTCTTCTCTCATCCCAATCTCTCATTTTAGATGGAACCAATGAAGACATGGGAAGATCAAACAAATGGAGCTCTGTGAAATAACAAAGAGGAAACAAAGAGGGACAATGGGGTCCCCAGAGTGGGAGGAGGGGATGGCGACTGCCTCTGGCTTGCATTTCTGGCTCAGCGGAGGTGAAAGGAGGAGACAGGGTGGTTCACAGGTGTTGGAAGAGGGCGGCCTGCTTCACCACCCCTCCCTCCCATCATCCCCTAATTTCAGCCCTTGGTGATGGGCTTCTCATTAAACACAAGAAAATTCCATGTAGAGAATCTTCTGCTGATATTGCAGAATGACTCTGGAGCCAGACTGCCCAGTGAGGGTCCTGGCACCTGTGCCTACCAGTCACATGACAAGTTTGTTAACCTCTCTGCATTCAGTCCATTTGTTTTTAAATCACACCCTCCTCCCAGGATTGCTCTGAGTATCATCTGAGTTAAGATAAATATGAAGCACTCAGAAGACTGTCTTAAGAAATGTTAGCTATTATTTTGTTAAGCCAGTAAATTGATTATTTTGTGCCTTGGTTTTCTTTGACCTGTAAAACTGAATTTGTTTTTACCAACTAGTTATTAGAAAAATTAGGAGTATATTATGAAAAATCTTAGAAAATATCAACTAACGTGTCAGCTGGGGACATTTGAAAAGTCTTCATATTCACCAAAGCGTTTAACAACCAAGAAAGAAATAACCCTGTCCACACTTAATCTCACTTTTTTCAAACACATCCCTCTAGAGATATCATTAATTCTGGCGGCTGTCCACATCAGCAGGCAGAGAGAAAACAACCATCTGCCTTGAGGAGATAAAAAATGGAGTTTCCTCAGTAACCCATCAAGTTCTCGTGAAAACACAAGTCCAGATGAGAGACTGAGTTTATTTCATTTGGGCATACTGCCTGAAAATTTAGAAATTAATAATTAGCTTGAATGTGTTAAGTACATACTATGTGCCAGATAATGCATTAGATTCTTTACATGCCTACTGATAGGAACATGGTGAGTAGAACTGTCCCTACCCCATTCTACAGAGGAGAAGACTAAGGTTTAGAAAGGTTGAGTAACTGGTCTGATTTGTCTGACTCCAGACCCTGTTGGCTCAGCCACTCAATTATGCTGTCTCTTTTGATCCTAAGTATACTGAATAATGTTATTTTTCACTGTGTAAGTGTTGATATTACTAATACTGATGTACTTTTTCAGTTGTCAAATCCACATTCTGAGAAACATTTACAGATTTTCTAAATGTCCTTTCTTGGGAAGGCCTGCCATTCTGAGATGATATATTTCCCACTTTTGGAATTAAAATGCCCTTCTCAAAAGTGAAATATTGGTCTGTCTTAGTTAGAGCTGTGCAATAGTCTGAATGTTTGCACCTCCCCACCACCACCACCACCACCACCACCACCAATTCATTTTTGAAATCCTATCCCGCAAGGTGATGGAGGTGAGGCCTTTGGGAGGTGCTTGGGTCATGAGGGTGCAGCCCTCATGAATGGGATTAGTGCTCTTATAAAAGAGACCCTACTTCCTAAGATATCACCTTGGGGGTTACATTTCAACATGAATTTTGAGAGGACACAAACATTCATTCATAACATTGGGTTAGTAGAAGGTAAATTTTCTTTCTTTTTAAAGGGTATAATAACCTCCTCCCCCCAAAAAAAAAAACCTTTTATGGATCTTGACAAGTATTTCTTTTAATTGATGGACTATGAAATTCAAACTAAGAACATTGCAGCATACTTTAAAGGATCTCCACTAGTTATCTAGACTGAAGATCTCACCTCTCTATCACTGATCTAATTTCTAGAATCATAAAAACTTGCTCAGACATCTTGTTAAATATACATGTTCATAATTTGATTTGTTTCAAAATACTTCAGCAAATTGGAAAAGTAAAACAAAACAGGAGAGATGAAGCAAAATGTCAGTCTTGATAATTTTTTAATCTGGACGATAAAGAGATGGATATACTACCTTAGTAATATTTGTAAATTTTCATAATAACAATGTATAAGCCATATGTAATATTCAAATCCTGTCATCAAGTGCTAATATATTTTCTCTGTTATTAACTATGTGGACTTAAGCAGTTACCTCTTCTATAAAAATGAGGTGAAAATAACTATTGCAGGTTTTGGTGGGATTAAATGAGATGCCTGGTCCCAAAGATGTATTCAATCAATGTTGGTGCCCTTTCCTCCTACTTATCTCTCCCTTTCCTACGTTATATACCAATTCAGAATCATAGAATAATATTCAGGTAGCATCTACTCACATTGTACCAAATGAGATACTATGGAGTCTTAAAAATAACAAACTCCTCTACTGTAACTATACAATTCAATTTACAATAATAAAACATAAGAACAATTCTTCAGAAACATAATTTGTGGAAGTAAGGTATAGTTGGAAAAGGAAATGATGGTCATTTGACATGGTGTTTATGCTCAGAAATTAATTTTTTTTTTTTAAATTGTGTATTTTTTTTTTTTTTTTGAGGGCAGTGTCACTGGCCCTCACATGTGGGACCCGAACCGGGGTCGCTGGCTTCCCAAGCCAGCGCTTAACCACCGTGCCACTTGGCCGGCCCAGAAATTAATTTTTAAAATAAATTCTTAAATAAATAAATTCTTAATTTTTAAAATTAATTTTTAAAATAAATTGAAGTTCTACTTTAAAATTTTTATAAGTATATTTTATTAATTAATGTTTATGAATCTAAAGTATAGCTTATACAGCACTGGAAAAATCATTCAGCCTATATCATAATTAAGTCGCTCAAATTTCTTCTTAACTTAATAGTTTTATAGAACTCTTTTGAAATTGGAAGTGATGCTTCCAATTCAGCAACCTTTTCTGTAGCAAAAAAAAAAAAAAAGTTTCTCTATTACTATAAATAATTATTAATAATTTTCATAGGCACAGTCACTCTTTCTATTGGTATAGTATATTAAGATTCTTAATGAAGTATTGAAGAATTATGTTTAAATTAGAGAAAAAAATTTTGAAGGATTTGATGAATCAAAGCAGCAAGGGACATTTTAAGAACACTGATCCAGAAGGCATTTCCTTTCCTAGCTTATTTCTCATATCATCCTTTTATTGATTATTGAGTGTAAATGTGATACTATAGAAAGTGCCATATTTGAAACTTTTAGAAAAGAGCAAGTGTATTTACTATGCTTTGCCACATGGATATTTTTAAATTGTCAATTAAGAACTAACATTCATCATTTTCACTAGCACACTAGGCCCTTTTAAAAGGCATTGGAACAATTTTGTGAGTTAAATCCTGTCAAAATAACCTATCAAGCAGATGACTAAAGAAACCCTTGCTTTGAAGCTTGGAAAAAAAAAAAATTGCCTTTCACTATGAAAAAAGGTCTGTCTTTAGGATCCTTTTCATGTTTCTTCAAACGTTTAATGTCAACCTTTCCCCAGAGCAAACTTTGAGATGAAGTCGTGTAATTTATTGTCATGCTTTAAGCATATTATATTTATTCTCCCCCTTTGATATCTTTTTTTTTCCCCCTCTGGGGTCCTTGGAAACACTGAGATCACAGTGAATTGACTCTTCCTGTGAATATTATAATAGGAAAGGTGGCCGGATTAGCAGAAAATGAGAAGGTCACAGAATGCAAGAGAGGAGATCAAGAATGAGGAAAGAGGAAAGTAAAGTTTTGCTAGTTTGATAGCTATAGTTTTCTGGGCCTAAAAACAGAAGGTCAACCCAGGTAAATATTACAAATATCAGTGAGGGCATGGCCCTTGCATCTAGAGTAACTCCATGAAATCAAACCAAGTCCAACAGGCTGTTTCATACTAGAAAAAGGAGAAGTTATATTTATGGGGTGTCTCTTAGGTGTCACGAACTGTGATGAATAGGTTCTTTACATGTTTATCTTATGTCATCCTCATGGCAACCCCATGAAATAGATGCCCCTTTCTCAGTACATAGATCAGAGACTGAGATGCAAAGAAATTATAAAATAGATCTTCAGTGACCTTTGTAGCAACAGCTGAACTCCAGTCTGTTAATTCTAAAGCTCATGATTCTTTTATAACAAAAATTATTTTGCAATAACATCAAAGTCCTGTTCTCTTTATGGCCTGTCTTTTACTCAGTTATGGTCTCAACTCAATCAACAGCACATAAAAGAAGCTAATGTAAGGAAATCCTGTGAATAGAAGTCTTGTAAGCCATAAATTAAAGAAAATCTCTGACAAAATGCATCCAAATAGGACAGAGACAAAAATTGGTAAATTTGGTAAGATGGCCTAAATGACCCATTTATCATCTAAATTCATTATCTCTGTTTGGATCATGGGACCCTTTGAGATTCTGATGACAGCTGTGAAGTTGCACATTCACACAGCCTTTCAGAGGGCTTAAGGACCACAACTTAAGTTTATTTGGGTTAGTTACCCCTACTCTCTATTACTCAAAGTGTAAAATCCACTTAGATATGAAAATGTTTATACATATAAATTAAGGACTGTTCAGATACCTTTGTGTAGTCTGTAACATAAATTGCCTAAGCTTGACCATTGGTGACTGCATCTCTTTTGATGGATGGACCACTGGCAATTTGCATAATTTTTGACCTATCATTGTCAAAGCTTACCTGGGGCATTGGACCATAAATCCATCCATTTTAAGGAAACCAAATTAAGAAGCTCTCATTGGGGGGTGGCCGGTTACCTCATGTGATTAGAATACAGGCTTATAACACTAAGGTTGCCGGGTTGATCCCCACATGAACCAAGGAGCCGCGCCCTCCACAACTAGTTTGAAGACAACCGCTTGACTTGGAGCTGATGGGTTCTGGAAAAACACACTGTTCCCCAATAAAATTAAAAAAAAAAGGAAAGAAGCTGTTATTGGCATGTAAATACAGTGACACTATCGTACTCCTCAAAGTTCTGGGGCACTATACCCTATGCTGAATGAAAATTCAGTTGTTCATTTTATTTTCACCTGTTAGATGAAATGACATCCTAATTATTTCATGTAAATTGGTGCATGACAGGGCAGGCCTGGACCTAGAGTCCAAAGCATGACAGCCCCTGGTCATTGAATGCACTAGTTGGTCTCCTCCTGAAGGAGAAGGAAGTGGTAAGAATGTTGAATAGGAACTTTGCCACCCACCACTTCTCTTCCCCCAACAGTGTGAAGCAGCAAAGAAGACACAGGAGAAAAGCGAGGCAGCAGGTAGAGACAGTAAAACAGCCACCACAATAATATAAAAAGGGGAGATGGTGGTGAATAAGGTGGAGGATGCTAACCAGCTCAGCAGGCATTGTGCACATTCTTAGGTTAGAAAGCTTTTGCCAAACATTGGTTTAAAAAAACACAACACTTTTAAGAAAGAGAAACTGGTGAGTTAAATGAGATTACTTTTGCCCATTGTTATTATTGGTCTTTCCATATTTGTATACGAAGCATTGATTATTTAACATTACCACCAGCAAGGTAGTTTCTATCCTGGGCTCTGCCATCCATTTTCTCTGAAAACTCAAGAACGCCTCTCTGGGACATGGCCCAGAACATGAAGCGACCTAATAGGACTCTTCAGTATTTCTGATGTTCTAAAAGCCTGTAATGCTCAGCAGATACATATGGAAAATTTTCCAGTGGTACAACAAAAACAGGAAATAGGAAACTTCTGTACCAATTAAGATGAGGATTATTCTCCACCCCTCCCTGCCTGAAGTAAGGGGATAACTAGAAGTTTCTCTGCCAGGGGGAAAAGAATTGGATGTTTGAATGGCTAATTTTTTCCCTTCTAAACTAAAAATTAAAGGCTTGAGATGTGACCACAAAAAGACAAATTCTCAAAGTAGGCAGTTTATTCCTGGCTCCGCTCTACTCTCTGTCTGCCTCTCTGCTCCAGCTTTGGAGCCTCGTGGCTGTATCCTTTTTTCAGTCCTGCCCTCCTTGAAAGCATGGTGGAGACTTTGCAGGCTCAGCATTTCCAATCATCTGAACTGCTTCAGGTCTTAAAATTCTCCCACAGCCCCAGCAAATTTGATAGCCTTTCTTTCTTTTAGGTTCTTTAAAAAAAGCAACTTATTGAGCCAATTTACACTAAGATATGAATGACTATCAAGACATTTTGGCAACACCCTGGAGAGAGAGAGAGAGAGAGAGAGAGAGAGAGAGAGAGAGAGAGAGAGAGAGAGAGAGAGAGAGAGAGCTTTTCTTACTAGCAGGATGTTGAAGAAAGTAAAATGAGGTTTAAAAAGAAAAAGCCTTTAGTTTGAGAGATGCCTGAGCACATGGATGCACCAAATCTGCTGAAGTCAGATTCCTATACCTATTTTGCACAATCCCTTTTTTTCCTCCTTTTTCAAATCTGGGGAGGCTCTGAAAGCTCTTTCCTGTCCCTGCCAGCATGACAACTTTTAATGGGTTAGCTGAGGTTCCAAGCAGTGGAGATGAGGGATAAACATTTATAATTGTCTGTTATTTATAAGCCAGGAAGTGTTTACATTTATAAGAGTTCTAAAATTCCACTTCTAAAATTGTGACTAGTAACTCCTTTCTCTAATATCAAGGTAATGTTTAAAAAGCTAATCAAGCAGGCCAGCCAAATGGTGCGGTGGTTGGGAACTGGCTTAGGATGCCAGCAGCCCTGGTTTGGATCCCACATATGAGGGCCAATGACACTGCCCTCTAAAAAAAAAGCTAATCAAGCAATGGAAAGCATCCCTCTTTGAACCATTTTGCTCTTACATTGTCTCTGTTCTTTCGAAAAAGTCAAAAGGGAATGGGAGGAAACACAAAAATTAAGAAATCCCTAATACCTAATCAGTTAGAAAGTGACAAGCACACAATTTGGGAAATCACCCATATTGCAATGTTTCTGTATTCCTTTGAGCTTTTTATTTTTTATTTTTTTTTATTTTTAGCTGAGCCATCCTGCGACCTGTTGGCAGCTCAGCAGCTGCTCAGCTCGGGCTGGGAATCCAACTGGGAACCCTGTTGCTCAGAGCGCACACTTTTGAGTGAGCTCTTTAACAACTAAGCCACTTGGCAGGCCCACTTTGAGACTTTTAAAAAGTGATTTGGAAGTAATGAAAACAGGATCTGAAATTTTCTAAAAATTTCTCATGTTGAAAAAATTATATATCTATATATCTATATATATCTATATATATTCATTCATGCACATATATACATACACTCATATATGGAAAGTATATATGTATGTGAATACATATATGTATATGAATATGCATGTGTACGTATGTATGTACATAAGTGCATATATAGTTGGATTTTATTGGAAATCTACATACTCAATCATCCCACTTACTCTACCTTTTTTTTGAGGGCAGTGTTACTGGCCCTCATATGTGGGATCTGAACTGGGGCCTCTGGTGTCCCAAGCCAGCTCTTAACCACCATGCCACTTGGCCGGCCCTCTACTCTTATACTATTAATTGTAACATAATTTTGTAATCCTTCACAGTAGAATACTAACATTTTTATACTATTGTTTCCAGTATATCAAAAACAGCAAATATAGGGCCGGCCAAGTGGCTCATTGGTTAAGAGCTGGTTTGGGATGCCAGCGGCCACGGTTTGGATCCCACATATGAGGGCCAGTGACACTGCCCTCTACAGCTAACAACAGCTCCACCTGGAGCTGAGCTGTGCGAGCCCCAGTGATGGTGTAGGCTGCAGCCCCTGCTGCAGTGGGCTGCCATAAGCTACAGTGAGTGGCCGGCAACCAACGTGAGCCGCTGGCAGCATGAGCTGCCAATAGCCGCGGTGAGCGACCATCCAGAGGTCAGTGACCGATCTGCCTCATCCAGGAAGAGTACAATGACAATACCAACATGGGCCAGTGAAACAACGTCCTCTGCAACTAGACTGAAGAACAAAAAGACAGCAACTTGTCTGTTCCCCTCCCCCAATTCCCCAATAAAATCTTAAAAAACAACAACAACAACAAAAAACCCCAGCAAATATGGTTAACACTGCACTGAAACTGAAAGCTACAGCTTCATCCTGCACCATACAGTTCTAGTAACACCCAAACTTTTAAATTATTATGTAAATAAGTGTCAACAGAAATAAAATATGCAATTGTGGCTTCTCATGACCTGATTTGAGATCTGATTCAATCTGTGCTTTAAAAAAATTTATTTCTGTTACAAGCCATAGAAGCAATAAGCAGAATACTAAACATATATATTGTGTTTCCAAATATTTGGAATCATCTTAATATGAATTACTGAAGGGTCCTTCTCTACTGGATCTGCAAAAGGTCAAGTTGCTAAGCAGGAAACTGTTCAGGTGGAAGTGACCTCATCAAAAACTTGAGAGAAGACAATGTGATTTCTTCCTGATAATCTAGTATTTTGGTAGGACCTCATGCTCAGTAATGGAAGCTACATTAAGGAAATATAGGCAATGATTAGTAATAAGGCAAAAATGTAAATAAGGGGAAAGGAAAAGAGAAAAGGTCCCAAGGCTTCCCTTTGTCTGTGAAAAGCTTATTTTCTCTAGTGATGTAACCTTCCCTTGGCATTGAGCTACATTAGGGGTCAGCAAACTTTTGAGACGGAAGAGCTAATCCTGCTCCTCACAACAATTTAAAAACTGTTCGAGAGCCATAAAACAAATGAAATCACCTTATGTGAATAACATCCTTTAAAAATTTTATAAATGAAACTATGATAGTGTTATTTTCATTTTCAATTTTACTTCAGAGCCACATGTACGTACCCAAAGAACCGTATGTGGCTCGCAACCCACAGTTTGCTGACCCCTGAGCTAGATCATTATTTAATGAACACATAGTCTTTTCTCCAACAGAACCACATCCTCTGAAACTCACTCAGTCAGCACAAGGAAGACACATCTTTGCTCTGCACAATCCAAACACAGGTTAAATCAAGGGAGGCAGAATTGAGTAGTAGAGTCTGGAATCAATAGCTGAATATCACTCACACTTTTGCCATTGATTAGCTCTGTGACCAAGGGCACTTTTTCTGGGCCTCAGTTTTCTCCTCTGTATAATGGGATAATAGAGCCTATCTCATAGGTTTTGATGTGTTAATGTATGTGATGCAGCAAGCAGTAAGGGTGGCTGGGTTCTTATTAGAATGGCCATGATATAATGACACAAGAGCTCTAATCTACTCTAGTCTACTCTATAATCTGTGAGGATTTCATAGCTTTTGTGTTTAGGACTGTTCTTCTGGGTAAAGTGTCGTGTGATGGAATAACTAAGCTGCCCTTTATAGTTTTTTCAAACAAGAAGCGTTCTGAGTAGGAATGGGGCAATGTAAAATTGGGTTTGAACTTTTACTTAATAAATTAACATTTTTCAATATTGGCAAAATGGTGTAGTGAAAACAGTATGGAATTTGCTGTCTCTTGAAGACCTGGGTTTAAGTCCAGTTCCACCAGTTATTAACTAGGTGACCTTGAACAAGTTGATTTACATTTTGAAACTTCAGTTTTATCGTATGTAAAAATACTTTACTCATATTTCAGGGTTATTATGAGCATTAAAATAACATAATGAGATATAAAATAGCTGTATGAACTATACAGTTCTAGAGAAATATGATTATATTTGTTACAAAAATTAGTCATTCAGCAATGATTTTCAAATCTTGCTATAAAATTACTCCCTAATCACAGCATTTAATATGGCAGATCTTTCTCAGAACTCATCAAATATAATTTACATAAAGAAATGTCTCAGTGACCTCATTTTAAGGGGATGTAGAATATCAATAAGGACCACTGGATAGGAAGGTTCCCAGGGTTCTTCCTTACCATGACATGCATAGCAGAAGTCTTTCTCATATTTGCATTCTAAAAATAATACAAATACAATAATGAACTCACTAAATATAACTGGTAGTTAAAATGATTGCCTTTTTAAAAATTCTTTTATTTTGTTTAAATAAACACACACACACACACACACACACACACACACACACACACACACACACCGGGGGTGCCAGAAAAATGTATATGAGTGGACACTTCGGTCAACGTTGCTTCAGCTGTAGTTCACCATAATCAGAAGTGTCTGGACGCTGATGGTAACAACTTTGAGCACCTCTTGTAATTGCAGAAGTCAAACATGACTTGTATTCATCTTTTGTTATCGGTATATATTGAATATTACAATTTTAATGCAGTTTTCGTTTCTTAAAATGTGTATACATTTTTTGGCACCGTGTGTGTGTGTGTCTGTGTGTGTACACACACACTTATATATGTTTATGGACAGAACTTTAGAAAATACAAATTAGCAAAAATAAAATAAAAGTCATCTGTAATCTCACTACTCAGAGGTAACCATCATTAATATTTTAGATTATAGTTTCATGTATTTTTAATACATATGTAAACATATATAGAGAGAAATAGAAATATAGACAGCTATAGAGTTCATTAAAATGTATCTGTATCTGAACTTTATTTGTCTCATTGTAAGTCCTTTTCATTCATAATTCAGTCTCATGCCATTGCAGTAACACATTTAATGGCTTTATAATGTCCCATGGAGGACACATCACACATTTATTCAACCTAGCCTTTACTGTGAGATGTTTTGTTTGTCTCCATTTCTTTCTGTTTTGAATAGCAATGTCATGAACATTCTTACAGCTCTGTCTTTTTCTTTTTTACATATTCCTGATTATTTCCTTAGAATACATTGCTAGAAATTACTAATTCAAAGGGTATGTGAAATACTATGGCTTCTGATAAACATTGTTAAATTCCCCTTCAGATGAAGGTGATATGCCAACTAATTCTTATTGTTTATTAGAGTGCCCATTTCCCCCATTATCTTTTTTTGTTATTATTGTAGGATGTATTGTACTGTTATATTGATGAATGCTTAGAAGGCATAAGTAAACAGAAAAAAATAAAGATTCCCATAATCTCACGAGATAATTAACCAATGTTGACACTTTGCTATTATATCATTTCATTCTTTATAAATATTTATGTGTACATTTATAATTTATAAGTAATTGTGTATATTGTTCTTTTTATTCTTTTGTATATTTATCTTTCTAATGGATTTGTAAAAGCCCCCTTATGTAAAACGTTGCAAAATTTTTCCTGTTTCTCTATCCTTTAAATTTTGTTCTTGATGTATTTCGATGTACATTAAGTTTTTACTTAGATAGTTTACTCAAATCTACCCTTTTAGATGTTTACCTTTTGTATCATGCTTGAAAAGGCCTTCTACATCTGACAGAATTTTCTTTTTGGCTATTTTCTTTTTACAATTTGCTCCTTAATCCACCTGGAATCAATTTGACATCTAGTATGAGACTAAGAATCCTCTTTGTTTTAAATAGCTAGCCAATTGCTATAACACATTGATTTAAAAAAAAAAAATTATTCTTTCGTAGTCGATGGGAAGATCTTCGTTTTCCTTGTACTTTGATGCAGTCTTATTTTGTTTCATTTAGCTTTCTGGTAGGGCTGTACCAGTATCACACTGGTTAAATTATTTTAGTTTCATCATAGAATTTCATATAAGAGCACAGTTAATTCTGTCTTGTTGTTCTTTCTTGGTAATTTTTCTTGGCTTTTCTAGAATACTTATATTACCAAAATAATGATTGCTTTCAAAAATGTTTGACAGCATGCTTAGACTCTTATTATGCCATGCTAAAAGACAAGGTCTTTTTCTAATTAGAAATAAGTATGTAATTGCTCCTTCCTCTGTCCTTTTATAGTGTCCTGCACACCACCCTATGAGGCACCTAGGTCTTTGATTTATAGCAGTTTCTTTCTTTTTTTTTTTTTTTTTTACAGCAGTTTCTTGACACCTGGGTCTCCATCATCTCTACCCTTTTGGGGGACAAGATTTTGTTTTGTTTCTTATCATGACTTCCCCACCACCTGGCACTACTCACGTTGTAGGCAATCAAAATTTTTTTTAAAGCTTCTTAAGTAAAAAAAAAAGTAATGTCTAATTATAATACATCACTTTAAATATTTAATTACTCTCTAAGAGATTTAACTTTTATTTCAAACTCTGTTTCTATTTCCTCCCGTTTAAAGAATAGAGGCATCCCCCTCACCCCCCACAGGATTGTACACAAACGTAGAATTGGGAGCTTCAGTGAGTGTGGCATGAATTACTCCAGCTTCCAAAATGGAAACAAAAATGGCAGACAGAAACAAAGAGACTTCTAAAAGTATATAGGAAATAAATGATATGTGAAAAATGAGGCAAGTTTCTATAATTTCTGTGATAATTTACATTACTCATTTTCACTAAGGTAGAAAATAAAGCACTGAAAAGCTCTTATCTGTTTGCTATAATTCATTTTTCTTTGTGACAACTAATGGCATTTCAGTTCCATCAGCTCTCTCCAGAGGGTGTTCTGCCAACCCAAAGACACATACTTGTTGATTCATGCTGGCACTCTTTGGCTCACAGGCTTCTTACTTTTCTTCAGTTGTTATGGTTTCTTTATTCGTAGCTGTAATTTTTTAAAAAAAAATTATTTTAAAACAAATCATTCTACACAATTCCCACAAAACAATTCTAAACATTTCTTCTCTATCCCACCCCACTGTCCATCAAGTGATGTTTTAAATAGTAGTAGTACAGAATAATCTAGCATTTCACTTTCTTCAATAACTAATCATTGGACATCTACTATCAGTATAGATAAGAGAATTATGCAATTTCAAACCAAGATTCTGTCCACAGTTTGAAATTCATTAAAATAAGTGATGGATAATATCAAACAAAAATTACCTTCAAAGTACAAAAGGATTTCCACAACTCAAAAACTTTTTTAAAGCTTTAGTATTTGGATTTTTATGTTTGGAATACATTATAAATAAAGCCAGCACTTAGTGTTTACCACATGCCAAAAATTGTTCTAAACTTTTCTCATTTTATCTTGTTTGATGCTAAGAAAGAGTCCTAAGATGCATGTACTATAATATCATTATCCATTTTGCAGATGAGGAAATTAAAGCATAGAGGGGTTAAATGACCTGCCCAAAGGCATATAGCCAATAAGCACAGAGCTGGGGTTCAAACCTGGGCAGCCCGGGTCCAATATCTGCACATTTAACCATCACACTTTTTATCAATCCTAGCTTTAAAATACAGAAAAATTCAGAGATCATGAAAGCAGTGAATTTTATTGGAAATTACTGAAATTTGGCCTAAAGATGGTGATGAAACATGACATGAATTTGGAAATGAGAGTACCTGAAACTTGGAGTTGAAATTTTTTTATATTTGAAAACAGTGTTTTGCTGTGAATAAAAATAATATGCAATAGGTTGGAGATTTGAAAATAAGAGTAAAAAATATATACATGTTGAAATGAATGAATTTTTGAAATAAAATATTTGGAATAATAAAGACAGAAATGTTGCAGCACATTGTCATTGAACTCGATGTTTCTGAGCTTATTCAAAGAAATGTGATGAGACAAAGAATGAGGGAATGCAAGAACAGCTGTTTTGTGTGTAATACACACCCAGCAAATATCCCAGGCCATGTTCAATAAAGCTCAGCCCATAGGTGCATAACAGTGTGGCTGCCTCACAGGGCTTGAACTCTTCTACAGCAAATCAGACTTGATTTGAATTATAACAGATGGCCAGCCTAATAAAGGCCCATGCCAACAGGAGGGAACATTTTAAAAATTAAGTGTAAGGAAGAAGAACCAAGAATTTGAAATGAGCATCGGCAAGAACACACTTTGGATCTAATGATAACAAGGATTTATAGGAATACTTTAAAACTTAAAAATACATTCAATATTATTAATTCTATATACAACAACATTCGCCCACCTGCAAGCAAATTACAAAGTTATAAAGATAATATGTGGAATATAGGTACAAAATGCTATCCAGTTTAGTAAAAACCTATTGGACACTACACCATTATGTTTTATTAGCTGTGATTCGGGACGTTTCTGGAGATTATTAAAACACTGGGAATTATGTCATGCAGTTCTTCACACAGGTATACAGTGAATCTGGTGGTTTGCTGATAATTGCCTCCCAGATTTGAATTTATCCTTTGTTTCCAAATTTTCATTATGTGCTAACATTACAGAAATTCTCTCTGAAAACTTCAAAATGAAACCAAAGACATTTTTCTTTGTCTTCTAAACCTAAAGCAATATTTCACTGTTAACCATTGGAGAGAAATGATGAATAATGCTAAAATCATCTTGAAATTTTCAAAGTAAAAAAAAACCAAACCAAAATTCCATGAAAAATCAATAATGGCTATTTGTATAAAATATTTTCTCTACTTCATAAAAAAAAAGGAATAAAATAAATAGTCATAATGAAGAACTGAGTATTATAGTATGGAATTTAAATATTTTTAGAGAGCAATTATAGCAACATGAAATAAATTCTGGATTCACTATTTATACAGAATGAGCCATGAAATACAGCAATAACCAAACACGTGTAATGATTTTATAAGCATGAGGCAAATTCAATCCTAGAACTTCAATTTGAATGCAAGCCACCAAAAGCTCAATTTCAGTTACCATTTTATCAACCTAAATGACCTTGGCTACTTATTTAACACGACCTTTCTAATAACGCTTTGTGCCTGCTCAGAGCTACTGCTTATTGCTTTAATTTGGCCAATCACTAAAGCAAGGGCAGGCTGTTGTATATGATTTTCTTCCTAAAAACCTATTTTAAAGCATCACAGTACAGTCAAGGAAATGAAAGCAGTTCTATAAGGCTAGAAGTAGATTAGGGCAGTGGTGGGAAATCAGTGGCAAGACACAAGGTTGGAAAACTCCTAGCTGTAGGCTGAAAACTTTGGAAAGCTGTCAGGAGTTTGCACTGTCTCCTGAGAGTAATTTAAGATAGTGATATGGTCAGATTGACATTTTAGAAAAAGCAGTCTGGCAGCTGTCTAAAAAATATATTGGGGGCCCGCTGAGTGGTGCGGTGGTTAAGAGCTGGCCTGGGATGCCAGGGGCCCGGGTTCAGATCCCACATATGAGGGCTAGTGACATTGCACTCTAAAAAAAAAAAAACGTATTGGGGGAAAATAAAACTAGAGGCAAAGAGGCAAATGAGGAGACTAGAAATAGACCAAGAAAGATATGATGAGGAAATGGGAGGTATTTAACAGAAGTGCAACTATTAAGATCTCTTACACGCTGGAATGGAGATTTACACTGAATAATTCCTGAGTTTTGAAGTGTATCATTGTAAGGAAAGGTATGAAAGTGATCATGTTGGTATACCCCAGAGTTCCACTTAGATGAATGACATTCAGCCTGGTGGTTTCATAAAACAGCACCTGTTTTTAGTGTTTCTTTGGGATTAAATAATACACAAATGAACTAGTAGCCCACTGTTGGTTAAAAAGAAGAGATGATGTATGAGCCTCACATTTAGAAATAATTTCTGGGAACAAAAGACCCAAAAGCTCAGTGGCCATCTCTGAAGGCATTAGGAGCTTTGAAACAGTAACCTAAAACCTGATGAGATTCTCTCTTGAAGATATGTCATCCAAGCCTTTGGATTCCACATACATAAATGACTCAAAAACATGTTTCCAACCAGAGCTCTCATCTGAGTGCCAGCCCCATCTACCCAACTGCCTACTGGGATATCTTCTCAGAAATCTCAAAGATATTTCAAAATCAACATCTCTAAATCTGAATGTATGATCATTCTCTCCAAATTTGATCTTTTTTCGTTGTTCTCTATCTCCATGATTGGGCCTATACACCAAGAAAGAAACCTAGCATTCACCTTTGACATGTCCCTAAAACCCCGCCATTTGCAATATCTTGTCAATCACCAACATCTGTTACCTTACCTCCTCACTATCTCTTGAATCCATCCAGTTCTCCCCACTCCCCATTCCCCAGGATTGCACTGCACAAACCCAGATACAGCCACTCTCGTAAACCACAGAGGGAACGGCGGAGCCTCCTGGAGTTGGGAAAAGTTGTAGCCCTCTCAGTGTTAGCATCCTACTGTACACCATTATGGTATCCTGCCTGACTACTGCAGTGCTTTCTCTGTTTCTATGCCAACCCTGCTGAATCTGCTCTTCATACTTCAGACAAATTTCAAAACTCAAATCTAACTATGCATCCTGCCTGCTTAAAACCCTTGTGTGGTTTCCCACTGCTCTTAGAATTGAGATTCAAATCTTTGACATGGTCTACCAGGCTCAGCCTAGCCCTGCCCTTGCCCACTCAGACCCAGCTCACATGGTGTCCCTAAGCTGTGGATGATCCATCCTCAGCGGTCTTCTTTCAGGCCCGGCAACCTGCCATGGTCCCTCCTCACACAGAGATTTGCACATATAGTTCTCTGTCTTTACGCTCTTTGCCTAGTTACTCTCTCTCATCTCTATCAGTTAGCTGTTATAGCTAATAACTATTTCAAAACTCAGTCTCTTAAAAAACAATCACTGATAATGGCTCAGAGATCTTTGGGTCAGCTGGATGGTTCAGCTGCTCCGGGCCAGGCTTGGCTGATCTCAGCAGGCTTGACATGGGTTTGTGCTTGCTTAACAGGTCAGCTGGGGCCTGGCTGGTCTTGGGTGGCCTCCCTCACTTGTTTGGTTGTTGGTGAAGGTGGCAGGAGCAACTGGGCCGTGCATGTCTTATCATTCAGCAGCCTAGCCCGGCTTCTTCATATAGCTGTGTCAGGATTTTCAGAGGGTGAATGAATGGTCATACTCAAAGCCTCTTAAGGCCTACATTCAAAATTGACTCAACATCATTTCTTTTGCATTCTATATGTCTAAGGTAAGTCACAAAGTCAGCCTAGATGAAAAAGGTCATGAAATAGATTTTTCTGGAGGAAGGAATTGCAAAGTCATCTTGTGAAGAGACAGAAATAATTGGGACAGTTGTGCAATCAATCCACCACATCGTCTTTTAGATATTGGCTCCAGATAAGCTTTCTCAGGGGAAAACTCCTGGCCTGGATTAAATCACAGTATTATAGTCTCACTCTGGGAACCACTTCTTCATAGTACTTGTCACAGTTGAAATTTCACATGTACTTGTGTGACTATTTGCTTAAGGTCGATTCCCCCCCCTCCTCACACTCCTTCTTCCCAGACTTGAAGGTCCCCAAAAAGCCAGTGTTGATTTGTTCCTACCATGCTGTTCCCAGCATCTGGCACAGAGTAGATATACAATAAATATTTGTTTGATGAATTATTTTATTTCCCATTGTGTTATTTTCAGACTATGTCTCCTGATAAAATGCTTCTTTTAAAAGTGACCTTTTGTTTATCTGGGGGATGCAGGCAGAGGATATTGGGTCCTGTCCACAGCAACTGGCAAAGAAAGAAAGAATAGCGTGGAGAGCCACAGGGGGCTAGAAAATAGCTTTACACCTTAACATATAAAGACTCAGGTGGGGTCTTCTCATTAACTGAGGCACCACACACAGCAGTGGGTTTTTGGGAAAGATAATGGGTTTCATTGTAGACTTGTTGAATTTAAGGTGGCTAGAGAACATCCATGAATCTAACAGTTGGGAGAGAGCTCAAGGCTGGAGAAGGAGATTTGGGAGTTAACAATATAGACACTGATTAAGTAATTTCAGCCATAGAAGTAAATGCAAGTGGGCAGGGAAAGAAGAGAAAGCTGAGGATAGAACCCAAAGGACAATAATATTGAAGAAGCAAGAGGAACAAGTGAGGTGAGACACAGTGAAGAATGCTCAGAAAATGAAAGCAGAAGTAAGAAAACAGCCAGTCTCAGAACTTAAAGGAGGAAAGAGCTTCCAGAAAGAGGAAGCGGCCAATAGCACTGAATGCAGCTGAGAGGTCAAGAAAACAAGGCACAAGAAAGACTCATTTTCAAAAGGACATATGCTGTTAATGTTACGAATTCTTTTTCTTCAAAGGATTATTTCCACTGATGTGTATATTCTAAGAGTCTTAAGTTTAACACTGCCTACATTGCAAGAAGGCAATTTATAAGTACTGCAACCCACATTTCTCCGTTTTGTGGATGAACTTCTATTTGAATGATTAGATAAGCCCTATTCAAATTCCTGTTCCCTCCCCTCTGTGCTACTTGGCCTCTCATTTATATGCATTTGTGAAATTAGTTATTTTAGTAATTTTTACTGGCACGGCACTCATATAAGTAAAAAATACCAGTATAGCTTAAGTATAATCTATTCCCATTTTCCACTTAACTTCAATTAAATGTCATAGTGTCAAAATACCTCTAAGAAAAATTTTTTTTCTAAGTAAGACTATCTAATAAAACAAATAGGACATGTTAGATTTCTACTCCCAAGTGAGAGCTCCTGTCAAATCTAGTACAAATTAATTCATTTGTTACATAAATGTTGACTGTTGAGCTATCAACTGAAAAGTGTATAGAATTTTCTCTGTGTTCTATATTTTCAGAGAATTAAAGTACAATTAAATTATAAAAACAGTGTAAAAAGAAAAAATGTTAAGCAAGAGGTACTGAATGTTCCAAGTGTTACGGATGCCCATGTCTTCGTTTATAGATAATTTTTTAATTTTGAGATAATCATAAGCACAATTGTTCAGCAATTTTTAAAAATTGTTTTACTAAAAAGCTTTCGAATCCATTATTTCATTTTATTGTATTTCAAAGTATGATATCTTAGTTTGGTGGTTCTGGTGAATAGCTCCCTTCCAGAAACCCACCCAGAGTCACCTCATTAAGAACAAAAGGCACTTCTATCACCCAGGAATTCCAAGGGTTTTAGTAGCTCTGGCCAGGAACTGGGGTCAAAATCCAAATATTGGAACAAAAGATGTTCCTAGTGCCCTTATTATGTAAGAAAGTTTTAGGAGCTCTGTGTGAACTGGGGTCAAAGACTAAGTATTAGAACAAAACATTCTGAGCACTCCTATTTACAAGCTTTTCAAAAGCTTTGTGTCAGAAACCAGGAGCAGAGACCAATATATATATTCCTTATTATTTCTCAGGCTTACTTTTGAAGAACCCACGAAAGTCTAAATGTCACTGGTTTTCAGTTCTTGTAAACAGAGTAAACATTATCATGGTGTAAAAAAATGTAATTTAGCAAGAATTTAATTGTGGGAAATTGATCTGTAGCAACCACACCTTCCATTTGGTAAGATTTTGTGTATTGAATGCTCGTCCTCTGTTTACCACTGAGGGCCATACATCTGTTAAGTCACAAAAACAACAATGCAAAATTCCTTGCTATCTCTACAATTTGGCTGAGCAATTGTCTGATTCTTATCCAGAATCATCACTTAACTGGACAAGCAGTTTTCATGGTATTGAGAAAAACAGAGTTTATTAACACACATAGCAGAAGCCTGGTGATGAGTAACTCAAAGAGCAGTTACAGCTCTGGGCTTATATAGCATCTTAAGAGAGAACAATAAATTTGTAGAGAATTAAGGAGACAAGGGAAAGAGGGCTTAGCTTTTAGGAGTGGCAAACTGTGGGAAGGTAAATATATGGGGAAACCAATGGAAGATAAGGGCTATTTAGCAAGATTTATAGACTTAGTGAGGTGATCACATTTTAAGGTGTATAAATGCTGTTACTATATTGTATACCTGAAACTAATATAATATTGAATATCAAATACACTTAAATTCGACCAGCCGAGTGGCGCAGTGGTTAAACGCTGGCTTGGGAAGCCAGCGGCCCTGGTTCAGGTCCCACATAAGAGGTCAGTGTCACTGTCCTCGGGGGAAAAAAAAAAAAAAAATATATATATATATATATATATATATATATATATTTAAATTTAAAAACAAGGAGTTGTTCTCTAATGTACAACACAATGACTATAGCAAACAGTATTCTATTGTATGTTTGAAAGTTACTAATAGAGTAGATCTTAAAAATTCTCATCACAGGAAAAAGAATTGTAACTATGTGAGGTGATAGATGTTAGCTAAACTTAATGTGGTGATCATTTATCTATATATACAAATATTGAGCCACTATGTTGTACACCTGAAACTAATGCAATGTTATATGTCAATTATATCTCAATAAAACTGGGGGGGGAATTAAAAGAATAAACCCCCACCAACAAAAAAGTGTTGTTCTCCTCTTCCTGGTACAGATGAGAGAGACCTTTACAAATGAAAATGTGTACACTGCTTTTATCCAGATAGGAAGAGGACAGAGAGCTACTTTTTTTCCCCTGTGTCTGTTGTTTCTTAATTTATATAAATGTGTATCATTCTGTGGTATTTTTAAAATTCAATATAAGGTAGCCAAGTTATATTCATTTATTTTTTCCAGCTTTATTGAAATATATTTGACATATAGTGTATCCATTTAAACATGTAAGATTAAATTCATTCACATTAGCTGCTGTGAAATCTTCAATTCAGTGATCCATTCTCCCACTGATGAACATTTAGGTTGCTCCTAACTTTTTACCATTCCAACAGTTCTACTGTGGACACATTTATATACACTTTTGTTGATATACATAAAAGCATTTTCCAGAAAAGTAGGATTCCCGAGTGATAGGAAGTCTACACCTTCAGCTTTTTCACAAGGAATGGCCAAATTGTGCTATGAAATTGCCCCAATTTACTCTCTGCCAGCAGTGACTGAGATTTCTGATTTCCCCATTTCTTGACTAATACTTTGTATAGTTAATTTTTAAAAATCTATGCCAAGCTAATGGAAGAGATATTGAATAGTTTAGTTCAAATGGATTCCTAGGTTGATAGTGAGTTCCCCTCAGTAGTCCATTGTCATACAGCATCTAATGTTGCAAATGAGAGATGTAGTGTTAGTGTTAACTCATTATTTTTAAGTGACTTAATTTCTCTGTCTTTAATATTTTTCTTCATCTTTGACATTATACAGTTTACTATAACGTGATTAGGTATAGATATTTTGATTCATTCTGCTCTAAACTAGGTATCCTTAAACTGGAGCCTTTATAACTTTATGAAATATTTTCAATCATTATCTTTTTTTTTTTTTTTTAAGATTTTATTGGGGAATTGGGGGAGGAAAATAGCATTAGGGAATTGGGGAAGGGGAGCAGATAAGTTGCTGTCCTTTTGTTCTTCAGTCTAGCTGTGGAGGACATTGCTTCACTGGCCCATGTTGGTATTATCATTGTGCTCTTCTCGGGTGAGGCAAATTGGTCGCTGGCCTCTGGATGGCCTCTCATGGCAGCTCTTGGCTGCTCACACTGGCTGCCAGTGGCTCACTCTGGCTACTGGCCACACACGGTACTTATGGCAGTCCACTGCAGCAGGGGTTGCAGCCTACACCGTCGACGCAACTCAGAGCAGCCCTGCTCCAGGTGGAGCTCTTGTTCACCATCTTAGCTATAGAGGGCAGAGTCTCTGGCTCTCATGTGGGATCCGAACCAGGGTCCTGCTTCTCAGAGCTGGCGTCCCAAGCAAGCTCTTAACCAACACGCCACTCGGCTGGCCCTCAATTGTTATCTTTTAAAACATTGTCTACTGATTTCTGTTTTCAGCAATCTAGTAAAATTGGGTTTTACCATCCATGTACACAGCCATTTTTAAATGATAGATGAAAATAGGAAAAAATATATTTCTAAAACAGGTTTCTCAGCTCTCAAGGGAAAATTAATCAGAGGTCATAAAGCACTAGAAAGTATGATTTCACAATCACTCCAATCAGCATTTCACTTGAGGGCATCTGCAAGCCCCTGAGGGCCCAGAATCTGTAGGCCAACCAGAGTAAAGGGTTTTGTGGATTCCCACAAAAGCCAGGACCTTCCCCTAAAGATTACATTGTAAATGGTGAAATAGAAGAGATATACCTGGAAAAAGAATATTTGCCTGTTTGTTCTTGGCTCTGTGAAGAGAAACAAGATAGGGTTGAAAGGTTTCTTGAACATTTGTAGTCACAAGTATGCAATCACCCAGCCTGGGGAGCCAGATGCACACTATTCGTATGACAAACAAGGCCCAAGCTGGAATCCTAGAGGAACACATTTTAAGTATCATTCTCAAAAGTGTCAAAATAGGGGCCGGCTGAGTGGCGCGGTGGTTAAGAGCTGATTTGGGACGCCAGAGGCCCCTATTCGGGTCCCACATATGAAGGCCAGTGACACCGCCCTCAAAAAAAAAAAAAAAAAAGTGTCAAAATGGGAAGTTCCGAGCATATAGCTCTTTTACCACCATGAGTTTAGCCCAGTGAAATCCATTTCAGACTTCTGATCCACAGAGCTGTAAGGTAATAAAATTTATATTGTTTTAAGTCACTAATTTGTTACATGCCCCGAATTCCCATGCCAAGCCCGCTTGGACGTACACCTCACTTGATCTAATAGAAGGGGGAAGCGGCCCACAGTGTTCTGTCAAATATACTATAATTTGTTACAGCACTAGAAGGAAACAAATAGTCTGGGGAAAATGCTTATCTTTTCCCATGGATTAATAGATTTACAGAAATTAGCTTGTCCAGCTACTTACGTAGGTAAAAGGCACACTTTTTTGCCTCTTCACCAGCAAGTGGGCTGAGTTCTACATGGTTTTCATGGGTGGGCAGGCTTTTGAAGTCAGGCTTTATACACATAGCTCAATTCCAGCTTTCAAACCCGTGCTCTGCACTCCTGGCCTTTAAAAACCTTAGCAGACTGCCCCTCGGGCCTTTTTCCTATCAGCTGTAGGAAATGCGGCAAACATGGTAATCTCACTTACTTACGTCATTTCATTCTTTATTTTTGGCTTCTAATGATTTCTTTTTTATTTTAGCTAAGCTATTTACTAAAAATATTTTCGTTATATTTTGCCCTTCATTTCCAAATAACTGTTAGTTTCAAAATGACATTCAAAATAAAATTACAAACTACTTAGAAAAGAGGAAAAATGAGAAAACATTAATCCTGTGAGATGCAGGCAGAGTGATGATCAGAGAAAATTTTATAGAGTTAAGGCATATATCAGAAAAAAAGGAAAATTAGAAATATATAAATAAAACATCTCATCATTCAACTCAAGAATCTAAAAAATGAACAAAATAATCCAAACAAAGGAATTAAGAAATTTAAAAGCTGAAATTGAAAATATAAAGAAACAAACCAGAAGAACTAATTTAATCAGTAAACCCAGTAAAACTTTTCTTGAAAAGAAAAATTAAACAGCTGGAATTTTGTCAAATAGGATAAAGAAAAAAAACAAAGAAAATACAACTTGAAATTGTGCATAACTACAGGTATTAAAGATATTAATTTACAAGAAAATATAATGTAGAAATTTATATCAATAAAATATAAAAACCTAAGTGGTTAATTTTCTGGAAACATATATATTATCAAAATTGAGTTCAGAAGATAGAAAACTGAACAGATAAATCACTGCCCCAACAAACCTGAAGTATGCCGAGGGGCTTTATGAGTGGGTTCCGCTGTACCTTTAATGAACAGATGAATCATGTTTCATTTAAATATGACAGAAAAAAACATGTAAAGTTTTCCAACTTATCTGTTACCATTTTACATGTTTACCATGTAAAATTTATTGGTAAGAATCTCATTATAAACCAATCTCACTTATGAGCATAGACACAATAAAATATTAGCAACCAAACCAGCAGATTGTTAGATGCTTAAGAGATCTATATTCTTATATGATAAGTCTCAATGCTGTAAAGTTGTATTATTTCAATTTAGTCTGTAAATTGTATGCAATCTCGTTAAGACAAGTTCATTCTCAAGTTCATAAGAAAAAATGCTGAAGTATAGCCAAAAAAGTTTTTAAAAATTGAGTCACGATGGAAGATTCGACTAACCAGATACCAAAATACAAAAATACAGTGATTTTAAAGTGAAGTATTAAGAGAAAAATAGATAATAGATTATTGGAATTGCAGAGTTAAAGTTTTTTTCTAGTTAAATGAAAATTTAAATTTTAGTATATACGCCCTTTTACACTAGTCTATAGAGAATAGTCGGTTAAATATATGGTGCTTGGATGCTCTCTCTTACCATGAATAAAAAATAAACCCCAGGGGATTGAAGAACTAGACATTAAGAAAAAAGCATAGATAGCCAACAAAAATCTAAAAAAAGGAAATAGCAAAATTGACTCCCTAAAAATGCAAGATCTTTAAAATATTGGGTTGTCGGAAAAGTCATGACGCGTTTGTGCAATGAAAAACAGAAAAACTATGTCATGACTTCCGACATCCCAATAAGTGACCCTTTCACAATGTTGAAAAGACCAGTGATAGACTGAGATAAAATATTTGCAACACATATACGCAATGGATTAATATCCAGAATAAAGCACCACTACAAGTCCATAAGGAAAGAATAACTATGAACAGGCAATTTACAAATAAATAAACACGATCAGTGTAATGCATGCTGTGCTGTGCTCCAGTTTTGAAGGATTTATGCCCCCAGCTGCTGAGAGGGTTGCTTGCTGACTGCCCTCAGCTGTCAGCCCTCTCTGGGAATTACCATCAGTGGAAAAGAGTGGCCTCACTCAAGGCCATGAACATGCATTCCCAGGGCAGCTTTCATCCAGTAACTGGGGAATGCTGGGGTATAAGGGCCTGCATGCCATGTTGTAACTCAGACCACTCCAAAAAGCCATCCAAGCTTCAGAGATCCCAAAGAAGTCAGCAGAGGCCTTAGTTGTGCAGCCCAACATTTTCCTCTGCCCAATCCTCCTTCCTTCCCAGGCTGTGTTAATCAAAACAGCACGCCCTAATAATTTCCTGCAGCCCAATCTCCATCTCAGCCCCTGCTTCCCAGGACCTGATGCAACAGTCAGTGAACATGAAAAGATGTCTTGCCCTAGTCCTAATTAGGGAAATACAAATTAAGAAAAAAAAAAAAATCAAAGGTGCTCTTTTGCTCATTAAATTGGCAATATTTTCTTTTTTTCCATTTTCATTTTTTGTATTAGTTTCAGGTGAACAAAACAATGCAATAGTTGTCCTTTTCACCCCTTACAAACTGACAACCCCCCTCCTCCCATCCACCCCATCCACTGCCCCCTACCCCCAATATCATACATATCTATTACAGTTCCATTGACTCCATTCTCACACTATACTCCATATCCCATGACTATATATGTGTTAAATTACGTTGACATATAATGTTATTCAGCAGCAGCTTTGGATTTACAGTGCAGAGGTCAGGCCTCTACACCATCCATGAAGTGGTCTCCCTAACAAGACATGAGTCCTTCTGGGCCCCTAAAAAATATTTATAACATTGTTGATTATATTCCCCAAACTGTCTTTACTATCCCTGCGGCAATATTGTAGTTACCAATTTATGTTGTTTCGTCCCTTCCCCGTCTCCCTCATGCCCATCCCCGTCCCATCTAGCAATCATCAGTTTTTCCTCTGTGCCTCTACGACTATTTCTGTTTACATTGCTCATTTATTCAGTTCTTTAGATTCCACATATAAGTAAGATCATATGATATTTGTCTTTCTCTGACTGACTTATTTCATTTAGCATAATGTTCTCTAGGTCCATCTATATCATTGCAAATGATACGGTTTCTTTTTTCTTTATAGTTGCGTAATACTCCATTGTTTAAATGTACCACAGTTTCTTAATCCAGTCATCTACCGCTGCTCATTTTGATTGTTTCCAAGTCTTGCCTATTGTAAATAGCGCTGCAATGAACATAGGGGTGCATATATTTTTTTGAATTAGTGTCTTGGGTTTTTCAGGATAAATACTTAGGAATTTAATTGCTGGGTGATAAGGTAGTTCCATTTTCAGTTTTTTGAGATACCTCCATACTGATTTCAAAGACTGACAGTATCCAGGGGTGGTGAAGGTGTGGGAAAAAAATATTTTCACATATTGTTAGAAAGTAAATTGGTAAATCGTTCTGGAAAGCAATTTGTCATAACCTATCAATTTCACCTCTAGGTACCTACCTTAGAGAAATAGTAGGATAATTATATAAAAAGATACATAAAGCAGCTCACTGAAACATTTTTAATAGTGCAAAACTGCAAACAACAATACCTGTTCTGTTTTGTAATCTGCTCAGCATTCCTTCATTTGGGGAACTACCTCTTTCCATCTCAGTGCAGGTGGGGCTGTCAATCACAATAGCCCTGTGATAGTTCATTTTATGTGTCAACTTGACTCAGCTAAGGGATACCCAAATAGCTGGTAAAACATTATTTCTGGGAGTGTCTGTGAGGGTGTTTCTGGAAGAGATTAGCATTTGACTCAGTAGATATCCCCCTCACAAAGTGGGTGGGCATCATCCAATTAGTTAAGGACCTGAAAAGAACAAAAAGGCCCAGGAAGGGCAATTTTGCTCTCTGTTAAGCTGGGACAGCCTTCGTCTCTTGCCCTTGGACATCAGTGTCCCTGGTTCTCAGGCCTTCAGACTCATGCTGGGAGTTATACCACTGGTGTCCCGGCCCTAGGCCTTCTGGTTTAGACTGGAACTATACACCACCAGCTTTCCTGGGCCGCTCATGGGACTTCTCAGCTTTTATAATCTTGTGAGCCAATCCATAATAAATCTCTTTCTATATAGCTCTGTATATCGGCTCTGTTTCTCTGGAAAATCCCAATTACAGCAAGCCTCTTCCTCTATCTGGCACAGTGGTGAGCACAGGATTGAGGCCTGGCCAAGCACAACATCTCACTCCCACTCCCCTGGACCCAGTGATAGAGCCAGAGGTGTGCCCTGATTCCAATAGGGCCAACTTGAGACCTGCTGTAGAATTGATAGATGCACATTGGTACAGAAAACTTTCTGTATATTGGTTGTTCATGTGGGGGCTGCCTGGCACATGAAAGGAGCCTGTCAGTGGAATGAAACTAACATGCACACAGAGGCTGATCAAGACATGGAAACTGATCTTTGAAGTAATCATTCGGTCTCCAGAGCCAGCTATGCATGAATCTCCCACTTCAATAAGTCAGTCATGTCCCTAATTTTGCTAAAACTAGTTTAATACAAATTTGTAAATCTTGCAACCAAAAGAATATGAACATGATTAGTGGAGCATAGGAAACTAGTTAAATAAGAGACAATACCTGCATATCAGCAACTGGCAAACTTTTTTCAGTTAAGAGTCAGACAGCAATTATTTTAGGCTCTCATGGTCTTATGGTCTAGCTATCCAATTCTGCTGTCTTGGCATGAGGCAGTCATAGACAGTATGTAAATGATGAGTGTGGCTGTGTTTCTATAAACTTTACTTACAAAAACAGGTGGCCTGCCAGATTTGGCCCTTGGGAGATAGTTTGCAGCCTCTATTATTATACTATGAAAACCTGAAATAGTTAAAAAAGTGATGTTCTTCGGGCCAGCTGAGTGGCGCATTGGTTAAAAGTTGGCTTGGGAGCACCAGCTCTGAGCAGCAGAGCCCAGGTTCCAATCCCACATGAGGGCCAGTGACACTGCACCCTCTACAGCTAAGATGGTGAACAACAGCTTGACCTGGAGCTGGGCTGCAGTGTTGCTGGCGAAGTCTTAGGCTGCAGTGGGGCTGCAGTGGACTGCTGTAAGCTACCACGAGTGACTGGCAGCCAGCGTGAGAGGCCAGCAGCTGGCATGAGAGCTGGTGTGAGCTGCCTTAAGCCCCCTGAGTGGCCATCCAATGGCTGGTGAGTGACTGCCTCATCCAGGAAGAGCACAATGATAATACCAACATGGGCCAGTGAAGCAACATCCTCCACAACTAGACTTAAGAACCATAGGACAGTAGCTTGTCTCTTCCCCTTCCCTGATTCTCCAATGCTGTTCCCCTCCCTCAATCCCCAATAAAAATCTTAAAACAACAACAAAAAGTGATGTTCTTCTATAGATACATTTTGCAACATAACCACATGTCTCTTCATTCTCAGTAATTCCTTTGAAACTTTCTGCATTGGAGCCTTCGTACCTGTAGGTATTCTGCCTGGGATACTCTTCCCGTAGGTACCTACCTGGCTCAGGTCATTACTCAAAGGTCTCCTCTATGAGGCTTTCCCTGATCATACTATTTAAAATTGCAAGCTCTCTCCAACACTATTCTTCCTCCCCTGCTTTATGTTTCTCTTTAGTTATTTTCCCCATCTAACATACTGTATATTTTTTTACTTTGAAATGTGCACGAGAACACATATTTTAATTCGTTTTATTCACTGTCCCAGTGTTTAAAACAGGATCTGGCACATAGTAGATGCTCAATAAATATTTGTGAAATGAATGAATAATAATGGTAACATTTCTTATTATGTGCACTACTATTACAATTGGGTTTTGTAAGAAGTGCTTTATGTATATTAAGTATATTAATCCTCACAGCCTCCATTTACCACTATTATCCCTATTTGATATGTACCTGGACAGTGGTGATGCTGACACCTATTGCCACAGGGAAAAGCCAAAGAGCAGAAAATATAAAGTCAAAATCCTTGGCTTTTGCTTTCAAAATAGGTCCTTGAAATGCATAGTGAAGATAAATAGTCTTGAAAGACAAAATGCTTGCTTGCAAGAGGTGAACTTTTAAAAATAAAAAAAATAAGGTTTTTGTGTAGCCGAAAGTGAAGTACCCAAAGGATTTGAGCATACAGTTTATCCTTAAATAATAGTTTGGGATGAATACATGCCTTTTAGAAGGAGATAGGAAAAAACACTCTTGGTGTAGATGGGAGATTTTCTTAGAGTAGGAGAGCTACAGAATGAGCCGCTGGTGTGAGTCAGGAGGTGTCCCAGATCAGAAAAGTCTTGGCTTTGATGATCAGGTGTGTTCCCAGGGGCTGAAAGCCTCACAGAGAAAAACCAGACTGGATCAGGGCATGGAGTAGTATTGACTGATTTAGGTTCCAGGTGGAAGGGCCAGGGCAGCTCAAAGCCCTGGTGATCCTCTTAGAGAAACAGAGGTGGCTGAGGACAGACCTGGAGGGACTGAAGTTGGGTTGAAAAGTATCCAGAGCAGTGGGCCTGAGTAGAGGAGACCATGGAGTGATGGAGGTCATCTTGGTTGATGCCAGGAGATGGTGATGCCCACAATTCACCAGTGGTTTCCATCCCCAAGCCACAACTCATAAGCCTCCTGTCCCCAACCTAGGTCACTTCTAGGAAGAGTGGAATCGACTTTCACTGAGTATTAACCTAATAGAGACTGAGAAAAACTCAGAATTGACTGTGTTTATCTAGAAAGGACTCAATTAAGTTCTCTGCTATTCAGCTAAGAGCTAAATGAAGTACAGGCTGAATTAAGAAGATGACAATTTTTTGTACATGAGATTTGTGAAAGTGAGACCACTCCGTTACTCTGATAAGGAAAGCTCTCCAAAGCGTAGTATTAAGTAAAAAGGAAGCAAGTCATAAAACACTATTTATACAAATGAGAGTAGAGGGAAAATGGGAGGAGGGACTTTCCCTTTTCGTCCATGCCTAGAGTTTGAACTTTTTACAGGAATATATTTAGCTACTTTTTATGTAAATACAACAGTGACACAAAAAGATGCTGTGGTTATGCTGCATAAACTTTTTTTTTTTTTTTTTTTAAATCAAGCACTATAATTTCAGGACTATCTTCTCTGCCTCTGACCATCCACTTACTCTTCCTTTCTCCACCCCACAGGCTGATTGAGTGGTCTTCCTCCACGCACCTGTATAGTCTTGCTATAGTATATATACTATGTAGTACTAAAAATGACTGGCTCCTGGGTTTATCTTTATTAAACTATGATTTCCTCAAGGGCAAGGAATGCATTTATTCATCTTTGTGCCCAGAATCTTCTAGGACTTCAACACATATGTGATGAATGAGTGAGGAAAAAAATGATTGTAAGCCTATTAGTGATTTCAGATTTGTCCCTAAATTTTATTTTATCAAGTTTTAAAATACTACTCTTATGACCTACTTCAAATTTGAATATGAAAGCTAAAACATAAAAAGCCCAAATTAATCAAAGAAAAGCAGGATTCTTTATTGAAAGTTAGTTTTCTGCCAAGTCTCTAAAGAAGAACCATGTCATATTTAAGATGAAAGTACAAAGGGCATGAGCATTACGAATAATCAGCAGTCTCCTATCTTTAAAATCCAGGCCCAGTATGTTGTGTAACAATGATTTCATCTATAGCTTTCTTTTAGTACAACATTTGAATTTTACCTGGCATTAAAAATATATAAGGGAATTAAAAAGGCGTTTTCCTGAGCCTAAGCAACCCATGGAGTTCAACTTCACCCCTTTCAAGTTTAAGAGACTTGAGAAAGTGACTAAAGCATGTCTGGGGTGGAGAGGCGGTTAACAGAGCAGATACCAGATTATTATGACTGAAAGCATGCAGCAGTGAGAAAACTCTGGCATAGGATTTTGAGGTCTTTGTAGAAATGACAGAGAATGTTCAGTGGCCTGCAGACTTTATATAACTCTCTGGGGGTAAAATCGGGATGCTAAAATTGAGCGACCCTAAGTTTGGGAGAAAGGGAGTGAGAAACACGACAGGTTTGAAGGACACCATTAGAGAGCACCTCCTGACTGATTGCTCTGGAGCCTGTGCTTACGTAGGACGGCGGTACCCCTCATTTCAGGAACTGAGAGCAGTGCAGAGGAAGTGGAAAAGGCTTGGGTAGGAATGGGAATCTCTCTGGGATCCCTTGTTCCTCTTTTCCACTTTGATTCTTCCCCATGGGCTGATGGGCTGATCCTGCACGGTGTTAACCAACTCAGACACTGGGTGCCACCAGGATACCTGGGAGCTACCTAATAGTCCGTTAGTAGTTCTCAAGGCTATTTATTGTATTGTATCTTCCATTTGGTTCTTCTCAAGGGCAGTATGGACCATGGCAACCATCCTATTTCTGATTCTTGGAAACAGCAGCAGGAAGACGGCTTGATCATTTTCCTCATGCTGACCTCAAGTTACATTTCTTTGTATATATTTCAACACACACATCAATTAATCCTGTAAGTTTTCTTTAGGGTAGCCTCAATATAACATACACTATACTTTAGAATTAAGACCACTTCCATTAAAACAGACTTTAGGGAACATTTCTCTTTAGGTGCCTTCTCATTAAGAGCAATAGGTGCTTAAACCAGGGTGCCCCTTGATTGCAAGAATGTTAAAAAGGACAAATGGAGCAGTGACTGGGACCTTCCACTATGCACTTGGCAATGAGGCCTAGTTTGCCTTTTCTCCGCCCCCTTTGATGAAGTTTTCCATTTTTTTCTTATCTTTATCGTCAAGATTGTAGTCAAAGCCACCATGATCTCTTACCTGGATTCCTGTAATTGTTTCCTTACTTGTCTCCCTACTTTGACATTTATGTTCCTTCCATTTATTTTCCGCATAGGAACCACTGCGGTCTTTTAATAAACAAATCCTCAGCTTCCAAGGATTCCCACTGTACTTAGAATAAAATTCAAATCCTTGCCAGGGTATCTGTAAACTGACCCCTGCCTGCCTTGCCAAGGCAGGCTTCCTTTGGGCCTAGAAGAGAAGTTATCATGCTAGTGGGCCCTCTGTCCAGGCCACTCTTAGCCCCATTCTTTTCATGGCTGAATGCTTCCCATCTTTCAGGCTATGTATCTCTTCCTTGAAGAAGTTTCCCCTGACACTGCTTATTTTCCATTACTGCACCAGGTTTACTACCTTGGGATTTCTCATCACAGTCTGTAATTATAGGAATATCTGTTTACTTGCTTCTCTTGTGTATCCTCTCGGACTGTAAACTATGAGAGAAGAACTCATATGCAGCATCTACCATGTTATCTGGCACATTGTGGGTACAATTAATAAATATTAGTAGCATAAATGCATTTTTCTGAAGTGGCAATGGAAAAATAAATAACTGCGGACAATACTGACCCCCTTAACAATAGTCAGACATAAGTTGCCTCACAGCCATAAGGGACTGAGGCAAATTCACAGGCACCTCACAGGGTTTCCTCTCTTCCTAGTAGGGTCCCCCCAGAGTCTCCACACAGCAGGGGTCCCCTAACTTCCTGCTCTGGACTTGGGGGACCTGTCCCTTAGCCAGGACAAAAGGCTCAGCCTAAAATCTTCTGGCTCCCCTGGTCTCCTCATTCAGCTTTGGCTTCTGAAGGTCTCAGTGATTTGTATGGATATTGCTGATCAACAAAGAATAAAACCTAAAACCTCCCTTCTTCCCAAAGCATTTGATTCTGTTCAGTGCTGGGCATTCTGAGTTTTGGAGGCTCTACTCCATCATCGTATCAAACACATTAAAAGGAATTCATAGCCCACATTTCATACAATACTCTTGCTGTAAATTAGAAACATTTTTATGATTTTTGCTCTTGGAATTTTTGGCTATAATTATCATTTAATTTTTAATTGGCTTAATTATCAATCATGATGTATATTTATAAGAAAAGCTAACTCACAATTTGCTTATCAGTGTAATGACATTCGATTTTTATTCTTTTTTTTTTTCCTTTTTAATTTTATTGGGAAACAGCCATGGTCATTGGTTACACATTGCTTTCATACTACAATGGCATAGTCGATTCTTTTAAGGAGGCCGCAGCTCACAGTGGCCCATGTGGAGATCGAACTGGCAACCTTGGTGTTATCAGTACCACACTCTAACCAACTGAGCTAACTGGTCACTCCTGTAATGACATTTTTGATACTAAATTTAAATTAAATAAATGAGGGTCGGCCGAGTGGCGCATTGGTTAAGCGCTGGTTTTGGGATGCCAGCAGCCCCGGTTCGGATCCCACATGAGGGCCAGTGACACTGCACTCTACAGCTAACAACAGCTCCACCTGGAGCTGGGCTGTGTGAGCCCCGGTGATGGTGTGGGCTGCAGCCCCTGCTGCAGTGGGCTGCCATAGGCTACAGTGAGTGGCCCGCAGCCAGCGTGAGCGGCTGGCAGCCAAGCGTGAGCTGCCAATAGCCGTGGTGAGCGACATCCAGAGGCCAGCGACCGATCTGCCTCATCCGGGAAGAGCGCAATGACGATACCAACAGTGAAGCAACATCCTCTGCAATTAAACTGAAGAACAAAGAGACAGCAACTTGTCTGTTCCCCTTCCCCGATTCCCCAACGCTGTTCCCCTCAGCCAATTCCCCAATAAAATCTTTTAAAAAAAAAAAATTAAATTAAATAAATGACAGTATTATGTTCTGTTTTGTAGATGTTTAATAAAATGTTCATTAATATAGTTTTGCAGTTTTACAATCAGTTTTCTTTTTTGACCTCAAACTTTTTCTAAAATAAAACAAACAATGGAAGAAAAGTCATAGGCCATAAGCATTGGGAATATGATGCCTAATAGACAAAACATCACCACTTCCATTTTTTTAATATTTATAGCCCTTCTTTTACTTAAACATGCTTTGTGAACTCGGGGAGGCTCACCCTCCCCCATGTAGGAAAATGGTCTGTTTCACTATAGACTTAGTTCAACAATAACTATAATAAACAGCAAGGAGTAACTTAAAAAGCTGTTCCTTTATAGAAACTGGACTAGTATGTTAAGTGTCATTACTGTGTTACTTATTTAACCAGGGAAGATGATCACATTTTTAAAAATTATTATAAAAGTAATAAAAATACAGAAATATATATTTTAAAATTATTTTCATAAGCCAAATTGCATCCCTGACATATCACTGTTAACAGTATGCTGTATTTTCTTTTAGTCTTTTACACAAATACATATCATACACATTTTGTAGTATTAAACCATACCTGAATACAATTTTGTATCCTGTTTTTTTTCATTTATATTAACATCATGATTATTTTACATCGTTACATTTTCTGTGAAAATACCATTTTTGTTGGTCACAGTCTAGTCTGCCATATAGATCTATTGTAATTAATTTCATTGCTCTCTTGGAAATTTCTATTATAAAGGTTTATGTAATAAAGATATAATGCTTCTGGAGATTGACTCCTGTCCTCCACACAGCTTCCTGTCTTCCAAGGGGACAGCTGAAGTTCTCATTCTTTGTTTGGGAATGGAGGGGAAGGTGAGGCAGGCTGCAAAGTGGTCACACTATGCATTAACTCCTTTATGCCCAGTCTTCTCCTCTTCTAATCTCCCCAAGTCAAGCCAACAAAACAGTTGCCAACTAAGTAGTAGATTCTTGGAATTGCTGCCACAGTCCTGGAAGTCCCAGCCAGCTGCAGAAGCCAGAAGAATCACCACAAATATGTCAATTGGGTGGACAACCCCTACCAGCTGGTGCCAAAACACAGCCAGTCCAGGAAGGTTTCGGACAATAAAGACTCTCAGAACTCTCAGATGGCAAGCTGTCAACAAGTTACCATCATGTCAACAAGTCACCCCCCTCCAAAAAAAAGTGACTCACATGTCACAGTTGAATTCTTGGGTTCCATTTATTACATTTTGGCTAGATTTGACTGTATGTGCACTATAATTATGGTATCCTAAAATAATATCATTTCAAATGGGAAGGCTCAGGATGACACTACAAAACACTGAATGAAATTGTCTTGCTCTGATCTCATAGAACAATGAAAAGCACAAAAGCTTCCAAATATCACCAAGGAAATTACTGAATTCTTCTTCTCAAAGAAGAGTTCTAATTGGAATTGTTCAATTGAGAATGTATTTTTTGATGAATAGGGTAATAAAATAAAAAGCAGAGCATCCACCCTACTTCAACCTCCATTTCTGGTAGTGCAAACCTTAGTCAAAATAACACTTTCACCATACTCTTCTAGGATAGTAAATAAAGTTGTTACAGTACAAGAAAGTTAAAAAAACACACACTCAAAAAAACAAAAACAGTAACCACAAGCAGAAACAAGTCATTATCGGGAGGCTTTCAATCTTCCTGACATTCCCTTCCTCCTTCTTAGTGAACTTGGTTGCTGGAGCATTTCTTGCAGCTATGATGACCTCGACACCTGGATGAACAGCCCATCAGGCAGATGCAAAGGGGTGGGAGCAGATGGGTGACACGACCACATGCCCATTCTGAGATGGGCAGAATGTCCTTGCCCTACTTTCTCTAGCCAGACCTTTCGTCAAGAACCTTGTTGAATGCTGGTGATTTGGAGTGCTTCAACCCTTGACAACATAAACAGCCTGAATTAGGTGCTGAACTAAGGACATATGCATCATTTTATCATCACATAAACTTCAAAGGGAAACAGTAATCAAGCTGCTAGATTGCTAAATTCACATAATATTTAACCCTCAAGTTTAAATATTGTGTCTAACCTAACCTAATTTCCCAGTATAGTATTTCTGAATGGAGCCTTGCACAAACATTTCATGGGTGTGGAATCTTTACGTGTAACTTTGGCATCGGTGCTATGGGAAAAGAGGGTTCATTGGGAGGATATAGAGTAAGTACAACATGGATTCTGTCTTCAGAAAGTTTACTGTCTCCCAGCAAGTCAGGAAATCACTTATATTCCTCTAGATCTCAGTTGTCTCACATACATAATCTGAGAACTGGATCAGGTGCTTTTTGAGGTCACTTCTGTGACTCTAGGTCTCCTGCATCATACACACTCTTTGCAAAATTCAAAGTTAGTGTGAAAGGCCACTGGCAAAATCATTTAATGACCTACTCACGAATGGCATTGAAGTCACCCAAAATCCTGCCCCTTAACAATTTTGTATTATATTCTTGAAAATTACTAAGAAAATAAATCTTTAATGTCCCCATTTCTCTCTCTCTCTCTCTCTCTCTCTCTCTCTCTCTCTCTCTCTCTCTCTCTCTCTCTCTCATACACACACACAGTAATTATGTGTGACGGAGGTGTTACCTTACCTTATTGTGGTAATCATTTCACAATATAAACTGTATCAAGTCATCAGGTTGAACACCTTAAACTTACCCAATGTTGTATGTCAATTATATCCCAATAAAACTGAAAAAAAATCTGTCCTACAAAAATTGCAAGTCTCCTCATTACTATCTGAAAACATTACATGGATTTTCATGTCTATGCCTATGCCTCTGTCTGTCCCTAGTGGGGGTGACTCCTTGTGCCCCCATCCATAGTTTGCTGCCCTCCTGTGTGAAGCCTCATCTGACAGTGAGTGCCCACAAGTATCCAGCTCCTTTTCCTGTGGGTTCATTTAACACTTTGTCATTGCTGTGTTCAGTTTTTTTTTAGCATTCAAGCAAGCCCATTGTCTTGCATTATTAATATATGATTAAGTACAATAGAACTGTTATGGAACAAATAAAGTGCTATGGAAACACTGAAGTGAACAGATTAATTTCAACCAGGAGGACTGGGGCGGGGTGGGGGGAAGCAACAGGGAAGAGATAATATTTGAGGACAATTGTTTTCAAGGGCAGGACCTGGTAAAGTGTTCATGTGGAGTGGTGATGAGAGGCATAATCAATGCTGATTATACGCTTTCAAGCCTGAGTCAATGAAAATTTGTTAAACAAATGAACTTCTAGCTGGGGTAGCTGAGTGATATGAATGCCATTTCCAATATAATAGAAAAATGAAGCAACACATGGGATGGAGGAGGATGTTGAACTTGATTTTAGACACTTTTAAAAGTTGCTTGTGAATAATTGATGTAGAGATGTTCAACCAGGCACTTCTCTGAGGTCAGGGGAGAGTGTATGAGTTATTTGCAAGTACTCCACATTTTATCTTGTATGTATATAGTGCTTTATGATTTACAAAGGGCTTTTCAAAGCCATTGTCTACTGTTGATTTTGATTCTAACAAACAACCTATAAAGTAGTTAGAGCAGGATTACAATTACTGGGCCCGAAGTAGTCTCTAAAGTGACAGTTGTGTCTGACTATCCCTACTATTAACACAAATAAAACCCTGAGATTCAAGAAAGGTTAACTGCTTTGCTCAAATAAGTGGGAGAACTGTGGAACCCCATGTTCTCACTACAAATTTATAGGTTTATTTTTTTAACTCCTAAGAGTGGTGATGGTTGATGCTGGGGGAGCAGATATTTTGGACAACAGTATGAAGAGGGAAAGAACATGAGTACTTTGGGGCGGCCCTTATGTTTTAAGAACAAAGCAAAAAACAGGAGCAAAGGAAGGCGACCCACCCCCATGAGACTAAGGTCCTTAAGAAATAAGGGTCTGTCATCCCTTTTCTCCCTGACAGAACGAAGCAGATTACCACGCACACAGTAGGTCTCCACTATATTTGAGGGGAGTAATAATGGCAATAGATAACATGTTTGTTTAGTGGCCTATATCAGGATAAGTACACAGAGCAGGATGACATACTTTGAATGGCAGCTTCCTGAGGTGGGCCAGGCACTGACAGCATTAAGAAGTGCTAAGTGGATGTCCATGGATGAATACAATGAACCGATTTCCGTGGAAGAGAGTGGAATGCAAAACAGGAAGGGAGGTAAGGAACACCTTGGCTTGGTTTGAAGTACACGGTGAAGTTTAGAGCCTGATTCTCCCGGGAAACCAAGGAATCCGGGGTTCTGCCTAGGGAGGGGCTGATGGTGGGATTGACAGCCCCTATCGACAAGCCTCGGAGATTGTGGGAAGGCCCAAGTCTAGGGTCCGAAAGGCCCGACGGTTAAAGGCACAACAGGATTAAGAAGTTCATTTCAAGGCCCCTTTGGGAGGTGGCCAGCGACATGCCCAAGTTCTTTCCTCGGTGTTGGGGAAGCCCTGGTCTGCAGGCAGCATTTCGGGTCACACTGGCTCTCCTGACTCTTGGCATCCGCCAGCGGCGATTCCCTGAGCCTCAGTCTTTCGCCCGGCCTCGGCCTCTGGAGGCTCCCCATCCTTCCCTCTTTCCTCCCAGGGGAGCAGAAGAGGATGGCTTGCGGGAGTCCTCACGCTCTCCGCGCCGCACGCCCACCCCGCGGCCTCCTCAGCAGGCCGGGAGCGGCCGCCCGAGCTCGGGTGCGCACAGAGAACCCCGCCGCTGCGCAGCCGAGGCCGGAGCGCTGGGGCGCTTCGTAACGGTCCCACGACCGCGCCCCGCCGGGCGGCGCCGCGGCCGCTGACCGCCCGCCCCCTGCGTCATGACGCCAGCACCCAACGCGGAAGCCGCTCGCGGCGCGCCTGGTCCAGCCGCGGGCTGAGCGAGTAGCTGCGGCGGGCGCAGGGTCCGGGGCTGGGTGCCGGCGCGAGCCGAGCGCAGCCTGTCTCTCCAGCCGGGCAGAGCGGGCAGAGCGAGCGAAGTGGGGCCGAGCGCGCCGGCGGGCGGAGCGGGGCACGGCGCGTCGGGGCCGCCGCCGGGGGGATGCGGCTGCCTCCCCCGGCGGGCGAGTAGAGAGGGCGGGTCCCTGGCCTCGGGAGCGCGGCGGTGGAGGGGACAGAGGCGGCGGCCGCCATGGCGACCCCCGGCAACCTGGGGTCCTCCGTGCTGGCGAGCAAGACCAAGACCAAGAAGAAGCATTTCGTAGCGCAGAAAGTGAAGCTCTTTCGGGCCAGCGATCCGCTGCTCAGCGTCCTGATGTGGGGGGTAAACCACTCGGTAAGGGCTCGGGCTGCGGCGCGCAGTCCCTTTCCTCCTCCTCCTCCTCCTCCTCCTCCTCCTCTTCCTCCTCTTCCTCCTCTTCCTCCTCTCTCTCCTCTCTCATCTCGTCCTCCTGCTGCAGCTCCTGCGGGATTGGGAGCCCGAACGGGGTCCCAGCCCTCCGGCTGCTCGCCCTCCGGGGCTGCCCACCCGTAGCGACGCCTGGGTCACCCCAGCCCCGGGCGGACGCCCGCGCCTACGGGCCGCCCGGGCACCACTTGGACCCCATTTGGACCTAGGTCTAGATGCAGGACGAGGGTCCCATCTGTCTTTGAGCCCTGCACCTGGTACCAGTGTCAGCCGCCCGTCCGTCCGCCGGTCGGTCTGTCCCCGCAGCCCGGGAACTGGGAAGTTTGTGCGGGTACCACTTGCCGGGGTGGTCAGCCTCTGCAGGGGCTGCTGGGGGTTAGAGTCCCAGCAATCGCTCCGTTTCCCAGGGGGCGGCGGGGGCGGCCCGGTCCTCCGCCAGCCGGCAGGTGTACCTGCCCGAGGCTAGGAGCGTCCGGAGCCTCCCCGCGGGGGAACGTGGGTGACAATCCTGGAGATCGGGGAGATCTGGACAGCGGCTTTAGTGCTTAGGTCCTTTTTTCCATTAAAGGCGATATTATTGGACACAGGAATCTTTTTGACAAAGGAAGGCCAATGTAAATATGGCACTGGGGTTTAGCATCTTCCTCTGCTCCTCTCCTGCATCACCCTGCCGCTGTGCTGGCTGGAGAGCTGCTCCGCGGGGAGGCTTCCTCCCCACACCTCCTCCCCCACCTTGGGAGCCTGGCCGAAGTCGCAGACTGCGGAAGGGAGGCCTGGGGATGACCGCGGGAGGGGGTCTCTGCGGACGTGATGGAGGGAGGTCTTGAGTTGACCGCATCGGTTCTGGGGCTTCTTTAAAAGGCCGGGGGAGAATGCTTGGAAAGGTTAGCTTCACGCACAGCCAGAGGTGGTGGAAGATGTGCCGCTGCGGGCTCTGCGGACTGCAGTTTGAGGGTCTCAAATAGCCTCCTGCTGATCTTACAGCGAGAAAGTCCTGCAGTTTTAATCTCCCTAGGATCTGGAAACGTGATAGGAGCTGTTGGCTGAGCCATGAAAGTTTCAATGAGCCTGTGAATTTTGACCATGACCTTACCCACTGCAGTCTGTTAGCATGTGAGCTTGCTTTCAGTACTTTTGATACCGATGGATGTCTGTGTGCCCTTTTCAGCATAATAGAAACGACAGAAACCTGTGCTGGGGTTTAAAAGAGCGTTCTGAATTTAATAAAGTTGTTTAAAATGGCTCAAAAGCATCGTACTTTGTATATTTCTTTCCCAAGCTGAGCTGGGGAAAGGTGAAACACTACCAGTATTAATTATGTTTGCATGGAGTGACAATTTTAAAAGAAGATTGAGACCTAATTATTTCTATCAGTCTGTTGCCTGATCCATTGAAGCTCATTTTAACTTCCTGACAATGCTAATTTAGCAATGAGGAATATAAGCTTTCACAAAGCACACATTACTGCACCAAAAGTCTCTTAAGTTTTATTACAATATGTAAAATGAAAATTTTCCAGTGTACTTAAGTCTACAGTTATGTCTAATTCTGTTAAGCTTTTTTTTTTTGAATCATTTCTGTTGTTAGTTACTTTTTTTCAATTAATGTTATTTGTTCTGTTTCTATGGATGCTTTTTTTTTTTCTTCTTTTTTGAGGTCAGTGCCATTGGCCCTCATATGTGGGACCCAAACCGGGGCCGCTGGCGTCCCAAGCCAGCGCTTAACCACCGCGCCACTTGGCCGACCCTCTGTGGATGCTTTTATCTCCTTTGGAGTTCTGGTGTTTTGGTCAGGAGAGTGTTTATGTCTGAGGGTTTAATCTAGTAAATTAGTGTCAACAATATACTGCTGAAAAAGAGTGTGCTCTCTGGGAATTAGTCTGAATTTCAGTTTACTTTAGAACAATCTTGTGCATGTTTTACTGTAACCGCTTATGTTGCTACTTTATATTTATGAATTGCTACATTTGTTTTAGAATTTTTTGCCAATTGGAAATACTTGGAAACTACTTAAGGCTTATATAAGTAATGTTTGAGGTGCCTCGTTAGTGCAGTAGGTAGTACATCAGTCTCATGAGTAATGTTTGATTTGAAGATAGTGTATTTTGTGTTATTTTCTTTTGCTTTCAAGATAAGTTAGCAATTCTAAGTATAGTCATCCAAAGAAGTCGAGTAATGTAACCATGTTATTCATTCAACAAATATATGTTAGGCCACAAAAAAGTGCCAGCCACGGTGCAAATATTGCTAACAACACTCCTCATATTTTTGTCCAAATATGTTTGAGGGCTCTGAGAAAAGTATATTTCACAGCCTTCTTTTTTCCAAATGTCTATTTTATTTATTATTTTTTTGGGAAAGAAAGAAAGGAAGTGTATATAAAGATGAAATCTAAGCCCTTAGATGCTACGCGTTTCTGGTTGATTTCAGTTTAAGGCAACAAAGTCTAATATTAGATAAATGTTTTTATATGCCTTTTGTGTGCACTAAAATATAATATGAGAATACATAGGTCAGCATTATTAAGAAGGAGCAAGCATAATGTTGTATATGGATGTGAACATCTGAGAAAGCATAGCAGAGAAGGAACAGATCATTCAAATCAAGAATCTTTTCCTACATTTCTAATGTGATCAGAATTAATGGGAAAAGATTTGTCACAAATATAGCAATTTAATGCTTTTAAAACTCATTTAGATTTGTCTTAAGATCATTTAGAAATAACCATACTTTTGGAGCACTAAAAGGGAACTGCTAATTTGTTTTATCATGTAGGATCTTCTCTGGGTATTGGGAACCTTCTGCATACTATGGTAAAATACTAATTCTTTCTCTAATTCCGTTGACCTTGGGCATGTTAGTTAATGGTGCATCAGTGTTTGCATCTGTGAAGTAAGGCGATTGGACTGGATGATTTCCAAGTTTTTTCTAACTACAAGATTCAACTGTTTTTAGAGTCTACTAGGTTCATAGCATTATTAGGATGCACTGACTAGAAATAGTAATAGTATATAACACAGGCTGCATTGCTTTTATAACCTTGCTAATGTAACAGCATTCAGGAAATTTTCAAGGCCATAACTAGAGGGAAGGAAATCCGTGGTGACTGAGAGACATATGAACTAAGAGTTTGTTGGATTGATTGTACAATAGTTGGACTGCATTACAGTCCATTGAGTCAAAGTCTATTTGACTGAAGTATAAAAACTTGCAATTAAGGTAGGAATTTTCAAGTCCGTTGTAGCAGTACTTCTCAGTAAGAATAATCCTGACTTTGTGTGGTTAATTTGATACGTTACTGCTTTCTAACTTAAAATACCCATCAGTGAATGGATCACTGCCAATTTTTAAGTATTTTAAGCAGAGAATATAATTGAATACATAAAGGAAAAGACAACTTAAGAAGGCAATTTTTGTCTTGTTACATTTGAAATTAAACTAAAAATGATCAGGCAGTTAGCGTCTTAAAATTATATTTTAATAGTGTGTAAAGCATGTAGAATGATCTGAGCCAAGACTTGTTTTAAACAGAAAGTCTAAAAGATTTTTATGCAGAGTGAAATGTGAGCCTTTTAGAAATTATATTTAAAAACCTATTTAAATATCTAGAGGAAGACGTTACCTGTATAGAAAAAAATTAAAGGATATAAAACTTGTTTAAAACAAATACAGAATTTAGAACCAGCCATTATTAATGTTAACATCTTTTGGTTGCAAGCCGTGGAAACACAAATGAGCTTCGGCCAAAATTTTAACTTTTTGGAGGGTTTTGGAGGTCTATCACGGAGGGAGTTAGGATTGGTAAGCAAACCAGGAGAACACAAATAGGGTTGGCCTTCCAGAACATTTGGATCTTGGTGCTTGAGTGCTGTGGGACTTTTCCGACCTTTTTGGCTTCATTCTTGCTCATAGCTGATAGGTTTTCTCCACAGGGCAGGGAACTGTTGCTTCCTGAATTTCATATTTTGTACTTTCTGCACCCCCAAAAGGGACTTTCTGTCTCAGATTCAGTTATAAAAATCCCATGGAAGGATTCCGACTGGCCTGGCTTCGGTCAGCTGTGGCCTTCCCCTGGACGGAGCACTTACAAAAAGGTGACAGCTCTTCCCTGTTGGAGTGTGTGTGTGTGAGGGGGAATAGGACAGGGAGTATCAGGCAGGTATCTGTCCTAGTAATAGAGGTGGGATGTTTATCTTGGTGTCGTGTGCCATGTTTTGTGTTTTAATTAAGATGTGGTTTTCTGAGTAGAGTATTCATAGCTTTTGTTATGTTCTCAATGTCCAGGACTTGAAATAGGTAAATATTACATTGGAGAAATAGTGATGTCTTTTAGTTTCGTATTTGGACATTGGAAAAGATAAAAGAAAACCACGTTTAAAAATGAAATATATGACTATGAAATATTAACTGACTAGAATACAATAAGGCAATTAAAATAATAATTAGCTAGACATTAGATAGAACTCATTGAGTAGAACCCTACTAATCGTTTACTCAAGAACTAGTCTCACATTATTTTCTTTCCCTTCCCTTTTTAGAGGACAGAAGAATGCCAGGCAGACATACACAAAGTTTATTATCCCGGAAATAGTTTCATAAGCCATAAAATTTGGGATTACATTTTCTTCTCATATACCTTAGCGTGAACTTGAGTATTTAGAATGATGCCCATGGCAGGATAATAATTTCTCTTTCTACACCTGGGTTGTCTGCTGTGCCTTTCAAAAGATTTTCAACAAGAATTGTGTTAAACAAACAAAATCTATCTTAAGCTGATTAGAAAATGCAGTCAGCCAGAGTAATTATTTCTGCCAATATACCCTTTGAAATACAGATTTCAGAACTGAAAGGAAGTGATGGAATTTGGCAAAATGGTTTGTGCTCAGACGGATTAGGTTCAAATCCTGCCGCCATCATTTATGGGCTCTTTGAGGAGATAGATGATTTAGCCACTAGAGCGCCACAGTGCTCCTTCTGAAAGTGGATATGATGATTACCTCACAGGATTATTTTGAGGGTTAAGTAAGATTATGTACTTAAAGCCTAGCACTGTAATTAGCACATAATAAGGATTCAGTAATTGATACCTTGAAATGATCAGATTTAGAAGCAGTTAGGCTGGTAGCATATTAATAAACACTAGACAAGCGCTTCTCAAAATTGAACGTGTGTGTGAATCACTCGGGGACATTTTAAAAATGCAGATTCTGACTCAGGTATGGGGTGAGTCCTGAGATTCTGCATGTATCACGCTCTTAGGTGATGTTGACGCTGCTGGGCCTGGGCTGCATTTCAGGTAGCAAGACAGTAGAAGGAATGTTCAGGATTTGTACCCTAATTGTATGTGTGAATCCTTGGACGAAAGGTGACCCCATGAGAGTTAGAGAAGTTAGGAGAAGGAATTGTGTGTTGAAAACGATGCTTTTCGGGGGGAGGGCCGTTTAAGAAGTGTTGGGTGATGGGAAGTGGACATTGTAGTGACAGTGCCCACCTGTGTGATATTGGAAGGTGGGATTAGAACTTGGGAGCAAGGTTGCGGGGGATGGAGAATTGAGAATTGTCCATACAGGGTTAGTAAACCGTGGGGGTAAATTAGATCTCAGAGGGAGAAGTTGGAGCACTTGCTTTGAGGGAAGGAGCAAAGAAGAAGAAACAGAAAGTAAGAGAACACTCAGCAAGAAGTCCAGCAGAACTGGATGCTTCAGAGATCACGAAGGTCATGGATGTACTGTTTTGAGATAGTGGTTTATTGGGTGTGTGTGTGTGTGTGTGTGTGTGTGTGTGTGTGTGTGTGTAAGCTTAAAGATCTAAGGAGTGAATGAGTGACAGCAGAGGCAGCCTCTCGTTTTAGAAGGTTAGAAGTAGAAGGAAGGTGAAAGATGCTATTTTATTTAGGAATGCCTACTTATTTGCCTTGATGCCATGTCTTCCTTTCCATTCTCACCTCTCCCAATCCTAACCAGAAGTATTTCTCTCTTTCTATTATAAATACCTCTTAGCTTGTTTCCCTGTCTCTAGTTTGTTTTTTTTTTTTTTTTTTTGAGGGCAGTGTCACTGGCACTCATATGTGAGACCTGAACCAGGGCTGCTGGCTTCCCAAGCCAGTGCTTAACCACCGCGCCACTCGGCCGGCCCCTCCCTGTCTCTAGTTTTATCCACATTTCTGTTTTTGTGATGGACCCCTATGACAGTCCAATGAAGGCTATGGACCCCTTCTTAGAATAATGTTTTTGAACGAATACATGAAAATACATAGGATACAGACTACCAAGCTCACTGATCCCCTAGCGCTACCCATAGGCCATGTGAGGGTTCGTGGAACCCAGTTAAGAGCCTTTGCAAGAATATGGTGGGGTGGGAAATGCGAGAGCACACAATAGCTAGGAAGAATACTACATAGTAGGAACATTGTATAGGTTGAATTAATGACCTGCTGAGATCCCAGTGCTAGTCAGTTCTGCAATTCAAACCTGTACTATCCATCTGTGTTGCCTGGGCAGGCCTGGGAGTTATTCATTTCGTTGCGATATTGTCTTTCCTTTCCTTAGTCTTAAAAGCTTTGACAGAGTACTATAGTCCCCCTTTATCTGAGGGGGATATGTTCCAAGGCACCTGAACCATAGATACTACCGACCCCTATCTGTACTATTTAATTTATAAATTTGCCCTAGTAAGACATTAACAACAGTAATGAATAATAAAATAGAATTAAAACAATATACTATAATAAATGTTATGTGAATATGATCCCCCCCCCCACACACACACACACTTTTAATCCATCTGATGGCTACTAAATGACTGACAGATAGTAGATATTCTAGTCAATGATTCAAGTCCTGGGTGGGATGGAGCGGGAAGGTGAGAGATTTCATCACATTACTCAGAACAGCGTGCAATTTAGAACTTATGAATTCTTTATTTCTGAAATGTTCCATTTAATATTTTTGGACTGCTGTTGACCACAGGTACTGATACTATGGAAAGGGAAACCAAGGATAAGGGGTGACTACTGTATTAGCTATTAATATGGAGAACTGTTTGAAAAGACTGTTTTTCCTTTACAGAAAGAAAACCATTGCTTATGTTCAAAGAATGTATGAAGAGAGAGCATACACACATATATATGTAAAATTTATTCGTAAAAAGTTGTTGGGAGTTTTAAAATAGTAACGTACTTAAAGATAAGCCTTTAAATTCAAAGTAAGTCTTTATAGTTTTTTACCTATCTACAGTGGTTTAGAGCACGCACTGGTTGGTTGGCTGTGTGACCTTGGGCAAGTCATTTAGCTTCTCTTTCTCAGTTCCTTTTTTATAAAAGGAGATAATATTACCTATTATAGAGTTTTGATATGTGGATTAAATAAGGTACTTTTAAGATACTTACAGAGTTGCTGGCATATGTTAAGTTCGTAGTAAATGTTAAGCTGTCATTATTATTATTTTTTAAATATTTTAGTTGGCTGGCCGAGTGGCTCAGTTGGTTAAGAGCTTGCTCAAGAGTGCGAGTTGAGCTCTGAGCAACAGCAGTTTGATGCCCAGCCTCAGCTGAGCTGCTACTAAGCTGCCAACAGGTGCCAGGATGGCTCAGCTTAAAAAAAAAAAAAAAAAAAAAAAATTAAATGATAAAACATGTTAAATTAATTGTTAACATTATCCTGGTTCATAAACATAAAGTCACCATTGCATTTGGCATCCTTGTATATCTTTGAGTTACAAATTAATCATTTTAGAATTAGCTTTGTGTTCTTGCTTGAATTTTTGCATCTCTTTGGTTATAATGTTCTTTCTTGTGTCTTTAATGATTCCACTAGTGATCACATTGTTTGAGATGTCAAAAATTTAATTCGGATTCATTAGTTGCAAGTGATGTCAGCTATTGATGTGATATTTTACTTTTTTTTTTCATTTAATGGTAAGAGATACTGTGCAAGGTACTTGGGATGCAAAATGAATATATTGTGGACTCTGTCCACAAATTGCTTATAAGGGCAGGGGACTCAGACATAACTATCAGGAATGATGGGGGTATTCAATAGGGTGCTCAGAGTATAAACTTCATGAAGAAGACATTTGAGCAAGGGGATAATGGAGATGAAGGCGGAGGTGGGCATGAGGCTATCTGGGGGAAGTGCATTTTAGGCAGAGGGAATAGCTGGTGCAAAGGCCCTGAGGCTGGTGCTGACTTGGCAGGTTTAAAAAGCTGGAAGGGAGCCTGTATGGCTGGAGCAGAGTGAGAAAGGGGGAGGATGATAGGAAATGGGGTTGGGGACTGGATCATTATTACTTCTCCCAAGACTCTTAGAGAGGGGTTCAAAAGGAGCTGCCATTGAAAGGGCCATGAAGATGGAGTAGAATCTCCCAGTTGGAGAAGGCAAGGAAAGGCATATATGGCTCAGGGGACCACATTTGCAAAGTAAGCAGACCGAGTGGAGAATGGTGAGAGATCTGGTATGGCCACTCATGCAAGTGTATTCCACAGAATGGTAGAGATGTAGAATTATGGGCCTTTCTGCACACCTTTGGGCCAGAATGTTCATTTTATCAAGGCAGGGGATTTGTAAGCACATTCCAGTTTAACAAGTACTGGCTAGGGTAAATCTTTGGTTTCAAACCCTGGGGTTCCTTGGAGATAGATGCTTTAGAGGCTGGGGGAAAGACGGCCAAGCTGGTGGGGGAATTGAGCCCCTACCTCATCGTCATCCAGAGCAGCTCCTTTTGTCCTCTTCTTCTTCCTCTTCTCCTTTCTCTTCCTCTTCCTCTCCTCTCCTGTTCCTCCTCTTCTTCTCACTGAATACATACTGTATATATCCAGGGAAAATACGTACAGGGGCAAAAAGGTACTGCAACCAAGAAAACTGAAAACCACAGAGGTAACTGGTGGGAATTTTAGGAGATGGTTGAAACCGTAGTTGGAAGCCAGATTTGAAAAGGTCAAGAAGCTGATGTTTGCCAGAGAAAAACTTAACAGCAGTTATGGTAAGGGCCACTTTCAGATTTACCATAACTCAAGTAGTACTCAACCCCGAAATTTGACTATTCCTCTTTAGCGTGTTGTCTGCTGTTTGAAACTATTTCTTACCATTTCCTCTCCTTAAACTTCCCTTTAATGGTTTGTCTCTCTGCCTTCCTCACAGCTGATAATCTTTAGCTTTAGAAAACATTGAACAAGTAGAAGCCATCAACTTCTACTCTTCCCACCACCCAGCCTGCTAACTTCTGGACAGTTGAATCCATCAGCCTTCAGCAGGCTAGAGGGCTGCACTATTTGCTTTGGTAGCTTCTAGTCACGCATGGCTATTTAAATGTCATTTAATTAAAATGAAATCTTAAGATTCAGACTCATATCAAGTGCTCAGCAGGCGCATGTGGGTGGTGGCTACTGTATTGGATAGTAAGATTATATAATGACTTTGTAGCATTTTTGTAGCACTTTCTGTTGGACGTGCTCTCCACTCTGGGCCTCCCATCTTGGAAACAAAATAAACAGCCACCTTGACAAAATCTCGCCTTTGATGTCACATCTCTCACTGTAGCCTTGTCCACTCTTTCTCTGTTCCTTTTTGTAGCAAATGTTAAGAAGCCTTGTCTAAAGCTGTCACCTCTTATCTATAGTTGCTCTTCCGCTTTCACCTGCCACTCCCTGTCTTGCTCCAGTCTCGCTTTCATCCCCACCACTGCCAGAAAACTGCCCTTGTCAGCATCACCAATGATGTTCATGTCCATGCTTTCAAATCCAGGGCTTGCCTTGTTTTGTCTTTTCTTGCTTTCCTTCTGCCTCACTAGCCACTCCTCCGTCTTAGGTGCCCTATCACGTTGCTCCTCTTTATCCGATCTTGAGGTGTTGGAATGCCCCAGGACTCTGTCCTGTGTCTCCTGTAACACACACATTGTATTTACCTGAGCTTATTTAGTCTCATGGTTTTGATACCATTTCATGCTGATGATTGAGACAGTCCTATCTTCAGCTCTAACTTCACCAGTGGGCTCCATATTTAGTTTCTTGCCGCTTATCTTCACTTGACTACCTACCTAATAGGCGTCTCAGAAGTGTTCCAAACAAGACTCTTGATTTCGTCTCCCTGTTCTACCCCACCTCCTGTCATGCCCGAAACCAGTTTCTTCCCCATCTCCGCAAAGTTTGCCCAGATACTCAAGCCAAAAACCTAGGAACCAGCCTTGATCCCTCCTTTTTCATCAGCACTTGCATTTTTTAGTCCTGAGTCTTCATGCTTCTCTCCTCCCATTTGAATTCTCTTTTTTTTGGAGCACTGCAGTAGTGTCCCTGTATTTACCCTTACCCTGTTTTAATCCAAATCCTTTACAGTGGTAGCAGGATGATCTTTTTGAAATGTCAGTGCTATCATTTCACTTCTTCAATGAAAACGTTCCTGTTCTATTGTAAATAAATCCCATCTATGGCTTGTCAGGTCTTACTGGCCTGGCCCCTGCTTCCTTCTGTGCCCGCAGCCCTTACCACGCTCTTCATGGCTTCTTCCTTCCAGCCACTGGGCTTTTTCTGTTCCTTAATCAAGCCAAGCTCACAGCAGCCACAGAGCTTCTGCATTTACTTTCCTCTTCGTCTGGCATGTTCTCCCCTCAGATCTTTGAGGGGCCGGCCCCTGCTTGTCATTTTTAATCTCCACTAAAAGGATTGCCTTTTATGGCCTCTCTGGCCTCCTCATCTAAAGTAGACGCTTCACTCTAATGTTCCTCTTTTATTTTTCTCTGTGTGTGACACTTAACACCCGGAAACTGAATTGTTTACATGTTTGTTATGTGTCTCCCAACTAGGATGTTGAGTTCCTTAGCAGCTGAGACTTCGTCTTATTTACGGCCTACTCCCTGGACCGTGCGTGTTTGTAGTTGGCACCCAATAAATACTGTTGAGTGAATCAGTGGAGCTGGGATCCTATAAATGGCGGGCCATTAGTGCTCAACTGGTGGACTGTGGGCCCTTCCACATTCAGTTTGCAGCACTGTATAAAATGTCGTTTTGCTAAGATTGAGCAAAGTGTTTAGAGCATTTTGATGAGTAGGTTGTGCAACGCATTAGAGTGGGGGAAACCCTGCTGCATGTTGGTGATAAGAGGCGTGGCGTAACCCCTTATCACCAACGTCAGGGGAAGAGCTATGTTTACCGCATCGTGCCAAGACCTTTGCCTTAGGAACATGGCAGCGAAGGGTCAGAAAGGAAACCCCTTGTCATAGAAAGTCACTGTGGGAAGACTATGAATGCATTTCTCAACAATCTGAGACATTATTATATAGAAGATTGCACTGCAGTGCTATTTCTGATTTATTCCACGTAGTTTGGATCTTTTAATGGTTTCGGTTATGCCTCTACTAATTCTAATATTCAGAAGTGTGCTGGAAGTGAAATTTAAGAAGTTTTGAACATTGTAAGAATAGTAATAATACCAATATCTCAAATCTTTGTGGGTCTCTCTCTACCATGTTATGTTTCTGCTGGTTCTTAATCATGGGGCCTCATTTTCATACTTAACTTGGTTACTTTTGGCTGAGAGCTGCTTCTTTCCCACGACAATTATTTGGGGAGGATTCTTTGAGTCTTTGGGTGCAAGTGTGTCCCTCTAGAGAGAACTGTTGTTTCCATGTGCCTAGGGCTGCTGCAGACAGAGGCCATTTTACACCAGACTCACAGTTTGGAATTTTGTGGACCTCCTGGTGATATAAATTTGGGCTGTAGGCCCCTTGGGGTAGATTGGCTTACTTTTGGTTCCCCCTTACCCTGAAGGATGACCCTTGTGGGTCCTAGCCTTGTGGAGAAAGAGTTTCCTATTAAAGGGCCTCTGGCATTTTTCAGAAAACTGCCAAACCTTTCTTCAGGAGCTATAATGCTCACCGTCTTCTTTTTTAGGATTTTATTCGTTTTCCCTTTTCACTTATTCCTGTTGAAATTACTTTTTCCTTTAGGCTTGGTTATTTAGGATTAGAACCATAGCTGCAAGTTGGGACACCTTAACATTCAGAGCTTAGTGTTATTTGTAATTGTAATAAACAGGCTTTGCTTTTGTTTCCTCACCCTGGACTTTGAGGAAGGCATTTCATGTTCATTAACCCAAGGCTGACCTCTGGCATGGCATGTCATGTAACCTGCACAAAGGCACCTAGGTGGCTGAAATCAGCATTGCCACCAGCACGCCATGGCAAAGGTAGCATTAGCCAGAGATAGGCCCCTTTTTTGTCATTTTCTGCATTGAGAAAGCTCATATTTGGATCTGCTGTGTGCCAGTAGCTGCCCTGCTTTGCCTTGCTTTTCTCGAGTCACACCTCCAGAATTTCTCATGTCAGGTTCCTAAGTGTTGGTGTCCTTGAGGCAGTTTTCAGGTGGTATTTAGGCTGGACTAAAGAGAAAAAGCAGGCTTTACAAAGTTACAGATTTTAATCTGCTATAGGAAATGCGTAATTATGTGGTCTTTTCTGTTACATGCATGTTTCTATAATGCAAATTAGCCCACACAAGATTGGTAAATAGGGGATGATGGCATATGATGCAGCAATTGGCCCAGACAGGATTTTCCTTGAACATGTCACTGTTTGGTGCATCCAAGTAATAGCAGCTGAATGCAAAGTACACAGCACTGCTGAAGGCAGCAGGCCAGGTAGGACAGTGGGACTGTGCACCTTACCCACTCCTCTTTGTTCTTCCTCTTGACCCAGATGGCCAGGTACTTGGTGTCAGAAGCACTAATTTCATGGTCTAGCGAATCTTTGTGCATTTTGTCCTAGTCTGTAATATATTGCATTAGAAATAGAAACATTTGTATTTACAATTTATTTTGCATAACTATATGCCCAGGCTGGAATGCCGTAATCCCTCCCGCCTGCCCCCCCCAAAAAAAAAACAACAACAAAAAACAAAAACCAAAAAAACTGCATGCAATCATTGTCATTATTTTGTTTCCAGGGATAACCAGGTATAAATGTGATAGGAGCCTTGCTGACTGAGTCGTCCATAGTCTTAAAAAATTTGAAGACACTGATCTAAACAAGCAGACTTACTTTCTTTATAGCACTCTTGAATTTCCTTAGTAATCCGCCTCCTGCCTGGCCATTCTGCCCTGCCACTCTCTCACACTCCCAGGTGTCTAGTGTGTTCATACATCTTTCACAAGCCTGCCCTGACTCCTTAAGTTTCCACACTCCCAAATTACCTGTCTCACAGTGCTACCTGTCAGCTTTACCGTCTCGCAAATTTGCTCTGGCTTTCTTATGTGCCCAGAAACCCGAGAAGAAACTTTTCAACTGACCTCTCCCTCATAGAAACCCAGCTTGGAATATGTTTCCCCATAGAAACAAACAGCCAACTTACAAATGAACTTCTGGAACACAACCTATTCATAAATTAGATTCTGCTTGTACACAGATGAAAAGTTCAAATACTTTGGCATAGAAAGAGCTGTTCAGAAACAATTATAATAAGCCCATAAGGCACTTGGATTTTAAGAGACATTTTAATGGGGGGAAAAAAACGGTTAGGAGAAGCTAGTATATCCCTTTGTCTTACTTTTCTCTTGCAGCTTTGACATCAGATATTCACAAATTTAAAACATGCTGATCAAGATTTGATCCAGTGAATAGCCATAGTGAATATTTTTATTCTGTTACATGAAACTTCTTTGTTATGTTTACTTAGGTGAACTAAAAATGTTCATGGTTTCAGTGGAATGTAAGTTCTAATAAGTACAGAAGAGAGATGTTTGTGTGTGTATAAAGTCACCTGTACTGACTTTACTCGTATAAATGTGTGAGTGTGTGTGTGGTAAATTTTGTGTATGGAAAATTTGAAAATATTGACAAATATAATGAAGAATTACCATAATCACTCTACCCAGGAGCAATCAGTGTTAATGTTTTGGTGTGTTTCTTTCCAATACCTTTTTTTAAGTCTCTATGAGATTATATTGTCTATATATTTCCTCATATCATTATGATTCTTCACAATGATAATTTTTAATGACTTCTTGATAGCCTAATGCAATTTAATAGTCTCTGTATTGGTTCCAGTTTTTTAGTCCGTAGTACTGCTGCTATCAATGTCTCCTTGTATAAAACTTTTTCTTATTTTGGGTGATTTCCTTCGAACAGAGTCCTCTTTTGGGGAATTACTTGATCAGAGGGTTCAAGTATGTTCAGTCTCATAGTACATGTTGCCAGGTTGATTCCAGAGAGCTGTACCAGTTTTTAACCCCAGTCATGTGAATAAGAGCTCTTTTCCACATCTGCTTTGAGTATTTCTAAGTTGAACAGCAAAGATTGGAATAAAAAGATAGGCCTTTTTTTTTAACATATTTTTTAGAGGTTGCTTTTAAAACTTATTCAAAGCTCTGTTGGAAGGAATTTTAAGCAGTTCCACAAAAGAAGAGCACACTGAGCAGTGTGAGGGTGTTGAGTTTGGGTGTTGGATGCCTGGAGCCATGTAGACTGTCTGAGGAGTCTGACCTTTCAACTGGCCCACTTCCAACAATTTCATTCTTTCTTCTGCTTTAGAATCCTCAGGTTCTCAGAAACATAAAGCTTGGCAATTTCCTCCCTCCCTCCCACCTTCCCTCCCTCCCTCCCTCCCTACCTCCCTCCCTCCCTCCCTCCCTCCCTCCCTCCCTCCCTCCCGCCCTCCCTTCCTTCCTTCCTTCCTTCCTTCCTTCCTTCCTTCCTTCCTTCCTTCCTCTTTCTATAAAAACAGCAAGACCAAATATATGCTTTTCTACAAGTCCAGAGCCTGGGAAACGGGTTGAGATGGGGTAGGACAGCGGTGGTGTGGGTCGGTGAAGCTGGTAATTCGTCAGGCAGAATGCACTTGGATTCCGGAAGCACCTCTGTGTTCACTGTTTATGGTTGACTCACTTCCACTCACCATACACTATGTAACTTAGATTACACCCAACCCAGTAGTGTTTACTAGCAGGCCAAATTCTTCCAATACAAGTATCCTGGTCAGGAATGTGCAGTTGGTTACCCAGTCTTACCACTTCACATTTTACTTGACTTATGGATGATTCATATGAAACTGTTGAGAAAATGTAATGTGACACCCACCAGAGTCTACAGTCAAGAGGCTGTGTGTTCGCTTTTTAAAGGTTGAATGTTGTCACCCCTCTGTAGTCCTGTTGTTGGCTTGGAGCTTGATTCCGTATGCCATCCACTCTGCTCTGCGTTATCTGATGTAAATATGTCAGTCACCTCTGCTGACTTGACAAACATTCTACAGCCTGACGGGGTCCGGGGCAGCTTAGCCATGGAACTGAGTGACTGGCTCTTTTTTATTTAGGCAACTGGCTTTCAAAAAGGAGGCAGCAATAGAATTTTCACTTTTCAGCAGAAGTAAATGAATATATTGTGTCTTTTCATAATAAAATAAAATTCTCCATTTTAACGTTGAACTGTTTTATATAACAGAAAAAGTAACATTTGTCTTTTGCTGAGGAAAAAACTCCTGAGAATATCAAAGAAAATTGAAAGAGCAAAGGCAGAGATCTCTTAGAAAGGAAAGATCATGTTTATAAACCAAAGCCATCCAGATAAACTGTTATTTCCACTTTATGTGGATGTGTTTTATTGTGACATTGGTAGCTACAGTTGCCAATTTTCAGGAGGCTTAAATTACTTTCAGATGGATGCAGGCTTTAAAATTAGCCCCTGGATAGTACATTTCTTTTAACATTGAACCTTAATTGATTTTTATTTTTTAAAGCTTGAATTAAGTAGAAAATTAAGAGCTGTTTATTTTTATTATTATGTATTTAAAGATTTTTATTGGGGAATTGGGGGAGGGAAACAGACAGCTTGCTGTCCTTTTGTTCTTCAGTCTAATTGTGGAGGACATCGCATCACTGGCCCATGTTGGTGTTATCATTGCTCTCTTCCCAGGTGAGGCAGTTGCTCACAGCAGCTGACGGCAGCTCACGGCGGCTCACGAAAGCACACGCCAGCTGCCGACCAGTCCCACTGCAGCCTATGCGGTCACTGGCAACTCACAGCAGCCCAGCTGCAGGTGGAGCTGTTGTTCACCATCTTAGCTGTAGAGGGTGCAGTGTCACTGGCCCTCATGTGGAATCTGAACCTGGGTCCTGCTGCTCAGAGCTGCATCCCAAGCCAACTCTTAACCAACACGCCACTCGACCGGCCCAAGAGCTGTTTATAAAAGATGGTAATGTGTCTTTAACTTGGATGACTACCTAACAGAGAATTATTCCTATCCTACTATTATTTTAGAATATTAAGTGTTTGACACAAAAAGCAGAAAATAGTTTTATCTTTTTAATTAAATCTCTTTAATTCATGTCTTTTAAGTCACAGACCATTCTGAATAGGCTTGGGGAGAAGTATGTTCAATGAGAATTAGTCAGTGTGACTTTTCAGCATTACTAAAATAAACTATATTACTTTCAAAATTTTAGAATTTTGAATATAAATCTCTTCTTTCCGTTTTTAAGAAAGTACCTTTTTCTCTTGTGTGAAAAATTTCTGCAAGAGTTCAGAAAGCTTGAGAACAGTAATACTTTGAATGGAATTGTTTTTCACTTAACCGAAGTGGTCAAATACTATTTTAGTACAAATTTATTCCCATTCCTGAACTTCTAAAACAAGACCATTTAAGGATTCATTTCAATTTGGTTATTTATAAGAAGAAAAGCCTGTTCTGAGGGCATGTGGAATAGTTCTAAATAACAAGTTAAACTATAAACATTTACTTACAACTGTTGCATACACCAATTGAAGAGAGATCCTTTTATCCTGTGTTTCCTTAAAAAACAAAACCCAAACAAAGATCTTTTATAATACTAAACAAATTGGAAACAATATAAATATCTTTTAGTGTGATATGTGTGCTAAATAAATTTTACTATATTGAAATACTTTGTAGCCATGGAACATGTTTATGAAGTCATTGTACTGCTGTGGAGAAGTGACCGTGATATGTTGAGTGAGGATGGAGCTAGTGTGTTTTTAAAATATTACACGTCTCTCTGAGGAGGGGAGAGGTTATAGGTTTTTCATTTTCTACTTATATTTTTTATAGTTTGATTTTTAAAAAAATATGCTGAGCATGCAGTATACTTTTATAATTAGGAAAACAAGACATGTTTTTAGACATGATGGGTGGGAAGAAACCTACATGTTGAATTTCATGAGGCAGAAATAACTTGTAATTTGTAAACTAGCTATAGTTGTTTGATAGGAGGGATTTGTTTTTCTGTGGGTAGCCATCCCAGGAAAACCCTTGAGTAAATAGCATTATTGATTGTATTGGGAGCAATGATTAAGTACTAAATGATTCTAAAAGTTATTACTTTTTGTGAGATTGGGAAAAACGACGGAGTGATACACTGATTAACTTATAGGTATCCAGGTTTGTATTGCGCATATGCCCTCAATACATGAATTTTTATTTATATATTGCCTGTGTGTACTACTATATTATTTTATTTGTTTTATAATATACAGGAGGTTTTTTTAAATTGGGGATTGGGGGAGGGGAACAATGTTGGGGAATTGGGGAAGGGGACCAGCCAAGTTGTTGTTCTTCAGTCTTAGTTGTGGAGGGTGCCAATAGCCATCTGGCTTCCCGTTGGCAGCTCGTGGCCTCTAAGCTCAAGGTGCTGTGTTCATTGTTAGTTATGCGGGTGGGCATAGCCACCATCCCATCTGGGAGTCGAACTGGCCGCCTTGTTGTTAAGAGCGCAGGCTCTATCCACTGAGCCATGCGGGTAGCAGCTCAGCTCAAGGTATCAAGTTCAGTATTAGTTGCAGGAGGGCGTAGCCCACCATCAAACAGGCAGTCTTGTTGTTAGGAGCATGTGCTCTCACCAGCTGAGCCCTCCTGCCACCTGTTGGCAGCTCAGCGGCAGCCCAGCTCGGGCGAAGCATCATTGGCCTGTGTGGGAATCGAACCAGAGGCCCTGTTGCTCAGAGCTCGTGCTCTCAAGCTAATTCTTAACCAACTGAGCCACTCAGCTGGCCCCAATACACAGAAGATTTTTTTTGTTTTGTTTTGTTTTGTTTTTTTTGAGGGCAGTGTCACTGGCCCTCATATGTGGGACCTGAACCGGGGCCACTGGCTTCCCAAGCCAGTGCTTAACCACTGCGCCACTCGGCCAGCCCAGAGTTTCTTTGTTTTTTTTTTTTTGATGAGGGCCGTGTCACTGGCCCTCACATGTGGGACCGAACTGGGGCCGCTGGCTTCCCAAGCCAGCGCTCAACCACTGCGCCACTCGGCCAGCCCTCACAGAAGTTTTTAAAGACTGCATTAAAGGTAAAATAAATATTAACAGCTAAAAACTTGCTTATTAAAAATTATCATTACTATGTTGTGTTTTTTAATGAGACTATATGGGTGAATTTGTGTCATCTTTTAAAAAAAACCTTGGTGAAAATTTTGCATTAAAGCAATTTGAATTTTGGCTTCAATTTATTTTGCTATTTGGCTTTTAGTTTTAAAATAGCTCTAAAAAAAAAGCTACCTCTTAAAGACATATTGCTCCAAATGGCTAACCTACATTATTTACTAAATTTATTATCTAACAATTTCCATTTTCAAAACATCCACAGAAGTTTTGGTTAAAATTTGCCTGGTAAATTTCTATGTCCCTTGGTATCATTAAGTTCTTAGAAAATGTATTGCAGTTTGTGTTAACTAGGATGGGAGGTTGAAATAAAAAACTCTTTACATTTGTTGAAAATTTTAAAATAGATTAGAGAAGATTTCTAAGCTCTCTGTAAATACAAAAGCACATCTCTCTTTAAATTGCTTTCTCCATAATATGAGTTTCTTTCCAAAAAGCAGCGATTTTCTCACACTTGTTAAAACCTCATCTTTACATTGAAGGGACAGCTGGGTAACATATTACTGACAGCCACTTGTGATCACAGAGTAGGTTGGGAAATTTAGAACAAATTGTATATATGTAAAAGAAAAATGTATTAATCATCCTTGGGACAGTTCTTCTATGTATTTTGCCATGAGATAACTATAACACCTCTGTATGGTGCAAAATACTTTTTGTGGTCACTCCTGATCTCATTAATTAAAGGTTTGATTTTTCGTACCACAGAGATGGCATTCTACTATAAGTAAACTGAGTGCATGACAGAGGGGCCATCTAACATGTTCACCCAAATGAGGGTGCTGGTGTTGATAAAAGCTGCATTTCTTCCCTTTTAAGGTAAAAATAACTATAAACGGACCTTCTGATAATTTCTTCTTTTCTTCTTGCTCCCAGTAGATTGTCTTGTGTACGCCTCCCCCATACACACCCTTAGGAGATTCACAAGTAGTATGTGAATGAAGGAGTGACTCCAGATTTACACTTCTTCCATGTCTTAGATTTCATCTCAAAAATCATTAAATATTAGAACCAGGTGGTGCTTATGATTCTCTCATGCCCGCCCCCCCCCCATCTCTTATTTTATAGGTGAGAAAACAGACACACAGAAATAGAGAGACAGCACTCAGAGGCCCAGTCAGGACCAGCATTATGTTTCCCTCTGAGCTCCCGGGGGCAGGGGTGGGGGGTGTGAGGGGGAGCTGTGTGTAGCTTATCTCTGGGTGGTGTGCGGATGACCCACAGTTCCCCATATGTGATAGCCAACTTCCTAAAGACTAATTCCTTCTCGAATCTCTCTCATCTCTTATTTTGCTTCCCAAGCACATGGCCTTGATGAATTATCTTATTTTTTTTCTTTCCTTTTTTATCATAGACACATACTTCATCTATATGTTATTGAAACGTGAAGGATACTCAGAGACTCATTTCCTGAGACAAAGCCTTATAAGTGAATCAAGATGTGGGGTGGAATCACCCTTGGTCTCTTTTTAGTAATGAAGATGAAATCTTTAAAATGTGTCTTCTCTCCAATAGCTTTGGGAACTTTTAACGATAAAAGCATAGGTAAAATAAGATAAAAAGCAAAATGGGTAAAAATAGCAAGTTGTGAAGGAGAGGGAAGTATATATTTTCTATAAAATTTTGCACAGTCCTAGTTAAGGACACTATAGTATTTGAATTTGACACTTAGGTCTGAATTTCTTAGCAGCCATGATAAAGCTGTAATGTAACTATCCTTCTCTCATGGGAGGACAAATTCTAGTTTATTTTTACTCCCTGGTCCTGAGGGAAATTCGTTGTGAAGGGGTTTAAACAACCAAGTGAATGGCCCCAGTGATTAGGTTAAAACAGGATTGAAATTATTGGGTATGCATAAGTACTTATTACTGAGCTCTGTAGAAGCCAAGGGCAAAATGTGATGTGGGAGTGGGGACTCAGAATGATATAGTCCAAATGTATGGCCTTATTCTAATCTAGCTTTATACGGAAATAAAGCTTGAATAAATGATTGCTTCAAGAATCAGTTTTTCCAGTCAGACTTGGTGAAAAATTGAGGTTCATTATCAAGTGCCTAAGGGACATGTTTTCTGCATCATTGACTGAAAGAAGATTCATATATTGTAGGTACCTTGGTATGTAGGTGGAGAAAACCATTTTTTAATAGATAACTTGAGAGCCTGGCTTGTGGGCTCATCATAAGGAGGAACTCTGTCTACGGGAAGGTCACAGGCAAGACCTGGGTGTTTCTCAGAAGCGCTCCACAGTTTCCCAGATGAAGCCCTCAGATTCTGAGCTATTGAGCAGAGAAGACAGTGCTTAGGATAAGAGATAGCAAGTGCCTACCCTTATGGTGGAAGAGTCTGAATACAGCTTCCATAATATGTTTATTTACTGTACAAGCGTATTCTACCCTGTTTTATTCCTCAAATAAATCTATGTAGATTTCAGACTATCTTCTGCGTCTCAGACACCAATAAGTTTCTGATACGTGGTCCAGATTGACAATGACAAGGAATTTAGTCTTGACTCTAGTTCTGAAATGCTTTCAGCAGCTCTTTCTATTTAGTAATTATTAGAAATGTTCTTAAGACAGCTCATGCCACTAGAGTAAAATAGTGTGGTGGCCAGTGGACGCAGTAGCTGTCACCCGGCACAGGCACAACGCAACAATGTTGGGTGAGCCTCTCGCATTCTTCAGGCTTCTCCGAAACTATTCAGTGTTCATCTTTGTAACAATGGGGACACCACCACCTCTTCTGCCTCCCTCGGGTGTTACAGGGGGACCACATAAGATGATATATGCTAGAGGATAAGGGCGTTTACATCCTTTAGTCTATCATGGAGCAAGTGTCAGGACGGGGTGGTGGCATGGTGGCGTGAGAGCCTCACAACTGATATATACCCCACTGCTCTTCTGCTTACATTAAATCCCTTTAATTTTTTCTTGTTTAGAGGAAGATGTGTGTGTGTGTATACATTTTTTTTTTTACAATCAAGGCAGCATTACATAATAAAAAAATGGTTGGTTGCCTTGGAGCCAGACTGAAATTCTGTTCGCCCTTCCATTTGCCTCAGACAAGTAACTTATCTTTTGAATCTCAGTTTTTCTCATCTGTAAAATGGGATTGACATTTATTGTCATGTTGTCAGCGAGGATGAAATGAGATAAGGAATGGAAAAGTGTGGCATCGTTAATAGTGGTAGTGCACTCAGCAAATGTTAGGTTTTTTTCTTCTTCTTCCGTATTTGTGCTCTTTGAAGAAAAATTCTCTTGAAACAGCAGATACTTTTGTTTTATATCACCAAGAAAACCCTGCCAATAAAGAAGAAAAAGATGAGTCCGTGTTTTTAAAGTTAAAGACGGACAAAGGGATCTTTAAGTGATTCCTTTCTTGAATTTAATTCTTGATTACAGTGGATTATTTTGACATATGTGATAACAAGCCCAGGCTGTTTCCTCTTGGTTCTGGGTATGCATGTATGTGAGGAACTTAATGGAAATAGGAATGCCTCAACTTTTGTGAGTAAAACATTTCATGCTTTCAGAGACTGCAGTTTCCCCATCATCTCCTATCATTACTACTAAAGAAATAAGTAAATTCTATAAGGTAGTTCTTCATGTTTGATATCTGAGACTGTGTACGGGTTTATTAGATATGATCCTTCAGATTAAGTCTGTATAGAAACCTGTGCTCTACTGATATTGTATTTTAACTATCTTGGGTTTTGTTATCAATTTCAACTTTTTCCATTCATACTGCTTTCTTAATGTATTCAGAAATTTTTCTTTTTTAAAGTTATTTCAAATTATTTTTGGTTTGGTGGGCCCTCTACTCATCTCTAATAAAATATGAACTGTATTCATTTTCAAATTTAAAACATTGAAATGTTACTAACCAACTTGTTACCATAATCTCCTCTATTCATAGATTAAAACAGAAAGAAGAGCTTGCTTTCTTCAATTATTGATTGGCTCCTCAATCTAGAATGACGGACAGGAAGAAAACAATCTTTTTGACACCCACTGATAACACTTTTCAGGTCTCTGAAAGGAACCCAAGGGTTTGGAGTCTTCTCCTTCAGTTCTTTTGTGGGTTTAATTAAGATGTAATGTGAATAGAAATAATTGGGAGATTAGATTTCCTTCAGTAGATAAGAACAATTATCTAGGAGTTCAAGCTGCCTTTGGGAATAATGAGTTTCCTGTTCCTGAAATTACCCAAGTATGTGCTGGGTCAGCATGTTTTAGAGTTTTTTCCCACAGTGGTACACAAGATGGATAAACATTTCACAAGCAGCACACACTCCCATGGGCAGAGATGCGTTTGTGCAGCATTCTTGACATGCCATCTACAGCCCACCCCTTCCCCTCACTCAAGAATGAATGTTGAAGTGAAGGAAAGGGGTATAAGGCATTGACTCTACTTACATTCATATATAAAACGCAAGTTATTAGAAAAAAAATTATGATTATTGTTAGTATCAAATGACCAAGAACACAGCTGATCACCGAGCATTGCCCAGTTACCAATGTGTGTGACCGGAGTTGACAGCTATTGGCCCCACAGCCTTCTGTTGTGGGCAGTAAGATTAGGCAGCTTTTAACTTCTTCACCTTGGGACTTAGATTCAACATCATGACCAAATTTCTAAGGGAAAATTTTCTTTTTAATGATTTTTCTTTCTTCTGAAATTTATTACAGTTGATAATTATGGTTCAGAGAAGTAGAGATGTTGATTCTTATGCCCTAGCCTATTCTGCCTATTTAGCAATAAGTGCTTGACTTCATACTAAATATGAAAAACATTGAGTAAAAAAAGTAAAAGAGTTGAAGAGTATCATACGTACTTTGTTAATAACCTCCTCTTAAAAATTATATGCATATAATCTCTTATGCTGTGTAATTATACTTTATAATTTCCATTCCAGAATGTTAAGTATTACTCAAATTAAAGCAGAACCATTTTAAGAATCAAAATCCTATTGAAAATGTAAACCTTAGAATTCTTCAAAAAAGTACACCTGGCCTATCTGCCATAATTGACATTAAATGACAAGATTGTCACCAGTAATGAGGTTTTTTTTTTCTTTGTATCTGTTCCATAGCATGATCCTCTCTAACCCACTGTTTCACTAGGCTGGACACTTGCTGAAATAACCGGCAATACAAAAGGTTAAGCAGCTGTGCATGTTGAGCTGACGTGGGGCAGCTGCGAGCAAGATGGGCATAAGAGATGCTGTAAGGACACAGCTTGGCCCCACGTGAAATGGTCTGGCAGGGCAATGAAATGCTAGGAAGCAGCAGTCAGAGACTGGGCATTTCCCCAGAAGTTTTCAAAGAACTCGAAGGCACTTTACAAATGGTCACTTTGCCATGTGCCCGAGACATCGTAACAGTTGTTAGCAGGTGACTCTGCTTACAAGGATAATGCAGAGGAGACTTGTGTCCTGTAGACCAGGGATTTTTTTGATGACAGGGAGCTTGATATGATATATTGGGATATTATATATTCAAGCTTTCTGGAAACATAAATTATGTTTCATTCATATAGTTTTTTTGTTTGTTTTTAGGTAGGAAATAATCTTTAAGAGGACAAGGAGAGCCAGTGGCTATACTTTTTATTATAATTATATCATATGTACACCAAAGAGTATAATGACACAAACTCTTACAATTCAAAGAATAATGGTAAAACACACTGGATGTGAGTTTTTGTGAGTGGGTGCAGAGAGAAGCTTTAAAAGTTTTTGGACAATTTTCTTTGGCAAAAGAACTAGAGGGACTGGCTATGAGAGAAAAAATAAGGGGTAGAAACAAAGGATACTTATTGTTGACTGATGCTAATACCACAGATGTCGATGGTGGTTTTTAATAAAAAAGGACCTGTTCAGTAATATCTTTGAGATCACCTAAATTTGCATTTTGATATTAAGCATTTATAGACACTAAAACAGTAAACCAATGAGGAAAATAAACTGAAAAATGGTTTGTCACAGATATGAAACTGTGAGAGTGGGGGTGTCAGCATACTAAATTGTGTACAGAAAAATGTAATGCATTTGGAACAATAAAAAGAGTCTACGTAAAAAATATTTGGACTCCAGACTTCTTGTTAGTATTTCAGAACGGGACCATTCAAACTCTTACTAGTGGGTGTTTGGCTGGTGTGCTGCCTATTGTAAGCAATCGTGGCAAGAAAATGCTGGGCGGATCCATCCAGGGCAGGTATAAAGAAAAGACTTCAAGATCTTACACTGTGAAGAGGGAGGGAGGGACGGAGGGAGGGAAGGAGGCAGAGAGAGAGAGAGTTTATTTACTGGTAGGAAAGGTACAGGGAGCTGGGAATGGTTAAGAGGGACAACCAAAAAAAATCTAAAAGAAGTACCAAACCAGGAGAAGAAATTAAAATCAAAGAGGACTCTTCAGTTTTTTTTTTTGTGTTGTTTTTTTTAAAGGGCAGTGTCACTGGCCCACATATGTGGGACTGAACCAGGGCCGCTGGCTTTCAAGGCCAGCGCTTAACCACCGCGCCACTCAGCCGGCCCAGGACTCTTCAGTTTTGAAAGATGAAGCTGTGATTAAAAAATAAAACAAAACAGGATAACAGACTTTTTTTTTTTTTTTTTTTAAGATTTTATTGGGCAATTGGGGGAGGAGTAGGGGACTAGCCAAGTTGTTCTTCAATCTTGGTTGTGGAGGGTTCCAGTCACCATCTATCTGGCTTCCCCTCGGCAGCTTGTGGCCTCTAAGCTCAAGGTCATGTGTTCAATCTTAGTTGCGGGTGGGCATAGCCACCATCCCATGTGGGAGTCGAACCAGCAGCCTTGTTAAGAGCACACGCTCTATCCTCTGAGCGATCTGGGCAGCAGCTCAGCTCAAAGTGCTGAGTTCAGTCTTAGTAGTGAGTAGGCGTAGCCCACCATCGAACAGGCAATCTTGTTACACCAGCTGAGCCATCCTGCCATCTGTTGGCAGCTCAGCGGCAGCTCAGCTCGGGCGCAGTGTCACTGGCCCATGTGGGAATTGAACCGGAGGCCCTGTTGCTCAGAGCTCGTGCTCTTAAGCTAAACTTTAAACAGACTTTTTTTAAAAATCAGAACTTGCTTGGGCCAGCCAAGTGGCGCGGTGGTTAAGTGCTGGCTTTGGAAGCCAGCGGCCCTGGTTCGGTCCCACATAGGAGGGCCAGTGACACTGCCCTCAAAAAAAAATAAAAATCAGAACTTGCAGAGCTGAACAAAAGATAGTAGTTGATGCTTGAGGAGGAAAGTTTATAATTAAAGAAAATAACTTGTTTTAACATTTACAAAGCAGTTGAACCTTTGCCATTCGCTTGACATTTATACAGCCCTGAGAGGAGAGGGTGCTCATTATTCACATGTGACAGATGAGAAAATAGCCCAGAGAGTAAGTGACTTGGCAGAGTTGACACTGAGGGGTGGGGTCAGGATCTGACTCAGCTCTGACTCAGGTCTGGGCATTTGTCCCACGTCTGTGTGTGGAAACTCAGGATCAATACATATTGCATGTTGAGTCTGCATCTACAGTGACTTCCAATGTGATGGCAGACTATGTAATGAAGTAAAAATGTAAAATGTGAGTACTATTAAGATCTTAAGGGACAGCCTGACTCTTTACAATATTAGCATAACTTTGAAGAGTTGAGAACACAGAGGTCTGTCATCTCCTAACTCCCCTTGTTAGAGGCTGAGGGTTGACTAGTATAAGTGTATTGACTTGATCCAATATAAAGGTTCCTCATTTTTGTTTGTACTGTCCTATAATGTAAACAGAGGTGGTATTTTTTTCCTGTTTTGTTTGTTTGTATCAGAGATTCTCTCTGCTAGGCCAAAGCAGAAGGATCCAAAAGATCAGTCTTGTGTGAAAAGAGGACTGCAGGTAACGATGATTACACATGGTTCATTCCCTGGGTCATTGGTAATGCCAGAATTTTCAGACGCAGATGATGCATGTTTAAAGATTATCGGACCATCTGTGTCTCTTCAGATGCCTGGTGAGAAAACCAAGTGTTCTGAACAAGGGTTAATGTGGTCTGTTGACCCTAGCTAATGTCAGGTCTTGTAGCTATCCCTCCGGAATAGAGACTTGAGGAGCCAAATTCAAATCTGGAGGAATTCACAAATTAGGCAGGTTTAACATAAGAGCAGATATGCTTAGTATTTTGGAGGCCTTGTAGTGGTATTATCTGTGCTTATCAGCTCGTTCCTGTTGCCATCACTGTCACCACCAAAAGTGGTATTTGTTCCTTTTGTATGTGTTTAGTTAAACATCTAGTTCTTTATCCTTTTCTTAGGTTCATGGACACTCATCATGTGGTCTCCAACAATTTTTTTATTCAAAACTTAAATAAAACACTACACTAGGAATAAAGGATCAGGATAGGACAGTTGCCCAATTTTTAGGTTGCTGGCATTTTCTGATAAATAAAGGTAAAATGTGCATACGGAGGTTTGAAGGCTATCATTGTCTTCTGGCAAAGGAAGTGAAACAGGCCTTACAGTTTTCAGTGACAGAACGGGTTAAAAGAAACTAATAGTTGAAGTAATGAGAAAAGTTGAATGAAAGGTGAACTTATCTCTTAAGTAGAGCAATCTGAGGATAGTGACATATTTAGTAGTGAAAGGTTGAGTATTTTACACAGGTAATATATGGGGATGTGTGTAAAAGGTACTCAGGAGAGTATTTCCTTGTTTGGCATTTTTATTATATCCTTTGAATTAACTGTAACATAGGAATTGGCAAACTGTGGCCTGTGAGCCAAATCTGACCCCACAGAATAGCCCTCAAGCTCAGAATGGTTTTTGCCTACATACCTAAGAATGGTTTTAATTTTTTTCTTTTTTTAAAGATTTTTATTGGGGAATTGGGGGAGGGGAACATCGTTGGGGAATCAGGGAAGGGGAACAGACAAGTTGCTGTCTTTTTGTTCTTCAGTCTAGTTGCGGAGGATGTTGCTTCACTGGCCCATGTTGGTATCGTCATTGCGCTCTTCCCGCATGAGGCAGATCGGTCGCCGGCCTCTGGATGTCGCTCACCACGGCTATTGGCAGCTCACGCTGGCTGCCAGCCGCTCACGCTGGCTGCCGGCCTCTCACTGTAGCCTCTGGCAGCCCACTGCAGCCCGGGCTGCAGCCTACACCGTCGCCGGGGCTCGCACAACCCAGCTCCAGGTGGAGCTGTTGTTAGCTGTAGAGGGCAGTGTCACTGGCCCTCATACGTGGGATCCAAACCAGGGCCGCTGGCATCCCAAAACCAGCTCTTAACCAATGCGCCACTCGGCCGGCCCCTAAGAATGGTTTTAAGAAATTAAAAGAATATTTTAGGACACGTGAAAATTATATGACATTGAAATTTCAGTGTCATTAATAACATTTTTTGGAACACGGCCACACTCGTTTATTTGCATATAGTTGCTTTTGTGCTGTGGTCAAGCAGAGTTGTCTAGTTCAGAGACCGTATCCCCACGAAGCGTAGAAAATTTGTGATATATCTCTGCTATGGCAAAATCTTATTAATATCAGACATTAGAGTTTTTCCCTTTTTTCTGTGATTTTTTAAAACAGTAAAATTTTAGCAAATGGAATGTGACTTCTATCAAATGAAAAGGCCAGCATTTTTTCACTGGAGCCTATCTCTTATTTTATAAGGACAGTAGAAAATAACCGTATTTTCAGCAAACACAAAGTTTATCTGTTGTGTATTTATCTCCACAACCAAGGGCTCACTCTACTGGAAATTGGCTGCTTCTGGGTATATGTCTCCAGTTGTTTGCAAACAGGTTCACAGCAGTCCCTCCTGTTCTTGAATGCACATATCACTTCTCAAGAGGTAGAGTCTGTGTCGCCTCCCTTGAACCTGGGCTGGCCTTCTGACTGACTTTGACCCATAGAAGATGGTGATCGTGACGCTGTGTGACTTCCAGGCCTGCAGTGGCTTTGCAGTTTCAGTTTCACCCTCTTGACAACCAGGCACCAGGTAAAAGGGGCTTGAGCTGGACTCCCAAATGATGAGAAGTGATGAGGCTGGCACAATAGTTGACAGCCATCCCCAAGATGAGAAGTAAGAGTGGGTCATCTTGGGTAGCTAAGCTGGCACAGGAGCACTGCAGGGCTGAGCCCTACCTGAATTCTTAACCTTTGTAACCGGGTGCCAGTGAAATGGTGGACTCCTAAGTCTTGGACTACTTTGTTATGCAGTATTATTTAACTAAAAAAGTTTTGGGAAAAATATTCTCTGATATGGGATGTTAAAGAATTGTTTTTTTTGTTTGTTTTTTTTTAAAGATTTTTTATTGGGGAATTGGTGGAGGGGAACAGCGTTGGGGAATCGGGGAAGGGGAACAGACAAGTTGCTGTCTTTTTGTTCTTCAGTTTAGTTGCGGAGGATGTTGCTTCACTGTTGGTATCGTCATTGCGCTCTTCCCGAATGAGGCAGATCAGTCGCTGGCCTCTGGATGTCGCTCACCGTGGCTTTTGGCAGCTCATGCTTGGCTGCCAGCCGCTCACGCTGGCTGTGGGACACTCACTGTAGCCTATGGCAGCCCACTGCAGCAGGAGCTGCAGCCCACACCATCACCGGGGCTCGCACAGCCCAGCTCCAGGTGGAGCTGTTGTTAGCTGTAGAGGGCAGTGTCACTGGCCCTCATGTGGGATCCGAACCGGGGCCGCTGGCATCCCAAAACCAGCGCTTAACCAATCGCCACTCGGCCAGCCCAAGAATTGTAATTAAATAATACTACAGTTGAGTTCGTGGTACATGTGGTTCATTTGAAAAATTAAATAGTTATTTTTATGATTACAGAGTATAATCTATGCTTATTGGAGAAAATGTTGAAAAGGATAGAAAATTCTAAAGCACAATATTTAAGTTATAATTCTGCCGTCTAGAGAAGAATTACTGTTCTAGCCTACATACATTTTCTTATTTTATAAAATTATAAATATAGTTTCATACTCTGCTTTATTTGTATAATATTATGCCATCATTAAATATATTACAAAAATATAATTTTTAATGTCCACAGCAGCCAATTTAAGTGGATTATAAAAAATTCACATAAATCAAAGGTCTTCATTTTCTATTTCCAGGTTTGCTAGTTACAGAGTTTTGTTTTGTTTTTTTTCTTAAAGACTTTATTGGGGAATTGGGTTTGGGGAACCAGAGAAGGGGAACAGACAAGTTGCTGTCCTTTTTTGTTCTTCAGTCTAGTTGTGGAGGACATTGCTTCACTGGCCCAGGTTGGTATCATCATTGCGCTCTTCCCAGGTGAGACAGATCAGTCGCCGGCCTCTGGACGGCCCCTCACAGCAGCTCTTGGCAGCTCACACTGGCTGCCTGCCGCTCACGCTGGCTGCCGGCCACTCACTGTAGCCTGTGGCAGCCCACTGCAGCAGGGGCTGCAGCTATGCCATCCTGGGGACTCACAATAGCCCAGCTCCACGTGGAGCTGTTGTTCACCATCTTAGCTGTAGAGGGCAGTGTCACTGGCCCTCATGTGGGATCCAAACCGGAGCCGCTGGTGTCCCAAGCCAGCTCTGAACCAATGTGCCACTTGGCCAGCCCCTAGAATTTTTTTTAAAGCAAAGCTTTTTTTTGAAAACAGCTTTATTGACAACAATTCACTTACCATACAATTCAATGTTTTTAATATATTTACAAGATTCTCTAGCAATTGTCACAATCTAATTTTAGAACATTTTGTCCCCTTTAAAAGAAACCAAACCTCATCTCCTCCTCTCCCACCCCCCAGGCAACCAGGAGTCTACTTCCTGTCTCTATAGATTTGTATATGGCACTTTGTGACTGGCTTCTTTCACTTAGCTTGATGTTTTCAGGGTTCATCTATGTTGTAGAATGTAGCAGTACTTCGTTCCTTTCTGTAGTCAAATAATATTCCATTGTATGGACAGACCATATTTCATTTATCCATTCATCAGTTGATGGACATTTGAGTTGTTTCCACTTTTTGTTATTATAAATAATGCTGCTGTGAACATGGGTGTACAGGCTTTTGTGTGGACATTGTTTTCATTTTTCTTGAATTTCACCTGGGAGTGAAATTCTTGGGTCATATGGTAACTGTCTAACTTTCTGAGGAATTCCCAAACTGTTTTCCTAAACAGTTGTATTATTTTGCATCCCTACAACCAATGTAGGTAGTTTCTAATATCCCTACATCCTTGCCAACACTTGATAGCATCTTTCTGATTGTACCCATCCTAGTGGGTGTGGAGTGTTCCATATCTCATTGTGGTTTTGATTCATATCTCCCTAATGGATAATGATGGTTAGCATCTTTTCATGTGCTTATTGGCCATTTTAATATCTTTTTCAGAGAAATACGTATTCAAATATTTTTCCCATTTTTTAAGTAAGTTGTCTTTTTATGATTGAGAATTTTTCTGGATACAAGTCCCTTATCAGAGTTTTTCTTTTTTCTTTAGATGAGCCATCCTGCCACCTGTTAGCAACTTAGCGGCAGCTCAGCTCGGGCTGGGCATCGAACTGCTGCTGCTCAGAGCTCAGCTCGCACTCTTGAGCGAGCTCTTAACCAACTGAGCCACTCAGCCGGCCCCAGAGTTTTATTTTTCAAATCTTGTCTCCCATTTTGAGAGTTTTCTTTCACGTTCTTGATATAATTTTTTGCAGCATTAATATTTTCAGTTATTTTTTTTCCTTTTTTTCCTGAGGTACTATATTTAACTGGTATTTAATTGCTTACATATTGTTGAAAGGAGGATTGGGCAGGGCTGAAAACCCATGCACCTGCTGTTTCAGGAACTTGTAGCAAAATAAAGACATTTTACAAATAAAAGTTAAACAAAATATATAAATGTATCAATATAATACACTGTACACCTTAAACTTATACAATGTTACATGTCAAATTTATTCAATAAAAGTTAAAAATTTGAAGATAGTTTTTATATTATTTATTCCTATTGGTTTAAAGGAGTAAAAAACTTGTAAGAGCTTGAACTGATGTCCTGGCCCTGTAAAACCTGTGTTAACATAATTAATGATCAGCTTTTCATTTGGAAGAACTTGAGTGGCAGCTGAGTGTTTTAGTATTTTTAGATTCTTTTAAAAGTCCTTAGTGGCCCATCATACTGACTCTTAACTAGAAATCACTGGGCCTCCTTTTAACAAACCTTCAACCTATTGCCATTAGTTAGAATTCAGCTAGACGGCCACTTTAGTGCCTTAGGCTGAAATTCTAAGTTATATTTTAGCTGCATTGCGGTCATTGCTTGGTATGAGTTCAATTAAGCAAATCAGTTGTAGGAAACTGACAGCTAGATGTGAGTTCAAGGACATTTTTTTTTTAAACCTTTTATTAATGGGAACTCTTTAAGACATTTCAAAAGTAGAAAGTGGTATACTGGACACTCAGCAGCTAGGACTCATCTTCAACCTTTTTCATCTCAGACCCAGTCCTGCCCCCTCGTTCTGCACAGTCCCCATGGCAGCCACTGGGGTGTGACTGTCCAGCACTTGAACTGTGGCCAGTCCCAACTGAGTTGCACCCTAAGTGACAAGTGCTACCTCACAGCCTTTTTGGACATTCTGCTCTCCCTCCTGGGACCCCTCAGAGAATTCTTCCCTGACCCTCATGTCTAAGCCCTATTCTCTCAACCCTGTTCTCTGTAAGCCCCTTGTTTGTTTCCTTTATAACATTTTTACAATTTGTAGTTATTTAATTGTTTGACTTGTATGGTAAATTTCCATCTGATTCCCTATAATCACATAACCTCCAGGCCAACGGGGACTCCCTGGTGTTTCCCGGTGACTCCCAGTAACTGTTTGGGGTTCCCTGTGACTCCCAGTGAGTGAACACAGCAAGAAGGCCCAACTCAGGCAGACCCAATACCTTCTCTTTCACAAAACATATATTATAATCAGTCTCTTTTACTATCTTGATGTGAAACTCGTAGATTACAGAAATTATCTACGCACATATTTTTTTTAAAATGAGGATAATGCCCTAGTTATGATATCAAAGAGAAATGTAAGGAATTTGCAATAAAATCACGTGCTCCCCCTTCCCCCTTTCTAGTATTGACATTGTGGCTTGTATCAGAGTAACCTGCTGCCAGATATAGTGCTAGTCTCCAGTTAATATCTTTTTTTTTTTTTTAGGGCAGTGTCACTGGCCCTCATAGGTGGGACCCAAACCAGGGCTGCTGGCTTCCTAAGCCAGCGCTTAACCACTGCACCACTCGGCCAGCCCCTTCCAGTTAATATCTTTGTAGTACACACACACACACACACACACACACACACACACGACAATGACAGTCCTGATCTGCTTGGTCCCTCATTTGCTTCAGACCTCCCCTAAAGAGTTACCAGAGAGACCTGTTATGCCTGAGTCCCTTATACAAAACCGCAGCCCTCATCCTTCCCTCCCCTCTTACCTCAGCCTTTTACCCCCTACAGCACTTAGTACTGCCTGACATTCTTTGTGTGTTTTTTTCTTCTTGTCTGTCTCCTCACAGTAAGAAGCTCCATGAGGGCAAGGGGTTCTTCTCTTTTGTTCATCATTGAACCCTCAGCACCCAGATGACTGCCTGTGATGTAATAGGTGCTCAGTAAATTCTCAATTAAAAAATGAATCCTTCTTGCTCTCTCGCTCTGTGATTCTTCAGCAAAAAGAGCCTATGCTTAGCTGGATTGTGGCAACTGTCAAAAAAAGTCCCTCATCAGTGCGTCTTTGAGTTCATCCATTCCCTCTGATTGGTCCCTCACCTGTGTTTCTCCATATTGGGAAGCCTCTTTCAGAGGGAAGTGATGTGAGATGAAAAGACTCAGCACCCATAACTTTTTCCTGTCCTATTCAGACTTCAAATACCCCTCTTGATCTGGCAATAGTACGTTAAATGTCATTTTGTTTACTTGGTGAGGCAGAAAGCTAAGAAGTGATCAATTTAAAGGTCGAACAATAGATTCGGATCCAGGACTGACTGGTACTTGATGTCTTGGGGTCTCGGGGCAGTCACAATGCCTGCCTGCTGGGATCGATGCACCACCGTTCATCAAATGTTCTGTTGGTGCTAGTTCCTAAAAGAAGGGAATATGTTTTGGTTAATTTAGATGCAGCCTTAACTTTATCTGCTATGTAATGCAACTTAGTAAAGAGTCCTGTCAAGTAGAAGAAACTTGGGAAATGAAAGCACATAATTTCTGGACCATAGTCTTTGAGCCTGTGCTTTCAATGGAATAATACACTTGAAAAATGCTCTACATTGTACCTTAGAAGGAGACCGGAAGAAGGAAGGTGTGAGGAAGAGAAGTGGCCAAACTGCAGACTGCCATTATAGAGTGATGGCAGTGATGGAGATGGAAGTGGGGTGATAGTCATGAGGTGGCCAGTAGTTCGCCTGCTTGCCTGTGAAGGTACTTTGGAAGTGCTGACCAGTATCCTCAAGATATTTAAGTAATAGGTTATGTGTAATACATTATGTATCTCACCAAAACGTAACTCAGTTTCTTCCAAGTCGGGAAATGTCAAAGAAATGGCATTCAAGGATGATGGCCAAGGATTAGTAAGGCTTTAACACTTCCTGGCCTTGTTTCTCTTCTCTTTACTCCGTGACAGCCCATTTGTGGAGTTGTAGTTCTCGTGTCATAAGAAATGTGCCACAGTGATCATTTAAAGGAATAGTTCGCTTGTTAAGAAGATTCCTTTCCTAGCTTATAATGGCTTGTTTATTGACCTTTCTTATTTTCTGTTTATTCTAAGAGTTAAAACAAAAGTGTCAGGTAATACTTCATTGTAATGGCGGTTATGATAGAAGAATTTCATTTGCTTGTGGCATTCTCCACTTTTGCATTAATACAAATGTTGTTTCCAATAATCAATGTACCAATCAATATTCTATGAATAATAAACAGTGTAAATTGTAAGAATGAAGGACCAGAAAGAGTTCACATATCAGTCATGACCATTCTGAGCTATGTTCTCTTAAAGCAATTAAATAAGTTCTCTTTGATTAAATGGTTACCTTGGCTACCTTTTACTGCTCAAGTAAATTATAGTTGAAAATTTCTTAATTAAACAAAACTGGTTAGTAGCCCAAATAAAATTTCTTAATGCTATATGAATCTATAAAATCCCATTTTCAGAAAATATTTCCGTCTATTGTCAGCTGAGGCTAAGAGTAGAGAACTGTATTTAGCTTAGTGACTGGCACAATAAAAACTTGACTGCGTAACTGTGTTTAAGGAACAAAAGTTGAGTAGTAAAAGCAGCAAGCCTTCTCTTCTTTGCTCCCAAGTCTCTTCCTTCCTCTCTCTCTGATCACTGTAGCATGGTTCTTAGGAGCAGAGGTGTCTGCTAAGAATGGAAACTGTGCCTTTGAAGGGAAGATTTACCAGAAGAAAGTGATATAAGACAAAAGGGATTGTTAATGGAGAATAGTGTCGCTGCGAATGGTAGTTAATTAAGGTTTTGTAAGCACGCACCATGTATAATGCAGTATTTACTAGTTGCTCTAAGTCTAAGATGTTAAGGAAAGTGAAAGTTTATGTCCCTGTGGTTAAATGTTTGGTTGTCAGCATGCACGAAATAGATATGACACCATATTAGAAACAGGAAGAAGCGGAAGAAAAAGCTTCTGTGTAGTAAAAGAGGGTGGAGTCAAACAAGCCTTGCTTGCATAGCACATTTCTACAGAAAAGTTGGTCTTTTCAGTTGGTGAAATGACTTTTCATTGGGCTGTACTCTTCCTCTGGGATGGCTCTGTGAATCCAATAAAACAAAGCTAAAGAAAAACCTATTCTGTTGGAGGGAATATATAATTAACCCATAGAAATTAGTGCCATCCAGTATATTACTGAGGAAAAGGATTAAGTACCGGTACGAATAAAAATAGTATCTATTATTGTTCTCCCTGGGATAAAATTATAAGGACTGTCAATCATCCTGCCTCAGGGTCTAGTTTATTATTGGCTGGATTGGGAACAGTGCTTTCTCTCTTCCTATTACGTAACAGTCCGTAGTTAGATGAATAGTGGGATTTTTTTCCCTCCTTTCTCAGAAGGGTCTGGTGTGAGGTGTTACAAGAACAGAAGAGGCAGCTGTAATTGTTTTGGAACTGTGTTTGGTGTATGCTTAAATGCTGTTAGAACGATTTGTATACGTTAAAAAGGAAGCATTCTGAGTTTTCCAAGCCTACACTGCTTGGTACCGGTACCTAGAACTTTGTGAGTTGAAAACCAGTCTGTGTTGTTCGTTTTTTCTGAGTGTGAGCTGCCTTTTCAGGAGGCTGCCCAGGTCTCAAGTGTGTGTCTGCAGCCATGCTCTCGTTATACCGCCAGCCGTGTTCTCTTATCTCAGTGGAGATGACTTATGTAACCAAAGTTGTCCTTTTTCCTTCTTCCTCTTTCTTTCGTAACTTACTTTCCACTTCAGACAGGGTGGTGGGGTTATTTGTTTTGTTTGTTTTTTCATTTATACATCTTTTCTGATTTCTTTTTTGGTCTGCAATCTCTCCTATTTTCCTCTTTCTCTTTGTATACCAAAAAAAAAATCTTCCCTGATTGTAGTTGAAAAATATATGGTCAGCATTTGGAACACTTACCTGTCAAAGAATTTCAGAACTATAAATTGTGAAGTAAAGCAAGGCTTAAGGAGTGTCCTGAGTCCAGAGCTCTCAGAACACGCTCTAAGCATGTTCACATGGTTTTTTCTCACTTGTTAAACATGCTTTTCCTAAACAAATTTAAACTGATAATTTTCTATATAATAATAGTGTATTATTGTTATCAAACAGCAACAAAAGAATGGTATTGAAACCAGGAGTGTTTTATTTAAAATGAAATAAATAAAACATTAAATAGTGTTCACAGAAGCCAGACATGAAGATACATCCCAAAGTTTGCTAATAAATTTTCTTTTTTTTCTTTTTTTTGTTTTGTTACAAAAACAGCCCAAACTATGTTTTTGTAAGCACCAGGTTCCAAGAGAAGTAAATATTTTTTTGTGTTTACTCTCTAATGTTGGTGATAGAATGGATATTGCAAAGGAAATTATTTTCTGCACTGAAACACATGTAGTAGTATTTATTTTACGTAGGGGTCACACAGAACTTTGTGGACTGGTTTAGAAAAGCAGCTTCTATTTATAACATTGAATTTTAGGGAAAATGCATTGTGAGTTGGGAGCATTCTGAGCTCAGCAACTTGTAAACCAACAAACGGCTTTTGCTTTGTACTATATTGAAATGTGATCCAGAAGCTTCTAGCTCATCCAGCATCCAATAAAAGAAGAAAAGCTTTTTACTAATTAGACAAGAAAAGCCTTAGTTTTGCTTTGCAATCAACCCATTCATTGTCTTTTAGTTAGTGATAGTTGGTAATGAAGATGCCTGAGAAACTTAAAGACTCTTTTAAAATTTTACTGCAGAGATTTTTTTAAGACCAATTAAAAAATATTACTTATAAGTCCACTGAAAACTTCAGGATTTTCCATGGCTAAGATTCATACCAATCATGAAAGCATGACCTACTTCTAAAATATTTTGCAGTGGTTTAAAACTGCTGTTCATATTTTTATTTTCAAATGTTCTTTTTACAGCCTCTAAGGAAAGCTATCTGAAAGGCATATATGTTCTAGTCAAGAAGTACAAGTAAAGGATTCACTTTTCAAGAGAATTTCAATTTTATAACCTCATATTAGTTTTGGTGTGAAAATATGTGTCCATGGAAAGTAACATGAGAAATATTTTGTTTGTTAGGTGTTAATTGTTTTTATGACCATTTATTTTACAAATGATTCTTTGTTGAATGAAGAGTGATTAAAACCACAGGGATATGACTTTCCACTTTAAACTTTGGGATGAAAGCCAACACATTCAAAGCCATGGAGTTTATAATGGAATCTTAAGATATTTGCTGCCATAACCGTAATTTGGTATCCTATGAAATAATCATGCAGCATTTCAAGAGTAGTACTCTGTATTTGAATAGACGCATCAAAATTTGCTGGTTACCTTCTTTTTCCTATAAGAGAAATTAATTTAAGGCTACTTAATGGAATGTAATTGAACGCCAGTTATTTTAATTTCCTTGCTACTTGATCAAGATCTTGCTCTTTTAAGCATCTTATGAAGCCATTGGTACCCACTCTTACATGGTAAAATAAGGTGTTTTACATGATATGGAAAATACTATTCTGAATCTGATGAAGTCTTTCTGTGCGAATCAACACATTATTATTTTTACAAAGTTATGGCTTAAAACATGAGTATTTGTTCTTTTCATATTACTTGGTGTAATTATTAGTATTGTCAAGATATTTTACTCAAAAGTGGTTTTACTAAAGCAATACAGTCAATGGATTCACCTGCCCTTTATACATACTGCCCATAGAATAGCATCAGCCAGTGATGAACTTTCTTGCAAAGATGCGAATGTTGGTTATTCTGATGCTGTGCTGGCATATTACCTTTATAGGCATAGAATTAATTAAAAGTTTTTACAAATATAATGGAAAAATGTGCGTTTGGGGAGCAAAAGGGGAGGGTTTATCAAATGCAAGTGACTGCTTGTCTGTTTCCCACGAGGCCTGTACCCGGAAACAGTGCAGTGAGAGCTGGGCCCTGGAGAAGAACCGCAGGGGAGGGTTTTGCAGGCTGAAGCAAGCCTTTGATGATAAGCTATCTGCAAGATGTTGACAGAGTGGCTCCCTTCACCTTGGGGTTTGCAGTTGTCTTCTGAGTAGAATTTGAGAGCTGCTCCTTGGTTCTCCCCAAGTATTTGATTGTATCTTTTTGGGTTGATAAGTTTTCAAAACTGACTTCCTAAATGCATAAAAAGCTGTTCTTTGGTAATTTGGGGAAAGAGGCGTTGAAAGATCCTGGTTTCTCTTACTACTTTTGCACTTACTTAGTTTTTTGTTTTTTGTTTTTTTCCCTCCCTCCTATAGTTTATATAGCTGACCTTAAAACTGTGGTTGATTATCAGTAAGTTATTCAATATATTTTAAAGTCATTATAGCTCTCAGTATTTTCGGATATTTATTTTGAAGTTCGTGGTGGAAAAAATTGTATAATATATTCTTTTCTATGTTTCTTTATGTAGTAGTAATAATTAGATAAGAGTGTTATTGGGAAACAAAGAGGGTAATAAAAATAGCATAGTCTTTGATCACATGGTCCCATTACTAATAATAATCTATCCCATAAAAGTAAAAGCGCTGGTTAGTAAGGTTGTCTATACCGGGGGGTGCCAAAAAATATGTATACACTTGACTTGTATTCATCTTTTTCTATCAGTATGTATTGAGTATTACAATTTTCATAGTTTTTTCCTTTCTTAAAATGTGTATACATTTTTTGGCACCCTCTGTATATTGAGATACATTTATTGCATCTTGTATAGCATCAAAATGTTGGAAACAAAGTAAATGACCTTCAGTAGTGGGATGGGCAAATAAATTGTAGTACATTCATACTCTAGGTTATTAAGTAGCTATTAAAGGTGAGTTATACCAACTGAGTAAATCCTGCGATGTAATTTAGGGAAAGGAAGGTTCAGAGAAGTGTATGTAATATAATTCCATATTTTAAAAACCCAAAGTGTTTCTCTGAGTTGATTTTATCATTATGTATACCAACCAAGCTGTCAACCTTGGCTGTGAGGTTTGGGAGTAGCAGGAAGGTTAGGGGAAGAAAAGTGAAGTGGAAAGACAGATATGGAACCAGTTATTTATGTAAAACTGTATATGTATGTATACATGTGTCTCTATATGAATCTATGGCATATATGCATAAAGATATGTATTTATAAAGTGTTAAATATTAATGGTGGTTATTTAGGTATTAGTATTATAGCGTTTTTTTCCTAATTTTTCTCTATTTGAATTTTTTTAAGAACCCCATGTCTATGTAATGTGAACTTGATGCAGTGGGGAACAAAAGAACAATGATGTCTAATATTCAATTTTGTGTTTTTAGCATTCTGATATAAACCTCAGACCTCTAATGAAATGTGCTACCTACACACCAATGCATTTCTTAGTTTACAAATGAAAATTGTTGTTCTGGGATAGTAATTTGTATTAATATAAAAAAGCTGTTTCTTCTGTGCTAAATCTGTTAAACATTTATTAGTATTAAAATTAAAAAGTAAAACATTTCAAAATTGTAGATATTTTGTTTAAAAACACATGAACACCAAACTGAAAACATAAAGGGAAAGACTGCTAGATTTAACCAAATAAAAATGAAAAGTTACCATCAATGCTCAACATAAGTAAAATCAAAAGAAAAATGAAGAAACATTGACAACCATCAAGGCATACTGTTTTGTGTGTATGTGATCAAGAAATAAAAACACTGCAGTAGCACATGGATAAAAAACATGAACAAGAAAAACCACAGATATATATTAGTAATTAGTAAACATGAAAATGTTCAACCACAGTAGTAATCAACATAAATTAAAATAGCAGTTACACATTGCTGATAAGAATATATAATAGTAAGGTCTTTCTGGATGACAGTTGGGTACAATTCTCAATTTACAAATGTAATATGTTCATTTTCTACAGTGAACATATATTACTTTTTAGTTAGGAAAAAAACAACTTGGTTCATTAGATACATTAAAAAAGTCAAACAGAAAAACCACATGGAAAATACACATAAAGCATTTCTCAAAAGTTAGAGGGGAAGCAGAGAATCAAAGTGGTGAAAACTTATTAAGTAACAATTGTGTGCTTATTCTTTGCATACATTATTTCAATTAGGTATTCCTTATTTACTAATTTAGCAAATATAAAACACCTACCATTGTGTTATAGTCACAAAAAACAGACCTTTTTACAGAAAAGGAAAGGGGCTCCAAAATAGGTCCATTGAGATCACACAGCTAGTTAATTGGAAAGCCAAGAATTTGAATTCAGATACAATTGCCAGGATCATCTTCTTCTTCTTCTTCTTCTTCTTCTTCTTCTTCTTCTTCTTCTTCTTCTTCTCCTTCTCCTTCTCCTTCTTCCTTCTTCCTTCTTCTTCTTCTTCTTCTTCTTCTTCTTCTTCTTCTTCTTCTTCTTCTTCTTCTTCTTCTTCTTCTTCTTTTATTGGGGAATTGGGAAAGGGCAACAGTGTTGGGGAGTTGAGGAAGGGGAACAGCCAAGTTGTCCTTCAATCTCAGTTGTGGAGAATGCAGCTAGCTCAGCTCCAAGTCCAGTCTCCATCCGACCGCCCCATCAGCAGCTCGCAGCCACTCAGCTCAAGGTGCCATGTTCAATCTTAGTTGCAGGTGGGTGTAGCCCACCATCCTATGTGGGAGTAGAACCAGTAACCTTGTTGCTAGAAGCATCCTGTTCCCTGTTGGCAGCTCAGCAGCAGCTCAGCTCTGGCACAGCTCACTGGCCCATTTGGGAATTGAACCAGTGACCATGTTGCTCAGAGCTCGCGCTCTTAAGCAACTGAGCCACTTGGCTGGGCCCCACCGCCAGGATCTTCTTAAATTACCGCTGACAGGAAGCTCAAATGCTTGCCCTACCAGTGGTCACCCGACCATAGGTAGGATTAGCAGGATATGCATCCTATTTCCAGGCCGACCCCAGAATTTTGGAGTTTACCAACTGCCTCCCCATTCTTCATCCTGGCCCAACATAATCTGGATGTTGCAGGACTGAGCGTGGGCTGCGTTCCTTGGCCCAGACCCACCTAGATGTGTACATTTCACTGTAAGCACAAGCTTATAGAGTCAGGCTTACAGAGTCCAAGGTTGGTTAGGTGGTCAGATTTTGTGGGGGCAATTTGTTATCAGGGTCTTTAGGTGTCCCACCATTGGCTTTTAGTCATTTCCTCACCTCCCTGTGTCCAGATATGTTCTGTTAGTATAAATTCTGTATTTTCTGGCGGGGTCCATAATTTTTTAAGCCATTCAAGTGGTCATCAGGCTAAAGATTCCTTTTCTATTACTTCACATCTTGCCAACTGAGCTTTTAGTGTATACCTCCACCCCGTGTACCCTGCGTATATTGGCAGAGCTAGACACGGGAGGCAAGAACCCTTCACTGTGTTTTCAGCCGCATCTTTTGGCATGCTCACAAATATCAGATGGAGGCTGCCTTTTGGAAACCTCAGAGCATAATATGTCAGAAATCCTCCTCAACCATCAGCAGAATCTCACTGAAATGTTGGACTCAAACCAGAGAAAAAACTCTTCTGATCTTATAAAAGGCTCTTGGTTCTTTGAATTATTATATTTAGCAAATGGGAAAAAGGAAAGGATTTGGAGTGTGAGAAGAAAGGAAATAGACATGATGGCAGAATGCAGTCTAATAGAAAAATGGAGATGCTTAGGTTAAACAATTTTAATCTATTTTTTAAAAATGACAATGTGATAGAATAGGAAAGTGGAGAAGATAGTGAGAAAGGAGTGCAACCAGACCCGATGGAAGGTGGAAACGATACAGAGCTTGTCCTTGCTGCTTCCTCCAGCGTTAAGTGGTGCGTACTTGCTTGTTTTCCTCTCGTCACGCCTTGCATCCATCTTGTCAGACTTAGGCTTATAATAAACTATCAAGGTGGTCATTTCTACTGGCTAAGGAATTGGTACTCTCACAAATTATCGGTTCATTTTGGCCTGAGTAAATTTCACAGGGTTCTTTCCATATCCCATCCCCTTTCCTCACCTTCCCCAGTGTTTGCCTGTGCTTTTCCTCCTGTGTCTAGTTTTCTCATTTTCCGCCTCTTCTTTCTGGTCCTCATCCCTAGAACCCAGTATCTGTAACTCCCTACTCTGAAATGTTGAAAACAACATATGCATTTACCAATTCATCTTTCAGACACATTTGTTGGGTACCTGCTACATGTATCAGGCATCAGAAGAAGGGGGAGGACACCAGTACAAAGCAAGTTCCTTGCCCTCAGGGAACTTATCGTTTAAAAGCTCACAGTGACCACAATGTCTATTAGAAGGAGGTGAAGAGAAAGGGCTGCAGGATACAGGGCAGTGAGCTAGCTGCTGTAAAGCCAGCAAGGAAGCAACTGGGAGAGGGAAAGGGCTGAGTGGCTCAGGGCATCTGTGAGCCTTGAGCTGCTGTCCTACAATGATCTCATTACCTGGTATCTCATTACACTGTTGGTAGGATTTCCCATGTCTGGCCAGGAATCCCTCTGCTATCCAGGCTCATGGCTTTCTGCTTCTTCCTTTATGTTGTCAGCCCTGCTCACCTCAGCTGTCTGCTTCCTCTTTGCTTCCTCTTCAAAGGTTTAAAATGACCCCCGTCCTGTGAAGCCTTCTTTTTTGTTTGTTTGTTTGTTTTTTTTCCTGTGAAGCCTTCTTGATTGGCCCCACCTTGGGATGCAGGGAGAAGGTGCCCTTGATTGACAGGATTCCATGGTCTGACTTCAGAATGTGACGCTTCATGTCTTTGTTTTCATATATTAAAAGCATTCAAACAGACAGGTAACCTAGTACATGTCTGAATTAAAAACAATATGAATTTGGAGGATAAATGCATATCTTTTATGGGAAAACTTCATCTGATTCATTTTAGCCACTTCCAGATAACAAATGATTTTGTCATGTTGTGGTTTGCAACTGTAAGATTAGATAAATGGTCTAAGTTAAAACACTCAAGTCTTGAACAGTGTAGATTAACTGAGCTGGTGTTCGTGTTCCATGACACATTTTTTTGCTTTAAAAAAAACCCCTGCAGGGCTGGCCGAGTGGCTCAGTTGGTTAAGAGCTAGCTCAAAAGTGCGAGCTGAGCTCTGAGCAACAGCAGTTCGATGCCCAGCCAGAGCTGAGCAGCCGGTGAGCTGCCAACAGGTAACAGGATGGCTCAGCTTAAAAAAAAAAAAAAAAAAAACCCTGCAAATTTTCTTGAGCTTCAGAGGCTCTCTAGAGTATTTAAGTATTAATTGTTGTCTGGAGATGGAGGATATACAGATTATTAAAGAGAATTTTATGGAAATGTGTTTGAAATTCAAGTTAAGATTCTTGGAAATTATTAGCAAGATGAATCAACTTATAAATATTACCTTTCAGGAACAGATGTTTTTGTGTGAAATGAGGCAGGCCTGTGCTTGGTATGGGTTTAATGGGAACCTGTGAATAATAAAGTACATAGATCACCTAGATTGTTTTCTCTCATCTGTCTTTCTGCCTGCCTTTTAAAAAGAAAATAATTCAATATTCAAATGAACACTTGTTGAACACCGATTATGTGCCCAGCATGGTATAGTAAGGAGCAGGTATTGGGGATTCAGGGATAAGATTGTGTCTTTCCCTCAAAGAGCTCACATCTAGCCCAGCGGAGTCCTGGAAACCATCACCAAAGCTTGGATTAGGGACACAATATCTGTACCTTGCAGAAGGGAGGGATTGTGAGTTTTGCTGTGGGAGAGAGATGTGGGCAGGTAGGGAAAACAGCCTAAGACATGTGACATTTGAGCTGCACTAAAGATAACCAGCTTTACCACAGCCTTATCACTGAAAACAGCTTCGAGAAAGAGATTCCCTGTATATCGTCCTTTATGGCTAGTAAATGAAGGCCTTTTGTCCAGTTAGTCCTCAAGGTAATTGAGTCATTTTGTGGCTAAGAAGATTAGAATAACATACTATAAGTTACTGGCTAGTATATGCTTAGGAAAAGAGAAAGACAATCCTTGAAACCTGGTTAAAGCTTGAGTTTTCAAATTGAATTCAACTGTTAGAACCAGAAGGAGCCAGGATCCACCCAGTCCAACCTCCTGGAGAGCTGAGGCCAGGGGAGTGGAGGCTTGTGTGGTCAGCAGGGAGCTGGGACGACCTAGATCTCGGAGCCTGGCTGGTACACATTCCACAGCACTGAGCAGCCCGGGCAGCTTGGAGGAATCCGGAGGTCTACTTTGGGGCATCGTGGGCTGGTCAAAAGGATATGAGACACTGGGTTTTTTTGTGGGATTAAGTATGGCGTTGTGATCTTGGGCTAGTTATTTAACTTTTTGGAACTCACTTTTCTCTTCTTTAAAATAGTCATAAAAAGGGCCGGCCGAGTGGCGTGGTGGTTAAGCGCTGGCTTGGGAAGCCAGCGGCCCCGGTTCAGTCCCACATATGAGGGCCAGTGACACTGCCCTCAAAAAAATAAAAAATAAATAAAATAAAATAGTCATAAAAATTCATATCTAATGGAATTGTTCTATAGACTTTATGAGACAACATGTAAAATGCCTAGGATTTTATTGGGGTTAGAATGTCGGCTTACGGTTTCAAGAGAGAATCTTCATTCTCATTCCTGTGGCATCTTTTGCTACATAGCCACTATGCATATATAATCCCAGTGGGTTAATAAAATAGAGGAGATTTGATGAAAATCTAGTTAAAGACGCATCTAGTTTTTGTTTTGTTTTGTTTACCTATAGGTGTGGGATTTCTTCAAGAATTGTGGTTCTTGAATATGAGTTCATTTTCACTGTCTCGCTGTATTTTGGTCGTTTAAACCTATTATTTCTTTTTTCTTTTTAATGTATTTACATCAGTTTAACATGTATTTTTTTAATGTTCTCTTTATATATATAAAAGGATATATATATTTATTCATATATATATGAAACATTAATGTGCCATGGTGATTTCTCTCCCAGTACATGTAGTTCAAATGTTAAAGATAGTTTTATGTTGCAAACTGTTGCAATTCTTTCCAGGAATACATCTCTTGCAGTTTGTAACATTCAGTATTTTGAACCATTTTTATAACTTATATTTCCTAATTGGCAATATTTTTAAAAAATGATTTAGCATGACATTTTGTTGCCACATAGTCAAAGTAGAGCAAAGCCTTGAGAGTCTAATTCTGAAAAGACCAACAAAAGAAGCTTTTAGAAAACAGTTTCCCTCTGGGATGAGTAAAGTATTTTTGCATTTTATTCATAGCTGATTACTTAGAAAAAATTACACGTTTCTTTTTCTGTCTGTACATCTGGAGCCACAAATTTCTGTAGTGGTGACCTCAGCAGGGTTTGCAGCCCCCAAATAGGTAGGTCCCATTTGTAAGTCCAGTTGAAAGTGATTTAGCAATAGTCCCACCCTATATCCCTAATGAAAAACAGAAAAAAAAAACACTGGATCTGAAATTTAGCATGATTGCATCCACTTTAAAAGTCATAGTATTAATAACAATATTCCCATCTACTCTCATCCCAAGACTGTGTTTTAAGCTTTTCAGGGTGACAGGTCAGCTGTACTCTGTGCCTTTCAAACAAAGAGTCGTGATAGAGAACACGTTTCTAAAATTCAAGCCATGTCACCAGGTCCTCCTCGTTTTTGTGTTTTGTTTTTATTTGTTTTCGTGAGCATAGTCTTTTAGAAGATGTTTATATTAACAACAAATAGCAAGATGATTAAGTTCTAGAGACCTTCTGTACAATACTGACTATAGTTAACAATATTTTGTATTGTACACTTAAAACTTTTTTTTAAGAGGTTAGATCTCATGTTAAGTGTTCATTCCATAATAAAAAACCAGAAAAGAATAAAGACAACATTTACCACTGTAGAATCTACATAGCTTTAGTATTTTGTGGTGGTTGTTTTTTTGTAAAAATAGTCTGTCTTTCAATAAAATAGGTCTTTTTCTTTCTTTGGGGGTATTAAAGGCATCCTTTTGAAGATTCTTCAGGTAAAGAGAAAATTTTGATATTGCTCTTATAGGAATGGTTATAGACCCACAAAAATAAAAAATAAAAATTTAAGAAGTTCCTTGAAAAGGCAAATATTAGTCCCTTGAAATTTGGAGGTGTTGACAGAAGACTGGTGCTGTGTCCCCAACAATCAGTCATTGCCCTAGGTGATTGAGGTTATTCCCAGCTGTTCTCCCAGGATGCACAGAGTGGATGCATATTGGGAGAGGGCAGGAAGTACATTGCCAGCGACATTGGCTCCACCGGCAGGCTGTGATGGGGTTGGTTGATGCTTATGAGTGTTTTATTTCCATTGGAGGTGAGTTCTGAGAAGTAACAAATAGATGTTTGATGTGTCCATCACAGTATTCCATGTTGGGACAGATACAAAGCAAAATAAAACATGGCCCTGGACCCAAGGTGAATATGAAACATAGAACACTTTTCTTGGTACTATAGGGGACCAGAGGAAGCTTAATCTCAAGCTCAGGGAGTTGAAAATCTAATTGGCTAATTATTGAGGATTCCATTTCTTTAAATTGATTTTGCAGGTGACAGAAAATAACTTAGGCTGGCTCAGTCAAGGAGGGAACTTACAGAGCCACAGATACAAAATTCCAGGAGTAGTTCCATCTAGAGGCTTACATAGTTTGCCCTATACCTGGTTCTTTCCTTTTATCTCAACCCCGCTTTCTTTTTGTTTGCTTTATCTTCACTCTTATGGTAGCAAGATAGCTTCAATAGCCCCAGCTTTACATTTTCCGTCATTGAGTCCAGGTGGAAAGTGTCTCTTCTTCCCCTAATGAATACAAGTCTTGCCTTACTGTCATTGGTCCATATTGTGTCGTGTGTCTGTCCCTGAAGCAGTCACCATATCCAGGGAAGAGAATGTGGTTATTTCTCGGGCACAGTTCAGATGTTTCACTTCTGGAACTAAGCTGGGATTCAGGGAGGGTCCGGTGCCCCAGGTAAGAACATGGGCCACTGTCACCAGAAGGAGCTGAGTAGTCGCTGACAGCAAGAACAGCGTGTGTCCATCACAGGGAGACGGGACTGCTCCAAAAGAGAAAAAAAAATATGACATTAAACAGTTGGGGAGGGATTACATAATATTTCATTAAATGTGCCACAGGAGTTGAGAGAAGGATGTAAGTGAGGGCTGGAGTCATTGGAGTATTAAAGCTTCATATTGCAGTGGATAAGAACTTGGACCGTAAGGATTGATAGGACTCTTGATTTGACTCTCCACAATACTAATGAGGCTGGTGGCAATGATGCTAATGTCAGAATTGAAGGTGTCCGTTTGAGCCCTTTGTGAGCCTGCAGTGAACGATGTGACCCTACGTGCATAATAGATCCAGTCCTTAAAATGATGCAGGAACCAAGAAACTCAACTCTCAACCTGAACAAATCATGGATGTGACAAAATACCAGGGAGTGGTTCAACAACATTAAAAAAAAAAAAACCAACACTGAATTATGGTACAGATAAATGTTAGAATAATTTCTGGCCACCTACTCATGTTAACATTTCAATAAGTAGGTCTCACTAAAATATTTTGAAGAATTTTTAAATGAGAAAAACTAGGCTACAGAATTTTTTACTGTATGAGCTCAACCATCTGCAGACTACTTAGAACCTAAAAGCCTAGAAGGAAATACATCAAAATGATATGCGGTTGCCTCTATTCTTCAGACCTAACTGTATTTAAAAAAAAAACAACAAAAAAAAAAAACCACACAGCTGTGAGCTGCCTAAATAAAAGCATTTGAAACATGGGCATCAGGCTTCTGCAAAAGGTTCAGTGTGAATTACCACAGATCTGACAGTCACAGACAGAGGCTTTCAACTCCTGCGAAGCACTCTGGCCAAGAACATCCTGTGTCACACACAGAGCAGTGATAATGGCACTTTCCACAGTGCCTATTGCATTGGTTTAAGAACTCACCTTTCCTTAAATTCTATAGAACCCTTCCTCCTCAGGGTTGGGTCAAACTGTTATTTTTTCACCTGGTGGTTCTCCTGGACCACCATCAACTTCTCTTCCATAAGCCCCATCACCTCCCTTTTACGAGGCCCTCTTTCCTTAAATCCATTCATTTCTTTCCCCTGCATTTTCCTCTGGCAAAGCTCCAGGCCCACGTTTGCCATTGCTTTTTTCTCTGGCTTTAACTTGAAATCTCATAGATGTAACCTCTCGTAGGTTTGAAAGCACTCGAGTACACATGTGTCTCATTCCATACCTTGTGATATAGCTAGATGAGATTATAATCCCTGTTTCAAAGTGCGAGGAGAGGGTACAGAGGTCTTGACTCACCTGGAATGACATAACCAGGTCTCAGCTGCTGACCTGTTTTCTGTGGCGCGATGTTGCTTCAGACATTAGGAGGGCTTGACTCTAACCAGCAGTAGCACTGGCTCCTTGGTTAGGAATTACACAGATGACTACCCTTGCATCTCTTTAAAACTTACTTGTTTTTGAAGACTTTGATTCTCAGAGACAACTAAACTAGCACTGTTCAGCCTAGTTAACCACCTTCTCTCCCACCACCTTTTTAAAATTCTGAAATCTTAGCCCATGTCAAGAATGCCTTTCAAGGTATAGTTATTAATAGGATTCTCTAATTTGTAATTTTTTATACCTGGGTATTTGAATCATTGATCAGCTGTAAGTTTCTGTGTTTCTCCTTTTTCTTTCCTCCTCACACGGCAAATTCTTGAGAAGTGAAAGTTGTGTTTTCCATTTCCTTACTAGTTGATTTTTCTCCTAGGGGGGAAGTTCCATAAGTGCTGAGTGATTGACCCACCGACCTTGAGGAAATAAAATAATTCATCCTTAAGGAACGTTCTCATAGCATTTCTGGAATTAATTATGAGATTAAATTTTCCTGAAAAATTTATGGAAACAACTATTTTCCAAAGTTAAATTGGAAATATGCATGGCCTTGGGCATCTGTATTCAGCAGAAAGTCCTTTACCATCCCAGAACCCCGAACCAGGGGAGTTCCTTTCTTCCATGTTATTAAATCTGTACCTAGTAGCAAGCAGAGACACTGCTACAGTCACCAAAAAAACCCAACTACAGCTGTTTTGTCTTGGCATTAATACTGTCCTACTTACTGATTGTCAGTTGTTTAGATTGCAGACCTTTACCAGGGTCTCCACCACCTTGTGGAGTGTAAGAGTGATAGAGCAATTATGGAAAATCTCAGAGGGCCATCTTACAACATGATTCTTTAAGCTGTTGGAAGAGATGTTCTCTGCTCACTGCAGTCACCCGCAGCAGTTCTTTAACCACCCAGTTATAAGAGCTGCCTTCCTCTTTGCCGTCTGTCTCACGCCAGCATGCACTTGAGTCATAAAGAGAAAGATGAAGGTGGGTGGATGGAAGCTGTTAGCTGATGTTGCTAACAGTTCACTTCCCTGGTGAAACTGGCCTGTGCAGAAAAGACAAGGATTTAGAAGTTTAAGAGTAAGTTTTTTTGTTTTGTTTTTATCAGCATGGCTCAGGGTTTTAGGGACTCCCTCAACGTGACTGCTCATGTGCCTGGTCACCAAGGGATCTGCTGTGGTCACGTTTTGCTGGTTTGTCTGTTCCGTTATGTAGCCATGGACCCTGGTCCTGCTATTACCGCTCATGTGCCTGGTCTCACTCCAGAGGTTAGTAGGGTAGTATGTTCAGGTTAACCGCTGGCCCTGAGTATATTTTTTTTCCTCTCCCCCTCCCCCACCCAACTCCAAGCTGCTGTTCTCAGTCTGGTTGTGGAGGACTCTGCTTCACTGGCCCATGTTGGTATTATAATCATTGCTCTCTTCCCGACTGAGGCAGTCGGACACCGGCCATTGGATGGCTGCTCACGGCGGCTCACGGTAGCTCACGGCAGCACACAGTAGCTCACACTGTCTGCCACCCACTCACGGCAACCCAGCTCCAGGTTGAGCCATTGTTCACAATCTTAGCTGTAGATGACGCAGCTTACTGGTGCGTGTGGGAATCGAACTGGCAGCCCTGTTGTTCAGAGCTTGTGCTCTCACCAACTAAGCTATCTGGCTGCCCCCCTAAGTACATTCTTTATGTTCCCTTCCCATGACTTTCAAATTTCTTGCTTCCTTGTGTATGCAGCATCACCTAGTCACTGTCAACTCCTGGTGGAGGACAGGGAGCATGTTTCTTCATAACAGTGACGCCCACCATGTTGTACTGTCCCAGACACAACATGGCTCTGAAACAAGCAGTGGCAATGTGACATGTATTTTGGCTCACTGTGTTCTTTCACATTCAACAGTGATTCCAGTCCTTCTGCCCATTTAATGTGGAAGATGATTCATTTGTTAGCCAAGTTAATATTTTGGAAATGTGAACTTAGTAAAGAAATTTATTTTTTTTGACTAGAACAATTATAGCCAAAGGAGAAAGAAACTTAGAGACATTATAGAAAGAACCAGCTGATAGTCAGGGGAATACGGGAAAATGTTAAATAATTCATAAGTTGCTTGATAACTAGCAAATAAATACATGATGGAACATTTAGAATTTGGCAAAGCCTTCTAGACAATCCATTAAACAAATGCATGCTCAATCTTACAGCATCTGCAAGTTCTGCAGAAATTTTTGTTCTGAGAAATTGAATGACATGTAGCTAAAGCGCAATTAGAACCATGAATGAAAATATTCCAGGGCTTGTATTAGTGAATTATTTTTATCAGGGCCTTATGATTTGTAAAAATGAAATTTTTGAGGGAAGTCAGAGGACTAATTCTTGAAGGGAAGATACGGATAAGTGCTTACTGCCCTCAACCAAATGTCTTTGGGCTATGTTCAGATGATCTCAAACATGTCTGTGCTTTCTTATTTCAGGAGTGTGTGTAGATTCTAGCCTTTAAGACATTGTGGTCTGGCAAAGCCACTTCTTGCTCATTAGGCTTGGAGTATGTTTTAAATAGTTACCCATTCAATTATATTTACTGTCTTGAACCATGTAAATAAAATATGCCTGTTTCAGACTACAGGAACATGGGAGCTTTTTAATGTTTTATTGTGCTTAATCGGTTTTCTGTTCTTCCTGGAGATAAACTGCCTAAATAAAGATCAAGTGTTCAGCATCCTCCCATAAAATCAGAGAGATGTATAAAAAGACAAGAAAGAGCCAAATATTAATGAATGTTTTTCAGTGTGAGTGAAAATACTTAGAAGAGGGAGAAGTTCATTGTCTGGAAGAAGTAGTTAAAGGTTTTCAAAGATATTCATCAAAATTTGAATAAGAAGAATAATGAAAAGAAGCTTTTCCATGGAATAAATGTCCTTTTCATAACTTTTCCTCTTCTTTGATACAGTAATAACCTGTGGGACATTGAATACTAGCTAACAGAATATTAACAGAATGTCTGTATTATGCAGATTTGAGGAGTTAACTGCTACCTCTTTTTAAATAAGTGCTAGTTTTTTTAGTTGTATGAATATTTTCTCTAGATAATAACACTAATTATATGGTACCTACTTTTTTTTCTTACATTGCTCAATATAATTTAAGATACAACCCTTGCAGAAAAAGAGGGGAAAATTATGCATATAAACACACTGACAGGTGTGTTAAATTCCCTTCAGAGAGACAGAGACTGAAAGGAATACCAATCTGGGCTGGTGACAGTGATCAAATGTGAACAGCCTTGAAGGATGGGTTGATGTGGGGAAGAATTCAGAAGGGGTTTTAGATAGGGATGGTTCACTATGAGGAAAGATATGCCTGAGATATTTTTCTTGATATTTTGTTTGTTTGTTTGTTTCTGGTTCATTTTCTTTAGATTCCATGTATATGTAAAATCGCATCGCATCTGTCTTTCTGTGTCTGACGCTCCACTCAGCACAATACCCTCCAGGTCCATCCATGCTGCTGCAGATGGCAAGAACCCATTCTTTTCCATGGCTGAGCAGTATTCCTGGACTTGTGGATCTATTTCTTTTCCAGGTTAGGAAAGTTTTCAGTCATTATGTCTTCAAATAGATTCTCAATCCCGTGCTCTCTCTTCTCTTTCCAGTACCCCTATGATACAAATGTTGTTACACTTGATGTTGTCCCAGAGGTCTCTTAAACCATCCTCATTTTTTTTTATTATTCTTTTTTCCTGTTGCTGTTTTGATTATGGTTGCTATCTGTTTGTTGAAGTTCTCACTAAGTTTCTTGAGTATCCTTATAACCATTGGTTTCAACTCTGTCTCTGGCAGGTTGCTTGCCTCCATTTCATTTAGTTCTTTTTCTGAAGTTTTCTCCTGTTGTTTCATTTGGGATATATTTGTTTCTTCATTTTGGCTGTTTCCCTGTGTTCTATGTATTAGGTATATCTGCTATGTCTCCCAGTCTTGGCTGGGTGGCCTTATAAAGTAGGTGTCCTGTGGGACCCTGGCACAGTCTCCTTGCTCACCTGCTCCGCGTTCTCCAGGAGTGTCCCTTTTGTGGATTGTGTGTGCCCTCCTGTTATAGTGAGCCTTGATAGCTATTGGCACATCAGTGGGTGGGATTGGCTGTGGGATTTGGCCTCAGGCTGACTGACTGTGAGGTTTGGCCACATCCACAGCTTATGGGCTATTCTGTGGGGGGCATACCCCACTAAGTAGGATTTGCCCCAGCAGGCTCTGGTACCTGTTGGGACTGCCCTTTGTGTGTGCCACTTATGGGGCTAATTGGGTGATACTCTGCTGTGGTCTGAAGCCAAGGTCCAGGTATGTTGGTTCTGGGCTCTCTCAGGAGGGGCTCCGGTGCACGCCCAGGTCACCCACTGCATGTGACCAGCCGGCAACAACTTGGTTGGAGCTATAAAGTGATCCTTGACTTTTGCTACCTATACTAAACCTGGAGGCACTTGGGAGAGGTCATTCTGTGAACCAAGGACAGCTGCCACCAGTTCCTGGTCTGGGGTAGCTCTTCAAAAAGCCAGGACACCACAAATCCTGCTGCCACCTGCCAGCTCCCTTAAAGTTTAGTGGCTGATAAAGCCTCCTACAGTATGCAAGTTGGGTGAGGCAGGGTTTCAGGGAGTCATTAGAGTGAGAAGCATTGCAATCCAGGTTAATGTAGACTCTGGTTCAGTTGCAGTGCTGAGCCTAGAGCTACTCAGCAAAAATTTCAGAGCATACAGAGGCACTTGGGGGCCTGTGGACTCCAATAGTTCTCCAAGAAAGAGTGCAATTTGGGCAGGGCTGGCTGCTCACTGAGAAAGTGCCTCTGGCACTGGGATAGGTGGGCAGGGTGGGGTTTCAGTGAGTCAGCAGCTCAGAGCCCCAGAGCTCACCAACCCAATCAGGTTCAGATTGAGCCTTAAGGGTAGGTGGAGGGCTCAACACATTAAAGATGGCAATCACCTGCCAGGTGACTGGGAGGAGGATCTCTCACAGGGAAAATGGGACTGACCTCCAGCCCTGGCCTCAAAGCATAGACCTCAGTCTGACCCCATGCCTCCAATGCCCCCTCAGTCACTATCCCTTTGTTGAAGCTCAAGTAAGTGCCTGTGCATGAGTGAGCCTGTGTGAGGGCAGTTTAAGAGGATGTCTGGGTTTCCCACAGCCTACCATTCCACCCAAATGGTTGGAGTCCCCATCATTTTCCACAGCTAGATGTTGTGGGGGCTCCTCTTCCTAGCATCAGTACTCCAGGCTAGGGAGCCTGGAGTATGGATGAGGCCCCTCACTCCTGCTCAGGGAAACTCCAGGGCCAGTTTCCATATTCTTCCCAGTTTTCATATGCCACATAGAGGTTTTGGACTAGCCTGTTTTCTCATCGCCACCTCTGTTACCATTCTCAATGTGGCTTCTTCTTTATATCCTTAGTTATAAAACTTCTGTTCAACCAGACTTCAAATGGTTCTCCAGATTGATTGTTCTGTAATTTAGCTGTAATTTTAATGTGTTCATGGAAGGAATCAGGCACACTGTTTATCTACTCTGCTATCTTGGGTTTCCTCCCTTCAAGATATTTTTATATTTTAAATGACTTCCTTGGAATATGCTTCTTATTTCTTTTAACGCACTGCTTTTGTATTCTTCTCAGCACCCTACTTCCAGGTTCAAGTCTGAATTCTCCTGCAATTCAATGGAGAGTCCAAAGGGTCACTTTGCATATGCTTGTTGCCAGTAGCATATTTTCATGGGGTCATTTACTGTGGCTTAATTTGCCAGCTTCCTCCATGGACACGACGTGCAGAAACTCTCCACAATCCTGTCCTCTGTGACTTTTCAGGGGCAATTCCCTTGTTACGAGATGGCTAGTGTGGGAAGAAGTGTTCCCTGTCAACCACCTCACCAGTCACTTTGTTTTTCCATGAAGTTGAAGGCACACTGAATTATTGTCATTGTTTCTATGGTATTGTCACCCACACTATATAGATCAGCTGGGTCTTACATGGGATTTAAGATGGGATGCTTCAACCAGGAAATCGCTGGAGTGGGTGTTATCTCTTAACTACTGCCTGCTAACGCTCTTTTCACTTTCTTATCTGTGTCCCTGCCTCTACCTGTGTCCCCCACTCTTTCACAAAATAATGACACATCTAAGTAAAGACAGAGTTGCAGAGAGAGAAAGAGAGAGAGAGAGAGAGAGAGAGAGAGAGAGGGAAATTGAGACAGAACATTTAGATACTGACTTATCTAGAAAGACTTAGAATAGAATGTGATTTTTCTTCCCTGTGCCATGGTCCTGGCTGGCATGTGGGTAAATACACACACTCTCATTGGGTTTCTTAGAGCTCAGGAAACTATGCTATTAAGGAGTTATGAGAACTTCTGTTTTCTAGTCTGCTTTTGCCAGAGAGCAATAAAGCCTCTTTTAGAAAGCGGTTTCCAATCCTTGTTTGAGAAAACTTTGTTGTGTAAGTAAACAAAATTGTTTATTTATTTTAAGAAGAAAAACATCCGTGGGTCAGAGTTTATAGCCTAGTCAGCTTTCATCCTGTTTTTGTTTTTGTTTTGATTTTTTTCTGCTGCTGATCCTTTTCTGTAAGAAGAGTGGGAGTTCTACTCAATCTACGTACATAGAAGGCAGCAATTAAAAAGAAGACTGTGTCAGCCGACTTCTCTCAGCAATGATCTGACTAGATAATCCTCGTCTTTCTTTATAAGTGTGTTTAACACTTTGGCTCAGTGCTAACTCGCCTGCCCTGTAGGTGGGTGTAACAAACTTGCTTCTCACTGGAGATTCCAGAATCCTGACCTTGCTTGGGTTCAAAAGGGAAAAAGAAAGTGTCCCAGATATATTGGAAATTCAGTGTATATACTGTAGTTTTTACTGTCTGACAAACAGATGGCATTCCAAACAGTTTTCTCAACAGAAGTAAGGGTGGTCTTGATTTTTTGCCATCCGAGCTCATCTGCTTCCTGTCTCTAAGAGCTCAAGGCTGTTTGTTAGAAAAATATGTGTACATAAAACCACCATCCATTAGATGAGTACAAGACATGTGGAAGCAAAATGGAAGCAAAATACTAGTTGTTAGCACCGATATAAGTTCTTTAGTGTGAGATGGAAGAATAAAAACTCAGGGTGGGGCTGGCCGAGTGGCCCGTTGTTTAAGAGCTGGCTTGGGACACTGGCGGCTCTGGTTCAGATCCCACATATGAGGGCCAGTGACACTGCCCTCCACAGCTGAGATGGGGAGCAGCAGCTCCACTTGGAGCTGGGCCGCTTGAGTCCCAGCGACGGTGTAGGCTGCAGCCCCTGCTACAGTGGGCTGCCATAGGCTACAGGAAGGGCTACAGTGAGTGGCCAGCAGCCAGCGTGAGTGGCTGGCAGCCAGCGTGAGCTGCCAAGAGCCGTGGTGAGCGACCATCCAGAGGCGGGCGACTGGTCTGCCTCATCCGGGAAGAGCGCAATGACGACACCAACATGGGCCAGTGAAGCAACGTCCTTCACAACTAGACCTTAGAACAAAATGACAACAACTTTGTTCCCCTCCCCCAACGCTGTTCCCCTCCCCCATTCCCCAATAAAAATCTTTAAAAAAACAAAAAAAACTCAGTGTAATACTATAAATTTTTTATTTTATTTAATTAATTAATTTATTTTTTTTTGAGGGCAGTGTCACTGGCCCTCACATGTGGGACCGAACCGGGACCACTGGCTTCCCAAGCCAGCGCTTAACCACCGCGCCACTCGGCCGGCCCCAATATAAATTATTTTTCAAAGTAAGGATATGGTCACGAGTCCAAGGAAGTCTTAATCTTCCCTTCCCTTCTCCCTGTCCTCTTGGTTCTTTCTCCAGCTACATCTGGGGACAAGGACTGTCTTCACTGAGAGACTCATCAAGGCCGCAGAGGTGGGTGCTTCATGACAAAAGAGCCCATGGAGAACAGACAAGCCGTTTCTTCCTTGTGTCTGCGGAAAGCTGGCTTTCTGATGTAATCCTATTGGTTCGCCTGCTGTTGGGCACTGCCAGGATTATCAGTTTCCTGAGGGAAGTTGATCATGAAATTAAAAGTCCTACCTGGGTTAATTATATTATTAAATATCATACCCAATTCTAGCTAAGCAAAAAGAGGGCTTTGTCTCCAGGGTAGCAGAGTGCATTGTGGAGGCCAGAGCCTGCAGCATGGTGGGAACCTGGGCTACAGATGCTGCCAGGACCTCTCTGTGTCTCATCCCTGACTCTGGTCGGCATCCTTGCCTCCGGCAGGCCAAACTGTGGAAGGTGCTGACTACCTCCATTCTCTATATCTCATCATTCCGTGGTGTGGAGGGGCTAGTGCTAAGGCCCCGCATCCAACCCTGGAAAGAAGACTCACTGTACCTGCTTGGAGTTGGGGCCAGTCATAGGTCAAGCAGCTATGGGGGGGGGGGCTGCGGAATTCTGGTTACCAGGAAATAGGGTCACAGTACATAGAATCCTTACTCCTGTGGTAACCAGGTGGGAGTGGGGAGGGATGTGGGTGGTGAGCTGGACATTCAAAACAGAGGGTTGGGTGTGCATAGAATAATTATGAGGTCTCTTGAAGAGAACAAAAATTCGTTTGTCATGTTAAAGTGAGTGCGCTGTGGTCTACCGAGAATCCATTTTCTGAGATAGACTGTGGGACAGAGTGGCCTTGGTAAGCTTAGGACCACTTCAGGCTGTGGGTAAAAGCAGGGACCTTGGCTGGGCAGTCAGGAGCCCTGGGGCTTTGAAGGACAGGCTTTTACATGAATGGCTTTGTGCCTCGGTTTTTTCATTTATAAAATGAGGGGGCTAGATTAGGTGGTCTGCAGAGTACCCACCAAGTCTAAAACTGCTGTTTCTACCTCTCACATCATTTTTCACATAATATGATAAATTTATAGTAAGACTTATTTTGAAAAATTTTAAAAGTATTACTGCTTTATGAGCATATATTGCATTTGTCAGTTTGATGGGGCTTGATCATATAAGATAAAGGCATTACATTTTTTTTTTTTAAATGGAATGAGAATAAAATTATGGTTTTCCCCAGATCTTTCTCCTAGTTCTTGGGTCTGTGTATTGCTTTTTTGCTTGATAATTTTCCCCTAGATCTTATCAGGCTCCACATCCTTGCTACATGTTTATTAATATGTAGAATATTAAATATTATTCTCTTTCATCTAACTACCACTGCTTCTCCTCAATTTCTGGGTGCACTTTATATCCACTTTATACAAACCTAAGCCATGTTTAAGCAACTTTGTGTCAATCACTGCAGTCTAAATTCCATTTTCCCACAGGACGAGAAAAAGGTAAATAAATTGAATCCAACAAGAAGCCTGAACCTTAGGATGTGCCTATAATAGTCCTTTTCAACAGAACTCCAGGAAGAGGGTAGGCAAATCCCCCAAGAGTGCCCATGTCACTGGGAGCCCTGCCTTGTTACACAGCATCAGCATAATCCACTGCCAGGGTCCTTTGTGGGGCAATGGTGTCTGAGTCAGCCTGGCTTCCTGCTCCAGCTGCTGTCCTTCCAGTGGATTCTGCTGCTCCTTAAATTCTTTCATGGAAGCATTATTCCCATGAAGAAGACCTAGTATTGGTAAACAAGCTGACACTTCCAGGGATGAGTCTCACTTCTTGTCGCACCCTTCCCCGTAACTGGGAGCCCTCTTCTGTCTGTGCACAGAGCACTTGATTGTTGCTATAGTATCTTTTAGTTTTAAAATACCTAGTGCTACCAAGGGAGATACTGAAGGAGTGAATTTCCAAGATGTAATTCCACCATCATTCTTCTGTGATTTATGAGTTTTTTTAGGTTAAACCAAACAAACATTTTCTTTTAAAATTCTAGAACTAATAAAAACCCGTGAGCTTCATGTAAAGGATTGTTTTAATAAAAGTGGTAATTCGAAACACCTGTTTAACTTGTGGCTTTCAATTCTAATCAAAGCTCTGTTAATCCTTTGCTTGGGGCATCCTGATTTCTCTTAAAAAAACAAAAAGATGACACACCCATTTGATTGAAGTTTGATTCTTCTTAGGAAAACTGCCAGTTTTAATTAAGTTTGAAAATTGAAATATGGCTGGAAGTTGGATGAAATTCAGCATAGTAATTTCCTTTACGTGTTCTACGTGTTCTGAAGAAGGGACTGTGAATTTGTGCAGATGAAGACATTACATCACTAATTGTTCCTGCTTCTATGAATTAAATACAACTTTTTAGTTTTGTTGGTGTTCATACAAAAACCTTTTTAAGCTTATTAAAGGGAAGAGATCACTAAAAAAGTGTTCAGTGTTAAGCTATGGCTACTTTTTTATTAGCTATAGCAAATATTCAATTCAGGGGTTTTAATTAGGAAATATGGAGGGATTTGTGCTGTGAAAAAAATGTGCTCCAATTTTTTTTTTTTTTTAACATTTTATTGGGGAATCAGGAAAGGGGAACCGACAAGTTGCTGTCCTTTTGTTTTTCAGTCTAGTTGTGGAGGACTTCACTTCACTGGCCCATATTGGTATTGTGATCATTGTGCTCTTCCCGGGTAAGGCAGAAGGTCACGAGCCATCCGACAGCCACTCTCGGCTGCTAACAGCAGCCCACTGCAGCCCCACTGCAGCCCCACTGCAGTCTACGCCTTCACCAGCAACTCACGGCAGCTCAGCTCCAGGTTGAGGCGTTGTTCACCATCTTAGCTGTAGAGGGCAGAGACACTGGCCCATGTGGGATTCGTACCATTGGCCCTGCTGCTCAGAGCTTGTGCTCCCAAGCGAACTCTTAACCAACAAGCCACTTAGCTGGCCCAGATGTGATCTAATTTTAAAGAAATTTTCAATATTTAAATAAAGGAAATTTAGCATATTCTTCTGTGATGCGCAGCTCTGTGTTTTCATGAATTTGTATTCTTGGGGGTATCATCACTTTATGCCTTGGTCATTTCCAAGTTACCTTGGACCTGACAAAAATTGGGGGTCTACATGCATTTTTTTTTTTGAGGGCATTGCCCTCATATTTGGGACCCGAACCGGGGCCGCTGGCTTCCCAAGCCAGCGCCTAACCACCGCGCCACCGGGCCGGCCCTACGTGCATTTTTTAAAAATCTCTTAATTCTGTCTCGAATAGAGAAATACCTTTATTTTGTGTCTCTCAACTAACTAAAATGTAAATTCTTTTAAAACTGCCTTTGATTTCTCCTATGTATATAAAGTCAACAGGAGAATCAAGGAGGATGTTTTTGGCAAGCTGAGCTGTGGTTTCCGTGAGCACTTTTTGATTTGCTTACTTTCAAGGGAAAGGTTGATAATCATCTAAATGTGTAACAGGTATTCTTTCTTGTCTTCAGTGGATTATGTGTATTAGCCTTTTATTGACAATTTACATGCTTTACATTTTTCCCCTGATGTCTTTGATTTGGAGGATACCCTGTATTGAGGATTCTTTTCTTTCCCCTCTCTTGACCACATGTTTGACCATGAGTGATTGTTTTTCTTATCAATATAATCAAAGTAATTTTATTTTGCTGCCACAGTTGATGATATAGGATAGTGATTCTGGCTCTGGCCTTGAAAATACACCTTCCAGCTTAATTGTCTTGTTAGTCACAGCTCATCTTCAAGGTGGTATTAACAAACATGCTTTTATTTAGTTTTGAACAAATGCTGGAGGCCTGTGAGGATTAAAAAATGTGGATAGTTAGAAGACAGGTTCTTACTTGGGTATATTACTTCTAATCCTTTAGAAAAACTATAACAAGGCATTGTGAGTTGTAGACCTTCTCCTTCATTGACCTTCAAGGTTTCACAGAATTCTTTTAAAACAAAAGCCAAAACATTGTCTCAGAATTTCTTGTAGAAAAGTGTTTTGTTTTGTTTTTCCCTTCCCCTTTAAAAATTGATCCCTGTTCACTAGAGGAATGGTGGAGACAATTTCTAGTTAAAATATTTATTTTGAAAAGTGTTTAGATGGGATCAATAGAAGGTAGAAAAAAAGAAAAGGGAAGGAATAGCATGCAAACCAAAATTCCTAAAGTGGTGTGGAAAAGGAAATACTTTATTCAGGTGAAACAGTTTGCAAACGGGAGCAATGCAGCCTCTGGTGGAAACCAAAAAGGGGACTTGATGGAGACAGAGGGGAGGCTGCGTGTTGTAGAGAAAGTTCCTGCCCAGGTCCTAATTGGTCCAATTATATGCAAATATGGTTTCCAAATTCATACAGTTCTGATTGGTCAGTATACGCGAGGCATGCTAATTAAGTTCGCAATCTAATACTAGAAAAAGTGCTACATACCTCCTTGCTAAATATCACTACAGTCATCTTCAAAGTACTCCCCTTGGGAAGCTAACGCACACACTCCAGAGCCTCGTCCACCTTTCAAAGCAATTTTTTAACTCTTTTTCTAAAATGGCCATCAGAGCTCTCATCATATTACCCTTGATGTCCCGAATGTCATCAAAATGTCTTCCTTTCAATATTTCCTTTATCTTTGGTAAAGAAAGAGGTCATTGGGGGCCAGATCAGGTGGGTAGGAAGGGTGTTCCAACACAGTTATTTGTTTACTAGCTAAAAACTCCCTCCCAGACAGTGCCATGTGAGCTGGTGCATTGTTTTGATGCCAGAGCCATGAATTGTTGGCAAAAAGTTCAGGTCATCTAACTTTTTCATGCAGCCTTTTCAGTACTTCCAAATAGTAAAGTTGGTTAACTGTTTGTCCAGTTGGTACAAATTCATAATGAATAGTCCTTCTGATATGAAAAAGGGTTAGCAACATCATAGTAACAAGTTCTTAAACTTAATTGTCCAATCTCATAGATAGAAATCAGGATATAATTGTGTAGTTCTGATTGGACACGGCAGCTCTCAGTCCACTGTGTAGTGGTTGGCTGGACATAGACACAAGCAGGGCACAGTGCAGGAAGCCAAGAGTTCAGTCTTTCCTGTATAAAGAGTACATGGGGAGCCCTGTCAGCAAATGGCCACTAAATAAACTCTTAATTATTTATAAAATTTGGACCTTAAGTTGACTATGGGGAGTCCATCTAACAGATAAATTCCATCTTGAGGGTCTCATCAAATGAATCTTTCTTCTCAGGATCCATAAGCATGAAGTGTTGTGTTGGACTCTTCCTGCCCCTTCCTTTTGGCTTCATTCTTAAGTATGGAATACTTTTACGATATACTTTATGGAAAATGGAAGACAGGAATTCAGGAAAACTGATTTTGTGGAGATGGGAAGAAGGAGGTACTGAAAGAGGCTCTAACTTTAGTTCAAATTACCAAAGTACATGACCTTATGTATATGGAAACGTAATAGGGAAATAGAAAGAAGACATGATTCAAAGAAAAGGAACAGCATGGTAGAGACATATGGAGTTCATTTACTATGGTGGCTTTTAACGTAACGTCCCTACCCCTAATTTTATATCGTACAATGTGTTTTAAAATGATAAAACTAATGTTTATTATTTTAATTATATTAATTTATTCTTATAATGGAAGAATACGGAAGATGAAACCTGCTTCAAAATGCTGATTATTATCCAAAATGTAGCCCTCCTACAGCCCCACTGGGGAGCATGACTGCAAATTCCTCTGTAGGCCTCGGCTCTGGGGACTGTTCAGGAAGAGGGTGATGAGAGAATGCGCCAGCCAAATTGCCGAGCGCTGGGTCTCCAAAGGGCAAGTTCTCCAGAGATGGTGTTCGTTTACAGATCCATTGCAGACCCGCCTCACACTTATTTTCAAATCATCCATTTGAATCACTCTGTGAGTCAGAAAGATCTGTTTCAAAGTATACTTGTGAGGCCTTTTTAGTAAACAAGTGCTGTGCATCAAGGCTCAATGTTGAATAAACACATTTTATGGGGTGTTTTTTGCATGCTCTTTGTTCCTACGTCGCTTTGGTGGCGATGACCAGAGTTCCGCTCCTGCTCAGCAGCATGGCTACTGCGACCTCTCAGCCAGTGTACGTCAGGCTGCTTGCCTTGCTCTGGATTGCTGCTTTGAGCACCACCTGGGTGATTCCACCTGACCACTGAGCAGGACCCCACACAGAAGAGACGGTGTGGCCTGTGTGTACAAGGCAGGAGAAAGGCTGGTTCTCTTGAGGACAGCGAGTCTGTGAGTCGAGTGTAAAAGCCAGATCAGGCCGCGTGTGGTTATGACCCGGCGGGTTTGTACAGCCCACAGCACATCGCGCGCTGAGTGGTAGCGGGTCTGATTCTGGTTTTGACACTGAATTTACTTCTCTTTCTGTATTTCCTATTTTCGGTATTGACTTCACTGTTCTAGTCTCAAAGGCTCAAAAGGCATAACCCATTCTTAGACCCTCTCTTTCCCCCTCCTCCTGGGCCAGAAACCACATCCTGTGCCCTCAGCTCACTGCCTCAGGCCTGCCCTGTGAGCCTGGCCTCTGGGCTTCATCCTGGTTCTGAATTCCATTCCACACAGTAAGGAGCTAAGTCCTTAGACTGTCCTCATCTTATAACCCCCTGGCTCAAAGCCTCCCATGAGTCCTTCCTGCCCACAGAACAGAAATCAGCCTTCTCAGCCTGTTCCTTAAAGCCCTTCACGGTCATTCATACCAGTGACATGCTCCCTTCTCCAAACACTAGTCCTTTCACTCCTTCAAGGTCTGGCTCCAATATCTCTTCATACAAACTCAGGGAATAATATAGTTTCTTCCTTCTCAATGCTGTTACCTGCTGTTAGCACTTTTTAAAAAAATGATAGACTCCATTTTAGAGAAGTCTTAGGTTCAGAACAAAATTGAGAGTGAAGTAGAGTTCCCACTTACCCCTCCCGACCCAGCCTCCCCACCATCAACATTCTGCACCAGGAGTCACATTTGTTCCAATTGTTGAGCCAACATTGACACCTCATTACCAATCAGAGTCCCTAGTTTACATAGGGTTTGCTCTGTGTTGTACATTTTATGGGCTTTGACAAATGTATAATGACCTGCACTGCCCCCCATTTTAGTAGCATACAGAGTATTTTCGCTGCCCTAAAAATCTTCCATGCTCCACTTATTCATCCCTCTCTCTCCTCAAAGCTGCTAGCACTTTTCACTCATCTTACATGTCTGCTGCTGACACTTGGTTTTGAACACCCTTCACCTTAGTGTCCATTCACTACATCAATCTCTAAAAAATATAGATACATAGATTACATCTTTAAAATCTCAATTAAAGAGCAGTAATTATCTCCATGGATGGCCTGGGTTTTACACAAATTGGAAATTTTGAGGGGCACCCATACCACCAGCAAGTTTAGAAGCTGCTTTTGGAAGAGAACACTGGAAGTTGACAGCTCAGGGAGACATTCTTCAGCTTAGTACAGGTCAGTAAGTATTTGGTGAAATTAGAGGTGATTTTGCAATGTAATTTTTGTGTGTTCTCCTTTCTAATCCATAGATTTAAAAATCTATGCTTCCTTAAAAGCTTCCCACTAAATTGAGCCACAGAGACAGAATTGGGCCTTGGAAAACTGAGAGACAGAGACAGAATTGGGCCTTGGAAAAAAATGCTTCAGTGAATCCTTTAAAGCAATTTCCATTTATAATGTGAATACCACCTTTTAATTGGTTTTCTAAATTCAGACTTTTTCAAGATGCTATTGAATTATAAAAAACAAGTGAGTAGATTCCAAACAGGTTAGCACAATGTGATACCACTTCAAAGAGCTAAACAAAACAGTTTGCAGACTTCTAAAGTTGTTTAAACAGCACTGTCCACAAGTGTCTGAACGTTCCCCAAATCTGCAGTCACTAGGGAAATGAACGTGAATGGTAACAAGAAGGACTATAGAAAAGGAAGGCGCTACCCCAGAGTAAGATATTACAATTTCTCCTAAAAGGTGTGAGGTATGTTTGTCTTAGAGTTGCCCACGGCAATGAAGGGAACTGGGCCACTTCCGGAACAAAATCCTGTTTTGGTCGAGCCTGCTTCTCCCCATCCTCTGGCTGAGCCCTTTGGTCTGGGCTGCAATTGTGGGCAGACAGCATACAGGGTACAGGTGCTCGGGTTGCATTGACTCTGGAATGTCAGCTGCAGTTTCTCCCCTTAGATGCAGACTAATCATGACTCTAAGCTGAATGATGATATTTTGATTTAACCACATTTTATTCTAAGTGAAAGTCAGCAAAGATTTACTAAGCGTCTTGTCTGGAGCAGCGCTTTAGAGATATTGATGGCAGGGACAGAAAGCTCACTCCCCAACTGCCCGGCATGGTTACAGACTCAGGTCGTCCTCACAGCAATGTCAGGGCATATGGGCTCGAAACATTGCACGCTCCCTTGGTCTACATGTGGACTCTCCTCTCTTATGCCCAATGGCCCCCATACTGGGCCAAGGATTTGAGAAAACAAAACTACACTAATGTGTTCCATATTTTGTCTCTCTTCTTCCGTTATCAGTTTAATGAAGTGTTTTTGGAACATAAAGTTATGAACATCTTTGGGGCATGGCATCAAGGAATGACAGCCCGGTTGAGAAGGAATCAGCACCTACCCTTCTCTGACCCCTTCCTTCCTGGGGTTATTGCCAGTGTCCCTCTCCCCCACCACCCATCTTCGTGTACTCTTTGCACCAGGCTCTGAGGAGCCCCCAGAAGCCCAGCCCATGCTGACTGACAGGATAACATTATTTTTCCTCTCTCTTTACTAGCAGATGAGGCAAAGGTGGAATTTTTTCATGAGGAATATTTACTGTAGGTTCCAGGGTAAAATTAAAAGAATGGAAAACTGAAGACACTTCAAGAAAATGGACAGGTATTTTATGCAAAGGTTTTGTGTTTGTTTAATTTAGTTCCCATCTGCCCCTTAAGCACTTTTTTTCTGATTTCTTTAAGTAAGTGAACAGTTTTTTGTTTTCTTTTTAAAATTTATGTCTGTTTCATTTATTTTTGTGTTTATAAGAGGCAGTTGAGTTCCATGGCCGAGACCCAATTCTATAGTTGCACTGACCAGATGATCAGAATAAGACCTGATTGCGTCTTAGGTCACAATGACCTTGAGCCAGTCCCTAACTGCTCTTAGCTTCAGTGTTCTTATCTGGCAAGGGTTAGGGAGTATAATAGTTCTGCCCCTTTCAGAGTGTCCTTAAGATGATGATATAAGAAAGACTATAACGCGGGCTAGCCAAGTGGTGCGGTGGTTAAGCTCTGGCTTGGGAAGCCAGCGGCCCCGGTTCGGGTCCCACATATGAGGGCCACTGACACTGCCCTCAAAAAAAAAAAAAAAAAAAAAGAAAGACTATAAAGCAATTAGCAGATATCTGACACACAGTAAGCCTAAATAAACGTCAGCCTTGAGGATGTGGTGTTGTTGATTGTAGAAATGATGAATGAACACTAGGGATGGAAACCTGCTGCACAAACAGAAAACCAAAGAATATAAAACACAAAATAAAACTCAGCTACTTTCTAAAAATCAGGTTTATTTTTCCCCCTCTTATCCTAAAACTTGATAATGTAACAGAGTCAAGAATATTTCACTTCCTGTTCCTCTTGTCTTTTTTCCAATTACTTTCATGTTTTAAGAAATCAGCTTCAAGAATTTATTTATTCATTTATTCATTCTACACTGAGTCAGACACTGAACTATGTGCCTGGGATGTAAGTGCGTATTTTACTCCTGAGGAACTTGCTTCTTCCTCATGGAATGGAACAGGTGAGACTCTTATCCCAATGGGACATGAGGGAAATATTTCAGTTAATTCTATGGAAGATGCATAAGAACTGCAAATTGAGGTAAGACCAAGTTGTTAACTTCAGTAAACTGGTGTGGATTTTTAGGGACAGCAGTAATGGTGCATGTACTAGACCAAAAACACTGCATTTATGGGGTTTTTTTTCCTTTTCATTTTGAAATAATTTCAGACACATAAAATGTTGCAAAAAATAGTATGGAGAATTCCTGTATACCCTTCACCCGGATGGATGTTAACATCTTACATAACCAAGAGTGCCGTTAATGAAGATCAGAAAATGAACACCGATACGATATTGTTATAGAATCGATAGATGTTACCCCCATTGCCCAGTCGTCTCCTTTTTGTCTCCTTTCTGGTGCAGGATCACATGTTGCATTTGGTTGTCATGTCTGCTTACTCTCCTGTAACCTGGACGAGTTTCTCAGTCTTTAGACGTTTCTCTGGATCTTTACACTTTTGATGAAGAACACAGACTAGTTATGTTGTAGAATGGCTCTCAGGGTTTGTTTCCTAATGATTGGATTCAGATTATGCTTTTTTCAGTCAGAATAGATTATTGATTCTGTGTCCATTTTAGCACATTGTATCGGAAGACATGTGATGCTGATTTACTGGTGTTAACTGATCTCTTGGTTATAGTGGTATCAGCTTTCTCCACTGTAAAGTTACTGTTTTTCCCTTTGTTCTTAATAAGTATTTTGTGGGAAGGTACATGGATACTATGTAAGCATCCTGTTTCTCACCATACTCTTGCTTATTCATTTTAGCACCCATTGGTGATTCTTACCTGAGCAGTTACTACTGCAGTATTTGCCACTTGGTGATATTTTTCATTTTTGTCATTCCTTTTTCATTCCTCTACATTTATTAGCTGAAATTCTACTGTAAGGGATAGCTTATTCTCGTCTTTCTATCTACCTGTCATCTATCTTTCATCTGTCTTCCTGCATGAACTCATAGGTTCTTATTCTATGGATTACAATCTATTATTATCACTATTTACACACACAAAAAGTTATTTTTAAAAAACTATTTGGAAGAGGGATCATTACTAAAGCGAAGAATCTTCTTACTGACTGTCAATCCCAAGGGCACGGGCACTTTGCCTGGTGTGGTAGTGTGCTGTGGCACAGCCTTACTGTGCTGCTTCCTGCGCAACTGATGTGCCTCGGCTCCTGACCCATGAGAAGTTGTCATCTTAGTTCCTGCCAGCCTCCCTCAACCAGTTTCCATCTTACGATTTACTCTTGTACAAAGGGTCAGGTAACTGATGTGTCAAACTTGTCTGCTAGCTTAATTGGCATGGATGACAAAGGCAGATGAGAGGACTTAGAACCCAGGTTCATTGCAGGAATTGATAGGTGATGAGTCAGACCTCAAATTTGCACATCCTGTCTGAGCTTTGGGTAGGTGTTGTGGTTCCTGAAACCAAGACTTCTATAACACGAGTTTTTTGCTGTTATTCATTTTGAATTTTTTTCGTATCCTCTATGGCTCATTGTAATGTTTTGCTGATAATCATACATTTGCTAATGTCTAAAAACAGGATACCAGGGTCACTGCTGTGAAGTGAACAAACACAATGCTTCTGGAAGCTGCTGACCTGGTGGATTCACATGTTCACAGTCAAGCAGTTTTCACTGAAAAATCTCCTTTAATGTGTTCTAAAGATCATCTCTATCTAGTTTTATTTTTTGTTTGTTTTTTTGGGTTTTTTTTTGAGAGCAGTGTTACTGGCCCTCACATGTGGGACCGAACCAGGGCCGCTGGCTTCCCAAGCCAGCGCTTAACCACAGCGCCACTCGGCCGGCCCTCTAGTTATATTTTTAATAGTCATTTAGTATTTCTGTATTTTAACATCTTAGTAGCAAGATACTATGTATTCTGAGTGGCTACAGAGTAGGGCATTTGAAACAGTCTTTGTACGTCACAGTATATGGTAAACATCATCAGTATTCTCCATTTTAGTGTTTTTTTTTGTCGTAGGGATAGAGGAAAGGGTATAAACCACATAATTAAATTGTTATCATGATAATCGGGCACAGCATTATTAAAAGTAGCAAATTGGGTAGAGGAAATGGCATGGTATCATTAACAGCTTCATACCAAACAAGAAGGCAGTCTGCCCTACGTACTCTTTTCATGCTGTGGCCTGTGGTTGGAAACCTACCCCACTGGGCAGCTTTTTTAGTCAGGTGGACCCTGCTTACCATGTACAGATCATCATGTATATAGATAGTCCAGTCAACTGAAGGGTCAGACTTTTGGGGACAACATCTATCTGAGCCCATTGATGAAGTATATCAAAATGCCACAGACTGGGTAGCTTATAAACAACAGAAATCTATTTCTCACAGTTCTGGAGGCTGGGAAGTCCAAGATCAACACAAAAGCCTGGTCATGTTTGGGCAAGGGTCCTCTTCCTGGTTCATAGCTGGTGCCTTCTCTCTGTGTCCTCACATGATGGAAGGTCCTAGGGATCTCTGTGGGTTCTCTTCTGTCACACTAATCCCATTCATGAGGGCTCTACCCTCATGACTTAAGTGCCTCCCAAAGGCCCACTACCTGATACCATCATCTTGGAGGGTTAAGATTTCAACATATGAATATTGGAGGGACACAAACATTCAGACTACAACAACATCTGACTGGTAAAGCTTTCATTCTTCACTCTCAAAGGTATAAGTGGTTCCTGCGTGTGATCAGTGAACATTTCCATCAGGCAGCAGTGATTGTGCATGGCTAAAGGGTCCTTTCCTGCTGCTGAGGGACGTAGATAAATTCAAGTCCTTGTATCACATATATTTCCTGAGATACATGTGATAACATATGAAAAAGGGGGGAAAAGAGACCATGAGAAAAATCATTAACGTTGGTAAATAAGAGAAATTCAGCTGCATAAATATAAGGATCTAACTGGCTTTATTGAATGATTCATGAATCCGGGAGCATCTCATCTAGCAACTAGAAAGAAGCTCAGAGGAGCTGTACAAAAGGGAAGGCATTATAAGGCAGAAGGGGGAAGTGATAAGGAAAGAGCAGATTACCTCATCTTCCTTTGGGGGATAGAAAGGGCCTATGTGACTGATGACCTCTATGTTGCTGACCACAAAATTCCAGATTGACTGGTTAAGACTCCTGGTACAATGGAAGGAGCAATTAGGGTAGGTATTTAGTCATGGTTTGCTAATGTAGGGCTTCAAAATTGAGTCTTTTTTGGGTCTGTTGTGTCTTTTTAACACAATGAAACTAGAAAATTTTGATTTTTATCTGCTATGATTTTAAAAATTCATGGTTCCCATGGAATTTCATGGAACAATTCCTTGGTTTTAGGGCTAGCAGTAGAAAAAATAAATTGCCAGGAATTAACTTATTCAGAGTTGACAAAACATGAATCTGGAGTTACCTAAATCAGGTTTCTAACTGAATATTGAATGATAAACTTTGTTAGGTTCTTTAAATCCTGTTTTTGGAAGGCAAGTGTGCTTAAGAATGAAGCTTTAGCCTTTAAGATCAAAGAGGTAAATACTTCTGAAGGCAAAATTGACTCCTGAAGTAAGAGACATTTTTGAGACAATTAAAGAAACTAACATGCTGTTTAAGATCTGGGTCATTTACCTGATAACGGGATCTGCATCCTAATACCTCAGACCTGACCTTGGAGAGACCATTTAGGGTAGTTCTTTGTTGTTCCCTAGCATGGAGTGTTTGTAATGCTGAGGCAGTAGTAGGTCAAATGCTCACCTGCAGTCTGCCCTTTATCTTAATGAAAACTATTAGTTTCAAATCATTCAGAAAAAAGATGATTGAAATATAAGGACAAAAGAAAAAATTTGAACCTCTTATAACAGATAAGAATATCATCCCCTGTCCAGCCTTTTAGAAGAGTCCAGGTTTATAGTCCAGTGAGAACTGCCTGTATTAAATCTGGTGTGTCCTATTCCTAATTCATGTCCATAGCATAAGGAGAATGAGAAACTAATGTCAGTTGATCTAATTAGGGATTAATAGTCTCTGTTATCTAATTCTCTGGATGTTTTTTGTTTGTTTAGCTATCTATTTTTATAGTTGCTTAAATAGAAAGAATGTAGTGGGAAGATGTGGGGAAAGGAGAGAATTATTTATGCAAACTGGTGTGGCAAGTGCTATTTTCCTAAAATAATGAAAACAATAATATTTCTGTTCTTTTGACAATTTGTGAACTAGTATTTGTGGATAGGAGATATATAATTGGTATGGCATTATTTTGAAAATTCACAAATCATGTCATAGTTTTTTCTTACCAGATTAGAAAACGGCTTGTTATTTTTATTATTTGTAAAACATTTCAGTACGTTTATTTGTGAGTATATGTGCATCTAAGTAAAGGGTTAAAAATATCCTATTTTCAGCCATGAAAAAGATATTAGTTGAGCTAATGATTATTTCTTAAACCATACCTGTGTCCTTTATATCAAAATAGAAAGTAAATTCCAATCTGAACAAAAGAGTGATTTTCTGCATTTCAGTATGATGCTATGCTAAAACCTAAACTGAAATCTAAATTGAGTTTATCTTCACCTTTGGGAAACATTTGCAGTGACAAAAGAAAGTTATGTAAAAAATGTAGTCTGGTATGTCTTAGAAACAGTCTCCTATTGTTCTGAATAAAATAGTTTTAGATTATTGTTTGCTCAACAGTTATTTCTTTTTTAGACAAAACTTGAGTCGACTCTTGGTTTTCATTTATTAGAATAATGCATAACCACATGCTTGAAATATTCTTTTAGGCTAAAGAATGTAACTCACCGGGAAAACAACTAATTCAGCATATCAGATGTAAAAACTCCAAGCTCGGAAGCAAGTTATTGTGAAGTTTTCAAACAGACTATATTTTAGAAATGGGGATGAGGAGAAATTAACTTAGAATGTTACAATTTAGTTATTTAGATACCAAAAGTGCTGTTTATCCCTTGCAGTCATTTGATATAAATTTATATCCCAAACTTTCAAAGTTTGTGCAAACTCCTCACATGCTTTAACTGTGGCAAGCATCCTCCCAGGCACATCCTCCCCCAAACCCATGCAGGGGAGTCAGCTGGACCCCTGCTTCCTTGTAAGATCCAGGGCCACAGCGGTGGCTGGAATGTCATCTCTTTCCGTGGGACACCCTGTTCAGGCTCTAGAGTCCAGTTTCAGAAATGTGTGTGTGAGATTGGCACAGCATAGGGCTCAGCATAGAGGAATCTAATTCTACCTTCTCTTCTCATGAGCTAAAACAGGCCATTTACATTCTCTGCTGAGTTATTTCACTTTATTTTTCATCTGTTCAATGGGAATAATCCTGTGTCATTATGAGGGAAAGAGCAGGTAGTGCCTATGAAAGGTTTTTATTTTTATTTTTTATTTTATTGGGGAATTGGGGGAGGGGAACAGCATTGAGGAAACAGGGAAGGGGAACAGACAAGTTGCTGACCTTTGGTTCTTTAGTCTAGTTGAGGAGGACATTGCTTCACTGGCCCCTGTTGGTATCATCATTGCGCTCTTCTCGGGTGAGGCAGATCGGTCGCGGGTCTCTGGACGGCTGCTCACAGCAGCTCTTGGCAGCTCACGCTGGCTGCCAGCCGCTCCTGTTGCCTATGGCAGCCCACTGCAGCAGGGGCTGCAGCTATGCCATCCCAAGGACTCACAGCAACCCAGCTCCAGGTGGAACTGTTGTTCACCATCTTAGCTGTAGAGGGCAGTGTCACTGGCCCTCATATGTGGGATCCAAACCGGAGCCGCTGATGTCCCAAGCTATCTCTTAACCAACGTGCCACTCTGTTAGCCCTGAAAGTGTTTTTTTTTGACAATTTTAGAATAAGATGTTGCTATGGCCAAGTGTGCATGCTGTGTAGTATGCCTGCCTCTGGCCAGGACGAGTAAAACATGATTGAGTTTCTTTCTCAGAGGTGGCTACTAAATGTTCAGAGCTGACGCGGTGGCCGGGAGCAGAGAATTCTGTGAAAAATACGTGGGGACTTTTTATTCTCCAAGACACACAGCCAAATGTCCTGTTCCTCATAGGGATAGGAGATGGTTAAAGATATGAATATTTTGAAAACTTCCCCATAGAACAATGGACACCAAATATTTTTGATCACATATCATGTGTGTGAAATATAAGCATGCTAACATATGTACTTATTTATACATTATGTTCATAGGTAAATATCAGTGTTATGTACATTTTACAGCACATCTAAAAAGTGAACATGGTGATGTTAAATTTTTAAAATAATTTTATCGAAGGGCCTGGCCTGGTAGACTTAACCTGAAAAATGGCCCATGGGATAGATCTGTGATTCAAATGTGTACACAGACTTCAGCTTCCACCAAAAGAAAACTATGTTTCCATATTTTAATTTGGCCTTTTTCTTAAATTCAAACCTAACATTACTCCTCAAATTTATTCTGGGAGCTTGACTAAAACATTTTCTTTGATCAATGAAAGCTATACTGATTTTTTAATTGGATGCTGTCCAATTGCATCATCCAAATTCCAAATTCTGTCAAGTAATAATGTGGTTGTGATTGTTTGATCTTAATAAAGAGTAATTATTATACTGACAAATTTGAGCCAAGTCAAATTTGAAGAAAACTTGTGTTATTTTAAATATAATGTCAGTGGATCTTATAAGCAGTACTTATTTGGAGTTTTGATTTTGTATAATTCAGAATAAAAGGTATTTTGTCCAAAATAAATAACCAAATAACTAACTAACTAAATAAATAAATACAGTTTTAACAGATGGGTTCAAAGCCCATTTATAAATGGGCTCAAAACTCTCCAGAAAGATTTCTAATAAGCTAGGATATTCTATTTCCAAGTGTTTGGGTGTGTTGATATAAGAGTTTTCATAGGTGACAAAGTTACATTGTTTTTGGCCACAAGATCACAAAACAGTGGAAACATTTCCAAACATCTGTTTTAAGAATCCTCTCTTTTCAAAGCTCTAGTTCCCCTTGAAAAACGGTTATTTTCTTAGTGGATGCTAAGTCTCACCTTTACTTTGAAAGGAAGCTTAAGGTGTGTTTATTTCTTTGCTACTAAAGAGCACACTACTGACAGGCATCTCTAACCCCTGCAAAGGTCCACGAATTTGGAACATTTGTCCTTTTTTGCAAAGGAAAAGCACATGACTCATCTTTTAAATTCCACAAATTTTGACAGTACTTGGGCTCTGCTTCCCTCTTAACCACACAGAGTAACTGTTTGTTTTTTTCTTTTTAAATTTATTTTTAATTATAGTTGACATACAACCTGCACTATTATATTAGTTTCAGTTGTACAGCATAGTTATCCAACATTTATATACCTTACAAAGCCATCGCCACAGTAAGTCTAGTAACCATCTGTCACCGTACATAGTTATATTATTGACTGCATTCCCTATGCTGTGTATTATATCCCTGTGATTTATTTTGTAACTGGAAGTATGTACTTCTTAGTCCCCTTCCCATTCTCTGCCCACCCTCCACCCTAGCTCTTTGAATATATGGAATAATTTACCAGAAGCAGAAAAATGTTAGAATCATCTCCACTTAGATGCTACCATAAAACAAAAATCCCAGGTTGTGTAGTTTGTTCTAAACCTTGAGTCTTCAGATATTGATCAGTATTTTCTATGTATCTACCAACAGTATTTGCTGACAAAGGAATTCATTTGAACTTGGTGCCATATTGGCTTTCATGTACTTTTGGCCATTTTTTCCTTGGTGGGAATCACAAGTACCATGTGGCTTTTAATCTTTTGCTTTAACCTAGAAAGAAGCTACTGTTCATTAATCATTAAATTAGTAAAATTTTGTAGAGCGCTGGATTTTGTAGTTGAGTATTACATGATATTAAACATCATTGAAAAACTGTAGATGTTTGTGGAGTGTTTAGTTTTTCAATGACTTGCCCATTTGCCAGCTCCATACTGTCATCAACTAATATCTCAAGGCACAGCATACACTTAACTGATATGTAAGTGGATATCTGATAGCCAAAATGGATGGGAGCCCACATTTTAAATAGTCTTCACAATAACTCCAGTTGTTTCTCAACTGTTCTTGTCATCCGAGTAAATCATCAGCGCTCTGACCTGGGAATATGGTCAATAGAGGAACCCAGCAGGCGCTCAGCTCTCTGTTAGTTCGGCCATGTCCCTGTTCACTGGTGCTTGTGTTTTTAGCATTAGCTTCAGTTGGTGGTTTCTTTTCAGGCATCCTTTAAACACGTGTCTGTTCTGTGAGTGTTAATTAAAACCAGATGTTAACCCCAGATGGTATGTTCTGTAAATCCACTCAACGGGGCACATGTAACCTGCAGTCCATTGCGATGGCATGGACAAAGGCATGATGCTCCCACTGCCACCCCTTCAGATTATGGGGCTCCTACTCGTTCTTCAGGTTATTTCTCTTACAATACACAGCTCATGACTTTAACATATGGACTGATGATGCCATGTGTCAAACTGTATAATAAATTTTGCCAGGGTTAATTTTCTTTGATATAAAATAAACAGCAGTAGAAATTCTCTCATCTCCTTTCTAGCGAGCATGTACCCTGTATTGGGGACCATTGCCATAGATTTATGTGATGCGCCTCCTGAGTTAGACAGTTCTTGAGTGCTTTAATTTTTCCCTTTATCATTATTATGAAAATAATATCTGGGGGGCTTCACGCCCACCCCCGATCCCCATACATGCTCCTCCAGCTTTTATGTGCTTTCTGTAAGTTTCATATACAAATTATGAACGTATAGCCTTTCTCAAAGCCATAAATGGGAGCGTATTGAACACATCTAGCTTTTTCACTTCATACTATTTCTTAGAGAAGTTTCCGTATCAAGACACAAATATACATTCCAGTAACGTCCATTGATATTTAACCTTTCATTTCTGTGTAATAGGTTTATACTGTTGTTTATGAATTTGTCAGTTACAGGTATTATAGGTGGACTTTTCTGCTGTGATAAATGATTCTATAGCTCCCCTACACCTTTTCATTTCTTATTCCTCTTTTTGGTTAAAATAATACACAGTTTGTGGTTAAAGTAATAGTCAATATTCACCTTACTGTGTGTCAGTGATTTTAGGTACTTTCTGAAGTACTGAATATGGTAATTTAGTATGGTGTGATATTAAACAATCACTGAAAAATTTATAGGTTTGTTGCAGTCATTCTTTCATGTTAGAAGCTTTCCTCGGGTGTCTGGTGGTTTGTTGTTATCCATTCAAATTCCAGAATGAACCACTGGAGAGCAGAATGAACATCCTGGGAACCTGGAGTGGAGATGGTTGTTGATGCGGAGGGCTTTCACTGGAGGGTGGGAGGGGACCAGGCCAGCCCTCTGTCATTGCCCACTGCTGGAGTTTTTTCTGGGGCCTTTTCTCCTGAGAGGAATCCTGCAGTGTCCCCTTCAGGGAGTGGCTACAGGCTGCAGCTGTGACTGCAGCAGAGCAGAGGTAGGGGCTGAGGCCCTGGGGTGAGAGTGGAGATTTCCAGGCCTCCTTGCCCAGTCCAGCCCTGCTCTGTGTCTGGTGGTTTTAACTCCTAAGCCTCCTGGGTTCAGTTCCCCAAAGAATCAATCCCTTGTCTTCCGTGGGGTGTGGTGGTTGACCACAGGCAATGCGCTTTCTGCTCTGTGAACTCCAGGCACTTGTTCTGCAGCAGTGGCAGCAAATTGGCCTCAGCATTTAGGTGACAGCTTTCTCTCCTCTTCTGTCACTTAACAAGCCTCCATTTTTTTCTTCTTTTAAAACTGGTTTTAAATTTCCCCTTTTCTGTTGTCTGCTAATTTCCTTTATTGTCATTTTAACTGGGTTTCTGGAAGGGAAGGAGACAAAAATGTATGGTCCATTCATCACTTAAAATGGGAATCCAGGAAAGCTATATAAACTGCCTAATGGTAACCTTCCTCATATTGTTCTTTCTTGTGCAGTGAAACAAGCTGCCTCTCTGTCCTGTTCCTGGAAAGAAAAACAAAAGTCCAACCCTAACTGAATCAGGAATTCAGTGCTTCCCTTCTGGAATCTTAATATAGGTCCGAACTATGAAGTTTGCTGAAGACATCATTTTAGTTTAAATACTGAACTATACGAGCCCATTCACATCTCCATCATGTTGTAGGTTTTATTGATCGTGTTTGAGTAATTGCTTTTCTAAATGCATGGTCGTCTCTCATCACTTTTTCAGCAGATGAGGTCCTCTCTGTTTGTGCCAGTGAGACAGCTGTCTTACATAGCAACTGCTCCCCATCTCCTCCATAGCCAGCCAGGACCCCTCCCAGACAGGTGTGGGAGTTTGGACCTCCAGCCAGAATTACTGTCAATGTGGCATGTTCCAGTACCTTCTGGGAGATTCTGTCTCACAATCCACTTGGGGCACTGTACTTTTAGGGTGTCCTCATTGCTGAATGGATATAGAGAGATATCAGGAAGTCTTAAAATATTTTGGCGTGTTAGATATCTGACTACAAAAAGTAAAATATGTTCATTTAAAACTCTCAAGATCTGTATCTTGCAGAGTTGTGTCATTGCTAGAATTCATGCCCTCTCCCCAGATCAAAGACATTTATATTCATTTGACCTACACTAAGTATATGAGTGTTGTATTTAGATGTCTTTAACCCAAGGTGTTAGAAGCCTAACTCCCACTAGCCTAAAAGGTTGGTTGGTTTGTGTATCTGGGAAGAATGGCAGTGGGTAGGCTGGTCTCAAGATGCACTGGGACCAGAGAATCAAATAACATCATTTCCACATGTCCGATCCCTCTTATCCTGACTTTGCTGTCTCAAGCTCGATGCCCATTGGAGGAGGCTGAAGACATGGCTACAGGCAGCTGCAGGCTCAGCATCTCACTTTAGCATCCCTCCCATGTCTATGTGTCGATTTCAATGAAGGACCAAGATCACACAATGTCCTTGATTATAATGTTGGAGCTATGGCTTCTTATCCTCACAATGTCTCTGCCCTCCTAGAGGTGCATTCCCATTGCTGCTCAGCACCAAAGGACTGAATCCAGGCTGGATGCCAGATCGCCCAGTTTTTCAAAGAAGCCTGAAATCCAAATCTGTATGTAAATTTCCTCAAGTCTGAAAAAAATTGGTAATTAATTCAAGCATTTTCTAAATCACTGTCTGGGCCAAACAATACATCATTTGCAATCTCATCTTCTCGAACTCATTTGGAAAACTGTAAAGCAAGATCAAGAGAGCTGGAGTGATGTGCTTAAGGATAGGCAGTGATGAAGTGGCAGGACCGGGCTTTGTCATAGGTCTCCTGACTCCAAGCCTCGGGGACTTATGAGTGGACCACTTTCATATTTAAATCTTGTTTCTCTTGGCAAAAATTTTCCCGAATTTTTAAAAGCTTGTACTACTCTGTTATAGTAAATTTTTAGCTGTATTTCAAGTTTCACGTCAGATTCTTTGGTTCATGGAAGGTAAAATTTATACGTGACTTCATTCTTTTGGGTGAAGTTGGCAGTGGGCCAGCCAGTGAGGAACACCCTTCAGAAGTCTGATTGAGCTTACAGATACCACGTTGACAGATGGTCCACGATAGGGTTTGTGTCTGTGTCATAAATTAAGTAAGATTCCAAGCAAGAGTTTAAATATTTCTGATGGCATTTTAATTGTAGTCAAGTAGCCATTAATCATAAGATTGACTTAATGATCCTTGTTCAACAGGAAAATTCCCTGAAGTGTAATAATTTGGGCTTTTGGTTTAATAGATGCTGGAATGACAGACCGTTGAGCTTTAATTCATTTCACATCTCTGCTTTGCTATCAGAACAGTTTTATTTGCCTCGTCAAAATAAAGCATTTATTTTCTAGACATTTGAAGTTAGCTCACATTTCAAAAGAAGGCTTTAATTAAAATGTACTTGTATCTTTGATTTTGTCTTATCTGCAAATAGAAAGATATTAACTTCTGAAAAATGATCTTAGAAAATGAATAGTGATGGAGCAGCTGTAGAAAATTGAGCTCTTGCCTGAAGACAGGTAAAAATACATTTCACAAACAACAACTGCCTATTTTTCCTACATGTATAATTGACTCTAATTTGCTCTGCCTGCCCCTTTGAAACCTCAGAACTTTCAAATTGCTATTCGATATGCAGTGTAAGTTATAATGAGAACCACACCATTCCAAGTCTGGGCCTTGTGCTTTAGTCATATTGAGACTTCAGTTTTTTAAATTCCTAATTATTTCAACCTCTATTCATTACAAGGTTATACATTTGCAAATGATAGCAGATGTTCCAGTCAATTTTTTAAAAACATCGAATAAGAAATTACAAATATGGAAAATGGCACAATAGACAGACACTGTGCTAACTGCCTCACAGGATCACACCAAAATTACAAGGAAATTATACAGCATTCAACCCTGGAGGTCCCCAGAACACTAGATGAACAGAACCACTAACCGAAGAACTTTAAGAGGAGGGTGTGTCGGGTCTGGTAGGACGGGCGGAGACGAGAGAGGGCGAACCCCGTGAGGGAGATCCCAGCTGTGAGGAGGCTTCTCTGGTTGGGGGAGACATCCTCCGGCCACACACCAAGCTCACCAGCCCATAGTTCCTTTGCCAGGAAAAGAAGTTCTAAGATAGCCGGCAGTAAATTAGTGAGGACTCTCTTTGCTCAGCTCAGTGAGTCTGAGAGTGGCTGGAGAATCACTGGGGCCGGCGCCCAGGCTTGCTCGCCAGTGAGCACTTACCTGGTTCCTGGTGGAGGGAGTGGCTGTGTGAGCCGGACCCGGGAGCCTGCGGGGACGGTCTCAACTGAGCACCTTTGGAGCAAAGGCTGGAGGTTTTGGGACTGTTGTTCCCGTGGTGTGGAGCCTGCATGCAAGTGGTGTAGGGAGGGCGCCATTTTGTTGGGCATGGGCCCTCCCACGGATGATCAGGTCCGAGACCTCATTGGTCTGGTGGAATTGGTGCAGAAATGCGTGCATGCATGTGTGCGTGCGCCTGCGGCCTTGGATCCCCACCCTCCTTCCGTCTTATACTACGTTCCCAGGGAAACGCTGGGCGGGTCCCCTCCTGCTCCAACAGGCTGCTCACTGAGAAGCAGGAGTGTGTAAGCCGCCTCGGTCCCCGCTCTCCGCACTGCGCTTGCAGAGTCGTCAGGCTGGTGATTGGTTGTTGGGCTGCTCGGCCTGATCTGCAAGCGGCTGATTGGGACAGGCTGAGACTGGTAGTTTTCCTGGGAGTGTTGGGCCGTGAGCTGTGTGCCTGCATGATCCAGCCAGGGCTCTCCTGGTGATCTATCTAATACATCAAAGCAATCCCAGAGCGACAGCCAGAATGGGGAAACAAAGAAACATGTCACAAGTAAAAGATCAGAAGAATCCTCTAGAAATGGAAATAAATGAAACAGAGGGAGCCAATCTTTCAGAGACACAGTTTAGAACACTGATGACAAGAATGTTTAAGGAACTTAGCGAGGACATAAAGAAGGATAGGGAAACCATAAAAAACAACCTGTTAGAATTAAAGAATACAATAACTGAAATGAAGAACACACTCGAAGGAATCACCAGTAGAGTAGATGAAGCAGAGGAGCGGATCAGCGAATTGGAAGGTACAATAGCAGAAATCGCCCAGTTGGCACAACAAAAAGACCAAAGAATAGAAAACAATGTAAAGAGTTTAAGAGCCCTATGGGACAAGGTGAAACGCAACCATCTTCGAATCACAGGAATACCAGAAGGAGAAGAGAAGAAGCAAGGGGTCGAAAATGTATTTGAAAAAATAATGACTGAAAACTTCCCTATCCTGGTGAAGGAAATCAACATACATGCCCAGGAAGTGCAGAGGGTTCCAAACAAGCTGAACCCAAACAGGTCCACACCAAGACACATCATAGTTAAAATGGCAAAGGTTAAAGACAGAGACAGAATCCTAGAGGCTGCAAGAGAAAGACAGCAGGTTACATACAAAGGAACTCCTGTTAGACTAACAGCTGACTTGTGTACAGAAACTCAGCAGGCCAGAAGGGAGTGGCAGGAGATATTCAAAGTGACACAAAATAAAGGCCTACAACCAAGACTGCTCTACCCAGCACGGCTATCACTTAAAATTGAAGGAGAAATAAAGAGCTTCTCAGAAAAGAATAAGCTTAAGGAATTCATTACCACCAAGCCAGCATTGCAAGAAATGTTAAAAGGCCTTTTTTAAACAAAAGAAGGGTAAACAAGCTAACCCAGGGAGACCAGAAATACAAATAACAAAATGGCAATACATATGCACCTATCAATGATCATTTTAAATGTGAATGGGCTAAATGCTCCAATCAAAAGACAGAGAGTGGCTGAGTGGATAAGAACATAGGGACACATGTACATGCTGTTTACAGATGGAATAAGATATTTCATGCAAATGGAAATGAGAAAAAAAAAGCTGGAGTACCAATACTTATTTTGGACAAAACAGACTTTAAAATGACTACAATAAAAGACAAAGAAGGGCACTATAACCCTAATAAACATCTACGCACCCAACATAGGAACTCCTAATTACATATAACAGATTTTGACAGACATAAAGACAGAGATCAACAGTAACACTATCATAGTAGGGGACTTCAACACCCCTTTGTCACCAATGGACAGACCCTTTAGACAGAAAATCAACATAGAAAGAGGGGCCTTAAATGATACTTTAGACCAGCTGGACTTCGTTGATATTTTTAGAGCATTTCACCCTGAAAAAACAGAATATACATTCTTCTCAAGTACACATGGGACATTTTCCAAGATAGACCATGTTATGCCACAAAACAAGTCTCAGTAAAACAAGTCTCTTACATTTACACAGTAAATGTAAGAAGGTTGAAGTCATATCAAGCAGATACAAAGGAAAAACTGATGGTTGCTGGCTGGGAGGGAGTAGGGAAGAGGGACATGGGGAAGGTTTTGGACAGTGTAGGTGGGACTACAATATTGCCGCAGGGATATGGGGGCAGTTCTGGGAATGTAATTGATAATGTTGTGAAGAGACTATTATGTTGCGTGAAATAAGTCAGTCGGAGAAGGATAAGTACCATGTGATCTCCCTTGTGTGTGGAGTCTGAAGAGCTGAGTGAACTATCAAAGTAAACAGACTCGTAGATGTAGAGGAAAAACTGAGGGTTGCTAGTTGGGAGGGAGGTGGGGATGGGAGGAAGGGGAAGGGATTAGACAGCATAAATAGACAACTACAATATTGCCACAAGGATATGAAACACAGTTCGGGGAACATAATAATGTAAAAATTTTGTGGCGTGTCAGATAGTCACATGTCTTGTTAGGGAGACTACTTCATGGATGGAGTAGAGGCTTGATCACTGCACTGTACACCTGAAGCTGATGTTGTATAGTATTGTATGCCAACTGTAACTGAATATATGGATGGTCACGGGATGTGGAGTATACTGTGGAGGGGAGTCGGGAGTTGTGATAGATATGTATGATATGGGGGGGGAATGGGGTGGCGAACTGGGGGAGGGCGGTTGTCACTTTGGGTGTAAAGAGTATAACTATTGCATTGTGTTGTACACCTGACACTAATAAAAAAAAATTTAAAAAAATTACAAATATGTATCTAATGCATGGTAAGAATCCACCAGGTTAGAAAAAACTTTAGTTAATCATCCCCCCATCCCACTCTTACTGCTGCAAACTTGCTAAAAAAGGAAGTAGAAAAAAGTCCGAGAAAATGGTTTCTTGATGATATTTGTTATTCTAAAGATATTGTGGTTGCTATCTCCAATAAAATAATGAACTTTAATATATAAATCAGCAGTGCTATCCCCATTTACAAACAAAGGTTTTTCAAGAATTGTTTAGAAGTCTGCTCCCAGGTATTCAGAAGGTGTGGTCATAGTTATTGCTCCCAATTTTGACAGTTCTGTGTATACCAGGCAGTCTGTCTATTCTGTTAAAGTTTCTTATTATAGCCTTTAAAGTTGTTAGTTTCTGATTCCTTCTCCTCAGGCCCCCACTCCCCACCCTCTCCCAAAGTAGTGCAGATGGCTCTGGAGAAGAGCATGGAGAGGGACATGTACAATCTTGAGGATGTTTTCTAGCTCTCACTCTAGAAAATATTTTCTTAGGAATGCACCAGAGGTCATTTTGTAGACCTCTAGGGAGAACCAGTCAAAGTTCTAATGCACATTTAAATGTCCTTTGTTGTTTGTGGGACAGTGAAAGATGTCAGAACCTCCAGCTGTGAGTCCATTTAATAGCTCTGGGAATACCTGCAACTTTCCTCTAGGAGGAGTAATTTTCATTTTCTGCTCTTTCACTTCTGGAAGCCAATGAACCCTAAGGCAGAAATGTTCAAAGTAAATGATTTGGTGGGAGGAATCCTATGCTTATGAACCGTGGAATCCACAAAGGAATTATGCCTTTTAGAGTGAGTCCAGTAAGTGGAAAGTATCTATTTTCAGGAACTGAGTAGAAGAAATATAGAGGGGGGAAAGAGATTTTTAACAGTAGTGGTGAATTATCTTTTTTTTTTTTTTTTTTTTTTTTTTGGTGAAGTCAGGATCCTTTCTTAGAAACCAGAAGCAATTGAAAAACTTGTAAAGTCTGGGAAATCTGGTATGACATGTGCATTATTTGATTTCCCTAAGAAATTCATTGACGTTAAAACAGCATCCGAAATAATAGTCATGTTGTGTTATGCATTACAGTTTTTAACCCATTTGTTCTTTACTGATCTTGAATCCTTTGTGTTTATCTTGTCCAGGTTTATCACCCACTTTATTTTTATTATTGAATTGTGTTTTAAAATATGCACTTATAGTGCACTTAAGTGGTAGGACTGTTGTTTGGGAGATAAAGTAATCCCTCTGCAGTCTGCATCTTGAGATTTTGAGGAGGGATAAATGGGCCTTTTAAGATAATTCCCACTTTTGTCATCTCCCATTTTGTCCCCTGCCTCATGGACCAGCTGCTATGAACAGCTCTGCCCACCAGCTCTCATTCAGCCTGTATACCCAGCAGCCACCCTGTGGCTTCCCGTGCTGGATACTTCCTACTTCATCTGAACATGTCATAATCTGTAGTGAACTGTCTATTCTAATCAGATTAAATATCTCAGTGTCTACTACATGTGAGAGTTTTCTTTTTGTTGTTGTTTTTTCAGTCCTTTTTGTCTATGCTTGGCAGAAGGAAAACCAATTATTAATTATGCATTAATCTGGGAATGTAGTATTTAGGTTGAATATATCTGAATTAAGTAAGCACCATTAATAATGCCTCACAATTTATGAAAATATTCTTTACTTAAATTGATATGAATTAGTGAAGTTTATTTTTTTAATGTCTTTTTTTTTTTTTTTTTTTTTGAGGGCAGTGTCACTGGCCCTCATATGTGGGATCCAAACCTGGACCGCTGGCTTCCCAAGCCAGCACTTAACCACCGCGCCACTCAGCCGGCCCCTTTTAATGTCTCTTTGAGAAATGTCTTTGTGGGTAAACCTCTGTATGTTTTAATTTCAGAACCATTTTTTTGCTGGTTCTTACTTATTTATACCTTGTCCAATATTTATTATGCCCATTTTTGCTTTTTAATTGCAAACCCGGTTTTTTTGCCAGTGTGAATTCAGTGTTACATCTGCAGGGATGACATTCTTTGCAGTCAGCAGACCTAACGTTCAACCCCCCCCCCCACACACACACACACACACACCCCTCTCCTATGTTTTCCAGTATTGGAAATAACTTGAATGGAATAGAAATTTAAATATTTTGCTGAAGACATGAGTCAAGATACCTTTCTGAGTTGGGCCATATAGTAGTTTAAAAGGAAAAGTCCACATAAATTTTACTGAGTGCTATGTGTGAATCATATTTTTCATAAAGGAAAACAGGACGATTTGCTTTAATAAATAATTAAATAATAAATCGATTTTGTATATTTCATGGATAGTGTTCATAATTCATTAAGATGTAATGAAGATTTGAGGAATATTTATTTTCTCTTTTGTGAAATGACAGGGAATTTCAGAGAAATGATAACTTTTCAGAGATACAGGTCTTTGCAAATTTAGATTGCACTTTTTGAAATCACAGCTACTATAATTGCAGTAGACCGTGTTGCACATTCAACTAAGTATGTATTGAATCATTTATTGTAAATATCTAATTACTCCTTTTTAAAAATAGGAATGCTTTAGACGTTTTTAACACAGCGAAGACATAAATTTGAGCTGTACATTCATAAAGTTGCCTGTGCATCTTATTTCAAAGGCTTTCAGAAGCTCCAAATGATCTTGGAGTCAGCCAGTCCCACTGCCTGTATTTTATATTTAAGGTAACTCAAGTGAGTTGCCTGACTGAGGAAGATTTAGGCTGGATTAGTTCACCTAATCTCACTAAACCTCAGTTTCCTGGAAAATGGGCATAATAATAGCTCCTACTCCATTTGGTTGTAAAGATCACATAAGATACTGTGCCTGGGAGTTTAATGTGATGCTTGGTAGGTGTCTACCAAGTATGAGCAGCAAGGTTAATGTGTTAATGTGAGTTAAGCCCAAGCGGAGCCTGGATCCCGGTTGCTCCCCGCATTCCTTCCCTCCTTCACCATCCTCATGTCAATCAATATCCTCCCCTCTACACATGCTCTCCCTGTTCCCCACTCCCTTATAATCTTGAATTATAATGCAACCAGGAACATTTGCGCACCTTGTACTAAACCCATCACCCTACCCCCCTATGCCGTTGTGTGTATTGATAACAACAAAACTTCTTTATTGTATGTCTTATGTTGGGTCCCACTGCTATCCACATTGATGCCAAATGGCTATGCAGAACGGCAGAGCTGGTCCATACCTGTCTGTTTTGGGGGTGCCTGGTGAATATAAACAGGAACAAGAGGCCCTTTCCAGAGCACGGGAGACCCAGCCCACAGCCTCTGCATGGGGGCATTTACAATATACTTCTACGATCATGAGCTCTATAGGACTGTCAGCACAAATAGAAAATGAAAGATTATGTGCCAAAGTGGTTTGGCAACTAGTACTTCACAAGTATAAAGTGGTATTGCACTTTGTTCTGAGAGTTTATTGAATATTTGTAACCAAAGGGAAGCTTAAATGTCATCCTAATAACAGAAATAGTGCCTTCAGTTTATTGTTTAATCTAATACAATTTTAATAAACTCCAAAAACACTTACCTCCATAAATTAAAAGATATTTGGATTTCATAATGCATGTTTATTCCTGTGGTGGGGTGAGTTAGTCTTTCCTGCAAAATAGTAATTGTTAACACAAATTGTTTAATTTCCTTTTGCGAATATTACGTAGCATGTATATACTGAGAGTTCCAAAAAAATATATACAAGTGGACACTTTGGTGAATATTGCTCAAGCAGTAATTCACCTTAATCAGAAGTGTCTGGATGATGATGTAACCACTTTAAGTACCTCTTGTAATTGCAGAAGTCAAACGTGACTTGTATTTTTCTTTTGTTATCTGTATATGTTGAGTATTACTATTTTAATAATTTTTTCCTTTCTTAAAATATGAATATGCCAATTTTGAGGTGGGCTAGGTAGAATGCTGGACCAATAATTAAAATTTTCTGGAATTGAAGACTTAAAAATTGAAGAAATTTGTCCTGAAATGTGAAACTTCACAGCCCATAGCCCTATGTGGAATACAGAAATTAACAAATAGTATTAACTCAACTTATTCAAGATGACAGATCATTGTTATTACCTGCTTCACTCATGAATATGAACTAGAGACAAGAATACATTTCAGTTTGTGTGATGTCCAAGTAACAGGCTAAAGGAGGGATTTATCCAGGAAGTTAAATGGCCTTTTATTTATTGGGCAGCACTATAACTTATACATTTTGGTAAAGCTGATGAATGACTGGTGAGCCCCATATCCAACAAAATAAAACATATTTATAGCAAAAATAATATGGGCTCTTATGGGTACCCTATTGAAAAAAATACTGTTTACTAATTAAAAATTTCTTTTAAGTTGTAGACCCTCTGTTTGCTGAAGTGTTCATTTACAGGTCATTAACTCTAGCTACTCACCTGACCAAGAGGTTTGGAGGTAGAATTTGGGGGCGGGGGAAATGATGGGGACAGGAGAGAGAAGCCCAAATGAAATGTGAAGCCATTGTGAATGAAAGGAAGTGGAGGAAAGATAAAGTGTCGGTGAAGTCGCTAATATAACTTAGTGTCAAACTACTGCTTGATATAATGGTATAGAAATACCAGAATACATTGTAATCTGCAGAATGAGAAAGTAGACTGTAGAATATCTAAGGTTCTATTTTAATTTCATCTTTTGTGATTCCCTGTAAATCAAGGTGTGAGCGTAATCATCTTTGATTTCTTATCTCTTCTCCTCTAGTAACAAGGGCCAGACATTCTCTGCTTCCTGGGTACTCTGATTTGTAAAGATGGGATGTGTAGAAATAACTAAACATGTGCGTCTTCCAGACATTTAAATGAAACACGAGTCACATCTCTCCACCTGACAAAAGAGCCACATGGGTTGCACCCCTCCCAGAAGCCCTTGCCCTGTTACAGTGAGCTCCCAGCTGAGATCCTATGGCACTTACTGTCTTCTGCTGCTTTGTATTTCTCTCTGTGTATGTGCTGCCCCAATCCACTATAGGAGAAAACTCTTCATGGTCAAGAAGAGTGTTTTGTACTCAATTTCTATTTCCAAGCGATTACCCTGGAATTAATTCCATTGCTCTTTATGGCACACTGAACTAGCAGAAACCTCAAACCCGACCCCAGCCACTTGGCCTCTGCACCTGCACCTTGAGCCCTATTCTGCTGGAATGTCACTTCTTAAATGCACCATCCCAGCTCTGCCCCAACGCCCAGCCTTACTTTTTTCTTCCAACTTGTTCTTCCATGTTCTGCAGTCACTTTTCAAGTTCTCTGTGCCCTCTCTAAGCCTCTGACCCGCCAGCCTGTCTTTCACTCCCAGCTCATGGCCATGGCTCCAACTTCCCAGAGAGAACTGGATCCAGTGAACAGGAGCTACTGTCTTCCCACAGACAGATTCTGCCCTTTTTTCTTGTGCGCAACACCTGTCCCTTTTCCTTGGTGCTGATAGAAGAGCTGCCTCCCCAGAGCCCTGTGCTTCCCGCTTGCTTTGCATCCCCTCCCCTCCGGCCTCACCAGGAAGTGGAAGGAAAAGCTCCTCTGTCTCAGGCCCTCCCTCAATCCTCCTCCTCGTCACACCTCCCCTCTCCTTCACATCCAGACTTAAAAACTAGACCGCTACAGTGTCTGCATGCTCTCACCTTGCCTGCTCTCCTCAGCTGACTCCAGGCTGGTTTGCACTGCTCTGCTCCGTGACACCAAGGTCACCAAAGACCTCCATTTTGTTCAGTGCAGCGGACATCTCCAGTCATCACCCCACCTGACTTCCAGTACCATTCAGCTCTGTCCATCCCATCAGTTCTCTCGTGTCTATGGGGTGATCCTGTGCCATCAGCTCTCCCTTGCAGTTCTCCCCTTTCTCCTTTGCAGGATCATCCTCCTTTTCCAACTATTAAGTGCTGGCATTCTCCAAGCCTGCTTCTGTGCCCTCTTGCTCTCTATTGTGTCCCTCTCCAGTCTAGCTCCTTCACTGCTAAGGAATAGCTAATAAATGTCTTATAAGTAGATATGCATAATTCTATCCCTTCCCCAGGTGGATCTCCTGACCCACACATCCACCTATCTACCTGATATCAACACTCGAGATGTCTCAGGAGCACATCAAATCTAACAAGTTCAAAACGGAACTCTTAAAATGTTCTGTCTCAGTAAAATCATGGTCCCTCCTGTCATGCAAGCCTGTTTTACCACCTCAGTATCTCTGGAATCTACTTCCTTCATCTTGGCTGCCTACACCCCTGCCAAGCTACCATCCTCTCATGGAGTTCCCCAGCAGCCTCCCTCAGGCCTCTTAAGCTGCTGTTCAGCTCCATTCCATCGCGTGCCCTCTAGATTTCTGCCCTTCTACTACATTAACCTTTCATGTCTCCTGGTGTGCCCCCCCTTATCTCAGGCCCTTAGCACCTGTGACCCTCCTTCCTGGAACCCCTCTCCACCTCTCCTGCTCTAGTCCAACCCCTCCATCAGTCATCACCACCCTGGTCCATGCCTCTGTCATGCTTTCTCATAGCCTGATGGCCTCCTGACACTTGTCATTGTTGGAATGTTACATTTGTGCAATTCTTCAGTTAATGTCTGTGTGCCCCTCTAGACTGTAAGCCCCGTGAGGGTGAACACTGGTGTTTGCACAGTCCCCAACCCAGAGTGGACACTCACACATTGTACTCATGAAAGGATGGGGGCAAATTATATTGATACAGAAAATGCTCAGGTTACACATTCCATCTTGGCTAAAAGGTTTTCATATTTTTTCCTCCAAAATACATTTTTCAGAGCAGGAACTACATGAAGCAAAAAGGATTCAAAGAGTTTCTCTTCTCCTACTTCCAAATTGGATTTTGCTTTATCAGTAATCACTTGAAGCATAGATGTGATAAAAGAAATCATTTATTATATTCTCTTGAACTAGTTTTTATATGTTAATGAAAGCAATATGAAATCAATTACTCCTTATCTTTTCCTTGCCACCCTGTAAACACCCTTTTACACTTTTATTTCCACAAAATATTGAAAAATTGATTTTCATCAAGCTTAGTGTCACAGATTTGGTTTTCAGTTCTGAATCTTTTTTTAATTTAAACTTTGATATTCCAGTGATAGTATAAAGATATATAAATTTAAATTTTTCATAAATATACTCTGAGAATTATTTAATATTGTAAGATACTTGATTAAACTGAATGAGAGAGATTATATGATTTTAAATTAGTGTAGAGTTTTATTAAATGGCAATTTCATATATTTTTATACGCCATAACATGAGGAGATTTTAATTATATAGAACAAGCTAAGATGTCCGATTAAGTTATTGCAATAATTTGATACAAAGAGAATTGTACATCAGTCTTGCACAAATTCAGCTGATACAGTTATCCCAAGGAAACTACTTGCAGGGAAAGCTGATACAGGTCATCATCAGTTTTTACGAGTGAAGGATTAACTGGTGGTTGTAATTAAGGTTTTGGGGGGATGCATGTAAAATAGTGATAGATTATAACCCATTACAATGCATTTTAAGGTATTATTCTGATGATCTTATTCCATAATTAGATGATATCACTTGCTGTTTTAAGCATCTGCCACCATTTGTATCTGTGCTTCCCAAACTGTGCCAGGGTGCCTCCAGGCACTGCAGCAAATTCCACAGGCGTGCCACAGAGTATTTTAAAATTCAAAGGGCACCATGGTGATGGTCAGCATCTGTAAGACACCTTGTAAACTGCTGGCTCGAGGGAGTTCACAATTTCAACTTAGATTGTACTACTTTTTAAAAAATGTGTGGTATCTTCGGGAAGCTGGATTCTTAGCAGTTGTGTGAAAAAAGCAAAAGTACCCACGAAAATCAAAGTGGATCAGGAAATGACGGTGGTGGTGTCCAATCTGATCATAAGGTTTGGGAATTTGTGCAGTACCCAACATAACATTATTATATACTAATTAGTATATGTTTTAGTTGTTATATTAATCAATATATAAATAAATATGTCAATATAATGTTTTTATAAAATATATCTGGTAGTTTGGAAATATATTTTGCATAGTTTTTAAAAAAATTATTAAAGTACTGAATTGTTAGAACAGGCAATTTTTTAACATGATTCAAAGATCAAAAGCATAAGAAGGAACGAGCACAGTGAGAAGTTCCCCATCTGAGTTGATGGCAGCCCCATTCTGCCGATTGCTCAGGCCAAAAAGCCTCTGAGTCGTGGCTTCTGTCTTGCTCACACCCCACATTCACAACTATAGGAAATCATGTGGGCTCTGCTTTCAAAATATATCCAGAATCTGACTCCTAACCTTACTGTTGTTACTCTGGTCAAAACAGGCTATTGCTACAGTTCCTAGTACTACAATTACTAATTTTGTGAAAGTAATATGAAGTTGATTATTCCTTAACTATACTACTACTACTTATTAATGTTGGTCTCCCTACTTCTTTACATATACCCACCATACCCCCACACCCTGTAACCCCCAGTAATCTTTTTAAACCCAAAGTTAAGTGATAGCATGTTTCTACCACCCAGAACCTTGCGATAGCATCCATATCACTGGGAAGAAAAGCCAGAATCTTTCCAATGACCTGTAAATACTACAGGACCCACTTTCCCTTAACTCTGATCTCAGTCCGTGCTATTTCTCCCCATACTAATTGGCTCCAATCTGAGTGGTGTCCTTGTCCCAAGCATACCAGGCATGCCCCTACCCCAGGGCCTTTGCACTGGTATGCTAAATCCCATATCTCTTTCTAACTTGGACCTACGCTAACCCATCCTATTTTAAATACACCAGTGATATCTCTCTCTCACACACACAAACACACACACACACACACACACACACACACACACACACACACACACCATGCACTGATAAGCATTTCCTAGCCCTTTTATCCTGCTCTTTTTCTTTTTTTCCATAGCTATCTAACATAGTGAATAATTTACTTCTAACATAGTAATTGACTAAGTTTATTGTTTTATTTTCTGACTCTCCCCACAAAAATATAAGCTCCAGGAGGACAGGCACCTTAATCTGTTTTGTTCAACAAAATATCCAAAGCAACTAGAAGAATATTTGGCAATAATAGGTATGCAGCAAATATTGCAGGTATCATTCTTAATTTTTTATCTGTTTGAACTATCGATGAAAGCATATTCAAAACTCTGTCTGAAATAATGGATTGTCCATTCTTCCTGAGGTCTGAACAATTTTTGCTCTATATTTTCAGGCTAATTAGGTACTTATAAATTATGAATTCCATATACCTGGTTAATTGAACCGTTTATCATGGATGGACCTTCTTTATCCTTAATAATGCTTTATCTCAAAGTTTAGTGCATCTAATATTAGTGAAGTTAAGCTAGCTTTCCAATAATTTTTAGTACTATTTAATATATTTTTTCTGTTCCTTAATTCGTTTTGATAATCTTTTAACTGCTAGTCCATTTATATTTATTGTAATTATATATAGATCCAGATTTGTTTCTATCACTTGCTTTCTATTTGTTCCACTTTTGCATGCTTATTTTTTGCTTCTTCCTTGATTTCTTTTTTTTTTTTTAATAGGCTTTATTTCTATTCTTACTGTTTGTTCTCTTCTATTGGTGTGGAGGTTATATACACTTTCTATTTTTTTAATGTTTGCCTTTGAAATTTTACCTTAATAGTCTAAAGTTAACATCTTGTGCACCCACAACTAATATAAAATAATATTGGATGTCAACTGTAATTGAAAAATTTTTTTTAAGAAGTACAGTTGACATCGTCACTCGCCTCCTGACCAACACCTAAACACTGTAACTCTGTCCTCCTGCTCTCCAACTTACACGCTATTGCTCTTCAGTGTTTATTTTTGTCCTTTTAATCCCATAAATGAAGCATTATTACTTTTTATAGGCAATGTTTACTTATATTTATCTGCATATTTACCAGTTTATTTGCTTACTGATTCTTTTTGTATCTCAGATGTTCCACACATATTTACCTTCTTCCTGAAGTATATTGTTAGAGTATAAATACATAATATGCTTTGAAAGCTTATAAATTCCATTAGTGAAGTCTGTTGTAGGCAGGTTCTCAGTTTGTATGAAAAAGATAGTTTTGATGTCTGCACATGCGCGTGCACACACACACACTATATATATATATATTTTTTTTTTCATGTGTGTTTTTCAAACACCACGAAGCAATTAACTGAATTGTGACACTACCTTCCAGGAGATAGCGTCAAATCCCACAGGTTAAGGGCTCCGTCCCATGAGTCTCCAGTAGACAATCGCAAGTCCATGTTGTTTCTTGTGATTCTTACTGGCTGGCTATGAATTGAAGGTTCCCAAGACAGTCTTCTCAGGTTCAATTAACTTGCTAGAGTGGCTCTTGGAGAAACGTTTATTCACATTTACCAGTTTATCATAAAGAATATTATAAAGAACCCAGATGAAGAGGTACATAGGGCAAGGCCCAGAAGGGTGCAGAGACCAGGAGCTTCTGTCCCCATGGCTCTGAGGTTATTGCTCAAGAGTTTTTGTAGTGCTTCTTCTCCAGCATCCCCCTTTCCCATCCCTGAGGTCAGTGGGTGGGGCTGAAAGTTATAAGCACTTCCCACCTAGAGAGTAATAACCTGTGCTATTTATTTTATATTTTTCTAGATCAATGAACTGAGCCATGTTCAAATCCCTGTGATGTTGATGCCAGATGACTTCAAAGCCTATTCAAAGATAAAGGTGGACAATCACCTTTTTAACAAGTAAGTACAAATACAACCTTTTCTAGAATTGATATGGCTGCCAAGAGTGTGATTTTTGTGAATTTCTATAACCACATTATTTTTCAATGGGTGGGAGTAAAGTTTTGCTGATGAAGTTAATCTTGTGATAAATATAACCATCTGTCATTTTCAGAAAAGCGACAGCAGGCCCTCTTGGGTAATATCCTTTTGCCATATGGCATATTGTTCTCTATGAGTATCTTATATGTTAAAAGTGATATTCTCATTACAATTTAAATGTTTCAAGCTGTAAAGTGCTAGGATTTTTTTTTTTAAGAGATATGGACCTCATCTATCTTACACAAACTCTCCTAATGATTACTTTACGAACAGAAATGACAACTTCATAGAACAATAAAGAATGAAGATGCATTGTCATAAAACATAACTGGATGCCATGTTGGGCATTGAGAATATTTCTCCTTCATTTGAATGTCGTTGTACACGTCATTAGGGAGCACTATATGTGTCAGGTGGTCCATTGAGAGACAGAGACACAGGGATGTAGAAGAAATGTCCCTGCCCTCATGGGGCAGTCAGGCGGGTGGTTGAAAACTGACACATGTACAAATTACTATAATTTGTTGTGCTAAGTACCACAATTAGGGGAGAGAGAGAGAGAGAGAGAGAGAGAGAGAGAGAGAGAGAGAGAACACAAAAGAGGAAGCAATTCTGAAGGAGTAGAATGAGCCTCAAAGAAATCCTTCCCATATGAGGATCAATTGTATAATTTCTTAACGAGTCCATTGTTTTAATATGAAGCTCACGTGTTAATTTGTCTCAAACTACTGTTTAGAGGTTGACCCTTATGAAAAGATCTGTTCTATGTGAATTTAGAATGCAGTATTTATATAAAATGAAATAGGGCGTTCAGAGAGTGAGAGACAGTGTTGTTCTGTAAACTTGTATCAGCAAGTAATGGAGGAGTCCTGTGGGGGGCGCTGTCTGTAGCTCACTCTGCCGCTCTTCCTTAACTCCCCACATTTTTGCTTTTCCTTCACTGCTTTCCCCAACCAAGTCCCTTAACTTTGCACCTCTGCTCCTGGGTGGTGAGAGGACACAAATGTGTTCAGTCTGTCCCTTCTGTCCCCTGGATCTTACCATGGGTTGTACACTTGACGCTTGGCAACAGGGGATTGAATTACACGGGCCCGTATATACGTGGATTTTTAAAATAAATACGTACAGTACCATAATGTATTTTCTCTTATGAGTTTAATAACATTTTATTTTCTCTAACGTATTTAATTGTAAGGATATAGTATATAATACATGTAACATAATCAGTATGTTATATGACTACGTGTTAATTGACTATGTTATCAGTAAGGCTTCTGGTCAAGAGTAGGCTATTAAGTTTTGTGGGGAGTCAAAGGTTATATGTGGATATTCAACTGCGTGTAGGAGGGTCAGCACCCCTAACCCTGTGTTGTTCAGGGTGAACTGCAGTTGGTTCTGTAAAGTGCCCTCTGTGGGTAGGGAACTCTAAGTACTTCTTTGGCTTCTGATAGAACTAGATGGTGGGAGATTCAAGTCTGGTGATCTCTTTGTATATGTGAGCTTTATTCCACAATATGCTGTTTCAGAGAAAATATGCCGAGCCATTTCAAGTTTAAGGAATACTGCCCGATGGTTTTCCGAAACCTGCGGGAGAGGTTTGGAATCGATGATCAGGATTTCCAGGTGAGTTGCTTTTGTGACGTTTGCTTCAAATGGGTTTCACCGTGCCTTTTGCTCTGTAAAATATGATTTACAGTTTTGTCATTACAAGTACGTATGTGATAGTAATTTGATTTTATATATTAATTTTCAATGTCCTTTCTGAAATAACGGGTTCTTTCAGTTAGGGATCCCTCTACAATATGATTTCAGTAGTCGGTAGGAAAAAGAAATGATTCTTTGGGAAGAGAGTAGGCATGTGAGACTTTTATATAATACCCTCACTTCCAGGTGAATGTGTTCTGCCAGTCAACGTTGTGCCCCTTTTGATTGATGCCATGAATGTGAGACCAGCCTGTGCAAATGTGTATGTGTGTGTTGAATTCTCATTCCCTGTATTTATGGCAGCTACTTAGGAATCAGAGAAAGGTTTTTGTTTTTGCTGATTTGCTGCCTTTCAAATTGGCCAACCCTGATTCTCATCCACAGTATCTCTGTCAGAGGCTACATGTATGCACTAGATGCCACATGGTACAGTGACTGCAGCACTGTTGTCACCATCAGCAGCCCACCCCTCCCGGGAACAGTTCTGTTGAGCACCACTATGGAAAAATGTGCACTGTTGCTTTTCTCCCCATATATGCCTGGTTCTCAATTTTGACTTTTAAAATTGACATCATGGTACTGTCATATCTGCTGATCCACGGTCATTTCTCCCAAGAAAGGACCTGACATTGGTTACCTGATTTTCATATAGCCAACCAGATTCAGAAAAGCCAAGGATTTTCTTTGTAAGCAGAAATCTATATTAAGAGACACAAGGGCTACTTTCAGTCTTTTACGACAATCTATTCATTTTATTGAGTTCTGACTTACATTAAATCCCTTCAGATCTAGTAAACGCTTGCTCTCATTTGCCCTAAATAGGAAATCCTAATTGATCCTGCATTAAATGCCATATTGCCTCCCTGGGTGACCTCATAAGTTAAGTATTATCACAGCTTACCCTGTATTTTCCCTGAACAATTAGGGTCTCCCAGGCAAATTGAGCTTAGTTAATATGTTTTCCTAAAGATTTGGGCCTCTCCACCCTGCTCTGCCCCATTGTTGAAAGTTTCCAAGAATTTCTCACATGCCACCCAGGCCTGAGAAGCCTCCGGCCGCCATGTTTTGATAAAGCAATGCTGGCCAGGCTGCAGGTGACATTCCCTCCTCTGCTGACCGCAGTCAAGGTGTCCACGGAGGTCCAGGTTCTGAGCGGAGTGCTCCCAGGGAGGGCTGAGGGGAAGCGTGACAAGGAGGATGTGGGTGCTCCGTTTGCTTTTCATACATGTGGTGGGGGCAACAACGCTCAGATTTGACCTTCATGTGTCAGAGTGAAAGAACTCAGACTTGGGAGTGAGGCTGAAATGAACAAGTCGCTTTTAAAGAATACATGTTTGGAATAGTAAAAAGTTTTGTATAAAATAACAAGGAATAATTCTCATGACTTAAGACCAGTTACTACGTTTAAAGAAGCCATATGAAAATAAGCTGAGTACTTTAAAAGGAATGAACAGCTGGTAACTTTGACATTCTAAGATCTCCTGTGGCTGACTGTCTCATGCTAAACTGAAGTATGTTCCTCTTTTGGTTCCCCTCTTTTTTTTTTTTTTTTTTTTTTTTAATAAAACTATACTGCCATTTCACAGAAACTGACTTTTAAGGGACTAAGCAACAGGATCTTGTTAGAGTCCTCAATTCATTACCAAAATGAAGACCTTATATTTCTTCTTATAATCAGCCCTGTTAAATGAGTCTTAAAATGAGCCCATTACATCCCAAGTTCTGCACTGGAGCAGACAAAAGTCATTTTTTTAATGTCTTAAAATGACCAATTTAGTTGCTGAAATACTAAGGCATGAACCCATTTTCTTTCCCTTTTCCCTCCATAAAACCAAAACCATGTAAGTTGATCTTTAAGGAGGTGCAAATTGCTGAGTATGAACTTTGAAGGCAAATTATGCCAGTGGAGGATGATTCACACTAACTAATGGGCAGGTCTGTTAAGCTCTTAGCATGAGCAGCACAGAGGAGAGCCAGTGAGTATAATTAATCACTGGGATTCCTCTCCTTTGCTCAGCTATGCCTTGTGCTTTCGGCATTTAAATTGCTGCTTTCTCTTTGGCAACTGTATTTCTATTTTAAAAAGAAAGAGGTGGGTGTTCAAAGTAACTTTGGTAAACCAGAGATACTGGTTTCCCTCCCCAGTCTTACGTCCAGTATCTGTACCTCTTAAATTGTCAGCAGGGGCAGAACCCCTGAGTTTAGTTTATACTGAAGACAAGATCGTAGGTGTGGGGCTCAACCCACTTTGGTGGCTACTTGCTTTGAAAAAAGTAGGAAGTCTTGCCAAGGCTGGCTCTGGGTTTGTGCCTTGAGGGTCACTTCTCAGGGCAGGGGTGAAGGTAGAACTGTTGCGGTCCTGTGAAGACTGCAGGGGGACGAGGCCAGGAACGGGGGACGGGGGGACCCTCATCTCAGCTGCTTGGCACCCAGTCGTTCCATTCATCATGGCCAGAACAGTAACAGGTATCAGGTGACACATGTAGTGCCAATTCCCAATCTGGTTTGAAAAGTGGGATCAGTAATCTGGGGTCTCGTCATCTATTGGAGGCACTGGATTGATCGCTTAGGCGACAAGGCCACATGCTGTTTTGTCTGCTGTATTCATTTTTCTGAAGCACTTGAATGTTGGACTAGCAGCTTTAAGTCAATGTGGAGATAAGGAGCTCCATTGTCTAGTTCATTTAGGATTCAAACCTTCACATGAAGTCAGAAGGATAGATGGTCTCCACTGGCCTTGTGTGTGTGAATGCTTTTTTGCTACACAAAATAAGTCAGCATTGATCACTCCGATAAAAGTAGAACATAGTAAATAGCCTGCCTCATTGACCGCTATCAGTGAACTTAAACTTCTTAAAAGGAACTGAAAAACATTCCTGCTGTCCCCATAAACATTTGTATCTTTCCTCTCATTTTGATTTCTTGGGTATCTTTTAAAAAGAAAGTTTCTTTTTATTTTTTTCAAATGAGTGATTCTTAGGGCCGGCCGAGTGACTCAGTTGGTTAAGAGCTCGCTCAAGAGTGCGAGCTGAGCTCTGAGTAACAGCGGTTCGATGCCAGCCCGAGCTGAGTTGCCGTTGAGCTGCCAACAGGTGGCAGGATGGCTCAGCTAAAAAAAAAAAAAAAAAAAAAATCAAATGAGTGATTCTTTTTTTTTTAATTATTATTTTTTTATTATTAATAGTTACAGATGTACAAAACTATGCAACAGTTATCTTTTTCACCCCTTAAAAGTGACTACCCTCTCCCCTACCCCTGCCCTCCACCCCCGATATCATACATATCTATTACAATTCCATTTACTCGATCCCCACACTATATTCCACATCCCATGACTATATATGTGTTAAATTATAGTCAATATCTAATATTAATTAGCGGCAGCTTCAGATGTCCAGTGCAGTGGTCAGGCCACTACACCGCCGATGAAGTAGTCTCCCTGACAAGACATGAGTCCATTTTGTCCCCTAAAAAAATATTTACAACATTATTGATTATATTCCCTAAACTGTCTCTTCTATCCCTGCAGTAATATTGTATTACCAGTTTATGTTTCCTCATCCCTTCCCCTTCTCCCTCATGCCCGCCCCTGTCCCATCTAGCCCTCATCAGTTTTTCCTTTGTGTCTCTAAGACTATTTCTGTTTATTTTGCTTGTTTATTGAGTTCTTTAGATTCCACATATAAGTGAGATCATATGGTATTTGTCTTTTTCTGACTGACTTACTTCACTTAACATAATGTTCTCTAGGTCCATCTATATCGTTGCAAATGGTACGATTTCCTTCTTTATAGCTGCGTAATCTTCCATTATATAAATGTACCACAGTTTCTTAATCCAGTCATCTACCAATGGGCATTTCGGTTGTTTCCAAGTCTTGGCTATTGTAAATAGCGCTGCAATGAATATAGGGGTGCATATATTTTTTCGAATTAGTGTCTTGGGTTTTTCATGATAAATACCTAGGAGTGGAATTGCTGGGTCAAAAGGTAGTTCCATTTCCAGTTTATTGAGATACCTCCATACTGACTTCCATGGTGGCTGCACCAATCTGCAGTGCCACTAACAGTGCAGCAGGGTCCCCTTTTCCCCCACAGCCCCGCCAGAACTTGTTGTTTGTTGATTTATTGATGATAGCCATTCTGACCTGGGTAAGGTGGTATCTCATTGTGGTTTTTATTTGCGTTTCCCTAATGACCAGTGAGGTTGAACATTTTTTCATATGCCTGTTGGCCTTCTGTATGTCCTCTATAGAGAAATGTCTCTTCATATCTTCTGCCCATTTTTTAATTGGGTTGTTCATTTTTTTGGTGTTGAGTTTCATGAGTGTTTTATAAATTTTGGATATTAACCCCTTATCAGATATATTGTTGACAAATATATTCTCCCATTCAGTAGGCTTCCTTTTTGTTTTATTCATGGTTTCCTTTGTTGTGAAAAAACTTTTAAGTTTGATATAATCCCATATGTTTATTTTTTCTTTTCCTTCCCTTGCCCACGGGGATGTATCAGTAAAAATATTGCTCAGGGTAATGTCTGCAAATTTACTCCTATATTTTCTTTAAAAAGAAAATTTCTTTTTCTTGCTGTTAAAGACAAATTCAAGCAACAATTCCAGAATATTCATCTGATAACAGTGTCACCTACCAAACCCGTGTGTGTGCGTGCGTACGCGTGTGCATGTGCGTGTGTGCACACATTTCCAGTACTTCCAGATCAGAACTTTTCTCCAGTTTATTAGTGCTTCTTAAAATAGCTTCATTGGTTTATAATATAATCAAAGTTGAATTATGTACTTCTGATCATTGTTGGGCCAGTGTGACTCCCTATTACCACACTTTTAAGATAAGATGTCTTTCAAGATGACTGCTCCCATGGAGGCCTCCACTGTTGGTGCAGTTCTGATTCTGTCATCACCATGGCCACCATAAGCTCTGGTGCCCCTTAGGTCAGTGATTTCAGGCACAGCTATCAACTCAGTGTGTGTTTATTTGCACCACTGCACGTCAGGCTCTGTGGTAGACATTGTAGGACCGCAGGAGAGAAGAAAGGGTGAAGAAATTCTTTTTTTTTTTTTTTTAATTACATGCCAGATTTTGTATTAGATGCTAATGAGATTGAAAGAAACTCAGACATCCTGATTTTTAAATTTCTTCAAGAAAATCCGCTTTCCAGTCTCTCAGAGAAATAGACCCTCATAACAGGCCCCAGGAAGTTAAATGAAAGCTTTAGTGTTACAGTGTCTGAGCTGTGGGAGTGGATTGCCCACCAGAAACCAAGAAGTTATCTGGATGGAGATGAAGCAGTTAAACCTAAATACACCACATAATTGTAATCCAGCCCTCTTGTTCTTTGTGGAGGATAATATCAGGTTTACTTTTCCCCTACCACATCTCCTGAATTAGAATCCCTGATTATTCGCATTTGATGCATTTTCTTCTTTGTATTTGTAATAGAGAATTCTAATTTTTAAATAATTAACTTTAAAGATAGTGTTTTAAACTTTTGATGCTCTTGTTTCAAGTTTAAAAATAAAATTTTTAAATGTCAGCACCTTTAGAGTATACTAAGCTTTGGGGAAAAAAATTCGCTAATATATCAAGAATATATTCACCGTGTTTTCAAATGTAGATTTCCCGAATATAATTTAAACTGTCTGAGGGCAGGAATTGAGTCTTGCTTGATTTCCTTTCCAGGCTTCAGGCTCAGGATAAGTGGGCCTGGGTAGCACTTTAGAAATATTGGTGGAAGAAGGGGAGGGAGGGAGGGCTGAGGGGGGCATTCCAAGAGACGTGAGCCTTTGGGCCAAAACTTGGAGACCAGAATGCACAGGAAAATGTGAAGCAACTGAATGGTGGTGGGATTGTGGGAGATATTCCTTAGTAGTTGTTTGTTGTCTCTTAGGTTGTCTCAACCCACTCTTAGAAAGTTTCTCCTCATACTCGTTGGCCTCACAGATTAGCTGCTGTGAGCCTCATCATGAACATTAGTTGGAAGCCTCGCCTGGGCTGAAAACCAGAAGACCTCCACTCAGATTGGATAGGCTCTTTTTTTTTTTTTTTTTTTTTTTAAAGATTTTATTGGGGAATTGGGGGAGGAGAACAGCATTGGGGAATCCGGGAAGGGGAACAGACAAGTCGCTGTCCTTTTGTTCTTCAGTCTAGTTGTGGAGGACGTTGCTTCACTGGCCCATGTTGGTGTCATCATTGCGCTCTTCCTGGATGAGGCAGATCAGTTGCCAGCCTCTGGATGGTTGCTCACCATGGCTATTGGCAGCTCACGCTGGCTGCCACCTGCTCATGCTCACTGCTGGCTGCTCACTGTAGTCTATGGCAGCCCACTGCAGCAAGGGCTGCAGCCTACACCATCGCTGGGGCTCGCACAGCCCGCTCCAGGTGGAGCTATTGTTAGCTGTAGAGGGCACAGTCAGTGGCCCTCATATGTGGGATCCGAACTGGGGCCGCTGGCACCCCAAAGCAGCTCTTAACCAATGCGCCACTCGGTCGGCCCAGATAGGCTCTTGATAGACCTTTGGGAAACTCCCTCACAGCCCATTAGCATCATCAGATTTTTCTTGTGCTTTTTCTGCTCCTTCTTATGAGCTGAACCAATGACTGTCCCCACCACAGGCTACTCCTCTCCCCACATGTGGAACTCAGGCTTCCTGTTTTACCTGGATTTTCCTGCCCCTGCACCAATTTGGGGTTGTGATTCGTGACAACCAAGATCTACCACAGGGAGCTCCTGTCCTGGTTCAATGCCGCATTTGTTCATTATGAGCCTGGGACCAGGTCTCGGGCACTGTCCCTCAGTCAGGTACCAACCTGAGGTGGAGACCTCTGTGGTTTCTGGGAAGTTCCTGCAATTCTGCTTCTTTTGCTCCTGGTCATTACCTTTTGCTTTCGTGTTCTTTCCTGATAAGTCATTTCATAATTGAGAAGTGTTAAATTGCTCTGTGTCTTGCTCCTCCCTGTTCAACACCTGGGATCACAGCTCAGACTTTCTTTGAAATTCCCCAAGAGCTTAACACAGGGCTTTGAACACAGTGGGCACTTAATAAATCCTTGATGATGATGTTCGAGTTCGCATGTTGGTCTTCACCTCCCTGATGAGGTCAGGGGACCATCTGTGCTCGCTCAGACATATCCAGATGCAAACCCAGAAAGCAGCTTTGTCTGTGCCATCACTCCCAGCTCCTGGGCCATGTGATTTCAGGCATGAAATCATAACCCTGAGTTGTCAGAGGGCAGCATTTGGCTTCCAGATTCCTAGCCTGAAACAGGTAGCCTGGGTTAGGAAGAATATTTTGGGAGGAGCTGGGAGGCTACTTTGAGTCCTAGATCTTCAGTGACTGACGCTGTTACTTAATCCAGTCACTTGGTCCTGGCAGGTCTCCATTTGAGAAATAAGAGAGAAGGACACGATGCTCTCTGAGGCCTGCCAGCTGCAAAATTTCTAAAGCTATTACCAAGTCACTATGAGTAGTTGACTGTCACTTAGGTTCTTATACACAGTATTGACAGTTTCCTTTGTAATGCGGTGGCTTTTACTCATTGGAGTACGGGTAGCATTGAATTTAATTGGCCTTTTTGTTGACTAAAAATAAAAACTTTCCATTCATGATCTTTAGCAGAAATACAAATTCATATCAAAATGGGGGAAAAATTTATGTAAGACTATATAAATAGTTAAAGAGAATTAAGCATTTAAAATGTTTTGGTATTTAAAAAATGCCCCAGGTTCCATAATGGTTACTAAATCATGACATTTTTATGAGAGGTGTATAAGATTGGTGGTAAGAATGAGCTAATTAAATTGACCTTTAAATTTCCTCCACCCTTCTGGAGGCCTCACTAATCCGGGACCCCCTACTGCAAAAATAAACATCTTCAATGCAGACTTTTAGAGGAGTGGGGAGGAAGGATAGCACCATTAATCCCTTTCTTTAGGGAAAGGACAATAAATTTCCAATTATAAATGTAAGGAGGCCATTGAAGAGTGAGCTTCATCTCTCATTATTTCCTGTATTTCCGGTCAGGGACATGACACCCGAGTTCAAACACAGATGTTGAGATTTGAGAGAAGGTACATTGTAAGATCAGTAGTAGATTTGGCTGTGGGAAATGGAAGTGGTGAAAAATAAGTTTACTTACCAAGTGACAAGATAGACAAAAATGGGTTAAATTGTCAAGTTCTTACCTGCCCTTTGTCTGATAGCTTTGCCCTAGAACTTCAATTTTTTGTCAAACAGTTTATTTTATCCCCCACTCCCCAGCATGCCTAGGAGCATCCTAAGAAGCAGCACTGGGGGACTGTAACATGTCCACTGCACTGGACTGAGTAGAGAGCACCCAGAATGTCACCTCACTCACCCAGAGACAGCCCAGGGTCTACGGCTGGCACAGTGGGTCACTTCAGGATGTTGAGTGTGCTCAGGGGACTTGCAAGAAGAATGTTTGGGCCAGTACAAATATCTCTGCACCATATGGGTGCATTTGTATGAAATGTCCAGAATAGGCAAATATATGTAAGACAGAAAGTAGATTAGTAGTTTACTATTAGAGGGCTGGAGGGAAGAATGGTAGTGACTGCTAATGTGTACAGATTTTCTTTTTTTGTTGGTTTTTTGTTAAAGTATAGTTGACATACAATATTATTTTAGTTTCAGGTGTATAACGTAGTCATTTGACATTTATATACCTTACTATGTGATCACCACAATATGTCTATTAACCATTTATCACCATGCAAAGTTACTACAATATTATTGACGTATTTCCTGTGCTGTATGTTAGATCCCTGTGGCTTATTTATTTTATAACTGAAAGTTTGTATGTCTTAATCCCCTTTACCTTTTCTTCCATCCCCACACCCCTTTCTTTTGTGGCAACCATCAGTTCTCTATTTCTTTGAGTTTGTTTCTGTTTTGTTTTGTTAAATGTGTCTTTTTTTTTTTTTGAAGAGATGAAAATATTCTAAAATTCATTGCAGTACTGGTTGTTTAACTTTGTAAATATACTAAAGCCACTGATTTGTACAATTTAAATTGGTGGGTTGTATGGTATGTGAATTATATTTCAGTAAAGACATTAAGGAAGAAGAAAACTTGGAGTTTAAAATTAGTTTATATTCAATATGAGACTTTTTTCCCTCCACCATTGAGTTGGCTGTTGTTTCTCTTGAGTTTAGGGGGTTATGATAACAGTATTTCCAGTTCCAACAAGTGAATTTAAGGAATTACATAGTATTTAATTTGAGACTATCAAATGTATAGAAGAAAAGAGTAGCCAAAGAATAGAGCATATCTTTTGCCGTTTGTTTTTTATCATTAGATTTTTCTCCCCAAACTAATAGCAACTCATTGTCCGTTTCCTGTGTCTACACACTGATAGCAGTAACTGTTACTGAGTACTAGTTACTAGAGCAAGAAGGGGAAACCTAGAGACCATTAAGTCCAACTGTCTTTCCATGCAGATGATCAGATACCAGAGTGAGGGGTGGGGAGGGGGGTGTTGAGGGGTCGCATTGCCCTTGACTTGACCTCCAACTCATCCTGTTTCTATCACACATGCTGAGATTGAAAAGCCTGAAAAGGAAAGAAAGGTTGTAAAGGCAGGCCAGGAGTGACTATTGTGGGCAGTGAAGGCAACAAGACACTGGATCAGATTTCCATTACATCTGCATTTTATTTTATCTTATTTTATTTTTAGCTGAGCCAGCCTGCCACCTATTGGCAGCTCAAAGGCAGCTCAGCTCGGGCTGGGCATCGAACTACCGTTGCTCAGAGCTCAGCTCGCACTCTCGAGCAGCTCTTAACCAACTGAGCCACTAGGCCAGCCCTACATCTGCATTTTAAAGTTTGAATTAAAGCCTTTTAAGTCTCTGCATTGAATGGGATTGTGGATTGTGTGGTAGCTCAACAAGTTACACAAATGACTTCTCAGACTATCAGTTCCCAGGTTGCTTTTTTAAATCTCTATCTCTCTCTTCAAGCCCTTGGTCTCATTCAGCCAGGTTCTGCTCACCACCACCCCCCATCCCCATCCCCTGAACCTCAAGCTAACAGAGGCCACACCTTGGGCTTCCCTTCCCTCCTCCTTCTGAGGAAGGAGTCCCTCCCTCCTCCTCTCTGAGCTCTCTACCTCCTTTACAGGTTGTCCTATCCTGTCATCCCACTTCTGTTTTGGCTGGAGAGAATGCTGGGGGTGAGCAGGGCCCAGGGTAGAAGGGAGACCGTGTAGGTTGGAAATTTTCAATGTGAAACTTCTTTGTAAAATATTTTTTAAATACACTTTTTAAAAATATAAGTGGTTATTATTGAGGGCTATAGAAAATTACCTGTAAAAGTGAATGGGGGAAAAAATTGTATAGCTCTCAATTTTTACTGGGTACAAACCAGAGGCTTGGCCAGGGCAGAACTCATTCTACAAGTCCTTTATTTTTAGTTACCAACTTACAGTATAATTTGTTAATATTGATCTGCACTTCTCATTATCTTCCAAGTTGGAATTTGCTTTTCATAATAATAGCCACAATTTATTGAGTGCTACTGTATTCTAGGCACTATTATAAAAATTCTATATTATCTAATTAGACCCCCAAACATTATTATTATTATTATTATTATTATTATTATTCTCATCATTATTACGTTTCCACAGATATGGAAACTGAGACGCACAAAGAGCTGAAATGACTTGTCCAACTTCATACAGTCTTCTAAAGCTGCCATGTCTAATAGCATGCTCTACTGTCTTCTATCTTAATCCTCAGTACTATTTGAAACTTGAAAGGTCATCAGGCTCTGGCTTTTGGCAATATGAGCCTGAGAAAATATGAATAAACTAAATAAAAGTATGAATAAACTAAACATAGAGAGATGGTTTTGATGTTCAGAACTTTCTGATGAGTGTATACTTAGCTAGTTTGTGAATGTGTTCTCCTCTGATGGCTTCTAGTCTTGGGAAGGCATATGAGGACATTTCCGTAGACCTGTGGAATATTTCATACATTGAATAAATCCTGGATTGCCTTTATATTGTGTTGTGACTTTGACCCCAAACATCCACAGAGCACTTGTTTTGCATGTTCACACTTTTGAACTGAGAGGTTCAGAATCCAAGATTTTGATTTTTAAAAAGTGCCACTGTATTACAGAACATATAACTCTCTAAGTTTTGTCCATGATGAGGAATTTGTTTTCTACTGAGAGTAGATCTCTCCACACCCTAGGTAGATTCCATTGGGTGATTTTATCTGGCAGCTTTCTCATAAAGACAGACATGTAGGCAGGAGTAAGGATTCCTGAGTGTGAACATTTTACTTTGGAAATGGGAATCATCTGGAAGATGACTAACACAACCCTGTAAACGGTGCATTTTAGGCCTTTGGTTGAATTGGGTCTTCATCTCAGAAATGGCCTTTTACATAAGGGTGCTTAAGATGAGAAAAAATTGTTAGAAATGGTGCCTTCGGCTAAACCTTCTTTCTTCCCTGCAAATCTTGTCCATACTTGCAAATTTTGTCTTAACTTATTTTTCTCTGTCCTCTCCCTCCAACTCCCTGTTCCCCAATTAATATTATCGAGAGTGTCCCAGAATCCAGCATTCTTAGTGTAAAGATTACTCCTTTCAGCTTTGGCATTCTTTCCCAAGAAACCCATAGTTTTAAGCACAGAAAGACAGAGGATGGGACCGTCTTCTAAAGATAAAAGCCAGTGACCAAAAAAGAATGAAAACCTCCAACTATTCTTAGAACACGTGAATTAATTAGAACAGACATGATGAACTGTGCCATATGGTCAGAAATGTGAAGAATTCTTAGGATTGACATTGTCATGGGATTGTTAGGCACCTTTCAGCACTGTCTTTGTGCCACATGATGGTCTGACCGTAAGTCCCCAGCTCAGCAGCTCAGAGTTTTCCTGTGCCAAATGCTTGTTCCTCAGACACAGATCTGTCTCAGCTCTTTCCCCAAGAAAAGATGACTCCTATTCCTAGCCGCCTCGGGTGCAGTCAGGTAATGAACGGGTAATAGATTTGTACATGTGTTAATGAAAGCGTAAATCAAGGACTCTGGATTGCATTAGCATCGACACCGTTCTTGATGTTTTCACACGTTTTTCATGGCAAAACTGAAAACATAAAGAGAGGTTTGTTTTTTTGCCAGTTGGCTCAGCCTCTAAATTGTGATTAGAAGGTATTTGTTACCACAGAAAAATAAATATCCACAATCTCATCATAGTGCCCACACACTCTCAGGCGCAGGCAGGGAGGCAGCAATGGCAGGAGGGATGGAGGCTGACTGCTATTAATGAACTGAGACGGGCAAGTGATTTCAACTCTCTGGTCTCTGTTTTCTGATCTTTAAATTGAGTAGTTTGGAATAATCTCCAAGGTTGATGCAATTGTCATACTCTCTGATTATGAGAATTATTTACACATAGACGGACTCCCTTGGGGGGTCTCAAGCTCTGTTTCTTCTCAGGGCTTTCTCCTCTTCGCCTCCCAAACGTGTCCAAGCATCCCATATGATGCTCTGGTTCATGTTTCCTTTGTGACAGAACAAAGCACACTGAGGGATTTCAATATTCATTTTCACTTAGATAGTGGACTGTTCAGTGAAGACTTTTGGTACATAGCCATGGCTTCCTTCCCTTAACTCATCTTCTCGTTCTCACGGGAGCTGTCCTGAGCACATCTGGAGTCTATGAGGCGTTATTTTCATGCTGCTCTAAGAACTAGTGTCATCGTCCCTTTAATCTTGGCCCAGATGTCCTAAACCATCGTTGTGCCCCTGCTGAGATGATGTTTGTACTCTCTTCTGACCGGACTGTTGTTGGGGAACATACCGAATCACCTTCTAAGGCCTGTGCTCTCCAGCAGTTCCTAGAGCAGTGTGCTGTGCTGTCAAGTAAATACATTTTTAGAGTTATACAAGGTCTGAGGTAGAAATTGAATTCAGCCCGCCCTCTCCCCTGAGCTTATTCTCTATTACTTTACAGACTCAGAAACTGAGGCTCAAATGGCTATGACACACATATCCAAGGGCTGATGAGTGACAAAGCATGTCCTGGGTCCCACACCAGTGCCCTGCCATTTCACAGTACTGCCTTTTCACACAAAAAAGCAAACACTTCTACCTTATTTCAAAGACTACCAAAAAAAAAAAATCTATGATTGTCATGTTAAGTAATAGCAAAAGTTGAGTCTTGTCTGTGTAAATTGCCCATTTTGGTTACCTGAAAGGAACTGTTAGGCGGGAGCCACAGGCATTTTACATGACTCCATTGTAACTCCAGTTTCGTTACCTTCAAGTGAGAAAATGCACCTGGCTTTCCTATCTCACAGGAATGTTTTGAAAATAAGTAGGAAGTAATGAGTTGGATTCTTCCAGGCCTTAGAATCCTTTCAAGAATCATGCATTTTGTGTACAGTTTTGCTTACTTTTCTGTTTTTTTCTGCTTTTCCAAGGCTTTCAGTAAATTTGATTCATATGTTTTTATTTTTGTAGTGATTATAAAAGGTATGTTTTAAACTTTTACTAAGTGTCTGTCCCTGACTTCAACTTCACTGATTATTTGAAAGCTAAGAACTTAAAAAAAAAAATCCTTCCACACACTGGAAGTAGATATTGCAGGTTGGGACTACTCATTTTTTTTTTTTTTTAAAGATTTTATTGGGGAATTGGTGGAGGGGAACAGCGTTGGGGAATCGGGGAAGGGGAACAGACAAGTTGCCGTCTTCTTGTTCTTCAGTTTAGTTGAGGAGGATGTTGCTTCACTGTTGGTATCGTCATTGCGCTCTTCCCGGATGAGGCAGATCGGTCGCTGGCCTCTGGATGTCGCTCATCGCGGCTATTGGCAGCTCACGCTTGGCTGCCAGCCGCTCACTGTAGCCTATGGCAGCCCACTGCAGCAGGGGCTGCAGCCTACACCATCACAGGGGCTCGCACAGCCCAGCTCCAGGTGGAGCTGTTGTTAGCTGTAGAGGGCAGTGTCACTGGCCCTCATGTGGGATCCGAACCGGGGCCGCTGGCATCCCAAAACCAGCGCTTAACCAATGCGCCACTCGGCCGGCGCGGGACTACTCATTTGATTATTGAAAAACTGAGTTGTTGTATCAGATCAAGATTAGAATTTGTAAGGTATTATATCCCAGGATTAAAACATGACCAGTATCCTACTGCAAAGTCTGTAATAAATAATTATCAAGGTCTTTGAAACTGAAGGGAAATACAAAGAATTTGGAAGGAGGCAGCATGTGAGCTGAGGAGTTATGGCATTATTTGAGTATGTAGTGCCAGTTCTATACCTTATAAATCCATACATTGCCCCGAACAAAGTACTATTAAGCATTTCTTTAATGAACTAATACAGGGAGTGCAATGAATTATTATTCTTCACTGTACAGTTTCCATTTTAACCAAACCAGAGTTAGACAGAATATAATGGGAAAGGCATTCATGTAGGGAAGTCTATAATTATAACATACTTAATGCATAGACTCGGAGCACTCTGCACCAGACAAAACACATCACAGCACAATTCAGTAAACTTTTGGTTCTCAAGTGTGATCCGAAGCTCTGCTGTATCATCAGCATCATCTGCTTCTTCAAATGCCCCATCCACACCTGCGGGGTCAGAATCCCCATTTGAACATGATCCCCGGGTGATTTTGTTGCTCATTAAAGTTTGAGAAACACTGAGTATGCAGCTTTCAATTTTTTTTCTATCCCATTGGTCCATGATAGAACATTATACTTTCATATCTAATATGCCAAAGAAAACGATCTGTGGAACTGATGCTGCTGTAATTCTGCCCTTCACTGGATACAATTATCCTTTACTATTGTTTCGCACTCTCCTCAAAAGTTATTTTACATGTAGTATCAGTTGTATAAAGTTTATAGCCTGTTTTGCCTGACTGTCATAAAGTTGGTTGTTCCTGCTTTGATTTTATGTCTAAAAGTAATTTGTAATCTTACGATTCTTAGTATTTAGAATACGTTTTGCAAATCAGTGTTTGGGAGGAAAAAGAAAGACCATTAGCAAAGAGCAACAAACAATTACTTTCTTTGCTAGTGTTTCAAACCCCAAAGGGGACATTCACATTGATTTTCTACCTTTTATTCTCAGTAGAAGAAAGTATGTAAAGGAGTTTTTTTGTTTCGTTTTTGGGTTTTTTTGAGGAAAAAAAGTAGCATAATTGAGAATTAAACTCCTGTTAATATAGACATTTTCATCCTGAAAATCATTTTCATCATTTCAATCCAGCTAATGAATTTCAGTTGTCTTAAGAATAATTTACCACTGCCAAGTCCTGTTTCTTAAGGTCATTGGCAGTTACCCTGATTTTTTTTTTTTCCTTCTCTCCAGTTTTCTAATAAGCCAAGGGAAGCAAATTCAGTTCATTGGTAGTATTGGCTCTGCACTTGACAGGTGTGCCTGCTTTCATTCAAATCCAGATGTACCATCTCGATGGAATGATACGCAGTGCCAAGCCCGTCCTCAGAAATGAGAATGAGCTCACAGGCCACTTCCCTCAACCCACAAAGGGCCTGCATGTGCTACTGTGCCATTACAGTTACTCACACTTTGTGTGGCTAATTCCTGTTGGATTTCGTCTAGAACCTAAGGAAAGGTTAAAGAGATGTGAATATATTAGGCAGAAAGGAAAGTCTTTCATTCAAAATCTATGACGCAGTGATATTACTGCCTCTCTAAGGATATCTGTGTCCATTTAACCAGACAGCGTTTATTCACTGGGGCTTTTGAATGCCCACTTTTAGAGTGGAAGTTGAAGAGCAGAAGTATTGGGTCTTCGGAAAAGTCATGACGCATGTTTGCAGCAGATGGCATTCGTTCATTTTGGGAAGTACTAGAGTCATTCGCATCTATGTTATTGCTATGTCATTTGACAGCTGACAGTTCTAGCTTCATTCTGAAAAAAGCTGAGCTATTTGGTTGAATTTTGGAAATTTTACAACAAGTTGAAGATGGAAGACCAAGCTGTGCATTTTTGCCATATTTTACTGTTTTACTTCCATAAAGGGAAGAACGCACGTCAAGCTTGTGAAAAGTTGCATAAAGTTTACAATCAATGCTCTACAAGAACGTCAGTGCCAACGATGGTTCACGAAATTCCGTGCTGGTGATTTTGATCTCTACAACGACACAAGAGATTGCAGAAACATTGAACATCCATCATTCAAACATCCATCATTCAAGCATTCACGACTACCCGAAGAAGCTGAGATACGTAAGCAAGCTCCATATTTGGGTTCCGCATAAACTCAAAGAAGTTCATTTGACAGTGCATATAAACATCTGCAATATGCTCATTAAATGTGAGGAAAATGAACCTTTTTTGAAGCAACTGATAACTGGTGATGAGAAGTGGATTGTTTACAACAATGTGGTGCAAAATGATTTTGGTCCCTACATGATGATTCGCCTCAAACGACATCAAAAGCAGACATTTACCAGAGGAAGGTTATGCTCTCAGTGTGGTGGGATTTTAAAGGTGTCATGTTTTTAGATCTCCTACCAAGGAACCAAACAATCAATTCGAATGTGTACTGTCAGCAATTGGACAGCTTGAACGAATCCATCATCCAGAAACATCCAGAACTTGTTACTTGTAAAGGAGTTGTGGTGTTCAATTGCGACAACGGGAGACCACATACAAGTTTGATCACCCATCAAAAATTATTGGAGCTTGGATAGGATGTATTGCCATAGCCACCATACTCGCCTGACCTTGCGCCATCAGACTTCCACTTGTTTTGCTCTCTTCAAAACACCTTGCATGGTATAACATTCAATTCAGATGAGGCTGTAAATCAGCACCTTATTCAGTTTTCCACAAATAAATTTATGAAACTCACTGAAAGATGGCAAAAGGTTATCGAACCAAATGGGCAATATATCATTGATTGATCCTTGTTCTTTATGTAAATAAACAACCTTTGAAAAACACAGACAAAATACGTCATGACTTTTCCAAAGACCCACTATCTGCCTTTGCATCCCTCATATGCACCCCAGTGGGGCCAGGCCGGGAAGGAAGGTCAACACTGAAGAGGAGTCAGCAGAGGTGAAGACCAGACCTCTCCGATGCTTGGGGTGTGCTAATCCCAGTAGTCTGGGTGGCCATTGTATAATGGTTGGAGGAAGGGACAGAGGCCTCCTGGAGGCTCTAAGAAACAGGAAATTCAAACAGGAGAGTCACATGTGAGAAAAGGGTAAACTTACCTAGCTAGAGTGTCAGGAGCATGAGCCAGATACTGGAATGAAATGGTACTAGAGGAGCTCCTCCTCGTCCACTTCCTGAAGAATAGTCCTTCTCAAAAAGGGCTGAAGAAGGGTAGGGAAGATGGACCAAATCAGAATCTTCTGATGAGTTATTTTAGAATATAGCTGCCCAGGCTCTTCTCAGGGCATAGCACAGGCAACAGAAGTTACCTAGTAGTTCAGTAGTTGAGAACGTGGGTTCTGAGCCAGCCACACTGGCAATGGAATTCTAGCTCTTCCCATTACTAGCTGTGTGACCTTTGCCCAATTACTAAACCTCTCTGATCCCCATCTCCTCATCTGTAAAATGATGATGATGTTAATAGTAACTTTCACAGGGATGTTTTCAGAATTGGGAGAAATGCTTTGTTGCCTAATGAATGCTTGGCATAATACCTGCTATTAAAGAAATATTCAGTGAATGTAAAATTTTCTTTCATGATTGGAACCTAATTTTATTCAGAAGAAAATTTGAGCTCTTGTCCAGCTCGGAAAGAGCAAGGTGAACAAAATAACTTTGATGATAATCCTAGACCTTAGCCTACTTTAAGGATGTCAGAATCATAGTACAGACCCAAGCTGTTTTCATTCCATTTGCAAGGCTAGCAATTTGAGTTGTGATGAACATAAAATGTTGCCATTCTACTTATCAAATATTTTTGATAAAGTTGTGATGACACTAAATTATCCAGAAATCGGAAAGCCATGTCTTTAACTGGTTCTCCTCCCTGCTCCCCTCTTATCCCAACGGGAAGAATTCCTTGACCAGGAGCGCACCCCTCCCCAACGACTCCCAGGCACGTAGCGGAGCTCGGTTCCACACGTCCTATGACAAAAGATACGTCATCAAGACCATTACAAGTGAAGATGTCGCCGAGATGCACAACATCCTGAAGAAATACCACCAGGTAATTTTTCTTTACCTTTATTTGAAATTCTGAAATGGTTAACATTCATGCCTGAGTATCATAAAAGCCAAAGATTTAAATACATAGCCAGGAAATGATATCACATTTGACATAAACATCTCCTCTAATTTTTAAATAATTTTAAAAATTATTTTGGCCAAAAAAAAAAATTATTTTGGCCAGATTACTGAGAGTTAACATTTAGGAATTCTTATCCTATGAAGATGATTAGTTATTTATATAACACTTTTAATCTAAATACTCTTCTGTTTTGATGATTGTCATACTGAGTTAAATCACTTGGCTTAAAATTTGGCAGAATTTCAGAAGTTTTTGGTGCATGCCAGAAGTTAGGTGGTAACCTGTGAGTGTTTATCCATTTACACCTTCAAGTCCTATCCTGCTTTCACTGTTTATTTTTTTTCCTGCCCTGGCCCCAGAAGGGCCCACCCCCACTCACACTCCTGCTAGAACATTCCCTGATTTTCACCCCTCAGCATTATCCCTTCATAATCACCTGGAGAAAGAATCAAACTACCCTTGGGAGTAGCATCTCTCTCTCTTTCTCTCTCATTCTCTCTCTCTTCTCCCTCCTTTTTCCTCCCCCAATTCCAGCACAGGTTTCCAGGTGGAGCACATGTTCCCAGGTCCCAGCAGAGCTGTAAGAGGCCTTACTTACTATGTAGGAAGGGCATGAAGTCTGGTGTCAGACAATCCCAGGTTCATATCCCAGCCCTGTCACCTACTAACCTCGTGACTTCCGGATTTTGAAGCCTCAGTGTTTCCTTGTATACAATGGAGATAATAACTGTACCTAACTATGGAGTCCCAAAGATTAAACTGCAATATGTATGTCAGGTACTTAGCACCGTGCATGACACACACTCGGTGCTCAATATATGGTGGTGGTAGTCGTTATCAAGTCATGTGACAATAACCAGTAACTACTATGTAATCTTGAGAAATTGTAGTCTAATGGAATGAATATGACTGCTGCTTCCAGCATCACAGAAATAATCTTCAGAACTAGTGTTTGAATCACAGGCTAAAACACACATACATACATCATGTGCATGCATGCGTGTACTCTCAGGGTCCTGCTGTTTTGTTTTGTTTTTAACCTAAATAGCTCCAAATCCCCTTCAAAGGTAAAGACTGGCTACCACAGAGATTATTCAAAATACAGTGCTGGGGGCCTTGCCTGCGTAACCCAAAGGATTCTCAAAGTGTTTATACTATCGCATTATTAAACATCAGCCTCTCAAAGTGACAACTTTGAAGACTTGAAGGCGTCTCTCATTTGTATTTCTGAGCAACTACAGGTCTGTTTAAAAGTCAGCTTCCTGGGCCTGCCGAGTGACTCAGTTGGTTAAGAGCGCAAGCTCTGAGCCACAGCATCGCCAGTTTGATTCCTGGGCCAATGAGCTTAGCCCTGAGCTGAGCTGCCAACAGGCAGCAGGATGGCTCAGCTGGTGAGAGCACGTGTCCCTAACAACAAGGTTGCTGATTCGACTCCTAAGATTGAACTCAGCACTTTGAGCTGAGCAGCTGAGAGCTGCTGATGGATGGCCAGATGGAGACTGGACTTGAAGCTGAGCTAGCTGTGCCCTCCACAACTAAGATTGAAGGACAAGAACTTGTCTGTTCCCCATCCCCATCCCCAATTCCCCAACACTGTTCCCCTTCCCCAATTCCCCAATTTAAAAAAAAAATCTTAAATAAATAAAAGTCAGCTTTCTTATCTCATGGTCATGCTTTCTGCTCTAACATCATGGAGTATTTCTTGCAGCTGGCTAATTCTTCAGTCTTTGCAAATGTCATCAATTGCATTTGTCTTGCAGTGAAATCTTTGAAAATCTTTGAGCTGTATTCTGTTTCCAGAAACTTGGGACTGTCCCTAACTTGTTTCTTAAAGACATTAGTCAGCCCCTAGATTCATTTAACATATAACAAATTTTTTATAACATGTATTCCTTTTGAAATTTGTTCTACAGTGCTTATGCTGTTCCCTATGGTGAAGGAAATTTTAAAATGCAGGGATAGCACTTATGAGAGTAAAAACACTAAGGTTCTGTCTTCTGAATGAACTGAGTTACAGAATGAAGCTTTAACTACTGACCTTTTAAGCTGTCTACTATTTTTTGTCTCCCCTCTGGAGCTTAATGTCATACTTATGCATTCTTCCTATACTTTCTTCAGATTATCTCAGAACTTTCAAAGTGAGCTGAAACCTCAATGACTGATAAAAACATTATTCTAGTAAATGGCTATGATCCCATTCTAATAAAATGTGACACTCAATTCAAATAGCAACTTCTGGCTGACAACTTTGAGTTCAGAATTTTTTGACTTTTTATAGACACCACAGTTGGAAACGTTTTCTCTGGGGTGGTTACTGTAACTTAACATGCAGATTTGACATATCCTCAGTATTACTTGAAATACATTGGGGATCCAATAAGCCTATTAACATGCTCTAGGGGCTTTCAAGTACTAAACATTTTCTTTCATTTCACTACTACAAAATAGTTATTTTCTTGTTCTGTACTTTACCCAGAAAAGTTTCATTTATCCAACATCTATATTTTTCTTTCTTCTTATAAATGGTATTCTAAATATAATGCAGAGGATCTCATTTTTAATACATTTTATTTAAAGGACACTTAAGTCGAACATCAGGAGACAAAAATCGTTGCTTGTTATGAACTGGTCAGGCGGTCTCTGAGCCTCAGTTTCCCCATCTACATTTTATTCATGCATTCATCTCATCATGTATTTCCTTTTTTTTCTTTTTCCTTTATTATTAGTTTCAGGTGTACAAAACAATGTAATAGTTAGACATTTACACCCCTCACAAAGTGATAAACCCCTCCCCCAATCTGTTGCTCCTCTGACATCGTATATATCTATTACAATTCCATAGACTCAATTCAATTCCCTATACTATACTCCATATCCTGTGACTATATATATTAAATTATAGTTGACAAGGGCCGGCCAAGTGGCATGGTGGTTAAGCGCTGGCTTGGGAAGCCAGCAGCCCCAGTTTGGTCCCACATATGAGGGCCAGTGACACTGCCCTCAAAAAAAAAAAAATTATAGTTGACATACAATATTATTTAGTTTCGCTTCAGGTGTACAGTGCAGTTACTCTTTACCTAATTCCAGAAAGGATATAAGGTGGCCTTCAAGGAAGTGTGAAATACAATATAGAATAAATGGGGGAAAAAGCGAGAAAAGGGAAGGAGAGGGTGAACACAACATGGAGTCTGGAAAGAACCTAAAACTCATGCCTTGATTACCGGCGAGCTTCCTACATTGAGGGTCACTGATTTGACCCTAGTTTCCTAGCAGCCAAAGTGGAAAGTGAAACCTGAATAAACTAGTTACACAGCTACTGTGCCTGAAGATACAAATGAATCAGTGGTTAAAGAGAAATATAACTGTTCTTGGTACTAAGATCAGAAAGGGTTATTTCTAGGCATACCCCACAAAGAGGACACATGCATGATAAACATCATCCTTGCAGCCAGCTGTGTAACACACAAGAATTTCTTAGAACCTTTAAAGAAAATCATCAGTGTAGGCTGCTGACCCCACACCAACATATAATTCCCATTTAGCCAACATTCCCATTGTGCAGAGGGAGGATGCAATGCACACAGCTACCCAGCGCTCTGCCAGGCTGGTTCCCACCAGACAGGTGTTTGAATGTCCTCAAGCTGACCTTCTCATAGGCCACTTTCAAACAAGGTGTTACTGATTATTACAAGGCAGCGAGCTGGGCCTTGTGCATCTTCAGGTGTAGCTTTTTCATGTGATGAGACCAGGCCTTGCCATCTGTAATCCAGGAGAGGTCCTTCTAAACTTCGTTGTTCTTTATTCTATCCAGTGATGCTCAGGGGCATTTGAGATGGGCCTTAGACCTTTTCTTCCTACTTCAAGAAGGCCTAGACTACTTTTAGGATTTATGTCTAGTCTTGTAAATGTTCTGTCTCCTGCTTCAGTGGCTACTATCAGTTCTTCTACTTCTTTCTTTTTGTTGCTTTTACCCTCAAATTTGCTGTGCTTCTGAACTGCCCAGCTTGGAAAAGTAATTAGGTTTGTTCAGAGTGCATATCAATAGATGGGACAGACTCCAAGAGAAAGCCTCTCCTGTAGAGCAAATTGGATGGACTTTCTGATAGCTCTGGTTACTCGATGGCCTTTGGCTTCTCTTTTTTCTTCTCTTTTATTGTTTTTTATTTAATGAAATATATCCAGAGTTGCAGCTATATTCTGGAAGGTTAAAATTACCATAAGGTCAGCCTCTGGAGAAGTGGAACATGGCTATGGCTAGATATTTGAATGAATTCTTCCTGGAATTAATTTTCTGATAAGTCAACCTTGCCAGCAATGCAGTAGGGTAGTTCAGAGCATGGACTGTGGAGCTGGCTGCTGCCTTCAGACCAGCCTGTGTGACCTTGGGCAAGTCACCTAACCTCTCTACACCTGCTTCTCTGTCTGTAAATTTGGATAATGGTACCTCCTTTATTCAGTGTTGTGCTAATTAGGTGAACTGATATTTTTAACCTGCTTATAACAGGTTATAAATAAGCCGTTGAGGGCCGGTCGAGTGGCCCATTGGTTAAGAGCTGGTTTTGGGATGCCAGCGGCCCAGGTTCGGATCCCACATATGAGGGCTAGTGACACTGCCCTCTACAGCTAACAACAACTCCACCAGGAGCTAGGCTGTGCTGAGCCCTGGCGACAGTGTAGGCTGCAGTCCCTGCTGCTGTGGGCTGCCATAGGCTACAGTGAGTGGCCGGCAGCCAGCGTGAGCTGCCAATAGCTGTGGTGAGCGACCATCCGGAGGCTGGCGACCGCTCTGGGAAGAACGCATCCGGGAAGAACGCAATGACGATACCAACATGGTCCAGTGAGGCGGCGTCCTCCGCAACTAGACTGAAGAACAAAGGGACAGCAACTTGCCTGTTCCCCTCCCCCAATTCCCCAATAAAATCTTTAAAAATAAATAAATAAATAAATAAATAAGCCATTGAATAAGATAATTAAATATCATTTTTCTACTCAATATCCTACATCCCAGTGTTGAAATCATTAACTCTTTCAGTCCATTGGAAGGCATGATTTCTGGTAGAATGTGACACTGAGACAGAATTGTGAAGATTTGAACCACAAGGGATTATATTTCTTCCCAAGCTCCAGCATCTTGCCTTAGTTTTTATCTCAGAAAGTACAGCGTCCTCTATCAGACCAATGGAAAATTTATATTAAGCAGAGCAGACGTCTATAAGTCTCTTCCTTTATTTGATTTTTTTTTTATAGTTAGGAAAATACCCTTTTCTTCAAATTTCTATTAGACTAGAACAAACTCAGGTCTTAAAAATGGTAATTATCAACTGATTAGCTAAGCAATGTCTGAAGAGCATTCATGAAGGAAAAAAGTGGTCGAGAACCTACTTGAATATCTTATTTCTCTTAAATTGACTAATTTTTTTTTTTTCACTGACCCAAATTCATTGGGAGTTTTGGTATCGTGTAGCTTCAGCTTTATTTAAAATTAAAAGTCAATGTCAGTAAAATTTTAGAAATTTTACCGGGAGGAAACAAATTACAGTGTAGATAATTAAGAAATGTCTTATGAAAATATTAAGAATACCTTTTAAGTTTTGAAATACAGGGGTAAAATTTATTCGTTTTTTTATGTCAAAGTGACTGAATTGATAAATTGATGAAGTATCCTAAAAATCCTTTCTTATCCTTTGCACACAGGAAACAATTAGTAACTTGAGCCAAATCTGGAAGTTATGCCTAAAAATCTGAACTCCTTACTAAATAACCTAGCTAGTAACTCAGATTTCAGTGAAGGATTTTAGGGTGAATGATTGACTTTTTGGACCGTGTATGGAGTGCATCACTTTAACCTCCCATGAAGGATAGTGGTGTCGGCGTTATCATTCAAATATGAGCCACAAATACAGGAAAACGGAAAGCAGGCACCACAAAACCCAAAAATTAAAATAAAAAATTTGGTGTGGCACTGAAAAAGAAAAAGTAACACAGTCCATGGGTCCTTCTCAAACTCTGATTATAGACAGAACACCTATAAAAAAACACAGATTCTGGGCCAGCCGAGTGGCGCTGTGGTTAAGAGCTGGCTTGGGACGCCAGCGGCCCCAGTTCGGGTCCCACATATGAGGGCCAGTGACACTGCCCTCAAAAAAAAAACCCCGCAGATTCTGACTTAGCAGACCTGGGTGTCTAACACTTCCCGGTGATGCTGATGAAGTTCCAGAACGTGGCAGGTCTGCACCTGCTTTCTAGAACAGGAGCAGCATCTGAGTGTGCTCTGGCTGCTTTGGTCCTATCTGGAGGAAAGGTCAGTTGAGTGGGAAAAGTACGTTTAAAGTTTTAAGATCTATGTGCACCTGGAACTATGTGACCAAAGGAACTATGGACCTGCCTGCCATGGGAAGCTGCAGACACATTTCTTGCTTCCCTCTTAGAAACATCAGGAAGGCATTTGCCATCTCCTGGGTCCTATGGCCTGGGTAGTGCCCCTTCAAGCTCCGCTTTGCTGACAGGGAGTCACAGCTTGCTATTGGGGACGTTTAGAGCCCTCTGTTCACAACGTACTAGCCATTTGTCCCCCAGGTTTCCAGGGAGCTTCCCAGCACACTCATCAGAATGCTTTTCCTGTAGCAGATTTTATCCATTTTCTGGAAATTCTATCATCTTTTTCTCCTCATATATTGCCTGTCTGTTCTATTCTCTCTCCCTCTGTCTTTCTAACAGCTATATATTTGACTTCCTTATTCTGGCCTCTACATCTCAACTTTTCTTTCTCATTTTTCCATCACCGCCCAGTTCTGGGTAAATTCCTCAACTGTTTCATCTCCCAGTCCTAATTCTTTCTTCAGCTGTTTCAATCTGTTGTCTTACCTGTCCTGTGATTTTTTTTATTTCAATAATCATATTTTTTCTTCTAGATGTTCCATTTTTTAAAAATCTGCCAGTTCATTTCTGATAGTTCCTTGTTATATGCTCATTCCAGACACTGCATCTTTTGTTTTTTAAAATGTTTTATGTATAACTGTTCAAATTCTATTTCTGATAGTCCTAACCTCTGCAGTTCCTGGGCCTGAATATGCCTGTACTGTCTGCTGACCCTCACTCAGAATGACTTGCCCAAGCAGAAGCCCACACAGATTTTGGGATTAAGATGTTGATTAGGGATCAAAGCCTAAGTAGAGAAGAGCAAAGAAATAGGATTGGACAGAGGGAGAAGTCACGCTGTCATGTAGGCCCAACCAAGTCACAGCCAACCTGATGGTGTCCTCTGGAGTGCTCCACCCAGAGCTCCCACGATGGGCCAAAGTGACAGGGAGGCAGACCCAGAAGGAGCTGCCAGCTGAAGCTGCTGACCGCATTCCTCAGCTGGGCAGCCAGGCCTCTCACAGCTGCCCACTATTGTGATGCTTGGAGCCACCATTCTGCATTTTAATTGTAGTCAGTGACTAAACTCCATCTATATTTAAAATAAAGTACTTTTTACACAGTCATTTCATCTTCAACAATGATGTTATTTATGGGTGTTGATTATAGTGTCACCAGGAATTAGGAGCAATCAGTGTTTGAGTTCAGGTATATTCTCCATTATCTCACTATTAAGAATGTTTGTAAACACTCCAGAGAAATGTTTGTTCCTTTTAAGCCTGATTTGATTATGTTTAAGAAAAGCAGTAAAGTTTGTATTTATATTAGCTTAAGTGTTGTCACCCTTACCTTTTTTTTTTTTTTCAAAACAATTTGAAACCAAAATAAATTACATTAGCTGACACACATCATTTTCCCAAAATATCAATTCAAGGCAAATTTGGGCTATTTATTTATTTGGTCATTCTAAAACAAAGTAATTCTTAATTTCAAACTGGTTGACTTCCTTCCTTCCTTCCTTCTTTCCTTCCTTCCTTCCTTCCTTCCTTCCTTCCTTCCTTCCTTCTTTCCTTCCTTCCTTCCATGTAAAATATGTTGTTGGGGTGATATATAAACATAGCCAGAGTCACAATAAGGATTATAGATAATTTAACCTTTCAAAAACATTTAACTGAAACAAGATATTACATTGACGTATTAATTTAATGCTATATTAAATTGTCACTTCAAACCTCTAAGATGAAAATGAGTGAAACATGATAATAACAGCAATTTCCAAAGCCAGAGCCCAGGTTCACATGATCATACAGAGATATAAATATTTATCTGTTGCAGTGCATCACTTAGACTCCTCTAAGCGGAAACCTTCAGTCAGCTGTGAATCTTTTACTGGCATTTCATTTTACATGAGAAGAGCAACAAATTGGGGATTCACAGTACTTGTTATTCTTGTTGAGTGCCTGAGAGCAAAGAAAACTGAGATCTTGTAGCTGTTGCATTTTATGATTTTAAAATTCTTATTTCTCCACATCAATTGATCATTACATTACAGTTCTAACAAGCCCATGGTTATACAGGGAAAAGTTCTAAGGGAGACATGGAGAGATTAAATTTGCCTTTATTGATGACACCATTGAATCATTTACATGTCGATTTTTTAAAAGGAGACCAAAAAAAGTAAAAATTGTTAGTGTTGAAAACACAGGTTACAGATAAATATTGCCAGCCAGTATCAGTTTCTGAGAGCAGTCTTGAAAAAAACAGAAGCCACTGCCTGATAAATAACAAAGCAGGGTGACACGAAGTGTCCAGGTATGAAAAATGCAAAATGTGAAAAGTAATAAAAACAATATTTTAGGTTGAAAACATAGGTAATGCAGTGAGTTTAGCACTGAGAATATGGACGCCAAGAACCATCTCTCTTGCCTGATGTGTGATTTTAATTTCTGAGCCTCACACAGATGACCAGCGTAAAGTTTGGTCTACTTGTGGCATCTCTTGCCTAGTATCTGAATGGCAGAGGACAGAAGGTCACCAGGCTGCACTCGGGCACTGCACCTGTTATATCTGGAAACTGAGACATTAATACAGCAGCTAGGGACACCACCTGTGTTGATTACGTCCCTTGCCAGTGGGGAAGGACTACCTTGTAGCCACCTCAAGACAGTGGTTGAAAGTGAAAGAAATATTTATACCTTTCTTAAAGAGGGGCCCTCAAGATTAAATCATTATCTGTTACATTCTTATAATCTGGAAGTGGAGCATGTAGAAGGGAGGAAGCAAAGAGTCGTTAGATTGTCTTGTGATCAAATCAGTGATGTTAAAAGGAAATTAATAGATACCGAGGATGCTTTCAACCATTCAAAAAAAGAGGTTGCTTGTGCCAAATAGAGTATCAAAGAAAGACATGATATTGTAGTGTCCCCAGTACCCCCTTTTTCTTATTATCTTTGAAGCATTTATTTACAAGTTATTTTGTTAATTTGTTAACAATGTTTAAGCTCTTGAAGGAAAAGTGATCAGAATTCTGATCCGAAAAGCAACAAGAGTGAGAAATATAATTTTTAATGTTGGTTTTCAATTTATAAAAAAATTACCTCACGTCATAATCAAATACATGCACACGCACACACATATACAACATCATTCATGTTTGGAAAGTCTTTGTTTTATGAGATTCCTTGACATTGGGACTTCCATCACGCATTTAAAGTAGAATCCATTACTCAGAAGACATTTTAGGAACACATCAGGTGCTCCCAGACATCTTCCTCCCTCACCACTTCCTTCCCTTCTTTCCCATCCCTTGCCCCAGTGTCTTGGTTTCATCTTATTCCTGCTTGAGTCATGGACAGTCCCATTTCCCTGCTTTTCGCATTATTACTCTTCTTCTCCAAATGTAGAGACACAAAGAGTTTGAATAATTCACCCAAGGTCACACAGCTAGTGAATGTGAAGCTGGAAAAAGAGGGCTCCTCGAATTGTGATGTGGTTGAGTCATGCCGAGAGCCCCCTAAAGCTGTGGCCATGGATTTACAGTGTCTCTGGACGTGGGATTACCTTAGCAGATTGTGTGTGTAGGAATCCTTATAGATGTGCCCAAGCGGGTAATAGGTTGTGCACAGTGTTTCCTAGGGCAACTGATGAAGAATCTGAGAGGATTAACATTCAGGCTTCCATGTGTCAACATGTGCATACAGGGACATATCGTGCTAGAGTACTCTAGCCCTGGTCTTCACAGACCCAATGAAATGTTTCACTAAAATGAAACAGTGTGTTATTTTCCCAGTGCCCCCACCCAGAAAGTCAATTAATGGGTAGAATTTCCTCTTCTGCAAAGTTTTGACCCACAAATGCTTTCTAAGCCTTTTCCACGAACCGCTGCTTAGCACTACTGCAATCTAATATGAAAGGTTTTAATGTGGTTTATGGTTTTGTACATATGTATATACTCGGGAGTTTTAAATTTATTAAATCTATTTTTTCAAGCTGTTCATCAAAGAGCATCATAGGTGAGCCTTGATGAAGTAGATCACATTTGGTCTATTTTTTATATGTTTAATATGTTTGTCTAATCTTAAAGATAGAGAAGTTCTAGAATGTAATCTGTACGTGTGTTTTCCTCTGGGGGGAGAAAGATGGCTTGTCAATGACTTCCTGTATAGCATTCAGAGATTTCTTTAACATACTCATCTATGTGAATAACAGCCTTCGTCCACTCTGTTCCATGGTGTTCTGCAGCTCTGTACAGAGATTGTGATCAGAGACACCTTCTACTGGCAGAACTTTTAAAAGATAGGCCATGATGAGAATAATCTGAGCAGAACAGCACAAAGGGGGATTCAGCAGCCAAGCTGAAACTGATATGTGCCCCCCAGGAGCCTCCAAAATACCTACTCTGGGCCTCCCTCAGACTAGATGCCAGTAGCTGTTTGTGAGTCCATCTGAAGCATAAAGCAGCAGACAAGTGTAACATTAAAGTTTTTTAGAGTTTTGAATGAAAATAATTATCATTATCTTTGTCATCTGTAGTAGGAGGAAGAATACAGTAGAGTGAGTACACAGGCATTGTGTGAAGTATTTTGACATACTGTTATCTGTAATCCTTATAGTAATCTTCGAGTTAGGAATTATGGTGCTCATTTTCCAGGAAATGAAACCAAAATAATGAGCGATTTTGTAATTTGCCCAAGATCCCACAGCTGGCAAATGGAGGCACCAGGATGCATATGCGCATGTCTGTGGCTCACAGACCTCGGTTCTTTCTACTGTGCTTATTACAAAATGTACACTCCCATAGTCTCCACAGTTTTAAGGCCCATCCAACCATCTTTCTTCAGAGGTGAGGGACAATGACCCCTTTTAGTTCTTTAGAGCAGATGGGAGACATTTGCCCTTCAACCCAGGGCTTAGCAAAACCCAAGTAATTTATTATTTTTTTGAAGGGAGAGAAATAGAAAATGTTCCGCTGATCTGACTTCAAATTAAGAACAAGTTGAGGTGAAACTCAGAAAATACATCAAATTAAAATATGTATCTCAATTATGATTAGTAAGATTAAAAGGCAGAGGAGGGGATAGGTGCATCTAAGAGCCAAAACTGTGGGTCGCAAAACTCAAACTCATACTGATTCTGTTCATCTGTTTCATGATAAAATCTAAAGGCTTAAAGAAAAAACCTTAAGATTATTATATAGTATCAAATTTGATTATTGATGGTGTTTACCACTAAAATTTTGAAAGGGCAGACTTTGTTATTTTTATGAAATACGCATTGTAATACAGAAAAAGTCAAGCAGTGGGATAACTTTAAAAAGGAAGAAAGCAAATTTACTGAAAACTCCACCATTACCATTTGGTGACCATCCTTCCAAGACGTTTTCTCTGTAAATATGCAGTGTGTAAATTTTTCCAATTTTGGAATCATATTCATAATGTTTATCATCCTGAAGATTTCACACACATATCCCAGACATAAAAGGGCTGTTTTGAAATCTTCTTTCCCCCTCCTTTTAAAGAGAAGAAAACCTAACTTTTCTTTGGAAAGTGCAGTAGGACCCAGTTATAAACATTGGCTTTTGAGGAGAAGTGTCTCCATCTTGTGGTCTTTTAGAGTATGGTCATGAAAGACTTCGGAACTCATGTTGTGTTTTTGCTGCTCTACTTGGAAATGGTGTCCAAGCTGGGACTCGACCTGTGGTCCTGATGAAGTCCAACATGGAGCCAGAGAAGCTCCGTCTGTGTGGAGAGCAGGAGTGCGCTCTTCATGGTGGCGTGGAGCCCACCCTTCATACTGCTGCTCTGATGGGCAGCTGAGCTCCAGAGAGTAGAGTCTCAGTGAGAAACAGGAAAACTAGGACTAGGGCCCAACCCTCCCAGCTTCTAACATTGGGCTCTCTCCATAATTTGTTCTTTCATCTCAACTTCAGAATGTTTCTTTAACATATTCATCAACATGGATAATGGTTAGTATCTACTTTGTTTCATGATGCTCTGTGACTCAATATGAAAGGAGCTGATCTAAGTGGCTGAGTGACTCTTTGTCAACCTCATAAAATTATCATTACCTCTTCTGGGGAGGAAGACGGAGTCCCCAGGTGGAGTGTAATTTCACTTTAAAGGAATTATGGAAAGGACTAATCATAGGTCCTCTCTCTTTACACTGTTATTTACATCCAAGTTTTGACTTTATCAATAAGTTTGGAATGTAGGGCAAAAATATCTCTTTAGAGATAAAGTTGACTTTTCTTATCTGTGTATGCATGGTGAACACAGGTCCTGTGTTAAGCAGTACAAAGTCATCATTTTCTATAAATAGGACCTTAATGGCTGGAGGGATTCACTCTGTGTAAATATCATAGGCAGAAGAGTTATATTTTACATCAGAACAAGCATTTTTTTGATTCAATATTTTTTTTCCTGTTTTTCTCCTGTGCAGTATATAGTGGAATGTCATGGGATCACCCTTCTTCCCCAGTTCTTGGGCATGTACCGCCTTAATGTTGATGGAGTTGAAATATATGTGATTGTTACGAGAAATGTGTTCAGCCACCGTTTATCTGTATATAGGAAATACGACTTAAAGGTGAGATTGATTTTGTTAATTTTTCTTAAGTATTTAAGCTTACTCATCTACATTATAAATGTTGTAATTGAACATCGAAACCCTTAGGATGCTCAGAGCTCAAAGCCACCAGGAAACTCGCAGTGCATTCCTTGTGTTAACCAAGGATCACTCGCTGTGTTTTCCAGAAGATGCTTGCACATATTAGAGACATCGCGTCTATTTTATTCAACAAATATTTATTGAACAGCAACTCTGTAACAGGCACTGTTGTAAGTGCTGAGAATAGGGCGATGAGCTAAGCAGACCAAACCTGATCTCAAGTTGCTGACTTTCTGGTGGGTAAACAGACAGTAAGTGAAAGTAGTAAGTAAATCATATAGGATGTTAGGAAGTTATCAGCGCTATGGATAAAAGTAAAGATGGGGAAGGATGGGGAAGGGATACAGTTTTAATAGGGTGTCGGGAGGTTTCACTGAGAAGATAGATGACAGAGGCGCAGACCTGAAGGAAGTGAGGGAATGAGCTGAAGCAAACATTTCTGGCAGAGGGAACAGACCCTGAGGCAGGCTGCTTCAAAGACACTGAGTGAAGCGTGGACCACTGGAATGTCTAAGTGGATAAGGTGATCTGACTACTCGGATCACTGACTTAGAGGGAGAACGTCCACGTTAGGAGATGGCAAACTATGACCTGTTTGCATGGCGAATCCATCTTGGCCATTTTTGTAAATTAAGGTTTATTAGAATACTGCTATGCCCTTTGTTTCTACATCATGTGTGGTTGCTTGTGTAGAATTGAGTAGTTACCGCTGAAACCATTTTAGGCCATAAAGTCTAAAATATTTACCCTCTGTCCTTTTTCAGAAAAAATTTGCCAAGCTTTGGTCATCATCAGTGGATCTCAAATTATTTGATCTCAGACTCCTTCACACTCATAAAAGAGAAAAGCTCTTGTTTATGGAGGTTATGACTACTGATATTTGCAGTATTAGGAATTAATATGAGAAATTTTAGAATACTTTATTTAAAATAATAAAACCATTATATGTTAGAATATTTTTATGAAAAATAACTATATCGTCCAAATCAAAAAAGTTACTGTCATTAGACATTAGACACTATGTCATTTGATGTAGACAGGTGTCATTATTTTACATTTTTGCAAAGCTCTTTAATGTCTGACTTAATGTGAGACAGTTCGAATGTCCTGTCTGGTTTTGTTGTCAGTCTGCTGCAGTGTTGTTTGATTGTATTATATAAAGAAGTCAAATGTTACGCAAATACAGATCTGGAAAAGGGAGAGTGGGTGGTTTGATAAGTTTTTCAGGAATTTGTGGATATTCTTCTTTTGTATTATACTAAAACTTGACAAATGGTCATTTCTCAAAGCTTATGTGGAATGTGGAATCTGAAATCACATCAGTGAACCTTTGTACTCTTTAATCCATTGGTGTGTTTGCATGTATTGGTCTGAATGCACCATGTTTTGATGATTTGGAATAAAGGGGTTCACTGAGTTATGTGCTCTTCAAATATTGACACATTTTACTATACAATATCAAGAAGTCACATTAATATCACCACTAGTCTCATCAGAAATGTCTTGTTTTGTTTTTTTTTAATTGGGGAACAGTGTGTTTTTCCAGGACCCATCAGCTCCAATTCAAGTAGTTGTTTTAATTTATTTGTGAAGGGCACAGCTCAGTGGTCCATGTGGAGATCGAACTGGCAACCTTGGTGTTATGAGCACTGCTGTCTACCCAACTGACTAACCGACTGCCCCCAGAAAAGCTTTTTAAATATTGAAAAGCTCTCATGCTCAAAATGGTGGATGCAAGTTTTTAAAATTTCTAATTTTCACATAAAAGCTCAAATTTTATCTCTAGCAACAAGTCCTAGTAGTTGGTTTCTGTGACGTGATATCACACAGCCCCTCTGCACATAGCTGAGCCCAGATATTTGTTCATCTTTGAGTAAATATCTGACAAACGCCCAGATCTGAATAAATATGGATTGTCAGTTGTTCTTTCTAGTAAAAATGTTGTTTCATGAAAAAAGTTGCTGGTTCAGCTCATAACTCAAACCATCAGAAAAATGAATATTCTTAAACCATTTATTCTTTCTAAACAGAAGAGCTTTATGCATACTTCCCACATAGAATATTGAAAAGATGGGTACTCCAAGGTCAAAATTTAATAAAAAAGAATTTCATTGCTTCATCAAGAACTTTTGTATGTTTAGATAGACAGATAGATAGGAGAGAGAGAGAGAGAGAGATTATGACAAACTACTAGCACCATTTGGCGACACTGCTCAATTTGTTCTAAGCCACCAGCAGTTGTACCCACCATTGTTTTTGTAATATCCATGCAATATCAAGTCAGTAACAAGGCCAATAATGTCTTAATATTATTTTAAAGATAGTTTTGACTTTGCAGACCCTTGAGAGGGCCTTGGGACCCCAGCATGCTGAACCACACTTTGAGAAATGCTAATCTAGGGGAGAGAAAAGGGTCTAGGCTTATCTCCTAACTTCTGGAGTGCAGAGAAACTGTACAAGCTTCCCAGATACAGCCTTGCTGTCCTGCCTCGATGTGGTAACTGTTTGTTCCCTGGAATTGCCCCTGATAGAAATCCCAGCCACCAGACAGGGCTCTTTGGCACCATCTCTCTCATGAAGTCTTTGCAGTGCTATGGCCTTTAAGATCCACCAGACCTGGGAATACTGAGACTCCAGCCTGGTCTAGCTTCCCTTCCACAATAAAAGGAGTCACCTTAGCTTGCAGTCTCCTCTTGTGGGAATTACAGGTCACACACATCCTAATCAGTGCCTGAGCCTCTTGAATAAAAGATAGTCATAGAGTAAATATTTTTATTTATTTAAGAATCGCCAGTCTAGAACCTACTTTAACTCATCCCAAGTTATGTGTAAGTTCTCTTAATGATTGGCTCTTGCAAGTATTACAGGGCAATAAATGTCTATTTAAGAGGCGGTGAGGTAAATGAATCACTCTGCTGACCTTATCGTACTTTGGGTGTCTGGAGGGGAATAGAGAGCAGTAAATTGGTGTGTGACCTCCTCTAGCCATTTATCTAGAGAACGCCCAGCAGTGCTGTGAGAAACATCACAGTGGTCATTGAGCAGCACAAAGAATTAATAGTCCTTGCTGTATTGACATGGTTAGGAATTCACTGGCCATTCGCTTCCCTACTTTTCTTTTGCTTTTAAATCCTCTACAAACAAAGGAGAATATCTCTGCTTGAACTCTACCCCAAAACCCCGCTCTTGTCATGTGAGGTCTTGGACAACCCCACAGCCCTGAGGCATAGCTGTGAAAACCAGAGGAGGAGCCGAGAAATTTCTGAGATCAAGAACTGTGTTCTCTTCCACTTTACACCTCTGTGCTCAGCTAAGGGCCTGGCCCAAAAGGGGTGCAACTAAATGTGTGTGCTTGAAGGGACCTCCAAAGAGAAGGGGAACAGAAAGTGCCCACAGCAAGTGAGGAGAACGTATTCATCAGTAACTCTAAAATGGGAGCAAGGCACTCAGGGGGTGAGGACATGCCCACCCTGGAAGACATAATGTGTGACAAGAGGCATTTAATGCCCCAGTATTCACTTTCGCCAGCTGATGGCCCATGGCACCTTGGAAGATCATGGCACCAACCATTTCTGGCAAGTGATGCAAGGAGAGCGTGGTTTTGATTCAGTGTTTAGTAAGTTACTGGTCCAGTGGTTAAGTTTTTTGGCTTCCAGCATGAGGACAAGACCAAGGGGAAAGGCAGCACAGGTGGCATGATAGGGAAAGAGTTGGGGCAGAGTGGACAGGAATAGCTACGGAGGGAGGAGCACACCAGGCTGAGACTAGTGATCAGAGAAGGGACACAGCTCACTCAGGATGAGGCTCAAATCAAAGGTGGTGCTCGTTTACTGCTGTGCTCTGCCCTGGAACATTTGCATATCTTAAACATGACACCCAATGTCTCGCATGTGCAAGCTTCAATTGTTTCTTTGTGTTTCAGGGCTCAACAGTGGCTAGAGAAGCTAGTGACAAAGAAAAGGTAAGAACTCTAACATATTCCTCACCACAGTCCTCGGCCTTGTTCCAAACAGGAACACTACCTCCTGTTTCATTCTTTCTTTCTGACTTCCATCGCGGGGATTCTTCCCGTGTCCCTTCTCGGCCCCAGAGAGAAGCCCGTCATTGAACCAGGGTGTTCCACTTCTCTCCTCTCCTCAGCTCAGCTGTCCCTTAGCCCTTGGCTGAATAATGAAGTAGTTGTTAGTTTTATGTGTCATTGGAAGAAATATTTCACATGCAACACTGTCTTGAAAAACGCAGTAACTTATGACCAAGACGGGCAGGTACAGCTCAGCTGGGTCCTAACCCTACACTTTACCACTCACTCACTGGCCGTGTCCTCTCTGAGCCCCAGTTTCTTACCTGTAAAATGTTGGCTTGCAGGAACTTGAAACTCCTTTCCAAGGATAAAATGTTAAGATATGATTATTTTTTTGTTTAAAGAATTAGAGAGGAGGAAACTATATATTTTTATCTTTTCTTGAGTCACTGGACAGTAGGTAATACTTGAACTACATTTAGTTTATTATGTAAGATTATAGACAGTTTCAACTTGAATCAGTTTGCTAAAGAATTTGGGAAGTAGCTTTCTGTATGTAAACCGAAACTGATCAAAATTGACATTGACTCTATATTCTCAGTTATTATTCCTCTTCCTCTCCTTAGAAATGTCTTTATTTTTACCAAACTATTGAAAAGCTGGGCTCCAAGTTTTTGTTTTTGAAACTGAATTCTTTTAGAATGATACTGAGTTTTAGTTTAAATTTTACAGATTTGGAAATGTACTTATTCACTCAGAAGTGTTTATGAATGTCTTTATGGTTGCTATCCTAGCTTCAGGGACTAAAATAATGAACCACTCAGACACATCTAGCAGGAGATACAGACATTAATTAGAAATGACAGTGCCATGTGACACTTTGATAGGAAGCATGTAAGAAGAGCACCTGACTCCGGCTTGGTGGAGCCAGGGAAAGGCTTCCTGGAGGACGCAATGTTTGGAAGCCGGAAGGATAAGTAGGAATTCTCCAGAGGAAAAGGCGAGACTGAGCACAGAGGGGGTGTGCTTGGAGCTCTAGCTGGAGGGTGAGATGGGGCCAGTAAGTAGGACCACTTGGAGACACTATGAAAGTCACACAGGTGAGATGGTGGCCTGAGCTGGAACAATGGAAGAGGATAGATTACAGAGAGATTTAGAAAGAAGAATCCACAGAATTCGGAGTTTGAATGTGGGAGGTGAACGGTGCCAGGGAGCATGTGTTGAGGAAGGCTGGGGTTAAGGACGGCCGCCAAGTTTCTGGTTTACACAGTTGGGTATGTGTTGGTTCTTCTTGCTGAGAAAGGGAGCAGGGTGGGAGGAGACATTTGACATGTCAATGGGGCATCAGAGCAGAGATGTCCAGTAGGCAAGAGAGGCTGCAGAGAGGGTTTCAGCTGGAAAAAGGGGTTGGGAAAACTCATGGGAAAGATTATCAGCAAAGACAAGGAAGTGGATGATGTCACCCAGGACGAGTGTTTGGAGCAGAAGGAGAATCATGTCTGAAGCCAGACCAGAAGAACATCATCATCTAAAGGAAGAGTCTTGTAAAAGATCAGCCAAAGACACAGGAGGTGAGCCAGGAAAGTCTAGATCATTTGTTCGAATGCTTATTGAGCATCTACTATGAGCAAGTATTTTGCTGAGCATTATGAGAAGTGCCTACGTGACTGAAGTCCCTATTCTCTTGAAGCTTGCACTCTAATAGTGTCCCGAAACCAGAGGAAGAGAACTTTCGCAGTATCAGATGCTTCTGCAAGGACAGGTAGCATGAGAACTCAATACTATCCATTGGACTTATTAACAGGGAAGTCACTGGCAACCTTGCCAGTGATAATGGGTGGGTGGAGCAGAAGCCAGATAGCAGAGGATTAAGAAATGAGGAAGAGAAAATGAAATAGTGGACCCTTCTTTGACCATTGGTATAATTACTGTACACTAGTGAATATATTTTTACACCTCCACCTCCATGTAAATCACCCTGAAGGCACCAGCTTTGGCCAAAGAAGTGGAAACAATGGACTGTCGACTTCATTATTGCTATAGATTTCTTCCAGGTGCCAAAGAACTAAATAATAGCTGACGTCTGTTGAGTGCATACTATATGCCAGACACTGTTTGAAATTTTACATGAATTTGGTCATGTAATCCTTACAACCACCTTATGAGGTTGGTGCTATTATTACTTCCTCTGAGTAAATGAAGTTACTTGACAGGTTGAGGAACTTCGCAGGATCCCACAGTTACTATGTGACTGAGACGGTGTTCCAGTCCAGAGCTCATCTCTTTAACCACTATATTAAATGTGGTATTCTAAATGTCTGGGACATTTTTCTCTCCTTTTTTTTAAAGGACATATTATCAAAAATACATATGAATCATAAAATGAACAAGACAACACTCACTACATTGACAAAAACATTGTTTTAGAGTTAAATATGGTACTAAACAGTTCATTCTGAGTCTTGATTCAAAAATTAAAAAGTAGTGAAATAAATTATTTAGTTCCCTACTCTGATGGCAAAACAACTGATTCATATTTCCTCCGTTTGAGGAGTTGGGCATTTGTGGAATACAGCCCATGTCACTATATCTTACACTGTCTGTGTGCACAGTAAAATCATCTACACAACTGCCCTGGGGAAGAATTCAGAGCTCTTTGCTTTCTGGGCTTGGAGTTAATGAGAGCTGATCCTCCAGAAGGGGAAGCTCCAAAAGGCCAACCTCCAGTCCTTCTAGATCATCAGCACTTAGTGGGAAGGGGCGAGAGAAAAATCGCTTGATGATATGGAATGTAAAAGGAATTGAAATCGGTAATTGATGAGAGAAGAGTGTGTCTACAATGGGATATGACCTCTCAGATATGGCAGTTTGTTTAGAATCCAGCCACAATGAAGTAACGTATACTAAACTATAATACACAAAAATAAGTGAAATATATTAGTGGAGTTGAACTCATTAAAACATTGGGTTTTTAAGTTCTAAAACAATTTCTTGCGTTCTTTTTTCTACCAATTTTTATGCTGTCTCCCCATGATCAATTAATATTTTTGACTATTACAAAAATCATGCTATTCTTTGTCCTCTTAAACTGGTACCTCTAGTTAGAAATACTTGGAGAAGGCTAAAATTATTTGTTTTCTACATGTTAGCCTTTTGTAAATGAAACCAAATGATTTACATGAATATTGTTTCCATCATTTTCATTGTGTAACCCTATTCTCTACAAAATGATTGTCCTGGTACAAAGAACAATTTTCATAGAGACACTCCATCAACAAGACTTAATTAGTAATCTGAATTTTTAGTTTTTCTTTCATTTGAGTCATTATAACTGTTTTGATTTCCCATACTTGTAACTTGTTGATGACAAGTTTTAAAACTGTCATTTCAAGTATTTACTGATATAGGTGCAGACAAGTCCCATCCCTTCCATTTCAGCTTGACACATAATTAGTGTGATTGCATTAGCATAATAATGAAGATAGAACAGAAGGAAGTACAGAAGTTCTATTCCAACAATAATGGGATCGCTTTCATGGCAACAAGTATCAGAGCACCATGTAGGGATGTCTTGAATTTTTAAAAAAAGAGCAGAACAGTGCTTTTATTTTTTTAAAACCGTTGTCAAATTCTGACAGCTGTTATGACTTGTTTTATTCTTTAATTCTTTCCTTTTTAATGGAAGGCCATCTTCCATTCATGGCTTCAGCAGTTTAGCCTGCTCTAAATGAGACAGAAACGCGAATCTCCCTGGTGGTCGATCTTCTCACAGCTGCGCTGCAATTCCAGTGTGACATCAAATTAGTAATTATAGCTGAGCGGACTGCGTTTTACAAATGACAGCCTTAGCATGCTGCCAGCAAGCAAGCTCCTCAGCAGGGAATCTGAGCAAGTAAAAGAAAACATAACTGGACTCACTTGATTTCTAGGGGATTTGACCTGACTCTTTAAAAAGCCAGAGAGAGAGAGAGAGAGAAGGCCTGGGGATTTACACAAATATTCATTTTGTTCATCGTTCTGCACAGGTCTTCTCAAAACTCATGTCTGATTTTATTAGGTAAAGTAAAGCCTGTGTAATGGAGTCCTAGGGTCACAATAAAAAGATCCCTTTTAACATATAACCTTCTTCCTGGAACCCATTTGAAAGAAAACTACTGCCGTGTTTAACTTATATTGTATAACTTATATTGGCAATAATCATTGTTGACACTTTGATAATGGGCTACAACAAGCCACCTTGTCAATTCTTAGGCACTGTGAATTGCACTAGCAATTAAGTGACTATCACCATCTCTGACATTTTATTTATTACTGACTGAAGTTTCAGGCAAATTAATTGTTAATACCCTCACATCGAAAACTGCTTTCCTAAACCAGTTTTCAGCATTTCTTTTGTGATCTTTAGATTGTAACACATTATAATTAATTACTGCCTCTATTTAGCTCTTTGCGGTGCAGTAAAAGGTAAGCTGGGAGCATAGGGTACAAAAGCACAGCAGTGTGTCTTTCTGGGAATCCTCCTTTGGCTGTCAGTTAAAATGTGCTCCCTTTTCCCCTGTCAGAGGATGACCAGTTAAAGGGAGACTGTCAAGGCTTTTAGGAGCTAAACTCACAGGATGCTTTAACCATCTCTAAAATTCCTTTTCCCCTAAGATTGAAGTGAATCATTTCCGTTTGTCACCCACTGTTAGGATCACCTATCCCAAAGCCCAAAGTGCAGGGGAAAGTTTCCCATCAGAGCAGACGCAGGGCCTGTTTCTCAGACCTTAAATTAAAGGCAGCACCAGTAACATCTGCTCCGTGGCTGGAGAAGCTTTATAAAAGGGGTTTTGGGGGGGAAGGAAAGCAAACAGAGTGTTAGGGACACTAACTGACTCCCAGCCCCTTCCCTGCCATTAATGGAAGTTTGGGGTTTGGGGATAAATCATTTGACGTTGTCCTCATTTCTCAAAGTAAAGAATTTGATTATATCATTGTTCTCATGATTTAGTGTTTGTGAGAATCTCTTGTTTCAAATGAAGCTTTTCATTCCTTCAGATGTGCACTCAGCAGCAGACTTTGAGAAGTCCTGGACTTGACAATCGTTAAAATTCTGTCAGTTTTAGGTACGGGTTAAAGAGATTGCTATTATTGATGGAAAAAATGTTCTGAATCGTCATTTTGTATCAGCAGATGTGTAAGGAAGCCTTAAGAACCCTATAATGTAAACCATGAGGGTTATTCTGGGAAGTGGAGTTTTTAAGATTCAGTTCATTTGGAATTTTTCCTGACCAGTAAGAGTGGCATGTGAAAAAGAGAAGATCACATGCAAAGCCTTGAGTGTGTCCCAGATGACAGTGTTGAACTCGTCAACCCAGTCTGGCTTATGGTGGTGTATAAACTCTCAATTGCTTTAGATTAATTTTTTTCCCACTGGAATGAACTCAACTCAGGGTTGACTTCATTCACCCCAAGCACATATGGGAACAGCGCTGTTAGATATGGGAGTTTTTTCTTCAGCTGACAACTCTTATTCAGTGGGTTCCAGAAAGAGTTGGAGTGGAGACTCCCAAAATTTAGTATGTGGCCTGAATTTAAACCAAGCTGCTGCAGATGTATAATTCTTAAAATAATAAAATGATTATGTTAGCTGGGTTAGTACTAAACCAGAAACTAAGGAGTTAACAAACTGATTAAGTTTTCAGACTTTGACATTTCTTAGATTATCACCATAGATAATCATGCAACAGAATCTTCCAATCAGATTATAACAAACCTCTAGGTCTTGTGTATAGCTTAACTGTCACAGCACAGCCTGTGGAGGAAAACTAAACCATCACCTTTGACTTCGCCGCTTAGATTTAAAGTGCCATTACATTCTGAAAAGTATGACAATATTAGAAAAGGAATAATTACCACTTTTTTAAATGCTAGCTTGAAATTTTTAGGGAAAGTAAATAACCAACAGCTAGGTTCCACCAGTCGTAACACTTCTACATTGCAAAATCATTATAGGCTTACTCAGCTTTGTGCTTCTCAATTGCAGCACTGTTTCACAGGGATGTTGAGGTATATTCTCTTCTCTACATTTATACATAAACAGGTTCAAAATAAAAACTTTCACATTCACCTGCTGGTCAGAAATGTACATAATCTCCTTGTGGAAAATACAAGTTATTAATGACCCGTTGGATCATTTCCCAAACCACAAACTCGTATAGACTTTCCACTTATGTTGTTAAAGAAGGTTGTTTTGTGTCCTTTTTTTAGGAAAACACCTGTTATCTTTACTATTTCTGTATGAACTATACCCATATTCACTAATTTGCCTTTTCATGTATCAAATTTGTGGCTTGGATGTTTTAAGAAGCAGAGCTGATTTTATTATAAGTCTCTAACATCTCTTATTTCCCGCAAATTGATACCACATGTATTGAATCAAATTATCTTTATCCTAGCTCTAATGTAAGGATTACCTAAAATTCTCTCCCTCATAGAAATATTTCTGGAGCATATTTTCAGCCCCACAGGCTGACTTTTTTTAAAGTTTTTGGCAAATTAGGTGAAAGCAGCTTTAGTCTTTTTCGCAAGTTTATTTTCATTTAGGTAACTTGTAATAACAAGTAAATCAGGACTATAAGCAGTTCCGAACATGAGACTATAATTAGTACATATTTTTATGTTCTGTATTCAGCTCCGAGTGTCACAACACAGCCATCAAAGGGACACCAGGCAGCAATCTTTGACATCAAGGCTTACAATTAGACTTCTTTTAAATGGGTTGCCAAATGAGCACATCGAACAAAAATTTCTTTCTTTCTGAAATACAAGTCCTTTAATCACAGAGCACTATGCTATGTGTTATCCTTTGCATTGAAACCTTCTGGTACCAAAATCCTGTTTACATTAAATACTCAAGTGTGTCAGGAGTACACTCCATCTTCCTACTAAGGTTTCCACCCTGGCTAAAATACAAACTTGGTTCTATATTTATAGATTTTGACTCTGTACACTTTAAATATATGTATTTTTTTCTATTGAATGGCAATTTCAAATATAATAGACTTTTTGTATAATTTAATGTAATTATAGAATGATGATAAAATCAGGTATCATTTTAGTTTAATGTCTGTGTATTCGAAGTTATGTTTTTGACTGTAAATACAAATTTCAAATATTTGTGATGTTTAAAGAAAATTTTTTTGAGTCATCTAAACGATCATTAGATGTTTGAAGTCTCACTAACATAAAATTTCCATGTCATTTCTGGCTTTACTAACCTTTAAAATATCCATTATTTCTAAAGTCCATGCAAATGACGGCAGTCATACATCAAATCACAAAACCTAATCACATGAGTAAAGTGTATATGTGTGTGTGTGTGTGTGTGTGTGTGTGTGTGTGTGTGTATATATATATATATATATTTACCAAATATATGTATTTAACTGTTAACGTCCATTGAAACTAATAATACCTGTTTGAAAAAAATAGAAACTTTAAATTCTTCTGATAAACATTTATTTTTTTTGCTTTTGTGTTCAAAGAATCTGCAAAATTTTTAGTGATTTGCAATTTTAAAGTTTTTATAAAAAGTACTAAGTATTTTTACATTAGAAAGGGAATTCTAATGCTTGTTTCTTTCTTTCTTTTTTTTTAAAACCTCCTTTTTACCATTCTAATGGGAAGAGCAGAGCTCTGCCCATCCAGAATCCACAATTTCTCTCTGGCCACTGCCTGTGCTCCTGCGACTCTTTCTAGTGAGCTCTCCACAAAAGCACATGTTCATTTTGGGAAAATGAGAGCTCTAACCTTTGTAGCTGTTAGTTCTGCATATTTTTTCCTTTTTAAAAAAATCCCAAACCCTTAGGTAAATCTGTCCTTGGAGATCATTTAGATCTTTTATTGAACCCTAGAGAACAAGGAGTAATTATTTATATTCAGAAGCATTTTTACATTTAACATATTATCCACGTGTTGGTTATCTTCAGGCTCTGACACAGTTGCTTGCATATCTTGATTCTCATGTCCATGTTCGTATCTTAGTTACACATAAGCCAGTTTTGACCATGACCAATATTGTGACACATTCTTGAAGAATATAGACTTGTTGAGGGGCAGACTATACTACTATGCTTTAAAAGAAACAGAAAAGTTTTCACCCAATAATGTAGTTACAAAATGGGAGAAAAAACATTTATAATGAAACAATTTTCTTTTTACACCTCATAGCAAGTTAACTGTTCCCAATGAGCTTATTACTCTGTAATATTTTGGTTAATGTTTTCTGGCTACTAAGATTTCAATTAGTGATTTTCTGCTTTAGGACAGCAAAATAAATTACCTAGTCTTATAATGTACTCACCAAGGAAAACTAACCCATGGGAAATTAAGGTAAGACAAGAATCAGTAAATTTTTGTCTTTGGCCATCTATATAAAATTGCCAAATTTCATTCTATATTAATAAATATAAATTTAGATACTTTATTACTTAAATAAGTTAATTTACCCAAGTTTTATTATCATACAGCAACATTTTATCCTCTTTTGGGTTTCAAGAAGGGTATTTTCAGTGAGGTTTTCCAATTAGGGATAGCTTCTTCAGGGACCACAGAGGTTTTTCCAGCCAGGACAATTCATAGTCGAAGTTTGGAGAAGAGGGTAGGGAGCTGGAGCAGACAAGTCAGGGGAATAAGTGCCTCTGTCCAGTGTCGCCTTTAATGCACCTAATGTGCCCTCTACAAAGATCTGACAATTAACATTCGCGAACTCATTCTAGAAAAAGTGCTCCATACCTCATTGCTGACTATCACTATGGTCACCTTCTAAGTACTCCACATGGGAAGCTGTGTACCGATGCCAACGCCTAGTCTACCCTTCAAAGCAATTTTGGAACTCTTTTTCTGGAATGGCCATCAGATCTGTCATCGTATTACCCTTGATGTCCTGAATGTCATCAAAATGTCTTCCTTTCAATATTTATCTTTCTGTAAAAAAAGAAGTCATTGGGGGCCAGATCGGGTGAGTAGAGAGGGTGTTCCAATACAGTTAGTTGTTTACTGGCTAAAAACTCCCTCACAGACAGTGCCATGTGAGCCAGTGCTTTGTTGTGATGCAAGAGACATGAATTGTTGGCGAAAAGGTCATGTCATCTAACTTTTTCAAGCAGCCTTCTCAGCACTTTCAAATAGTAAATGTGGTTAAAACCACTGTTAGTCGAGTTGATACAAATTCATAATGAATAATCAAAGAAAGGATAGGAACATTGTTGCAACAAGTTCGCAAACTTAATTGTCAGACCTTGTATGTCCCTCATGTCTGATGCAGTGAAATGAGATAATAACTTGCCACCTGTGTACGCTAGGTTTGTGTGCAGCAAGTAAGGAAAGTGTCTTCAAAATGTAGATACAATATGTAGAGAATTCATGTGAGACATTTGTGGCTAATGATAAAACCTAAAAACAAAGGAAATTTTAAACATGGTAGAGACCACGTTTAAAGATCCCATTTCTTTTTAAAACAGGAAGATTAAAAGAAGGGCAAGTCTGTATTCTTCAATAGTGAGAAACACACTACATAACAATATTGGTCCTGGTCAAAATGGCCTAAGTGTAAACTAATATAGAGCAAGTTCTTATTGCCAAGCACTGTTTGTTTTGTGTCATTTAATTCATAACACTAACCCTATTAGATAGGCATTATTAACTTAGTTATTACTAACTAAGGAAACTGAATTTGGGCACTTCAAGCACCTGTTCAGAACATCACACCTAGTATAAAAATGTTAAATATGCCAACATGTTTTGTTTTAATCTTGCCCTATATTTATCAGTGATGAGCTTTTCTCTACATACACAAGCCATACTTGAGACCATGGCCAGCAAATTACAAGAACAATGTTTGTATGTAACCCTCCATGTAGCAAGCGCTGGCCTAAGCTTTTTACATATATGAACTCATGTAATCCTCACAACAATGCTGTTTGTTAATCCCCAATTAACGATGAAGAAACCAAGTCACAGAGAGGTTAAGTAAGTTTCTCAAAGACACACAGCTAATAATTGGAGGAGCTGAGCTATAACCCAGGCAGCCTGGATTCAGTCTGTGTTCATAACCTCAGGCTTCAGTCTGTGTCCTAAGTAGAAACCTGGACCATGCTGAATAGACCTGGGGTCCCGTATCACCCAGCAGGAAAGTGTGAGGGATATTCTTCTGCTAATTTTATCCAAACAATGGAAGCAGTATAGCCAGGTTGCAGGCCAAGTGGTGTCTGCTTATGCCGTTAGCTGTTTGTGCATTTCCATGTCACCTTAATAGAGATGAATGCCATTTGGGGTTCACTCCACCCACCCCAGTAGAATGACCTCATGCAAAAGGGAAAATGACCTTGCCTCGTTAAACTTGGGCTGTACTGAACGACACAGCCCCACTCAGCTGGCGAGGTTTGGGGAGCAGCTCCCAGAGGTCCCCAGGCAGGAGTCGTGGCCCAGGGCTGAGCAGATTGGGGAGGGCGGCACAGCAGGTCCTTCCCATGCCTTGTCCTCCTTGGTGTTGCCTCCCAGCAAGCAAGCGTGTGCTAGTGCAATTCCCCCGTCACACTCAGAGGCCCCTGATCTACACAGAGCTGACCAGCAGAACTTAATTCAGAGCGAATAATAAAGACTTAACCTGCTACCACTTCAGAAAGGTTGCTGACCACTGGCTGGATGCCAGCCTCTGAGAGTTCACAGTTCAGAAGCGTTTCTGAGCTGATGTCTTTAGTTCGGGTGGTTTCCTCCGGCCCCTGGCTGGTTCTGCTTAGAACTAGAAAGGGTATGAAAGACACCCATTACAGAACCAGACCTGGTGACTTTGAGGCTTTCAAAACTCTCCTAAGTGCATACAGTCCAGTGCTGCAAAGCAAAAGGTAGAAGCCATTGCTTCCTCAAGACTCTAGGACTTGGCATAAAAGTATCTGAAAGGAGATCAGTCTTCCCCCCAAGAACTGAATTATTTATCTGTCCATTTTACAAATTCATGCTTGCTTGTTTTCTGCCTACTTGCTTTTGTGTCTTTCATACAAGATTTTAAACTCCTTTAGAATAGGAATGTTGATTAGTTCATTTTGCCCTTCTGTCATTCAGTAACTGCTTATTGAATTGAATCTTTGAGTTTCTGATGTTTGCTATACCTGCTTTGCAAAGATAATGATTTTGGCAGTAATTATATCACATTCAAGATTACAAAACTGAGAATTTTCTCTAAGTTAAAATGAGTAGCAAAGTTACTGATTTGGCATTGCTAATATATGTGCATGTGTGTATGTATAGATAAATGTGAGGAGTTTACTTACACATGTATACCTTATAAAATAGGAGAAAGAGTGAGTGGTTCAGGTACTTGAAGGATGTTTCAGTACATATGCCCATTGTTTTCTTTTATTTCTCTGAATAAGGAGGGAGACAGTGTAGGGATCAGGAAGGAGAACATGTTCTTTCCTTGGATTTTTTTTTTTCATTTAGTTCCCAGTTGTGGAAAAAAGAGTCATTCAGGCATTTATTATTAGACCCAGAAAGACAATATATTGTGCTGGATTCTTTTCAACTGGAAGAGGTAAACTATGGTTAGCGGAAAGGAGCGGGGAGGAGTTTTGATTGGTCTTGAACTCTCCCAGAATGCAGGCTGCACAAAGTTAAATAGAATAATTCACACTATTTTAAAATTATATGCCTATATTATTGTAGAGCACAGTCTAGATTTTTTTCTGATTGTCACTCATGTTTTGATAGCCTCCCATTATTTTGTGTTGGTCAGTGTAAGTACCTTAGTTGCCAGCTCACCACCCTCTTGTTTATTTATAAAGTCTAGAACTTGTCATCTTAATATGTTCTATGCTAAAAGAAGACATTTTCCTTTGACATTGTCCAAATGAAAACAGAATTTCCTTCTTGGTGGGGTGGTGAGCAGGCGTGCTTGGAAGGGCGGGTGGCTAACCCCTGGCTGCATATTCTCCCCTGCTCAAAAAATAGATATGATTATGGACGGGGCTCTTCTGAGACAAGATAACATGTTATTTGTAACATGAACCCAGCAAAGGCCACCCCAAAAGTGTGGGGGATGTGGAGCTGACTTTTACCAGTAAGGAAATTGAGGGTTCCTGACAATTCCAGGAATACGAATTCCATACTTAGAAGGTTTCTTGTAAGAAAGCCAATCTAAGAAAGCAGTCCGGTTTATACCTAAGAAACCATGAAATCTGTTACAAAAGGCTTATAATATGGAGTAAGTACCCCTGGTCCTCCATTGCTAGTGGAATGCTTCCAGTGGTCATAGCTCAGTGGTGCCCCTTGTGGTACTCAAGCCATCTCACATTTCCTTGCCTTGGGTAAGACCTCTGCAGTAAAGAGGACAAACCCAGTTTCCAGGCAGGGGTAGAAACTTAACCTCCAGGACTGGAAGGCATATGTGTTTTTTAGATTTCATTCAAGCCAGTTTCCCATTCTTTTCCTCATTTGTTTTAGGCCAAAGAACTGCCAACTTTAAAGGATAATGATTTCATTAATGAGGGCCAAAAGATTTACATTGATGACAACAACAAAAAGGTGTTCCTGGAAAAACTGAAAAAGGATGTTGAGGTAAGAAAAACCAATATAAAGGACAGCCCCGTTGTATAAAGGTTAACACTGTTGGTCTTCAGGAGCTTTTTTTTTTTTTTTTTGAGGGCAGTGTCACTGGCCCTCATATGTGGGACCGAACCGGGGCCGCTGGCATCCCAAGCCAGCGCTTAACCACTGCGCCATTCAGCCAGCCCTTCAAGAGCTTTTTAAACCATCTATTTTAATCTTCAAAAAATCAAAAATATATATTATACATTATCCAAATCAGATATAAACAGGTGCATCTCATAAGGGATCTGGTTTGAAAAAGAAGTGTGCTGGTTCAGCACCTCTCTCTTTTAGGTGACGAACAAAAGAAAGTGCCTGCTGTCTTCTGATGGGTATCCCCACCCGCGGATTTCCACATTCTTTGTTGGTGGGGACAGCCTGTGCTGGTGGGGATGGCCTAGGCATAGTTGAAAGCCCTTCAGACTGCCTGCCCATGGGCCCCAGAGCTGGGATTGTGGGGAATGACTGCATTCTGTCAAACAGCAGAGCACTTCAAAACAAATGTTTAGGGGGGCTGGGTCGTTCAGTTGGTTGAAGCCCAAGCTCTGAGCAACAGGGTTGCTGGTTCGATTCCCACATGGGCCAGTGGGCTGCACCCTCTGCAACTGAGATTAAACCCTGCACCTTGTGCTGCGCTGCCCCTGAGCTGCCAGTGGGCGCCTGGATGGCTAAATTGGTTAGAGCGAGTGATCTTAACAACAAAGTTGCCAATTCGATTTCCACATGGGATGGTGGGCTGCACTCTCTGCAACTAGATGGAAAAGGGCGACTGGACTTGGAGCTGAGCTATGCCCTTCACAACTAAGATTTAAGGGCAACAACTTGACTTTGAGCTGGGTCCTGGGAAAAACACTGTTCCCCAATAAAGTTAAAAAAAAATGTTTAAGGGCGGGCCGAGTGGCGTAGCGGTTAAGCGCTGGCTTAGGAAGCCAGCAGCCCCGGTTCGGGTCCCACTTATGAGGGCCAGTGACACTGCCCTCAAAAAAAAAAAAAAATGTTTAATAACTATTTGAACTTGGAGTTTTCTCTATCAACACCACAAATTGGTGTTAGTAAACACTCAATCACTTAAAGCTTCATTATTTCCACCAGCCTCTATGAAACTAGTGTCATACACATCATGGGAACAGCACAAGGACAGTTTGGACACCAGAGTCATGGGGGATAGTACTGAAAAATAAAATACTCTCCAGAAATTGGCTTTAAGTCTATAATGAAGGTGTTTTCTGTTTAAATGTTTTTTTTTGTTTAAAGATTAAAAATATATCTTTTTCTTTTGTGTGTGTGTGTGTGTGTGTGTGTGTGTGTGTGTGTGTGTGTGTGTGTGAAGTCATTACAGCTGTCCCATTGTACTTCCTTTAGTAATTCTTTTCAAAATAAATGCAGGAAGAAAGTTATTTTCTTGAAATTTGTTAGATCACAAACAGTGCAAAGAGAATTCTATTTTAGATAGTTACTAAACTACGTTTTTCTTAGCTGTTACTTTTGTTTATATGTTTGCGTATGTGTGTATGTGCTTGTGTTTTGTTCTTTTTAACTTTGAAATACAGTTCCCTGAATACCAGTACATCTCCTACTTCGCGGCTTTCTGGATTTTCTTTTTCATGTCATTGAACAAAAGCAATTAAAATGAATTGAGGCAAGAATGTTTGTTTTGCATTGGATCATATTCCCCACGAGGGCAGAAGCTGCATTAATCTAACATCTCTTTCATTGCAAGACAGACTGACAAGTTAGTTCATAATTAGTTTTGGTCATCAATTATTTTCATTTTGAAAATTTACATTATATACTAAACCATGTAGATATTTGGTTTAGAACCTAAATATTGGTTATTTGTGAAAGATATATGTCTACTAAAATAAAACTAGATGAGAGTTTGCTTTCATCCTATAACAATATTTCCTCCAGTCTTTCATTAATAACCACTTACTTTTCTTCAGTTGTTATTGTTATTAAATATGGTTATTATTAAAATGCATACTGTTTCAGCATTTCCCCCTTACCTTTGGGGTTAACTTGATGTAACTGATAACTAACCATAGGTAGACATACTCTCTTTTGGATTTTTATTCATTAATCAGCAAATCTTTGATCCTGAGAATAATATTGTTTTAGCAATTATGGTAAATAGCCCTTAGGGTTATCTGTGATCTTCCAGAAAATTGTTTTCATCTTGTTCCCTGTTGGCTGTATATCACTATATGACAGACTCCAGAAATACTGTATCAGAGTAGCCCTGAGGCCCATCAGCTGCTCTGCATCACTGAGCGAGGATGGCACCAAACCCTTCAAGACTCAGGGTGACGCACCTTTTTGGACCATGAGCCCAGGATCTGAGCAGGATGGGTCCCTCTGCAGAGCCAGCCAGCTGGGGATTAGGGAGTCCTAGTTCCAGGCAGCAGATAGGCTGTCACATTTTGCCCTCAATAATACTATCCACATTTTAATCAATCGATTAGTATAGTGTGCTTACGGTCATGTGTCTGGGTGCATCTACTAAAAAAGAAGAGAAGAAAAGAAAAACATGACATGAAAAATCAAAAAAGAACTTGGCAGGCAGGAGTAGGCAAACCCCAGAGCTGGGCGCTGCCCCACATTACATTCTTGCCATGGCTGGAACAGGACAGGGAGGAAGGACAGGAACCTGGGCCCATGCAGCCTCCTGGAGAGCGAACCACCTGCAGCATCTGGGTCTCCCTGCTTCCATGAGAAGGAAACCCGAGCAGGACAGAAGGGCTGCATTATTCACCAGAGCACTGACATGGACATTTGCTGGTTGATTGGAACATTTACTTATTGGTGATGAACAGCATAGTAATCTCAGCTGAGTGCACTGCCTTTCAAAGTGCTTTCACAAACCGTTCTGAGACTCTGCTGGCAGCTACTTGAGAGGTCCCTGGTTTTCCCATTAGCCAGTGTTAACTGTTGGGAGAAACATCCTCTTCCCTCCCTCAGGGTCGTTTTCTGCCAGCCTTGCTCTCTGCTTTTTGGCATAATCCAACCGAGATGTAATAAATGCATGCCTCTCAGCATCCAGCTTTGCATTTCAGGGAAAATAATACTAGCTCCGAACCAGCCCAAGATGCGAGGTGTCATTTTTGGCCAGAGAAACAGCCTGGGACTAAGAGGCTCATACAGGAGGCTCCTGGTCACCTCAACGGGATCCTCTTCTTGCCTCTGCCTCTCATTCACTCACAGTTTCCCCCATGTGCATTTTTCTGAGCTTGTTTCCTTTAAATCTGGGTTTTGTTTAAGCATACCTGACCCTGTCGCCTCTCACTCTCCAGTTTCTTGCCCAGTTGAAGCTCATGGACTACAGCCTGCTGGTGGGAATCCACGATGTGGAGAGAGCCGAACAGGAAGAGGTGGAGTGTGAAGAGAATGATGGGGAAGAGGAGGGGGAAAGCGATGGCACCCACCCTGTTGGAACCCCTCCCGACAGCCCCGGAAACACACTCAACAGCTCCCCGCCCTTGGCTCCCGGAGAGTTCGATCCAAACATTGATGTTTATGGAATTAAATGCCATGAAAGTAAGATGAGTTACTATCAACTCTTTTTACCTATGAAGTGGTTTGTTTTGTGCCTTATCTACCAATAATCATAACTCCAATTTAAAGCACACTGTCCTGCAGGCCTCATTCTCCAGTATCCCACATCATTTATTGGGAACAAGTGTATGTTAAAGGTAGCTGTAATCTCTGGTTTTGCAGTGTAATGTGATGAGGTCCTTGAATCTCATGGTGCTGAGGGAATAGAGTGATGTAACACAAACTATTACATACACAACGTACACATACACTTATAGATACATATGTAAGATATATTTAAAAAAATTTTTTTTCTGAGCTATCTCTTTTTTATGTGAATCTAAAGTGTCGCTAATTTATCCTGAGCCCTGGTCCATTCTGAACCTCAAGTGGACATCCTGTAGGACGGTCTTCTCATCTTGGCCAGCCCTTCTTCTCAGGAGCACTGAAGCCAGCCCAGGGTGTGGAATGAGAATCTCTGATTTGCTGCTGTGTCTGTCCTTTGCTTTTCCTCCCATTAAAGGGTCTGTGGCCCTCTTGTCTAGAGTGGGATCGATCTTAACCCTCAACATCTGGGTAGTTGGATATCTGAAAGAATATTACATTCTACCACACCTTGTTATACATTAAAAAAACAATATGTATACATATATAAGAGATAAGGTAAAAGCAGGTGTCTTTTTTGAGTAATGAAAAGTATGATTCATAATTGTTTTTAAAAAAAATCTCATATGGCATATCAGCCAAGTGAATTTGAATTTGTGTTTTTATTTTGCTCACCAAAATTGTTTCTTCAACACAGAAAATCAGATATAGTTACATGTGCTTTTCTTATTCTTTATAATTGGAAGAGCATCATATCTGTGAAAATATACAGAAGATAGATATTGTACATGACGTATGCTTTTATCCAGTTCTGATACTAGATCCAATAAGAATGAGGAACTAGCATCTAATTAGGAATTAGCAGCTAATGGTGGAAAAAGGATTAAGCAGCATAAATGCTTCTACTGGTTTTATAGAATGTTTTAAAAATAGAATTTTGCTTTACACCAAAGCAATTCACAATCATTTTTAAAAATGCAGATTAACAAAAAATAAAAACACTCGATCTCACCCTTAGACCTCCACTGTTAATATCCTGGGGTTATATTCTTTTTTTACTTTTAAATTGAGAGGGAATTAGGTGCAGAGACTTAAGCTGTTTAATAGGAATATGCAGGAGTTACATGGAATCTTCCAAAGCTTCTGCTGCCTTTGTGTTTGGACTCCTCCAAACCCCATTCTACTGAGTCCCTCACCCTCCCACTCTTGTTCCTTCATCAGCAGGCAGCTCATGCGTTTCCTGCGTTGTCATTTATGACCTGACTTTGCTCTTATCCCCTTTACAGACTCACCTAGGAAAGAGGTGTACTTTATGGCAATTATTGACATCCTGACTCATTATGATGCAAAAAAGAAAGCTGCCCACGCTGCAAAAACCGTTAAACATGGCGTAAGTATCTCTGTTTTGCTTCCTTCTCTGCTCCTGGGCCCTAGGTGTTGTCTGTAGAGCAGGGACCAGCTCCAGGCTGCTCCTCGCCACTGTGCTGCTCCAACTCCTTCCGTGGGTCTCATTGGCTGCAGAGGGTCTGATTGCAAGATTCAGACCCAGCAAACGGCCCTGCCCACTCCTCTCCCGTGACTGCCTAGGCTTTTGGCAAGTCACTTCAACTCAGCGGTGTCTCTTCTTTTTATGCACTGGGGATATTCATAGACACATGCATCACTAGAATGTTATACAAATATGTTTTTATTGGAAAAATGTTTCAAAGATAAAAGTGCTAAAGATAGTTAAGTGTTTTAATATGAAATGTTCAGAACTAAGTACTATTATTTGATTCAGACACTTCCAAAATATGCAGTATTATATTTCTTTTCTCACAGTGATTGTATTTTACTATTACAGAAATCTTTCAAGTGCAAGGTCAAAATTTAATCATCTGAATTCCTTCCCTTTGTTGTGCTTGCTCAGAGTTATCACTATTCCAGGCATATGTTAACTTGTTGAATCCCCATGACAAGCCTGGGAGGGGTACTGGGGTGTCCCTGTTTATCAGTTGAAGACACTGAGGAAGAGCACATAAGTGGTCACTTGTCAGGGTCATATCACTAGGAAGTGGCAGAAATGGGATTGTTCCCCAGGACCTAGCCCAGCCCCCGGCTCTGTGCTAGTCCCACCCCCCGCCCCACCAGTGAACCCCATCTGCCTGGCTGAAGTTCATAAGTCGTGGGTATCTACTATGCTGTATTGTAGGGCTTGCTTTTGGCTTTCCAGGTGCACTAAACAAGCCATAGAGCTCATCCCACACAGATGAACTACTGCCCTGGCTGGTTCACACTGGAAGGAGAGGAACCTCCGCAGCAAACTATACAGAATCAACCCAGATACCAGTATCAGTCACTTCATCACCAACTATTTATTGTGTTCCTGCTGTGTGGGGAGCACGGACCAAGACCTCACCCGGCTCACTGACCACGTTAGAAATCCTGAATGAGTGAGAGAGGAGGGTACACAGTAGCTCTCGCCTAGCAGTTGGCACCAGTCTTCTGAGTACCATTCATAACAATGTGCGTGCCATATGCACCATCCCCTTTCCCTGATCCTGAGTCCAGTTCAGGAGCTTGAGCGAGGGGTCCCTAGAAGGTTCCATGGTTATTCTGATGTTCACGTTTGTTGAAAACCATGGGTATACAGGTTCCTTTACTATCCAAAAGTAGAGCATTCCTATGAAACTTTCCATAAGCCAAGATGGTGTAAAGCAAAGAGCAATTGCCAGTAATTTATATGGAAAACTTTTTGAGCATTCCAAGACCTCATAAAATAACCTACCAAATATGCTTAATTATATCCAGTTTTACACGAAGTGTAACACCCTTATGAGCTTTTAGGCTTTTCTGCTACCTTAGGTCCCTTTTTGCCAACAGATGCACAAAGTAAATTGAGATAAAGCACAGGTGCCCAGACTCAGTTCAGAGCTCTGGTGCTTGGTGCCGAGATGCTCCTTCCCCCTAGGGAAGGAGCCTGGAAGGCCTTTGTTGCTGCTGGGGGTGGGGGTGGGGTGGGGGTCTATGTTATCTCTCTAAAGACTAGCTGCAGAAAAAATGCTGAACGCTATTTTCACTTTTCGCCTTTTTTGTAAAAGCAAAATTCCTCTTTGGATTTCTTTTGGTTAGTAAAAACAGGTACTAAGATGGGTCTTTTGTAAAAGTGAAGTGGCATATCGAGAAACTTGGAAGAGCAGGGGTACCTGTATTACAGACAGACCTGGGTTGGAATCCTTATTTCACCTTTCCCGGTTGTGTGAGCTTGAGGAAACACTTTGAAGCTTCAGTTCCCTCGCAACTGATAAAGGGGTCCTAATCCCTTGCTGATGGGGTCTTGTGGGGGGAAACATGAGAGGAACAGGCTGAACACTGGGAGATGCTCTGTGTTTGTTCCCATCCCTCCTCAAACCTGCTGTACTATTCTTTTCCATGTGGAATTGGAAATGTACCACAGCAAACATGGCTCCATTTTCATCTCCCTGGTAGGTCACCAAGTCAGCCCGGTAATATACCACATGGCCTAAAATCATGCGCAGTTTGCAAGAAGAAGATATCACTCTTAGCAAAGGAAAGTTGTACTGAGCTGCTACTGGGAACCATTCTCAAAGCCTGTGCTCCTCCATGGAGATCCCAGCAGTCCAGGCCAGGCACGGAGATGACATGCTCCCCAGTGAGCATGGGTGTCTAAAAATAGCGCATGTGACTTAGTAAAACTCTGGTCTTCCACTTTGTAGCTCGGGACACTGGCTAGTAGCTATCTTGGGACTGCTCCCCTCTCACAACAGGAAAGCCCCTCCTGACCCACTGTGAAGGGCCTAGTTCGCATCCCTGCTCCAAGCAGGTCTCTGTGATGGGGAACAATGGCACCCCATGCCCTGTGCTTGATGGAAGCCAGCCCCTGCCCTCTGGGGGAGATGCAGTCAGCACCTGGTTCGGGTGCTGGAAAGAGCCCAGGCAGCTGACGTGGAACCTACTGTTGCCACTGCTGGCCTTATTTTAGAGCACTGGACTGCTTACATTGGTCCAGAAAATGAACACAATCCTTACATCATTGGCATCAGTTTCCCTTTAGGCAAATGTTGACGGTGTGTCATTCTCAAGGTATGTCCAGTCTGCTTCCTTGAAAACCAAAAGCATTGTCCCCGTGGCTTCTGAATGTAGGCCACACTGATTCCACTGTTGGGTAGGAACATCCCAAACATGGCTAGTTTGTGAAAATAGCATGTGTTGTTCCTGCCACTCTTTGCCTCATTTTCACACACAGATCCCTAAGAACCTTGATTATTCAGACACATTATCCAAGATATTTCAAGTTATATTTTAAGAGCAGAGGCTGCACAGATTTGAAAATGATTAGCTTTATATTCAGCTAGATACGAATAGTAATATTAATATTCCTCTCCTTTAAAACTGCCCAGGCTGGTGCGGAGATCTCAACCGTGAACCCAGAACAGTATTCAAAGCGCTTTTTGGACTTTATTGGCCACATCTTGACGTAACCTCCTGCACAGCCTTGGACAGACATGAGCATGGGAAGGACAGAGGTGGCTTCCGCGTAGGAAAAATGAAAACCAAACTCAGTGAAGCACACCTCCTTGTTTACATCTTCAGGCCAAGATGACTGATTTGGGGGCTACTCGCTTTAACAGCTACCTGATATTTCCCAGCATTGTTCTAGCTATTTCTGACCTGTGTGTGTGCGTGTGCGCGTGCGAGAATCTTTAAAATTAATTAATTAATGAAAACTGATCAGCTTCAGAGTGTGTTTGGGCAACGAGCCTCTGATTCCAGCTGTGGATGAATGAATGAATGAATGAATGAGCAAATGCAGGGGGGAGGGGAAAAGGAAATGCATGTCAGACCAACCATGTTGGCATCACACAATAAACTGTGGATCAGTTTATTTTTTGGAGTTGGAAGATGTGAGTCAGTATTCATAATAATAATGAAGATAATAATAATGATGGTGATTAAGAGAAAAAAACTTAACCACGAATGTTACACTCCTACCACACACGGTGACACTCCTTAATAGTTGTACACCCAGCCCCTGGCACTGGATGGAGGAGTGCTGGCATCTCCTGAGTGGCCTGGTTCAGGGTTCTGCCTCCAAATGGTGTCGGGACTTCCAATGTCCAGGAACAAAGGCCCCTCCTCCAGCAAGAGGCTAGTGCCTCTAGTCATTCTGTCTGTACATTTTCACCTCAGTAAGTACGTCCAGGAAAACTGCTTACTTCTCTTTTCTTGCCTGGAGCTTCTTCACTGTTACACTCTTACGTTGCAGCATAGAAATTAATGCTAAAAAAATAAAAATAAAGCTTACCTGAAAAGTGCATAGTTTGGGGCAATGGTGTCTTCATCTCCCTTGGTGGGAAGGTGAGCAAAGTATTAGAACTCTCAATTCTCCTGTTACCGATTGCAAATCCGAATTACAAGATGTTTATGTTTGACCATTGTTTAAACAATGGTATTTTGTTACGAATTATCCCTTTAACTGAAACCCTCAATATTACTGTTTACATTATTAGGAAAACAGGGATGTTTTTGAATCTAAAAATTTAATGTACAGCATGTGATTTTTGAAGTTTACATGTCAAGTCATTTCACACTGTGGGTGAAATAATGTTTGTCATATTTTGAAATGTATCCTGCAGTCATGTTCTGGGGTGAATATTTTATTCAAAGTACATGGTAGGCATTCTTTTACAATTTGAGGAAAAGGATTTTGTTTCCTCCAGATGTACATTTATGAACATAGTGATTTTTTTTTTTTTAAATGCTTAACCCAAATCTGGTCATGTAAGTTCATTGCCCTAAACTGTGCTGATTGTGTTTAATCAAGTTATACATTTCCAACATCGATCATGTATTTACCAACTTTCTGGCATTTTCTGAAAGGTGTCAAGCTGAAATATTAGACTTGCTTAGAATAGGTTATCAATTTACACACTGTGCTAAAGCTGTGCCTTTGAAATTCTTTGTTTAAAACATGAGATGATTTTTGTAGGCAGTTTCAGAAAAGAAGAAAAAATTCACCCTTCAATAATTACTTATAACTCAACAAATAAACCCCTGCCATACTGCCTCTTCCGGTAACTTTACTTCAGGGTTTATCAAGACTGTAATTGTGCCCAATATATGTGGGATTACTTCAGAAAACATGAGGTGACAGCAAATCCTTGTCTTTGGAAGCCAGCAGCAACACCATCCTACTATTATCTACTGATGTCATATAGATTTGTTATCCTCAGCAGATGGTGTTCACACCCCTGTGACATGGTTGTCCGAATCTGTATTTCATGCATTTGAATTGAGACTGTGATTTGGTTCCCATCTCCCCACTTTCCTTCTGGCATCAAGTCACTTTCAGTGTTCTGAAGTTATACTGTAGTTTCTTTGACCCAAGACTACAAGTGAGACCCTGAAGTAAACATAAGGTACACATGCATTATTTGAGTAACTATTTCCTTTGTGGCCAATCTGTGTATGCTTTTAGAAGTTTACAAAATGCTTTATTTTTGTCTGTAACAGTCTCTGTCATTCATTTATGTCAATGAACTATTTGGACAGAATGAGGAAGTTTGCCTTGTATCTCTTAGTGCTAACAGTACACTCCAGTCATGAGCCGGGCTTTACTAAATAAAGCACTTTGATGACTTACAAGGTGGATCCTTTGTTCCTCGTTCATTGTGTTTCTCTCAGTTGCAGACTAATTTTTTTTCTTTCTTAAAGATTTTATTGGGGAATTGGGGGAGGGGAACAGCGTTGGGAAATCAGGGAAGGGGAACAGACAAGTTGCTGTCCTTTGTTCTTCAGTCTACTTGCAGAGGACGTTGCTTCACTGGCCCATGTTGGTATAATCATTGCGCTCTTCCCGGATGAGGCAGATTGGTCGCCGGCCTCTGGATGGCCGCTCACCGCGGCTATTGACAGCTCTCGCTGGCTGCCTGCCGCTCACTGTAGCCTATGGTAGCCCACTGCAGCAGGGGCTGCAGCCTACACCATCGCCAGGGCTCGCTTAGCCAAGCTCCAGGTGGAGCTGTTGTTATCTGTAGAGGGCAGTGTCACTGGCCCTCATATGTGGGATCCGAACCAGGACCACTGGCATCACAAGCCAGCTCTTACCCAATGCGACACTCTGCCAGCCCCAGACTAATTTTAAATACTTGGTACTAAGAATATCTTTTGCTAGTCCTAGAAGAAGGAAAAGTGAAATTGAAACTTTTCACTAACTAGAGTTTTACCTTCCACCTGTCAACTATTTCATTAGTAGAACATAGAAACTCCCAGGACAAAATTGACTTACTACAAGATGGACAGGCAGAGAAAAGAAATCTCTGCAATAAATACCCTAAAGCATAATCATTTTGATTTTCATTTTGACCAACCATAGTTCTGTGTCAGCATTTCTTGAAACTTTGTTGGGATACTATTGAAGGATAAAGGCTTTTTTACAGCATTCCACAGTCCCTGGTGTTAGGTTAGCAAACACAATTCAGCTGTAGCACTTTGAAAATGAGTATTTGTTCCAGTGCAATTGATATGTGAGGGGATGATGTGAGCACATGCACTTTCCCATTTACTTGTGTGCATGTTGATCTGCAAGGAACATTAAATGAACACAGGAAGCTACACCTAGCAGCAGTGTGCCTGCCACATAATACACAAGACACACACCCCTCAAACATCTACCAGCTACCTCAGTTCAATACATGTTGGGAGTCACACTGGTCCACATCTGGAATTACCACTTTCCATCTAATCTCAAATCACTTTCTTGCCTCTACTTGATAGTAACTCCAGAGCTGCAGCCCTTCCAACGCCCACTATCCTTCAGGTCTTTTTCAAGATAACCTGTCACATTTATTGTATTTATGTATTTCCTGACTATTTAGCATGTTTGAAACTGCCATTGTTTTTACTAGGTTCCTTCTTTTTTAATATATCACTGATGAAGTGTTTGAGTATTGTACCTCTAGTTCTATTATTAACATAAGCTCTGTGGTTTTTGTGTGATTTTGCACAAAGCAGTGATTGTTAGGAACATATATTCTGCATTACAGCAGAACTGACTGGTCAGCAGGGGCTTTAATCTGGTTTTCTTTGTGGGCAGTTGGAATGCAGACATTCATTTTCATTTTGGTTATTTAATTTCCTGGGTTGAATTCACATTAGTCCCAAAATATTGGTTATTGCTAATTCATAGGAGAACAAAAGTTGATATGAAGCATTAATCCTTAATGCAACACTTTTAAAAATAATAATTAAGAGTTAAATGCAAGAGATTAAGAACTGTATACAATGTGGTGGAAATGTATGTGTATATAATGTATGTAATGCAGTGGGGTTGTGAAGAGAAGGCAAGGTCAAGAGATTGAACATGAACTTCAACTCTTGAGTTCTTAAACATCAGTGAACTCTTAAGGTCCCCAGCACCACTGCATGTGACCTTTCTAGGAATTTTAAATTAGCACACTCACTAGGATGGATATAATAAAAAAGAGACAGACAACAGAAAGTGTTGGTGAAGATGTGGAGGAATTAGATCCTTCAAGCACTGTTGGTGGAAATGTAAAATGGCTCAGCCACTTTGGAAAACAATTCGGCAGTTTCTCAAGATTACACATAGGTTTACATAGGAACAGGAGTTCCACTTCTAGGTAGATACCCAAGAGAAGGGCTGCATTCCTTCTGAAGCCCAAGGAGAAACCATTTCCTGCTTTTTCCAATGACTGGAGGCTGCCTGCATTGTGGGCTTTTCAGTCCTTTAATATTCAAAGCCAGTGGTGTAGCATTTTCAAATACTCCTTCCCCTCCCCACTTTCCCTTCCTTCCCCTCTCCTCCTTCTGACTCTGCTTTTGTCATCACAGCTCCTTGATTAAATTAGCTAGTGGTCTGTCTATTTTGTACATTTTTTCCAAAGAACCGGAATGTTGATTAATGGATTTGATCTATCATTTTTCTGTTTTCAATCTCATTAATCTCTGCATTTATCTTTATTATATTTTTGTGCTTCCATTTGGTGTATTATATTGGGTTTTTTTTAGATTTTTGAATTGGGAATCTATTTTCATTTTTTAATTTTAGTTGATGTAGGTGTTTAGGGCTATGAATTTTTTTTCTGATTATTGCTGGTTATATAGAGAAGTAATCCACTCTTGAGTTACGTAGTCTTTTCACTGTCATTTTTCAGAAATTCTGTAACCTGTTTACATTTCCCTTTTAACCCAAGAGGTTAGTAGAAATTTTTTAAAATTTCCAGGTGGAAATGCCTTTTTGTTTTTAACTTTGTTTTTAATTTCTACTTTTATTGTATTCTGTGCTGAAACTGTCAGTAATATTTCACTGTGATGAAACCTATCAATATAGGTTCTTTGTGTCCCAACATATGATCACTTTTCAGGAATATTCACATGTACTCAAAAAGAAGGTATATTCTCTATTATTAGGGAGTAGGAAATTCAAAGGACCCTGAGACCCAAGGTGCATGATTCACTCTAGTGATGGTGTTTACTGAACTGGAGTCCACAATAACTGCACATCCCAGTTTTTGTTTCTTTGTTCAAGTTTACATACACTTTCACGCGGCCAGAGACCCCACCACCATTACATGCTACCACTCAACTCGCAACTTCACGTAAGGGTCGCTCTTGTCAGATCAAAGGCACAGTTTTCACTCACCTCTTTCTGATGACCTACAATTTGAATTTTCCTGTGTCCTTAACATCACAAACCTGGCCAGTGTGTGTTACCTCTCCAGTTGGCAAGTCTTCCATGTACCCTGGGGCAGGCTCAGTGCCACCATGCAGCTCTAGCCCAACATCTAATAGAAGGTCACGGCTGCCACCTTGCCTGGCTGACCCTTGACCTGACTTTCAACACATGCACTCTTTTTATCATTTAATAGACATCCCTTGACTCCCAGTATGAATATATAACATATAATCTTGTTCGACTTTGCTCTCTCCCTTCTCTTCCTACTTTGAGTTGTATTCTTTCTACTTTTTCATAACATAGGTTTATATATCATTCTTATACTCATAAACCCACCCTTATTTTAGCCTTGGCTCTACAATTAAATATAGAAAATACCATCAGTTCTTTTACCAAAGTTTCCTCAATCATCTTTATTGCATGAAGCTCATCCTCTAGTACAAGAATAGATGAGCTTTTTCAGTAATGAGCATGATAGTAAATATTTTAGGCTTTGTGGGAATCTGTTGAAATTACTCCATCGACTGCTGTAGTACAGAAGCAGCCATAGATGCCATACATGACTGGATGTAGCTATGTTCCAACAAAACTTTATTTACAAAAACAGATGGTAGGCTGGATTTGGTTCATGGCCAGTTTGCTGACCCCTGCTGTGATGGGTAATTTTATGTGTCGACTTGACTGGATCACAAGGCAAAGTCAGATATTTGGCTAAATATTATGTATAGGTGTTTCTTTCTTTTCATATATTTATGTTGCTTTATTTTAACAGTTTATTTTGAAAATTTTCAAATCTATAGAAAAGTTTCAGTAATACTCATAAGCACCCACATACCCTTTACCTAGTTTCTCCAATTCGCAAATTGTTTTTTTAAATTTATTTATTTATTTTTAATTAGTTTCAGGTGTACAACACAGTGCAATAGTTATACTTTTTACCCCTCAAAGTGACAAACCCCCTCCCCCATTTAGCCATCCCACTCCTCCCCCTCATCATATATATTTATAGGTGTTTCTGAATGAAATTAGCATTTCTATCAGTGGACACAGTAAAGCAGTTTGCCCTCCCCAGTGTAGGTGAGCGTCATCCAATCTGTTGAGGGCCTGATTAGAACAAAAAGGCAGGGAAAAAGAATTCCACCCTTTTTGCCTGATTGCTTGAGCTGGGACATTGCTCTTCTCCTGCCCTAGGCGCTTTTGGTTCTCAGTCCTTTCTTTCACCTCAGACTGAATCACACCACTGACTTTCCAGCTTGCAAATAGCAGGTAATGGGACTTCTCAGCCTTCATAACTGTGAGCCAATTCCTTGCAGTAAATCTTTTTCTATATAGCTATCCTACTGGCTCTGTTTCTCTGAAGAACCGTGACTACTACACCTGCTTTAGTAGATTCCTTGGGGAAAGCACCTGTGGATGGTAGTCCATACAGAGGTCTTGCATACTCAGGAGGGTTTATCAATAGCCTTGATACATGAAGGAGAGCTTGGCTGATTAATTTCCCTGGTTCATACTTTCTTTCCTTAAATTTCTTAAGATTACTGTTCCACTGTTGCCACTGAAATTATTTCATCTTTTTGCCTGGAGGCCCTGAAGATTTCATCTTTATCGCTAACGTCTAATCATGTTACTAGACTGGGTAGGCAGCCTCCAGTGATCCCTTCCTCCTGGTATTCATGCCTCCCCTTAAGGGTAGGCTGGAACAGTGACTCACTTCTAACAAACAGAATATGGCAAAAATGATGAGATGACACTTCTAAGATTAGGTTACCAAAAGACTATGGCTTCTATCTTCTACCTACTTTCACTACAACTCCATCCAAGTGGGAAATAGACATCTTGTTCTCAGTCTGTTTTAAGGTTTGATTTCTCTGAGCTTCCTCAGCAGTGGGGGAGGTGGTCAGGTGTTTACACTTCAAAGAGCACTCATAGAAAACAGTGGGACTGAGATGTCCCCAAAGTGATCCAAGCACAGTATTCATTCCCCTGTCTTACATGGCAGTGTTCCTAGATATTGCCACCTGTATAATAAGCAGATAGGGTGATGCCTGACAGCTTTTAAAGCCCTGTGTTTACCAAGGGAGTTGTAGCTTTATCTTCAGTTAAATTCTCACTTCCACATTCTCAACACACTGAGCAGGTTTCTAAGTCTGGTAACACCTAGGTGCTGATTGACTGGGCCTTCTCCTGGCTGAATTAAATCACAAGTGTCAGTGACAGTACCAGATGTAGACTCACCTCCTCATTATTCTTTGAGTAAATATCAACTCAGCATTTATAACTTTACTTGTAAAATGTAGGATGTTGAAGCTATTCCTATACACACACGCACAGTATTTTTGTCACTTTTATTTCCTCACTTATTTTCATTTATTTGTTGTTCCCCAACCAGAATTCTCACTGATGCAAAAAGAATTGAAATGTGTGAATCAGATGTCAACAGCAGCCCTGATGTTTGTCCAGGGAGCAGCCATAACAATCAGTAAAGGAAGAGAGAGGGCTGCATGGGCAGGCTGTGTTGGGGCTGTCAGAGTAGGTGTCCCAGATGCCTATAAAACCCATCTGAGATAGAAAATACTGCCAAAAAACAAGATCTCTGGATGAATGGAAAAGGCAGACCTCTAGGATTTGATTATGCAGAATTGGCATCATAATCTCTCACTTAACGAATTGCATAGAGCTCCTACGTGTGTTAAGCTTTGTGTGAGTCACTGATGCTGTAAAGGAAATGAACTAAGGGGGCTTATGGGTTAGCATGAAAAATGACAGAAACATCACGCCAGAACTGTAGGACCAGGGGCACTGAGGAGGCATGATCATGCCCTGGGACCACTGTGCTAAGGGTCTGGGACCCTGTTCTCTGCTTGCTGTCTGTGGGCAGATGTGTGTCTTCCTAGCAGCACACTGCATGTCTAATTGGGAAGCCTCTAAGTTCTTCTTTCCTACCCCTTCGTGAGAAGGGCACAGACTTTAAAATCATTCAAATCTGAGGTTGAATCCCAGCTCTGTAGTGAGACCCTAGACAGCCTTCTGAGATTCCATTTCCACGTTTTTATAATATGCAGCTCAAACATGTTGTTTTAGTGATTAATTAACAATATGTTATGCACTAGTTTTAGGATTTTACACATAGGTAGTTCATGAGTCCCCCAGATCACTCAGGACTGTGGGTATTCATCACATACTCCTAATTTATTAATTAGAAGGAATAATTGAATCCATTTCTATACAATCATCTAACATCACAGACGCTGTATAGTTGTAAGAGATGCATCAATGCTCTGTCTTCATCCATGGTTTGCATTGTTCCTATGTATGGACCAGATTATCAGAAAATTGTTTTTCCCTCTTGTTCAGTCTTCCTTTCAAATTTCCTTTCTTTTTTTTTTTTTTCAAGATTTTATTGGGGAATTGGGGGAGGTGAACAGCATTGAGGAATCAGGGAAGGGGCACAGACAAGTTGCTTTCTTTTTGTTCTTCAGTCTATTTGCGGAGGATGTTGCTTCACTGGCCCATGTTGGTATCGTCTTTGTGCTCTCCCCGGATGAGGCAGATCGGTCGCCGGCCTCTGCACCGTCACTCACCGGGGCTATTGGCAGCTCATGCTGGCTGGCTGCCGACCATTTACTGTAGCCTATGGCAGCCCACTGCAGCAGGGGCTGCAGCCTACACCGTCGCCAGGGCTTGCACAGCCCGGCTCCAAGTGGAGCTGTTGTTAGCTGTAGAGGGCAGTGTCACTGGCCCTCATATGTGGGATCCGAACCGGGGCTGCTGGCATCGCAAACCAGCTCTTAACCAATGCACCACTTGGCTGGCCCTCAAATTTCCTTCCGTATATATTCATATGCAGAGGAAGGTCAGCCATGTCTACTTTAATATGTCAGTGCAAGCTCAACATTTTGGGGTTATGATTTGATTTGTAGGTAGGACAAGGTAAGTTCCAAGACAGTAAGAACAAATGAGTCACCAAATGGGATCAGATTGTACAATTGGTGACATATTTTTTCTCCTTCACTTTGCCTCATCATCATCTAGCTACTTGCTCAGTATCTTCCTGAAAACTTCCTCTCTGGCTAATGGCTTCCAGCCTGATTTTTCTTTACAGATAAAATGTGTGCAGACCCTCTGGCAAAGTATTCTTTAGAGGATTTAGGATGCAACTCAGAAAAAATAGCTTAACTGAAACAGGAATTCAGGAAAGCATGTTGATGCCTGTATGCTCTGTCTTGGGGAGACAGAGGGATAGGAAATTAAGGGAGAGTCATTATCAGCTGCTTAGATGTTGTGAATAAGTGACCCTTAGATTTTTTTTTTTTTTTGAGTGCAGTGTCACTGGCCCTCATAAGTGGGACCCGAACCGAGGCCGCTGGCTTCCCAAGCCAGCGCTTAACCACTGCGCCACTTGGCCGGCCCGACCCTTAGATATTTTACTAAATTAAAAAAAAATACTGGAAATTTTCTAAAAATATTTTTGAAGAGCAATGAAAAAGTTTAAAAAGTATAAGAAACAAAAAAGATCCATTTCATTAAATTGTAAATATAGTCAAGGCCACAAAGAGAAACTCAGCAACACAAATTCCAAAACCTCAGTTTTTTGCTTGTGGCTTAAATCAGCCAATTCTTCTCACTTCCAGAGGGTTCCTTTCTCTAAGCTCCTAGGGGCCCACTGAGGAGAATCCCACTTAGCAAAGGTCAAACCCATCAACAAAGGTCAGTGCTGTGGTGGCCCCTACGGCACTATTCTCCTGTCAAAATTTCAAGCATAGATTAGATAAGAGCATGTTTCATAATCTAAAAGCAAGAATAAAAAGTAAAATAAATTCCTATTTATCAAGAATCAAAATTATCTGAAAACAAGAGTTCACAGAATGTTTTTGCTGAACTGTGCAATGATAAATGATGCCCAGGCACTGCAATATCCTAAAGGGATTTATGGCTCACCAAAGAATCACATAAATCATGGTTGGATTGGTCTACGTGGTGTGAATGTTATTAAGGCCTTTGAACACTGTTTTGAAATTAAGTGGTTCATTTAGGGTGTATTAATCAACTTGATCAGAAGTTCCCATTTCCCAGTCATTGGTGGTAGGGGGCGGGATTCCCACAAGAAAAGCGTTGACTGACCTTTCTTTGTGATCACAAAACCTTTTACTGGGTCCATCCAGTCATCCATCCAAACAACAAACCTTTATTGATGCTGTACTGGGAGCTCTGCAGTACTTGCAGTTCCTCTATTCAACCAATACCTTCTCTGACCCATTTGTCATTTTTCTCCCGCTCTGTTTCTAATCACCTTCTTGTCTAATCATTATTTGTGACAGAAGTTGTGAAATAAAGACAGGCCCTGTTTCCTCCAAACTTCTCATAGGTTTGCAATTTTACCATTAAACACTTAGGTCTGAAACATTTCCTAAAATGCACAACTTCCTATGAGAAATAGTAGAGGCTTTAACAAAACAGAGTATTCATTTATGCACTGCTTCTAAAATGTCATGTTTTTATGGTGATCTCATGCTCGGAACCAAAGGCAGACATCACCTCATTTGACCGTCATGTGGGTCTCACACAGTCACCCTCTGGTACCCACTCCTTTATCAGCTGCTAAGAGCGTCTTCCTGACCAATGTTCATTAGATGTTACAGCATCTATCAAGAGCTTTTTCAAAATTAAACTTTTGAAATTTAAACAGAGAATATTACTTTCTCTTCGGAATTCCTCAAATTAAGAAAATTCATTATGCATGAAATTTAAAATAATAGGATTACTTTCTAAGCAATTAAATAGTAAAGCATTTTAACCCTATGGATGGCAAACCCAGAAAATTTCTCTTTTACATAGAATGATATTTTAACAAGGTGATGTCAGTTTCTTTTGATGAGTACACTTTAGTAGCACTTTAAAATGGCTCTTTATGTGCAAACTGTGAGTGTAAACTGTATATGTTCATGCAGTTTCAAGCCTTGTCTTTACTTTTTTTTTTTTTTTAACTAAAGTGTCTGAAGTCTCTAACATCATTTGGTGCTTTCTTCCTTTAAATGATAATGCCACTTTTAATTTTTTTTCTTTTGAAATCTAGCCCTCACTAAAAAATGCATCACATTCATCTCTGTTACGCACTTGTCAGCACATACTGGCTTTGCTGTGTGTCTTTGAGTTCATCTGTCTTCTACCTCCAATTCTTAATACATGTTGACTTGGACAAACTGGTCAAATTATTTTAAGACATTTAAAAAATGTAAAGTGTTATCATAGGACAAATAAATAACAATGCTGAGTATGAAAACAGCAAGGAAACTACTGCTAAACGCATTGCTTGTGAAGTGAGAGAAAGTGCTTAACAATGATGCAGAGGGCAGCTTGGGGTGTGGGGGTTGGGGGGTGGGAGGCTGGAGGGAGCAGTTTGCTTGGTGAGGCCACGCCACTCCTTTAGGAAAATCACTTTCTTGTGTGTTTCTGTATTTGGCCACAACAGGACTGTTTTACCAATAAACTGTAACTTTTTTTTTAAGTGTTTTGAAAATTATTTGTTAAAAAAATATACTTGACATATAATATTTTATTAGTTTCAAGAGTATCCCATAGCAATTTAACATTTATATACCTTATGCAGTAATCACCACAAGTCTAGTATCCATGCAGTTATTATAATATTATTGACTGCACTCCCTATGCTGTACTTACATCCCTGTGGTTTATAATTGGAAGTTTGTACCTCTTAATACCCTTTTTCTATTCCACCCATCCTCCTACCCTCTCCCCATCCACAACCATCAGTTAAACAGTAACTCTTAACTCCATTTAATAATAATTTTTATTGACATGCATGTCTCTGAAGCTGGCCTGAATCATCCCATCACACTAGAATTTAGAATAATCCGAAAAGAGTCCTGTGTCAGGAACTAATATGTCATGATATTACTTTAGACATCTCTTCTGACTTTCATGTGAAAGTCTTAATAAAGGCTCATCACATTTCTAAGAAAGGTGGTTTTCCCTGATTTCCAAAGACAGCAAACAAGTCCCAAGGAGGTGAAGCATTTCTCTAACGTCACAAGAATCCTGAGGCTGTGGTGAAGGCTAGAATTAGACGTTTCTAACTCCTAGTTTTCAAATATTGCTAAGAGAACATGCTCCCTCCCTTTAGGCCAATAAGTCATATTAACCCAGGAACTGATGTTGCTATTCCAATCTAATCATAAAGGTCACTTTCAATAATGGGAAAAGGAGACATTTGCATATATCACTCATAGTCCATTGTCCCGTGAACACTGCCACAAGCGAAACAAAGGCTTCTTCACTCATTGTAATCACAGGGGACTTCAGAATTCTTATCTACCTTGATGGTCCCAAATATAAGGCCTGTGTCACAGTATAAAAATATGACTGTCAGCTCAAGACAGGTTTGTGTTAATGCCACAGGAGGGGTGTGTGTGTGTGTGTGTGTGTGTGTGTGTGTGTGTGTGTGTTTCATCAAAGAGTATAAGCAATCATTTTTTTCCTATGACCCTCTTTATAATTCCTAATTTTAAAAGAGGGAGGGGAAACAAGATGACTCATGTTGGCAGAAATGTGTAGAAAAAGTACAAACATATATTATTGTGAACTACAGGGTTTGATTTGGCTTAGTTTTTTAGCAGCTTGTCACTGTTGACAGAAAACAATTTCTGGGCCGGCCGAGTGGCTCATTGATGTAGAGTTGGTTTAGGAGAGCCAGCTTTGAGCAGCAGGGCTGCCAGTTCGGATCCCGTATGGGCCAGTGATGTTGCACCCTCTAACTCTAAGATGGTGAACAACAGTTTTACCTGGAGCTGGGCTACCGTGAGTGGCCAGCAGCCGGCGTGAGCTGCCATGAGCTGCCATGAGTGGCCGTCAATGGCCAGTAACGGATCTGCTTCAGCTGGGAAGAGGGCAATGACGATACCAATATGAGCCAGTGAAGCGACATCCTCCACAACTAGACTGAAGAACAAAAGGACAGCAACTTCTCTGTTCCCCTTCCCCGATTCCCCAGTGCTGTTCCCTCCCCCAATTCACCAGTAAAATCTTTAAAAAAATAAATAAGAAAACAATTCCTGAATGATGAGCAGATAAACATCACCAAAAAAACACCAGAAACTTCTGTCTCTTCAGCTTTAGCTGTGATGAATGAAAGTGTCTGCATCCTTCCCCCGAAGCCTGGGACCACTGGACACTGAATGCATTCAACTTCCCTTCAAGCTTTCCTCACTCAGCATCTTTTCTAACATCTATTTCCTACTAGTCTCCAAGCCCTATGCTAACCTTCTAACTGGGGAAAGAACTGGATTGGCTGCTGCCACTGGAAACTTTTCTCCATGAATGCTTTTTATATGGTTTTGGCAAGAACACATACACCAGTGGAGAGAGAAATCCCGCTGGTGAGAGAAACTAAAACCTTAACATAACTGTAATGGCCCTGAGTGGTGTTTTACATGCTATGCTTGCTCAAGATTTATGTTATAATCAGCCTTGCAGAAGAGGTTTTTAAGAAGTCTATCGGGCCGGCTGAGTGGTGCGGTGGTTGGGCGCTGGTTTGGGAGGCTGGCGGCCCCGGTTTGGGTCCCACATATGTGGGTCAGTGACACTGCTCTCAAAAAAAACAACAAAAAAACCATCTGTCAAGCTGCCAAAATTTAAACAGCTCTTTCTTTACTATCCAATGATGGTTGGCAACCTAAACGACCTGGTACTAACTGGCATTTCCCAGCAGTCAAAGACCTTGCAGGCCTGATCTAATTTTACCAAGTAATTTTTCACTTACTTTACAGACCTCTGAGTCCTTTTATCCCTCTCTCTCCTCCTCTTTTCTCTCTTCTTCTTTCCCTCTTATTTATATTCTTTCCATCCAAACTTAGGAGGGACCCAAGGGAAGTGATGCTAATTTATCCAAATTCATCGAAATTAATATTTCAATTTAGAGACCGCATTTGGAAATGCTCCCTCTTCACCCTAAAGCCCCTCTCCTCAGCCATGGCTGCCAGGCCCCAACCTTGTGATGACCACTCCTGCATCATTAATTGCTGACAGCTTCTTCCTGAGTTAGCTAGTTGTCACTTTCCCATGCACACCTGCCCCCAGAGCAGCTCACCTCTGCCAAGCCAGTTCTGCCTCAGGAAGAGGGTCAGGTCTCTTTTCTTTTTCTTTTTCTTTTTTTAATTAGTTTCAGGTGGACAACACAGTGCAATAGTTATACTTTTTACCCCTCAAAGTGACAACCTCCCTCCCCAATTCACCACTCCATTCCTCCCCCCAGTATCATATATATCTATTACACTTCCTCTGATTCCCTTCCACATTATAATCCACATCCCGTTACTATCTATATATTCAATTACAGTTGGCATACAATATTATACAACATCAGCTTCAGCTGTACAGTGCAGTGATCAAGCCTCTACTCCATCCATGAAATGGTCTCCCCAACAAGACATATGACCATCTGACACCCCACAAAATATTCACAACATCACCAATTATATTCCCCGAACTGTCTTTCATCTCTTAAATGCAGCTCTTTCCGCCCCTCCCTCCACCCTCCAGGACTCCTTCCACTCTGGGAAGAGGAAACACCTCTGCATATGCATAAGTAAGCAATATTTATCTATCGTTCAGCTGGCTAATTAACTTACCTGGCAACTTACACTTTTTCAATCGCTGCCTCTGACAATTGCTGTAGAAAATTACTTTCCACACATGAAGCTCCTTTATGTGGTTTAGAACACACACAACTGGAATCAGGACTATGTCTCTAACAAGAAGCAGATCTGACAACAAACCAGAAATGTTTTCTTTCTTTTTCTTTTTAATATATTCATCATGAAGAGGCCACCTGCTTCCAAGAAGGAGCTGAGGCAGCAGAACAACGCAGGCAGGTTATGAGTTTTCATGCTGACGAGGTACCTCAGCTGCCCAGTAATCGACGAAGGGCTACAGAGGGAAAATGAGAAAGGGCAGAACGCAATAACCATCTTTAAAGAGGAAGGAGGTTGGCCAGCTGTTTTCTATTCTGAGTGAGGACAGAAGAGAAAGAAAGAAGCTGAGGTTGTGACATCGACAGAGAAGACAGACTTGTCAGGAAACACGAGTCCAAGTCTGAGTCTATATCACCTCCTTTGGGAGTCTCACCAGGCACTGACAAGTCCCCATCAGAAGTACCAGATGAGGCCCTTGCAGACACAGAGTTCAATGCAGGGTCTCTGAATCCCTGGTGGAGTAGGCATCCTCTCAAGTTTGTATGAATTTATAATGTTTTCTATTTGCTCCAACAGCTTATAAACAATAAGGTGGTGGGGATGACCATCAAAATAAGAGACCCACCATGCTGCCCTGGCCGACAGCTTTGCATCCCTCACTCACACCAGTTGTGTGTTGTTTTAAGCTGTCTGAAAACCAATAAAGTCCACATTGCCTAAATGGGTCTTCACAGCATATTCTGTATAGCAATAAAGCCCACATTGCCTAAGGGGATCTTCAAAGAATATTCTGTGGGACCCTCAAGTGGGGATTTCATGGAGATGGAAATGGTTATTTCCTGAGAGTATGGCAAGATCAGAGAGGAAGCCAGTGCCCTTTGAGGACAGATCAAAAGTGCAGTGGTGCAGGGGCACCATTTGACTTCTCAGCTGGATTGACCCCTGCCCTGTCCCCGTGCTTACCACCTGAGGTCCTTCCCCCACTTCTACCAAGGAGTCTGTGAGCCACTGAGTAAATGTTGGCACAAGACCTCCCTTCAAGGGCTTGGTGACCTGCCTACATAGAATAGTTTTGGGTGGTCATACTCATAATTTTATAAGATGCCTATTAAAAGTCACATTTCCCAGGTATCTAGAAAATCCTAGGTATCCAGTAAACTCTAAATCACTGTGTTAATCTTAGTTTTTCTTATCTGATGGATAACTAAAATGGTCAAATAAAACTAGACTTGTTCCACAATGGCTTTGCTCCCTTTGGTGATGGGGCCAGGACAGTGAAAAAGCCAATCCATCTGGAAGACCACATGTCATCAGAAAGAGATTTAAGGTATCAGTGAACATCCTGAGGAAACAGACTTGGGGAGTGGAGACCAGGCTGATGTCAAAGATCTCTGGGAGGTCTAGGAGGAGCCCAGAGAGCTAGTGCTGGTTAGTACAAACGTGGAAGATGGCTTCTGGGCTGGCCCCCTGCCTCAAGTGGTTATCAGAAATTTTTCCTAAAACACTGACCTTGTTAGGAACGGAGTCCCAGAGAGCAGTGTCCAGGCTCTCGGCCTCACATGGAAAGGTGCTGGCTCAGTTGTGCAGCACATGCATGTGCAGGACGCTTCCCTGTGTAAGCACTTATGCAATCAGTTGGCCATCAGTTGTAACCAGGTGGCTGTCAGCCACTATTGTTCTGTATGATACACATCTGCTGTGGCTACGTTAGAAAGCATGGATGTTGCAAATCTTACGGATCCTATTTCCTGTGTCTCGACTGGCCGATATTGAGAATATAGTGGTATGAACCCCCTAGCCATTGCTCTGTTGTTTTTTCCTTTTTGGCCTCACCATATCTTGCATTCACCTGCCGGGAGTTGAGCCCCTGCATTACAGAAATCATCATGTTACTGCCCTGTTAAAAATCAATAAATAAGCAAATCTGCCCCCACCTTCCTCTAGCCCCTTACCTGAAACACAAAATTCAATCTCCTCTGCCAAGCATTCTAGAAGTTGCCCCAATTGGCCATAGACCTTCTGATCACATGTGCTGCAGTTCTCAACAGGGACCGTCTGCTCTAACCAGGAGATAACTATCTGAATAGGCCAGATTAGGTCCACCATTCGATTTTATGAGCTGAAGCTCTGTGACCAGGAGTGCCTTTCCCTTGTCTCTCCATCTATACAATTACACTTAAACTTACTCCCCACGGCTTTGCCTGAGGGTTCCATCTGTGTTTCCCCATTCCCTGGAGCCATTCTGCCACACTACCCTCAGAATTTAGCTAAAGTGCTTGCACATGGTAAGTGTTTGATAAACACTTTTGAATGAGTGAATGGGTTTGATGGGCAGGTGAGTAAAGTCAGAGCTAAGGCCCATTCCGTGTTGCATCTCATAGTCTGGGGCTGGATGCATTACTGGCTTTCTTGCAACTGAAGGTGAGATGCCCATGGAAAGAAGGTGTGCACAAATGTATTCTTTAAAGGAGGGCTGAGTGCATGCTTTGATGGAAGGTAAGTCCTGTCAGTTAGAAACATAAAAATCTTAAAATTCCTTTGTTCATTCTTCCACTCAACAAATAAATCTTTATGAAAGTTTCATCGAGGAGAGAGGGAGTGAGAGACACCGGTATTCAAGCAAGCAAGTTTATTAACCTGCCAGACTGAGGCCATGAGAGGTATTAGCACCAACTAAGGGAAGGGTCCAGTTTTTATAGGGTGGAGTAAGTAACCGGTGACAATGGCTGGTGGTGGCAACAGCTGGGGGCAACGGAGAATTTCTGCTTGTGCCAACCAGGATATGGATGATGCATTACCAGCTGGGTATTGCACCAAGCAGGATGTGGGGTGTGCGCCCATTACTGCATGGCTGGCTTTCAGGGCAAAAAGTACCGTACATTTTACCCTGTGGTAAACACTGGGGTGGAAAAATATGGAAACTTCCCAATCTTCACACCTGCACTGAACTTTGAGTTGAGAGGGGAAGGCAAGGGTAGAAAAACCTCAACAAACACAGTGAGGATGGATGGGCATAGGATACCGTGGGTACCAGAGCAAAGATCCCTGTTCAGCCTTGAGAAGGGCAGGGGGCTCCCATAGGAAAGCTAGTCGCTTGTGGGAGCAGCTGCCTCCAGAACTGAGCGTGAACCCATGTGACTGGAGCAGTGAGCTTAAGCCACCTGGAGGCCTGGAGGGTGGGCTTTAAAAGTCTGTGTAGGGCCGGCTGAGTGGTGCGGTGGTTGGGGGCTGGCTTGGGACGCCAGCAGCCCTAGTTCAGGTCCCACATATGAGGGCAAGTGACACTGCCCTCAAAAAAAGAAAAAAAAAAAGTCTGTGTCGGCTCCACCTGGAGCTGGGCTGCTGTAAGTCCCCGGGGATGGCATAGCTGCAGTGGGCTGCCACAGGCTACAATGAGTGGCCAGCAGCCAGCGTGAGCATCTGGCAGCCAGTGTGAGCTGCCAAGAGCCACTGTGAGCAGCCGTCCACAGGCCAGCGACCGATCTGCCCTCACCCGAGAAGAGCGCAATGACGATACCAACATGGGCCAGTGTAGCAATGTCCTCCACAACTAGACTGAAGAACAAAAGGACAGCAACTTGTCTGTTCTCCTTCCCCGGTTCCCCAACTCTATTCCTCTCCCCCAATTCCCCAATAAAATCTTTAAAAAACAAAAACAAAACAAAAGTCTGTGTAATCCATTAGAATTACTAAAATAAAAAAGATGGATGATACCAGATGTTGGTGAGGATGTGAAATGACTCAAATTCTCAAATGTTAGTGGAGGGTACGTAAAATAGTACAGATACTGTAGGAAATAGCTTGTAAGATTTTTATAAAGCTAAGCTACACTAACCATAAAATGCATCAATCCTGCTCCTAGGAATCTACCTGAGAGATATTAAAATACATACTCACACTACGACATGTACACAAAAATTTCTAGCAGCTTTATTCAGAATAGTGAAAAACTGGAAATAGCCCAAGAGTCCATCAACTGGTGAATGGATGAACTAATCGTGATATGTTCACCCAATGGAATACTTGTCAACCATTACAAAGAACAAACTCCTGATATACACAGCATTAAGGATAAATATAAAAAGCATTATGATACTATGAAAAGAAGCCCGACACAAAACACTACATCCTCTATGATTCCTTTTATATAAAATTCTTTTTAAAAGGCAAAACTGCTCTGAATGTGAAGCAGATTGATAGTTTCCAAGGATAGAAGACAAGGGAAAGGGGTGGAATCAAAAGCACATGAGGAAATTGTCCTATATTCTAATTGAGGAGGTGATGTTTCCATGGAAAAAAACACTTGTCGAAACACATTGAACTGTACATGTAACATCAGTGAATTTTATTATATGTAATTTATACCTCAATAAAACTAATTACAAAAAAGAAGGAAAGGAAAGAAGGAAGGAAGGAAGGAAAGAAGGAAGGAAGGAAGGAAGGAAGGAAGGAAGGAAGGAAGGAAGGAAGGAAGGAAGGAAGGAAAGAGAGAAAGAGAAAGAAAGAAAGACTTGTGTGTCATGCCTAGTGGATGGACTTTATCTAAAGGCTCACAGAGTCAATGGAAAGCAGCTTAAGCAGGGTAGTGACAGATGAAATTTGTGCTTTAGGAGGATGCTTCTACAACAATCAGGACTATAATGCTCACCTCTGGGGCTGTTTGAAAGAGATAAGGTAGGCAGTCCCCTTGATTAGAAAGGCAGTGTTTTCCATGCCACGTATGCTATAAGTTATGGCTCCTACCCTGTGGCATCAAAACAGGATCTAAATGTTAACAATGATTATTTCCAAATATTAAGTCATGGACAATAGCCTTCTTTATAACATCTTATGTTTTCCAAGTTATCTATAACAAACATGTTTTACTTTTATAATCAGAAAAGTTATTTTTTTAAAGCAAAAGTATTACTTTAAAAAAATTAAGCAAGCATCTAATTTTAAAAGAATTTTACGAAACAGGACTAACCCCTGCACTCTGCATCTAGATAATGTTGCTCTCTGTGACCTTGCAACTGCCCAACAGACTGTTCTTCATGTGCTGATCCCATGAAACCATAAGGAAGTGTCTTGGAATGCTGAAACCCGAGGGAATGATCTCGGTAAAGCTTCCTTATCTGAGGGTCTCTGAATGCTGAGTCCATCCTCCAGGGTCAAGTGTGTGAAGGTACAGTATGTGTTGGAGCACAATGGGGCTTCTGGGAAAACAGTTGCTAGGCATGCAACCTCAGCAGACTGGAATGAGAGAAACAATTTTACTTCCTTGTAGCAGTGGATAATAAAAGCTATGTGAAGGCCCGATTTGGGGCTCAGTCCATGAGGTCCCACTTGCAATCAATTCTTGGCTCCTGTCTTTCTTAACCCTTCTCCACCCCTTTTGCATCCCACAGCTCTTGCTGTGCAGGATGTGACAGCTCTCGAACATCACTCCTGAGACATCTATGATGGCACCATTTGGCAGCACTTACGATGCTGATGGCCACCTTATAGATGTTGGCAACTTGCCCATGTCTTGTTTCAGCCTGCTGGTCCTCAGCTGGCATGCTGGCCTCATATGCTGCAGGTTTGATAACTGTAGTCACATGAGGAATGGGCAGTGAGAATAAGATCAGAGATAGAACAAAGATTTTAAAAAAAACCAAAAAAACAAAACAAAAAAAACCCATCTCTGCAAACTGAGTGTTAGGGCAAACCAAAGTCAGAGGTGGTGATTGAAGGGTAAGTCAACAATGGACAACTCTTCCTATCCAAGTATGGAGAACCTAAAAGTCATTACAGAGCTGAGGGTCAACTCCAGGTTTGTAGCCAGGGCAATGAAAGACCCCAGATACATGCAGACTTTGATACTGGCAAATCCTGCCTCAAGCATGAAATCTTTTATACTCTTCCTGCTGTTGAAAGAAAATGGAACATGTGCTACAGTACAGCAACCTAACATAGGAGGCAGAGCCTAATACCTAACCAGTCATTTAGATGGATTCATTCATTCAACTTATACTTACTGCTATAGATTGAATGTTTGTGACCCCCAACTCCAAGTTCACATGTAGAAATCTAATCCCTACCATGATGGTATTAGGAGGTGGGGCCTTTAGGAGGTGATTAAGGGTGGGACATAGGATTAATGCAGGAATAAAAGGGATTCCAAAGATATCCCTTGGTTCTTCCATCATGTAAGAACACAGCAAGAAGGCAGTCATCTATGAACCAGGAAAGAGGTCCTCACCAGACATCGAATCTGCCAGCACCTTGATCTTGGATTTGCCAGCCTCCAGTCTATGGTATTTTGTTATACTAGCAGCTGGGCTGACCAGAACACATACTGAGCATCTATCCCATGGCGGGGATGATGAGACATGTTGCAGATAGAAACAAGTTCCTATCTTCATGTAGCATGCATTATGTTGTGATTTGTATGCTACCTTGAAAAAGTGTTCATCATTTACAAAAAGTTGGGGCATATTTAAATTTCCATTTAGCAACTGAGGTACCACTTTTGTGTAGTAATCTCACAGTCAAAAATGATTCAATCAATGGGATGTCCTACTGGGACACTGGGTGAGAAACATGGGTGTTGCCACTTGACCTTCCCATTCCAGTCCCCTTTCCTTGTGATTCAGCTCTTTGTCAGCATATGAACTAGAATTCCTAAACAGTTAACTTGTCAGATGATACAACTCAGATCTTAATATAATCTTTAGCTCTCCTCCTTCTGGTCTACTATGATCATTGTGAACTCATGATGATGGTAATCTGAGATTGACTTTAGGAGTTAACAAGAACCAATAACATCATCAGTGTTTCTAGTTAAACCTGGAGGTTTCAGAGAAGCGATACATTAATCATCAAGTTTCAGGTGATTTTATTAGTTTAGGTGAAATCCTTCTTTATTGCATACTCAAGAGTACCACATACCCTCTCTCTCATGGCACTAACCATAGTTGAAACTACATTTATGTGTGTGATTATCTAATGTCTCTCACCCATCAGACTGTAAAAGTCGTGAGGGCAGGCACCATGTCTGTTTGATCCCACAAATTTTTCCCCTGAACCCAGTCTAGTACCTGGAACATATACTCTACAGAGATTTGTGAAAGTGTGAAGGGGCTGGGTGGGGTGGGGGCAGGGTGAGGAGAGACAGGAAACTAGAGAAAGGTGGAAGAGACCCCTCTGCAGCTGCGCAGCAATGCAGGTTCCCATCTGGGTGGTTGTTTCTGGTTAACTGAGCTGAAACTGTTCCCTGGAATTCTCCTTCCAGCATGGTTCCAGGTGAGACTTAGCCAAGAGAAATTCGCACTGGATTTGGAAGGCAGAAGCGAAGTGGCAGCCATGACACTGGGAAGGTCAGCGAAGGACTCCAGGTGCCACTGCAGCACCTGCCTGTGGTCTGCTGGCCTGTCTTGTCGGGGAGGAGCAGCACCTGGCCAACAGCTCCCACCAAATCTCCTGCATCGACTTCTCTGAGGCCTGGACTAGGTGTCTTTCCCTCTGGCAGCTCCAAAGCAAAGGGCGCCAACTCCTTCTGATCTCCTGTGACTCGAGGTCAGGGTTAGTGAGAGAAAATGTAGGTTCCAGTTTGACCTTGTGATTTCATTTGTTCTCACTCTCATATCTGAATTCAGATTTTCTTCCCGACTACCAGCCCTGCTGACCTACTGTGACTTCAGCATGGCTCCAGGCTCAGAGGCAGCAGTAGCATGCAATCACCTAATCTGTATAATAAATCCTTTATCCCAAATCACTCCTAGTGCTGCTGCTTTCCTGAGAGATCCCAGATGCACCATCAGAGCAGTCTGAGTCTCTTCCTTTTGGAGGGCAGTTGCTTTAATGAACTAAGGGCTTCCATCACTGATATTATTGTATAATCATCAGTGGTATTAGCTAGCAATTACTATGTGCCAAGCTGAGAAATCTACCCCATGTCACACAGCTGAGGCAAGGATTTGAGCCTAGATCTGGCTCATACATTATTAGTGGTAGTAGCAGTAGTAGAAGTATCTATTATTCTTTTGAGTATGCCATGCATTCTTTTGTACTAGTAGGGTTTTATTTATTTATTTATTTATTTATTTATTTATTTATTTATTTATTTATTTATTTTTGAGGACAGTGTCACTGGCCCTCATATGTGGGACCGAACTGGGGCCGCTGGCTTCCCAAGCCAGCGCTAGTAGGGTTTTATTTTTAAGTTGAAGTTTTGTCCTGCTTAGTTTCATCCATGAGCCATAGTAACCTAATGTTTCATTTGAGTAAGAAAAATAAATTTTAGGGCTATGTTTAGTAAATAGGCCTTCTTAGAGACACCAGGTGCCACTTCTTCAGCAATAAAAGGATCAATATTCTATATGCTTGTCATTTTTGAGGTGTCATGAATTGAGGACTCAATGAAGTTGATTTTCCAGAAGTGAATTCATAGAACTCTTCAAGGACTGTGGGGCACCTAAGTCCAGCCCAGTCCTTTCTCACCACCCAGGTGTGGCTTGCTCCACTGCAATCTTGGGAACAGAAGCGATGTCTACTTTGTATTGTTTCTCTAGCACCTAACACAGCACTGGCAGGCAGCGGGTGCCTGATAAATACTTGTTGTTGAACAGATGGGTTATGAATGAGTTTACTTATTCCACATAGCGCTTCATTCCACAGGCATACTGTTGTCCTTAGCTCATGTCTGATAATGATAATCTCATCTTTATCTCTATCGGCCTCTTGGAATATTTTGGCATATTTTTAGTGTGGTAATTCTTACTTCCTCATTACATTGATCAAATAGTGATATACCTAGGAGCCAGGGCTAAATTTGGGAAGTCTTTATGACAAAGAAATGAGTTGGGTCAGCCCCATCTGACTCATAACATGCCTGCCATGAGTGAAAATCCACATTACATGAAATGATGTAATTGGAGTAGATGTTCAAATATATTTTATTTCCCATAAAAGACTCCCATGACAAACACTCCTTTCATAGGTGGGAATCACACAGTTTCAAAATTCCCTCAAAATTTAAGGGAAATTTCTGTACAGCCAAATGGTAAATGGATTTTGTGAGATTTCACTCTTCTTCCAGTCTTAAGGGATGGGCCCAAGAATGAAGGCTATATGTCAGAGAGCAATCTATCTCCAAAGGGACACATGGTTTCGCTGACAGGCTCTGTCATCTGGCTGTCAGTGACAGGTTTGTTAAGGAAGCCAAACTGTGACTTTCCATGTTTCTTTGCCATTAGGAATTTGACAGTGAATTTGCTAATATATTTTCTGTATAAAACATTTATCTTGTCTTTATGAACCAAGGACTTCATTTCTTTCAGGCTGACCTATTTGGGGATTCACAAACTGATATGATTTTCAGTAGAGCCTTTCCATTGGTCAAGGTCTTGCTATTTTCAGAGAACTGAACACATCATGATCTACCTAGCCCTTTCACCTCTGTGATTGCTCAAAAGCATAAGTGGTGTTCCTGCACTTAGGAGATATTAGGATGTACCACATGTAAGGCACCAGAGAGGATTCAAAAGAAATGTGTGAGAGAAGCCTTGCTGTGATTGTGAAAAGGAAAATAGTTCTGGAGCAGCATGCAGTGAAAGATGAGGTGGTTGTGCTTGGAAGTCTAATAAGACAGGAAACCAGCATGACCTGAGTGATCAAGGAAGGCTTCTTGGAGGAGGTGGTTCAGATTTACCTAAGCCCTGGGAAGCTACGTGTATTAGAGAACCAATAGGGACTGGATACTAGAGGCCTAGAACAATACATTTATACAGTTTTAAAGTAAGGAGTGATGGCTTTGTAAACAAATAGGTGACAACAGAGCAATATCATAATCTAAAAATAAATCAGTACACAATGAAACGAACAATAAAGGCCATAAAGTGACTTTAGTTTACACTTTTCATGATTACCTCAGTTTCAACCATCTTACCTTTACTCCATTCTCAGTATTTGGAAAAAGAACTTGTCAGGGACCTAAAGTGATTCCAGGCCCAAACTTGGAGTTAGGCCAACCTCAGCCCCACTGTTCCCAGCTTGAGAGAGATAAACCATGTAAGGTTCAGCTTCCTAATGTTTTAAATGGGAGGAATGATACTTATCTGGACAGATTGTTCAGAAGATTGAATGAAAGTATGTGTATAGAGTCCTAAGCACAGAGCTTGACATGTGTTATGAGCTCAAATAAATAGCAGCCCTCATGGCATGGTTTGAATCCTCTGGTTCAGCAAGTACTGAGTGACAAGCAGATGTTTCTTCCAGAGTGGGCATGAGACAGGCATATAATAAATGTTTACTGAGTGAATGACTGAATTAATTAAACAAAGGTCCTGCCACCTCATTTAAAAGCTACTATTAAATCAACATGGCATTCATTTTATATTCCAGTGTTACTTGAGCTTTATTGTTTTAAAGAAAACCTGTGACAGAAAATGCTCTTATATACTTGACATCGGAAGAAATATGTGAATATATCTGCTCTATAAAAATTGCCAAGAACTGCTGATGAAGTCTTCCATAAATGTGGGAAGCCGAAATAATCAAGAGAGTACAACAACTATTTGGATATAACAAATAGTGGGTGCTGAATTCAAACTTGAAGAGTTATGAGATATCTCCCTTCCTCCTCCAGTGGAATTTTTCTGGGTCTCTACAACAAGTGACTTCCCCTGTAGAAAGATCAGGTGAATTTTTAAAAATGTAAACAATAAATTTTTTAAAACTACATTGCTTTCTTAAAAAGAATAATGCATCATCACCCAGCAGAGGACACAGTTTGTGACTCCTTATTCTCACAAATGGGCTTTGTAAACTGCCTATATATGTGAATGTTGAGATTAATTTTAAATAGACATTTCAAGCCCTGGGCATACAATCAGCTCATTGGCACAGTTCAGGAAGAAAAAAATATCTGCTAAGATGTCAGAATTGGAGAAGGAAAGGCCTAAGGTTAGATTATATAGTGCACCTTATCAGAACACGAAAGAGAATAGAAGAGAAGAAAGGAGAGGAGAGGAGAGAAACTAATATTGGAAATAAACTTGTCTCAGGACTGATTCCTTGATATTCTTTATACCACATGGATCAAATTAACTTCATGGTTCAAGAATATCCTGTTTTCTGAAGCTACTGTGCGTTGAACAATTTTGCAGCATCTGTTGAAAGTAAAATATAACCTGTTCCATCTCACTTGTATTTTTTTAACTTTGCCTCAGCAAGCCTTTCAGATGTTCTAGGAGTACATAACCCATTTTTGGTAGCAAAGCTTTGGTAAAAGTTGATGGTCTCCCAAGAGAAATGAGAGGGCTCTGCTTTTGGTGACTTTCCTGGGGAAAAAATGAGTGGGCAAATGCCAATGGTGGCAATTAAGACAACGGCCATGATTGCCCCACACAAAGAACAGGCACTACTTTCTAAACTTTGTATTTTCCTGACTTCTTTTTATTCTTAGCTTTGTTCTCTGCACATTTGCAGCAAATAAACTTTCAATATGGCCAAAGGACACATATCATCCTACATTAAAAGAAACAAAAGTGAAGGATTGTAGCCTCTGGCTACAACCCAGCCACTGGTGTTGCTCTTGGGGACCCTGGAAAATGGAGAAAAATGGGGAAGGGGAGGGATGGACCTTTAAGAAACATGAACTTTGTGTGTGTTGGAGGTGTGTGTATGTGTGTGTCGGGGGGGATGGCAGGAAGGGAGTGAAAAGTGGTAGGGGAGAGTAATAGCTTCTAATTCTGCACTTCACCTAATGGGTGTGTTCCTGCACCTCAGTAACTATCCATGAGCAGAGTTTTAAAAAAACAAAAGCAAAAATAAAAAATCTCTGTGAGTTTTAAAAGATTCAATGTGTGTGTTTGCTAAAATGCACAACTTTAAGGCATATAACCAGAGATTATACCTTAAATTAGGAAAAATACCCCTGATTCACATGGTATTTCCACCTCAGAAAGCCTTTATAATTATAGGAGAACAGTCATGTGTAGTCCCCAGAGGCTGTCTGGTGGACTACCTAGTAAGATTTCAGGAAATTTTTATTTTCCATTTGGGGAAAGTACAGGCAGAGGAAAGTAAAGACTAAATCTGAATTAACAACATAATCTGTCCTTTCAGGTTACTCATGTTGACCTAAATAAAATATTCCCTATTCTTTGCTTTAAAATCTTCTTACAGCTAAAAACATAAAATCAGAGATGTCTATGCCAGCTTCTGTTAATATAAATGTCAGTTGTTATTTTTAAAGATGCACATAAAGGTGACATAGCTTACATGATTCTATTTGAGTGTCGCTGACTTCAATGATGGAAGATGGCAGGAATGTGTTCCCTATTCCATCCATGCTTGAGCTTGACTGGGAGATTTGAGGAAGTTCACCCGTAATTAACTTCAAATGGTCAATTTCAGTTAGTTTTGATAAATAACACTGTACAGTCGAATTACCACTGAGTCATAGTGGTAGTGCTGCAAAAATTTTTTAAGTGTCATCAACCACAGACTAGAATAATATTCGAATCAGCTATGAAAGATAAAGTTTATATACATAAAATATAAAGAGATATTCAAATTCTTAAGAAAAACATTGACATCAGTATATAAGTGGGCAACATATATTAACCACAATTCACATGTAAGCAGAAAGGTAAATTAGCAAACATCAAAAAAATGTATCTAACCTCATCAAAAAAATACACAGAGCAAGCCAGCTGTGATTTTATACCTGCCCAGGTAGCATCTTTTTAAAGTAATAGCAACATCCAATGTTAACACGGTAAAGGTGAGACTGATTCTCTTCTTCATTGCTAGAAGGATTATGCGTTATTGCAACCCCTTCAGAAAGCAACATGGCAGGGCATACAAAGACTGAAGGAGCTTTATTGATAGATTTCCAGGGAAGAAAAAAAGTCTAAAAGTAAGGATGGTATCCTTGATTGTCACTGAGTGACTGAAAGCACATGAGGAGAGGGCAGTCTTAGCTGTCTTTAAATCCCAGCTTAGCCCCTTCCTGTGTCTGCCACACCCACTCCATGCCTCAGTTTCCAAGACTGTAAAATAAGATTAACAGAACCTACATTCTGATTCTTGTATAAGCCTTAAATGAAATCATATATACTTTTAACGTGCCAAACATTGTGCCTGGCACAGAATAAGTGCTTAATAAATGTCAGACTATATTATTTTTATCAATCAAAAACCAAAAAATAAAATTGAAACAGCTTAATTTTGCAATTTCTGAGGTATGGTTGTAGTAAATCACTAAAACAATTTGCACAGCCATTTTCTTACTATGAAGTCTATAGAAATCATGAGAGGCTTATACAATAATATATTAAATAAAATATAAAATAACATGCTTTCTCTTATTGAAACTATTTATGTGAATGCATTATTCGAAAATAAAAACAATTGTATAAGGATGAGGAATTATGGTTGATTAAACATTATTTTAATATTGTTATATTATACTTCTATTTCAAAAGTAAGTAGTATACTCAAATTAGACCACACAAGAATGATTCCATACTTTAGTGTGTATTCAATAAACCAAATGCACTGTGTAGAGAAGAAAAAAAGACTAAATCACTTTCCTGAACAATTATTTACATCTACTTAATTTAAAATATTTCCATGTTAAGAGGACCTCTACTTCTATCAAACTAGCAGTTTAGAAGTTGACACATCCTGCCATTGGTACATATATAGATTGTTCAGAAGAAGCAAAGAAAAAGTCTTATAGTTACTTTGACTAGGAATAGAGGCATAAAACATCTTTTGGAGCTATATTATAACTTCTTAGTCTAATTGGCCTTTTTTTTTTTTTTTAGTTTTACTGACAACCAAAAGCACGAGGATAATGATACAATATACTTTTTAGGAAATAACTATCAGAGAATATTAACAGCTAATTAACCAATCTCCTGGAATTTCAGTTTCTTGATATACAAAAAGAAGCTTATCATACCCACAACTCAGGGTTATTTGGGAAATAAATAAGAAAACATATATAAAGCATCTAGCTCAGTGCCTAGTACTGGGAAAATGATTTTTCCTTTCCTTCCCCAATCCCACCTACTCATTTTCTGAGACAAGATATCATGTCCTAGCTATCTTTTTTGAAGTGAGAAGAATGAAGAAATAATATGTCCCCTCAAAAAGATGCTTTGAAAAATAAAGAAGCACTCTAAAAACACTGAATTGTTACTAAAAATATGTTTGGAGGATGAGAGGAAATACACACGTGTCTCAGAACGCTTTGAACTATAGCAATTACTCACCTTATTAATATTTATAGCCCAGAGCAACAAGACCTTTCACTCCCAAGAGGAGGACTTTTCAGCTTTTCTCTACGAAAATTTTTCATTGCCAATGATAAAAAAGCTATTTATATATTAATCTAGTCAGTCCCTCTCATTGTCTATATTCAATGCATTATTTTACTTTTGGTTTCATTTTGTTCACATCTAGTTTCTCTGGTTTATTACATTGATTTCAGTTAGCTTTATGCTGCTGCCTCTCTCATTTCCTCTGATTTAAGAGAAAGATAAATAAGAAAGTGTGCGCTGACAAGCCATACTGAAGCTTGAGGCAAAATGAAATGTCAGTAATACTGTTTTTATTTAAAATTTTGATTATTTGTTCACTGTGGAGTTCTTTGTGTTTGTTTCTGATGTTTTAAAAATATTGTATTAAAATGTTTATCTTGATTACTGAGTTTTCTGGCACCCCCTAAAATTGTGTGCACAGGGCAAGAGCTTCATTTTCCTTAATCCCAGTACTGAAAAAAGGGGAGGAGATCAGAAAGCCAGAATTGTTGCTAAGAGAGCTGACAGAAGCAGGTGCAACAGCAAAGGGAGTATATGAGGTCTGACAATTAAGTTCGTGAACTTGCCACAGTGCACTTACACTGTGGCAGCGCTGTACAAATAGCTCGGTAAGGTTTCAAAACCTCAGTATATCAGTGTCTCACAGATGTGTTCGTGTAGACATGTGGCAGTGTCTTGTTGAGTGGCATTCATTATTGTTGTTGCGTGTTTTTGTGTGCCGTAGCAAGAATGTCTGAGTTTGAATTAGAGCAATGAACAAACATTAAATTTCTTGTTAAACTTGGCAAGAGTGGAAGTGAGGACAGGGACATGTTGGTCCAACTTTATGGGGATAATGCCATGAAGAAAACTGCAGTGTACAAATGGCTTAAACATTTTTCTGAGGGGAGAGAGCACGTCACTGATGAAGAGAGCTCAGGGCGGCCAGTAATGAGCAGAACTGATGAAAACATTTTTAAAATTAGTCAAATTATGCTTCAAAATCATTGGCTGACCTTGAGAAGCTTAGCAAACCAAGTAAATATCGATAGAGAAACAGTTAGAAAAATCTTAACTGAAAATCTCGGCATGAGGAAGGTGTGTGCAAAAATGGTCCCAAAGGAGCTCACCGATGAAGAAAAGCAAAGGAGAGTTGAAATTTGCCAAGACCTTCAGTGGGGCAAGACGATGTTTTGGGTCATGTTATCACTGAAACAAAGCATCCAAGTGCACAATGGAAGTCAGCCAATTCTCCACGACCAAAAAAGTTCCGTCAGTCCAAATCAAGGGTCAAAATGATGTTACTAACCTTTTTTTGATATCAGAGGGATTATTCATTATGAATTTATACCAAGTGGACAAACAGTTAACCAAGTTTACTATTTGGAAGTGCTGAAAAGGCTGCATGAACAAGTTAGACCAAAACAACCTGAACTTTTCATCAACAATTAATGCCTCTTGCATCACGACAATGCACCAGCTCACATGGCACTGTCTGTGAGGGAGTTTTTAGCCAGTAAACAAATAACTGTATTGGAACACCCTCCCTACTCACCCGATCAGGCCCCCAATTACTTCTTTCTTTACCTGAAAATAAGGGACATATTGAAAGGAAGGCACTTGGATGACATTCAGGACATCAAGGGTAGTACAACAGCTCTGGTGGCCATTCCAGAAAAAGAGTTCCAAAATTGCTTTGAAGAGTGCACTAGGCGCTGGTGCCAGTGTATAGCTTCCCAAGGGAAGTACTTCAAAGGTGACAGTATTGATATTCAGCAAGGAGGTATGTAACACTTTATCTATAGAATGAAGTTGCGAATTTAATTGTCAGAACTCATACACATTTAAACCTAATTTGAGTCTTCTGCTCATATGAAGAAACCTACATGTGGACCATCCCACTTTCTGTCTTGCCAAAGATAGGAAAAAATAAGGAGGAGAAAAAAGATGCCGGAAGTCCCTTTAATGCACATCCCCTTTCTGAGACATTACTCTGACATCCTGGATTTGGTCTCCTCTCTGAATGTTGCCCAAGAGCAAAACAGATTGTTAGACAGAAGAGGCAGAAAAGCAGCTCTGCCATGCTGCAGATTGGCCCATGGAGAGCAGGGTTTCCAAACTCTGACTTGGGGGAACAAGGTAAGAATAATTTAGGAAGAACAAGTTGAAATGTAAGCTAATTGCACAAGTTGTAATGAAGTGAAACCCCTATGGGAAAGTCTGGGTGAGACTGCCTCCCTTAGATCCTGAGGGCTGCCTTTGCATTTTCCACCTTCGGTGAGTCCTTGGGTCCTGTCTGGCGCAGGCTGGCCTAGTCTGGGATCTTTTTCACAAAGGACACAGCCTTTCATTCTAGAGAGAAGGCCCCAAGTGCAAAGAGGACACATCTAAAGTGACGGGCCAGGGGCCGGCCGGGTGGCGCGATGGTTAAGCGCTGGCTTGGGAAGCCAGTGTCCCCGGTTCAGGTCCCATGTGTGAGGCCCACATGTGAGGGCCAGTGACACTGCCCTCAAAAAAATAAAATAAATAAAATAAATAAAGTGATAGGCCAGGAGTGACTATGCCTTGTAGACTGTAAATCTGTAAATACATGCAATCTGTGTCAAAGGCACTCTTGTCATTGACCTAAGACACATTGAATGTTGAATAACTGGTAACAGGTATTTACTTCATACACTTCAGCCCAGCTGGATTCAGCCTGGAGCACTGCAGGCTGGGAGCTGTGTGGGACATAGTCAGGTTACAAGGGGAACTCAGGGCAACAAATCACTCCACTTTTAACCACTTGCCACCTTCCTCCAAGCATGACCATAGGAATCTCAGCTCTAATGCAGGGAGACGGGAGGAAGGAGGAGGGAAAAAAATTGAAATGTGTTCTTGCTAAAATAGTAAAGACTTACTTTCCAAATGAAGCCACCTAACATTTAGTGACCACAAGTTTGGTGGAACCCGCTTCACCTGTTTGACTGTTGGCTCGTGCTGATTCCCAGGTGAAAAAATTTAGTCAAATCCTAACTCTGCTTCTTACCAGCACTGTTACAGAACATCTGTATGTCTCAGTTTTCTCATCCTTAAAATGGGTATAGTCATAATCATTGCCCCATAGGACTGTCATGAAAGTGAAATGAGACAATACATGTTGAGTGCTTAGCACAGTGCCAGACACACACTAAGTGCTTATAAATGCCAGCTATCATTACTAATCAGACTCAGTGCTTTGGCAAACAGCAGTTGAGCACTCATTTTCATACATTTATAAGTAGTTTACAAAAGTCTTCAAATTATCAAATGATTCTTAGCCCTACTTCAACCCATCAAAGATGCCATCTTCTCTCTTCTGATAGACCTTCCTACCTCTTTCCAATATTTTCCATGCCACCAGGCTGAGGACATGAGCAACTCTAAGTAGCAAATATGAAAATCCGAGCAAAAGAGAGGACGATTACATTCAATTCTTTGAGATCCCAGTTCCATTGTCTGAAGACCTAATCAGGGTGAGCTGTAAGTTACAGTGAGTTTTCATGACCATGAATGATGGTGCGTGTGGGTGTCTATACTCTATAACATTCTGGAGGCATTACAGGTCTGAGATTGTTGAGTATCTAGTGATAATAAATGTCACACCTTGCAACTTCTGAGGAGAAAAAAAAACTGTCCCCATCCATGGCCTGCACTCCCCATCAAGGCCAGCTGCCTGGGCCTGTGTTCAGTGAGTCAGGCAAGGGTACAGGGGAGGCATGAGGAAACCCATCACCACATGGAGGAACAGGAGGGATATGGAGGGGAGGTGGGGGTTCAATCCCCTGTCCTGCTGTTTTTGTAAAGAGGGGCTTCTGCTAACTCAGGTAACACCCTCCAGCTGCAAGGCCTTGTCCTGTGGAAAGGCCTCGCTCACTCGCTCACACTTGCATCTTTGACTCTGGTGCCTGGACTGCACCCAGTTTCTTGTTAGGAACCCCCAAGTCTCTCTGCTGCTGAGAAATGTGTTGCACCCTCCTCTTGCCAAACAGAACGGAGATGCAATGTCAATTCCAAGATAAAACCCCAATTAGAGGTCACAGTGTTTACTGCTAACGTTAAAGTGACCAGTGTGGTAGCAAAAGCCCAAGGACAGATTCCCAAGACCCCCACCTCTCCACGTGGCCTTGACCTAACCACTTCACCTCTCTGCGCTTAAGTTTCTTCATCTATAAATGCATAAGAAGTTGTTGTAAGGAACTAGCAAGAATTTTGTCAGATCTAAACTCCTACAAAAATGAAAGGTGTTGTGATTTTTGTCACATCTCCAGGGGTTGAGGGAAGATCTCTCAATGCGGCTCTTGTTTGGTCCAGTCTGGCACCTTGAGGCAAGACTGTCATTAGCAAAGAACAATTTCTAAACACCAGTCTCAGCCTTGCGAAACCCTTCTTGGTTGAGATTAAAGTTTCCAAGACTACTGGAGAAATGCACCCACTAGCAGATTTCCAGATGCCTTCCTGCACTCTAAGGAAAAGGAGGCCTTGTAACTGCCCAGCTCCCACTACTGCCTGCCTCCTCCCACCATGGCAAAAAGCATTGTGGGATAGAACAGGTTACTCCATGCAATTCTAGGCCTAATTCTAAACCAAGCTGAATTGTCCTTTAGAAAAGGCCAGCCCCACATTGTCTTCATGTAGCTCTGCTTCTTTTAGCAATTACCCAACAACTGTTGGGTACAGACAGGAAAAACAATAAATAAAATCTATGCCTGTCCAAGTGACCACTGCTGTCACCTCCATTTGTCTTGCACAGGATGACCTCATGTCCTCATGCCCACCCATGCCACTAACTATCCCATATAGGTGACCCTGGGTGCTGGGTGGTGGGAGCAAAGAGGGGAAGATGCAAAACCACAGTGCTAATGGTGGTAGCACTGACTTCCACCCTGACCATCAAAATGGGTCCCCACAACTCTGGGGCTTAGTTAACCATTTGCTGCCAGAGCCTTGAGCCTAGGTTAATATTACGGGAAACTGATTGGTCAGCCCAAAAGCTGATCTGGCCTCTGAAGTGACTTGCAGAAACTGCCTACAATTCACATAGCTACAGTTCAAGCATCTGACCTCCGAGATGGACTTCTTTTTGTCATTTCAGCAGACAGTTAACATTCATGAAACTCAGTGACCACTACAATGTGATCATGACACATCAAGTTGTAGAGCACATAGTATATTAGGCATCAGATAGGTCTGCATTTTTAACTGAAATAAAATGGCTACTAATTTAACTGCTGTGGGTGTTTTACCTAAATCTTCATTTTGCGTTTTGAACTTTCCTCTTGATGTAGTTTATAAGGGGAATTTATCAAGTAAATGGACATGAATATTGTTAAATGATCATAATCTCTAGGGAGTGGACTGCACCTCTGCCTTGGGCAGCTGTTTGTTGGCACACACGTTCCAAATAGAAATAAGTGGGCAAGAAATCATTCGGCAGTTCCTCTCGGCTTGCGATGCGGACTTAGAAATCTAAGTAACCGGGTCTGTGGTCAGAAAGCTGGGCCTTCTGAGGTGCCCACGGGCTTTGCCAAAGGACTCCTGCCCTCTGCCGCTTTTCCAGGAGGAGAGAGGCCAGGGCTCCGCAAAACCTCCCCACGCTGCTGGTTTCCTTTCAGCTCCACAAGCCCCGGGGACACAGCTTTGACTGTGGGCCTGCGTCGTCGAAGTCCCTCGGCCTGGAGGCCTGAGCAGTGGGCGCAGCCAGCGCAAGGCTGGGCGTCCCCAGCGTCGCGCCGACACCTTGGCTCTCCGCGTTGGAGGCACGTGGCGAGAAAGCGTGGCGAATTGCACCAGCTCACGCCCCGCACCCCAACCTCCGACCCCGGGGAGAGCGGGCTGAGCCCTCTCGTCGCCCCTCGCCCTTTTTCTACCGCTCGCTCAGCTGAGTGGCGCAGGGTGGAGCCCTCGGGGAGGGCGTAGGAGGGCGGGGTGACGAGCAGAGACCCTTCCCCCCAGGCGCAGCGGGACACAGGCTGCTGGCCTGTGGACTGGAGTACCCCAGCCGCTGGGGAACTGCGGGGGCTGCTTTCCTGGGCTCAGCGGGGCCGAGGCTCTTTCTCGGCCCGCAGGCCTCGCCGCCGGCGAGGGCCCCCACAGTTGCCTTCGGGTCAAACCCGCGGCGAATCCCAACTCGTCCAGGGGTCGACCCTGTTGCTAAAACCCCTCAGACTACTGTTTTGGTAGCATGAGGTCTGGGTGGGTAGAGGCGGAGTCCCCTAATCGCCCCGGAGATTCAGGCGACTGAATGAGAGGCGAAGGGGTGTCAGCTCGGATCTCTCGCAAGGTGGTTTTAACACGCGGAGAGGCGCTGCATGTGGTTTCCATGTTGGGCGGCTGATGCAAAGAACGAATTTGAGCCGAGGGAGCCTGCTGACACCGACACCCAGCAATCCCGATTTAGGGGACCCTGAATGGCAGGGGCTGGATTTTTGGTTGAGTTGCAATTAAAGAGAGATAATCATGCCCGAGCCGCTCAACTCATTAATATTTATAGCCGGGATTGACAAGACCTTCGCTCCTTGGAGGCAGACTTTTCAGATGGAGGCACGAATCCCAGGTGTCTCCAAGAGCCAGAGGCTTCGCCGGTGGCCCGGCAGGAGGCTCAGTGGATAAAATGGGGATCATCCGCCTTCCGCGTTTTGGGTAATTACGGGAACGGACAGTCGGGCCAGGGTGTGGATGCGCCCCGCGGGGACCGCAGTCCGCGCGTCCGCAGGGCGGTGGAAGGCCGCCGAGCACAGCCGCAGGCCCAGCTCCAGGCAGCGAGCGATTTTGAAGCTCAGTGATCGTGTCTTCATTAATTTCCCAAACATCGCCTTCCTGTAATACGTATCTACCTCCGGGATCAGACAGCGTGTTCAGAAAATGTTCCAATAACTAGGACTCCGGGTAAATATCTTTATGCTCCCTCCCTCCGCTGTGAAAAACCGGACCAGAGAAAGAAGGATATACGCAGCCTCGCTTTGGGGCGGTTCTGCAAAAAACGCCCACGCTGGCCCTCTGACGTCCTCCATCTGCGGGCGCTGCGTCCCCCCGCGGAGCCCGGAACCTGCGAGAGGGTCTCTCTGCGGCCCGTGTCGCGTCCCCAGTCGGGAGACACATCCGAGCGGCGGAGAAAGAGGGCTTCGGCGGGCGGGTCCCGCACTGGCCTCCACGCGGGGCTTCGAACGGCCAGCTCCGGCAACGCTCACGAAACATTTGCAATTTAGACTTCACAGTGCGGTCTGGTTTCTGCTTTTCCTGCGTGGGTAATGGGGGCAGGGAGGAAACGCGGCCCTCCATCCCGGCGTGGGGGAGGTGTCCGCACGGGTCGATTCTGGGGTCATAAAGATGGGGTTCCGCGGGGGGCGGTTGCCATGGCAACGCAACGCTCAGCATTGGCCCGCCAGCTAGGATTGCGGGAGGCTGCGCTGCGTTTGGAGTTCATCGCTGCATGCGCCGCGGCAGCCAGCCTCTTCCTACTCCTGGTCTTCCTCATCTTCGTCTCCGTCCATGTCGGCTCCGGGCCTCTCCACCAGCCTCTGTCCCAGATCTGTTAATTGAAAAAAGGGATTTTTGTCGCAAGGGGTGTTTTCCCGATGGAGCTGCGGCCTGCAAAGGAAAGACCTTGCTACATCCTGTGGGTGCCCTGCTTCTGGCATCCAAGTCCAGATATGGCGACTCCAGACATCGCTTTCCAGTTGTGCTTGGCCCATCCGTGCAGCACCGAGGGCTGGTTGGCACGACACCAGTAAATGATAAGGAAGATTTCCTGCTTATTAAAAGGGGGATCCATGGGATTTGAATGTAATAATTATGGATTATAACATAAAGGTATATTTAACGGAGATATAGATGCCATTGCAAGAGTTTTCTTCACACGTCTTTTTCTATACACTCACACCTGAGAAGAAAACGCTTTGACGGGCATGAAGTGAACTTTTCTATTTATTACATAGAAAGAATGTGTGTAACTCATGGGTGGTAACTTTAAATAGGACAGAATGGTAGCACTAGATCATTTATAATGAAGACTATGCTATATGAAAATTTTAAAAAACTATACTGTTTATTCAGTCCATTGATATTTGCATGTATACAACCCTTTTTAACGTTAGCCAGCTAAAAAAATTATGTAATAAGGATGACAATCTTCAGTTTTATCATGGGATAGTAAATCTGATAGAAGGACAATCTATTCGATGCTAAAGTCCTGTAGATTAAAAAACAACAATTTGCTCTTAGGGCTTATTTACACTTACTGTTCGAAATAGATTATACTGATATGTTCATTTTCATTTTCTTGACTTTCCAATAGTGTCTTGGCTAACTGTCATATTTAATCCATCCCACCCACCCCATTATCCTGTTTCTTTCTATTTTTCAAATAAGCTTTTCAAATTTTAGAATAGTTTTAGGCTTGCAGAAAAGTGGCAAAGAGTTTTTTCTATATCCAGTCTCCAGTTGTCCCGATTGTTAACATCTTTGCTTGGTGGGGTATATTTGTCTCAACTATAAACCAGTTCTGATACATTATTAATAATTAAACTCCATACTTCGTTTGAATTTGGGGTTTTTTTAGTTTCCTTTTTCTGTTCTTAGATTCTATCCAGGCTATATCACATTACATTTAGTCCTCACAACTCCTTAAGCAGTGATAGTTTCTCAGATATTCTTTGTATTTTATGACCTTGAGAGTTTGAAGATTTAAACTGAGGTATAGTTTATATATAGAAAAATGCAGAGACCTCAAGTTATAGTTTTATGAGTTTTGATAATTGCATACACCTAATACAATCCACTTTTGCATAGAAAACATCAAATCTCATATTTGAAATACAGCCTCACAAATACTGCAGATGTATTGGTATAGTTTTTCCTACATATATACACAATTTACTAAAAAATTTTCCCAAAGTCTTTCTATTCCAAGTTAATATTTTAAATGTTCAATTCCAAAGGATGTTAAGAGTTATTAACCAATTGTTATATTATGAGTTGTTGATCATTTAGTGCACTAATCTTTTTTTGGACACAATTTAAGGTACTGACTGTCCTGTATTCTAGAACACTTTCTTCTCTATGGAGAGTATAGTTAGGCATGCTCTTTAAACCAGAAAATTGGAGAATGAGTCAGTCTGGGACACCTACTGGGGTGGCTTAGCAATTTTAAAAACAACTTCTTTATTTCTAAGTTCTTCATGTCGAAGCAACAATGAATGCACTCAGTTCATGCACAGCTGTTGGGGGATTGTTTTTAAGTATAATACATTTCAGGAATTTTGTCGTAGATCACTGATTCACCTAATGGTAAAAAGAAGTGTTCCACATCTCAAGTCCTTGAGAATCTGACACATGGTACAACCCCTGGAGATGTATTTGTAAATGATGTTAACAAACTTAGAACTGGTGTTCAACAATGAGGAAAAAGAAAACACAGGTCTCACACCAGTGTGGACACATACTATAATCCAGAACTTGATGCATACAGATACGTTTAAACAGATGAGTAAAGCACTCAATTAACATAACCTAATTTCCTCTTTACTTCTGTGGTGTTTTCTGTTAGCAGGCTCAGTGGACCACATTTTTCTGGTTGATAACACAGAGTTGTGGACATCAGAGAGAAAACATTTAAAGCCACATTTCTCCATTTTGCCATTCACCATTCATGCAAAACTATTTTTAAGAAACCTACAAGTCTGCCCTGTGTGGGGGAGACCTTCTGACCACATTTAGTTGAAGCTGGTCATGTCAGAGGACACTTCTATAAGTAATTTCAGGAGCTGCCTTTCTGAAGAAGTTTTTGGCTAACACAGCTTTTAGAGCCAGGCCATTTGGGGCCAGCACAATTCTGGCCCATGTGATCTTTTCCAATCCACAAGTAAAATGCAAGCCAACTAGAGTAGAAGACTGTTCAAAAGGTGTTTCCATTCTTTTACATTGACAAAGGAAGTTTCAAAAATCTGTGTAAATAGCATAAATATATTTTACTCCCATTCTAAAAAAAACTCAATTACTACACAAACACAAACCAAGTAATATGAACTAAGATGAACAAATATCTTCCAGAAAGATAATTCTGGGGAGGAAGAGAACATGGAAGTTCTTGAAGAGTAATACCTTTTGAATAGACTACCTTTAATCATAGTTTAAAAAAACGACAATGTGAAACAACTTAGCACTTTAATATTTTAAATTATTTGCCTAAATTTGAGGAAGTTGTGACTATCAGAAAGGAAGACAGAACAGAAATCTGTGTTTTCTACATGCTTACAAATGATGTTTCAGAAGCAGCTGCTCACTGGCCGAGTTCAGCTGAGTAGAACACAGTCGTGTGTGTGCACTGGTTCAGGCAGTAGTGACTAACAAATGTGTTCTCTAAAATTAGACAGCCGGTTCCATATCAGGTACCACCACTAACATGCAGGTGACCTCAAGCCTGTCACTTAACTCTGTGCCCTCAACTGTAAAATGGGGATAATTCCAACTTTATAAAATTGTTGTTGTGAGGATGAAATGACATATGCACATAACACTCAGAATAGGAAGCATTCAGTAAGTGATAAATATTATCATTATTGTTTTTATCATTATTAATGTTTGAATAGCTACTGTAGCAAGGTAGTATACTATGCGCTTACATGCTTGTTTTTGTAATGTAGAAAACATGTGTTACGTCATGCAGCCGAAAATTTAATCTCTAGGTTTTTTTTTTAAAGATTTTATTGGGGAATTGGGGGAGGGGAACAGACAAGTTGCTGTCTTTTTGTTCTTCAGTCTAGTTGCGGAGGATGTTGCTTCACTGGCCCATGTTGGTATCGTCATTGCGCTTTTCCCGGAGGCAGATCGGTCAACGGCCTCTGGATGTTGCTCACCGCAGCTATTGGCAGCTCACGCTGGCTGCCAGCCACTCACACTGGCTGCTGGCCACTCACTGTAGCCTATGGCAGCCCACTGCAGCAGGGGCTGCAGCCTGCACCGTCGCCACGGCTCACAGCAGCCCAGCTCCAGGTGGAGCTGTTGTTAGCTGTAGAGGGCAGTGTCACTGGCCCTCATACGTGGGATCCAAACCGGGGCTGCTGGCATCCCAAAATCAACTCTTAACCAATGCGCCACTTGGCCAGCCCTAAATCTCTAGTTTTGAGCCTTGTTTGATTTGTCCGTTTTAATTTTTTATTTATTTTGTTAAATTTATTGGGGTGACAACGGTTAGTAAAATTATATAGGTTTCAAATGTACATTTCTATAATACATCATCTGTATATCACATTGTGCTCATCACCCAGAGTCAGTTCTCCTTCCATCACCATATATTTTACTGTCTATTTTAATTTAACAAGCACTTATTTTTAACTTGTGACATTGGGCTAAATGCTGTTGAGCTTGCTGTGTTCTTGTTCATTATCACAAAGAAGATACAAATGAAAAGGAAACATAACTCCTGGAGAGCTTACCCTAAGCCCTAGGTGCATAAGCTTGTAATCACACACAGATCCTGACAAGATTCCCCAGGAACACGGAAGCCAGGACCAACTGCAAAGTCTCCTCCATTTACTCCAACAGACATTGACTAACCACTGAGTGTTGGGCACCGCTGGGAGCTGGCTATTCATACTAAGACACAGGCTCTGCCCTCGAGAAGCTTATGGTACATTGGGGCAAGATACAAAAGTAAGCACACAGTTAGGTTACACAAGGTAAGTGTTGTGATAGATATGCACAAGATGCAGTGTGAACATACAGGACTGAGCCCATACTCAGGGGAGTGAGGAGGCAAGAAAAACCTCCAAGGGAAGATGCCTAATGTGGGTGTTGAGAAAAATCTGTGGCATTGATCCAGGTGAGAAATAAGGAGAGTTGAGCTGAGAATGGGGTGTGGATGGAGAGAAGGGATTAAGTTCTAGAGGAAGAAGAGGCAAAGCCTGGCCACCTACTGGATGTGAGGAACAAGGGAAAGTAAAGGAAGACCTCAGGTTCCAGTTTGGGACACTGGATGGACCAAGAAGGAAGGGGCTGTAACACTTACATGAGCTAAGAGCCCATCCCTGTGGCCATAGGAAGGAAAGGCAATCTACCCACGGAAGGAGGGGTGCACAAAAGACATGTTGATGGGTGTCATTATTACATGCAAGTCCCAGCTCTAGAAGGTAGATAAATACTTAATCTAAAGGAGAGCATCTAGAATTTTGGGAGAAGACAACCTGTCTCCCTATGGTCTAGGAAGAGAGAAGATGTAAGAATAGGAAAATGGGGGTGGAGGGATGATACCTGACTTGGAAACATCATGAAAGTCTGCTACAAGGTTTGCTAGGGTGTCCAATATGATCATTTCTGTAACCTTAACCTTTTTAGGGCAGATAATTTCCTGTAAAAAAAAGGACTTAGATTTTTGTCAGTGGAAAAACTCAATGGGAAAATAGCATTCACTCTATACAAAGTCACTTCATAACTAAGTTGAACACATTGCAATCCTGAAGGTATGTACAGAATTATAGCTAATTCCCTTATTTAGCTTCAAACATTTCTTAAAAAAATTTTAAGGAGTTCTAAGAATTGTGAAAATAGATTATAGTAAATACTTTTCACTCCTGCCAACTCCTTTGCTTATTCTTCTGGGCACGCTACTAACCAAAGAATGAAGTCCTAAAACCTATGAGCAAAGAAATCACTCTTACTGACTCAAATGGCCTGACTGGGGTTGATGTTGAGGGAGAGAGTAATTCATAGCTTAGGAGAGGTGAGGTGGCACTGAAATTGAGAGCTTGGCCATTAGAGTGAGTTTGGGGAATTTCAATCCTGCCAGGCTTTACCACTTGCTAGCTGTATGATCTTGGGCAAGTTCATACCTCCAAGCCTCCAATTCCTCTTCTAGAAATTGGATATCATATTAGTACTTTTCTCACTTGTTATATGAATATTCAATCAGGTAATCCATGTAATATCCTTAGCACAGTACCTGTTACATAGTAAGTCTCGATAAATTTAGCTGTAACTGACAATTCACTTAGCTATCTTGGTGCCAAGTTTTGTTTAGAGTAAGTTGGTCTCTTGGGTAACTTATTTTTTTTTTTTTTAAGATTTTATTGGGGAAATGGGGAAGGGGAACAGTGTTGGGGAAGGGGAACAGCCTTCAATCTTAGTTGTGGGCGGACACAGCTCACCATCCCTTGAAGCAGTCAAACAGGAAACCTTGTGCTTAGGAGCATGTGCTCTCACTGGCTGAGCCATCCTGCCACTTGTTGGCAGCTCAGGGCAGCTTAGCTCAGGCGCAGCTCACTGGCCCATGTTGGAATTGAACCAGCGACCCTGTTGCTCAGAGCTTGCACTCTTAACCAACTGATCCACTGGGCTGGCATAACTTCTTCAAGTTTGGTTCTTCCAACAAGCCATCCTGGGATTTGTTATTGCTCATAGAATTTTGCCTGCACTGAAAAAATTACACTAAAAGGCTTGAATGGTCTTACCTATTTCGCATCAATAAAAATAAATATAAAGTTTTAGGTGTTATTTCTTAGGTAAAATTGAGACCTGCTCCATGCTTCTCCTAAACTAATGGTAGCATTAACAAAAGGCTTTTTTTCCTCTCAGATGATGGCAACACTTGCTGATTTGAGGTTTAGTTAACTTTTCCATCAGCTCTCCACATGTTTCTGTAAGAGGCCTTAAGGGTGATCTCTGCAGACTGGAAAGTGAGGCTGGCTGGCCCTTGTGTCAGTGACTTACTCTGGCACCACAAGCTCTGGTTAAACACCACGTAAACTTCTCAGAGAACTCTGACTAGTACCCTAAAACTCTGTTGCTGCAAAAGGAAGCACAATTTTAAATGCTGTTTTTGACAAGGAGTGACATTTAACTTAGCAGAAAGTTACATCTGCTCCACATCTAGCAAAGAGGTCTGGGGACAAAAGCCAGTGAGAGGTTGTGCCTTGTGGGAATGCCACCACTCTGCATTGACCGCTTAAGACTTTCTAGCATGAGGCAGGCTCAGGAGAGCACCTTGAAGGCTCAGGGGACCCAAGGGAGAGTGTTGCATTTTGTTCTCAAGCTCTTTGGCATCAGTACATCCTACAGGGCCTGGAGAGGGCAACAGACAACCATCCCCTCCTGCTCACTCATGAGATCATCACCGTGACGTCTATAGTTCCAGGCCTTTCTTGTATACTCAGTATACATATTTTCAGTTGCCCTCATATTTTTCTTGAGTTAAAAAAGAACTCCAGAGTGAATCTAGGGGGTGTGGGTTAGGAAGTAAAGGGTCCAAGAACCTGGGGTAACATCCATAACTATTTTTAATCAGAAGAGGGAATATTTATCAGATAAATATTTGTTGAATGATGAATCACTGCACAGACACTATATTTTCTAAGCATTTGCTCTACTGATATTTCATCATCTTTTACAACAACCCTATTAGGAAGACTCATATATTATCCCATGTATGACAAGTTAAAGCAAGTCACACCAAATCAAGCAATTTCTCAGTGGTGCCAGAGAAGTTAGTTAGCTGAACTGGAATTCCAGATCTCTTCATTATGAGCTGCACCAATACACACACCTCTTTCAGTACCAAAAACTGTCATTTTTTAGAATCTTACTTGACACAAATGCAGAAATTATGTGATGAGCGACATATATGTTAAATGTTTAATTGTTTCCCATATTTTTATATTAAGCAAATTCCACACTTCTGATTTCTTACATAGTGCTTGCGTAGGATTATTTTGATTTCTCAGGAATCAACTTGAACTATATAGAGGACACAGTTACATTTTTTTTACAAAAATTATTTATAAATTGAACATCCATATAATCCCAGCACACATCTTATGAGATACTTTCACTGTTTGCTGTTACATATAATAAAATACAGAAAGAAGCACAAGCTTGAGTAAGGACAAGTGTCAAGTCAATGCACAAGGTTAAATTGTTACTAGCCAATTGTGTACAGTAATTATATTTTCTGAACCAAAATCTGGCATCTGACTTGGAAAATACATGTGGGAACAATACAACAAATATTTAAACCAGAAGAATGTGAGAAAATTTGGATGATCTTCTTACTGTATTATTAAGTGTGAGGAAAGTATTTTGGGATAACTTTGAAATACCTGAACGTTCTATTAATATTGACTTTAATTGTAGCTTTTCAGTTCTTGTACTATATATATGCCTATCTCTTACAAACCTAAAATAATTGCCATTAGTAATGACAATTCACCTTTAGTGTCTTTTAAATATTAAAATATTAAATATTAAACTTCAGAGAGCATACTGCTTATTTTTCCCAAGATAAACTCCCAAAACTACTCGTATATCAGCAGAGGCATTGGAAAATTGCACATTGAATGATGTCAGTGTGAACAGACATAGTAAATAATCAGACAAGAACATCTTTCCTCTCGATTTCAAATTTTGTATTTTCGGGCCGGCCCAGTGGCGCAGAGGTTAAGCGCTGGCTTGGGAAGCCAGCGGCCCCGGTTCGGGTCCCACTTATGAGGGCCAGGGACACTGTCCTCAAAAAAAAAATAACAAATCTCAAATTTTTTATTTTCTCTGAATTATGTGGCTGCTGCTTTGATTTGTTCTAAAATTTAGTCACTGCCAGATATGTCATTATTTGCTTGATTTGAAAGAAAAATAAAAGAACACAGAAAATCATAATATCTGGGAAAACCTATTTACTGAGTACTTGCTATGTGCCTGTTTCAGTGCTCAGATATAGAAAAAGAGGAAACAGCCAAATCAACATATGGCAGGTTGGCTCCTGCCACAAAGGGCCTCTAAGGAAACAGGCCAGTGAGGAAATCATTGCGTAGTAACAGGGTTCTGATGGGGTGAGGGTATGCACCAGGAGCTGAGGTACTGCAGCTTGCCCTGCATCACACAGCCAAGAAGTGGTTTGGTGACAGCATCCAGCATGGTGGCTATCTCATGGCACTGCCTCCCAGGGATCAAAGTTTCTAAAAGTTTCCGTTGAAGGATACTTCACAGAACATATGTAACAGTTGAAAATATACTTTATGGAGATAAAGATAGATGGTTGTCTCAAGGCGAGGAAAAGTCTTAAATCACCTAGCATGCTTCTTAGAGCGATCTGTTTTTGCCCAATAAGATCTGAATGTCAAGTATTAAGAGCAGGTACAGGAGGGCCGGCCGAGTGGCGCGGTGGTTAAGCACTGGCTTGGGAAGCCAGCGGCCCTGGTTCGGTCCCACATATGAGGGCCAGTGACACTGCCCTCAAAAAAAAAACAAAAACAAAAAAAAGAGTAGGTACGGGAATACAAAGCACAGGAAAGCCAGCACTGCTTGACAAGCTGCAAATTGTAAGCTAAATATGCAGCCATTTCAATGGGAAGATTAACCCTGACTAGGAACTGAAAACAATGTATTTGCTCATTTACATAGTCTAAGCGTTTGATATCAGCCAGATTACTGACCAACCTGTGCCTCATTTTCCTCATCTGTAAAATGGGGTAACATTAGCATTTACCTCACAGTGTTGTGATGATTAAGTGAGCTAATTCATGTAAGGTACTTAAAACTTTACCTGCTGCTTAGTGCTATTACATTTTAAACCAAAACAAAATTGTGCCTAGAGTAGACATATTAATAAAGAAAATCGAAGTAGTTTACATAATTTGGTTTGGCAGAATTTGTATTCTGAAGCCTTCCTTTATTCTTATCTTTTATGCATTATTCATTAAAAATAGAGTCCTTATCTTTCAGAGATTCATACCAAAGTGTACGTGGAGGAAATGATATGATAGCTTGGATTTGTTTAAAAATAACACAGTGGGTGGGGGCTGGAGGAGGAGTGAGTGTAGAAATGAAATAAGATTGGCCATATATTGATACTTGCTGAAGCTGCTGACACATGAAACTTCATTAGACTACTCTCTACTTTTGTATAGTTTCATTGAACCTATACTGAAAAGTTAGAAAATAATAATAAAGTCAGGATTTATAGGTACACCCTGCTCCTATACATAAATTCTCTGGTGGGGATTAAATGTTCAATTTTTCTTGTCAAACCAGGCAAGTCTGAATTTATGTCAACCTGATACAGAAATCATGTTGCTATGGCAACTCTTCACCACATTAAATGACTGTAGCATCAAAATGGCAGCAGGTTTTCTCCAGATGATCTAAGTCCAGAGAGAGAAACCCATCCCAAAGACATCCCCTAGCCACCCCCATGCCCTGAAAGAGCCTGGATACCCTGCCTACCATGGGGGACTGAGGGATGAGGGGTGTAGACACTGACAGGATTTTGAGCCCAGGAGACTAGGGGATGAGGAGCGTCTGGTGCAAACCCCTGGAAGAAGCCACCTAATTTGGAGTTCTCACTCGGTCAACTTCCTTTTTCTTTCCTTCCTTCCTTCCTTCCTTCCTTCCTTCCTTCCTTCCTTCCTTCCTTCCTTCCTTCTTTCCTTCCTTCTTTCCTTCCTTCCTTTCTCTTTCTTTCTCTCTTTCTTTCTTTTCTTACCCTTTTTAATGTTTTCCTAACACTTGGTGCCAGTTTCAAGAAGCCCCCAACATCCTGCTTGATATCAGAGATTCAAAACGTTTTAAAGTGACAGAATATCTATACTGGTGTGTATTTTAATATATCTCAGTGGTTTGGAACAGGCTGTTTTTCCCGAGGCTGCTTCTGGTTCTCTTTTTATTATTCCAGGTAGAAATGCTGACAAGTATAAACAGTCCTTACTTAGTGCTTTTATTTTCCTTTCACTCTTGAAAACAGTAATACCAAATCCTGTCTTGGGTTTTCAGAAAGCTTGATGTTTGTCAGGCCATTGAATGGGATGTTAATTATAAATCGATTGAGTATGTCTTCATTTAGTTACCACGGCATGCTGGCTATAGGAAGGGAAGGACATTTCTCCTCATGAGATCCCCATGGGATGGAGGCTCCTGAGCAGGAAGGGGCTGCAGCATGAACTGCAGCGTAAGGAAGAGGAATAGTGTGGGTTGGGCTCTTGCATGCATCCAAAGGGCAATGGGGAGCCACGGAAAGTCTTAGAGCAGTGACACAATGAGAGCTAGTTAAGAACCACCCATCTTGTGGTCTCCTCCCGGTGACTTTGGTAGTCTATAACAACCAAATCAGATCATAAAGCAATCTACTTGATGAATGAGCAGTCAAATGTCAAATAATGGTCTAGATGGGGCTCAAATCCACTCACTCTAAGATGTGTCAGTATTAAATAAAGGAACTAACACAGTGAACTAACTCAACCCAATGATTTAAAAATAGCAGTGGAACAGCCTCCTTATTTCTAAGAAAAGTGTACCAAGGATTTGTTGAGGAGAAGGCCCCTAGAATTAAAGAGTTTTGTGAAGGAGATCCCTATTCTTAGCAATATTTGCCATCGTTAAAAAAAAAGAGATAGAGAGATACAAGGATGAAATTCACACAATTTGCAAAGTCCTATATGAAAAGCAAGTGTAGTCTTTGCATAAAAGAAGCTTGAACTCCAACTCACAAAAAGATGCAAGACCCATCAGCCAAGCAGACAGGCTATTCACATACTGGAAATGTAAGCCATATGTCCCAAGCCCACCAGTTTGGGATTAAAAACAGTGTCCAATCAACAGTCAGCATTTCATACTTCCCAGGACAGAGTAGCACTCAGAGCAGGAGCCCCAGTCCTCCCCTCAGATTCCCAGACTCCTCCACACACGTTTCCAGGACTGCCAGGTAGGAAATGCTTGGGGAAAGTGGGAGTTGTCTCTTTTGGCTCCCAGGTCAATTGTGCACTTTTCCTTTTCTTCTGCCCCAACTCATGGCAAGTTGTCATGTGTGGCCAGGAATGGGGGTTACTGCAGAGCCAGCCTCAGTTCACACAGGGTTCCCTGATCTCCATGTTAAGTACTTGTAGGTCCCCACCTTCAAGGCCACTGACACTACCTTCCCTTTTTTGCTCTCTGTGTTCTGTGGAAATTTTAGTGAAGCAGCTCTTAGTTTTTACCCCTTCTATAGCCACTCAAATTACTACAAGCAAGGATTCTTATTCTGGGATTTGGCTCCCAGACACTCTTCCTCTGGCTTGAGCCTCAGTTTTTCCAGCTCTAATGGTATCTGTACAATTGGTATGTCCCCAGGACTGAACTAATGGATCATGTAAAGGCCTTATCCTGGTACTTGATCTTCGTCACTGGCTCAGTGAACATTACCTGTGTCTATTCACGCTGCAGTAGTTGATGTTATTATTGCTGTTGTTCCAACTACAGTCTCTTTCCTGCTGGCATTCAGCCATGATCCATGGGGACAAGACAAGAGAACAATGTGCACGATCCACACTAAACTATTGTAAGAAAACCCAGCCTCATCACGAAGCCAACGCAATGTCTGGCATGTGGCATCTGCTCAATAATGTTGATTTCCCCTGTTGAAATGGTCCTTCCCTTCTTTAAACACATGTTTGTCAATGTCTGTCACCTGAGGTCTGAAGGGCACACTTGATTACATATTCTTTCCCTCGGTTTTTCTTTTCACCATTTTTAAGCCTTTTGGAAAGCTTTTAAAAGATCTTGTTATTGTTGTTATTGTTGCTAATCTTTATGTAATGTTGTTGTGTTTTCTGAAACACCTAGCTTGATTAATTATTTCCCTTTCCATCTCTTCAAGAACTGCTTCCACTCCTGGAAACCAATCTGCTGAGCACCGTGGGAGTTCCACCTTCCATCTGCACCGCTGTCACAGGAAGTGTGGAAGTCCTCAGCCCCCACAGCATTTACACCCGCCTGCTCCAGCCTATTCCTCCCCAGATTCTGTCTGCTCAACACAACAAGCCCTGGCTTGTCAAAAGTCTTCATGACAGTGAAAGGAGACCTCAGACTATTTTAAATATTTCCAAAAGTATAACAACTATCATACATAGATCTGATTAAAACAACATGAGCCGTGGCATTTGGCTAGAAGTCCATCATCTTGTCCCGCCTCCTGATCAGGTGCCCTGAAACTTAAAGAGTGGAAAATCAATTGAAGATTACTTCTCTTTTTCCATGATGGAGGATATTAATAAGAGTTCTTGGTGGTAAAAGGCTGGATGCCTCTGCTCTAGTCAATTCCATTCTTCCAATGCAGATTTTCATGAAAATTCAACCAAAGGGGACAAGTTATACAAGAATGTGAAGATATTACAGGCCTTTAAAGGCCAATGCCTTGTGTTCCTGAAGCCCAAGTCTGGTTGCTTTTAGGCTGGAAGCACCTAGGCCTATGGTGGGGGGAAATACACTGCTGCTTTCCAAAATCAGCATACTCCAAACCCTTTTTAGATTTTTCATCACCAATGGATGGAGGACAGACACACCTGGCAAACATTCTCTGGCCCCTTTTCCACCACTCTTCTAACCCAGGTCCACGCCTACCTCACTCTTGCCTGTTATGGCAAACAAATTGAAATCTTTTCCTGCTCCAGAGGCCAGTGGGTAGCAAGTGAGGCCAGACTCCTCATTCCTTCTTAAACCAGAGAGTAGGGCATAGGAGGAACTATTCTGACCATACTGAAACCTTCTCTTTAAAAAGGTTTCATTATATCGTTATATTTTTTCTATGATGACTCTGACCACATTGTTTAATAAACCTTAGGAACTGATCCCACTTTAAAACCACTGAAGAGGCAGGTAGTCTAGAGCAGGGGTTTGCAAACTGTGGCTCACGAGCCACATGAAGCTCTTTGGGTATGTTCCGTCTCAAAAGTTTGCCGACCCCTGGTCTAGAGGGACTATTTGACAGTTTGGACAAGGGGATGACTATTTCCAATTTTGTGATCTTAGCCTCATTAATGCTCATTCTTATAATACTTTATTCTTCTCTGGATTGATCATATTAATAAAAAAGCACGTGTAGGGAAGAATCTCATAAAGAGGAGCTCATTCATCCTTGAAAGTACATAGGATTTTTTTTTAAGTGTCTGTTTGGGGGAAATGTCACGGTAGCATTGATACACACAGGATTTTAATAATGAATCTGATATATTTGTATCACAAAACCTGGCAATTTCAATGATAAAGTACTATGATTACACCAAGCATTTTTAGAAATAATAAACCTCTGCTGAATATGCTCATGAACCACATTAAGATTCAATTTTAGCTCTCCTTAGTCATATCAAATAATATGGGTGGCTTGGTTATTTCAAAATGTATTAAATGTAAATTGATTTTGTATTGTCAGAAATAATATCAAGGGACATTCTGTAGTCACTATCTTGCATCCTGCTCTGGCTCCTGACCCGTGTGTTTCTAAACATGGAAAATTGATACAGCATTTTTATTTTCATTATGTGTTATTTTGATTGCCTGATAGATACTTGCTATACTTTGCTTCCCACCAGCCTTGGGTTTATCTAATATGGGCCAGGGTCCAGTCTGGAGATAAACACTCAGCACGAAGCCTGGGTAGAACAGGGCAGTGTCCCAAGTGCAGGTTCATGAAGCAGCTGCATCACTTCCAAGTTCTTTCTCTCCCAAAATCACTTGTTCTGCTATTTCCAGGGCCAGTTATTTTGTTTCTTAGTCACAAATATTAGTTTGTCATGCAACATGAGTTAAGATTTTTTGAACAGACTTTATTCCACTCTTGGCTGGATTATGAAGCACAGACTGCAGTTTCCCTGGGATCTGTAGCAAGGGATCTGAGTACCTATAACTCTTTGGTTTGCTCATGAAATACATTTCAGTGTATGTTTAAAAAACATGATAAAATAATCACATGCCTCCTAGGAGCTTGTATCTTCTTAGGTACCTGAAGTCTGCCCTGAATGAACATGAAAAAAAGGGAAAGTCCGGGCCAGCCGAGTGGCGCATTGGTTAAGAGCTGGCTTGGGACACCAGCAGCCCCAGTTCAGATCCCACATATGAGGGCCAGTGACACTGCCCTCTACAGCTAAGATGGTGAACAACAGCTCCACCTGGAGCTGGGCTGCTGTGAATCCCTGGGACTGTATAGCTGCAGCCCCTGCTGCAGTGGGCTGCCATAGGCAACAGTGAGCAGCCGGCAGCCGGAGTGAGCTGCCAATAGCTGCTGTGAATGGCTGTCCAGAGGCCGAGACCCAAGAAGAGTGCAATGATAATACCAACATGGGCCAGTGAAGCAACATCCTCCACAACTAGACTGAAGACAAAAGGACGGCAACTTGTCTGTTCCCCTCCCCCAATTCCCCAATTTTTCTTTTTTTTAAAAAAAAGGGAAGCCCATGAAAAATTAGATGAGAATGCAAGACCTTAAATGGTCAACAATATATAGCACAGAAAATACTTGTGAAGAACACACTGAGATGTGGAAGAGAGAAGCATTTTCTGGGGAAGACACCAGCACGTGCAAAGGCTTAGAGGCAAGGTGCATTGGAGAACAGTGGTCTAATGGAAGCAGAGCAGTGTGAGAGTGGAGGGGAGGCTGGGTCTCACTGGGAATTTCCTTAAATTTCAGAGCTTTGCTTTAAGACACTGAGCAGCCACTGAAGGAGGGGGTAGGGGTTGTCTCCAGAAACACATTTTATACATAGATTTAAAAAAAAAAAATTGTTGGGCCGGCCGAGTGGCGCGGTGGTTGGGACCTGGCTTGGGACGCTAGAGGCCCTAGTTCGGATCCCACATGTGAGGGCCAGTGACACTGCTCTCTAAAAAAATAAAAAATAAATACATTTTTTTAAAAAATTGTTGTGGTTGTCCACAATCTGTATTACAGCCTGCTTTTTCACTTAGCTGTATATCATAAATATTTTCAATATTTTTCATTGGAGTCATTTTTAATTGCAAGATGGCTAGTCATTCACCCATTCCCTTGTAATCAGATAGAATTTTTCCATTGTTTTTATTTTTATAAATTACAGTACAGCTGAGTAACTTGTACACAAAACCTTTTACTCCTTTAAAAGTAATTCTGGCCAGGATATATTCCTAGACATCGACCAGCAATATGTGGCAATATGTGGCAAAATAATTTCCTTCTAAGATGACTATTTGATAGGTGAAAAATCATTATCTTCTAGTTTCAATTTACATTCCTTCGATTACTAAGAAAATGTAATAGGTCTCCATATTTTTCAACATGTATTCTTAGGGCAATAGGTAAAGTCCTAAAGTAATTTAGTGAACAGATAAAGAGGATATCAATTTGGTATGTTACACCCCATAAATCTGTGCAGACCAGGAAAACAATTTTAGACTAAAGTTCTTTTTCGAAGCTATATTATTATTTTAAAAATCAGTGTGGTTTTTAAAGGTTAGCTTGTTCTTTGGGAGAAAGGCATTAAGAAAAGCAAATAAATTATTATAACTATAGACATGTATATATAAATAGTGAAATCAAGTATCCACAAGGCTGAGACACCACAGTAATCTGTTTATGTGGATAATGTACAAACTTATGCCTAAACCAGTGTCCAAGTATCTGAAAATTTGCCTAGTCTACTAATAGAAACATAGGTTTAACTTCTTTTCACTGACCTCAGGAAGTGTCTGGAACAATCGCACTGGAATGGGCATTGCACAGAGCTGCAATGGTCTCAAAATAGTGGTTTCACTGAGCCACCCTACAAAGGCAAGCTGTTTTGCAGCTCATCAGGTCAAACTCCCAAATCAGTTTACAACTGGATTCATTAAAAGCTCAGAACAAGTTACCTGGTGAAATCTACTTCAAAGGTTTAAGAGAGAAATCTCTTCCCCTCCAGCTGCCTCCAGGATAGGATCCCGCTCTTAAAAGATATGTTTGAAATTTATGTAAAATCACACTGGTTCTCTGTGACACAAACACCACCACTGAGCTGAAGCCAAGCCTCAGATTGCCAGATGCCTGAGGTCTGGCTGATTCCACCACACGGAAAGTACGCAGAACCTTGTTGGTGGAGACCGCTTCTGGAGGTGTGTAGAAACCACCCTCTTCCTGGGGGTTATTTCCCAGAGTTAAGGTGACACATCCCAGAGGCCAGCCCTGGAGCACCTGCACTGAAAAACCCCAGCCAACCAGGGCAGAGCTGGCCCCTGGTGGGCATACCCAGTAAAAATCAAGATGTGGCTTCTCAGGAACTGGGGGACTCTGTGCTGAGGCTACTGACTGAGTCATGGACATGGAAAGCCTTCGGAGGTCACAAATTGTCATGGCACGAAACACCCCAAGCCATACTAGCCCGGGGCCATGGAGAAATGTGTGTGGGCTCTTCTCCATTGCCAGGCACTCCTGCAGGTGCTGTACCACACTCTCCACCATCAGTGCATCTGCCCTGCAATCAGAAATTCAATTTCCATTTAATACCCTGGTGAAAACCAATCATTTAAAACTGGGTTTAGAAAAGGCTGCCAGGATTCTATATGACATTTCAAACAAAAATACTGAAGATAATTATTTATTTTAGCCCAATCAGCATAAAACCAACAGAATTAAGGTTTAGTCTCTTGGCTATGCATGGTATTTTGTTCTTATCTTGGAGCCTCTCATGTACTATTTTGGGTGACCTCCATATGCATCAGATTGAAGAAGAGAGAGCATATTGGCAAATTCTCTCATGTGGAAGGCCACTGTAACTAGACAGACCCTCCTTGATTTAATTATTGCCTTTGGCACAGTCAACAAGTAGGGTAGTTAGCAAAGGACCTGAGGGGCTATGAAAAGTTGCTCTGATGTATTTTCTGCCTCAGGAAATAGGGGCTGTTCATTTTGGGGACTTCCTGTTCTCTTCCAGGCTCCTGAAACTGGACACCACTCTGGGGAGGGAAGAGTAGGGAGAGCTGGGGCAGCACAAAGAGGAGGATAATTAATCAGGTCATTACTTGGCATACAGCCATTGCTTCCTTGGCAACATGGATCCTTCAGCTGTCAGCAATCAGACTACAGGCAACTTTCAATTATCAACACTATTGGAAGGGGCAGTGGTGTAGATAATCCAAAACAGCAGATAATCCCTCCAAATCATTTATCTTTTGAATGGTTTTCACATGTACACATATGCAAACACACATGATTCTGTCCTTTCTCATTATGTTCTGCTTAGGCCAAAAATGAAAGTGATGCACATTCCTTGGGCATATACCAATTGATAAGGTTGACTGAAGGAAGCAAGTCCTTAGATTAAATATTTTCTGTAGATCATCCTCTCATGGATAGTCAAGGGTTTAAAATATTGATTTCATAGATTCATAGCACTGAAAGGAACCAGGAAATCATTTCCACACTTGCTTTGCAGATGAAAAATCTAAGTCCTGAGGCACTTGCCTAAAACCTTCTGGCTAGCTAATGCCTGTGGGTTTGTCATTAGTTCATTCACAATCCTTGTCCTTCCATTGACTGCTCCTTTAACTAGTTGTGCCCAATGGGGACAGTCATATGAACCAAGGTATAGTGTCTGCTCAAGAGTTTCTCAAGGACTGCATAGTATGATGTTAAAATACCCCAGACTAGCAGCTCATTAGAATTATCCAAGGAACATTAAAAACAAAACAAAACAAAAACCCTGACCAATTAAATTAGAATCAGGAACTGGGACTAGGGATGGGCTGGGGGCACTGTAGGTAAGACCCAGGCATCACAGTGAAAAAAGCTCTCCAGGTGAATTCAAAGTTCAATCAAGGTTGAGAATCACTGTCCAGAGGCAGAATCCTGACTCCTTCCCCTACAAGCTACATGACCTCAGACAAATCCCCTCACTCCTCTGTGCCTCAATTTTCTCTCCTATAAAATGAAACAGTGAGGATGATAGTGGCCTTACTGAGTTGTTGGCAGGATTAAATGGTTTAATACATAGAAAACACCGACAACAATTCTGTTATGAACTGAATGTTTGTATCCCACCTCCCAAATTCATATGTTGAAACCCTAATCTCCAATATGATGGTAATGGAGGTGGGGCCTTTGGGACATGATTAGGTCATGAGGGTGGAGGCCTCATGAATGGGATCAGTGTCCTTTGAAGAAGAGACACAAGAGAGCTTGCTTTCTCTTTCTCTGCCCTCTGCCATGTGAGGATACAATGAGAAATCAGCCATCTACAACCAGGAAGCGGGCTTTCACCAGACCCTGGATCTGCCAGCACCTTGGTCTTGAACTTCTCAGCCTCCAGAACTGTAAGAAATGACGTTTATTTGTTTAAGCCACCCAGTCTATGGTGTTCTGTTTTAGCATCCTGAGCTGAATTAAACATGTTCCTAGTGCACAGAAAACATTATATAGTTGTTGGGTGTTATCATTACTGTTGTTGTTGCTCCACTACCACTATTATCGGAGACCTTATAGAACAAGGAGCGTTTAAGTTGATTTCTCTACTCAACAAAATATCCAAGGTGAGAGGACTGTCAGGTCAGGGCTGGGGAGAAATACATCGGCTCCTGAAAATAGATTCACCATTCAACTTGGTGGGAAAGGAAGTGCATTTTCATGGGTTGGGTTTGAGGGCTATTACCAGAGCATTTGACCATTGTTCACTTAACACCATATTGATTTTAATCAAGTGACAGTATATTATCAAAGTCTGAATTTAGAGCATTACTAATTCTATATTACATTATAGTCACAGCTCCCTTTGTGCAGCTGTGATACACCTTACATTGGATGAATGTCAAAACGTGTTTTGCCTCCCTTGGCCCACAGTGGCAGTGATGTCAGTTTACTTGTGGTTTTAAGAAGTTTTGTATTATAATTTCACTCTGATGCCAGGAATTCCTTCCTTTCCCATGTTATATTGTATTAGCAGTTAATTAGTAGCAGTTTATTAGTAGTAAAAATTATCAGCTATTGGCCTTCAGAGACTGACTCATTTACTGTTCTTAACAAAGTGGAAATCAGTTTTGTTCTAAGGAATCAAGCATAATGTAAAAGCAGTTTCAGGCAATATGAAACTCACATGCTTCTCACAAAATGCTTCTTACGATTATGTTCACAAATGGGCTTCTTTCTATATAAGAAACTACCATTTTATAGAGAATATTTTAAACTAATCATTTCTAATAACACGTAAAGCATTATGATATTTGTATATTATAAATGCTATAAGATTTCTCTATTTGTCCCAAGGCAAGACTGAATAGTTAGGCTTACACTGCATCAATCTTTCTGGTTGATTTGTCATTTTCCAAATTTAGAACTCAATTTTTCTCAGCCTTGACCCTTGTCTTTGGCATCGTTCCTTTTCCCACTTTTTCTTTATGTTGTTTTAAGCCTCCAGATGTGTTCTCAACATTTTTCTTAAGTAGTTATTGGGTAATCACACATGGTAAGTTCCAAGAGTGAGCTTGGAAAATGTGGGCAAAGAACCTTGAGCTCCTGACTAAGGTTATACCTGTATGACACTCACACTTGAGTGATATGCTGAGATTACCTAAGAATTATTAAATGTCCACTTGGATTAAGCAACCATGAAGGCCCCAAAGACTAATGAAAGATTGCTCTTGAGGGATTGACAATCTTGAGGAGAAAATATATAAATAAACAGGGCACAAGGGAAAAAGAGTATAAACCAGAGTAACCAACACTTCATTCCCTGCCCCACCGCTTACAAGCTGTAAGTTGTGTGACCCCAGACAAGTTTCTAGCTTCTCTTAGCCTTACTTTCACCATCTGCAAAGTGGAAATAGTAAACCTCTTCTTGACTGCATATTGGGAGGATAAAATGAAGCAATACCTGAAGAGCACTTAGCATGTAAAGGTTCATTCTTACCCTCAACCCCCACTTCCCAGTCATATGGCAACACACACACACCTTAAAAAAAAATCTAAGGATGCATTTAAAACTGAGAAATATTTTAAATAAATTTTACACGTAACATTGCTATATTATTTAAATGCACACATTTAGCAACCATCATTTCCATGGACCAATTGATTCAGTGTCTGTAAATTGCAGGTGAGAGTTCAGGGGTGGGGGATGCAGGATAATGACGCCTCAATCTCAGATTATGTTGGGCAACTCTGACAAAATAAAATACAAATTTTGATATGTAATCTTTAAGTTTTAGAAGATATTTATCATCAAAAAATCAAGTTGAAGATACAGATAATAAAATGTTCTAAGTAACCAATACTATGCAAACTGATTCAATGAAGTTCTTTTCTCCCCCAAAAGCATTGCTGTGGGTATCACCACACCTTGTTTAACCACACTGATAGGCACCCTTAAACTCACTGTTTAACTTATAGAACTTTGGACTTAGTGGGAATGAACAAACTTCAAAATCTACTTATTATTAATGTGGTGATTATGCTGAGAAACCATTTTTCCAAATTCGCTTTGTACCTAAGAATTGTTTGTAACTGATAATATTAAAATACTGTCCCTTACGAGTTGATAGATTAAGTTATACATCACTATAGCTAGCCCTTTGAAAAAACAGGTATATTCTTAAAAATTAGCTAAGAAAGTGAATTTCTAAATATAAAGACTCTATTTTCTAATGGGCTTTACTGTTAAAATTTTCTTGTAAATAAAGATGTTCCTGATGAGACAAGTAAAGAGTTAACAGGAGCAGGCTTGTGAGCTGGCAGGATGGGACAGGCATAGAGTTAACAGGAGTGAGCTTGTGAGTTAGGAGGAACAAGCTTAAAAATTAATGTTAACTGCTTGGCTCTGAATCCCCTTGCTAGCACTACACCTTCAAGCTGACAAGCACCTTAATTACATACATCATAGGTGGAAGTGGAACAGTTAACAATCACAACAGCAACCCCCTGCAAGCTGACATCCATCATAGATGGGAACAAGACAGTTCCCAGAAGACAACTGTAAAGGCAGTTTCCACCCACCCCCGCCACCCTGCAAGCTGACAAGCACCCTACATCCTGCTTAGAAAAGTATAAAACTCAAGCTACACAGAATCCAGCTACAGCTCTTTTTATCAGACTGCACTGGCAAATTTCCTTTTGCCATTTCCAAACAGAACCCTCTCTTTTTGACTTTCAATAAATCTTTTTTTACTATTGTAGAGTCTTGTGAATTCTTGCCACATTCTGCAGATGACCAGGAATTAATTCTATACCAATACAGTTCCTTTGGAAAATATTCTAGCACAAACACATAATAAAACTATACATACGCATACACTGAACTTTCCAGACATATAATTTAACCTATAAACAGTTCAGTACTTATCTCTAAAATATAATGACTACTCTCTTCCCCAAATAAACATAACACCATTATCACATCTAAAACAACTAACCACTAGTCTTTAAAATCATCAAATATCCAGTCAATGTTCAAATTTCCAAAGTCTCAGATATGTCATGCTTTTTTAGTTTTTACAAATCAAGATCCAAATATGGCCGGCTGAGTGGTGCGGTTGGTTAAGCGCTGGCTTGGGAAGCCAGCGGCCCAAGTTTGGTCCCACATGTGAGGGCCAGTGACACTGCCCTCAAAAAAAAAAAAAAAAAAAGATCCAAATAAAGTTCATGCTTTGCAACTGATTGATAGGTCTTGTAGGTCTCATTTAACTTATTGGTCCTTCTCCATCTCTCTCTTTCCCCTCCTTGAAATTCATTTTTCAAAATACTGGGTTGTTTTTCCTAAAGAGTTTCCCCTCTCAGGATTTTGTTGATTGTATCTATCCTTCTGGTGGCATCTAACATTTTTTCTGTACTCTATTTTCTGTAAATTGGTCATTGGAAGTTTGATCCATATGTGTGATTTTTAAGTGCTTTTCTTTGTTCTCATTCCCTTTTATTCATTCAATTTTTACTGAATACCTACTATGTGTCTGTTAGGGCTGGTTGTTAAATTATATAAGAAAATAAATACAGCTCAAAGATCTATCCATCTTAAGTAGGAATACTGATGACAGTGTTCTAAACTGGATAAAGATCTCTAAGCCCCATTCCCTTGTTTTCTACTCCAGGAAAATCAGTTGCTTAGTTCCTGCCTCCTCAGTCTCTAGAGAAGTTTGTGGCTTTCACAGAGTTGACCATCTTGGCCAAGGGGAGCAGAAGCAGAATATGGAGAAGATTCCAAGAGCAGCAGAGAAGGAATAAAAGGGGATGAGCGTCAGGGGATCTGAGCACTTGTGACAAAGCTGTGGGCAGTGCCCTTGGGCACATTAAGTGATTGGCACAATATTTTACAATGTATTCAGAGGTAGCCTTTGGTAGTCAGGCGAGTGAACTTTATCCTCAGCCCTTTTACAAGCTTCTTCCCTCCCCTCCCCTCCCCTTCCCTTTCATCCCCTCCCCTCCTTTCCCCTGCCCTCCTCCTTTCTTTTCCCCTCTCCTTTCTTTTCTCCTCCTCCTTTCTTTCCCCCTCTCTTTTCCCCTCTTTCCCCCTCTCCTCAGCTCTCATTTCCTGTGTTCCCTTCTCCTGCCCTCTGCTCTCCTCTTCTCTGCTGTCCTGTCCTCTCATCTTTCCCTGCTTCCTCCCCATCCACCCCCCACCATTAATATAAGGGCAGCATCTGATTCTGCAAATATGAAAAGATGTCTGGGGGAGAAAGGACTAGAGGGAAATGTGGGGGAGGAGTGGAAGAAGCAGAAAGTTCCCTGGGCAGCCCTCCTGGCACAATACTCCCAGCTATCCCAGGATCCCCTCTCTGAGACAGTGTCAATCCCCTCTCCCTATCCCTATCTAACAACAACCCCCACAATACTCAAACTATTTGTCACTTATTTTAACAAGTCCTGATCATTTCCACCTTTGATCGTGCTGGTCCCTCTGATATGATGCTCCCAACCTCCCTTCTCTAACTGGCAAACTCCCACTCATCCTTCAGGGGCCAGCTCAGGGGCCACTGTCCCTTGTCCCTGTGGAGCCTTTCACTGTGCCCTGGCAGGATGAAACCCTCCCCATCACTGTGTTCTCACAGCACATGCACAGATCTTTGTCCCTGCTTCCATCACTCTGTATTGTGACCATCTGCTTATGTAGGCCACTTCTCCTCCATTTGACTCTCAAAATAGGAACTAGGTTCCATTCACCCTTAAGTCTCTGTGCCTAGTCTTGTGCTGGCACACAAAGATAGTCAGTAAACATTTGCTTTGTGACTATGTATTTGAAAGTATAAATTAGAAAGGTTTGGTCTGTATCCTTTGCCTCACTCTACCTTTTTTATCCTCCCAGTTATAAGAAAGTATTTTATATGGTGATCTAGAAATAATGTCCTGATCTTGCCATTGTGGCATAAGGCCTAAAAATAAGACCCAATGTTATGTATGCCTTGACATCTGGGGAAAACTGGGAGCCTTCAAATGGCCTAACCACAAGTTGTCTTCCTTGCTTTGCTCCAGAGGATAGGTCCCCTAGCCAAACAACCCTCCTGCTAGAATAGACTAGTATCACTCCTGCTAATTCCTGAGCAGTGGGTTTCAGTTCCCTGGCAGCCCTAGGAACTCAAACAAGCCAGTCACATCTTCTCATGGGAACCAGGGGGTACCCACACTTTTGATACTACAAAGAAGCCTGCCCCCTCAGCTCCTGGTTGTTTAGTTCTGTTCCAAAGGGCAACCTCCATGTGGCCCTGTGTGCAGCATCCTCCTCCCCCTGGCTGTGTGTACAGGTGACTAATGAACTGCTGTTAACCTCATCTGTCTAGTTTCAGGTGTGGTGTGTCTGGCCATCCCCAGGACTCTAGGGCAGAAATCCCTCCCTCGCCAATGGTGAGAACAGAGGCGATTAAAACAACTAGCAATTTCAGAGGAATGGCAGTGAAGTGGGAAGTGGGAACAAGACTGCAGGAATGTGGAAGACCTAGAAGTCTTTGTTCATCTCCTCCGTGAGTTTCATGCCATCCTGAGTTCCTAAGGTAATACTGCTGATCTGTACATTGTTCCCAATGCTGTTGGAAAAAACCTTACCAAAATGTGTGCGTGCCTCAGTAAAGGCTACAAGGGTTATGAATAAACTACAAGCTGGGTAGTCCAGATAGTTCAAAACATGACAGCCATGGAGTGGAAATATAACTTTTAAAAAGGTCTTGTTGAGAAAGTCTGGACTATACCAAGCTAAGTTTTGTAGAGGTTAAACACTAAGAGAGCTGTGGGGTGATTCCCTTACATGCCATATTGTTTTGCCCTCTTTTACACAACTTAAACCAAGGGGAATCCACTCAGGACCAAAGCACTGTCCAGCTGGGACACAACAGAATGTTTTTGGCTTGAATGATCTCCATAAATGAATCACTTTCCACTTGGCACAAGTGTTAGGCCAGTAGAGTTATTCTGCAACTACGTTGCAAGTTTGTGAAAGAACAGGCTTCTCCCATCCAGCAGCTCTGAGACAGAGACCACAACCTCAAGATGCAAATTGTCTCCTCATTAAATAAAATGTTTACTATATAATGTATAATGTTTAAGATATAGGTATTATAAAAATGGGGAAATAACCCAAAACTAGAATGAAGAAAAACCCAAGCTTCAGAAATCTATCAAGTGTGATGATGTTGTCTTGAAAAACCTCCTCTTGCTAAATCATTCATTTTTCAGTGTTTAGATAAGTAATTTCAAAAGCGACTTTGTGTTAGTAAAAAGTTCCAACCAATTCCATCCACAGTTCAAGTCCATAGTTCTCTGGGTAGTTGCCCAAAATCAGCAGGGTATTACTCGCTGATATACCAGCCACACTTCATTTCAGCCCACAGCATTCTGCCATCTTTCACAGATTTTTTTTCAAAGATTCTTTGGCGTCCAGAGGCATTAAAAACATCTGATAAATGTCTGAGACAAGTTTCAGTCGTTTTTCTGAGAAAAGGCATTATACTAAAGACAAAGAATGGAGTATAGTCACCTTTTCAAATGCCCTAAATATGTTCTAACATTTGCGTATTGCTATCTGTGGGTTGCAGTTCTATTATTATTTCAACTCTATCTTACAATATGGGGCATTTTACAAAAGCTAGCAATAATTTTTGCCTTACAAGCCTGAAAATGGGTTTGTTAATTTAGTAAAACCTAAGTGAATAATGTTTCAATAGTCCCATAGCCCTCCTTTTCCTTTCCCACCAGTAGTATACTTTTAGGAAACCCAAAATATAACACTGTAGACAACAGGTGGCTATGGCATGGCTGTTCTTTGTGTTGTTTTTTTCTTCTTCACAGTGCTTAATTCTATTTATAAATATTGCTTCATAAACCTTTATTACAGATGCCAACTTACGGAGTAGTTACAGGAACTTGTCCATAGTCTCTCAGAACTAGCAACAGAGCACAGAAATCTTGCTTTTGACTTTTCATACTGACCACTGGAGAGCCCTGGAAACTTCTAGAGTGCAAAGGGATATTGACATCTATCATGGTCCAGCCCTCATTCCCAGACATGCTGACATCTAAGTGAGTCTCTTTGGGACTCAGGCCCAGGGCATCCTTTTCCCCAATCTTCTTAGAGGCTGTGGGAGAAGTGATAGGAAGACTGTGTTCAGTAGTCTAAGTTCCAATCCTGGTTTTGTCACTAACTAGCAGAGTGTCCTTTGACAAATTCCTCTTTTTGGGCCTCATTTTCCTCATCTGTAAAATGAAGGCACTGGACCAGATGATCTTCACAGGTTCTGTCAGGTCTAAGTTTTTATGTACAGATTATTTCTGAAGGTGGTCACAACAGTCCTGCCTACCTTCTATTTCCTACCCTTTTATTTTGTGTAATTGGCCTAATAATTACAATAAAATTCACACATTTACACAAATGTATACACCTGTGCATACACCACCACGATCAAGATACAGAAGATTTCTATTTGTCATTGTTACAGGCCAACCGACTAGCCCCCACCCCCCACCACCCCCCACACACAGACACACCACCACTGAAAAAGTTTTAAATTTTCCTTCCTATAGAAGTTTTAAGTCCCTTCTTCCCTAGTTTCTTAGTTCCTTAGCTCCTGGCTTTGATTACTCTTCTAATCAATTTCTGAATCCTAGACTAAAGATTGCTCCTAGCCTGAATCATAGAAATCTTCTACCCCTGCTTTCAGATAACTACTTAAAAGCCTGTGACTTCCCAACATCCAGACCTAACTCTTGGAATTCCCTCCCAGAGACTAAATAGGTTTTAACATTTCCCTAGGCCAGTAAGCCTAATGATCCTTTCCAAACCCATTCTGGGCCCAGCTCCTGAACAATTGACACCACCTGAGTGACCAGTTGAATGGCCGCAGGCTTTATAAGAGCTAACCAATATATTAATTAAAATCTATTTTTCCTCACTGAGGGGCCTTGGGAATACAGAGGGCACCCCGACAAGATTGCCAATCACAACCATAGAAGCCAACACGGTCTTCCAGGCGGATCTCAAGACCCCTTTCTCTCATCTGAGATCAGATAGGGTGAGAGTTCCATGAACCTCAATAGTCAGGGACAGCTCTACACCCCTGCCCAGCAGGAAGCAGATACAGAAGAGACCTCCTGTCCCTCAGCTTCCCATAGAGATTTTATGGGGATCACATCTCTCAAGGGGAAAACAAAGCAGGCAGTTAGAGGCAGACATTTGGGTCTCTGCATTCCTGCACGTCCGATACAACAGAAAGAATGCAACTGCCCAAAAGATCTCTCTTCATTCAAAACTTCCCCTTTTCACTGTAATTACCTACCCCTGCGGGGAAACTAATGGGTACAAAATACCCAACTGGATTAAACCAGTCACTCACTCATGCTCAGTCTAAAAAGATGAGGTAATAGTCTCTTGTCAACCACAGGTGTCAATCAAGTGGTCCCACATCCAGAGAGGAACAGCCCATTCTAGAAAACAAGGGATAAAAACTCCAAGTCCTGGCCAGTCAGCACCCTTTGAGCATTTTGAGATTTGCCTTTGCTCATGGACTACTCCAAACTTTTTGGAGTGTACTTTTTCTCCTAATAATGCCACCTTGACCCTTGAGCCCCTTGAGCCCTTGGCGGCCTTTTTGAGCTCCTTCCTTTGCTCAGCCCGCTCCAAACTTTTGGAGTGTAATTTCTCTTCTGATAATGGGCCCCTGAGCCATTCTCTACTGCTTGGGCCCGTTTCTGTTTCTTTAAAGTGTACTCTCTCTTCTAATAAACTGCTTTTTCACTACTTTTCCTCAGTATCTCATTCAATTCTTTGCTCGAGACACCAAGAACCTGGACATCGCGCCGAGTAGAGCCCACTCTCCAGTAACATCATCACCAAAAGTTCCCTGACGCCCCTTTGTTGTCAATCCCCATCCTTCAGCCCCAGGCAATCAATGATCTGCTTCCTGTCACTCTGGAATTAGTTTGCCTTTTCTAGAATATCATAAAAATAGGATCATACATAATGTATTCTTTTGTGTCTGGCTTCTTTCACTCGTATAGTCACATCCCTTTCACAATGTGCCTGTACCATTCTCCCAGGAAGAGTGGATCTATTTCCCAATCTCTTCAATCCCAGCCCTCTGATTTGCGTTGACCAACAGAATATGATAAAAGGGATGCTGTGTAATCCCTTTCACACCCTTGGAGACAGCCACCATGTAAAAAGGCTTGAGCTAGACTACTGAATTATGTGAGACAGGGAGAAGGAGAGAGACCAGCATCTAAAGGAGAACCAAGGGCCTCAGCACCCAGGCCCAGACATGTGGACGAGGCCACCCACCAGCCCCAGTAGAGGCACCCCAGTCAAGACTACGTGGAGCAAAGAATAGCCATGCTCACTGATATCTGCCCCAATTGCTATCCCAAAGAATTGTGAGCAAACAAAATGGTCTGTATTTAAGCCACTAAATTTGGGAGTGGCTTGTAATACAGTAGTAGTTAACTGAAACGATGACCTTTCTGCCCTGTTTTCTTTTGAGGTCCAACAGAATTTCTGTCAAGCCCTAGGACTGTTAGCAATGTATATAAATGTTTTACCTTAAATCTTTTCTACTTCTCTTCCATTTCTTTCTTTTTAAAAATTGAGGTGTAATTGACATATATTAGTTTCAGGTATACAACATAATGATTCTATATTTGTATATATTGTGAAGCAATCACCACAAGCCTGATTAACATCACCATAGTTACAGAATTATTCCTTCTTGTGATGCAAACTTTTCAGATCTTTGGAACTTTCAAATATGCAGCACAGTGTTAACTATAGTCACCATGCTGTACATTACATCCCCATGACTTACTTTATAACTGGAAGGTTGAACCTTTTGATTCCTTTCACCCTACTCCCCACCGCACCCCCCTCATCCCACCACTCCCCCCCTCCAGCCTCATCACCCCACCACCCCTAGAATGAAGTGGGAAGCATCCTAGAGCCGACAGCTCACTTATTTCATTGTTCCTCTTGGGAAAAATGGAATGGCACTGTGACTATCTCTTGGCTGCTATTTCAATTATTGCTCCAGGTTTGAAAAGAGAAATTTTCCTTGTATATTTGGCTTTTGGTTTTGTGCTTTTCTCACAATGCCTGTAAATATTTGTTTTTTATTCACTGGATATTTACAAAGTCCCAAGAACTTTGCCAGGTCCCAAGAACAACAGTGCACAAACAACTCCCAGCTCTCATGTATTTATCAAATGGGGAGGGAAGCCAATAAATAAATATGTAAAATATGCAACAGTATTAGGTGGACATGCTATGAAGAGAAATAAAGAGGAGTATGGGAGACAAGCAGTCACAAACTCTAAGCCCAAACTTGACTGTGGTGCTTTCAAAGAACGTTCTCCTTCCCCTTTGTCATTGCAGGTGGTTGTGTAATCACACAATAGAAGCGTTCTCAGTGGAAGCCCCTTCTTAGGTTCAGTGGCCTCCCACCTTTTCTGATCAGGCACTTTCCTCAGAAATCCATAAAAATTATAGAATCGTGGGATCCCCGAACAGCTGTAACCCCCCACAGCCCTCTCCTCCTTCCCGCAGTCCCGACTGTTTCTGTCAGGGACTGGATCTGAGGGACCAAGGCTCTCAGTCCGTGTGCGCATGGCCCAGCTCCAATTTTTGAGGAACTCCATTATTTCTGAGAGACAGGAAAAGACGTTAGAAGGGTACAAAGAGAACTTGGTTGTCTATACAGTTTGAGTAGTTAAGGAATACGCTATTAGAGATGGCGTAAGTCAAATCTGAATGAAAATGTCGTGAGGGAAAAGAAAAATTGCAGATTTTCCCTCTCTTTAATTGATATGGAAAAAATTGCCAACGTTTCCCGGCCAGCAGCCACTCAAGAGAGGCCGTTTCGCAACAGCTCTTTTTCCTCAGACAAAGCCTCCTTGTAAGTCCCTCCGTTGCCCGCAATAACTACGTTCGGAATAAGAAAAACGGAGGGGCTGCTGTCCGTCAGGCGAGCCGCTCCATGCCAGAGGGCAAAGCGCCCTCAGCTTTGTTTCCGCCGCGTCCTTAAAATTAGGTGTCCCGGGGAGGACGCGCGGACGAGACAACATGCCGCCGCACCACGCTTCTCGCTCTTTCCTTCCGGACCGGCAGGGACGGACAGCCACCCCTGGAGAAGGCGGAAGCGGACTGCAGCCCGCGTTTCGCCGTCTTCCCTCAGACTGAGGAAGCAGCGCCCAGGCCGATGACTCTGCGCCTGTGGAAGTAGCGCCGCCCGCGCGCGGAGGGAAACGCCCTGGCGGCGCGGGGTGAGACGCCCGGTTGCGCAGCTTTAGTGTCCGTGAGGTGACGCGCCCGCCCCGCGAGGTGACGCGCCCGCCCCGTGAGGTGACGCGTCCGCAGAAAGCGGTGGCCGCTGTTCCCGCCCCGCCCTGAGGGCAGGAGCTTGGCGGCTGCCCGGGCTCAGCCCCCGGTTGTAGGCGCCGTGGCCCGCTCAGCGGGAGCCGACAACCCAGGAGGCCGGCGGCTGAGCGGGCAGCAGCTCCGGCATGTATGGCCCGACCCCGCACGCCGCCGGGCCCCGTCTGTCCCCTGAAGCTTGACAGCCGGTGCGGAGCGAGGGTGACTAGGGGGAGTCGGCCGGTGTCCCCTCCGCAACCAAACTCCCCCACTGGGCGCCCAAGCTTCGGGCCCAGTGCTGTGAAACAGGGTGGTTGTGAGGATGCAGGTTAACATGCCGGACACTTAGCGCATAGGGTAGTTTCTGCAAAATAGAGTGAGGAATTAGGGCTGGCGGAGTGGCTCAGTTGGTTAAGAGCTCGCTCAAGAGTGCGTGCGAGCTGAGCTCTGAGCAACAGCAGTTCCATACCCAGCCCGAGCTGAGCTGCCGCTTCCCTGGCAGCTTCGCTGCCAACAGGTGGCAGGATGGCTCAGCTAAAATAAATAAATAAAATTCAGTGAGGAATTAAAAGGGTCACAATCTTAACACATGCAACACGGGTGATGCATCTCAAAACAATGGCATCTCAAAACAATGCTGTGGGCAAAAGATTATGATCTCATTCCGTTTCTATGAAATTCTAGAAGAGGCAAACTAGTTACAGAAAGCAGTTGCCTGGGGAGGTTGGAATGCAAAGTGGGGGGGGAGTAAGAGTTAAAGTGGTGGCTGGCGGGTAGTTGAGCATTAAGAGGGATTGGTGGGAAAAAATTAATCTGAGCACTAAAAGGAGTGCTGCCTCTGAATGGAGTGGCTCCTTATTTCCTGAGAATCAGTGACCAGCACAGAAATACCTCAGGTCCAGGAAGGATAGGCTACTCCCCACCCAGTTTACACACCTCACCAGATTTGCTGACTTCCTTTCAGGACAATCTTCCCTGGGGTGAGGGTTAGGCTTCATTCAGCACTGCTTCTCACACCAGGGTTGATGGAGGCTCTGGTTCCTCCCAGCATTTCTAGACTCTGATGAAAAACCTTGAGGTTCAATATGCGCTGGCTTCCCTGGCAATTGCCAGGAGGGGTCAGTTGCTACACCCAGAAGAGTGGGGACATTAGAGCCCCACGAGGCAAACTTGCACAAGAGAGTTCAGAAAGCGAGAATTAGCCGGTATATAAACTCATCTCCCCTTCCGTGGACAGAGGGACTCAAAGCGCGATGATTCAGCATGGCTTGTCTGGAAGCTGTCTTTTGGGACTGAGCAATCAGCTGTACTTTCTTGTGAAGTGGTTTTCAGTTCAATGCAGAATCTCCTTTGCATTTCCCCTCACCCTCCTAATAAAATCTTAGCACTTAAACTTGGCCTCAGGCGCTGCTTTCTAGGTAATCCTTCAGCAGCATTTGGGCTTTAGGTCTGTGCTTTATTGAAAATTTCACAGCCACAATAACAAACAAAATAAGATTATTTTTGGCTCTGGTTCACTGTCCAATTAGCCCTAAACTATTACTTTAAAGGCAACCAGTTGAGACCACTGCTAAATACATAAATTTACACATACCTGCCTCTGTTTGAAGTTGGTAGAGATAAAAGTTTGGTTTTCCATTTATTGGTGCTTAGTGGTGTATCCTCTCAAGAATAAATTCCTAGAGTTCAGGCACTTATATGTTTTAAACATTTGGAAGCCTGAAAAATTTGAGGTGCATGTGGATACAAAACAAAGAAAATGCTTTTCAATCATGATTATAAAGCTGTTAGTTGGGTGTGGGGGGTCAAGTTATATGTTTTTGGTTCATTCATAAAACCATGTTGTACCTTCCCTAAAAATCTTATTATCAAGGGAGGTTACGTTAAGGCTTTTTAAAGCAATTTCTTCTGTTCCAGAATGCTTTGCAAAACTATTAAACTATTTTTCTTTGCATTATCTTAAATATTTGAAGACTTCAGTAAGGTCATATTTTTTTTTAATTTTTTTTGAGGGCAGTGTCACTGGCCCTCACATGTGGGAACTGAACCCGGGCCACTGGCTTCCCAAGCCAGCGCTTAACCACCATGCCACTCGGCCGGCCCCAGTAAGGTCATATTTTTAATGACAGCCACTGGCTTTGTGGCCTCCTGTTCATTGCCAAGTTTGTCAGACCTTTCTTTCTGTTCCCTCCCACCTGGTTCACTAACCATATGTAACTCCATCAACAATAATTTGAGATGGGACTGGCCAGCATCATATGTTAAATCGGACATTTCAACTTTTGACCACAAAATCCTCCCTTTCCTGGCCACTTAAACATTGTTACATAATCTACAAACACATGGATCTGATGATCTTCTGAGACATGTTGGCAAAGGTTATGCTTGCAAATCTACCTTTCTATTGGCACATTTTTTATTAGAGACTTAATTTTATTGTTTACAATCTGGCCTATCAGAGCATGAAAAATGTATTTTGAAAAGCATCTGCCCTCATCTGTATCATCTTAGTGAATTGGTTTTTACAGAGAAAACTTTGTCATCCTATCATGTGAATAATTTTTAATCTTTGAATTTGAAAAATGTTTTATCTGGGGTAATTGTAATCACAAGGAAACATTAAGCCAGGCTGTATACATATTGTATTTAAATACCTTTTCACAAAAATAAAAAACATTGAAAAACATCTTGGGTTACCAACATGCAGAATCAAAGGACATCCCATTAAATGAACATGAGAGCTTCTCTTTAAATGCTAACACTTGGTTCTTTCCAAATATATGAGCGCAGATAATGTTCTAGCAAATGTACAGGTTTTATAAATACAAGTAGGTGTTGACCCCTTTAGAATAGGTCTTAAGCTTGCTGCAATTATATTGCTATTACTCAAACATTTTTAGAATTCTTTAGAATTTTGCCACAAGAGACGAAGTCACATTCTTTCAAATGGATATCATCAGCGATAGCAAATCTTCCTCCTCTGATAGTAAATTTAATTTATAGAAATATCCAAAAGTCATTTGAAACCAGAGTAAACTTAGTAACATTGTTAGCAGGGAAAAATTGAACAACAAAGAATAAAAGTAAGTGAACTGAGTAGAACTTTTTAAAAAATTAAACTCTTAGAGAGGAGAATCAAGGATAGTTTGAAACAGAAACTAATGAATTAGAAAACAAACGAAAAACACAATTGTTGATCAATTTCAAAAGTAATTCTTGGAAAAAATAGAAGAAAGTGGAGAAATGTCTGGCAAATATATTTAATTAAAAAACAATATAAATAGGGCTGCCCTAGTGGCGCATTGGTTAAGAGGTGGTTTTGGGATGCCAGCGGCCCCGGTTCGGATCCCATATGAGGGCCAGTGACACTGCCCTCTATAGCTAACAACAGCTCCACCTGGAGCTGGGCTGTGCGAGCCCCGGCAACAGTGTTGGCTGCAGCCCCTGCTGCAGTGGGCTGCCATAGGCTACAGTGAATGGCCAGCAGCCAGCGTGAGCTGCCAATAGCCGCAGTGAGCGGCCATCTGGAGGCCAGCGACTGATCTGCCTCATCCAGGAAGAGCGCAATGACCATACCAACATGGGCCAGTGAAGCAACGTCTTCCTCAACTAGACTGAAGAACAAAAAGACAGCAACTTGTCTGTTCCCCTTCCCCAATTCCCCAATTAAAAAAAAAAAGTTTTCTTGAAAAAAAAAATATAAATAAAATTATAAAGGAGAAATAACAGATATGAGGAAGTTTTTTTTTTTTTTTTTTTTTTTTTTAAAGTATATGAGAATACTATGTGTACTTAACTATGGGCATTTAATACATTTTTGTTCTGGAAAAATGTAAATCATCCAAACAGAATCAGGAAGAAGTAATAAAAAGTAGCTCAAAATCAGAGAAGAACTCAAAAAAGGTTCAACTCTAGAGATTATATTGGTAAATTCTTGTAAATTTTGAAGGACACATAATTCCCTTTTTAAACGCATAAAGGTATTTAAGTTTCATTCACTTTTGTGAAACAGATGTAATTATTATAAAATCTATCAAAAGTGGCACACAAAGAACACTCAAAAATATAAACTCACATAAGAAATCTGCTCCAATACTAGAATTCTCCCTTAAAATACCAGCAATTTAAATGCAATGAAGAAAGTCATTGTTAACATAATCAGGTAGATTTTATTCTAGAAATGCCAGAATATTTTTATAATAGGAAAATAATTGACATAACAAATCATACATTTAGGTCATATAAGAAAAAAAAACATCATTATCTCGATAGATGATAAAAACCTAATACCTCGTCAAGATTAAAAATGAATAAATTAAAAAAAAATCTCTTGGGCCGGCCGAGTGGCGCATTGGTTAAGCGCTGGTTTTGGGATGCCAGCGGCCCCGGTTCGGATCCCACATGAGGGCCAGTGACACTGCCCTCTACAGCTAACAACAGCTCCACCTGGAGCTGGGCTGTGCGAGCCCCGGTGATGGTGTGGGCTGCAGCCCCTGCTGCAGTGGGCTGCTATAGGCTACAGTGAGTGGCCCGCAGCCAGCGTGAGCGGCTGGCAGCCAAGCGTGAGCTGCCAATAGCCGCGATGAGCGACATCCAGAGGCCAGCGACCGATCTGCCTCATCCGGGAAGAGCGCAATGACGATACCAACAGTGAAGCAACATCCTCCGCAACTAAACTGAAGAACAAGAAGACAGCAACTTGTCTGTTCCCCTTCCCCGATTCCCCAACGCTGTTCCCCTCCACCAATTCCCCAATAAAATCTTAAAAAAAAAAAAAAGTCTCTTAGTAAATATTAAACCAATGGATAACATCATATCTTTTAGTAAGATTTTATAAAAATAATAACGTTAATGGTAATATAGTCAAACTATAAGGAAAAGGATAAAGTATGAAGTTATTTCCTCACCTCCCATCACCACTCCTCATTTCCCCTCCCAGAGGTAACCTCCATTAACAGTTTCTTACATATCCTTTCAGAAATTTTCCATCCACAGAAAAGTATATAACTATTTCCTCTGGGGGAAAAAATGGAATCATACTTTACATTTGGTTCTGCACTTGCCTTTTTCATTGTAACCTGGACATCTTCCCACTTCAGCACACAGATCTACCCAACTTTTTCATTAACAGCTGAGTACTATTATATGAACACCATAATTTGTCACTCACCTCTGTGGAACATTTAGGCTATTTACTAGTTTTCTGCAATTATATAGTTACAGTGACCATCCTTGAATATCTTTGCCTATTGGTGCTGGTGTACTTGTAGGATGAATGTCTAGCAGTGGAATTGCCAGATCTATTTTTGGTTAGATATTTTTCCAAATTAGCATCCAAAAAGGCTGGATTAATTTATAACCCCACCAAAAGGGTATGCAAAAATTTTGATAATTGTTGAAGCTAGGTGATGGGTACATGAAAGTTCATTTTACTATTTGGGTTTATCTTTAAATTTCTATACTTAGTGGCATAACATTACAGGCATCATTAAAATAAGGTATAAAGAGCCTGCTATTCTTTAAAATTATGCTGAAATAATTCTGTAACAAGAAACAAAAATAATAGCTAAAATATCAAAAAGAAGAAGAAAAATTGCCTTTATTTGCAGATAATACTTTTGCCTAAAAACCCCAACATACTTAATTGAAAAGCTATTATAAAATAACTATTAAAAATCAATAATTTTTCCAGGGACCCAACAATAACCTATTGGGAAGTGTGTGTGTGTGTGTGTGTGTGTGTGTGTGTGTGTGTGTGTTATAATATAAATAATTATACACAATATAAATAGTATTGATAAAAACTGGAAGGAATCTATAAAAAAGGAAGAGAAAAACACGAAAGCAAAAAGATTTTAATAAATTGAGAACTCTGTTATGCTCTGAGATAAATTTATCTATTTTTTTTTTTTAAAAGATTTTATTGGGGAACTGGGGGAGGGGAACAGCGTTGGGGAATCGGGGAAGGGGAACAGACAAGTTGCTCTCTTTTTGTTCTTCAGGTAGTTGCCAAGGACGTTGCTTCACTGGCCCATGCTGGTATCGTCATTGCGCTCTTCCCGGATGAGGCAGATTGCTCACCGTCTCTGGATGGTCGCTCACTGCAGCTGTTGGCAGCTCACACTGGCAGCCAGCTGCTGACTCTGGCTGCTGGCCACTAACTGCAGCCTATGGCAGCCCACTGCAGCAGGGGCTGCAGCCTACACCGTCGCCGGGGCTTGCACAGCCCAGCTCCAAGTGGAGCTGTTGTTAGCTGTAGAGGGCAGTGTCACTGGCCCTCATATGTGGGATCCGAGCCGGGGCCGCTGGCGTCCCAAGGCAGCTCTTAACCAATGCGCCACTCGGTCGGCCCTTATCTGTCTTTTATTTGTGATTTTAACCAAAATTCCAATGGGATTTTTTTTGAAGTAAAAAAAAATTGATTTCTATTGGAGGAAAAAACAGGAGAGTAGCCAGAATACTTTTTAAAAGGAAGAGTAATAACAAGAGATTTACTGTACCAGATGTTAATACATATAATAAACCCACAATAATTACAATGATTTTCAACTCCTGAGAAAAGATTGATAGATTAATATTTCAAAACAGATAGACTTGAAAGAAAATTCAATATACCAATAAATGGAGCATCACCAGTGAGGAGAACATGGATTATTCAATAACTGGTACTAGGAAAACCAGCCAATCATTTTTGGGAAAAAAATTTGGTTAAATGCTCACTTCATACTACGTAGTGAAATACATCCCAGATTGGTTAAAGAGGCAAATATAAAACAAACTGTAAAAGAACTAAAAGAAAATGTAAGTCAATATTTAGGTGATTCTTGGATGGGAAAGATCTAACCACAAAACAGTGGAAGAAACCATATAAATGTATCTGCATAAGCATCTGTATGTCAAAAACAATATTGAATAATAAATTGCAAAGTAGAAAAATTGTCAAAAATATCATAAAATGGCAGAGTTACTATTTGCATGAAGGTCCTTAAAAGCCTGTTCCGAGAAGAAATCCTAACACCTTTGTGCAACAACAGCATCCTATTGTGTACATAAACTCAGAGGGAACCATTCTGAATTTGAAGAAGAGAGTTCATTTGGAAGAATCATTTGTCCCATTTTTAGAATGCCAGGTTTTTGTTGCCTGCTTGTACATTTTGTTTTGTTTGTTTCCACCTCATTTTGTGTGTAAAAGGTATATTTCGATTACAAATGCTTTTTTCCCCAATTTCTTTTTTAAAAGCACCCCTAAAATATTGTTCCCTAGATCCTCTGGAAGAGGTTCATTGGATTTATTTCATTATAAGTTCAGGGGTAGATACTGTTATTATCTAGCTTTTCCAGATTAGAAAAGTCTTTGTGGCTTTAAGTACAAATGGGCAACAAACTGAAATATTAACATAAAAAAAATCATTCAAAATAAAGTCATCAGAGGAGAAGCTAAGCCCAGTGAACACGAGTTAAAGAAAGCAAGGCAACTGTTGAAAGTACCTACCAATCTTCCAATACAATACGCATGCTCAGCCAGGATTCTTACACCTTGGCCCCCATTCTTAGCTGTCACAGTCCACACCCAAGGGATAGAGCCCAGCCTTCCATAGTGCCCAAATGAGGACAGGTCCCAAGGGCCTCAGGCTGGAGAGAGATGAGGCTGTGAGAAAGCTGGCTGACCTGGATGGGAAACACCATCTGATGCCTGCGCTTGTGCTGGCACTTAATGGAGCTTAAAACAGGGACTGTTCTAAGCATGTTCTGACCTCATAATATGCATGGATTGTCTCAGGTAACCACCAAACAACCCCCAGGATTCAGGTGCTTTCATGATCTCCATGTTCCACATTGGGAAACTGAACCACAGACAAGTTAAATAGTTTGCTAAAGTTCACATAGCTAGAAAATGCTACAAGCTATATTTGAGCCAGGTAGTTTGAGCTAAGCTCCTTGGCCACATTTAACAATTTATGAAGCCCTTTCATCCACAAGAACTGATTTGACCCTCACATTTTTGTTAGGTGGTCAGGAAATATTCTCCCCAATTTATACTTAAGGCAGTGGGAAGGAAGCCAGAAATGGGTTATTGGAATTAGTAATTTTTGTTTGTTTGTTTGTTTGTTTGTTTGTTTAATGATCTGAAAGAAGCTGACAGCAGAGCATGGATGGATATGTGATAAGGAATGACTAGAGAGAAACAAGACTTAAGGGCTTGGATCAGAGGAAGAAATGCCCTGAACTTTAAGTGGATTAAACACAAGCTGCATGGAGAAGAAGGGGCCTGGGAACCTGCAAAGGGGGGTTATCCTGAGCGTAGTGAGAAAGAAAATCATTCAAGCTGAGCCATCAGGTCTAATGAAGCTGGATACTAATCAGTGAAAGAAATCATCCACAGCATTCCCATCATGTTGAACTTAACCACCTTCCTAAACTATTAGCTTCCATTCCATGTCATTGTCTAAGAGTCCTGTCGTTAAACTTATGTCTCTGTTGATTTACCTGGCCTTTGTTAGTTTAGATAACAAGGCTAGAAGTTATGTCTAAACCCCCAGTGAAGTTCCCATTGCACAATAGGATTTTTATTTTTTTTTTGCACAATAGGATTTTTACCCAGTTTATAAACAGAATCATGATAACAAAACTTATACAAATGCTGTTAGAATTTGTTTACATAGAACTAAAACAGTATTAATTAACTTCTGAACTTGTTGCTTGTTGTTTTTTGTTTTTTTTTTTAAGATTTTATTGGGGAATTGAGGGAGGGGAACAGTGGTGGGGAATTGGGAAAGGGAGACAGCCAAGCCGTTGTCCTTCAGTCTTAGCTGTGGAGGGCGCAGCTAGCTCAGCTCCAAGTCCAGTCAGCATCTGGCCGCCCATAGGCAGCTCGTGGCGGCTCAGCTCAAGGTGCTGTGTTCAATCTTAGTTGTGGGTGGACGTAGTCGCCATCCCATGTGGGAGTTGAACCCAAAACTTTCCTGTAAGGAGCACATGCTCTCACCAGCTGAGCCATCCTGCCACCTGTTGTCAGCTCAGCTCGGGCCCAGCTCACTGGCCCATGTGGAAATTGAACCAGCAATCCTGTTGTTTATAGCTTGCCCTCTTAACTAACTGAGCCACTCAGCCAGGCCTTGTTGCTTGCTTTTTGATTTCATTATATTTTATTCCACAATACTGTGACTTCAAAGAAACTTCATAAGAAACATGCATGTTCTGAGAAATTTTCTTTTATAAAATGATCAGTGTTAAATGCACTGGATCTCCATCTATTTAAAAGTAGAAAAATAAAGAATCTTTTTGCTATATGACTGTTGCCCTCTCATTTATCTGATTTTGTTCAAGTCTTAATTGATAAGTATTAGAAAAGATATCAAAATGTTCTTAAAATCAAAATGAATCATCAATTGCTAGGGAAATTCTTTTACCAATGTAAATTACAGCATTAACCTCAAATTTGAAATAGTGTCATATCAGTATCATAAAATTTATCATAAGAACATTATATCTTTAGGTATAAACATTGTCATAACTTTCCATCTAAATCTTCTTTCAGAAGAGAGTAAATTCCAAGCCTTTCTAACTCCCCTTTCCTGCTCCAAACATGCATTCTTTCCTTCTATAATTCTTTGTCATCAAAATCCTTTAGTGAGCTGTAGCAACCTAACACATTTCCTGTATTTGATCTCAAATAGTTAAAAAGAAAAAATTGAGGGATGGTTCACATTGAAATGTTTGGCTATGCCTCAGGGTGGGAAAAAAAAGGCACTCTTAATCCTGGTTCTAAAAACAACATTGTTCTGTTTTTTGGGTTTTTTTTTTATTGCTGGCGCTGCCATGAATGAACTATAGAATGATTCATTCAATGAGAATTTGAATGCTAGTGGAAAACAGTACAGAAAATCCAGGTGAGTTGAAGGAGAAAGAGATCAGGGGCTTGTGAAAAAAATGAAGTCAGAAAATGAAAAGATATGTTCTCTGAATGCAGGAAAACAAACGTAGCAGGTTTGAACTCTCACACTTAAAGCCTGCTAAAGGCCAGTGACATATGACACCATGATGGGAGAAGAGCCCAGGGTGAAAAGTTTTCTAACTTGACTATTAAATTGATGTAACTCACTGACACGTGTGCCCACTTGGGATTTTAATTACTGCAACATCTGTTTAGTGAAGTGTATTACTAAATAGGGATCAAATACAGAGATCAAATTACGTGGGGAGGAGAGTGGAGATGACATTCATGACTCAGAAAGGAGAGCTATCATCCAGGCCAGGGGAAAACCAATGTCAGCTTTATATTTCACCAACTGAGAAACCATTATTTTAGATGTGGAGCTGGTTAACATCCTAGGTCATGAATTTAATTAAATAACCCTCGAGTGGCAGAAAACAGAACAAACCACTGTATTTAACTGTCAGTAAGACATGCTGCAAATAAATGGTCCAAATTCCTCCTCTTTTCCTCCCACCAACCCATAGATTTGGTGTAGTGTTCTTAAATCCACAACTCTATTTCTAATTTAGCGTTTTCTTCCCAGGGACATCCAATAAACTCACCTAAATATAATAGGTGGCTGGAATAAAAGGCAGGATTCCACATTCTCACAATAAAATACTTGGGAAGATGGGGAAAAAGGGCAAGGATTAAATCACCATTTGAGTTCCTTCCTTGGGCTCAGTAAAAACGCAAATAATTCAGAGAAATATCCAAATATCCATTTGGCCTTCTTGGCAATTTTAGCACCTTCAAAGGTAAAGAAAAGCTGAAGGAGGGAGACTCAAAACAAGTAGTTGGGGCAAGAACTGCAGGAGAGATTCCCAAGCAGAGAAGAGACAGAGAATGCATTCAGCTTTTGAAGTGAATATTTAAAAACCAATTTTACTTATTGTGTCTCCTGGAAGCCCCCTGCTGAGCTCCAGTCAACAGTTGACAGCCTCTTGTCCATAACTGATTCTCAACAGAAAGTTCATTGTTTTTAGGGACTTCACCCCAGCTCTCCATTCAGCTTTTCTTCCCATATCTCATGACTTCCTTCAGCAACACCACCATTCTTCCAGCATCCAACTTAGATTCACTGGTTTCCTCTCTTTGCAAATAATGGAAACCAACTGGAGAGAACTTAGGTAAAACTAAATTTGCTGGATGAATACTTGGGTATCTCAGTGAACCCAAGAGCAGTTGAAAACCAAGCCTTCCTCAGGGAGAGCTGGTCCAGGGCAGTTCCCAGGACCTCAGAGGCTAAAATCCACTAATTCCTACAAAGAGCTGCCATTAACGACTTAACTACCAACTCTCAATCACTGGTTCTCTGTGTAAAATCCAAAATTTCAAGTACAATCTGATACACACACACACACACACACACACACACACGTTGTATGTATTCAAGCTCATGCTGTTTAATGAACTCTGAAAATCATCCATCTGGGATTCATTCCATTGAAACTGGTCCGTTTTGCTACCATTTTAAAGTCCTAAGAAGAACTACTTCAGGCACTGCTAACTTGAGTTGAGTGGACGTGGCTGACAGCACAGCCAGATTCCCATGCCGAGTGTGACCAGACAAAGGGGCAGCAGTCCTGACAGAACAGAGCTGAAAAAGAGCCTATTCTTGCTTGGGTGAGCTGCACTTTCAAAATGTCCTGGACAAAGTCCCCTCATAAGGTGCCAACAACCAAGCTGGCTTTTGGAACTCTGCAGCTGCATTCATTCATTCAGTCATATTTATTGATCTCCTACTGAGTGCCAGGAAACTAGGCTAGTGATATGCTGGCTGCAAACGTGTGTGGTTCCTGCCCTCATGGAACATAGACCTGTATCAGGTCTAAGTGAGCAACAGTGTAAGGGCTTCTAAAAATAATTTTTAATTCCTTCCTCACCCTCTTGGATAAAAAAACCCAAGAATCTTGCCTGAGCTGTGAGGCAATCTCATTGATAATGAGGTTAAAATTTCACTTCTAATATTCAGAGAATTAGGCTACATGAGAACTGAGATTGCTTCAAATTAACCACAGCCAGGTGCCATTTATTTTTATGGTGTGACCTGGAGGGTATGATGTCGGGTGGGTATGGTATTACTTTTTGAAAAATAACTGGTGTTTCTTCCCTATCTGAGCCAAATAGATAACTTAGTGCAAGTTAATTTTTTTAAAAACTCTAGCCATTTCCCCTAACCTCAGGTGGGAGCACAATTTGGAAGACGTTTATGAGCTAAACTGCCAGAGGAAACCAAGAGTTTCTAATTAGCATGAGCTGCTAAGGCCACAGAGCATCTACCCAGGGCTATGTGTGCAAAGTATCTGGAAGTTTGGTTTGGATTTAGATCTGAGAAAATTTGCTGTTCTGGTTTGCTTTGATTCCAGTTTGAGCCAGTTGCCTAAGTCTTCTTAATTTTTTTTTTTTTGGTTCAACTTCAGGTGTTAATTTTAAGGGTTAGCGTATATTAAGGTTCATTCTAGTTGTCAGTTGAGGATTTAATTCAGTTCATATGTGTGGTAAGGCTATAAAAAATGTGACTAGACTATAGCAGCAGCTGGAGGATGGGTGCATTGGCCGTTGGACCTAAAGAGGAGATTGGGTGGAGCAGTTGAGTATCTATTACATCAGTTCACCCCTTGTGCTGCTCAGATGATGCTTATAGAAACTTCTCCTACCTAGTAACCAGTAACTGCAGGACCTGGTTGGCTTTTACTGCTGAGGAAACACAAAAAGGTTAGTGAGAAAACGACAGTTGCTGCAGCTGCAATGGATCTGAAGGCTGAAGTAACTTGATATTTTATTCCATTCTCCACCACCCATTCTAGATTTGGCACAGCCTCAGCTAGCACCCATGCTGGGCAAGGCAGATCACACCATAGTTGTGAACACCAGCACAATAGTGGCAAATGACATGGGGATCGGGGCCACCAGCTAATACAACTTTATTTTGTCCTCTGGCCCTGCTCATGCCCAATCTTGTATCTGCCACTTCCATTTTGGATTGCTGCTGAGCCCACCCAACTTATCACTTGCTGGATCTGACAGAGCCCAGCTCAGGATGATCATTTCTGGTTGCAGATTCACTTGGTGTCTCATGGTCACATACCCTATCTCAATCAAGGTCTGTAAGAACTTCTGTTCAAATGGTGTACAGATCTTTACTAGAGATGGTATGCCCTTGCTCCAGAATCCTAGGAATCTATGCTGTGGTTCTCCTATGGGGATCACTGGTAACTCTCTACATGACATCTTCTCCCACCACAGATCCCTCTAATACGATAAGGTCTGCTGAGTGATATGGCAGGGCTTCTTGCACTTGTGCCTAGACCTACCATTTTTTACAAACTCTGTTACCTGGTAAAATGGTTGAAACAATATTCTGAAGTGCATGGGATATAACTACTGAATACTTTTAATGGAGGTCTTTCAGTCTCCATTCTCATAGGGACCAGCCTCTCCTTCAGTCAATGGGTTCAGACCTGGAAATTGGCTCATATCTGGAAATTTTGCAAGTGACTGTGACTTTTTATTGGTGTAGCTGCCCTTAGTCTCCTGACCATCCTTTTTGTGTGTGTTTTTTAAATTTTATTGAGGGACAGTGTGTTTTTTCAGGTCACATCAGCTCTGAGTCAAGTAATTGTCTTCAATCTGGTTGTAGAGGGCACAACTTCTTGGCCCATGTGAGAATCGAATCGGCCACCTTGGTGTTATGAGCCTGCGCTCTAACCACCTAAGCTAATTGGCCACACCTGACCATCCATTCTTGATTTTATTTCATAAATTGATACCCTTTTGACTGCATATGTGTTTTGCTTTCAGGATCATTGAGTTCTATTAACCATCTTTATAGCTCTCTGTCAATTGGGTCCCTGGATGGCACACCAATTTTGCAACTCATTACAATAATTGCACATACCTTGCTTCTGACAGTTAAGTACTGTCACTTGGCCTCTATTGTGTCAGGATCCTATCATCTCTATTAAGGAGGCCAGTTCTGTAACAATGTGTCCTCCAGTCAACCCTGGCATACAGAAGAGTGTCACCTTGAGATCTCAATGATCATTCCTCTTAATAGTGCATTACCTATCACTTTGGTAAATGGTTTGTTCTCTGGTACCTCTCAGAACAGAGTCAGCTGTGGGGTCTTTTACCCCTACATAGGGTATGCACTCCAGCATGCCCATCCCTATGAGCCATTTGATTTCTTCTTCCACTTGGCTATGACAGTTGTGGCATTTCCACTTTATTAGTGTGAGATGTTGATTTCTCCAAACTTCCAAGAGCCATCCTCATAACAGGGGTCCTTGCTCAGGTGATAAATCCTGCATCTTGGGAGAGTATTGCTATTATCAATAAATTCTCCCTAATCCAACTTCAGTCAATCTTCTTCATGATTGTACTGCCAGGTTTTGAGATGAATTTTTCCCTTTTGTGTGCAAAAAAGGTGCTATAATGGTGTCTCAATCAGGACTATCCTAGCCCAGCTTCTCAGATAAAGATGAATGGAGCCCCAGCAGAGTTGCTTTCCAAAGATCTGCCATTTTGTAATAATGATATATTCTTGATCCAGCCTTAAAAATCAAGATTAAGAGGCTATATGGATTATTCCAAAATGTACTTTGTTTTGCATAAATAAAATATGTCCCCTGATTCCATCTTACATTCAGTGTTTATAAATACAAGAGTAATGGCTTAATTAGTGTCTTCTTAAATTGCAGGTTTTATTGTAGAAGGTACTTTCTCTAGGGGAAATGGGAAGTGAGGGAAGAAGTAATCCCAATTGTTTCCAGGTTTTATAACAAAATGCTGATTCTTTTTATAGAGATTAACTTTGATTCCTTGATTTTTTAAAAAATGAATTGCTTCCTATGATGGCATTGTTTATCTGTAATACTCTTCCAAACTCCATTTACAAAAGTGAAAAGAAGAGTAGCAAATGTGATCTATTGAGCACTTATGTGCACGGTTGTACAGGTTGTGTATTGCACAAGGGTACCAGCACATCTAAGGGGGTGTGGTTGATATTGTAGACATCATTATTTGCATATTTATTAAAACAATTTTTCAGTAGATGGCAATAAAGTCTTGCTCCAACAAAATCAGACTATTACAACAATTCTGCCAAATGGAAGTAAAGTATCTTAAGAACTATACACCTCCTTCTAGTCACATAAAGATCTCACAGACTCCTGGTGGCACTGCTTTCTACACACCATGGAATATGCTCACTCACCTTGTTTAATCCTCAGGAACCTGGGAAATGGGTGCTTTTGGTAACTTGCCTAATGCCACTGAGTCAGTGTGCAGTAGTTTCGAGAGTGTAATGTGGGTCTCTAACTCTGGAGCCTGTCCTCTTCTGCACTGAGTGATGGTATTTCAGAAAACTAAGGCCGGGATTTAAAAGGACTTGACCAGAGAGCTTGCTGCCCTGTCACTCACCCAGACTGCAGCCTGTTCTGCTATGTGCTGACCACAGTGCTAAATGCCACTGGGGGCTGAAGAGAGCAGGATACGTAACATTCATCCTAGAAAATGGTCATACTTGAGTTAGTAAAGAAAAAAATGGGAGAATGATGACATTCTCTTTGGCATTTTAATTACATTTGTATGATTTAAACTGTATATGCTACAGAAATTAAAAAACCAGAGAACCTAGTATAGGTTACAATATTTTTCAAAGAGTTGGAATTCTTTATATCAAATATATACTGAACACCATGAGCAATGCATACATTTTATATTTTCTTGGGTTGTCGGAAAAGTCATGGCGCATTTTTGCAATAAAAAACACTTTTCCGACAACCCAATAGTATAAATTTTAGCAAAACTGCATTACCACTATTCTAAGGACTACATTAATACTATATATGAGGTCAGACAATTAAGTTCCCGATCTCGTCCTAGAAAAAGTGCTCCATACCTCATTGCTGAGTATCACTATGGTCATCTTTGAAGCACTCCCCTTGGGAAGCTATGCGTCAACACCAGCACCTAGTCCACCCTTCAAAGCAATTTGGGAACTCTTTTTCTGGAATGGCCATCTGAGCTGTTATCGTATTACCCTTGATGTCCTAAATGTTATCAAAATGTCTTCCTTTCAATATTTCCTGTATCTTCAGGTAAAGAAAGAAGTAATTGGGGGCCAGATCAAGTGAGTGGGGAGGGTGTTTCAATGCAGTTATTTGTTTACTGGCTAAAAACTCCCTCACAGACAGTGCTGTGTGAGCTGGTACACTGACTGTTGTGATGCAAGAATCATGAATTGTTGGCAAAAAGTTCAGGTTGTCTAAATTTTTCAAACAGCCTTTTCAGCACTTCCAAATAGTAAACCTGGTTAACTGTTTCTCCAGTTGGTACAAATTCATAATGAATAATCCCTCTCATACCAAAAAATGTTCTCAACATCATTGCAACAAGTTCGCAAAATTGTCCTACCTTGTACATGGGAAAGATTTTCTTTTAAATGCATAAATATATCAAACCATTTTGCAAAATAATATATTAGTACAATATTCTTGATCCAATATTGTAGAACTGATAAGCCATAAATAGAACTCAGTTTAAAATCTCTATAACAAATACTAGTCAATCATTAATAAAAGGAGGCCATTTATAAATATTTTATATTAATCCCTAATTTATCATTAAAGAGAGCTTTTACCTAAACACACTAAAATAAACAAACAGAAAAGTGAAAACTCCATCTTCCATGAATCGAGCACAGTGCTATAAACTTTTGCTTTTTATTTTTAAATAGCACGTATAGCATGAATACACTTTCTAAATTTTTTTCTATCTGCACAAAGGCTTAGAGAGGAAACTGGAATTATGTTAACTTGATGACAATTGTTTTCTGGGTTGTGAGATCTGAAGTTTTTTCTTATTTTTAATTTTTTCTTTATCCTTTCATGTATTGCCTAAATTAAAATAACCTGATTTTTACAAATACAGTAAAATGCACCATATTTTAACGCAATTATCACTGAATATGTATCTAATTTTATTGCTTTAAAAAATAGTGAAATGGTAAATGGAATGTTTATAGTTAAGACTGTCATTTGATCTTTTTAATCTCTGAAACAGAATAGCTACAAATTAATATTTTCTCGACAGTGAATTTTGTGGCAAAATAAGGCAGAGTATACACAAGCATCAACATTTTTTAGCACCTAACTTAAAGGGTTGATGATTTGAAAACATAACCAACAAATCCTTCATTCTTTGAAGGTTAGTTTTTAAATTTGACATCTTGGACTGGAGAGGGCCTCACCCAGGAATTTAAGGTCAGGGTTTATGTTAAGCAAGACCTCAAATAAAGTTTAGAAACAAGCAAATCTTTAATCCTTTCTTTAAGGAGATATTTTGAGAGGAAAAATTTAGAAAAACAGGTCAACTTCCTATAAATATGAGGTTGTCATTTGTTTTATATACTAAATGAAGTATGCCTGTTTTGTGTTCACTATCTTGTGCCTATTTTGCTCCCTGTCTCTGGGGTGAATGTGTTTATATTAGAAAACTCCATGAGGGCAGGAAATGTAGGTTTTCTGTATCATAAATCATTTGGTATAAACTCATTTATCTAAGAATATGGGGCCTGGTCTACTCAATGCTTGATTTTTGGCCCAAACATATAATCTGCCTTTGATGATTATTGTCCATAAATCACATGTCGGTTTACACAGAATGGGACAGTTTACAACTGTCTTTGCAGGTTACTTTCACAAACATCTTATTAGTAAGCTGAACAAGTATTACCACCCTTACCACTTAACAGATATAACTAGAACCCAGATTTTCAACATCTTTTTCAAGCACCACTGGTATGCATCTATTTCCATAACAGGTGAAGTGAATGAATAATAATAAGGGTCAAACAATAATCAGATTCAATGAATTCTACTCCTGAACTGAAGTTCTAGAAATATGAGGTGTGATCAAAAAATATGGTGAATGTTTCAATTTTAAAAAAATATTACAATAAAAGACACATTGCCATTAATCCCCCTCAAAATACTTCCCCTCACTTTGAACACACTTATCCTATTGTTTTTGGCACTTTCTGAAGCAGTTCTGGAAGTCCTCTTTCATGAGGGTCTTTTGTTGAGCTGTCATGGCTGCCTCAATATCCTGAATCGATTCAAAACATTTTCCTTTCATGGTCATTTTGACTTTGGGGAAGAGCAGAAGTCGCACGGTGCCAGATCCAGTTAATAAGGTAGATGAGGACACACTAATGTTTTTGACAGGAATTGCCGAATAACAGAAACGATGTGTGACACGGAGCATTGTCATGATGGAGGATGATTTACGGCACACTTTAAAACATACCTTCTATCGGGCCGGCCGAGTGTGGCACGTTGGTTAGGAACTGGCTTGGGATGCCAGCTCTGAGCAGCAGGGCTCTGGTTTGGATCCCACATATGAAGGCCAGTGACACTGCCCTCTACAGCTAGATGGTGAACAACAGCTCCACCTGGAGCTGGGCTGCTGTGAGTCCCTAGGGTCCGCATAGCTGCAGCCCCTGCTGTAGTGGGCTGCCATAGGCTACAGTAAGTGGCCAGCAGCCAGCGTGAGCTGCCAAGAGCTGCTGTAAGCAGAAGTCCAGAGGCCGGCGACCGATCTGCCTCACCCGGGAAGACAGCAATGATAACACCAACATGGGCCAGTGAAGCAACGTCCTCCACAACTAGATTGAAGAACAAAGGGACAGCAACTTGTCTGTTCCCCTTCCCCGATTCCCCTATGCTGTTCCCCTCCCCCAGTTCCCCAATAAAATCTTTAAAAACAAGAAAACATACCTTCTATCAACCGAAGCTCACACTCGACTGACTGCACCGAACAAGTTGAAACAAGTTGAAACTTGTCACACACTGTTACAAAGGTTGGACATGCTGTTTCCCATATTGAAGATCCCTGCCTTTCCATTGGATGGCACTCGGCAGCAGCATTCACCATAGTTTTTAATCATACCTCATAAATTGTTCAGCTAAATGAGATACCCTAATGATAATTGAATTTTAAATAAACTACAGGGGAGGAGGGGGAACAGTGGGACAAGGGTTGCTCTGCCTAGAGAATTGGAATTGACAAAATTCAAACTAGGGGTGAAAATACCACAGAATGCCATCAATGAGAGGCACTATTTTTGCTCTAGCACAAAAGAATTTTTTATATTTTAAAAAGTTTTTTAATAGGTTTTTCAAAAAATAAAGCTTCAGGGCCGGCCGAGTGGTGCGATGGTTAAGCGCTGGCTTTCGAAGCCAGCGGCCCGGGTTCGGGTCCCACATATGAGGGCCAGTGACACTGCCCTTAAAAAAAAAAAAAAAAAAAAAAAAAAAAAATCTTCATTTTGGTTTAAGTATTTTAAGTCAAGAAACATTTCATAGCCTAAATTTTCCAGATTCGTATGATCAAAATATAGCACCCATTCAAATACCATTAAATGTTTTATTACTTTTTTAGTTTAATACTATTTGATAGGTACGAAATGATATATGAAGTGAAAACCTTCAAGTTCAACACAGAATGGCAAGAAATACATAACAGGAAATTCACTATTCCTATAAGATCCAGGGAGGTTTTATCCCAGATAAACCAGTTTCTTCATCACCAACATGATTATCTAAGAAAAAATTTTTAATAAAGATGAACTACCTTTATTTTTTCAGATTGTTATAAGGTTCATAAGACAAGTGAGCAGGCAGAAAGGAAAGGAAGGAAAGTTACAACAGTGGGAATAAAAATTATATTTTCTAATGCAGTGAGTCAAACGAATTACTGCAAGGAAACAAAATAGGCACAAGGAAGTATTAAAAAGTCAAACTGCAAGCAATTCTAGGCTTATATAAGGCAAAAAGAAATGGGACAATCTTGGGTAAATAACATTTAAAAAGATGTAACAAAGTTATGCACTGTTAGGAAATGATGACAGAGATGAATCCAGAAAATACCAAAAATAAATGGGTAGAATCCTTTGGAGAAGGAAATGTAAAATTCGGCCAGATTGGAAAACACTGGCCTAGGGGCTCCCTGGTTATCTATCACTCACCTCCTCTGCTATCATTCACCTTCCAGAGGAGATCACTGTAAGGTTATCCCTTTAGATTAAAGACACACACATGCCAACTATCCAAGATTCCTAAATCTAATGACATTTTGCTCAGGATCAGAAACATACTAGATAGGAAAAATGAAAAGGACAAGTCTAATGCTGTTTTTATTTCAATTGTTTTTGGACCCTCTTTTAAAAGTAAAAGATGCATATAAAGTCTGATGGCATTCTTTTCTAATTATATCTTAAAGCTATGAAAACGTGACTTTTGAAACTTGGAAAAGTGAAGCTAGGTCAAAGGAATACTGATGACCCATTTTACATGGCTGCTTCCTTCTTTATTCATGAGCAGAGCTTGAATAAAAAAACCTGTCAGTGAAAATGGAAAGCATGTCTGCAGTAGTATAATGTTTAATGTTGACTTCTATCCTCTCCAACTCCTTGAAAGATAAGGAACGGTTTAGGTGGGGGTAAGAAAAGAGCATAGAAATCTTGGGATGAAGGGGAGAGTTTCCTAAATTCTTAAGAAAACCTGACAGGTTATCCATAGATACTGTGTGTCCAATTAAAGAATTTATGTAACCAGCATCAGAGTCTCCTTCAAGTGCCCTGTACTTCTGTTATCTTTCAAATACAGTAATACCTGTACTTCTGTTATCTTCAACTACAGTAATACAGTAATACCTTGCAAGCATAATTCGTTCTGGAAACAAACTACTCGTATTGCAAGACATAGCTCGTTTACCATGTTAAAATGTATTAGAAATGTCTTCTCATCTTGCAGAACACCCTCAAACCATGTTACTCACAATCCAAGGTTTTACATATTTCCCTTCTGTGGAATTTGCAAGGCTAGCTTTCCTTACCTCTGCCTATCAGGAAGTGGTCAAAATACTATGTATTTTTGAATACCATCTCTCATTTATATCTAGTTGGGGGATGTGCATGTGTGTATATATGGTTTTTAACAGAAAGAAAACAAATGCTTTAAAACCCTTTAATGTCTTTTTAAAATTCTATGTTTAAAGAAAATCTTGTATAAATGACCATTAGTAGTTTCTCATATATTCAAGCTACTAATTTTTAAAGTATTACATAACTTTAAAAAATATTATCCAAAGGTATTTCACATGGAATAAATCTAGAATGTACTTAGTTCAAATATTTAGAGCTTTAATAATTGTTATTCATATGTATTCTGTTGTAATTTGAGTATGAAAATATGACTTTGCTTAATTAGTAATTGGTTGGTAGCTGTCCACTCTCTGCAGAAGTGTATCTGAATATCCAGGAGAATAATATCTGGAAAAAAAAAAAATTTCTATGAGACACTTGTGAAAAGATTCAGCATAATAGGTACAAAAGATGCAATATAAGGTATTTATCCACAATAATTCTATGAATGAAACTTCATATACACTGTGAAAAATTGCACTTTAGTATAATTTTCTGCACAAGGATAGAGACTATCAAGAAAGGGAAAATTTGTGTGGCAATTGAGAATCAGAAGGGATATCAGCCACAGAGGTTCCTCCCCGCATTGGAGCAAGGACCCCAGCCCCATACCAGGCTCCCTGGCCTGTAGTACTAGGGCTGGGAAGATGAGCCCCCACAACACCTTGCTGTGAAAAACAGTGGGGATTCTGACCATCTGGGTGGAACAGAAGGCTGCAGGAACTCAGAGGTCCTTTTTAAAAGACTGCACATAGACTCGCTCACTTCCAGGCACTCACCCTGGGTTCTGACTGAGGGATGGTGACTCAGGAGGCGTTGAAGGCATACCGAGGGCAGACTGAGGTGTGTGGCTTTAGGGTGAGGGTTGGAGGACAGTTGCCATTTTCCTTGTGTGAAGTCCTTCTCCTGTGCTCCTTCAGGGAGGCCCACCTTTCCTATGCCTTCCCCCCACACCCATGACCAAATCAGAATCTGAATTGGTCTGGTGAGCTCTGCTGCTGCATCCTGATGACTCCCTGGAACCCTACCCTACCCAATTTCCCCAATGCCTGAGGCACTTTCTTGGTGAGCAGCCAGCACCATCCACATTACACACTTTCTTTGAAAGCTATCAGAGTCCAAGGGCTCCAGGCAGGCAGCAACTGGCCTAGGTGTGCTCTGAGACTTCTGCTAAGTAGCTCCAGGCTCAGCACTGGCACCAAACCAGGATCTACATTAACCTGGTAAATACAACTTTCCCAGTGTAGTGATTCCCTGAGACCCTGCTTCACCCAATATGCATATCGTATGAGGCTCTATCAGTGGCTGGACCTTAAGGGAGCCAACAGGTGACAGCAGGCCTCAGGGTGTCCTAACTTTTTGCAGAGCTACTCCAGGCCCAGTACTGGTGGCAGCCGTCCTTGGCTTGCAGTGTAGCCTCTGCCACGTTCTTCCAGGTTTATCACAGGCAGCAAACAATCACAGATAGCTTTGTAGCTCCTGCCAGGTAGTCCCTGGCTGGTCACAGGCAGTGGGTGACCTGGGCTTGCACCAGAGCACCTTCCAGGAGGCCCCAGAACCAACATACTTGGGGGTTGGCTTCAGATCACAGAAGAGCACCACCCAATTAGCCCCACATGCAGCCCACTCAAAATCTCAACAGGTACTAGAGCCTGCTGGGATAAATCCCACTCAGTGGTGTAAGCTCCTGCACAGTGTTCCATAAACTGTGGATGTGGCCAAACCCCACAGCAATCAGCCTAAGGGTCAATGCCACCCATTGATGTGACAATAGCAATCAACACTCAACTATAACAGGAGGGCACACACAACCCACACAAGGGACACACCTGGAGCACCCAGAGCAGGTGACCAGGGAGACTGTGCCAGGGCCTACTACATAACCACCTACTACATAAGGCCACCCAGCCAAGACTGGGGGATGTGGGATGTAGCAGATCTACCTAATACATAGAACAAACACAGGGAGGCAGCCAAAATGAGGAAAAAAAGAAATATGTCCCAAATGAAAGAACCGGAGAAAACTCTAGAAACAGAACTAAACAAAATGGAGGCAAGCAACCTACCAGATACAGAGTACAAAACAATGGTTATAAGGATGCTCAAAGAACTTAGTGAGAACTTCAACAAAAAGATAGCAAGCATAAAAATAGATATAGAAACCATAAAAAAAATATTCAAAAGTGAAGAATACAATAACTGAAATAAAGAATGCAGTAGAAGGAACCACCAGCAGACTAGATGAAGCAGTGGACAGAATAAGCAATTTGGAAGACAAGGTAGCAGAACACACCCAATTAGAAGAGCAAAAAGAAAAAAGAATTAAAAAAAAATTAGGATAGTTTAAGAGAACTCTGGTACAACATCAAGTATAACAACGTTCACATTATAGGGGTACCAGAAGGAGAAGAGAGAGCAAGGGATTGAGAACCTATTTGAAGAAATAATGACTGAAATCTTTCCCAACCTGAAGGAAATAGACAAGCCCAGAAAGTGCAGAGTCCCAAACAAGATGAACCCAAATAGACCCACACCAAGACACATCATAATTAAAATGCCAACTGTTAAAGACAAAAAGAGAATCCTAAAAGCAGCAAAAGAAATGCAACTAGTAACTTACAAGGTAACCATAAGATCACCAGCTGATTTCTCAACAGGAACATTGCAGGCCAGAGGGTACTGGAAGGAAATATTCAATGTGATGCAAAACAAGGACCTACAACTAGCAAGGCTATCATTTAAAATTGAAGGACAGACAAAGAGCTTCCCAGACAAGAAAAAGCTAAAGGAGTTCATCAACACCAAACCAGTATTTTTTTAAGGGACTTTTTTAAGACAGGAAAAAAAAACAAACCCAAACCAACAACAAACCAAGCACAATTATTAATAATAAAATGGCAATAGCTACATATCTATCAACAATTACTTTCAATGCAAATGGATTAAATGTTCCAATCAAGACATAAGAGGGCTGAATGGATAAGAAAACAAAACCCTTCCATATGCTGCTTCCAAAGATTCCTTTCAGATTGAAAGACACACCGAGACTGAAAGTAAAGGGAATGAAAAGATATTTCATGAAAATGGAAATGAATAAAACTGGAGTAGCAATACTTATACCAGATAAAACAGACTTTAAAACAAAGGCTGTAACAAGAGACAAAGAAGGATTCAGTAATCCCACTTCTGGGTATTTATCCAAAGAAACGCAAACCGAGGGGAAGTGTGCATCCATATGTTCATTTCAGCATTGTTTAGAATGGCCAAGATGCAGAGGCAGCCTGGTGTTGATGGAAGAATGGATAAAGCAGAAGTGGTACATATTATATACAATCGAATATTGCTCGACCATAGAAGGGAATGCGTTCTTGCCATCTACAGTGATGTGGATGAACCTGGAGGGTATTGTGCTGAGTGGAGTGTCAGGCAGAGAAAGACAAATGCAATATAATTTCACTTTTATGTGGAATTTAAAGAACAAAATAAATAAACAGAAACAGATTCATAGATACAAAAAACATTTTGATGGTTGTCAGGTGGGAAGGGTGTTGGGAGTGTGGGTGAAAAAAGGGGAAGGGATTAAGAAGTACTAAGTGGTTGTTACAAAGTACTCAGGGGGGTGTAGGTTACAGCATAAGGGATATAGTCAATAATATTGTGATAACTATGTATGGTGTCAGGGTACTAGATTTATTGGGGTGATGGATGGAAGGGGGTCGGGGGACAGGGTGAAAAAGGTGCAGAGATTAAGAAGTACACATTAGTAGTTACAAAATAGTCATGGGGATGTAAAGCATAGGGAATATAGTCAATGATATGGTAATATCATATGTATAGTGCTAGGTGGGTATTGGACTAGTCAGGGGGATTACATGCGCGCGCGCGCCAGAGAGAGAGAGAGAGAGAGAGAGAGAGAGAGAGAGAGAGAGAGAGAGAGAGAGAAGAGAAGAGCGAGATTGAGAGAGACATCAACTCAAAGAACTCAGACTGTGCTAGGTAAATAGCAAAAACATTTAAGGAATCTCAATGCAGTGGCAAAGAAAGGGTATTTTGAAAGCAAGATCCAGTGATAGTATTTTATTACAAAAACTTTGGTTTTATTATGTCAAGTGACTGATGTTGCTTTAATGATCATAGCTAATAGATTTTTTTTTTTTTTGAGAGCAGTGTCACTGGCCCTCATATATGGGACCCGAACTGTGCCATTGGCTTCCCAAGCCAGCACTTAACCACCGTGCCACTCGGCCAGCCCTAGATTTTTTTTTATAAGTTAGACAACACAGTTTATCATTACTAATCAACTTCTGCATTCTGACTGCTTTAGAGATTATTCTCAATGTATATTTTAATCAGATCTGGTCACCCATAAAAATGAAATTTCTGGGAGCATAATTCATATTAAAGAGCTATTTTCTTCATAGTTTACAAATTTCCATCTTAGAAACCTAGGAAATTAATCATTTTCATTTGTTCTTGGGCATCTATAGTACTACAAATTTATATTTACAAATTGAACATTTTATGAAATATTTACTATAAAAGGATTAAATATATTGATGAATATATTGTGGGATGCTTCATATACCATGGAAAGAACTAACATGCATATAAAAACATGTCAAAATTTGGCAGACATTCTAGAATATAATAAATGAATAAAAAAATCTAAATAAGTATAATTAAAAATTTCCAAAACACTTAAAATTATTAAGCCTCCTAAGGTGTTTTCTCCAGATGAAACTTAATGTTCAAGACTTGCTTTGTCCTCCGTTAGTTATCTTTATCTGTTCAGATGCTTGACTTAAAAACTGTTAATTTATAGTATACTAATTTCTTCCACAATTAGTCAAGTTATAGTGGACAAGACAGAACTATATTTTCTCAATAGTATGCTTTTATAGGCAGTCATACTTAAACAGATACACACACACAAAACTACCTGAAAGAATGTTTTTTTTCTACAGGCCTCCTACTCTGGAAAAAATCGCCCTCAACAGTGGGTCTCTTCAAAGTATTCATACACTGAGATATTCACAATTGTTTCTCTTTCTGTCTGAGTTACTCACAAATTTTAAAGTAGGCCTTACCTTCCTCAACCTTAAAGCCTTATAAATATGCCAGTTACAAGATAGGTATTTTTTATGTAAATGACAAGAAGTAGATTTTTAAAAACCTAAACTTATATTCAATTCAGTTATTGGAAATACCTTAGGCATGTTTGGAACAACTCGTGAATCTATTTTTTCATTTGTAAACTTATATAATCTACATAGAGATAAAGTATTTCTGGTGAAATTTAGCATCTGAATTGAGATGTGCAAGAAGTGATAAAATACCCACCAGATTTCAAAAACTTAGTATAAAAAATATAAAATAGCTCATTAATGATTTTTATATTGATCACAAGTTGAAATGTTAATAGTTTGATATATTGAGCTAACAAAAAGTATATTACAAAAATGTATCCTATTTTTATTTTTTTATTTTTTTAAGGTTTTATTGGGGAATTGGGGAAGGGGAACAGCGTCGGGGAACTGGGGAAGGGGTACAGACAAGTTGCGGTCCTTTTGTTCTTCAGTAAATTTGTGGAGGACATCGCTTCACTGGCCCATGTTGGTATCGTCATCGCGCTCTTCTCGGGTGAGGCAGATCAGTCGCCGGCCTCTGGACGGCCATTCACAGCTGCTCTTGGCAGCTCACACTGGCTGCCAGCTGCTTACGCTGGCTGCTGGCCACTCACTGTAGACTATGGCAGCCCAATGCAGCAAGGGCTGTAGCTATGCTGTCCCCGGGGACTCACAGCAGCCCAGCTCCAGGTGGAGCTGTTGTTTACCATCTTAGCTGTAGAGGGCAGTGTCACTGGCCCTCATGTGGGATCCGAACGGGGGCTGCTGGCATCCCAAGCCAGCTCTTGACCAAAGCTCCAGTTGGCCGGCCCTTATTTTACTTTTTTAAATGTAGCTATTAGAAAACTTAAAATTAACTATGTGACTCATTTCATATTTCTGTTGGATAGTACTGCCCCCCCAGTAAATAAATTAGGGTCTACCAACAATAAATACTCAAGGTTTTACTGGCCATTGCCAATACTTACATCCCACCACTGCTGTTCTAAATGTAGAATTTGGGTTCTTATACAGTTGCCATATCAGAGGTGCAGAATGGAAGACTACGCATGCCTCCCTCTCCAAGCTAGATGTTTCCTAAAAGCAACTTCCTCTCCCATTTAGGCAGAGATCCAGAAGACTTTAAAGGAGTTCCAAAACTACCCCTGGCTGTGGAGTAGACCAGGACTAGAACTTGGGTTTTCTAATGTCTAGTCCTGGGCCCCTTCTCTCTCATCATACCAACTACATTTTCTAGAAATTTTTAAAGATTGCCGAAATTGGAGAGCAATATGAAGTAAATGTTTAGACTGATAACAGCTGAGAGAATGTAACCATTGATAATCCATCTTATAAAGAATAACTAGTTTTACAATATTCACCAAGTAATTCTTGAGAATGATATGATTGCAAAAATAAAGCCATTTTAAGATTATATTTGTCTTTCTTCATAGAAAGACAATGTTTCAAAGATTTCTATAAAACACCATTCTACAGAACCTGATGCTTTAAAAAATATATCAGAAAATTGAAAAAGTCATCCAGGGCCGGCCGAGTGGCGCATTGGTTAAGCGCTGGTTTTGGGATGCCAGCAGCCCCGGTTCGGATCCCACGTGAGGGTCAGTGACACTGCCCTCTACAGCTAACAACGGCTCCACCTGGAGCTGGGCTGTGCGAGCCCCGGTGATGGTGTGGGCTGCAGCCCCTGCTGCAGTGGGCTGCCATAGGCTACAGTGAGTGGCCCTCAGCCAGCGTGAGCGGCTGGCAGCCAAGAGTGAGCTGCCAATAGCCGCGGTGAGCGCCATCCAGAGGACAGCGACCGATCTGCCTCATCCGGGAAGAGCGCAATGATGATACCAACAGTGAGGCAACATCCTCCGCAACTAAACTGAAGAACAAAAGGACAGCGACTTGTCTGTTCCCCTTCCCTGATTCCCCAATGCTGTTCCCCTCCGCCAATTCCCCAATAAAATCTTTAAAAAAAAAAAAAAGTCATCCAAACAAGATTCTTCATGATAATTAGAGAATTTAAAAAATAGAATCTTTGATCACGGAATGTTAGAAGTTAAAAATTTACAAAGGCATTTTGACAAAGCACCAGATTACAGCTAAATTGACCGAGTTTTCATTTGTTCTGGTGCTCAGTAAAATAACCCTAGAAAAGAGTAGAAAGAACACTGCTATTCAGGAAAGTATCTTACCATTGATTAATTCTAATAGGCCATTCTATTTTGGGGTTTCTTTACTTCACTTTTTTCACTTTTCTATAATTTTCTTTATGTTAGAAAATTGTACTAAAAGCTATTTTAAACTTACATAAAATAGTATTCTTCCTAGAGGGACGTGTAAATGTGTAAAAATTAACTTCATTTTTTTTCTTGGGAAAAGATTTTCATATTTCCTTCAGTTAGTGGTTTTACACATATTTTATTTTACGTTATTTATTTTTATTTTCAAAGAAGGGCCCAGCTCACAATGGCCCATGTGGGGATCGAACTGGCAACCATGGTGTTATCAGCACCGTGTTTTATATATGTATATTAATATTTTCAAAGCTAACTTATTGGAACTCTTTTGGTCAAGGACATCTCATAAACCTCCCGAAAGTGCATAAACTCGTATCTTTGGAAAGAATTAATTGCAGAATATATGTGAACATAATACAAACTTCATCTTAAAAAATTTGTATTTTTAAAATCAGTGTTACAGTATGTATTAAACACTGCTGAAATTAAATAGGAAGAATGGTTTATATAATTTATATAAGTTATAACATAAGTTTTAAAAATTGGAATTTATATTCTCTACTATTAATTACAGAAAACAAGAAATGAGTGTAGGATTAGGAAAATATGGCCTTTAATTCTGCATGTGCTGTGGGTATTTTTCAAGATACAGTTATTTAAATCACTCTATCTTTTCTTGGTAACTTTCCTTTTATTTATTTTGGGCTTAGTGGTATAGTTCTCTTTTAGGCTTACAAGGACTGAAGCTTAGTCTATTTTTTGTTTTTCTTGTTTTTAGATTTTTATTGGGGAATTGGGGAAGGGGAACAGACAAGTTGCTGTCCTTTTCTTCTTCAGTCTAGTTGTGGAGGACATTGCTTCACTGGCCTATGTTGGTATTATCATTGCACTCTTCCCGGGTGCATGGACTGCTGCTCACGGTGGCTCTTGGCAGCTCACGTCAGCTGCCAGCCGCTCATGCTGGCTGCCAGTCTCTCATGGTATGAAGCTTAGTTTTAATGCTCTGCAAATCAACCTCATTAAAAAAAATTAATCTTGAAAATAGATTACTGCTATATTTACTATGCAGCACCTGCATATCATAAACATTATTTAATTTTTTCAAATATAGACTGTAACTTTCTTTTTGCCACTCAACATTTCTTTTCAATCTGTAATACTCTCCTTAATATAAATGTGAGCTTAACGCAGAAAAACAATATGTAGGGAACTATGAAAATCAAAATCTACAGGCCCTTTCTAAATCAGGTTCACATTAAAGGTTAATTTATTTTGAACTCCATTTGGGCACTCTTTAGTAAAGCACGTCTTCAATTAGTACAGCAATATCTCAAATGACACTCCAATTTGATTTGGAAATGTGTGTGTCAATCAGAACATTATTTAACTTGAGGGAAAAAAGAGAGCAAGAACACAACTAAAGGTATACATTGGTCTCATGTAGTATTTCAAAGTCCACATTTTGACACAGTGAATATACAATCTAGATTTGAAAACAGAAAACTACATAATTTTGAGCTTCTCAAAGTCTGTTTTTCCCACCTCACTATTTCCTCTGGATAACAGTTGTTAATGCTGTTGATGTATTCTTGAAGAAGAGATCCAGGTTCTGCTTTTATCTCTTGAACCTTTTTAAGTCCACCACTTGTTACAAAAAGTCGTCGAGCTTTGCTATCATGTGGCAGCACCTTGAAAAATGAAGCACATGAAAATGTCAGTTTTCTTTTCCAAGTTGGACTATTACTACTGAAAAGCAACAATATATCTGAGGAACCGTAAAAGAAAATTTATGTCTAATACACCTGTAACATAATGAACCTCAATTTGCTGATGAGTGGAAGTAAAATGCAGTCTTTTTTAGAAATTTAGGACCTTTTGCTGTCGTGGAGATGGAATATAGGCAATGAACATAAGCAAAGGCAACGGAGAGCCACTCCTATACATAAAATGTAAAGTGCTGTCCCTCTTTGCTGATACCCATTCAAAATCTTCCCATCACCTACAAAGTTAAAGGGAAATTCCTTAACAAGGCCCAGAAAGCTGTCTGTGACCCAGCAACTAAGTACTAAGTACTTCTCCAGCTTCCTCTCCCACTGATCTCTATCCCAAAGGGTGCATGCCAGGCCACTTCTTGCCTTTGCCCATGCTGTTGCCATTCCTGGAATATGCCATTTTACCTTCCCCACACCTGCTAGACTAACTCTTGCTCATCTTTTAAGATTTAGCTGAGGTGTTACTTCCCTTAAGAAACTTATCTGAGACACCCCTACTCTGTTATCCCAGGATGAGTTAGGTACTTTTCTTCTCTCAAAGCATTCTGTTAAACCACATCGGTGAACTTGCCATGTAATATTTTAATTATCAGTTTATATGTCTGTCACACATAACTCTCATGAAGGCAGGAACTGTACCAATTCAATCATTCATTTATTTCTCTAGTGCCTGGTGCTTAATAGATGCTCAATAAATGTTTAACAAATGAATGAACATACTAAAGAGTAGGCAGAGAAAGGAAATTGAGATGTTAAAGAGATAGAAGAACAATCAGGAAATTAAGGAATCAACAAATCCAGAAGAAGATTTTAAGAAGCAACGAATAGGAACTAAAGAAAGTCACTGGATTTGACAATGGAAGTTTATGTGTAAAGTTCTAGAGGGGTGGTTCGTAATGTGGGAATTCCCGCTCTCTTCCTTGGTCATTGCCACAATCCCTCTGATAGAAACACCCTTCCTTTCCCCCACCATTCTTATTCCTTCTTCAAAATCAGCTTTCTCCACTCACACTTCCTCTCTGCATACCTTCAACTGCATTTATTTATTCCGTCTTTAAAAAAAATAGTATTATGAAGTCTTCCGCATTGAAGTATTTTCTAATTGTTTTTTTTCTGGTCTCCCCAACTAGATTGTAAAGTTCCTTAAAAAGAACTTTGTTTATTCTTTTTGTCTACCCTCAAAAGGGAACATGTAGGCATTTAACAAATATTTAAAACTACAAAAGGATCCGGCTAATAGAATGTTAACACATATGGACTGGACTGACTATAAAAGATTATACTAGTATGTATTTATAAAAAATGGAATGGTCTACAGATATATCAGTTTTAAATATATTTTTGGCCTGTAGAGTTTCATGCCTCCTATGTCTGTCCCCAGCCATGCTAAACTAATATCTTTTTACATTCTACCTTGCTTTCCCATATGTTTCTGGTGCTCTGGTATCCTTAGATTAAGAAAACACAAAATTCTGCTGAAGCAAATACTCCCAAAGGCACATTTATAACAGTACATAGTATGAGGTACTGTCTTTATTTTATCTTAGCTATCTAACCTTCCACAAACCCCACTGATTTATTTGTATTTACTTTGGTGACTGACTTCCACTAATTTTGGTTAGTGTTCATATTTATAGCAAGTTCGAAAAAACTAGAATATCCCAGTAACCTAAAATATTAAACTATTAAAATGAAACTTTCAGAAATAATGTCAACCTCTCATTTTCAAGAGCTGATGACTCTGTAGATGATCTACTCAGCTCCTTACTCCCCCACCCTCTTAGCTGGTCAGTTTCTTACTTAGCTCCCAGAAAAGAACACAAAGTTTAATTATTTTCTTAGAAGGAGGAAGATAGAATGTAGGTGTTTGATACACAGAACTCTGTCCTGAGGTGGCTTCAGCAATGTAAAAGCCACTATCCAGTGGCTATGGCTATGGTGCTTGAGGGTCAGCCAAGCATTGGAGATCATGGAGAGAGTTCAAAGAAGCCAAGGTTGTTAGTACCGTATCTTTCAGGTGACTACCTAAAACTAGACCTACTTAACTGTAGGGCTTAGATTATACGTTATAACAATATATAGTTTTGTTTATTATTCGTAGACACATAGTATACAGATTATAGTACCTCCTTTATATAATATTATAACTGACTGTTCAAATAAATTTGGTCTCCCATTATTTTATTTAATTATTTATTATTTATTATTTAATAAAATTAATTTTCATTAATTTAAAAAAATCAGACTTAACCACTTCCATGTTTTATAACTTAAAAACAACTGTGTGTGTGTGTGTGTGTGTGTGTGTGTACGTGCACGGGTGTGTGCTTACTATGTTCCTGGGATTGAGCCAAACTCTTTACATATAACATTTCATTTAACTTTAAATGACCCTATGAAATAGGTAGTCTTATTATCCCCATTTTATGGGTAATCATACTAAGGTTTAGAGAGCTCAAGACTTTGCTAAAAATATTAACACTGATAAATAAATGTAAATCCAACTCCATAGCCTAAGCTCAGAGCCACTACAGGATACTCTTTCCACAGACCCCATTTTCTTCAGTCAAATCTCCTAAGCACAATTTAACCAGTTCTTGATAGCTTAGAGTCACCATCAATGGCTGTGGCAATGCAGTCATTCTATCGCAGGCTTTGCTAGCAGTAGTCAGTCCTGATGGCTGCTGCCCACTGCTAGCAGCTTGACTTCCTATCTTACTACTTTTAATCTGCAAGAACCTAAGAAATATAACAGCTACATTGGTTAAAAATGTTCATAAAGTAAGTCAATAAACTTCACATGAGTCTCTGAAAGCATGCCTGGTAAGTACATGGACTTTGCGGAAAATATTTCAGTGGCTCAGTGACCTTTTTCTTTTTCTTTATAAGATCTTTGCAGTGTTCCCAGATAAGTGAGCCTAATGACACTGGGAAATTTACTAAAAGTTACTTACCAATATAAATTATCTGAATTATGAGTTTTTTTTGTGTTGTCCTACTATTTACCCCCCAACACACACACATACACACCCCAAGAACACTAAAAAAGACAGTACAGAAATTGTGCGGAAGAAGAAAGTGTGAATTATATATGTGTGAATTTCATTAACCTTTTTAAATTTTATTAACCTGTTACTGTTCCTCTCAATACAATCAGTGGCAGTTAATTAAGTAATAAAACCCTGCCCCGCCCCTTACAGAAAAAAAATAGATTGACCCAAGGGAAAAAACAAGTTAACTCATTTTCATTTTCTTCCCCCATTTCCAGGCTAAGAGCACTTCTCACCTTACTGAACTGTCCAACCACATGCTTCAGAATATTGGGAGGGGCATCATATAGAAATGGCTCAAGGGCTGGTAAATAGGTGCATTTTTGTAGGATAGACTTTATGGCTTTTTTACTCTATTGAAATACAAAAGCAAAATACATACCAAAGTAAGTAATCAATGAAATCTTGACAAAAATTCACGTCTCATGTTCTTGGAATTTGAAAATGAAATCAGTTTCCTGGTCTAAGCTGCAGTTGTTTCATTTTTTAAAACAATTGTCAGAAAAACTCCTATCTTTCATTGGATTTATCATAGAATACCCTGCCAGTTGTCTTCATGTCAAATTTTAAAATTTATAGTATATTATTTAGCTCTTAAAATACCTGTGAGGAAATTAAGATTATAAATCATAAAGCTATAGACTATAAATTAATATGGGTTATATTTTATTAGCATAAAAATTTGTATATACAAAATTATGAGATAACTAATGTCCTATTTCTCCCAATCAACAAATATGAGAAAATACTTAGTTTATTATGGGAAACCATTATGAGGCATTCTATGTTCTCTAAAATATTTCATGGGTTATAGGTATGTATCAGAAATATTCTATGTACATTATTCAATGAACACTTGCAGATATGCTGCTATAGGTCACGGGTAGAAATTGCCCCCTTCACAGATAGAAGCAAAACAGAATTTTCTCTATTGTTGATAAAAGCTTAACAATAGGGAGTGTATCTCCTGCAAGAGAAAGAATTGGTACCCACACATACCTTTCCCACTTACCCCAGCACTCTGTATTTCATGGTGACACCATGTGGTGGTTCAAGTGTGGCTGGAGAAGGGCTGATGTGACTGTAGCACATCCCTGCAGCCAGCTAAGGCCATGGCCGGTTGTGATTCTGTTTCTTTGTATTAAAGCCTACTCCTTTCACTTTGGAAGGTTTATGTACAGCTGTTTTCTACTAGAAATCCACATCTGTTTGTATGTATGTGGTTTTGTGCTTCGATGTATCCTTACAGCCTTTCCTCTGATCATCTATTTTCTCTCTGAGGTCGTAGCTGACTTGTTCTTCTGGGATCTTGCTATTGAACATTTAGCAATGCTCTTGAATGTCATGGAGCATATTGATTTTTATGTCGTGAACTTTACAGTTGGTAAGTGGATTCTGCAAAAACTTTCATCACATTTGTGCTCTCTGTAAAGGAACTCTTGAATTTGTGGTTTCCCAGAGATCCTTGCTAAGCAGTCTTGTATAATCGCTTATCTCTTGACACATTTGTCCTCAAATATTGTTTTATAAACCAAATTAAATAAAACAAGGAACTAAGAAATGCAAACCAAATTTTTCCACAAGTCATATAACATAAGTTGGAATGAAAGTCTCCATTCCTAACACACCTAGTTAAACATTTATGAACCATCTTAGGATTGTGGTGACTTTAACAGGCCTACAAATTTAACTTAACTACTGTTGGTGACAAGGTATACAACAGTATAGCAGAGACCACACTCATTATACCATGCAGACAGCCTTACTGTAATTCTAACAATTCCAAGTTGGTGATGTACTGTCAAGTTATTAATCAAGAAATCTAGAGGATTAGAATTTATGAAAGACACTAGAAATTCATGGAGCTTTACTATTCATATCCTTTGTTAAGAAATATACTCTATTTATGACTACATACTTATATATAGGAATATATGTCATGATTAATAATCAACTGTATTGTCCAGCATGAAAGGAATATTAATATATTAATTGATAATTAAGATTTTGTTTACTTGTCAATTTCTGGCCTTAAGATTTTTAACAATTTTACTGAGATACAATCAATTTATATACCATAAATTCATTCGTTTCAAGTGCACAATTCAACGAAGTTTTAGCAAATTTACAGAGTTGTGCAACCATCAACACATTCTAATTTTAGAAAATTTTCATCATCCCAGAAGGAAACTTTATGCCCATTTGTAGTCATTCCCTAGTCCCTCACCCCACTTTTCACACCATCCTCAGGCAACTATTAATCTACTTTCTGTCTATAAATTAGACTTTTCTGGACAATTCAATAGTTAATTTTGTTTTAAAAGCATTCTGGCCCTTAGAGTTATAGTTTTTAAAATGAAGGGGGAATGTAAGGATAAATTTTGTGACCTTGGGTTAGGCAAAATCTTCTTAGCTATGGCTCCAGCAGCACAAGCAACAAAAGGAAAAATATATAAACTGAATTTCATTAAAATTTAAAAGTGTTTTGCTGCAAACGATGCCATCGAGAAAGTGATATGACAATATACAGATTGGGAGAAAATACTTGTAAGCCATAAATCTAAATATATAAAGTACTTGAATATTTAAAAAACACTTACAACTCCATACTAAAAAGATAAACAGACTAATTTTTAAATGGACAAGGGTCTAATTAAACATTTCACCAAAGAAGATATATGAATGGCCAATGAACACATGAAAATATTTTCAACATCATTAACCAAAAGGGAAACACAAATCAAAACCACAATGAGATACCAGTTCACACCCATTAGTATGGCTATAACAAAAAACAAAGATAATAAGTGTTGGCAAAAATGTCGAAAATTAAAATCCTCACACATTGCTGGTGAGAATATAAAATGGTGCTCACATTGGAAATCAGTTTGACAGTTCCTCAAAATGTTAAATAGAGTTATTGTATGAGCTAGTAATTACACTCATAGATATTTACCCGAAAGTAATGAAAACATTCTTCCACACAAAAACTTGTCCAATAATGTTCATAGCAGCATTATTCATAATAGTCAAAAAGTAGAAATAACCCAATTATCTATCAACTGGTGAATGAATTAAATGTGGCATATCAATAAAATAGAATATTATTTAGCAATAAAAAGGAACAAAATATTGATGTATGCTGTATAACAACAATGAGCCTTGAAACTTATGCTAAGTGAAAGAAGCCAAGCACAAAGGCCACGTATACTGTATAATTCCATTTAAATGTTCAGAAGAGACAAACACACAGACACAGAAAGTAAATTAATGGTTGCCTGGGGTTGGCAGGGAAGATACAGCTAAAAGGGGAATGAAAAGTGAATAAAATTAGATTGTAGTGATTGTTGCACAACTCTGTGAATATACTAAAAGCCACTGAACTACACACTTTAAATGAATAAATTATATGGTATATGAATTATATTTCAATAAAGCCACTAAAAAGTTAAGGGGAACAACCATGATGATGATAATACAATAACTAAATCAAATAATTAACTTAGAAACCGTTTTATAACTAAGGTGATAGAATGAACTTATTCAAATGACAATAAAAACATGGAACATTTCAATATGATACCTCTAAATCAAAACAAATGAAAATGCAATAGCCTGAATATTTTCAAAATATATGTAGGTAAGCTTATTAGATAAAGGATATATTCTTTCAATTTTTAATAAGATATTTGAAATAACATGGGTGCAGGCAGACAGGAAGGCTATGTGAAAATATGCAAGAAATTATAAGGGGCTGCTCATTGGTTCTCCTGGATCAGAACAAATTAGAGAATACTTACAGAAGCTGACAGGCCTTTGGGACAAAATGGACTTCAACATGGCTTTATAATGTGAAAGCTACCACAGAGTAACAAATGAGAAATACCATTAGATAGTTCCTGAAGCTCTTGAATGCATTTTCCCTACTGAGATAGTGTCAGATCAAACAGACTTGGACTTTCATCCTAAAACCTTTAAAACAACAACTGATAGAATCCAAGAGATCTTGGGGAAGAAAAAAAAAAAAGATCAATAAGAAAGTACAATAAGAAAATACTTGTATGGACTTAAAGCCTTGGAAAGATTGCTAACAAGACAATGATGCATAAAGATCCCACTTTTTAATTTAATTCTCAGTGTATTTCCTGAAAGTAAATTGTGTATCAAATGTAGGCAGAAAGAATCTCAACTTCTATTAGTAAACCTAAATGTTTTAGTAAAACCACCTTTGTAAAAATAAAACACAATAAAAATTATCTGATTTTAAGAAGTATTTAAACTTATTTTACTGCAGTGATATTTATATTTCTTAACATCATAATAATTCATTAAAAACCAAGTTATATGAACTTGGTAGTATAAAGAAAATACATAGTGCTACTTGAGATTACTTGCAAGGGTTTCTCAGCAATAATTATTATTGACTCCACTATTTATTATTTATGCTGTAGCTTATATATTCCTTTATTTCTAAAACTTAAAGGAAAATAACAGTTGTTAAGTGCAAGAATCTAAAAGCGATAGAGACTTTTTTTTAGAATATTAATAATTTATCTGTTGATAATCTAGAAGTTGAACATAATTACTATTATAGCCTGGGCAACACAGCTTATGCCTGTAGAGACCCTGCAGAGAAGGCCCTAGTCATTGGATCACTAGAGGTAAGGGGCAAGGGAGGATGAGAAGTAAGGAGGAGGGAAGAGAAAAGAAAAGGAATTTAGGGGGAGGGGATGGAAGAGGGTGGAAGAAAAGACAGTAATGATAATGGGTTAAAGAGATTTGAGGCCAAAAGAGAACTATGTATATAGGTTAAAATTAAATATATGTAAATCAGCTGTACTGAGCAGGGCAAAACTGCAAATGGGGTTGTGGTTGGTTTCTCAACCAGGAAGTCAAAGAAAAACAGAACTGTTAAATGGGGGAGACTTTAGCACATTGTCAATCTTAGTCTCCCTACCAAGCATTCCCAAGGAATGCATTCAACATCAGAGAAATATAAGGGAAGCCCTAAATCTATCAAATTATTGCTTTGATCTGGAAATAATTTGTAGAGAAATAACATGTAAACATAACCAAATATATAAATTATTAATAAATGATTCACTATATATAGCTTGCAGAGTCCCTAAACTATACAGTTCTAATAAACTTGCCTCATTATATCATCTGAAGTTGTTTCAGCAACTGTATTTTCTTATTTGTTAATTTATTGTTTTAATTAAAATTTAAATATAACAACTTATTGCTGTTCATTTTATTTTGAATTATTGCCTTTTCTGTGCATTTCTTTCAATCCCAGTCAATTCTAAAAGCAGCTTTCAAAAAGTTACATGTTTTGGGGTGACCAGTTAGCTCAGTTGGTTAGAACATGGTGCTGATTACACCAAGGTTGCCAGTTCGATCCCCACATGGGCCACTGTGAGCTGCACCATGCCTAAAAGAGTCAACTATGTAGCATGAAAGCAATGTGTAACCAATGACCATGGCTGTTCCCCAATAAAATTTAAAACAAAACAAAAAAGTTACATGTTTCCTAATAAGGCAGCATGTTAAAACATGTTTTTTTGTCCTTTGAAATCCTGTAATTATTAAACAATCCACCCTACTTTATATTCCTGTTTTGTGAATCATTTTAGTAGCTAATAATATTTTTTTCAGACAGCTTGATTTTTTTAAAATGTATATTTAAAAATGTTTAATTTAGTAACTCTTATAGACATTTTTGTTTTAAGGAACAAATAAAAAAACATATAATTAAAAGACCAGGTGGAGTTGGAGTTAGGAAAAGGCAGATCATGGCTTCCGGAACACCCTCTACCAGTTACATTATACATTTGAAAGAATCTTAAATTCTTTTGGACTCAGTTTTTTAATGAAAATGGACTAAAGTTCTCTCCAGCCAATTCAACTCGAAAATTCTATTATTCTTCAGTTCCTATTCTTTAAGAAAAGTCAACAGGAGTGTAGAAGGCAATAACCAGACATTCTTTTTACAAACAACTTTGTACTTGCAGGGAACTGTCTTTAAAATATATCACTGATTTTTAAGACAATGGTAATCCATTTTCAAAGGAGAGTCATCTCAGTCCTTCTAATAAATTTGTATTTGTTGACTCATAAAAGCAATATTATCCATAATACAAATTAGAAGTTTTAAATTATGTATTTTTAAGAATGAGTCAAAATCTAACAAACTTTCTTAAACAGTTAAGAATTAAGCACTTACTTTTACTTGAAGATCCTCAGAGCTTTCTGTTGACATGTACAAAGACAGCAGAACTGGCAAAATATTTGTGACTGCCACAGCCCGTGCATGCTCCGGAGTGTGTCTCCCAATCTGTCCCAAGGCCCAAGCAGCAGCAGCCTTAATATGATCTTCCAGTTCTTCTGACAAGCAGATTGACAATTGGGGCACACCCTGCAGCATTGATCAAAAGAGCAAGTGATGGGATGTGGAGTACAGTGCAGGGAGTGGAGTAAGTGCGGGGAGTGTAGTCGATGGAATTGTCATAGATATGTTGATATCTGTGGAGGGGGCAGTTAATTAAAGAAGGGGGTGGTCACTTTGTGAGGGGTGAAAAGTATAACTATTACATTGTTTTGTACACCTAAAACTAATAATTAATTAATTAAAAATAAAAAAAATAGGGCCGGCCAAGTGGCGCATTGGTTAAGCGCTGGTTTTGGGATGCCAGCGGCCCCGGTTCGGATCCCACATGAGGGCCAGTGACACTGCCCTCTACAGCTAACAACAGCTCCACCTGGAGCTGGGCTGTGTGAGCCCCGGTGATGGTGTGTGCTGCAGCCCCTGCTGCAGTGGGCTGCCATAGGCTACAGTGAGTGGCCCGCAGCCAGCGTGAGTGGCTGGCAGCCAAGCGTGAGCTGCCAATAGCCACGGTGAGCGACATCCAGAGGCCAGCGACCGATCTGCCTCATCCGGGAAGAGCGCAATGACCATACCAACAGTGAAGCAACATCCTCCGCAACTAAACTGAAGAACAAAAAGACAGCAACTTGTCTGTTCCCCTTCCCCGATTCCCCAACGCTGTTCCCCTCCGCCTATTCCCCAATAAAATCTTTAAAAAATAAAAAATAAAATAAAAATAAAAAAATAAAATTATTTAATTAAAAAAAAAGAACAAGTGTTACGAAGCTAGAACAGGATTAAAGCGTCTTCCATGTCTCTCAAATATTAGAAAAAGTCATTTTGGCCTTGATCCTTTTTTTCCTAAACGGTTCAATAAACGAGCACAACACAGGGGCTGTCATTTTTCAAGTCAATAAAATGACTAGAACTAATTTACCTTAATTATCTGTAACAATCCAACTAAACCAAGATTCTCTCTGCTAGCCTTTACTCCCCCAATACGGGGGCATTTAACCAAACAGTAGATGCCACAGACTAGTTTCTACACAAAACCAGATTCCACTGTAACAAATTAAAAACGCTTAGGATTTTAAAACCTTTTATTTTCCTTCGTTAAGAAAGTTAATTTAAAATCCTTTTAAAATTGCCTTTTCACTAAGTATAATAGATCTAAGAACAAAACAACTACTATAGATCTGAAATCAAATGAATAATATGAGCAAGAATTCTGTTTAAGTAGCTTTTAGATGAAATATATTCACTGAAACCTTTCCTGAAATAGTAAATAAATTTCCATTAATTTTGGTCAACTTTTAAATGTAGTTTTGCCCATTTTAACAGGATTGAATGTCCAAGTAGAAATGACTACTTTTGTAACACAGATAGCGTATCCTTGTATTTTGTACTTTAGGCTTATCTATCTAAATAATCAAACCAGAATTAACTAAAGGGCCTCAAATACATCACAGTTTATACATCCAAGGAAGATTCAAATAGCCAAATCAAATTATAATTCCAGATTCTGTATAATTTTCTAACTAATCTGAGACTATAATAATTATCACCTTAAATTTAATGCCACAAAAGTCAATGTCACATTGTTGTGCTACCATAGCAAAGGTCAAATGATCATATACACTTCTTTTTCCCGCTACCTTTAAATTGGTTATTAAAACCAATTTCCTGAAGGGACCTGCCATATTTCTTCATTGGCTTCTTACAGGTAAAACGTGTGTCTGCAATACAAAACATCAAACTTTTCTTCAGAATGAGGCAACTTTCCAGAAAGTCCAGACTCCGGGGACATATCAAGATTGAAGAAGCACGAAGGAAAACAAACTCCTTCACCGCATCCTCCAAACTCTGACTAACTGGCCTCAGTTATGAATAGCAAATGAGCTAAGGAACATGAAAGTGCTTTGAAAATCATAAAATAGAATTTAAATGTGAAGTACTGTTATTAGCTCTTATACTACTATGTAGGAAAAAGAAAGAATGACGCAGTGCTCTGCAGTTTGCCTCAACTGCTGCGGTCACCATGATCTTTAACTAACTGAGAGACAACTAGGTTGGAGAGGCCAGCAGCAACCCTGGGCCATGGGAGGGGAGCGCCTCCTGGTTACTTTGGGGAGGACATATAGCAAGCAAAAGCAGTTGCTCATTCTTCATCATTCTTCCTGTGTGCAAGTTTTCTGACGATCCACAAAAGAACCAAGAATCAAAAATCCTAGTAACATCCCCACAGTGACCCGTCAGAAAGCAGCAGTACTGCTCTAGTCACTATCATAGTCTTTGTAATAGAAGAACAAAAGGAAAAGCACAGGATAAAAAGTGAGTGGAGCAAAGAATTATCAAGGAATAGGTAGAAAATAAAGGTCGAGTCTCCTTTTCATTCCGAGGATTAGCAAGGGACAAAAAAATCCACACTGTTCAACATACAGCAGCAGCTTTTCCATGCTGATAAGAAACCCACACCCTAGAGGGTCACTGGAGCCACTGTAAGCACACAGCTTCTGCAGCATTTTTCAGGAGATCAATATTTATTCATTCAATCAATATTTTTCAAGCACCTACTATGTGCCAGGGCTGCACTGTAGGGAAGGTTGATACCAAGTTGTAAATTGAGAGGAGGCCAAATCCAAAGAGCAAGGACACAAAACCTCACTGTCTGACGTGTGCTCTGAATTGCCTACATCTAAAAAGAGAAATTAGTTCATAAAAGCTGGAGGAGGGAAAACGGATAAAAAGGGATGTCCTAATCATTGTCATCTCCTACCCAAATGACAGGAAAGGGGAAAGAATGTAGGGACCTCTGAGAATAATGAAAACAACAACTGGCATTTCATTTTTAATAGTTGTCTTTAATCAAAGTATGCTCTGCATGTTAGTAAATATGTACAATCAATCCTTCAAGATACAAATACACTGACTATTTCCATACAGATAATACTAACATTCAGAGGCATTGATATTTTGTTGATATTAAATACTAAGAAAACCTTTAAACTGCCCGCAAAGTAAACCTTACTTCAAGCATTGCTTTCAGAAACTTACTGACAAGCCATGAAAACAAGCCGAAAAATTCCTCAGGTTTCTTTCACTCCAGTCAGTTGTATTTTATACTCTATGTGAGATATTGGTCTGTGATTCTGTCTTAGGATATCTCACTGCAATAACCAGGAGAAAAGGAAGCAAGTACAAACCTTGGAAATGATCACTGCCATCGCCAGGTTCTCAGAATGAGCCGCAACATAACCAAGCATCATGATGCCAGGCAGCCTTATGTTGCCTTTGCAGGACCCAATGCAATCTATCACGGCAGCAACTCCCCCTGTGTTAACTATCAACTGTGAAAGCTAAGAGAAAAAAAAGAAGGCCCCGGTAATCATGACCGCAAAGCACAAGATGATCTTTAAATATCACTTTAGTATTGCAAACTTTTTAACTTTGAACCTAAAAACATCTGGTAAAGTTTGAAATATGATTTCATGAAATTATTATACTAAAGAAATACAGAAGTATAATAATCCTGCTGTTTCAAATGTACAAACATATTCACCACACAGAGCGTTACGTACTCTGTGCCTCAATTTTTCACCGATGACACAGCTTTCATCCCTATTATAATGATTGTTAAAACTCCTCACCTAGACACTACAGGTAGGGCTAGTTCATAACTAGCTAACTGTTGAAAGTCCAACACAATGTGTGAATATGAAGCAGATTAATCATTGAATGCTGAAAGACAATGTCAGACTTGAAATATTCCAGGCTAATTATTCCTTGTTTTGTGAGCAATGATTACTAGCTGATTACACTTCAAGAAAAAAATTCTCAATCAAGGAAAGATGTTAGGTAAAATAAAGAATGAGGACTTTAAAGTTTAGTGAAATGAAACTGATTACTCAAAATATACACAGATAAATGTACAACTTTAGGCTTGTTTCATGGCTATTCTGTTGGCATCTAAGAACTCAGAGCAGGAACCAGCATGTAAGAGCAGCTACTTGAGTGGTTACATTAGGCTGGGGACTTGGTGGTCTCCCCAAACCTGGAGCTGTACAACCTCTCCCTATTATGAGCTGACCTAAAATGACAAGGATGACAAAGATTTGCAGTCCCCACAATCCAGAAATGGAAAGCAAGAAATGATTAAAAGCTGAGATTTCAGTCTCAAACTCCAGTGATATAACCCAGTGGTTCTCAATGGGGTGAATGGAGACACTTTTGTCCCTTGGAAAACATTTGGCAATATATGGAGACACTTTTGATTGTCTTGACATGGCTAGGAGTGCTACTGGCATCTACGGGCAGAGGCCAAGGAAATGCCCCACAACAGTTATCTAGTCCAAAATGTCTATAGTGTTCAGAATGAGAAACCCTGACGTAACCAAATCATGTGGCACAGCACTTGGGCCCTGTGTACAAATTGATGTTTTACTTAAACATGAAAACTAACTCATGCTATTGTATTTAAAGCTTTTTTTTTTTTTTTACCTCTGGTGTATGTTTTGCAATCTCTCTGATTAAAGTACAAGCATTTTTCTTCACATATTCATCTTTGTCCTTCAGACAGGTAAGTACAACTGGGAAAATCTCTGCTTCAACCACCATTTCTGCCAGATCCACAGAATGTTTTGCAACCTGACTAAGAGCTGAAAGGACCTGACGCTGTTAAGCAAAATCCAAAATAAAACAAAACGTTATGTAGAGTCCATTGCAGAGTTCAGATACAATTTAAACAGCTTTATACATAGTCAAATTCCTTTATAAAAAGAAAAAAAAACAATTGCATATCTAACATAGCCTAAGATTTCTGAGTCTCAAGACATTCACATCCTAGTCTTATATCTAAATACTCAATTTCTTAAATTCCCTAATCTCCAAATTAAATGTCTTAGTTTTCTATGGGCTATTTTAATCTCTATCGCTGTTGATCTAAGAATATGACCTTTGGACGAATAATATTTCTTAATTATGTAATACTTAAATTGTTTATTTATGATACATGTGGTAAGGTAGTAGAAAAAGACCAAGCAGAACTAACATCTTATTTTTGGCATGATGCTGATAACATTTCAAAGAACTTTCCATTGCTTAGTTAATACTAACAATTTAAAAACCTTATAGGATATAACTATTAGAATATAAAAATATAATTGGTGACTATTAAATGAAAATTAGATTTTAGAAAGCTATAAAAAAAAGACTAATATGAATATGACAATTTTCTCAAGAAATTTAAATAGTGGGCAGCTAGAAAACCTTTAGGTCTCTTTCCACCCTGAGATTCAATCATTATGTGATTCTTATTTTAGCGACTAATGTTTACTGATGCTACTTCTAATTTTCAGCATTGTACATATTTTTTCTCAGTCAAATACACAATATAGTCACATCTATTGTCAGTGATAATTTATGAATTATTTTAAATGTATAATACTAATCTATATACATTTCCATTTTCTTAGATTAACAGAAGACTGGTTTGGGTTTGATTATTTTTAAATACCTTCAATTTAGCATCAGGGTTCAGGATCATCTGGGCTAAGGGAGCAATCGCTCCCACATCCACCACTGTCTGTGCCAACTCTGGAGAGTGCTTTGAAATATCGCTGAGAGCTGAAGCAGCAATCCTTTTCAAAGCAATTTCTGGCTCCTGGATACAGAGTACCAAAAGAGGAACCGCTCCTGCGTCCACCACAGCTTGTGACAGTTCTGTGGGCCCAAGAAAAGTAATTAAGAGCATATGGGTGACTGACCCTTGTGCAAGCCATTTTTCACCCTGACAGATACAGCAAAAAAAAAGGGGGGGAGGGTCTGCTTCACTGTCGCGACATCTGCATTTCAAATCAGCCTTCCTGGTTTCATAAACCATGTGGACCAATCCTGAGCTGAAAAGAATACAGGTCAATAGATGGACCTCCATTTACATGAACACATTTGAGGTAGATTAGGCTGAAATGGCTTGTTTTTCTTTTCTTTTTTCTTTTTTAAGAGAGTAAGCAGATGTCAGCTGTTTAAAGCTCTGACAATTCTGCACTTCTCAATGGGCCAGCATTTTATGCATGGTTCACAATAACAGAGAAAATTAAAGCACCAAAAAGTTACCAACCACACTAATTAGGCAGTATTTTGTGCTATTTACATGAGTAAACATTAATATGAATCTTGGGCCAATAATGTTGATTTTTAAATTCCTTTTATCTTATAGCACCATTAAAAGATTTTTAAAAACTTTATAAAAAATGAAAAGGTGCATTTTTTTTCTTTTTTTTTAAATTCTGTTTGCTAATATTTTATTGAGAATTTTTGCATCTATATTCATCAAGGAGATTGGCCTGTAGTTTTCCTTTTTTGTGCTGTCTTTATCTGGTTTTGGAATCAGGGTGATAGTGGCTTCCTAAAAAGAGTTTGGGAGCCTTCCCTCCTTCTGGATTTTTTGGAATAATTTGAGAAGGATAGGTGATAGTTCTTTTTTGAATGTTTGATAAAATTCACTTGTGAAGCCGTCTGGTCCAGGGCTTTTGTTTTTTGGGAGCTTGTCAATTACTGATTCAATTTCCTTGGTAGTAGTAATCAGAGTATTTAGATTTTCTGTTTCCTCTTGCGTTAGCTTTGGAAGGTTGTATGCTTCTAGAAAATTATCCATTTCTTCCAGATTGTCAAATTTGTTGGCATATAGTTGCTCATAGTAATTTCTTAGAATTTTTTGTATTTCTGTGATGTCTGTAGTCATTTCCCCTCTTTCATTCCTGATTTTGCTAATTTGAGTCCTCTCTCTTTTTTTTTTATGAGTCTGGCTAGAGGTTTGTCAATTTTGTTTATCTTCTCAAGAAACCAGCTCTTGGTTTCATTGATCTTTTGAATTGTTTTTTTGTTCTCTATATTGTTTATTTCTGCTCTGGTCTTTATTATCTCCTTTCATGTACTCCCCTTGGGCCTCTTTTGCTGTTCTTTTTCCAGTTCCCTTAGGTGTAAGGATAACCTGTTGATTTGAGATTTTTCTTCCTTCTTTAGGTAGGTCTGCAGTGCTATGAACTTCCCTCTTAGGACTGCTTTTGCTGCATCCCAGAGATTTTGGGTCATGGTATTTTTATTTTCGTTTGTCTCAAGGTTCTTTTGATTTCCTCCTTGATCTCATTTGTGACCCACTCACTATTTAGTAGCATATTGTTTAGCCTCCATTTATTTGTCAACTTCTCGGATTTCTTCTTATAATTGATTTCTAGTTTCATAGCACTGTGGTCAGAGAATACAGTTGAAATGATTTCAATCTTCTTAAATTTATTGAGACTTGTTTTGTGGCCTAACACGTGGTCTATCTTACAAAATGTTCCATGTGCACTAGAAAAGAACATATATTCTGTAGCTTTGGGGTGAAATGCTCTGAAAATGTCTGTTAAATCCAGCTGGCCTAATGTGTCATTTAAGGTCGCTGTTTCCGCATTGATTTTCTGTCTGGAGGATCTGTCCATTAGTGACAGCAGGGTGTTGAAGTCCCCTACTATGATAGTGTTACTGTTGATCTCTGTCTTTATGTCTGACAATATCTGTTTTATATATTTAGGGGCTCCTATGTTAGGTGCGTAGATGTTTACTAGGGTTATGTCCTCTTGTTGGATCGATCCCTTCATTACTATGAAGTGTCCTTCTTTGTCCTTTGTTATATTCTTCAATTTAAAGTCCATTTTATCTGATATAAATATCGCTACTCCAGCTTTTTTCTCAGTTCCATTTGCATGAAATATTTTACTCCATCCCTTTACTTTTAGCCTGTATGAGTCTTTGGATCTGAGGTGAGTCTCCTGTATACAGCATATGCTGGGTTCTTGCTTTCTTATCCATTCTGCCACCCTATGTCTTTTTATTGGAGCATTTAATCCATTTACATTTAATGTGATTATTGATAGGTGTGTATTTATTGCCATTTTGTTATTTGTGTTCCTAGTCTTTCTTAGGTTGTTTTTCTCTTCTACTTAAAGAAGCCCTTTTAGCATTTCCTGTGAAGTTGGCTTGGTGGTAATGAATTCCCTTAACTTATTCTTTTCTGCAAAGCTCCTTATCTTGCCTTCGATTTTAAATGATAACCTTGCTGGATACAGCAATCTTGGTTGTAGGCCTTTATTTTTCATCACTTTGAAAACCTCCTGCCACTCCCTTCTGGCCTGCAAAGTTTCTGTAGAAAAGTCAGCTGATAATCTTATTGGGGTACCCTTGTAAGTAACTTGCTGCCTTTCCCTTGCTGCTTTAAGGATTCTGTCTTTGTCCTTAACCCTTGCCATTTTCACTAGAATGTGTCTTGGAGTGGGCCTGTTTGGAATCATCCTGGTTGGAACTCTCTGCACTTCCTGGGCTTGTATTTCAATGTGCTTTGCCAGGTTAGGGAAGTTTTCAGACATTATTACTTCAAATATATTCTCAATCCCTTGCTCCCTCTCTTCTCCTTCTGGTACTCCAATGACCCATCAGTTATTGCGTTTGATGTTGTCCCCCTGCTCTCTTAAACTATTTTCCATGTTTTTCATTCTTTTTTCTTTTTGTTGTTCCACATGGGTGATTTCTGCTATTTTGTCTTCTCAGTCATTGATTCGATTTTCTGCTTCATCCAATCTGCTAATGATTCCATCAAGTTTGTTATTTAATTCAGTAATGTGTTCTTAAATTCTAGCTGGTTGCTTTTCATGATTTCTCTATCCTTCTTTATATTTTCATTAATTTCCTTGAACATTCTAATAATCAGTGTTCTGAACTCTGTCTCTGATAGGTTGTTTACCTCTATTTCCTCTAGTTCCACTGATTCAGGAAGTTTCTTCTGTCCTTTTATTTGGGTAGTGTTTCTTTGTTTCCCCATTCTGGCTTACTCTTTGTGTTTGCTTCAATATAACAGATAGATGCCCCAGGTTTCTCAGTCTTTTCTGGGTAAACTTATATGGTGTGTGTCCTTTATATTTGAATTACTCAGTCTCCCTATTCTCCTGTGCTTGTATCTCAGGTGTTCCTTGTGTCGTGTGTCCTCACTTGTTGAAGTTTTAGTTTTGATTACTGTTGGTTTGTCAGTAGGTGGGATTGACTCCCAGATTGATTAGCTGTGAGGATCAGTAGCGTCTGTAGTTTATGAGCTGCTGTGAGAGGATTGACCCCTCTGATGAAACTTGGACCCTATGGGCCCTAGTACCTGTAGCAACTTCCTTTTGGTTGTGACTCTTGTATGTCAAACCCAGAAATGCTCTGGTTTTTTCTAAAGTTGGCCTCCGGGTATGATGATTCTTGTGTCTGTTTGTTTGGACCCACTGCTGCAGAGTGATTTTAGAGCATAACACATCAACAAGAACAATCTCCGCAGCCACCAAAGGAAACCAAATGCTCGCACATGTAAAAAAACCAACCATCAAACTACAGTCAACTTGTACAGAAATATCAAAATACTAATGAAGAAAACAAACAGAAACAAAACAATAACCACACACACAATACTAACAGAAGAGGAAACAAAATAAAATACAATATCCTAAAATAAAAAGTAGAATAAACATGAGAAACCGAATAGCTATACCTAAAAAATAAAAAATAAAAATAAACTAAAATAATAATAAAAAAAGTAAGAATAAAAATTAAAAAAATAAAATTTGCAGAAAAAAGGAAAAGAGGAAAAGTATAGCAGTGAGAAGAATGAATAAAATAAGGGAGAAAGTGAGGGTGGGGAAAAAAGAAAAAGAAAAGAAAGAAAAAGAAAAAGAAAAAGAAAAAATATATATATATTTGTCTACACACCCATATATATGGACATATATTCACCTATATACACCTATATATATGCCTATATTAAAAACTACAAAATGATAAGAATGAAATAGAAATAAAAACCAAAAATAACCAAGATAAGCAACCAATAAAGGGAAAACAAAACAAAATAAAACCAAACAAACCAAAAATACCCATGCCGGTCTGGCTAAAGTCCACCAAGCTCTCTTCAGTTTGTCCTCTGCTGTACAAAAATTCCTGTGCGTCTTGTGGGAAAAGTAGGCCACCTGATGCCTAGCATGATCCTGGCACTGCAGGTTTGCTGTACTTGAGTGTGGTTGTGACGTGTGATTGGTGGTTTTTACAAAGTCACTGCCTTTTTGCTTTTGCCTGTCCCAAGGCAAGCTGCACCCCCAAAGGCTCAATGAGTGTCTCTGGGCACCCTTTCAGTTGACAGCTGTGGAGAATTAAAGAATTCCTCACTACCAAAAGCCAGCTGCTAAGAATCTGTTAATTAGTGCCTCAGCAGGTGAACCTGCCCTGCCTCCCAAGCCTTGCAATAAAGGTGGGGGCGGGGTAGGTAGCCTCACTCTGCAGCCTTTACTGGGGTGGAAATTCTCAACACCCTGCAGGTAGGAATACTTTCGTAGTATTCCCCTACTGCTCCATTCAGGAGTCAGTTTAAGACTCTGTCTTGGCCGGGGCCAAAGTTTGTGGGAGTGGGTGGGTTATTGGGTTGTTTTTTTTTTGCTTTCTGTTCAAGAGTAGAAAAGGAAAAAAAAATAAAAAACATAAAAATAAACAAAGACACAGTTCCAACACTGTTTTAAGCTAAGGCCTTTGCCTCTTATGCTCCAGCGGAGTTCCTGCTGCTCTCCCAAAGGGTCTGCCGGGATTTAAGGGACTGCGCGCCCCCTGCCACGCGGCTAAGATCCCCGCTTCGTCTCTCCGGGACCTGTGTCTCCGGCCGGCACGCGCTGCGTCTCAGCGCGAGTCTTCTTTTTTCCTTCCCCTGCTCCCGGGTTTCAGGCTTCTGCGCTCCGCGGGACCCGGTGGGCACAGAGACTGATCCCTGAACTGGGAGGGTGCAGGGATTGATCTTGCCCTGTCGCTGCAGGGCTCTGCACCTTGCTTCCTGGGGACCCGGCGAGCGGCGGGTGCAGCTCGTACCTCTGCACAGTCGTCTCGTCTCTCTCCTCTCGCACTTGCCGGGCCTGAGGCTTCTGCCTCAGACTGCAAACCAATGCGCTCTTGCTGAACTCTAGGTGGGCCGCAGGGTGCCAGCCGGGGGAACACTCACCGTGCCTCGAAAAGGTGCATTTTGATTGTATATATAAAAATACTTCAAAAACAAGATCTACAACTGAACAGCATACTTTATATAAATGTTAATGTTGAAATAAAGGAACAAATTTATCCTAAGCATTTTACATGTCAGAAATAAATATCTTTTTTTTTTTTTTTGGAGGGGAGTGTCACTGGTCCTCACATGTGGGACCCGAACCTGGGCCGCTGGCTTCCCAGGCCAGTGCTTAACCACCGTGCCACTCAGCGAGCCCAGAAATAAATATCTTTTGAATATACATGTTGATTTACTTGTGTGCCCAAGAATAAAAGCTATGAAAATAACATATTTTAAATAAAAGATAATGAAAGATAGGCAGGCAGACTCAGGTAATATATATGTAAAAAATGTCTTTTGAGAAGCATAGCACACAATACACACACAATACACACACAATAGTTACAGATTATGCTTTTATTGTATTCATGGCTTCTCCCACTAAATCACATATGCTCATTTCTATAATCTCTTCCTTTCAAATTATGTCCTCACTTTCCCAGATTTGTAGTTTCCTGACAATTTAGGTCTTAATAGCCAAGCTACCTCTTCAGCATATCACTTAAAGTCTTCAAAGAAAATATGGTGTTTAATTTTTCAAAAGATTGGTAGTATCATATTTTCTAAAAGGAAATGTTAGAAAATACACGTTAACATACAACATTTGTTTTCCTTAAATTATTATAATTGTCTTAGAAGTCCCAATATTGTATAAACCATTCATTCATTCTTTCATTAAATAAGTATTAATGGAAGGTTACTATGTGCCAGACGCTTTCAACACTGCTGCAGATGACAGACTTCTACAAATTAATTCTACATTGATTAGCAAATAGTTTTAATCTTTAAAATGTGGTGTGAAATATGAAATACAATGGTAAGTTAATATGTAATCTTAAGAACTAGAGGCAAATAAGTGGAAAATAGTTTTTTTTTTAAAAAAGACAGCAGCTGCAACAGACTAGAATACCAACATTTTTCTCAGTAGCATCTCTGTGATTCTACCTCAACTGCCTGAAGACCAACAAGACAGCAGGTAAAACAGGTGACCACTCTTTCTCTCCCTCCCCCACCCACCCAAGGGAAATGGAAAGAAACATAATGTGTGATATCATATGGAATTTCTAGATATAATTTTCATATTTTATGTTAATTAACATGTTATTCAATCCAGTCCAAAGTACATAGGTGTCGTATGGTAATATCAACTTTCTATGTACATATATATATATTTTAAGATTTTTATTGGGGAATTGGGGAAGGGGAACAGCATTGGGGAATTGGCGAAGGGGAATAGGCAAGTTGTACTCCTTCAATCTTAGCTGTGGAGGGCGCAGCCAGCTCTGCTCCAAGTCCAATTGCCATCCGGCTGCCCATAGGCAGGTCACAACTGCTCAGCTCAAGGTGCTGTGTTCAATCTTAGTTGCAGGTGGGTGTAACCCACTGGCCCATGTGGGAGTTGAACCGGAAACCTTGTTAGGAGCACGTGCTCTCATCAAGTGAGCCATCCTGCCACCTGTTGGCAGCTGAGCAGCAGCTCACCTATTTTGTCTGAAATAAGTATTACTACTCCAGATTTTTTTCTCATTTCCATTTGCATGAAATATCTTTTTTTTTTTTTTGAGGGCAGTATTACCAGTCCTCATATGTGGGACCCGAACCGGGGTCGCTGGCTTCCCAAGCCAGCGTTTTACCACTGTGCCACTCGGCCAGCCCGAGCATGAAATATCTTATTCCATCCCTTTACTTTCAGTCTGTGTGTGTCTTTTAATCTGAGATGAGTCTCTTGTAAACAGCATAGGCATGGGTCCTGTTTTCTTAACCACTTAGCCACTCTAGGTCTTTTGATTGCAGCATTTAGCCCATTCACATTTAAAGAGATTATTGATAGGTGCATATTTATTGCCATTTTGTTATTTGCATTTCTGGTCTTCCGTGGTTAGCTTGTTTTACCCTTTCTTCTGTTCAAAAAAATCCTTTCTAACATTTCCTGCAATGCTGCCTTGGTGGTAATGAATTCCTTAAGCTTATTCTTTTCTGAGAAGCTATCTCTTCCACAATTTTAAGTGATAGCCTTGCTGGTTAGAGAAATCTTGGTTGTAGGCCTCTATTTTACATCACTTTGAATATTTCCTGCCACTCCCTTCTGGCCTGCAGAGTTTCTATTGAAAAGTCGGCTGTTAATCTTATAGGAGTACCTTTGTATGTAACCTGCTCTCTTTCTGTGTCTTTTTAAAAAGATTTTATTGGGGAATTGGGGAAACAATGTTGGGGAATTGGGGAAGGGGGAACAGGGGACGTCTCTTCACTGGTCCATGTTGGTATTATCATTGAGCTCTTCCAAGCTGAGGCAGTCTCTGTCAGGTCATTGGATGGCTGCTCACGGTGGCTCACAGCAGCTCACCAAGGCACACGCCAGGTGCTGGCCAGCCCCACTGCAGCCTATGCCGTTGCTGGCAACTCGAGGCAGCCCAGCTCCAGGTCGAACTGTTGTTCACCATCTTAGTTGTAGAGGGTGCAGTGTCACTGGCCCTCATGTGGGATCCAAACCGGGGCCCTGCTTCTCAGAGCTGGTGTCCCAAGCCAACTCTTAACCAACGTGCCACTTGTCTGGACTGCTGTCTTTCTCTAGCTGCTTTTAGGATTCTGTCTCTGTCTTTAACCTTTGCCATTTTAACAATGATGTGTCTTGGTGTGGACCTGTTTGGGTTCAGCTTGTTTGGAACTCTCTGCACTTTTTGAGCTTGTATGTCGATTTCCTTCGCCATGGTAGGGAAGTTTTCAGTTATTATTTCTTCAAGTACGTTCTTGATCCCTTGCTTCTTTTCTTCTCCTTTTGGTATTCCTATGATGCGATATTGTTGTGCTTCATGTTGTCCCACAGGTCTCTTAAACTATTTTCATTGTTTTTTATTCTTTTATCTTTTTGTTGCTCCAGCTGTGTGGTTTCTGCTATTTTGTCTTCTAAATCACTGATCCGATCCTCTGCTTCATCCAAACTACTGGTGATTCCTTCGACTTGAGTATGTTCTTCATTTCAGTTATTGTACTCTTTAGTTCTAACTGGTTGTTTTTTATGATTTTTCTATCCTTCTTTATGTCCTCACTAAGTTCCTTAAACATTCTTATCATCAGTGTTCTAAATTCTGTCTCTGAAAGGTTGGATACCTCTGTTTCATTTATTTCCATTTCTAGAGGTGTCTTCTGATCTTTTATTTGAGACATGTTTCTTTGCTTCTTCATTCTGGCTGTCGCTCTGTGATTGCTTCTATGTATTAGGTAGATCACCTATATCTCTCAGTCGTTGCTGGGTGGTCTTGTAGTATGTGTCCTTTATATTCAGATTGCACAGTCTCCCTATTCTCCTGTCCTGTGTGTTTCAGAGGTGTTGCTGTTGAAGATTATCTTTAATTGCTTTTGGCTTGTGAGACTTTAAAATGAAGACTACAATAAAAGACAAAGAGGGCGGCTGAGTGGTGCAGTGGTTAAGAGTTGGCTTGGGACGCCAGTGGCCCAGGTTCGGATCCCACATATGAGGGCCAGTGACACTGCCCTCTAAAAAAAAAAATACAAAGAAGGGCACTACATAATAATAAAGGGATTGATTCAACAAGAGGACATAACCTCTTAGTAAACATCTATGCACCTCAACATAGGAGATCCTAAATATATAAAATAGTTTATGACCTACACAAAGTTGGAGGTCAACAGTAGAACTATCATAGTAGGGGACTTTAACACCCCATTGTCACCAATGGACAAATCCTCTAGACAGAAAATCAACATGGCAACAGTGGCCTTAAATGACACTTTAGAACAGCTGGATTTAAGCAATATTTTTAGAGTATTTCACCCCAAAGTAACAGAATATACATTCTTCTCAAGTGCACATGGAACATTTTCCAAGATAGATCACATGTTAGGCCACAAAACAAGTCTCAATAAATTTAAGGAGACTGAAATCATCTTAAGCGTCTTCTCCAAACACAATGGTATGAAACTAGAAATCAATTATAAGAAGAAATCCAGAAAGCACAAAAAAACATGGAGGCTGAATAACATGCTACTAAATAGCGAGTGGGTCAACAATGAGATCAATGAAGAAATCAAAAGATACTTTGAGGCAAACAAAAATGAAAACACAACAACCCAAAAACTATAGGATGCAGCAAAAGCAGTCTTAAAAGGGAAATTCATGGCAATGCAGGCCTATCTAAAGAAACAAGGAAAATCTCAAATCAACAGGCTATCTTTACACCTAAGAGAACTGGAAAAAGAACAACAAAACAAACCCAAAGGGAGTACAAGGAAGGAAATAATAAAGACCAGAGCAGAAATAAATAAAATAGGGACCAAAAAAATAATACAAAAGATCAATGAAACCAAGAGCTGTTTTTTTTGTCTTTTGTGTTTTTTTTTCTTTGAGAGCAGTGTCACTGGCCCTCGTATGTGGGGCCTGAACCAGGGCCACTGGCTTCCCAAGCCAGTGCTTAACCACTGCACCACTCAGCCGGCCCAAGAGCTGGTTTTTTGAAAAGATAAACAAACCCTTAGCCAGGCTCACCAAGAAAAAGAGAGAGAGGACCCAAATTAATAAAATCAGCAATGAAAGAGGAAAACTGACAACAGATACCACAGAAATACAGAAAATACTATGAGCAACTATATACCAACAAATTAGACAATCTGGAAGAAATGGATACATTTCTAAAAGCACACCATCTACCAAGTCTGAACCAAGAAGAAACAGAAACTGAACAGACTGAAGAAATTGAATCGCAGATTGAGTACTTTCAAATTTCAGTCAAGTACACTATACTGAATGTACTCCTAGAAATTCAAATGTAAATAAAAATGTGTTTTCCCTCAATACCTAAAAGATGTTAGGAGGATTTATACACTAGTGACTGGAAAATAAACCAAGTTTGAGAAATAATTTTATTCAAATTCAAAAAATGTTATGATGCACTGTACACACTTGATTTATGAAACCACTAGGATACAAAGACTCTCTTTTCTATCCACTCAGCGCACACACATTTAGTATTTGCGTGAAACAGAAAACAAAGCCTCTGTTTAAAAGAATGTCAGGTGCCATCAGGTAGAGGAAGTATTGTGTGCGGTAGAGGGCTAAGTGTCTCAAATCCTTTTCGATGATTACAGTGATGATAAAGAAATTGTTTGCTAGCCTCATATATAAAGTTATAGGTCTCAGTGACTTAGGGATCTAAGATCACAGAATTATACTTTATTGTTCCATATGCTAAATTCTTTCAAAAATGCCCCCAAATCTCATATTTTATTAACCAAGTGTTCATAGCTTTAAAAATCACAATAAATAAAAATACAGAATAATTCACAACATATATATATATATATATTTTGCTATCATACAAACTAACCCTAAAAACAACTAACAAATTAAGTAGCTACTGAGTAAAGTTATAATTAAAATGTTATTTTGGGGGCCGGCTGAGTGGCGCGGTGGTTGAGAGCTGGCTTGGGATGCCAGCGGCCCCAGTTCAGGTCCCACATATGAAGGCCAGTGACACTGCCCTCAAAATAAATTTAAAAAATGTTATTTTGTTTAACACTTGGCTTCTATGTCCAAAGAACATAGAAAAGACATTTATTTTCACTTTATCGTTTTTCACCAACACTTAAGTAAATAGAAGAGTATTTATGGAAATAAAATTTAGGATCAAAATAGGTATAATATATAATATATACAGTCTTATATACATCATTTGCCTCTATGCTTGTGTGTTTTTCAACCCCTCCAAGATAAAATAAATTATAAAAAGAAAAAGGTGATACAGAAATCAACAAAATCATCTATAGGCATCAGTAAAGACAGTTGTCTGTAGGCTTTTAAAATAATTTGTAATTACTAGGCTCTAATCCCCTAGTCACATCCATCCTCACTCTAAGACATATAGTACAAAGTCCCTAGTTAACTCAGATATTTGTCACTAATATGTAGATTTAGGCTACTGATATTTATATATGGGTTGCAGGAGTGCCATGAGAAGAATATTTGCAAAAATTATGAATTTTAAAATTCTTTCCTCCTTTTATCATTTCATCATTTTACACAAGATAGAAAAAGAATCAGGTTGACCAGCTCTGTGTGGATTCCTTCCTTACATTATCTATTTAGTAAACAGGACATGCTGTACTACATGTTTCTGGAGTGTCTAAATCAGCCAGTTCTAAAAGCACTGCTCATCTTTGGGCCACAGCAATTTCATCTCTTAACTGCTACTGAGCTGAAACGGAAATTTCTCACTTGATTTAGGTCCTAAGGACATAAATCAGATCTACAGGAGGAACAACTGTCACACATGTGGAAACCAGCCATCAGGGATTAAAAACGGAGGTATCTGGCAAGACTTTCAAATACAAGGAAGTCAAAAAGAAGAATGATGAGTTCTCATACACTTTCCTTTCTCATACTATAAAAATGAAAAATCTCTGTAAAATTTTGAATGATTGCCAAGCAGTTCCACCATAAATTGCTGTCTGACCAGAATAAATTCTTTAATCTCTCTACTTCATTTTCCTCATCTATAATATGACAATTATATTAATACTAAAATGGTCTAGAACACCTAAATCAAATGTATTCCTCTTTGCCAGGCTTGTGAACAGACCAAATTTACAAGTTTACAAGAGAGCATTTTTAGCAGAAGCTCCCGAAATAAACACTTAAAACTTACTTTGTGCCCAAATGTCAAAGATCACTCACACAAAACACTCATATGCCTTCTCCTTCTTCACACTTCCAGCCAAGCTACTGCCTTCACCTCAATCCCAAGTACTCTAATTGCTGCCACACTCGGGACACAGTCCATTAGAAGTGCTCTTCCACACAGCTGCCGTGGGACAGACAGACAAGGCAAGAGAGCGGCTGCCAGGTGGGAGCAGGGAAGGAGGGCCTCAGCAGAAGAGTCTTCCTGGGCCCCTCCCAGTGGAAGCCCTGTGGCTCCAGAGCCCCACAGTTCCTGCTGCCTCGCCCCTTCACACTTCCAGCTGGCCCAGGCTCCTCACCCTCACCACTTGTATCTCCAAAAGCAAGATTAGTCTTTAAAAATAGTGAGACATTTGACACTGATTAATGGATAATTCTGTAGGGTGAGAGAGGGTGGCAAGAAGGAATAAGAGAGACAACCAATCTGAGAAGAATTCTACCTCAGCCTTTATTAAAGAACAGAAAAAAATATAAAGAAATAACTTATCTAAAAAGTAAGAGGTACATATTATTAAGTGTATTCAATAACTGGTGATTCAATCATAGAAGTTTAATGACACGATTGTACCGAGTTTTTAAAAAGCACCATTTGGTTGTTAGCCCCCAGTTCTCTTTGGTTATCTGTAAAATGTTTTCAAATCTATATATATAGAAGTAACTTTTAAAAATTATATTTTTCAAATAAGGAAAAGTCAAATGATGCCCATTGGTTTCTCTCTTTTACTAATTATATACTTATTTTATTTTTATTAGCTATACACAAAATCTTTTCCTTCTATTGCCTTTAAAGGTACACTTTATTTCTTTTGCATCTCCATTAAAAGTGTATGTTTCCTAGACTGTCTAATCAAACATTTTACCACTAATACCAAGAAGAAAACACTACTGAATAAATGTCCTCCCATTAATCTTAATATATTCCATTTTAAATAAATTATTAAGAAGTCAGGTTATTTAGAGGTAAATCTTGTAATTTTACTGATATTCAGAATGTGATGATGACGTTTTTAAAAAAGATTTTTATTAAAATATAGATAACATTCAATATTATATTAGTTTCAGGTATACATTAGTTTCAGGTGAATAACAATAGTTATTCAACAATTATATACCTAAAGAAGTGATCACCATGATAAGTCCAGCAACCATCTGACACTGTACCATGCTATCAAATATTATTGACTATATTCCCTATGCTGTACATTACATCCCCATGATTTGTTTTATACCTGGAAATTTGGATCTCTTATTCCCCTTCACCTTCCCCCTCCCTGTTTTTCAATTACAGTTGACATTCAACATTATTTTATATTAATTTCAAGTGTACAACATAGTGGTTAGACATTTGTATAATTGAAGAAGTGTTCCCCCTGACTCGTCTAGTACTCACCTGGTGCTATGTATAGGTATTACCATATTATTGACTATATTCCCTATGCTTTACATTCCTATGACTATTTTGTAACTATCAATCTGCACTTCTTAATCCCTTCACCTTTCTTACCCTGCCCCCCAACACCTCTCCCATCACCTTGATAAATCTAAAACCCATCTGATACCATACATAGTTATTACAATATTACTGACTATTTTCCTTCTGCTATACCCTAGATGCCCATGACTACTATGTAACAATAAATTTGTACTTTTTTGGGGGAGGGAGGAATTGGGAGAGGGGAATGGTGTTGGGGAATTGGGGAAGGGGAACAGCCAAGTTGTTTTCCTTCAATTTTAGTTGTGGAGGGTGCAGCTAGCTCAGCTCCAAATACAGTCACCATTCAGCTGCCTGTTGGCAGCTTGAAGCTGCTCAGCTCAAGGTGCCGTGTTCAATCTTGGTTGTGGGTGGGCAAAATCCACCATCCCATGTGGGAGTCGAACCAGCAAACTTGTTGTTAGGAGCACGTGCTCTCACCAGCTGAGCCATCCTGCCACCTATTGGCAGCTCAGCAGCAGCTCAGCTTGAGCACAGCTCACTGGCTCATGTGGGAATCGAACTGGCGATCCTGTTGCTCAGAGCTCATGTTCTTAACCAACTGAGCCACTTGGCTGGCCCTAAATTTGTACTTCTTAATCCTTTCCTCTTTTCACCCACCCCACCCCATTTCCCTTGCATCTGGAAACCATTAAAATGTTCTCTATATCTAGGAGTTTGTCTCTGTTTTGTTAGTTTGTTCATTTTGTTCTTTAAATTACACATAAAAGCGAAATCACATTTCATCTGTCTGACATTCTCCACTCAGCACAATATCCTCCAGGACCATCTATGCCACCACAGATGGCAAGAACCCATTCTCTTCCATGGAAAACAATATTCCATTGTATACATGTACTGCCTCTTCTTTATCCATTCATCCATCAACATCCATCGACACCATTCATCCATGCCTCCACCTTTTGGCCATTGTAAACAATGTTGCAATGAACATATGGATGGACATGTCCCCTCGAAGTAGTGTTTTGGATTTCTTCAGATAAATACCTAGAAGTGGACCTGCTGGGTTCTTCTTTGTCTCATGTTTTAAAGTCTATTTTGTCTAGTATAAATACTGCTACCCCATCCTTTTTTGTTTGCTTATTTGTTTCCATTTTCATGAAATATATTTTTCCATCCCTTTACTTTCAGTCTATATGTATCTTTCAATCTGAAGTGAGTCTCTTGTAGGCAGGATTTGTAAGGGTCTCGTTTTCTTATCCATTCAGTCACCCTATTTTTTGATTGAAGCATTTAATCCATTTACATTGAAAGTAATTGTTGATAGATATATAGTTATTGCCATTTTATTATTTATTTATTTATTTATTATTTTTGTCTTAAAGTGGTCTCTCTAAGATTCCTTTTGATTCTGGTTTGGTGGTGATGAACTCCTTTAGCTTTTTCTTGTCTGGGAAACTATCTATCCCTCGATTCTAAATGATAGCTTTGCTGGATAGAGTATTCTTGGTTTAGTATCTTGCTTTTCATCATTTTGAATATTTCCTGTCAATCCCTTCTGACCTGCAAAGCTTCTGTTGAGAAATCAACTGACAGTGTTATGGGTGCTCCCTTGGAGGTAACTAGCTGCTTTTTTCTTGCTACTTTTTTTTAAGATTTATTATTATTATTATTATTATTATTATTATTATTAGTTACAGATGTACAAAACAATGCAGTAGTTATCTTTTTGACCCCTTTCCCCCTCCCTTACCCCCCACCCCCGATATCATACATGTCTATTATAATTCCATTGATTACATCCCCACACTATATTCTACATCCCATGACTATACATGTGTTAAATTACAGTCAACATCTAATATTATTCAGCGGCAGCTTCAGAGGTACAGTGCAGTGGTCAGGCCACTACACCATCCATGAAGTGGTCTCCCTGATCCCCTAAAAAAGATATTTACAATCTTATTGATTATATTCCTAAACGGTCTCTTCTGTCTCTGCGGTAGTATTGTACTTATCAGTTTGTGTTGCCTTGTCCCTTCCCCTTCTCCCTCATGCCCAACCCAGTCCCATGTAGCCCTCATCAGTTTTTTCTTTGTGTGTCTAAGATTATTTCTGTTTACATTGCTCATTTATTCAGTTCTTTAGATTTCACTTTTCTTGCTATTTTAAGAATCTTTCTTTGTCTTTAAGCTTTGGCATATTAATTATGATGTGTACTGGTGTGGGCCTATTTGGGTTCATCTCGTTTGGGATTCTCTGTATTTCCTGGGCTTTTATATCTATGTCCTTCACCTGATTAGGGAGATTTTCCATCATTATTCAAATAGGTTTTCAATTCCTTGCTCTCTCTCTTCTCCTTCTGGTACTGTTATAATTTGAATGTTGGTACACTTGATGTTGTCCCAGAGGCCCCTTAAACTCGCCTCAGTTTTTTGGAATCTTTTTTCTTTTTGCTGTTCTGATTGGGTGTTTTCTGCTACCTTATCTTGTACATCATTGTTCGATTCTCTGCTTCATTTAATCTACTGTTGGTTCCCTGTAACGTAGTCTTCATTTCTATTATTGTATTCTTTATTTCTGACTGGTTCTTTTTTATGTTTTCTATCTCTATTTTTATGTTCTCTTTGTTGAAGTTCTCCCTGAGATCACTGAGCATCCTTACAACAAGTGTTCTGAATGCTGTCTGGTTGATTGCCTATCTCAATTTTGTTCAGTTCTTTTTCTGGAGCTTTGTTCTCTCCTTTAATTTGGGACATGTTTCTTTTATTTTTTTATTTATTTTTATTTTGAGGGCAGTGTCACTGGCCCTCATATGTGGGACCGAACCAGGTCCACTGGCTTCCCAAGCCAGCGCTTAACCACTGCGCCACTCGGCCGGCCCTAGGGACATGTTTCTTTATCTCCCCAATTTTGGCTGTCTCCCTGTGTTTGTTTCTATGTATTAGGCAGGGCTACTATGCCTCCTGGTCTTAGTAAAGTAGCCTTATATAGTGAGTGTCCTGTGAGGCCCAATGACACAGTCCCTGGTCACCAGAGCCAGGTGCTCCAGGTGTGTCCCTTGTGTGGGTTGTGTGTGCATTCGTATTGTATTTGAGCCTTGGTTGCTGTTTGCACATCAATAAGGGGGATTGACCCTCAGGCTGATTGGTTGTGAGAACTGGCTGTGACTACAGTGGAGGAGCTGTTGTGGAGGGGCTGACCCTACAGAGCAGGTTTCACTTTAGCAGGGCTCTGGTGCCTGCCCAGTCTACACTTGGGATGTGTCATCCTTGGAGGTGGTTGGGTGATGCTTCAGATCAGTCTGAAGCTGGCCTCTGGATGTGCCAGATTTCAGGGCCTCCAGGTAGGGGCCCCACCACAGTCCAAGTTCAGCTACAGCCTGTGCCTTGCCTGAGGCCACCTGGCATGAGCCACAAAGCAATTCACAGATGGCCACCACCAGTGCTGGGTTTAAAGGTGCTTCAAGGGGCCCAGCCATGAACCAGGACTGGCTGTGGCTAGTACTAGGCTTGAGGCTGTTCCACAAGTTGTATGGGACATGCCAAAGCCAGATGCTGTTTGTTTGGGTTTTGTGAACCTTTGAGAGATTTTAGGAAAGTCTGCAACATGAGCCAAAACAGGCTGTTTGTACCTGAAAGCCATTGCAAGTGGCTTCTATGTGCCCAAAAGTTGGGTGGGATGGAGTCTCTGGGAATCAACCGGGGCAGGGCAAAGGAATGGTGTTAGCCAGGTTGGAGACTCATATATGGTGGCCGTGCTAGAGTAGGGAGGGCTCAAAAAAGAAACAGTTTCTTCCACCAGCTTTTCCATCTGGGAGAGAGTTGCCCCGCTAGCTCTCACCCTGAAGCCCGACAACTCAGTTCCTGCCCATATGTCCCTTGCACATCTTAAGTTACTGCCCTAGTGCTGGAGCTTGGAGTGAGTCAGTCCATCAGCAAGTAAGTCTGTGCATGGGCCCTTTAAGAAGAATGCTGAGACTGCAGCTGCCCTGATTCACTTAACCACAATTTCTGCTGGTTTTCACAACCAAAAGTTATGGGGACTTCTCTCCCTACCACTGAAACCCTGGGCTGGGGAGCCTTGTGTGGGTCAGGGGAGCCTTGTGTGGATCTCCTCCAAGGAGACCTCTACAGCTGAGATATCCCTCCCAATTTTTAATGGTCACATGCAGGTGTGGGACCAGCATGTTCCAAATCTCCACCCCTCCCACCACTCTCGAGGTGGCTTCTTCTGTATGTCCTTTGTTGTAGGACTTCAGTTTAGCTAGACCACAGGCAATTCTCAATGATTATTGTTCTATAGTTTAGTTGTAATTTTCATGTGGTCATGAGAACAGGTAAGCACAGCATTTAACTACTCTGCCATCCTGACAGGAAATCTCAGATACTAATCAATGTCTTCTGTTATTGCTTATAAGATAACAATTCCCTTTCCTTCTGAGAAATCTAGGTAGTGATCTCTTCTGGTAGATCCTGGGTCCCAGCTCCTAAGTACAGTAATACCTTGGTTTGCAAATATAATTCATTCAAGAAACAAACTACTCTTATTGCAAGACATCGCTCATTTACCACATTAAAATGTATTAGAAATGTTTGCTCGTCTTGCGGAATTCTCGCAAACAACGTTACTCACAATCCAAGGTTTTACTGCATTGTGAAATATTAAAATTACAGTAGGAATTCCATGTGGGAGCCAGATTATAGCAAAAATTTGAAATGGAATCCTTAAGACAGATCCTATTTATGAACTATTGTCATTTAGCCTCAGAATCAACAAAAGGGAGGTATGGAAAGGCTATCTGTGGGTACCCGCCTGAGAATGCAGCTGTACAGCTGTCCCTCAAAGCTCTTTTGTTTGTACCACCCTTTGAAATACTCATGTTACAATGTGCTTGCAATAAGGCCTCTAACATTAAAAAAAAGAAAGTTACTAAATATATTCATGTAGCTTCCTCATGATAACCAGCTTCTGATTTAAAACACTGCCTTGGTTTTCTCACTCAACATGTATTATATTAAGCAATAGTGCTAATGTGAACCTATCTGGAAAACCAAAATCCAGATGTTAAGGAAATTGTTTTGATATACTACTTCTGAATCATTCTAAGCATGACAATAGTTTTCTTTCTCAATTAAATTTTATTTAATTTTCTTTCTTTTTTGTCTCTAATAGTTTCATGATTTTAAGAACCAAATTAAACATAACCATGGGCAAAGCTCTTATTGTTTGTATTTTGAATTTCTTCAACATTCTTTCGAGAAGTATGTAGTGAAGCTGTATAGCACAGTGGTTAACATGAGCTTTGGATTCAGACAGATTTAGACTCAAATTCCAGTTCCACCATTAACATAACCTAAGGTGTCCTCTCTAAGTTCTACTCCATTACTCTGTTTATTAGAGAGAATAAACCTACCCTAAGGTATTATTGAGAGAATGTATCTAGAGCATATTGCACAGAAACAGGAATATAGTAACTATTCAATAAACAGTAGATTATATATATATATATATATATATATAAAAAAAAATCTGGAAAACAAAGAAAAATACCCTTAATTCTATCACCCTAATTACACAAACATGTATCTCTTTGTAATTTATGTCCACATAAAAACTTATTTTTATAATCGTAATATACAATTTTGTCCTTTTTTAACATTATAATCACTCTCCATGTTACCACGTAGGATTCATAATTGTCTTTTCAATTTGTTGAATGAGATTCCATTAAGTAAACTACCATCATTTAACCTCTAAATTCCTGCCAACTACTGAGGTTTTCTGATATTGCAGATAATGCTACAATAACATTTTCATGCATATAGTTTTTTCATTCTGTGGAATTCTTTAATTAGGATGAATTCCCAAAACAAATATTTTTGGAGTAACCATGCTCTTAACCATTGGCTATATTTCTGCTTTACTCTTTTTTTCCCCAAATAATAATAGGTGGGAAAAGATATATTCACTAATGTTTTAATATTCAGTTCTTGATTACTAGCAAAGTTTATCGTTTTTGCATATGTTTGTTAAACTCTATATTCTTGGGCTGTTATTTGTTCATATATTTAGCAACTTCTATAAAGTGGTGGGAGCAATTTTGTTTCCCATGTACCTTTTACTAATGGGGTGTGTCAACACAAGCTTTACACAAGAGGTCCAGGTTCCCTTTTTCTTTTTTAGATTTTCATTGGGAATGAGGGAAGGGGAACAGACAAGTTGCTGTCCTTTTGTTTCTTCATTCTAGTTGTGGAGGATATTGCTTCACTGGCCCATGTTGGTATTATCATTGCACTCTTCCCTGGTGAGGCAGATAGGTCACCTCTGGACAGCCGCTTACAGTGGCTCTTGGCAACTCACGTCGGCTGCTGGCCGCTCACGTTGGCTACCAGCCACTCACTGTAGCTTATGGCAGCCCACTGCAGCAGGGGCTGCAGCTATGCTGTCGGCGGCAACTCACAGGAGCCCAGCTCCAGGTGGAGCTGCTGTCCACCATCTTAGCTACAGAGGCAACCAGGTGGAGCTGTTGTTCACCACGGTAGCTATAGAGGGCAGTGTCATTGGCCCTCATATGTGGGATCCAAACCAAGGCCCCGCTGCTCAGAGCTGGTGTCCCAAGCCAGCTCTTAACCAATGCACCACTCGGCTGGTCCTCCAGGTCCCTTCTTAATGACTTTACTGAGCTGTCAGTTTATAACAGAAGGTGCTCTTTCTCTTTCTCCTTCTTCCTGCCTAATATGGGCTGAATACAAAAATGTTCTAGAAAGTTATCATGTCCATATCTTTTCAACATTACTCATTCATATCATGTGACCCTGGATGGTTTGGAAGACCCTATTATGAGTAAGAGTGAAGACCCAAAGTACAAAGTACCCTGAGGGGTGACACATTAAAATAATTTCTTCTTTCTTTTTCTTTTATTATACTTTTTACCCCTCAAAGTGACAACTGTCCCCCCCCAATCTTCTGCCCCACTCCTCTCCCATATCACACATATCTATTAAAATTCCATTGACTCCACTCCCACACTATACTCCACATAATATGACTATATATATATTCAATTATAGTTGATATACAATATTAATAATAATAATTTCTTACCTGAACCAATTTACCAAGGTCTTTGAGAACTAATCAATATCTCATTTGCCCCATTCTCTCCCTTTCTTTCTCCATCTTCAAATTTCTCTTCGGCTAACTAAGATACAGACTAAAAGGTATAGGTTTTTCTGAACTTTTTATTCAAACGACTTGGGTATCATTCAAAACTTATCTCCCATAGGGCCAGCTGAGTTGCTCAGTTGGTTAAGAGCTTGCTCAAGAGTGCGAGCTCTGAGCAACAGGGTGGCCGGTTCAATTCCTGGCCTGAACTGAGCTGCCGCTGAGCTGCCAACAGGTGGCAGGATGGCTCAGCTTACAAATAAATAAAATTAAAATAAATAAATTTTTTTAAAATGAGATATTAAAAAAACTTATCTCCCATAATGTATAGAAACATCATTAAAACCTCACCTATGCTTTACTAAGCAAAATCAGATTTACCTAATAAATCTAAACTTTAATCATCCTATTTTAAAAGATGCTCCATTACCTGCATTATGTCTTGCAATGTATCCAAGTGCCCAGGCTACAGCCTCCTTCACTCCAGGGTCAAAATCTTCCAAGCATATCACCAGCGTATCCAGTGCTCCGCAATCAACTATTGCCTGAGCCAGTTGAGGAGAATGTTTAGCAACTGCTCGTAACACAAAGGCAGCTGCTTTCTTATAGAAACGCTACAAGGGTAAAATTGATAAAACTCAAAGTGAATTGAGCACTTACATAACCAAAAGTTAAAATAGACCAAAACCAATGTAAAAATGACATTACTGTAATAAAGTTCAACAGCATTTAAATACAAAGAATGAAACACATCTTGCAAAATCATTTTGATTTTTTCATGTTCCCCATTGCTTTTGTTCAGTAGCTGAATTAAAACAATGTCTTATATTACATTTCAAATGTTTTATTCTAAAACATGCATTTATAAAATAAAATATATATCTCCTACTTATTATATTTCCTACAAATTCATAAAATAATGCGATTTTGTGTATCTGCATCACACTGAAAGGTATTTGTTTGACCTATGGGAACTCTTAGACTCTTAGCATGTGCAACTAAACTGTCAATGGACAAATTTGTTTCCTTTACTTGCCCTCAGTTTCTGAGCATGGTAGGCCTTTCATGACCTCAACTAATCTTTCTGGTGTCCTAAATTATCCTGAAATAACAATGATGTTTTGAGATGCACTTACCAATCATTGGATAAACAAAAAGGCAAAACATTCTTAATACATTTTAAAACTTATCCTGGCAAATAAACTGTCCAAACAATGGGATGTGTTATTTATCCCTTCTTAGAAATACTTTTTTAAAAAGGTAAATACAAATGACTCACCATTATGTGAATTTTATGTAATGATTCATATTTATAATATTTCATATATATATAAACTTATCAGACTAAGAAAATAAAACTAAAGCAATTTTCTTCATATAACTAAAAAATTATTTAGTAAGTATTTAGCTACAACAGTCACTGTGGTTTTATAGTTCACACAATGACACAGTAATGGTCTCCTGCCTCTTCTTTTTATCAATAGAACCCAGTTAATCCCTTATTTTAGATTCTAAGTTTCTATTCTTTAAAGTGACTACTTAAAAGTGACTGGGTGACTATGCATTCACTTTGAAAGCATTCTGTTTACTTAGTCTAACATCTTAAGGTACATAAAAATTATAGGAAAGAGAAAATACAAGTATATTTTCAACATATATTATATATCAAAACCTCGTATATATTGATGATATAAGAAATATGCTATGTTAGTAATAATGTCTGGATTTTGTATATTTCTTTAGCTTCTTAAAATATACATAGACATTAAAATATTTGTTGTACAGTCTAATTTTATGTCAGTCATCAAATATCTATTAATTTATTGTAAAAATTAGAATAGAGTTTTAAAGTAGCTTTCCACAGATTATTTTCTTATAATTGTGAAAAAATAATACTGATACATTTCTTGTCATTAACTTGACTTTTTATATTGCAAAATTTTCAAATTCACAGACAATTTATTGGGCATCAATAGTCACTACTAACTACAGTACTTATAATTCACACTTTCTGATCTCATTCCCCTTTTCTCTTAATTTCCACTTTCCCAAATGCCTGTCTTCTGCCACTCCTCACCAAAATAATTGCCTTTAAAACAAAACAAAAGCAAAAGCAAAACCAGAGGGCTTTGTACCTCATACAGAGAGATTAAATCTCTTATGAGAAATGAATTAAAGGACTAGTAGGTGAACAAGATAGAAGCTTGTGACGTAAGTATTGCTGAAAACAACCTTTTGTTTGCCTAGGCCTTCATACGAGCATATACTGTTCTAAGACTGATCCTATAACTTTAATATTCCCAATACACAGAAATACTCTGTATGTATAATTTCATTAAAAATTTTAGTCTGTTTTCTCCTCTTGTTAACACTAATTGAGAAAAGCTGCAAATCAACCCAAAAGTAAAATACTCTAAAGATATTATGTACAGTTCAAAGAATTGAAGGTGTATTAACATCTTAATAATTCTAATACCTACAAGGTTGCAACTGTACCCAAACTATCAAATTTTTAAAAATCCAAGGTAGCAACAACAAAAACATATAACTTATTTTTATTTTTAATCTTACATTCTGTTCTGCCAATGAATAAACAAGCTGTGGAAGAATGTCGCCCTTCACAACTGCTTCTGCTAGGTCATCATTATAATTGGCCAGTCTCCCAAGAGCTAAAGCAGCAGTCTGTTGAATTGTTGGAACCACATCCAGAAGAAGAGGTCTCAGCAAAGACATTACACCTGAGTTAAATTATGAAAGAATAGAAATCAGCAAAAAATAAATTAAACAGCAAACATACGGGCTGGCCGAGTGGCTCAGTTGGTTAAGAGCTTGCTCAAGAGTGCAAGCTCTGAGCAACAGGGTTGCCAGTTCGATTCCCACATGGGCCAGTGAGCAGTACCCAAACTGAACTGCCACTGCGTTGCCAACAGGTGGCAGGATGGCTCAGCTGGTGAGAGCACGTGCTCCTAACAACAAGGTTGCCTCCCGCAACTAAGACTGAATTCAGCACCTTGAGCTGAGCTGCCACCCGGGTTGCTCAGTGGATAGAACATGCGCCCTTAACAATGAGGCTACTGGTTCAACTCCCGCATGGGATGGTGGCTATGCCCACCCGCAACTAATTGAACACAGCACTTTGAGCTGAGTGGCATGACTGGACTTGGAGGTGAGCTTCCTGCGCCCTCCACAACTAAAATTGAAGGTCAACTTGGCTGTTCCCCTTTCCCAATTCCCCAACCCTGTTCCCCTCCCCCAATTCCCCAATAAAATCTAAAAAAAAAAAAGCAAACATACAGTTCAGCATATATGCAGATAAAAAAATTAAGGGGAAAATCAGCACAAACAAAAAAAATTATTCACTAAAAGCTAATGGGATATTTAGAAGCATATAGCTGACCAAGACAAGAATAATACAACTTGTAATTATCAAAGCAGCAGCATAACATGGAAATAAGAAAGGCTTTGAGATTAGATAAGGGTTTAATCCCTGATTTGGCAAATACTGGCTATGTGACCTGACAGGGCTGTCACGAGAAATGCAGAGTAAGGCTGTGAAGCACAGAGTACAATGCCTACAATGTGGGGAGAGGGAGGTGGTAGACCCCAGCCTTTGCAAACCCTATTTTTCAGGGCTCAGTTCAGGTCCTTTCCTCTCAATGAAGTCTTCTGCTTGTTTTTCTCTGATTCCAACTGTTGGGTCTTTTCTCTCATTCCAAATGAACTTGGAGATTATTACAGAAATTGTATCAGGATCTCTATCTCAAAGCCAGAGGAACTAGGGGGGACATTTGGCCAGGGCATCACATTTATGAAAGGCTGCAAATCAAATTTGACATTATCTCCAAATAAATACATTCTTTGAGATAAGGAAGTATATTATATTACTAGCTCTCATAATATTCACTCTAGATTTGAATACATAGTAGGTATATCATCACCACCACAACAATAATAAAAGTAGCTTATATTTATGGAGCACTTATATACACACGTTGTTTTAAGGACATGTTTTCCATATTAATTCACCAAATTCTCGTAACTATGAAGTAGGCCCTATTATTATGTCTGTTTTACAGGTGAGAAAATGGAGGCTGAGAGAGGTTAAGGAAATCGACATACCACTAATAAATGGTGGGGCAATGTTAGAAATTCTGACATTCTTTATTGATAATTGCTAAATAAATAATATGTATTAAAAATTGAGGAGGGGGGAAAAGGGAAAAATCATAATTGAATTTTGGTCATTTTATTGGATATTCCCACTCTTCATATTAACTTTGCCTTACTACAAAATATGCAAAATAGTCCACTGTTATTTGTGCTTTAATGATGGTGTTTTAGTCTAGGGTTACAAGAACAGTAATGACAGAGTTCAAACTGGAACAAACTGCCCCTTGACTTTCTAAACTTTACACAATTTACATCAGGCTTTTCAACTTCAGTTACTACATCTTTTCTATAAAAACATACCCCAGTGATTTATACAAGTAAATATTACTAATATTCTTTCATAATGTTATATCCAGAAACATTAGAATAAAAGAATAAATAGAATAAAGTACATTAAAATGATGTGTAATCTTCACCACTATCTAAGAATTGTTAAACTGTTTTCTACAAAGTCCTCACCATTTTATATTCCCACCAGCAAAGTACAGTGTTCAAATTTGTCCACATACTCACCAACACTTTTTATTTTCTTTTGTTTTTTAAATAATAGCCATACTAATAGGTGTAAAGTGGTATCTCATTATCGTTTCGATTTTCATTTGCCCTACCACTAATGGTGGTGAGTGTCTTTTTATGTGCTTATTGTCCATTTGTACATCATCTTTGCTGAAATGTCTATTCAAGTCCTTTGACTATTTTTGAATTTGGTTATTTGTTGTTGTTGTTGTTGATGACTATAACTTGACATATTTGACAATCAATATGCACCATTTTAAGTAAAGTAAGTTAATATTTTTAAAAAGAAAAGCTAAATTTGTTAACATATTTAAAGTTTCACAATAAATACACTAATTAGGCAAAAAATATGAAAGTATAAGCATGCTTACAATAGTTTTAAAAGAATCACAATTATGCTTCACATTATTTTTTCCTGATGATTCTGTTTGTTTTCTCACTTGATAAATTTATGTGAAGGTAGTGACTTATTGCCTTTGAAATGTACTTGGGAATCAATCTATAATGAGTTATTCAACCTAGATATTTCTAACTGAAACCTCAAGAACTTTGAACTTTTATGTTAACAGTTTGAAGAATGAATTCATCTGTCTAGGTCTACAATATTTAATTAAATTGTAAGTGTTTCTTATTAGTTATAGTATTTAGCTAATGTAACAAAAGTCTCCCTATTTTGAAAATTTTCAATTTGTAATTTTATCAGTAAAATACTTTACATGCTAAAAGGTATTTCACTTGTCCAATATATTCAAAAGATTTTCTGCTTTATGTTTTCACCTCCAGTTTTCTACTGCACCTAGCCCAGGAAAAACAGTGTCAAGAAATTGACATACAATTCCTTTCCTTCTATTTCCTTCTATATCCAAGTTAGGTTTCTACACAGTTGCTTCTGCTCTACATACTTTTCCTATATTCCTTAGTTCAGACAGTAGCACAATGGGACTCTGAAAATTTTTAAATCTCTGAATCTATAAAATTAAAAGCTAAAGTTTCCATTAAAATATCTTTGTTTGAGTAAGATCATATTTATTAGAGAAAATATTGTCCTAAATTTCTAGACCTTGAATTGCCTCCTACTGCTTCATAATCATTAGTCCCCAGGGACTTTGTGTGTGTGTGTGTGTGTGTGTGTGTGTGTGTGTGTGTGTGTGTGTGTTTTCATTCTTACACAGATTAAGCATGGAGATTTTGTTATTCTAATTACAGGTTTGTCCTAAAAATACAGATAATGATGCAAGAGAGAGACAGAGACAGAGAGAGAGAGAGAGAGAGAGACAGAGAGAGAGAGAGAGACAGAGAGAGAGAGAGAGAGAAGGAGGAAGAGGAAGAGGAGGAGGAGGAGGAGGAAGAGGAGGAGGAGGAGGAGGAGGAAGGGAGGAGAAAAGAAGTATATATAACATAAAAAGAAAACTTTCCTTACCCACCTGTCCTTTAGGAATCCATAGTGACTAATCCTTGGTGAGCAAATGCATGAAAATTTAGAGTCCATAAATTACAGCAGTCTGAATAGTGGCTGCAATATCTAATACGCAAGGTCTCTAAGGGAACAGCTAATGACCTCATTGGGATTTCCACTGAAGGAGCCAACATGTACTAACATCTAATATTAAAATAATAATTCATATATTGTACTTTAATATCTATAAAACAATTCAGTCTACTCTATACAAACTGATACAATGGTGTGAAATTATTTCTGAAATTTAAATTCTAGGATAAATCTTTACAATTCCCCACCCTCCTCCCCCAACTTTATAGCTTTAAGTTCCTTTTCCATTATTCTTGTTCTTGGGCCATACTAGTGATATTGCTGCTAATACCTACACTGTAGTACAGTTATGCCCAAAACATAAACAAACTCGCTGATCTTGTCCACAGTCATTTATACAGAAATACAGATCAGGGTTTACCAAGGGGCAAGGAATAAGACTATACAAGAGTTAAGGCAGCTCCTTCTCTCAGGAAGCTAATAATCTAGGAGGAGATTATAAAATGGCTTCAAAATAATCACAACTCTTTAATTCCTTTTAATGCAACATAGGCCTAATTACTTTGATTTTGCATGCCAACTGCATATATAAATACATCAGGCAGGAAATGGCAAACATTTCCAAAGACAAAAATATTACCCATTAAGTCTTATTTTACATGTGTATAGTTTATATACATGTCACCTCAGTGTTCTGTTTAAAAAGACATTTAACATCTCAACTCTCTTAATTTAAAACCAAGTAGCTGCAAACTGGGCCTTTGGGCCCATTTAAGTCATGGTAAAGATTTCTGGTTTCTTTGGTTACTTATTTTCATTTTGTTTTTCAATTTTTAAAAATTTTATTTATTTTTATTGTGATAAAATATACATAAAGTTTATCATTTTAACCATTTTTAGGTGTACAATTCAGTGGCATTAACTATAGTCCCAATGTTGGGTAACCATCAACCACGATCATTTCCAGAACTTTTTCATCATTGTTAAAAGATACTCTATACAAACTAAACAATAATTTTCTATTTCCCCTATCCCGAGCCTCTGGTAACCTCTATTCTACTTCTGTCTCTTAATTTGTCAACGTAGATATCTCATATAAATGTAATCATATATTATTTGTCCTATTTTTTTCTGGCTGATTTCACTTAGCATCTTTTCAAGGTTCATCTATTGAGCATGTATCAGAATTTCATTCTTTTCTAATACAGTATTCCATTGTATGTATACCACATTTTGTATGTTCATTCATCTGTTGATAGGCACTTAGGTTGTTTCTATGTTTTAGTTATTGCAAATAACATTGCAGCGCAATGAACACCGGTGTACAAGTATCAATTTGAGTCCCTGCTTTCAATTCTTTTGAGTATATACCTAGGAGTGGAATGCTGGATCAAGTGGTAATTCTATGTTTAACTTTTTGAGGAGCCACCACACTGTTTTCCCCAGTGGCTACACCATTTTACATCCCCACCAGCAAAGCATAAGGGTTCCAATTTCTCCACATTCTCACCAACACTTATTTTGGTTGTTGTTTTTTTACAATAGCCATCCTAATAGGTGTGAAATAGTTCCAAACTGTGGTTTGATTTGATTTCTCTAATGACTTGTAATATAGAGCATCTTTTCATGTGTTTATTGGCCATTTATATATCTTCTTTGGAGAAACATCTATTCAAATTTTTGGGCCATTTTTGAATCAGGTTGTTTGGTTTTTGTTGTTGTTGTTATTATTGTTGGATTTTAGGAGTTCTCTATACATTCTGGATATTAATCTCTTATCAGATATATGCTTTGCAAATATATTCCCCAATTCTGAGAGCCATCTGTTTACTCTCTTGATCATGCCCTTCGATGCCCCTCATTGTATTTTTAGACATAAAGTGAAGTGATTTCTATCATATATATTTTTTACTTTCTAATTTTATTCAAAATTATTACAAACGTATAAAATTTTAGATTTAGTACTGTAAAATTTTTAAAGCTTTAAAAATTTAAATTCCAATAATATGTTGCATTTTTACCTAAAACTACGTTCTACGAGTATATCACTATTTACTATGAAATTGTTACTGTAGTTTATTCAAGTTTTGGAAGAAGTGACTTCTGCATACAATTAACCAATACACAGCAAAGAATTCACCTTTGACTGTCAGTGTTATCATCTGACATAGACATTCTGTTTGGGGTCCAATAAGACTATAAAAGAAACTTCATGCTTTAGAAATAGAAGGACTCACTTGCCCTGCATGTTACATGACTGCCTTTACAGAGAGACAGCAGACTGAGGTAATTAAAAGCATGTATCTGGTGGGAGACTGGGTTCAAATCCAAGTTCTGCCACTTTCCAGCTATGGGACTCAGCAAGGTTAATTAACATCTCTGCGTCTCCTCTGTGAAATGGTGGCAAATGCTAGGACTACATCATAAAACTATTGTAAGAGTTAAAATGAGTTAAAATTGCTAGTGCTAAGAAGATGAGTTGGGACAAAATAAACACCAGTAAGTGCATGATAAATAAAACTGTTAACTAAGGGAGTCAATTCCCTATGTTGACCATATTTTTCATCAACATTTTATTATTAGTAGTGTATATGGCTCATTCATTAATCAATACCTTCCACTCTGATGAAGAAATATTGGTTGTATAGCTCCATGTATGGAGTCTTTTCTACCATATATTTTATTTTATTTATGTATTTATTTTTTTAGCTGAGCCATCTCGCCACCTGTTGGCAGCTCAGCAGCAGCTCAGCTCAGGCTGGGCATCGACCTGCTGTTGTTGAGCTTGGCTCGCACTCTTGAGCAAGCTCTTAACCAACTGAGCCACTTGGCTAGCCCTCTATCATATATTTTAGAAATACAATGGAATAAATATTTCACTCACCATTCATCAAGAAATATTTATTAAGAACATACAAGGCGTTGAAAACACAATTGTCCTTGACCTCAAGGAACTTATAAAGAGATTATGAGAGATTAACAAATGCAATACATTATGATGTATGCAACTAAAGGAGAAGTACAGTGTGCTCTGCAAACATACAGTAGAGCATCTAACCAAGATTCTGAAGGACACAGGAAAAGCAAACCAGGGGAAGTGACATCTAATCTGAAATCTGAAGGCTTCCGGGTAGATTGCCTGATGAAAAACTGGAGGGAGTCTCCAGAGAGGGAAGGATCAGAGAGTATTCCAACAAGAAGGAACTATAGAAATAAAGTTCAGAACACAAAACAGTTTGATATGTTGACAAAACTGAGGACACAGTATGACTACTATAGAAGAGCAGAAGGAGGAGGTTAGAGAAAGAAAGCTAAGAGATTAACAGAGACAAAAGTCCTGATGGGTCTAATAAACTATTTTATGTACTTTCAATTGTATCTGAACATTAATGTTGGTGCAGTGACAGAATCAAATTTTCACTTTGTAAAGAAGGATCACTCTGATTACACTGGGGGAAAAAGCATGAAAAGAGACGAGATGGGAGTCAGGAAGACCACTTAGGAAGTTATTGTAGGAGCCTACACTAGATGTGAAGACAGCCTGGAGAATAACAGTGGCAAAAGGGAAAGAGAAAAGTGAAAGGTCTAAGGAGGTATTTAGGAGACAAATTGATCAGTGTGAAGAAGATGGAAGAAACAGTGATACTTCCATGTTTCTGGCTTGGATAAGGGATGCATGATTGTTGCAGATTGTTGAAGAAGCCATGATAAATTCACACTGGCCGAAACGTAAAGGGGATGGGTGACGTGGCAAAAGAAGTTGGCTGGGGCCAGATCAAATTTGGCTAAAGGTCAAATTAAGACCCTGTGATGTTATTCTAAGTGAAATGGGAAGCCATGGGCAGCTTCATTGTTTACACCATTTACTCTCAGGGAAGTAAGTAAATGAAAATGAAGATTCTGAATAATCCCAAGTCCACCATGTATGGCTGGGTAGGCTGAGTACTGCACAAAGACAGGGATGCCACTCACTAGATCACAATATAAATGGCACCTGGGAAATTATGCAAAGCACAGCAGCCATCCTTGACATAGCATGTTATGAGGCTCTCTACTTTGTTTTATGTGAATAAATGTCTTATCTCCCCAGTAAAACAATAAGCATCTCTAGGGCAGAGTTTCTGTTTTATGTTTATTTTCTATTTCTCAAATTACGTAGCACACTTCTGAATACACAACTAGTTCTTATCGAAAAATTTGTGGTCTTGGCTCTAGAAACCACATTCACTTTGCTTTTACTACTCCAAGCACTACATTTTCTCTCATCACAGAATAACTTCAATTACACTTAACAATTTTAACAGATTTTAAATTTTTTACTTCTATATTACATTTTTATGTCTATATTCTTTCTGAAGAAAGTTTCATGACTTCATTTTCTAACATGTTCTCATTTTCCTTCACTAGTCATTTTTCAGTTGCAAGTATATAAATGTTCCTCCCTTGCTTTTTTATTAGAGTAAAAATTTTCAGGCCTTCATTTGTTTTCTTCCACCTTTATGATTATATACTTTTGGCTACTATTTCTGCATTTGATTGAGAAATCATAAATTTTGGTAGCACATATCTACTAGTTTTGTTTTCTGTGAAATACTTTTTCACTGTCATAACCATCAAGTCAATTATGATTTTACATGTTATATCCCTTACAACGAAGAGTCTTACAATTTATTAAAAGAGTCAGAATGAGGGCTGGCCGAGTGGCACGGTGGTTAGGCGCTGGCTTGGGAAGCCAGCGGCCCTGGTTTGGGTCCCACATATGAGGGCCAGTAACACTGCCCTCAAAAAAAAAAAAGTCAGAATGAATCACAAAACATATATATGCATAGTGTTTTTATGTAGAATTCCACTGTAATGGTAAATCAAGAAACTATCAAGAACAATCTACTTTCTTCTTTTAGATTTATTCTCATTAACTAGAGTATCTTCTGAATTTTGTTTGGTGATTCACTGTTACCACTCCTGAAATGTCATTTTTGAGTGGGAAGGGGTGAGAGGAAGATGGGACCAAGATAACTCACTCACTGAGCAACTAAAGGGCGAGGAAGCACTGTATGTGAGTATTTATTTAACACACGCGTATATAGCATTTACCATTTACCAATGAAAACTGGCCTATTGCCAGGTTTAGAATGCATACCAAGTGTTATAATCTGCTGTATTCACATGATTCAACCATTACTATTACTGTAGCTGTCTTCTATGATTATGATTACTGTATTAAACAGAATTTCCATTTATTCTGCCAGGGCAAGTATCTCTGTCTCTCCAAGTAGGTCACAGCCATCACCACATATGTGAGATTTGAACTTGAGTGACTAAAGCATACAACTTATGGCAAGTTCAATTTACATTCCACTTTAGATACAGTGATTGGAACTAACATATTTATAATTACATGAGGAAATATAAAATGGGCTTTTACTATAGTTTTCAAATGAACATGTAAGTTCCACATATCCAAGCCTTCATTACCAGCTAAGGTCTGTCTCCTAAGTTCCAGAGCCCTACATATCCAAACTGCTTGCCATAGTCACCGGCACATTGATATCCCAGAGACACCATAACCTCAGCACTGTTGGACAAGGAGGTCCCCATTTCCCTCTGCTTTTTGTATCCTCTTTCTCCATTAATGAATGGCTCTAAAGCAACCAGGAGCCTGGAAGTCATTGTGAACTCTCTCCTCATCTGCCCCTGCCCCTCCCATTAAGTCACAAGTCCTGCAGCTCTCTTATCCAGTGTGACTGCTATGGCAAAAATGAATACGTGGTCTTCCTGATCCTGTTTTAATGCCCTCCAATCTATTCTCCACACTACTATGAAAATCATCTTTCTAAAACACAAAATAGATTCCATCATTCCTGTAATTAAAACTCTTCAATGGCTTTCGAACAATTTCAGGATGAGTCCCAACTTCAGGTGAGGTCCTCATAATTAAGCCTGCCATCCTCTCTAGCCACTGCCTTTCCTCTCCCTTGTCATATTACCCTAAGAAGCTCCAGCCAAACCTAAACATTTGCCTTTTCTATCAAGTACACACCACGTGTTCTCTTGCTTCTGTGTCTTTACACATAATGTTCCTGAATGCAGTTTTCCCCTCCTCCTTCTTCATCTGGCTAACTCCTAGCAAATCCTCCTAAAAGACTTTCATGAACAGCACCCCTCACTCCCAAAGCTTGAGTTAGGTACCCTTCATATGTACTCCATGTGTCTATCTTTAGACACTTACCAAACAGTATTTTATTTATTGATATATCTCTCCATTAACCAATAAGCTCCCTAAGGGCAGGGTCTATGTATTTTTGCATGATCAATCTCTAAGCTTTCATCTGGCACTTGGACACTCAATAAATGTTTATTGAATGATGAATGAACAAACTGTGAAAATTAATGTATAGAGAATAAATAGGACAGTTCTAAAAGGATTGTCTATCTTAAAAGGTTTCATGAGTAATATCTGAAGAGGAAAATTTTGTAAGAAAGTCAGTTCAAAAATATATCTTCAAATAGAATTAATTTTTATTTTATTCATACTCCACCAACTCCTTTTATATTAACAAAATGCATCAATTTAAATAGCATGATTGGCTAAGTTTTCTCAAGTTGTTCTACTAATTCTCTTTAGCCTATGGAACAGTAGTTTCTATAAGAGAATCATGGTACCTTTACCTACCAGGAAATATTTTAAACACATTATAAACACCACAAGCTTTTCCTTCTCACAGCAAATTGAAATAGCAGAACATTAGCCTGAAGATTTTCATCCTGCCCTAGACACATGTAATTTAAAATCATTTCTGTCAACATATATTACTATTTTCTTGAATTCTAAACCCATTAAATTGACTCAACTTGTAAATTAGCTCCATATAGATGTATATTTAAAGTGTTGTGCAAAGTTTTCTATCCCTATTCTTCTGAAAATGTGCTACACACTGATTTGCCATGTTTATTGTTTTACTATAGGTTAGATGGAACATATTACAAAGGATTATTTTATATTTTATCCGCACTTTTCTTATAAAAATAGCTGCTCCAGAAGTTTATTTTATTTAGGTAAGCAGTTTAAATATATTCTTCTTGGGGCTTTCATTAGCTTATTTCAAAAGACCTCCCAAACAACCTAAGAATGGCCTGGCATTCCAATATTCCATAAAATGTTTCTTATATTTTATAATTAAACAGCCACCTCCAATAGCTGAAATTCTACAATTGGTAGTATCAAAGTATTATCTCTACTATTATACTCATGTGTTACCAATTATTCAAAGAGAAAAGTATCAAAATTCATTTTTAAATCTTTGCAAGATGTAATGGTTCAAACATATAAGGTTAGAGGGTGCATAAAGAGAGTTTATAACAAACATTAAACTTTTTAATACTTTCATGTATGCCGTTTTGATTTAGAATAAAATCTCAATGAGAAAAAAATAACTAGGTTATAGACACATGTACAGTTCTTTCTAGTAACAATTTTGATTAGAAATCAAACTTATTTGTGTCCAATACTCTGAAGAAGATATCTTGCAACACTTTGCTTTATTAATTTTTTGGACTTATTTAATAGGGCAAATTCCCTCATTTGCACATCAAAAACACAATGAAAAAGAACAGAGATTTAAAATGAAATAAAACTCCATTGATCATTGTCATCTGTAATGTTCCTTTCGCAGTGAATGAATTCAAAAATTCTTAAGTGAACTGACTTATCATGATGCCTATAAGGAAATGTTTTTCACATTATTTTGGATGCATGATACATATTTATTTAAATAGTTTTATTAGAAAAGTGACAAACAAGACAAAACCCTTCCAGATATGTAGAGATTATGTCAGTCATGAATAAAATGCATTGGTGTCTTATGCTAGCAAAAGTGACTTATAAAGTCACTTGGCTAAAAAAACAAAAAAAGAAGCAGCTTGATCAGAAATATAACTAATGCATACATATGGTGGCACATTCAAATGGATTTTTAAACTATGGTGATTGTTTTAGAAAACAATAAAGTAATTTGAATAGTTAAATTAATAGGCTATTAAGAAAAGTTTTCATAACAAAGGCGTCAGATTATTTTTTAAATTAAAAGAATAAATATATTGGAATATTCATTATATGTTCTATTTAAAAAAACTAAAGGAGTGTTTAAACTGAATCTACATAACATGAAGTTTGTTGAAGTAAATTTCTCAGAAAGAGAAAAACCTTAGTGTTCCATCAAGATATTAGGTAAGTGCAGATAACTTCAAAACATTAAGTTATATCCCTTTTATATTTCATCCCTTCAGAAGCCAGACCATAAGTGGAAATAGGTGGCTATTTAAAATGTCATGTCTAAGTCACTTATACTTTGGTGATCACTTAGCCTGTTTGGATTGATTAAATTCCATAATATATTCTACACTGAACTGTATTGGAAAAGAAACCTGCCACTATTATACTAAAACACGATATTCTTTTCTTAAGTGTTATCTATAGTATCAAATTTGTGATAAATGTAAATCATTTTCCCTTTTGAAAATGTTTTAGTTTACCTGTATATTGTCCAAAAATTAAATATTTGTAAATAGCAATTGTCCATTCACAAAGACCATTGAGTAGAACTCAGAGGGAAATAAATCTAAAACGTAAGTGTATTTTAAAATGTAATATGCTCTAAGAAGCTTTAATAAGTCAGTATATATGAAACATTGTGTGTCCATCACTGTTCTGGGTACTTCGAGGATTACACATGCCTGCATCCAAACACATACATTTGCAGAAGAAATAAAATTAATCCACATGAAACAATTGCAGAACAAAAGATTATCAACTTTGAAATGACAAAATTTTTGAAATAGAGAACAGATTAGTGGTTGCCCAGGGTTAGGGACTACAGGGTGGTGGGTTTGGTTATAAAAGGGCAACACAATACATCCTTGTGGTGATAAAAGAGTTCTGTATCTTACTAGGGTGGTGATGCATACACACAGAATAAAACTGTATAGCACACATGTGCATGCGTGGACATGTAAGCACAAGTAAGACTGGGGAAGTCTGCATTAAATCAATGAATTTTATCATGGCCCACATCCTGGTTGTGACATCACACAACAGTTTGGAGGCACACAGGGTCCTGCATTGTTTCTTACAAATACATGTGAATTTACAATTATCTCAAAATTAAAAAGTTTTAAAAATTATTATAAAATACACTTTATCAATTCTAAATACATCCCCTGACCCCAAATAAAAACATACAAGGAATAAACACCAAAATCACTTCTAGTGACCCAAAAAATCCCAAAAAACTATTGTAGCCATTATGTCTAAACATTCTTGTCCTACCGGTATGTTCTTAATTTAATTTTAATTCCATGTTAATTTAAATGTTTTAAAGATCATATCCTACAAATTGAAGGGTTCTCATAACATAGTAGTGATAAAATGCTATCTTACTTTAAGTTTAGATAGTGGAGGAATTACGAGAGAGAGAGAGAGAGAGAGAGAGAGAGAGAGAGAGAGAGAGAGAGAGAGAGAGAGAGAGAGAGAAGCAACATTATCTTCTTTCTTTATCTTAATAGATAAGAAGCAAATCACACACACTTGCTCTCTCTCTCTGGAGTCTGCCTGAGTTAGGATTCAGGGGTAAAATGAGAACTCCAGAAGGATTTCTCAAAACTAGGTCTTTATCTACTTTGAATCTCTTGGAAAATATTCAAGCATATCATTGCTCTTTCACTACTGCAAAACGAGAAATAATGTGGCAACTGCTCTGGAATTCCTTTGGTTTGACGAAGTCGAAGGTGATCAAAGGCAGGGTGACACGCAACGGCACCCGGATAAAATAGGTCTGATTAGGGTAGATTCCCATTCACGTAAAATGACTTCCAGGCAATTCGTTTGGCTTTGACTTTCAACTGACACTTTTCTGCTTGCAATAAAGATGGAAACAGGGACGTCGGGCCCCTCGCACACCAATGCGAAAGCTTAACCCTCTCGGTCTCACCCTAAAGTCCCGCTAAAGAGACTGAATGTTTCTACAGACTTCGCAGAGGATTGGAGGAATTTAGGGACGCCGTCCTCCACTCCCCAAAACCTCAGGAGACAGGGGAGCGGGGATAGGGGAAGGGAGCCGGGGTAGGCAGAGCGCGGAGGGGCGCACCGGGGACGCGGGGCTAGGAGGGAGAGGAGGCAAGGGGACACTGGGGTGAGGGGCGAGGCAGGGCCGAGGACCCGACGCGACTAGAACTCGAGGCGCAGGGCGAGGCCCAGGCACCAGGTGACACCGTGCCGGGTGTGAGAGGCCAGGCGGGTTCGGGGTGAGGGCTCACCCGCGTTCTGCAGGGTCTCGATGTTTTGGGGTCTGGTCGCCAGCTCTGCCACCATCTGCACGAACTGGGTCCGGGCTTTCTGGTACTGCTCGAACACTGCAGGGAGAGACACGGTGGAGCGGGCTGCACCGCGGTACCCGGCTCCCGCCGCCAGCCGTCGGGGCGCCCGCCCCGGGCCCTACCTTGCAGCACCTGCCTCTGACTCATGGCGCCTGCGGCTCTCCGCCCGCCACCAGCTCCGGGGCGACGCTGTTCGTCGGCGCCGGGCCAGCGAGTCCGCGGACGGGGCGACTGCGGAGGCCACTCGGCCTCGAACTGCAAACGGTCCTCTCTGTGTACCTGCGTCTCCCAGGCAACCGACCGGAACCGGAACGCGGCGGTCTCGCTGCAACGGTCAGTCCCCGGCGTGACGTCACGGTCTCAGGGCCCCGCGCCCGCGAGGATGCCCGACCCGGGGGCACCCCGCCTGCAGGGGCGCCCCCGACGTGCCAAACGCGCCCAGCCGCTGCCTGAGCCCTGCACTGTCGAGTGTCACTATCCTGCTGGTTCGGACGTCCGCCCGCAGGACAAGTTCTTTACAAACCGACCCCAGACCCGCGTAGTTGCTGCGCTGCACGCAAGTCATTCGGGCCGCGGAGCCCCACGCACCGGGAGAACCCTGCGGAAGTGCGGCGAGACGTGGAACCTGGGCGATGGAGTCGTCTTGGCTTCGACGGTCAGGAGAAATCTACATGTGGCATTGCATAATCTGATACATTATTGTCAATGAAACTTTAAAGTCAAAAGTTCTCCCCTGTCGTCCAGCTTTTACATACCTGGCATTTCTGTTTTCAGGATTCCTGGAGCGTCACGACAACGATGTTCATACACTTAATTACATTGTATTCAAAGCATTTAATAAGCACTCAGAGATTCAACAAGAAAAGCAGACGAGGAAACAATCCTGTCTTTGCTAACTTCCTCCTGTTACTACTAGCTTTGCTGTTACCTCACTTTTATGTGATTTTTAAACATTTTGACTTTGTCTTTTAAATTTAGGCTGCATTTTGTTGCTGAATGACATTTTCAAAAGAAAGAGAATCTTTATCTGGAAGGTCTTAATTCAAAGAATCATAAGCAGACTTCCCTAGCTTATATACCTTTAACTCTCCCCAGTCTCATTTAACAAAAATTAAGTACTCAGTCTATCAATGGTTTCTAGCTTTCCTGAAAACAATACCAAATGTTTCAGGGACAGATGTCAATTTTAAATGTTTCTCCACTAGAAAGTACAATTTCGCCAGGTGTGGAGTAGATAGCCACATCTGCTGCTGAGGAGTGCCAAGACAGGAAACGTCTTGATAGCTCATCTTCAATAGAAGGGAGCATGCAAACTTAGCTGGTTCTCATATTTGGGGTGAGTCCTATAATATAATCTTGGAGATCTCGCTCTGACTTGAGCTGTCTGATAAAGTCCTGATACTTTGCGGAGCCCCAACTAGTTGGGGAAATGAACTTGCAATCAGAGATAGCAGTAAGTGTGTTCAGGCGGGTTCCTGTTACCCCTGAGCAGGTGTCTGTCTTCGCTCCAGTTCAGAAGCCAGTGAAACCTACAGTCCCTTTACTTAACTCTAAGGCTTAAGTTTCCCATTGACCTCCACGTTTCCCTAAGGAAATAAGGTCTTTTAAAGTTTTTGTGCGTTCCCATTTCTTTCCAGATGTAGGGGAAAACAGATTGAGCAAATAATTAAAACTGTAATTTTGTTTTCAGTTCCTTGTTGCATTATGAAAAAAAAATATCCACTTAAAACTAAAAGGTTCCATACGTGGTTTCAGTCCTTAAACAATTCAAACTCCCCTATTTACATCAGCTCCCATTTTTAGTAACTGTTTTACTACCTATTTTCTATTTTAAAGCATTGAGGTACAGGCTCAGTGGTGAAAAAAGGTCTAAACCTATAAACAGAAGTCTATGGAATGCTACAAAGTTTGAAAACTTAAATTCAAATGCTATCTAAATTATTTTTAACTATAGATTCTGAGAGTCTGTCATTAACAATGTCTGTGGATTAAATTGTATTGTTCCTGATAAAACACAATACTGTATAGGTTTCTACTTTGTATCTGAAATTAGACATACCAGTATGAAAGAAACTAAAACTTTGCTCTTTAGCCTGGCTTCGTTTTTAGAAATCTTTAAAATTAAGTGGATAAATGTAACAGAATTATCATAATATACATATAAATGAATTGTTAGTAATCCAAATATGAAACATGGCAACAGATTACTTTTATGGACAAGGAAACAAATCTGTATTTTCTGACCCACTTTTTAATTTCCTAAGTTTAAAATAAAATGCCATTCTGTTTTACAAAGTTAATTGAATGCCCCATGATCACATACACACTTCTAACAGTTAAGCAGTGAGAAAGAAAACTATTCAAAGGGATATTTGGTTTTTTTTAAGTGCTATTTAAGATTATTTAAAGTTCTTAAAGTACTAGTTGACTTTAAATGTAGCTATACAAAGTACTTGACATATCATACATTTGATTGAGAATGAAACGTATCAGAACAACTTTCAAAAATGTGTCCATGAAAGATTTGTTTGGAAGACTTTGGCTCTTTTGTAAAAAGATAATCATGTGTAACCTCAAAATCATCTTTGCTTTCAATTCTATTTATGAAAATGAGACTTAAAAATACATCAGTATAAAGCCAATTTTAAAATCCTGTTCTGTTTCTCTTTGAAAATGTGCTTTGTAATTCAGAAAATCCCATTATTATGAGAATATCTTCTACACGTACCTAAAAGAAACTTTGTTAATTTTAATATACATGTATTTTTTTTCTTCAGCTCCTAGCTGAATTTTAAAAATTAAAGCTCTATGTGTGCTAATTAGATATTGGAGCAAAAACCAGGGACCTAGAGTAACCTATGTGATGGGTGAGACTATCTAAAGCACCACTTAAATAACAAAAGGCTTCTTGTTTTTAAGAAAAATTAGCTGAGTTTTATCTAGATATGAAGTCTCCTGCCCACCTCCCCCAAAGAATTAAAACATAGTGTTGGCATTTAAATAGGCATTCATTTGGCTATTGCTAAATTGGTAATTGCTAAATTGATAATTCATTTGGTAATTGTTCAAGTTATGAGAACTCAATCTAAAATTTTGCCAACACCTAATCTAAAATTACTGAAATAACTCCATATTTACATACTTGAATTAAAAACAAAGGCATTACATACCCCATAACCAAGTGTTTAGACTCAAAGTATTATCTATAATGAGGAAAGCAAACATATAACATCTTAAATGTTGTATTCCCGCTCTTTGCGGAAAAACATCAGGATTTTACATTTAGGTCTGAACAGACCATCTAATTGTGCCATCAAGTTTGTCAGGACAGGAGATACTGGGACACTTCCATCCAAGAAGGGATGAATACCATTTCTATGCTTGTGTTGGGTTTGGGTCTTATTTCCAAGTCTTTGCTTTTCAAGCCTTTTTAAGTTAACTCTTTACATTTTAAACTTTAAAGTTTTTACGTTTCTTTTAGTGTTAAGGCCAATAAAATGTTAACATGACAGTGATTTATTTGGCCCCAAAGTTCTAAAAGTACACCTGTACATGGCTTCCTTTTCCCGATTCAGTGGATGCAGATTGAACGCACCTTTCCCACTCCCAAAGTAAACTGTCATTAGGATTCCACACACGAATAATTTCGCCTCCAAAGGCACCATATAACAAAGTGATTGACACTAAAAAGTGATGCTTCTAAGGTAGAAGTCTGAAATACAGCATAACATTTTCTAAGACAATGGGACACTAATAAAAATTAAATTATTGCTACACAGAGAGAGAGACAGGGAGGGAGGGAGGGAGAGAGAGAGAGACAGAGAGAGACAGAGAGAGACAGAGAGACAGAGATCTTCTTTCTAAAGACCTACTTGGGTGTTCCTTAAAAATTGTACCCAAAGCCCCTATCCCCAGACAGAAACCTCTAAGCGCCCTGCCACAGACGTCCGTCAGCCACTCCCTCGCAACACCGCCCAGACCCACCACCCCTTCAGAATCTTGGCGTTGTTGGACTTGTCACGGAGATGGTGGGTATTATTCCTCCCCCACCTTTTTCTTCCCTTTTTTATTTTTTTTTTTGAGGGCAGTGTCACTGGCCCACCCATGTGGGTCCCGAACCGGGGCCACTGGGTTCCCAAGTCAGCTCCCAACCACTGCGCCACTCGGCCGGCCCCCTCCCCCACCTTTTTATGAGTACAGGACACAAAAGACCAAGGATGGGAGGTGCCACAGATGAAACTTTCGACCCCTAGAGCCCACCAAGCCCGCATCCGGGCCACCACCGGGGAGGACCAGGCCCGCACAGGTGCGAGTCCTGCCACCCACGAGCGGAAGGTTCTAGGTCGACGCCGCAAAGTGGCACCAGGACGGTCCGCGCGTGTCGTGGGCTGGCCCTGGCAGACAACTGCACGGGGGTGCTGGGGCCCGAGAGGAAGGGACGGATATCGTCCTCCCGACGTCCACGGCTTTTCCTTTTTCCCGAAGTTTCTAGAATTCAACGAGCACCTCCGCGTTCCCCTCGCACCTTCTAGCGGGAGCCGGGAGCCGAGTATCATTTAGGCCTGGGGTCAGGCAGGTTGTGGTTGAGCTGAAACCCCACGAGGCCCCCGCCGCGAGTCGCGGGGCTAGGCCGAAAAGAAGGCGCGGGGGAGGCAGGGCCTGGGGCGCGGGGGGGAGGGAGGAGGAGCGGGGGCGCGCGGCCGGAGGGCGCGAGTGCGGAGGCGCGGCGCAAACGGGGCCGCGGCCTCCCCCCGTTGGGGCCGGTCTCCAGGGGCGGGCCGGGGGCGCGGCGGGCGCGGGGCCCGAGGTGCGAGCGAGCGGGAGAGTCCCTCTCCAGCTACCTGGCAGCCCCCACGGGCCGCGGGTCTGCAGTCCCGGAGGGAAGGGCCTGCGCGCCCCGCAGCGCCGGTGTCTGCCGGGGTGGGGGCGGGGGCGAGGTAATGAAGGCCTCTGCTCTTTCGCTTTGGCTCCGCGGCCAGGCCTCCTGCAGGAACCTCACCCCGCGCCGGCCGCCGCGGAGAGTCCTGGCCCGAGCCTGGCCGCGGTGCGGCCACCCCGCAGGAGCGAGCCTGGAGCGGGCGGGGACCTGAACCCGGGAGCTGCGGCCCCGAAGCGCTGGCGCAGCCAGGAAAGCTCGCCACGGTCGCTCCGGGCGGCCCTGCTTCCCCTGACTTTCTCCTCCCGGGACTTATAAATGAGAGCTCCGTTGAGGGGGAAGGCTCCAGACGTTCTTTGCCCGGAGTGGGGTGTGGGAACCGTGCGCCACCTTACACCAGCCAGCTCGCTACACCCAGCCACACAGGCCGGATCCCAGAGGCTGGGTGAGGAGCCAAAAGCTGATGGAAAAAAAAAAAAAAAAGCTGCACCTCATTGCGCATGTGCGAGTTTCATTTTTTTACGTCATTTCGCCTTATCGAGTCCCAAGCCAAAACTTCTTGCTTATTGATTACTCTGAAGAATAATCGACTGTATGCTCTGACACTAGAAAATATTGCAAAAGTACAGAGAGAGGGTTGTCAAGGTTTCTGCTTTCACAAAAATAGCATAGGCTATTAACCATTCTGCGTGTCCCCACAGAAATCGGAGGGGAGAGTGAGTTCTCCTAACGTGTAGACTAGATTAGAAGACGCGGTAGCACAGCCTCTCCTTCTTTAAGAGGAGATACTTGCACGACAGTTTGCAAGTCCTGTTATCTTATTTTTTGATGTTTCAGAGGAAACACCTGACTGAATACTGCTAAAGCTGGATTACTTTAAATTTCTCCTACTCCAGCGTCAATACATATTTATTGTTTAAAGTGGAGAATAAAGTTTATGTGAAAGAATAGTTTTTCTTCATATGAAAAACACAAGGAAAGATTAATGACCACCTGTTAGAAGAAATACTAATACCTCTCGCCAGTAGTAAGACAGGAAATGAATTAATGAAGAAATGCATTTTTAATGAATTAATAAATCCATTTTATTCCAGGAGTGCTTTTTTTTCCTGGTGAAATAATACCTAATCGCTTATTTTAATTATAACTCAAGGGTAAAGGTCTTGGAGGTTTACAAATAATGCCAGTATGTTTATGGTCAAGAAAAGACAAACTTACACACTCTTTGCTTAAAGAGTGCCTTGCAATACTAATGGGGACAGTGAAAATAGAGACTCCTTGTAGCAGATAGCAGAGTTGGAGAGAAAAACTGATTTTTTTTTAATGTGATGCTTAAGCATAATGCTCTAGATGTATGGCAAATATTTAAGAGTGATACAAGTAACTGATATCAATTATCTTTCTGGGAAAGAGTATTCCCAGAACCCATTGCAGACCATGATAATATAATAGACTTGCGCTGCACTAGAGTCTCTTTCAAAGTTTAGAGAGCCTATATGAATTGTGTATATTTAAGTTCATGAAAATGCATTTTCTTAAGTCTATTTTTTTTAAAGTTGCTGATATCATTCTATCATAAACTTACTTTATTATAATGAATTTCCTTAAAAGTGTTCTCCAAAGGGATAAAAACTTTAATAAGTGAATAGCTTGAGCAGAATGATCATTTGATAAAATTGGGTGGGGTCATAACCTCTTTCTCCTTAGAAAATGAAGGGATAGTTTGAAGAGAACCCAAGTGAAAATATTTTTTTTTTTGAGGTCAGTGTCACTGGCCCTCATATGTAGGACCAAACCGGGGCTGCTAGGCTTCCCAAGCCAGTGCTTAACCATTGCGCCACTCGGCCGGCCCCCAAGTGAAAATATTTTAAGAAAATTGTCATGAAGCATATTTAGAAAGAAACAGCTGGTAAACACATTTTCCCAAGCTTACTCTGAGTTCTTCAGTTACACTAGAAAACAAACTAACGAATCACGTTCAAAGTAAAAACACTCTCCTGAGTTAATTACTGATAACATTAATTTTCTGATTCATGAAGAGCTAGATGCTTTCTAAACATTACTCTCTTGCCAGTGCAATTTATATTTCAGTATTTTGGAAGTGTTTTTATTGAAGTTAGGAGTTTTGTTCGGGAAGTTGTTCAGGAAGTCACAGCAGTAGTTACAGACAGAAGCCTTCAACTTCTGTGAAGGGCTCTGGCCAAGAACATCCCGTGTCGCACACACGATCAGTGATAATGGCACTGTCCATAGTGCTTATCTCATTGGTTTAAGAACTCACCTTTCTTTAAAATCTGTAGAACTCTGCCTCCTCAGGGTTGGGTCAAATTGTTATTTTTCCAGCTGGTGATTCTCTAGGACCACCGTCAACTTCTCTTCCATATGCTCCATCACTTCCCTCTTATGAGGCCCTATTTCCTTGAATCCACTCATTTCTTTCCCCTGCATTTTCCTCTGGCAAACCTCAAGGCCCACATTTGCCATCGCTTTTTTCTCTTCGGCTTTCTTTAACTTGAAATCTCACAGGTATAAACTCTCATAGGTTTCAAAGCATTCGAATACTCCCGTGTTTCATTCGATACCTGGTGAGATAGCTAGATGAGATTATAATCTCTGTTTCAAAGTGCAAGGAGAGGGTACAGAGGCCTTGATTCGCCTGGAATGACATAACCAGGTCTCGGCTTCTGACCAGTTTTGTTTTCTGTAGCGCCATGTTGCTTCAGACATTAGGAGGGCTTGACTCTAACCAGCAGTAGCATCGACTCCAATGTTGGGAATTACACAGATGACTACCCTTGTACCTCTTTAGAACTTAACCTGTTTTTGAAGACTTTGCTTCTCAGAGACTGATCCTCCAGGGGTAGCACCAAACAGCAGTCATGGTCTGGTCTCATGGGGTTTGTTGTAGATACCACATATCCAAATGGCAATACTAATCAACCATAATGAGGCTGAAAAGGACTAGTACTAGTTCTTGAAAGTAAATAAGGGACTTAATCTAAACTGAAGATGGGAGTGGGATGCTAAGAAGGCCTCTGGAGGGAGGTGCATATAAACTGAGGCTTGCAGGTGGGATTGGGTTTGCCAGGTGAAGCAGGAAGTGGGGTGGGTAAGAGAATTCCAGGCAGAGGAAGCACATGTGAGGGAGTGAGAGGTGATGGGGCTGCAGAATTGAGTAGGGGTCAGATGAGGACTTTGAGGTCACAAGAAGGATTTTTCCTAAAAAATGTCAGAAGCCAACTGTTGGGTATATATATGAGTGCACACAGATGAGTGTTTTTAAATGATCTCAACAGCTGCAGTTTGGAGAGTGGTTTAGAGGAAGGAAGAAATGAAAGCCAGGAGACAGGAAAGAGCCTGGTGTGGTAGGCAGACTAGATGACAGTGGTGATAGCAGTAGAGATGGAGAGAAACAGGCCTGGGTACACATTTAGGAGAAAGACTTCAGTACTCAGGGTGTGGGGAGTAAGAGTGAAAGAAGCATCAAGAACAAAGTTCCCTGGTTTCTGGCATATTTAACTGAGTAGTGAGTGCTTTGAGCCATCTACATGGAGATGTCAAGAAAGGCATTGGATACAGAGGTCGAGCTCAGAGGGAAGGTGCAAGCTGGGGTTACAAATGTGGAAGTTGTCCATCTAGATGAGATGTGGGACCATGCAGTGGAAGAGGGAGCCTTAGGAGAGGGCCTGAGCCCAGAGGACTCTGACATGTAGAAGTCAGCTAGAGCAAGAACAGCCAGTAAAAGGTAGAACAAAAAAATTCAAGTAAAAATCAGTGTTTTCCAAAAAGAAGAGACTCTCCATCAACTTTAGTGGGGAAGATTTTTATTTCTGAAAATAGACCACTTCTAAAGGAGATTTTCCAATTCTGTTAGCAGCTAGATCATGCTTGGAAACGTTCATTTAAAATAAAGAATGCATTTATTTCTGTCTGTATTATTAATTGCACTAATCTCTATATTAACTGTTTTGACATACCATGAATGATATCTAAATGAGAGACTATACTTTTGAGACCAGAAATCCATATTATTAGCAAAATCTAGCTAAAATATGACCACATTTATATAGTGCTGTTATAGTGTAGCCTGATATTTCATGGTGAAGTATGTGGGGCAAATATTCTTATTTCCATTTGATAGGTGAGAACACTGGGGCTAAAAAAAGAGTATATGACCTGACAGTAAAGCATTTACACCCACGAATACATTCTTCCATTGGATTGTCAGACCAGCTGTCACTGGGAGAAGGGCAGGCCGCTTTGGATGGGGGAAAGTTGGGAGCACACTTAAGCAGCTTGTTAGTTGAACAAATGTTTATTGGGTGGGTTCTGGGGTGAATAGGAGCCCCTATCCCCAAGGAGTTTATAGACTAATGGGGGGTGGAGGATAGACAAGAAACAGTGAGACTGTGGGTGCTCCTGCAGCAGACACAAGGGACCTTTTCTGACCAGATGGGAGCGGAGAGTGGTATGAATGACCATAAGGGAAATTCAGAAGGAAATTTTGTTCAGAAATATACCTATTTAAGCATTTTGCCCTGGGCAAGTCTTCCTTCATGTGCTGTGCAGGTCACCAAGGGGTCTGCTGTGGTCACATTTTGCTGGTTTGTCGGTTCCGTTACGTAGCCATGGATCCTGGTCCTGCTATTACTGCTCATGTGCCTGGTCTCACTCCAGAGGTTAGTAGGGTAGTATGTTCAGGTTAACCGCTGGCCCTGAGTATATTCTTTATATTCTCTTCCCCGTGGATTTCAAATTTCTTGTTCGTTGTATGTGCAGCGTCACCTCTCTAGTCACTGTCAGTTCCTGGTAGAGGACAGGGAGTATGTTTCCTCATAACACTGACACCTGCCATGTTGTACTGTCCCAGGCGCAACATGGCTCTGAGAAAAGCAGTGGCAATTTGACATGTATTTTGGCTCATGGTGTTCTTTCACATTTAACAGTGACTCCAGTCCTTCTGCCCTTTTAATGTGGAAGGTGATTCATTTGATAGCTAAGTTAATATTTTGGAAATGTGAACTTAATAAAGAAACTTCTTTTTTTTTTTAAATAGAACAATTATAACCAAAGGAGATAGAAAGAACCATCTGATAGTATAGTATGAGAAAATGTTAAATAATTCATAAGTTCCTTGATAACTGCTGAATAAATTCATGATGGAACATTTAGAATTTGGCAAAACCTTCTAGACAATCCATTAAACAAATGCATGCTCAATCTTACAGTATCTGCAATAATTTCTGCAGAAATTTTTATTCTTAAAAATTGACGTGTAGCTAAAGTGCAATTAGAACCATGAATGAAAATATTCCAGAGCTTGTATTAGTGAATTATTTTCATCAGGGCTTTCTGACTTGTAAAAATGAGATTTCGAGGAAAGTCAGAGGATTAATTTTTGAAGGGAAGACACTGATAAGTGTTTACTACCCTCAAGCAAATGTCTTTGGGCTATGTTTAGATGATCTCAAACATCTTTGCTTTCTTATTTCAGGAGTGTGTATAGGAGGTGTGATAAAAAAAAATACAGCGAATGTTTAAATTTAAAAAATTTATTATAGTAAAAGACACATTGCCACTAATCCCCCTTAAAATACTACCCCTTGCTTCGAACAACGAAGCAATGAGGCACGATCTTATTCCATCATTCTTGACGCTTTCTGAACCAGTTCTTGGAGTCCTCTTTCCTGAGTGTCTTCAGTTGTGTTGTTGTAGCTGCCTCAATGTCTGGGGTCATTTTGACTTTGGGGAAGAGCCAGAAGTTGCATGGTGCCAGATCCAGTGAATAAGGTGGATGAAGAAATACCATAATGTTTTTATTTGACAGAAATTACCATATACTAGAAGCAATGTATGACACAGAACATTGTCATGATGGAGAATGAAGTAAACATACACACAAAAGAGGGCTACCAGAACTGCTTCAGAAAGCGGCAAGAACAATGGGATAAATGTGTTCAAAGCTAGGGGAATATTTGAGGGGGATTAATGGCAATGTGTCTTTTATGTAATAATTTTTTAAAAATTTAAACATTCACCATATCGTTTGATCACACCTCGTGGTCTCCAGCCTTAAAGACATTGTGGTCTGGCAAAGCCACTTCTTGCTCATTAGGCTTGGAGTCTGTTTTAAATTGTTTCACATTCAATTATATTTGCTGCCTTGAAGTATGTGAAGAAAATATGCCTGTTTCAGACTACAAGAACAAGGGAGCTTTTTAATGTTTGATTGTGCTTAATCGGTTTTCTGTTCTTCCTGGAGATAAACTGCCTAAATAAAGATCAAGTTTTCAGAGTCCTCCCATAAAATCAGAGAGATGTATAAAAAGACAGGAAAGAGCCAAATATTAATGAATGTTTTTCAGTTTGAGGGGAAATACTTAGAAGAGGCAGAAGTTCATTGTCTGGAAGAAGTGGTTAAAGATTTTCAAAGATACTCATCAAAATTTGAATAAGAAGAATAATGAAAAGAAGCTGTTCCATGGAATAAATTTCCTTTTCATAACTTTTCCTCTTCTTTGATATAGTAATAACCTGTGGGACAATGAATATTAACAGAATGACTCTATATAGATTTGAGGAGTTAACTGCTGCCTCTTTTTAAATGCATGCTAGTTTTTTAGTTATATGGATATTTTTCTATATATCATTATATGGTACCTACTTTTTTTGCTTTTTACTTTGCTCAATATATTTTATAAAATACAACCTTTGCAGAAGAAGAGAAACAAAAATAAATAAATATAAACACACTGTTGGGCCTGTTAAAAGACCCAGAAATTGGAAGGAAAATCAGTCAGGGCTGGAATCTTCCAGAATGGCTTTGAGGAGGACAGAGATCAAATGTGAACAGCCTTGAAGGATAGGTCGATGTGGGGAGGAATTCAGGAGGGGTTTTAGATAGGCATGGTTCATTGTGAGGAAAGGTATGCCTGAGATATTCTTCTTGACATTTTATTTTTATCATCTAAATGACTTTCTTGGAACAAAATTATTTCTTTTCACATACTTCTTTTTTTTTTTTATTGTTCTTAGCACTCTACTTCCAGGTCCAAGTCTGAATTCAATGGAGATTCCATTGCCTGAAATCTCAAAGAGTCACTTTGAATAGGCTTGTTTACAGTAGCATATTTTCATTGGGTCATTTACTGCAGCTTAATTTGCCAGCTTCCTCCATGGACACAGTGTGCAGAAACTCTCCACAATCCTGTACTCTGACTTTTCAGAGGCAATTCCCTTGTTACGAGATGGCTAGTGGGGGTAAGAAGTGTTCCCTGTCAACCACCTCACCAGTCACTTTGTTTTTCCATGAAGTTGAAGGCACACTGAATTATTGTCATTGTTTCTATGGTATTGTCACCCACACTATATAGATCAGCTGAGTCTTACATGGGGTTTAAGATAGGATGCTTCAATCAGGAAATCACAGGAGTGGGTGTTATCTCTAACTCCTGCTTCCTAACGCTCTTTTCACTTTCTTATCTGTGTCCCTGCCTCTACCTGTGTCCCCAGCCCTTTCACAAAATAATGACACATCTAAGTAAAGACAAACAAAGTTGGGGGGGGGCAGAATATTTGGATACTGACTTATCTAGAAATACTTAGAATGTGATTTTCCTTCCCTATGCCATGGTCCTGGCTGGCATGTGGGTAAACACACACACTCATTAGGTTTCTTAGAGCTCAGGAAACGATGCTATTAAGGAATTATGAAAACTTGTGTTTTCTAGTCTTCTTTTGAGAAGAAATAAAGAGAGAAATAAAGCCTCTTTTATTTTTTTTTAACTTCAGTGTTTTAATATCATGAAATACAAGTACAAAACATTGTACAAGTACACTTTTTACTACATGGAGATGGAATAATACATTTGTGTTTTTACCCGATTCTGGAACACCTACTACTAGCCACCGTATCAATGGCTGTCCATGGTGATTTTCTCCTATTTCTATGAGGCTTTATCATAAATTAAAAAAAAGTTCATAAATCTTTTCAACCATTGCAGATTTATATTTATCTTAATAATCCTTTTCAGCTGCTTTAGAGAACTGTTAAATACAAAATTGCCATAGCCAAGAGTTTTAAGTGGGTAATTTTGTTATTTCATGTTGGCTGAAATCTCCTTTATGTTGGCATTGCAAAGACACTGAGCACTTATTTAAGGTAAGAAAAAAATATTGTCACAATAGCTCTCTTACTGTTTAGGAAGGCAAATTACCAATTCCTAAAAATTACAGGATATTATAAAAGACGTTATTGGCTAAGCAGTAATTCGTGAAACTCCATTTATGTAAGACAAATAATAGCAACAGAGGAAGATAAAGCCACACATTTACTAAAGAAAAACAATTTTGCAAATATTCAAACTATTTTTCCTACTTCTAAACTGGTTTAACCACATCAAATAAAGAAAAAGTAAACTGCTAAACTATCCAGAATTCAGCTTTCATAGCATACATCAGTTTTTAGCTAAGATTTTTCTTATGACAAACAAACAAACAAAAAAATCATGAAAGCAGCATTGACTCTATTGGAAATGCAAAAAACTAGGAAATAAAAATACTGCTAATTTCATAAAATATGTGAAACTAATTTTGTTTTTATAAATAAATAAAATGGTGTTTACCTTTTCTGAAAGTTTAATTATTCATTCTTACTGTTACAAAACAAATCAACCTTTAAAGATAAACTTTGGGGTATTTAAAATAACACATTTAAAGGTTTAATTATTCTTACTGTTAAAAATCAACTCAACCTCTAAGGATAAACTTTGGGGTACTTCAAATAACATGTTGGAAAACTGAACCACATTTTTCATTGCCAGCATTATGCTTTGGTCTTGGTAGACTCATCTTTGTTTCTTCTTTTCACATCCCAATTATAAACCCTGGCCATATTGACTTCTGTAGTAGTAAATTGATCTCGAAGAAAGTCAAGGTCTTCCTCAAGAGAATCAAGATTCTTTGTGGCAGTCAATAAATTCTTTTCCAACAATGCCTGAGCTTCATCAATATCATATTCAAGCATTACATTAGCCCCCAACCACAGACACACTTTATCAGTAGGAGGAACGGAAGCTTTGCAATACAGGTTATCTGCCAGTAAGAACCTTGTCTCCAGTGAACTGGTGGACTCTTTTCTTCTGCATGTATTTTAGAATTTCTAAAGTCTGCTTAATTTCAGGAATCTGACCTTTGAGTCTCCTTTTCTTTTGAGCAAGGTTGAGTTCCATAAACTTATACTTCTGGTACTGTTCATCCAGCTTCTTTAGTACTATATGTGCAGTCTCATTCCCGGGCTGTTTCATGAAGGAATCTACATCTTCCACAAACACGGCTTCTGGAATCCCTAGGTGGTACCGCCGCCCGTTCCCTGCAACCACTTCTGAGCCACAAGCATCTTTAGCGGCCGCCATCTTGGGGAAGCCTAAAGCCTCTTTTAGAAAGTGGTTTCCAATCCTTGTTTGAGAAAAACTTGTTGTGTAAGTAAACAAAATTGTTTATTTACTTTAAGAAGAAAAACATCCGTGGGTCAGAGTTTAATAGCCTAGTCAGCTCTCATCCTGTTTTTTTTTTTTTTCTGCTGTTGATATTTTTCTGTAAGAAGAGTGGGAGTTCTACTCAATCTACATACATAGAAGGCAGCAATGAAAGAGAAGACTGTGTCAGCCGACTTCTCTCAGCAATGATCTGACTAAATAATCCCTATCTTTCTTTATAAGTGTATTTAACACTTTGGCTCAGTGCTAACTCGCCTGCCCTGCAGGCGGGTGTAACAAACTTGCTTCTCACTGGAGATTCCAGAAGGACCACCTTGGCCCCCGACCCTGCTTGGCTTCAAAAGGGAAAAAGAAAGTGTCCCAGATACATTGGAAACTCAGTGTATATACTGTAGTTTTTACTGTCTGACAAACAGATGGCATTCCAAACAATTATTCTCAGCAGACGTAAGGGTGGTCTTGATTTTTCGCCATCCGAACTCATCTGCTTCCTGTCTCTAAGAGCTCAAGGCTGTTTGTTAGAAAAATATGTGTACTTAAAACCACCATCTATTAGATGAGTACAGGACACCTGGAAGCAAAATGGAAGCAAAATACGAGTTGTCAGCACTGATTTACGTTCTTTCATGTGAGCTGGAAGAAGAAAAACTCAGTGTGATACTATAAATTATTTTTTAAAGTAAGGATATAGTCAAAAGTCCAAGGAAGTCTTAATCTTCCCTTCCCTTCTCCCTGTCCTCTTGGTTCTTTCTCCAGCTACATCTGGGGACAAGGACTGTCTTCATTGAGAGACACATCAAGGCCCCAGAGGTGGGTGCTTCATGACAAAAGAGCCCACAGAGAACAGACAAGCCGTTTCTTCCTTGTGTCTGCGAAAAGCTGGCTTTCTGATGTAATCCTATTGGTTCGCCTGCTGTTGGGCACTGCCAGGATTATCAGTTTCCTGAGGGAAGTTGATCATGAAATTAAAAGTCCTACCTGGGTTAATTATATTATTAAATATTATACCCAATTCTAGCTAAGCAAAAAGAGGGCTTTGTCTCCAGGGTAGCAGAGTGCATTGTGGAGGCCAAAGCCTGCAGCATGGTGGGAACCTGGGCTACAGATGCTGCCAGGACCTCTCTGTGTCTCATCCCTGACTCTGGTCAGCATCCCTGCCTCCTCCAGGCCAAACTGTAGAAGGTGCTGACTACCTCCATTCTTTATATCTCATCATTCCGTGGTGTGGAGGGGCTAGTGCTAAGGTCCCGCATCCAACCCTGGAAAGAAGACTCACTGCACCTGCTTGGAGCTGGGGCCAGTCATAGGTCAAGCAGCTATGGGGGGGGCTGCGGAATTCTGGTTACCAGGAAATAGGGTCACAGTACATAGAATCCTTACTCCTGTGGTAACCAGGTGGGAGTGGGGAGGGATGTGGGTGGTGAGCTGGACATTCAAAACAGAGGGTTGGGTGTGCATAGAATAATTATGAGGTCTCTTGAAGAGAACAAAAATTCGTTTGTCATGTTAAAGTGAGTGCGCTGTGGTCTACCGAGAATCCATTTTCTGAGATAGACTGTGGGACAGAGTGGCCTTGGTAAGCTTAGGACCATTTCAGGCTGTGGGTAAAAGCAGGGACCCTGGCTGGGCAGTCAGGAGTCCTGGGGCTTCACCAGGCTATTCCATGAATGCCCTTGGGCCTTGGTTTCTTCATTTATAAAATGAGGCGGCTAGATTAGGTGGTCTGCAGAGTACCCTCCAAGCCTAAAACTGCTGTTTCTATCTGACACATCATTTGATACATAATATAAATTTACAGTAAGACTTATGATGAGAAATTTTAAAAACGCTACTGTGCTTTATAAGCATATATTGCATTTGTCAATTTGGTAGACTTGATCATATAAGAAAAAGGCATTAAATTCTTTTTTCAAAATGGAATGTGAATAAAATTATGCTTTTTCCCAGCACTTTCTCCTAGTTCTTGGGTCTGCATATTGCTTTTTTGCTTCATAATTTTCCCCTAGATCTCATTAGGCTCCATATCCTTGCTACATGTTTATTAATATGTAGAATATTAAATATTATTCTCTTTCATCTAACTACCACGCCTTTCCTCACTTTCAGGTGCACTTTATGTCCACTTTATACAAACCTAAGCCATGTTTAAGCAACTTTGTGTCAGTCACTGTAGTCTAAATTCAACTTTCCCACAGGATGAGAAGAAGGTAAATAAATTGGATCCAACAAGAAGCCTGAACCTTAGGATGTGCCTATAATTGTCTTTTTCAACAGAACTCCAGGAAGAGGGCAGGCAAATCCCCCAGGAGTGCCCATGTCACTGGGAGCCCAGCCTGGTTACACAGCATCAGCATAATCCATTTCCCAGGGTCCTTTGTGGGGCAGTGGGTCTCAGCTAGCCTGGCTTCCTGCTCCAGCTGCTGTCCTTCCAGTGGATTCTGCTACTCCTTAAATCCTTTCATGGAGAGATTATTCCCATGAAGAAGATCTAGTATTGGTAAACAAGCTGACACTTCGAAGGATGAGTCTCACTTCTCATAGCACCCCTCCCTGTCTTGATTGGGAGCCCTCTTCTGTCTTGATTGTTGCTAAGTTTTAAAATACCTAGTGCTACCAAGGGAGATACTAAAGGAGTTTATTTCCCAGATGTAATTCCATCATCATTCTTCCATGATTTGTGAGTCTTTATTATGTTAAGCCAAACAAACATTTCCTTTCAATATTCTAGAACTAATAAAAAACCCAGTGAGCTTCATGTAAAGGATTGTTTTATTAAAAGTGGTAATTCAAAACACCTGTTTAACTGGTGGCTTTCAATTCTAATCAAAGCTCTGTTAATCCTTTGCTTGGGACATCCTGATTTCTCTCAAAAAAAAAAAAATGACACACCCATTTGATTGAAATTTGATTCTTCTTAGGAAAACTGCCAGTTTTAATTAAGTTTGAAAATTGAAATACGGCTGGAAGTTGGATGAAATTCAGCATAGTAATTTCCTTTACGTGTTCTGTGTGTTCTAAAGAAGGCACTGTGAATTTGTGCAGATGAAGACATTACATGACTAATTGTTCCTGCTTCTATGAATTAAATACAACTTTTTAGTTGTCGGTGTTCATAAAAAATCCTTTTAAGCTTATTAAAGGGAAGAGATCACTAAAAAAGGTGTCCAATATTAAGCTAGGGATACTTTTTAAATTAGCTATAGCAAATAGTCCATTTGGGGGTTTTAATTAGGAAAAATTGAGGCATTTTGTGTTGTGAAAAATTGTGCTCTAATTTTAAAGAAATTCAGAATAGAGTATTCTTCTGTGATGTGCATACTACGTGTTTTCACGAATTTTTATTCTTCAGGGCATCATCGCTTAGTTCCCTGATCATTTCCAAGTCAATTTGGACCTGATAAAAGTTGGGGATCTATATCCATTTTTTAAAAAGCTCTGAATTCTGACTCTTGAAAGAAGAAATTAAGAAAAATACATTTATTTTGTGTCTCTCAACTAACAAAAATGTAAATTCTTTTAAAATTTCCTTTGATTTCTCCTATGTATAAAATCAACAAGGGAACCAACAAGGGTGTTTTGGGCAAGCTGAGCTGTGGTTTCTCTGAGCACTTTTTCATTTGCTTACTTTCATGGGAAAGGTTGACAATCATCTAAACGTTTAACAGGTATTCTTTCTTGTCTTCATAGGATTCTGTGTATTAGCTTTTTTTTTTTTTTTTAAGATTTTATTGGGGAATTTGGGGGAGGGGAACAGCATTGGGGAACCGGGGAAGGGGAACAGACAAGTTGCTGTCCTTTTGTTCTTCAGTCTAGTTGTGGAGGACATTGCTTCACTGGCCCATGTTGGTATCATCGTTGCGCTATTCTCAGGTGAAGGAGATCAGTCGCCGGCCTCTGGACGGCCGCTCACAGGTCCTCTTGGCAGCTCACACTGGCTGCCGGCCACTCACGCTGGCTGATGGCCACTCACTGTAGCCTGTGGCAGCCCACTGCAGCAGGGGCTGCAGCTATGCCATCACCAGAGACTCACAGCAGCCCTCATATGTGGGATCCAAACCGGGACCTCTGGTGTGCCAAGCCAGCTCTTAACCAAAGCACCACTCAGCCGCCTCTGTATTAGCTTTTTATTGACAATTTACATGGTTTACATTTTCCCCCACATGTCTTTGATTTGGAGGATACCCTGTATTGAGGACTCTTTTCTTTCCCCTCTCCTGACCACATGTTTGACCATGAGTGATTGTTTTTCCTATCAGTATAGTCAAACTAATTTTATTTTGCTGCCACAGTTGATGATATAGGATAGTGATTCTGGCTCTGGCCTTGAAAATACACCTTCCAGCTTAATTGTCTTGTTAGTCACAGCACATCTTCAAGGTGGTATTAACAAACATGCTTTTATTTAGTTTTGAACAAATGCTGGAGTACTGTGAGGATTAAAAAATGTGGATAGTTAGAAGAAAGATTCTTAAAGATTTTTACTTGGGTATATTACTTCTAATCCTTTAGAAAAACTATAACAACTGTTCCAAGGCATTGTGAGTTGTAGACCTTCTCCTTCATTGACCTTCAAGGTCCCACAGAATTCTTTTAAAACAAAAGCCAAAGTATTGTCTCAGAATTTCTTGTTATTGAATGTAGAATAACAGTAGAAATGTGTTTTGTTTTGTTTTTTCCCTTCCCCTTTAAAAATTGATCCCTGTTCACTAGAGGAATGGTGGAGACAATTTCTAGTTAAAATGTTTATTGTGAAAAGTGTTTAGATGGGATCAATAGAAGGTAGAAATAAAGAAAAGGGAAGGAATAGCATGCAAACCAAAATTCCTAAAGAGGTGTGGAAAACGAAATACTTTATTCAGGTGAAACAGTTTGCAAACGGGAGCAATGCAGCCTCTGGTGGAAACCAAAAAGGGGACTTGATGGAGACAGAGGGGAGGCTGCGTGTTGTAGAGAAAGTTCCTGCCCAGGTCCTTATTGGTCCATTTATATGCAAATATGGTTTCAAATTCATACAGTTCTGATTGGTCAGTATAGATGCAAATCAGGATATAATTATGCAGTTTGATTAGACAGGGCAGGGCTCTCAGTCCATTGGTAGAAAGATGAAACCAGAGCTTCCCTGTGGTGGTTGGCTGGACACAGACACAAGCAGGGCACAGTGCAGGAAGCCAAGAGTTCAGTCTTTCCTGTATAAAGAGTACAAGGTGGAGCCTTTGTCAGCAAATAGCAACTAAACTCTTAATTATTTATAAAATTTGGACCTTAAGTTGACTATGGGGAGTCCATCCCACAGATAAATTTCTTCTTGAGGGTCTCATCAAATGAATCTTTCTTCTCAGGATCCATAAGCATGAAGTGTTGTGTTGGACTCTTCCTGCCCCTTCCTTTTGGCTTCATTCTTAAGTATGGAATACTTTTACGATATACTTTATGGAAAATTGAAGACAGGAAGTCAGGAAAACTGATTCTGTAGAGATGAGAGGAAGGAGTTACTGAAAGAGACTCTAAGTTTAGTTCAAATTAACCAAAGTACATGACCTTATGTATATGGAAATGTAATAGGGAAATAGAAAGAAGACATGATTCAAAGAAAAGGAACAGCATGGTAGAGACATATGGAGTTCATTTACTATGGTGGCTTTTAACGTCCCTACCCCTAATTTTATATCATACAGTGTGTTTTAAAATGATAAAACTAATGTTTATTATTTTAATTATATTAATTTATTCTTATAATGGAAGAATACGGAAGATGAAACCTGCTTCAAAATGCTGGTTATTATCCAAAATGTAGCCCTCCTACAGCCCCACTGGGGAGCATGACTGCAAATTCCTCTGTAGGCCTCGGCTCTGGGGACTGTTCAGGAAGAGGGTGATGAGAGAATGCGCCAGCCAAATTGCCGAGCGCTGGGTCTCCAAAGGGCAAGTTCTCCAGAGATGGTGTTCGTTTACAGATCCATTGCAGACCCGCCTCACACTTATTTTCAAATCATCCATTTGAATCACTCTGTGAGTCAGAAAGATCTGTTTCAAAGTATACTTGTGAGGCCTTTTTAGTAAACAAGTGCTGTGCATCAAGGCTCAATGTTGAATAAACACATTTTATGGGGTGTTTTTTGCATGCTCTTTGTTCCTACGTCGCTTTGGTGGCGATGACCAGAGTTCCGCTCCTGCTCAGCAGCATGGCTACTGCGACCTCTCAGCCAGTGTACGTCAGGCTGCTTGCCTTGCTCTGGATTGCTGCTTTGAGCACCACCTGGGTGATTCCACCTGACCACTGAGCAGGACCCCACACAGAAGAGACGGTGTGGCCTGTGTGTACAAGGCAGGAGAAAGGCTGGTTCTCTTGAGGACAGCGAGTCTGTGAGTCGAGTGTAAAAGCCAGATCAGGCCGCGTGTGGTTATGACCCGGCGGGTTTGTACAGCCCACAGCACATCGCGCGCTGAGTGGTAGCGGGTCTGATTCTGGTTTTGACACTGAATTTACTTCTCTTTCTGTATTTCCTATTTTCGGTATTGACTTCACTGTTCTAGTCTCAAAGGCTCAAAAGGCATAACCCATTCTTAGACCCTCTCTTTCCCCCTCCTCCTGGGCCAGAAACCACATCCTGTGCCCTCAGCTCACTGCCTCAGGCCTGCCCTGTGAGCCTGGCCTCTGGGCTTCATCCTGGTTCTGAATTCCATTCCACACAGTAAGGAGCTAAGTCCTTAGACTGTCCTCATCTTATAACCCTCTGGCTCAAAGCCTCCCATGAGTCCTTCCTGCCCACAGAACAGAAATCAGCCTTCTCAGCCTGTTCCTTAAAGCCCTTCACGGTCATTCATACCAGTGACATGCTCCCTTCTCCAAACACTAGTCCTTTCACTCCTTCAAGGTCTGGCTCCAATATCTCTTCATACAAACTCAAGGAATAATATAGTTTCTTCCTTCTCAATGCTGTTACCTGCTGTTAGCACTTTTTAAAAAAATGATAGACTCCATTTTAGAGAAGTCTTAGGTTCAGAACAAAATTGAGAGTGAAGTAGAGTTCCCACTTACCCCTCCCCCGACCCAGCCTCCCCACCATCAACATTCTGCACCAGGAGTCACATTTGTTCCAATTGTTGAGCCAACATTGACACCTCATTACCAATCAGAGTCCCTAGTTTACATAGGGTTTGCTCTGTGTTGTACATTTTATGGGCTTTGACAAATGTATAATGACCTGCACTGCCCCCCATTTTAGTAGCATACAGAGTATTTTCGCTGCCCTAAAAATCTTCCATGCTCCACTTATTCATCCCTCTCTCTCCTCAAAGCTGCTAGCACTTTTCACTCATCTTACATGTCTGCTGCTGACACTTGGTTTTGAACACCCTTCACCTTAGTGTCCATTCACTACATCAATCTCTAAAAAATATAGATACATAGATTACATCTTTAAAATCTCAATTAAAGAGCAGTAATTATCTCCATGGATGGCCTGGGTTTTACACAAATTGGAAATTTTGAGGGGCACCCACACCACGAGCAAGTTTAGAAGCTGCTTTTGGAAGAGAATACTGGAACTTGACAGCTCAGGGAGACATTCTTCAGCTTAGTACAGGTCAGTAAGTATTTGGTGAAATTAGAGGTGATTGTGCAATGTAATTTTTGTGTGTTCTCCTTTCTAATCCATAGATTTAAAAATCTATGCTTCCTTAAAAACTTCCCACTAAATTGAGCTACAGAGACAGAATTGGGCCTTGGAAAATTGAGAGACAGAGACAGAATTGGGCCTTGGAAAAAAATGCTTCAGTGAATCCTTTAAAGCAATTTCCATTTATAATGTGAATACCACCTCTTAATTGCTTTTCTAAATTCAGACTTTTTCAAGATGCTATTGAATTATAAAAAACAAGTGAGTAGATTCCAAACAGGTTAGCACAATGTGATACCACTTCAAAGAACTAAACAAAACAGTTTGCAGACTTCTAAAGTTGTTTGAACAGCACTGTCCACAAGTGTCTGAACGTTCCCCAAATCTGCAGTCACTAGGGAAATGAACGTGAATGGTAAACAAGAAGGACTATAGAAAAGGAAGGCGCTACCCCAGAGTAAGATATTACAATTTCTCCTAAAAGGTGTGAGGTATGGTTGTCTTAGAGTTGCTCATGGCAATGAAGGGAACTGGGCCACTTCCAGAACAAAATCCTGTTTTGGTCGAGCCTGCTTCTCCCCATCCTCTGGCTGAGCCCTTTGGTCTGGGCTGCAATTGTGCGCAGACATCGTACAGGTGCTCGGGTTGCATTGACTCTGGAATGTCAGCTGCAGTTTCTCCCCTTAGATGAAGACTAATCATGACTCTAAGCCAAATGATCATATTTTGATTTAACCACATTTTATTCTAAGTGAAAGTCAGCAAAGATTTACTAAGCGTCTTGTCTGGAGCAGCACTCTAGAGATATTGATGGCAGGGACAGAAAGCTCACTCCCCAACTGCCCGGCATGGTTACAGACTCAGGTCGTCCTCACAGCAACGTCAGGGCATATGGGCTCGAAACATTGCACGCTCCCTTAGTCTACACATGGACTGTCACTCCCTTATGCCCAGTGGCCCCCACACTGGGCCAAGGATTTGAGAAAACAAAACTACACTAATGTGTTCCATATTTTGTCTCTCTTCTTCGGTGATCAGTTTAATGAAGTGTTTCTGGAGCATAAAGTTATGAACATCTTTGGGGCATGGCATCAAGGAATGACAGCCCCGTTGAGAAGGAATCAGCACCTACCCTTCTCTGACTCCTCCCTTCCTTGGGTTCTTGCCCGTGTCCCTCTCCCCGACCACCCATCTTCGTATACTCTTTGCACCAGGCTCTGAGGAGCCCCCAGAAGCCCAGCCCATGCTGACTGACAAAGATAACATTATTTTTCCCCTTTCTTTACTAGCAGATGAGGCAAAGCTGGAATTTTTTCATGAGGAATTTTTACTGTAGGTGCCAGGGTAAAATAAAAAGAATGGAAAACTGAAGACACTTCAAGAAAATGGACAAGTATTTTACGCGGAGGTTTTGTGTTTGTTTTATTTAGTTGCCATCTGCCTCTTAAACACTTTTCTTCTGGTTACTTTAAGTATTATAATTGAACAGGCTTTTCACTTTTTTAAATTTATGTCTTTTTCAATTATTTTTGTGTTTATAAGACAAGAGGCAGTTGAGTACCGTGGCCGAGACCCAGGTTCTGGAATTGCACTGACCAGATGATCAGAACCAAAAGACATTGCATAGAGGTCACTATGACCTTGAGCCAGTCCCTAACTACTCTTAGCTTCAGTGTTCTTATCTGGCAAGGGTTAGGGAGTATAATAGTCTTGTCCCTTTCAGAGTGTCCTTAAGATGATGATATAAGAAAGACTATAAAGCAATTAGCAGGTATCTGACGTGCAGTAAGCCTAAATAAACATCAGCCTTGAGGATGTGGTGTTGTTAATTGTAGAAATGATGAATGAACACTAGGGTTGGAAACCTGCTGCACAAACAGAAAACCAAAGAATATAAAACACAAAATAAAACTCAGCTACTTTCTAAAAATCAGGCTTATTTTTTCCCCTCTTATCCTAAAACTTGATAATGTATCAGAGTCAAGAATATTTCATTTCCTGTTCCCCTTATCTTTTTTCCCATTACTTTCATGTTTTAAGAAATCAGCTTCAAGAATTTATTTATTCATTTATTCATTCAACACTGAGTCAGACACTGAACTATGTGCCTGGGATGTAAGTGCGTATTTTACCCCTGAGGAACTTGTTTCTTCCTCATGGAATGGAACAGGTGAGACTCTTATCCCAATGGCGCATGAGGGAAATATTTCAGTTAATTCTATGTAAGATGCATAAGAACTGCAAATTGAGGTAAGACCAAGTTGTTAACTTCAGTAAACTGGTGTGGATTTTTAGGGACAGCAGTAATGGTGTATTTACTAGACCAAAAATACTGTATTTATGGGTTTTTTTTCCTTTTCATTTTGAAATAATTTCAGACACCTAAAATGTTGCCAAAAATAGTACAAAAATTCCTGTATACCCTTCACCCAGATGTTAACATCTTACATAACAAAGAGTGCAGTTAATGAAGATCAGAAAATGAACACCGATACGATATTGTTATAGAATCGATAGATATTACCCCCATTGCCCCAGTCGTCTCCTTTTTGTCTCCTTTCTGGTGCAGGATCACATGTTGCATTTGGTTGTCATGTCCGCTTACTCTCCTGTAACCTGGACATTTTTGATGAAGAACACAGACTGGTTATGTTGTAGAATGGCTCTTAGTTAGGGTTTGTTTCCTAATGATTGGATTGAAATTATGCATTTTTTATCAGAATACCAGATCATTGATTCTGTGTCTGTCCATTTCAGAAGACAATTGATGCTGTTTATCCCATTACTGGTGTTAACTGGTCTCATGGTTATAGTGGTATCAGCTTTCTCCACTGTAAAGTTACTGGTTTTCCTTTTGTTCAATAAGTGTTTTGTGGGGAGGTACATGGATACTATGTTTCTCACCATACTAATGTTCATTAATTTTAGCATCCACTGATAATTCTTACCTGAAGCAGTTACTACTATAGTACTTGCCAACTGGTGATTTTTAAATTTTTGGCATTCCTTCTACATTTATTACTTGGAATTGTACTGTAATTCTGCTTATCTATCTATCTCTATCATCTATCTATTTTAGCATGAACTCATAGGTTTTTATTCTATGGATTGCAATTTATTATTATCATTATTTACACACACAAAAAGTTATTTTTAAAAAACTATTTGGAAGAGGGATCATTACTAAAGCGAAGAATCTTCCTACTGCCTATCAATCCCAAGGGCATGGGCACATCGCCTGGTGTGGCAACGTGCTGTGGCCTCACTGTGCTGCTTCCTGCACAGCTGACGTGCCTCGGCTCCTGACCCATGAGAAGTTGTCATCTTCGTTCCTGCCAGCCTCCCTCACCCCTGTTTCCATATTAATATTTACTCTTATAAAAAGGATAAGGTAACTGATGTGTCAAACTTTGCCTGTCTGCTAGCTTAAGGAAGATGAGAGGACTTAGAACCCAGATTCATTGCAGGAATTGATAGGTGATGAGTCAGACCTCAAATTTGAAACCAAAACTTCTATAACATGAGTTTTTTTGCTGTTGTTTTTTTTAGTTTTTTGGTGTCCTCTATGGCTCATTGTAATGATTTGTTGATAAGCATACATCTGCTAATGTCTAAAAGAATACTAGGATCATTGCTGTGAAGTGAATAAATACAACACTTCTAGAAGCTGCTGACCTGGTGGATTTACAAGGTCAAGCAGTTTTCATTGACAATTCTTCATTTCATATGTTATAAAGATCATTCCTATCCAGTTGTATTTTTAACAGTCATTTAGTAATTCTGTATTTTAATGTCTAACCAGCAGCATATAATATATTCTGCGTGGCTACAGAGTAGGGCATTTGAAACAGTCTTTGTACCATCACAATATATGGTAAACATCATCAGTACTCTCCATTTTAGTGTTTTTTGTCATAGAGATAGAGGAAAGGGTATAAACCACATAATTAAACTGTTATCATGATAATCGGGCACAGTAAGTCATTATTAAAATTAGCAAATTGGGTAGAGGAAATGGTATGGTATCATTAACAGCTTCATACCAAACAAGAAGGCAGTCTGCCCTACGTACTCTTTTCATGCTGTGGCCTGCGGTTGGAAACCTACCCCACTGGGCAGCTTTTTTACTCAGGTGGACCCTGCTTACCAAGTACAGAGCATCATATATATAGTCCAATCAACTGAAGGGTCAGACTTTTGGGGACAACATCTATCTGAGCCCATTGATGAAGTATATCAAAATGCCACAGACTGGGTAGCTTATAAACAACAGAAATTTATTTCTCACAGTTCTGGAGGCTGGGAAGTCCAAGATCAACACAAAAGCATGGTCATGTTTTGGCAAGGGTCCTCTTCCTGGTTCATAGCTGGTGCCTTCTCTCTGTGTCCTCACATGATGGAAGGTCCTAGGGATCTCTGTGGGGTCTCTTCTATCACACTAATCCCATTCATGAGGGCTCTACCCTCATGACTTAAGTGCCTCCCAAAGGCCCCACTACCTGATACCATCATCTTGGAGGGTTAAGATTTCAACATATGAATATTGGAAGGACACAAACATTCAGACTACAACAACATCTGACTGGTAAAGCTTTCATTCTTCACTCTCAAAGGTATAAGTGGTTCCTGCGTGTGATCAGTGAACATTTCTATCAGGCAGCAGTGATTGTGCATGGCGAAAGGGTCCTTTCCTGCTGCTGAGGGATGTAGATAAATTGAAGTCCTTTGGCCTTTCCCGAGATACATGAGATAACATATGACAAAAGAGGGAAAAAGAGAGTATGAGAAAAATCATTAACATTGGTAAATAACAGAAATTCAACTGCGTAAATATCAGAATCTAACTGGCTTTATTGAATGATTCGTGAATCGGGGAGCATCTCATCTAGCAACTAGAAAGAAGCTCAGAGGAGCTGTACAAAAGGGAAGGCATTATAAGGCAGAAGCGGGAAGAGATAAGGAAAGAATAGATTACCTCATCTTCCTTTGGGGGATAGAAAGGGCCTATGTGACTGATGACCTCTATGTTGCTGACCACAAAATTTCAAATTGACTGGTTAAGACTCCTGGTACAATGGAAGCAGCAATTAGGTTAGGAATTTATTATAGTCTTGGTTTGCTAATGTAGGGTGACTCCTTTTTGGATTTGTTGCCTTTTAGCACACTGAAACAAAAAAAAAATTTTATTTTCCTCTGGTAGGACTAAAAAAAAAAAATCATGTTTCCCAAGGAATTTCATGCAGCAATCCCTTGGTTTTACTATAAACAAGTGTTAGAGGTAGAAAAATAAATTTCCAGGAATTAATTTATTCAGAGTTGACAAAACATGAATCTGGAATTATCTAAATCACGTTTCTAACTGAATATTGAATGATAAACTTTGTTAGGTTCTTTAAATCCTGTTTTTGGAAGGCAAGCATGCTTAAGACCTTCCGCCTTTAAGATCAAAGAGGAAAATACATCTGAAGGCAAAATTGACTCTTGAAGTAAAAGAGACATTTTTGAGACAATTAAAGAAACTAACATGCTATTTAAGATCTGGGTCATTTACCTGATGATGGGGTCTGCATCCTAATACCTCAGATCTGACCTTGGAGAGACCATTTAGGGTAGTTCTTTGTTGTTCCAAGCATAGAGTGTTTGTAATGCTGAGGCAGCAGTAGGTCAAATGCTCACCTGTAGTCTGCCCTTTATCTTAATGAAAACTATTATCTTCAAATCATTCAGAAAAAGATGATTGAAATATAAGGGCAAAAGAAAAAATTTGAATCTTTTATAACAGCTAAGAATATCATTCCCTGTCCAACTTTTTAGAAGTGTCCAGGTTTAAAGTCCATTGAGAGCTGCCTGTATAAAATCTGGTGTGTCTCATACCTAATTCATGTCCGTAGCATATGGAGAATGAAAAACTAATGTCAGTTGATCTAATTAGAGATTAAGATTTTTCTGTTATCTAATTCTCTGGTTTGTTTCCCCTTATCTATTTTTATAGTTGGTAAAATACATAGAATGCAGTGGGAGAAGGTGGGGAAAGTGAAGAATTACTTATGCAAAATTCATGTGTAGGAGAGCTTTTTTCCCTAAAATAATGAATACGAACAGTAGTATTTTTGTTCTTTTGACAGTTTGTCATTAGTATTTGTGGATAGGAGATATATAACTGGTATGACATGTTTTTGAAAATTCATAAATCATGACGTGGTGACAGTTTTTCCTTATCAGATTAAGAAAAATGCTTGTTATTTTTATTATTTGTAAAACACTTCAGTATATTTATTTGTGAGTATATATGCATCAAAGGAATGGGTTAAAAATACCCTATTTCCAGCTATGAAAAAGATATTAGCTGAGCTAATTATTTTTTAAACTACACCCTTGTGCTTTATATCAAGATATAAAGTAAATTCTAATCTGAATGAAAAAATGATTTTCTGCATTTCAGTATGATGCTATGCTAAAATCTAAACTGAAGTCTAAATTGAGCTTATCCTCAACTTTGGGAAACATTTTCAGTGACAAAAAAAAAGTTGTGTAAAAAATGTAGTCTGGTATGTCTTAGAAATCTCCCCTTTTTCTGAATAAAATAGCTTTGGACTATTGTTTGCTCAACAATTATTTCTTTTTTAGACAAAACTTAAGTCGTCTGTTGGCTTTCATTTATTAGAAAAATGCATTTACACATGTTTGTGTTAAGCTAAACAATGTAACTCACTGGGAAAACATATCAGATAAAAAAAAATCTCTGAGCTCAGGAGCAAATTATTGTGAAGTTTTTGAACAGACTATATTTTAGAAATGGAGGTGAGGAGAAATTCACTTAGGAAATTGCAATTTAGATATTTAGATATCAAAAGTACTGTTAATCCCTTGCAATCATTTGATATAAATTTATATCCCAAACTTTCAAAGATTTTGCAAACTTCTCGCATGCTTTACCTGTGGCAAGCATCCTCCCAGGCACATCCTCCCCCAAACCCATGCAGGGGACTCAGCTGGACCCCTGCTTCCTTGTAAGATCCAGGGCCACAGCGGTGGCTGGAATGTCATCTCTTTCCATGGGGCATCCTGTTCAGACTCTAGAGTCCAGTTTCAGAAATGTGTATGTGAGATTGGCACAACATAGGGCTCAGCATAGAGGAATCTAATTCTACCTTCTCTTCTCATGATCTAAAAGAGGCCATTTACATTCTCTGCTGAGTTATTTCACTTTATTTCTTATCTGTTCAATGAGAATAATCCTATGTTATTATTATGATGGAAAAAGCAGGTAGTGCATATGAAAGTATTTTTTGATAGCTTTAAAATGAAATGTCGCTATGGCTAAGTGTGCATGCTGTGTAGTATGCCTGCCTCTGGCCAGGATGAATAAAACACGATTGCGTTTCTTTCTCAGTGGTGCCTGTTAATGCTCAGAGCTGACTTGGTGGCCAGAAGCAGAAAATTCTGTCAAAAATATGTGGGGACCTTTTATTCTCCAAAACATACAACCAAATGTCCTGCTGACCCCTCCTTCCTCACAGGGATAGGAGATGGGTAAAGATATGAATATTTTGAAAACTCCCTCATAGAAAAATAGACACCAAATATTTTTGATCACACATCATGTCTGTGAAACATAAGCATGCTAATATGTGTACTTATTTATACATTATGTTCATAGGCAGATATCAATGTTATGTACATCTAAAAAGAGAAAATGGTGAGATTAAATTTTTAAAACGATTTTAACAATATAAAAAATTCTTTGCCCTCATTAAAATGATTGATTTTTAGTGAGACCAGGATAATTAGTTTAATTTTTGAAAATTTTTTTTATTAAAATTTATTGGGATGACAGAAAATTTTGTTTTAATATTAACTTTTTTTTTAAAGCCTACCTCTAAGGTTCTGTGTATTTTGATTCTTGGTATTAATGGCTTTCATTGATGAAAAGAACCCTCACAAAAGATTTATAAATACAGATGGAAGAACTGCGAGCATATCACTGGCCATTTTTACTAAATCATCCTACTCATTGTCTCAGCCCATCTTACCAGTTTTAATTGACTCGACAAAATTTTAGTTGACTTTCAGATGTTAAATTTCATTTTCCCTGAAAACTTCTAAACTTATTGGAAGGGGTTGTTATTTTTTTTTTTTTAAGTTTTAACAAATGGGTTCAATGCCCATTAACAAATGGGCTCAAAACTCTCCAGAAAGATTTGTAATAAGCTAGGATATTCTATTTCCAAGTGTTTGGGTGTGTTGATATAAGAGTTTTCATAGGTGACAAAGTTACATTATTTTTGGTCACAAGATCACAAAACAGTGGAAACATTTCCAAATACCTGTTTTTAGAATCCTCTCTTTTCAAAGCTCTATTTCCCTTTGAAAAGTGGTTATTTTCTTAGTGGATGCTAAGTCTCACCTTTACTTTGAAAGAAAGCTTAAGGTACGTGTTTATTTCTTTGCTACTAAAGAGCACACTACTGACAGGCACCTCTGATCCATGCAAAGGTCGTGGAATTTGCAACACTTGTCCTTTTGCAAAGGAAAAGCACATGACTCATCTTTTAAATTCCACAAATTTTGAAAGTACTTGGGCTCTGCTTCCCTCCCAACCACACAGAGTAGCTCTTTGTTTTGTTTTTCTTTTTAACTTTATTTTTAATTATAGTTGAAATACAACATATATGAGTTTCAGGTGTACAGCATAGTTGTCCAACATTTATATACCTTACAAAGCCATCACCACAGTAAGTCTAGTAACCATCTGTCACCATACATAGTTATATTATTGACTGCATTCCCTATGCTGTACATTACATCTCTGTGATGAATTTTGTAACTGGAAGTATGTACTTCTTAATCCTCTTCCCCTTCTCTGCCTACCCTCCACCGTAGTTCTTCGAATATATGGAATAATTTACCAGAAGCAGAAAATTGTTAGAATCATCTCCACTTAGATGCTACCATAAAACAAAAATCCCAGGTTGTGCAATTTGTTCTAAACCTTGAGTCTTCAGATATTGATCAGTATTTCCTATGTATCTACCAACAGTATTTGCTGACAAAGGAATTCATTTGAACTTAGTGCCATATTGGCTTTCATGTACTTTTGGCCATTTTTTCCTTAGTGGGAATCACAAGTACCATGTGGCTTTTAATCTTTTGCTTTAACCTAGAAAGAAGCTACTGTTCATTATCATTAAATTAGTAAAATTTTGTAGAGCGCTGGATTTTGTAGTTGAGTATTACATGATGTTAAACATCATTGAAAAACTGTAGATGTTTGTGGAGTGTTTAGTTTTTCAATACTTGCCCATTTGCTAGCTCCATACTGTCATCAACTAATATCTCAAGGCACAGCATACACTTAACTGATATGTAAGTGGATATCTGATAGCCAAAATGAATGGGAGCCCACATTTTAAATAGTCTTCACAATAACTCCAGTTGTTTTTGAACTGTCCTTGTCATATCCAAGTAAATCATCAGCACTCTGACCTGGGAATATGGTCAATAGAGGAACCCAGCAGGCACTCAGCTCTCTGTTAGTTCGGCCATGTCCCTGTTCACTGGTGCTTGTGTTTTTAGCGTTAGCTTCAGTCGGTGGTTTCTTTTCAGGCATCCTTTAAACACGTGTCTGTTCTGTGAATGTTAATTAAAACCAGATATTAACACCAGATGGTATGTTCTGTAAATCCACTCAACGGGGCACATGTAACCTGCAGTCCATTGCGATGGCATGGACAAAGGCATGATGCTCCCACTGCCACCCTTTCAGGTTATGGGGCTCCTACTGGTTCTTCAGGTTATCTCCCTTACAATACACAGCTCATGACTTTAACATGTGGACTGATGATGCCATGTGTCAAACTGTATAATAAATTGTGCCAAGGTTAATTTTCTTTGATATAAAATAAACAGCAGTAGAAATTCTCCCATCTCTTTGCTAGTGAGCATGCACCTTGTATTGGGGACCATCGCCGTAGATTTATGTGATATACCTCCTGAGTTAGATGCTTCTTGAGTGCTTTAATTTTTCCCTTCATCATCATTATGAAAATAATATCTGGGGGACTTCACGCGCACCCCCGATCCCCATACATGCTCCTCCAGCTTTTATGTGCTTTCTGTAAGTTTTATATACAAATTATGAATGTATAACCTTTCTCAAAGCCATAAATGGGAGCGTATTGAACACATCTAGCTTTTTCACTTCATACTATTTCTTAGAGAAGTTTCCGTATCAGGACACAAATATACGTTCCAGTAACGTCCATTGATATTTAACCTTTCATTTCTGTGTAATAGGCTTATACTGTTGTTTATGAATTTGTCAGTTCCAAGTATTATAGTTGGACTTTCTGCCATGATAAATGATTCTATAGCTCCCCTACACCTTTTCATTTCTTATTCCTCTTTTTGGTTAAAATAATACACAGTTTGTGGTTAAAGTAATAGTCAATATTCACCTTACTGTGTCTCAGTGATTTGGGGTACTTTCTGAAGTACTGAATATGGTAATTTAGTATGGTGCGATATTAAACAATCACCGAAAAAATTATAGGTTTGTTGCAGTCCTTCTTTCATGTTAGAAGCTTTCCTCAGGTGTCTGGTGGTTTGTTGTTATCCATTCAAATTCCAGAATGAACCACTGGAGAGCAGAATGAACATCCTGGGAACCTGGAGTGGAGATGGTTGTTGATGCGGAGGGCTTTCACTGGAGGGTGGGAGGGGAGCAGGCCAGCCCTCTGTCATTGCCCACTGCTGGAGTCTTTTCTGGGGCCTTTTCTCCTGAGAGGAATCCTGCAGTGTCCCTTTCAGGGAGTGGCTACAGGCTGCAGCTGTGACTGCAGCAGAGCAGAGGTAGGGGCTGAGGCCCTGGGGTGAGAGTGGAGATTTCCAGGCCTCCTTGCCCAGTCCAGCCCTGCTCTGTGTCTGGTGGTTTTAACTCCTAAGCCTCCTGGGTTCTGTTCCCCAAAGAATCAATCCCTTGTCTTCCATGGGATGTGGTGGTTGACCACAGGCAATGTGCTTTCTGCTCTGTGAACTCCAGGCACTTTTTCTGCAGCAGTGGCAGCAAATTGGCCTCAGCATTTAGGTGTCAGCTTTCTCTCCTATTCTGTCACTTAGCAAGCTTCCATTTTTTTCCTCTTTTAAAACTGGTTTTAAATTTCCCCTTTTCTGTTGTCTGCTAACTTCCTTTATTGTCATTTTAACAGGGTTTCTGGAAGGGAAGGAGATAAAAAATGTATGGTCCATTCAGCACTTAAAATGGGAATCCAGGAAAGCTATATAAACTGCCTAATGGTAACTTTCCTCATATTGTTCTTTCTTGTGCAGTGAAACAAGCTGCCCCTCTGTCCTGTTCCTGGAAAGGAAAACAAAAGTCCACCCCTAACTGAATCAGGAATTCAGTGCTTCCCTTCTGGAATCTTAACATAGGTCCCAACTATGAAGTTTGCCGAAGACATCATTTTATTTTAAATACTAAACTATACGTGCCCATTCACATCTCCATCATGTTGTAGGTTTTATTGATCGTGTTTGAGTAATTGGTTTTCTAAATGCATAGTCGTCTCTCATCACTTTTCAGCAGATGAGGTCCTCTCTGTTTGTGCCGGTGAGACAGCTGTCTTACATAGCAACTGCTCCCCATCTCCTCCATAGCCAGCCAGGACCCCTCCCAGACAGGTGTGGGAGTTTGGAGCTCCAGCCAGAATTATTGTCAATATAGCATCTTCCAGTACCTTCTGGGAGATTTTGTCTCACAGTCCATTTGGGGCACTGTACTTTTAGGGTGTCCTCATTGCTGGACAAATATAGAGAAACATCGAGAAGTCTTAAAATATTTTGGTGTGTTAGATATCTGGCTACAAAAAGTAAAATATGTTCATTTAAAACTCAGTATCTTGGAGTGTTGTGTCATTACTAGCATTCATGCCCTCTCCCCAGACCAAAGAAGTTTATATTCAATTTGACCTCCACTAAGTATATGTGTGTTGTATTTAGATGTCTTTAATTCCAGGTGTTGGAAGCCTAACTCCCACTAGCCTAAAGGGTTGGTTGGTTTGTGTATCTGGAAAGAATGGCAGTGGGTAGGCTGGTCTCAAAATGCACTGGGACCAGAGAACCAAATGACATCATTTCCACATGTCCGATTCCTCTTACCCTGACTTTCCTGTCTCAAGCTCGATGCCCTTTGGAGGAGGCTGAAGACATGGTTACAGGCAACTGTAGGCACAGTATCTCACTTGAGCATCCCTCCCATGTCTGTATGATGATTTCAACGAAGGACAAAGATCACACAATGTCCTTGATTATAATGTTGGAGCAATGGCTTCTTATCCTCACGTTGTCTCTGCCCTCCTACATCCATAGAAACAAAACACTTTGGGAGGTCATCTGTTTCTTCTCGAATTAAGAGAATCTCTGTGGAAAGTTGTGTTTTGGATTCACTGATGTTTTCTTCCCATGTGTCAGGCAGTAGAGTCCAGTGGTGGCTGAAACCCTGGAATGAGCAGTCACCCAGGCCAAAGATTATCTAAAGTGGTGGGACTTTTGCCCAACTAGAGGTGCATTCCCATTGCTGCTCAGCTCCAAATGACTGAATCCAGGCTGGATGCCAGATCGTTCAGTTTTTCAAAGAAGCCTGAAATCCAAATCTGTATGTAAATTTCCTCAAGTCTGAAAAGAATTGATAATTAATACAAGCATTTTCTAAATCACTGTCTGGGCCAAACAATACATCATTTGCAATCTCATCTTCTCGAACTCATTTGAAAAACTATAAAGCAAGATCAAGAGAGCTGGAGCGATGTGCTTAAGGATAGGCAGTGATGAAGTGGCAGGACCGGGCTTTGTCATAGGCCTCCTGACTCCAAGCCTGGGGGACTTATGAATGGACCACATTCACACTTAAATCTTGTTTTTCTTGGCAAAATGTGTCCTGAATTTTTAAAAGCTGGTATTACTCTGTTATAGTACATTTTTGGCTTTATTTCAAGTTTCACGTCAGATTCTTTGGTTCATGGAAGGTAAAATTTATACGCGACTTCATGCTTTTGGGTGAAGTTGGCAGTTGGCCAGCCAGTGAGGAACACCCTTCAGAAGTCTGATTGAGCTTACAGATACCACGTTGACAGATGGTCCACGATAGGGTTTGTGTCTGTGTCATAAATTAAGTAAGATTCTAAGCAAGAGTTTAAATACTTCTGATGACATTTTAATTGTAGTCAAGTAGCCATTAATCAAAAGATTGACTTAATGATCCTTGTTCAACAGGAAAATCCCCTGAAGTATAATAATTTGGGCTTTTTGGTTTAATAGATGCTGGAATGACAGACCTTTGTGCTTTGATTCATTTCACATCTCTGCTTTGCTATAGCAACAGTTTTATTTGGCTCATCAAAATAAAGACATTTGAAGGTAGCTCACATTTCAAAAGAAGGCTTTCATTAAAATATACTTGTATCTTTGATTTTGTCTTATCTGCAAATAGAAAGATATTAACTTCTAAGAAATGATCTTAGAAAATAGTGATGGAGCAGCTGTAGAAAATTGAGCTCTTGCCTGAAGACAGGTAAAAATACATTTCACAAACAACTGCCTGTTTTTCCTACCTCTATATTTGACTCTAATTTGCTCTGCCTGCCCCTTTGAAACCTCAGAACTTTCAAATTGCTATTCGATTTGCAGTGTAAGTTGTAATGAGAACCACACCATTCCAAGTCTGGGCCTTGCGCTTGAGTCATATTGAAACTTCAATTTTTTAAATTCGTAATTATTTCAACCTCTCTATTCATTACAAGGCTATACATTTGCAAATGATAGCAGATGTTCCAGTCAATTTTTTAAAAACATCGAATAAGAAATTACAAATATGTATCAAATACATGATAAAAATCAATCAGGTTAAAAATAACTTTAGGTATCTTCCCCCCACCCCACTCCCACTGCTTCAAACTTACTAAAAAAGGAAGTAGAAAAAAGTAAGAGAATATGATGCTTTTATGATATTCTTTGTTCTAAGGACATTATGGTTGCTATCTCAAATAAAATATGAACTTTGGTATTTAAATTAACAATGCTATTCCCACTTACAATGGTATTACAAGAATTCTTTAGAAGTCTGCTCCCAGGTATTCAGAAGGGGTGGTCTTAGTTATTGCTCCCAATTTGTACAGTTCTGTATACACCAGGCAGTCTACGTAATTTGTTAAAGTTTCTTGTTGTAACCCTTAAAGTTGTTATGTTTCTGATTCCTTCTCCTCAGGCTCCCACTCCCCACCCTCTCCCAAAGTAGTGCAGATGGCTCTGGAGAAGAGCATGGAGAGGGACATGTACAATCTTGAGGATGTTTTCTAGCTCTCACTCTAGAAAATATTTTCTTAGGAATGCACCAGAGGTCATTTTGTAGACCTCTAGGGAGAACCAGTCAAAGTTCCAATGCACATTTAAATGTCCTCTGCTGTTTGTGGGACAGTGAAAGGTGTCAGAACCTCCAGCTGTGAGTCCATTTAATAGCTCTGGGAATACCTGCAACTTTCCTCTAGGAGGAGTAATTTTCATTTTCTGCTCTTTCACTTCTGGAAGCCAATGAACCCCAAGGCAGAAATGTTGAAAGTAAATGATTTGGTGGGAGGAATCCTTCTATGCTTATGAACCATGGAATCCACAAAGGAATTATGCCTTTTAGAGTGAGTCCAGTAAGTGGAAAGTATCTATTTTCAGGAACTGAGTAGAAGAGATATAGAGGGGGGAAAGAGATTTTTAACAGTAGTGGTGAATTGGTATCTTTTTTTTTTTTTTTTGGTGAAGTCAGGATCCTTTCTTAGAAACCAGGAGCAATTGAAAAACTTGTAAAGTCTGGGAAATCTGGTATGACATATGTATTATTTGATTTCCCTAAGAAATTCATTGAAGTTAAAACAGCATCCGAAATAATAGTCATGTTGTGTTATGCATTACAGTTTTTAACCCATTTGTTCTTTACTGATCTTGAATCCTTTGTGTTTATCTTGTCCAGGTTTATCACCCACTTTATTTTTATTATTGAATTGTGTTTTAAAATATGCACTCATATTTAAGTGGTAGGACTGTTGTTTGGGAGATAAAGTAAGCCCTCTGCAGTCTGCATCTTGAGATTTTGAGGAGGGATAAATGGGCTTTTTAAGATAATTCCCACTTTTGCCATCTCCCATTTTGTCCCCCGCCTCATGGACCAGCTACTATGAACAGCTCTGCTCACCAGCTCTCATTCAGCCTGTATACCCAGCAGCCACCCTGTGGCTTCCCGTGCTGGATACTTCCTACTTCATCTGAACATGGCATAATCTGTAGTGAATTGTCTATTCTAATCAGATTAAATATCTCAGCGTCTACTACATGTGAGAGTTTTCTTTTCGTTGTTTTTTTTTTTTTCTCCAGTGCTTTTTTGCATGCTTGACTGAAGGAAAACCAATTACTAATTATGCATTAGTCTGGGAATGTAGTATTTAGGTGGAATATATCTGAATTAATTAAGCATCATTAATAATGCCTCACAATTTATGAACATATTCTTTACTTAAAATTATATGGATTCATGAAGTTTATTTTTTAAATGCCTCTGTATGAAATGGTTTTATGGGGACACCTCTGTATGTTTTAATTTCAGAACCATTATATGCTAGATCTTACTTATTTATCCCTTGTCCAATAACTATTTATTATGCCCATTTTTGCATGTTAATTGCAAACCCAGTTTTCTTGCCAGTATGAATTCGATGTTACATCTGCAGGAATGACACTCATTGCAGTCAGCAGACCTAAGGCTCACCACACACACACACACACACACACACACACACACACACACACACCTGTGTTTTACAGTGTTGGAGGTAACTTGAATGGGTTAGAAATTTAAATGTTTTGCTGAATACATGAATCAAGAGAACTTTTCTGAGTTGGGCCATATAGTATTTTAAAAGGAAAAATCCGCATAAATTTTATTGTACTATGTGTGAATCATATTTTTCATAAAGGGAAAACAGGACAGTTTGCTCTAATAAATAGCTGCTTTGGAAATCAATTTTGTATTCTTCAAGGATAATGTTCATAATTCATTAAGATTTCATGGAGCATTGAGGAATATTTATTTTCCCTTTTGTGAAATGGCAAGGAATGTCAGAGAAATGATAACTTTTCAGAGATACAGGTCTTTGCAAATTTATTTATTTTTTCTTTTTTTCTTTTTTTTTTTTTGCGGTCAGTGTCACTGGCCCTCATATGTGGGACCCGAACCGGGGCCTCTGGCTTCCCAAGCTAGCGCTTAACCACCGCGCCACTCGGTCGGCCCAAGGTCATTGCAAATTTAGATTGCACTACTTATTGAAATCACAGCTGCTACAATTGCAGTAGACCATCTTGCACATTCAATTAAATACGCATTTACTCATTTATTCTAAACATCTAGTTAATTACTCTTTTTTAAAAATAAGAATGCTTTAGAAGTTTTTAACACAATGAAGACGTAAATTTGAGGTGTACATTCATGAAGTTGCCTGTGCATCTTACCTCAAAGGCTTTCAGAAGCTCCAAATGATCTTGGAGTCAGCCAGTCCCACTGCTTGAATTTTTTATATATATATATATATATATATATATATATATATATATATATATATATTTTTTTTTTTTTTTTTTTTTGTGAGGGCAGTGTCACTGGCCCTCATATGCGGGACCGAACCAGGGCCGCTGGCTTCCCAGGCCAGCGCTTAACCACCGTGCCACTCGGCCGGCCCACTTGAATTTTATATTTGAGGTAACTCAAGTGAGTTGCCTGACTGAGGAAGATTTAGGCTGGATTACTTCACCTGATCTCACTAAGCCTCAATTTCCTGGAAAATGGGCATAATAATAGTTCCTACTCCATTTGGTTGTAAAGATCACATAAGATACTGTGCCTGGGAGTTTAATGTGATGCTTGGCAGGTTTCTACCAAGTATGAGCAGCAAGGTTAATGTATTAATGTGAGTTCAGGCCAAGCTGAGCCTCGACCCCCATCTTTCCCTTCTTTACCATCCTCATGTCAATCAATATCCTTCCCTCTACACACACACTCTCCCTCTCTCCCCCTCCTCCCAACTCTTGAATTATAATACAATCAGTATTATATAATACAGTAATTTGGGCATTTTGTACTAACCTGTTACTCTGCCCCCCATGCTCGTTTGTGTATTGATGACAACTTCTTTATTATATCCACATTGATGCCAAATGGCTAAGCAAAAAGGCAGAGCTGGTCCATACCTGTCTGTTTTGGGGGCGTGCCTGATGTTTATAAACAGGAACAAGAGGCCCTTTCCAAAGCCCTGGAAGACCCAGCCCACAGCCTCTGCACTGGGGTATTTACAACACACTTCTATGATCATGAGCTCCATAAGACTGTCAGCACAGAAAGAAAATGAAAAACTATTTGCCAAAGTGGTTTGACATCTAGTATTTCACAAATATAAAGTGGTATTGTACTATGTTGTGAGAGTTTATTAAATATTTGCAACCAGAGGGAAACTTAAATGTGGTCTTAATAACAGAAGTAGAGCCTTCAGTTTATTGTTTAACCTAATACAATTTTAATAAACTCAAAAAACATTTTTATCTCATAAATTAAAAGGTATTTGGATTTCATAATGCATGCTTATTTCTATGGTGGGGTGAGTTATTCTTTTCTGCAAAGTAGTAATGGTTAACACAAATTGTTTTGTTTCCTTTCATGAATATTATGTAGCATATATATATATATGTGTGTGTGTATATATATATATATATATATTTGTGTGTATGTGTCTTCCCTATGTGATTATCTATAAAGAAAAGTATAAATTATTTATCAAAAATACTGATAGTAACAGATGTAAACTAATGATGATAAATTATTGTTAGTTTAGCTTCCAATTTTGAGATGGGCTGTATAGAATGGTTGAGCTAGATAGAATGCCAGGCTAATAAATTAAATTTTCTTAAATTGAAGACTTTGAAATTGAAGAAATTTGTCCTTAAATTTGAAAGTTCACCACCCATATATCCCTATGTGGAATAAAGAAATTAACAAATAGGATTACATCACAGAAATGGCAGCGTGAGGTGAGCCTCTTGAAATCTCCTCTGGCATTTACAACAAACTGAACAGCTATAATTCCATAAAGGACTCCCTGCACATCAGACAGGCAAGATAAGAAACACACAATTGGAATCATCTAAAGGTGGACAAATTGGGCAAGCAGGGGAAGAGAGCAGGGAGATGTGCAGACACGTGGGCCACGCAGGTCCGCAGGGTACAGACGGGATCTCTGAGCTCTGAGCTTCCTGCATTCTGGAGCCACTGCAGTGACAGGAGAGGGAACAATTTGGACTGCTAGCACTCCCCTTATGGCCCAGAGTCCTTCCTGAGGGGTCAGCATATAACATGGCTGAACCCTGCGCTCAAGGCAGATACCTCGGAGCAAAGACTGAGAGAAAAGGGGTGAGAATGGTTATTTAAACCCTCACTGCTAAGCACAGGATGGAAGACATAGGCACAAAGCCTAGTTGGCCCCTCCCCACCCTCCCAGAGCTCGCCCCACCCCCACTCTACCGGTATTAGAAGCGGAATGGTAGCAGTGTCAGATCAAAGGAACAGAGCATTTACAACTCCGAGAATTGCAGCCCTGCAGCCACGGACCCACAGCAATTCTGGTGAAAAGGGCAAGACAGCTGGACTGGTAGTCACTGCCATTGCTCAGAGCCACCTCACACAGCCCACACTGCCCCTGCCCCAACCTGTCTGGGCAGATTCCTGGAGGGGTAAACAGAGCCACTGAAACATACAGGCTCTAAATCTGGTGCTGGAAGATCTTTGGAACTTCAAAAGCTCTCCACATCCCCCCATGGAAGCAGTGTCCTGAGACCCAGACAACCTGCACACAGAGAAGAAGCCCACCTTAGAGGGAACCCCACCCCCCATCATGTGAGAAGCCAAAACAGGGCAAGAGAAACTGTAATGCTACAACTTGAGAGAGAATAAAAGGCCACAGCAGGGGAGAAAGTAAAACATTCCATCAACAGCAGTGGAAAGCAAAAGAAAGACCTCTTCCTACCACCCTGTCACAAAACCCACTCCTGTAGATGCCTAGTAAGAGAACTAATAATTCAGTAATCCCCATGAATAACCAAGGTAACAAGGCAACTCAGAAAGAAAATGAAAAGTTTCCAGAAAGTGAACTTAAATACATGGAAATATGTGACTTAAATGACAAATAATTCAAGGTTGCAGTTCTGAAAAACCTCAATGAGATGCAAGAAAACATTTAATGAACTCAGAAACACAATCAAAGAACAAAATGAGCATATTACCAAAGAGATTGAAATTTTAAAAAGAATTTCTGGAGATTAAGAGCTCAGTAAAAGAAATGAAGAATTGCCAGTTTAGGTAACAGCTGACCAGATAGAGGAAAGAATCAGTGACATTGAAGATAGAAATCTGGAAATGACACAGATGGAAGAAGAGAGAGACTTGAGAGTTAAAAATAATGAATGGTCTCTACAACTTTCTGACTCCATCAGAAAGAGCAATATAAGAACAATGGGGATATCAGAAGGAGAAGAAAGGGAGAAGGGAGCAGAGAGTATACTCAAACAAATATTTGATGAGAACTTCCCAAACTTGTGGAAAGAACTGGATCCTCGAATCCAAGAAGCAAATAGAACACCTAATTACCTCAATCCCAACAGGCCTTCTCAAGGCACATTGTATGGAAGCTGTCAAAAATTAATGACAGGGGCTAGTGCCGGAGCTTTCAGGGGGAGGCGACTGCACCCCCTGTACAGGATATCCCAGACCTGGATACTACCATTAGCTGAGAGGAAATCCGGCTCAGGGAGGTTAAATAACTTGCCCAAGGTCACACAGCATTGGAGCCCAAGGAGACTGATGTCATTGCTTGAAACACACCCAGGAGTCATTACTTGAAACACACCCAGGAGACCCAGGGTGGGTGACCTTGACCAAGATCAGTTCTCTACTCTGCCCCTCAGTTTCCTCCTGAGGTACTAGAGGAAGGGGGTGGTGACTGACCTGAAGGGAAGGATGGGCTGTCAGGACTTTTTTTTCTGACACTGCCCAAAACCCAGCTTGCCTGTATTGCACACCCAGCATTTGGGGCCCTGAAATCCAGCTTAATGTCAGTGTACAGAAGAAGGGTGTAGCAGGAGCCTTCATGGAAGTCTGTTCTCCCAGGAGAGGCTTTTGTTGTCAGGGAAGCCCTTGTCATCCTGCCAAGCTCGAGCAGGCACAAGTGGCTTCAGGGAGACAGGGCAGAAGACCCAGAGCTCAGAAGAGGCTACTGCTGGGAGTGGGTGGGGAGAATCCTGGTATGGCTGAGTGCTCTGGGACAGTAATGAGTGTCAGCCAGGCAGGCTGTGTGTAACCACCAGCAACTGCAGAACAAACAGGGTCACCCAAACATCACTGTGAACCTGCAGAAATGAAAGCCCACTCATGAAACCCACCCAAGTCTGCACCGGCAAGCAGGTTCTCGGATCACCAACCAAACCCGATGGGAAGGTCCTGAGGGTTGCTGATCTGGGCTTTGCTGGCCATGCCAATCACTTCTCTGTTGTGGAAGGGAGGAAATGTTTTCGTGCTCCTGTGAAAATCTGCCTGTGACCTGGTCCCAAGGTTTTAAAGGGCCATGGGTTTCTCATGGAAGCCCTGTCACCAGCCTGGTGCAGCTTCCAGCCTTGGCCTTTCGGCTGTGGTGTGAAATGTAGCCCTGAGAGGGTTAGGAGTGGGACCCAGCCCTCTCTGTGTGTGAGCATCAGGTCACCAGTGAGTCTGAGGTCCTGGTGGAATAGGATCACAGGGAAACTTACTGTCGGGCCATTTGTTAGACGAGAGGGAGGCTCAGACAGGACACAGCTATAAAGGAGCAGAGATGGGATCGAAGCGCCAACTGTTGGAGTCCAGAGCCCAAGCCCTGCCCCCTCAGGGAGTGGATTCACCCTAGCAGAAGGGATGTACTTTGTATATGGCCACGTGCTTGCCACAGCGGGTGCATTACTTGGAGACCCTCCCCCCGCCACACCCATACTCTGAGGGGATGATCACCAAGGGGGATAGAGATACTTTCTCTTCTTTTTCCCTCAGCCATGCAGTTCCTGGGCCTTATTGCCAGGTCGTCGCTCTGGGTTGAATCGGTCAGTCTTTTCTCAGGATGTGACTGGTATAGGTGGGACCAGAGGCACCTTACGGGGTGCCTGGCAGGGTCTTCAGCCAGGGGGTCTCTCCTCATGAATTCTTGGGCTTTGGTCTTGGAGCCGGGCCCTTTGATGAATGATTCCATCTGGACCCAGGACCCACCTGTACACTCTGGCCTTGAACTAAGGGCACAGCTGAAGCTATAACCGCTGACCGAATGGTCGTGAGTGTGTGGATACCAGGATGGAGGGAGAAAGGTCTGAGGCAGCACATGAGCATCATAAGACTAATGTAATAGAATGCCCGAAGGAAATGGGAGCTTGTCTCCTCAAGTGACCCTGTGAACCAGGACTTGTGGCAAAGTCACTCTGCACATTGTTTCGTGTTGAGCTGGTTCCTCCTTCCCTCTGAACTCTTTGCCTCCTTAGTGATATTCTGAGTCTTAAAGCCCCAGTGGGTTCTCAAACTCAACATGCTGACCAGTAAGTCTGAGGCAGGGTTCAGGGATCTGCATTTTTAACAAGCTCAAGTGACTGTGATGTATGTGGTCCTCTGACTACACCTGGAAAACCACTGTCCTGGGCTTCTTAACTGGACAGTGGAGAGGAACCCCTTCTGAGTCTCCTAGCAGATCAGAGCCGGGGGCATGGGTTTTCCATGACTGAATTTATAAACTCATTCTCGGTTGGAGCTCTGTCATCAGCTGAGCTTCTTGTTTAAAATAAATGTTGGAGTCTCCAGCAATAGCCTTGTCTCCAACCCTCCCCAGCCAAGTTTCCTCAAAGAGCTAGCTACCCTAGATCACCCACTACTTTCTGAACTGGTTCCATCCTGAGCTGTCTCCTCAGGCAGCACTTTGCACCAGGTTCTGCTCATGTCCTAAAGCCCCCAGGGTCTGCCGGTAGTCCCTAAAACAGGCGTTCCCTAGGACTCCATCCTTGCACCTCCTTTGCTTGATGGGTTTCCTCAGTTAAAGAGGCAAAAGTGAGAGGAATCCCATTTCAGGAGAGTCCCAAATATTTATACCCAGCCTCTTGGGGGTGGCACCAGACCCACTTTTTTAGGGCCTAGCTTGATGTCTCCCCTTGGCCTGCCCACTCTTCCAAATAGGCTCTTTGATTTGAGGGGAATCTAGCTACACTCGTCACAGGGTGGTCCAGCTGGGTGGCCTCTGTATGGCTCCTCCCTGAAGCTGCACATCCTGAGAGGAAAGCGCTTGCCATCTTTAAGGGAGTCTATATCATTAACCAGGCTTCCCTGCTGGAAATGTCTGACTTTTTGCTTTCCCTGATAAAACTATTGGCACTGCCCCATCTTCCTGATCCCTAAGCCCCCCACCCCCATGGGTATGCTTCAGGCTTGCAGCCTCAGGGTTTCTTTGTACCACCCTCAATTAGGGATCCCTAGTTTGGGGTCTCTGAAATTAAACAGCATCCTGCCCACTTTGCTGAGAGCCAGACACTGAGTCAGGGGTGCCAGCTGAACAGGCAGATCTCGCCCTGGACCAGTCCAGCCAGTGCCTGGCTTTCCTCCATCTGTGTTAGGGGCCACATAATGTTGGGCCACTGCCCCTGCATGGAGTTAGTGTTGGTTTCAATCCTGGTTTTGTCCTAACCAGCCTTATGACCCAACAGATTCCTTGAGCCCTCTGAGTACCCATTTCCTTGTCTATAACATCGAAGCTGGTAATAAGAGCTGTCTCACAGGCTCTTGTGAGGATTGACATTATATGACCTCATCTCTAAGCATCCTTGGCACATAATATTGCCTGATCTTTAATATCACATTTAATCCTCAAAACCACCCTGTCATGGGCCAGCCGAGTGGCACAGTGGTTAAGATCTGGCTTGGGATGCCAGTGGCCCCAGTTCGGATCCCACATATGAGGGCCAGTGACACTGCCCTCAAAAAATAAATAAATAAAAATAAAAGTGCAAAGTTAAAAAAAAAAATTAATGACAAAGAAAGAATCCTTAAGGCAGCCAGGGAAAAGAAGATGGTAACCTACCAAGGAAAGCCCATTAGATTATCAGCAGAAACTCTAAGAGCCAGGAGGGAGTGGAATCAAATATTCCAACTATTCAAAGAGAGAAATTATGAGTGAAGAATAATATATCCAGCAAAGATATCCTTTAGATATGAAGGAGGAATAAAGACCTTTCCAGACATACAGAGCTGAGGGAATTTTCTAACACATGACCTGCACTACAAGAAATACTGAAGGAGGCTATTCAACCTGAAACAAAAAAGCAAAAGAATACAAAATAATGAGTAGTATTATGAACAAACAGACAGAAGCAAGAAATGGTTATCCCTACACCAAATGGGACACTGTACACCTGAACATGACATACAAAGAAGAAAAAAAGATTTCAAAAAAACAAAAAGAGGAAAATGACAACTTGCTACTACAATGCAGAAATCAACTCCCAGAATAAATAGGGATAATTTGTGAAAACAGAAATATAAAAGGGGAGAGAATAAGGGTCTGAACTGGCAAAGAGGAATGGAGGAAGAAAGCATGCTGAAGAAAATGGAATACTCTAAATATGAAAATTTCTTTTACATAAACTTAATGGTAACCACTTAAAAAAAAAGCAGAACTGAAATATATAACATAAAAAAAAAGAAGAAACAGAGGGAAAAATCATAGAATACCACCACACTGAAATAATAGACAGCAACAAAAAGGCAAAGAAACAATGGAGACACTGTCCTATCAGAAAACCAACAATTAAATAATAGGAAACCCTCATATATCAATAATCGCCCTAAATGTAAATCAATTGAACTCACCAATAAAAAGGCACAAAGTAACAGATTGGATCAAAAAATTAAGCCCAGGGGCGGCTGGTTAGCTCAGTTGGTTGGAGTTCAGTGCTCATAACACCAAGGTTACTGGTTCGATCCCCACATGGGCGACTGAGTTGCACCCTCCACAACTAGATTGAAACAACTACTTGACTTAGAGCTGATGGGTCCTGGAAAAACACACTGTTCCACCACAAAATTATAAAAGAAATCTAAACCCAACCGTATGCTGCCTGCATGAGACACATCTCAGCTACAAAGACAAATATAGACTCAAAGCACAAGGGTCGAAATTGACATTCCAAACAAATGGTATTCAGAGCACAGCAGGTATAGCTATACTGATATCAGGTAAAACAGACTTCAGGATAAAAAAGGTAACAAGAGACAAAGATGGACATTTCATAATGATAAAGAGGACTATAAAACAAGAAGACGTAATAGTCATCGATATTTATGTCCCCAATCAGGGAACACCAAAGTATAGAAAGAAATTGCTAACAGAACTAAAGGGAGAAATTGACCAAGACACAATTATAGTAGGGGACCTAAATACATATTGACAACAATGGACAGATCATCCAAACAGAAAATAAATAAAGAAGTATGAGCCCTAAATGACACAGTAGATGGAATGGACATAATTGACATTTATAGAGTACTTCATTCTAGAATGTCAGACTATACATTCTTTTCTAGTGTACATGGAACATTCTCAAAGATAGACCATATGTTGTGACATAAAATTAGCCTCAGCAAATTTAAGAAGATTGAAATCATACCAAGCATATTTTCTGATCACAAGGTTTTGAAATTGTATATCAGCTGCAAAAAAAAAAAAGCAGGAAAAACCACAAATATGTGGAGATTAAACAACATACTTTTTTTTTAAAGATTTTATTGGAGAATTGGGGGAGGGGTACAGTGTTGGGGAATTGGGGAAGGAGACCAGCCAAGTTGTTCTTCAGTCTTCATTGTGGAGGGCGCCAGTCGCCATCTGGCTTTCCCCGGCAGCTTGTGGCCTCTAAGCTCAAGGTGCTGAGTTCAGTCTTAATTGCGGGTGTGCATAGCCCAACATCAAACAGGCAATCTTGTTGTTACAACAGCTGAGCCATCTTGCCACCTGTTGGCAGTTCAGTGACAGCTCAGCTTGGGCGCAGCATCAGTGGCCCATGTGGGAATTGAACCAGAGGCCCTGTTGCTCAGAGCTCGTGCTCTAAGCCAACTCTTAACCAACTGAACCACTTGGCTGGCCCCTAAACAACATACTTTTAAAGAACTACTGGGTCAAATAGGAAATAAAAGGAAAGATCAAAAGATACATAGAAACAAATGAGAATGAAAATACATCCTACCAAAATTATTGGCAATGGGGCGAAAGCAGTAATAAGAGGGAAATTTATATTAGTACAGGAGAATCTCAAGAAAGAAGAAAAATCCCAGATAAACAACCTTATGTTGCACCTTCAAGAACTTGAAAAAGAAAAACAAATGAAGCCCAAATTCAGCAAAGGAAGGAAATAATAAAAATCAAAGCAGAACTAAATGAAATAGAGAACAAAAAGACAATAGAAAAAGTTAATGCAACACAGAGCTGGTTCTTTGAAAAGATTAATAAAATTGACAACCCCTTGGCCAAACTCACTAGGATAAAAAGAGAAAAGACACAAATAAACCAAATCAGAAATGAAAGAGGGGAAGTTACCATGGATGCCACAGAAATACAAAGGATCATCCAAGAATACTATGAAGGACTATATACCACCAAGTTCAATAACCTAGAAAAAAATGGACATATTCTTAGAAACATATAGCCTTCCTAGGCTGAATCATGAAGAACTGGAAAATCTAGATAAACAGATCAACAGTAAGGAAATTGAATCAGTCATTCAAAACCTTCCCAAAAGCAAAAGTCCAGGACCAGATGGAATTCACTAGTGAATTCTACCAAACATTCAAAGAGGATCTAATACCTGTCCTACTCAAACTTCTCCAAAAATTGAAGAAGAGACATTACTCCCTAACTCATTTTATGAGGCCAACATTACCCTGATACCAAAACCTGGTAAGTGTAACACAAAAAAGAAAATTACAGACCAATATATCTGATGAATACTGATGCAAAAATCCTAAATAAAATTCTAGCAAATCGAATACAACAGCACATTAAAAAGATTATACATCACGACCAAGTGGGGTTCATGCCAGGGGCACAAGGATGGTTCAACATATGTAAATTGATCAATGTGATAACCACATAAACAAAATAAGGGACAAAAATCATATGATTATATCAATAGATGCAGAAAAAGCATTTGGCAAGATACAACATCCATTTATGATGAAAACACTTAATATAATGGGTATAGAAGAAAAATACCTTAGCATAATAAAGACCATTATGACAAATCCTCAGCCAATATCATAATTAATAGTGAAAACCTGAAGCCCTTCACTCTACATTCAGGAACAAGACAGAGTTGTCCACTATCACCACTGTTTTTCAACATAGTATTGGAAGTCCTAGCCACAGCAATCCTACAAGAGAAAGTAAAAAAAAGGTATCCAAATTGGGAACCAAGAAGTTAAATTGTCACTTTTTGCAGATGACATGGTGTTATATATAGAAAATCCTAAAGACTTCACCAAAAAGCTATTAGAAACCATAAATGAATACAGTATATTTTCTGGCTACAAATCAATGTACAAAAATCCATTGCATTCCAGTATACTAAGAGTGAAATCTCAGAAAAAGAAACTTTAAAAAAAAATTCCAACAATTACAACAAAAAGAATAAAATACTTAGGAATAAACTTAACCAAGAATGTGAAAGACCTATACACTGACAACTATAAGACATTTTAAAAAGAAATGGAGGGCCGGCCGAGTGGCGCAGTTGTTAAGAGCTGGCTTGGGACGCCAGCGGCCCCGGTTCGGGTCCCACATATGAGGGCCAGTGACACAGCCCTCAAAAAAAAAAAAAAAAAAAAATGGAAAGACATTCCATGTGCATAGATTGGAAGAATCAGCATAGTTAAAATGTCCATATTACCCAAAGCAATATACAGATTTAATGCAATCCCCATCATTTTCAAAAAGGCATTTTTTAAAAGAAATAGAACAAAAAATCATTAGATTTGTATGGAACAACAAAAGATCCCTAATAGCCAAAGCACTCCTAAGAAAAAAGAACAATGCTGGAGATATCACACTCCCTGATTTCAGCTTGTACTACAGAGCAACAATAATCAGAACAATATGGTATTGGCAGAAAAACAGACACACAGACCAATGGAATACAATTTAACACCCAGAAATAAACCCACATAAATACAGACAGATAATTTTTGACAAAGGAGCCAAAAACATACAATGGAGAAAAGACAGCCTCTTCAATAAGTGATGCTGGGAGAATTGGAAAGCCACGTGGAAAAGAATGAAACTAGACTGCTATCTGTCACAGTGTACCATTAATTCAAAATGGATCAAAGACTTAAACATAAGACCTGAAACAATAAACTGCATAGAAGAAAACATAGGTACTAAATTTATGGACCTTGGGTTCAAAGAGGGTTTTATGAATTTGACCTCAAAGGCAAGGGAAGTAAAAGCTAAAATAAATGAATGGGACTATATCAAACTAAAAAGCTTTTGCACAGCAAAAGAAATCATTGACAAAATAAAGAGGCAACCAACCGATTAAGAGAAGATTTTGCAAACAACTCCTCCAGTAATGGGCTAATATCCAAAATGTATAAGGAACTCATACAACTCAACAACAACAACAAAAATCCAATTAAAAAATGGGCAGGGGACCTGAACAGACATTTCTCCAAAGAAGACATACAGATGGCCAATAGACATACAAAAAGATGCTGAACATCACTAATCACCAGAGAAATGCAAAGAAAAACCACAATGAGATATCACCTCACACCTGTTAGAATGGCTATCATCAATCAACAAGACAAGTAGTAACAAGTGTTAGAGACTCTGTGGAGAAAAAGGAACCCTCATACACTCTTGGGGGGAATGCAGATTGGTGCAGCCGCTATAGAAGGCAGTGTGGAGGTTCCTCAAAAAATTAAAAATAGAATTACCATATGACCCAGCAATCCCTCTCCTGGGTATCTACCCAAAAAAATCAGATAAAAAAAAACATTTATCTGTAAAGATGTATGTGCTCTGATGTTCATTGCGGCTTTATTTACAGTGGCCAAGACATGGAAACAACCAAAGTGTCCTTCGTTAGATGATTGGATAAAGAAGATATGGTATATATACACAATGGAATACTATTCTGCCATAAGAAAAGATGAAATAGTGCCATTTGCGACAACATGGATGGATCTGATCTTGAGATCATTATGCTAAGAGAAAAAGTCGAGAACCATCTGATTTCACTGACATGTGGGATATAAAACTGAAAGCAACAAAGGAACAAGATGAACAAAGAAACAAAAACTGATAGACATAGGGTGGCTGGTTAGTTCAGTTGGTTAGAGCACAGTGCTCATAACACAAAGTTTGCCAGTTCCATCCCCACATGGGCCACTGAGCTGCACCCTTCACAACTACATTGAAACAACTGCTTGACTTGGAGCTGATGGGTCCTGGAAAACCACTGTTCCCCAATTAAAAAAAAGAAGGAGAAATAAACTGATGGACATAGACAATAGTTTAATGGTTACCAGAGGTTAACAGGGAGAGGTGATAGATGAGGGTAAACGGGATCAAATATATGGTGATGGAAGAACTGATTCTGGGTGGTGAACACACAATGTGATATATATATATGATGTATTACAGAATTGTACACTTGAAACCTATGTAACTTTACTAACCATTGTCACCCTAATAAACTTTAATTTAAAAAAAAAAGAAATTAACTAATAGGATTAACTGAACCTTATTAAAGATAATAGATCATTGTCATTACCTGCATCACTCATGAATGTGATCTAGAGACAAGGATATATTTCAGTTTGTGTGATGTCCAAGTAATAGAAGAGATTTATCCAGGAAGTTAAATCGCCTTTTATTTATTGGACAGCACTATAATTCATATATTTTGGTAAAACTGATGAATGACTGGTGAGCCCCATAAACAACTAAATAAAACATGTTTATATATATATTTGACATGTGTTTTTTCCACACCACGAAGCAATTAACTGAATTGTGACACTACCTTACAGGAGATAGCGTCAAATCCCACAGGTTAAGGGCTCCGTCCCATGAGACTTCAGAGGACAATCGCAAGTCCATGTTGTTTCTTGTGGTTCTTACTGACTGGCTATAAATTGGAGGTTCTCAAGACAGTCTTCTCAGGTTCAATTAACTTGCTAGAGCGGCTCATGGAGAAACATTTATTCACGTTTACCAGTTTATCATTAAGAATATTATAAAGAACCCAGCTGAAGAGGTACATAGGGCAAGGCCCAGAAGGGTGCAGAGACCAGGAGTGTCTATCCTCATGGCTCTGAGGTTATTGCTCAAGAATTTTTGTAGTGCTTCTTCTTCTCCAGCATCCCCCTTTCCCATCCCTGAGGTTGGTGGGTGGGGCTGAAAGTTACAAGCACTTCCCACCTGGAGAGTAATAACCCATGCTATTTATTTTATATTTTTTCTAGATCAATGAACTGAGCCATGTTCAAGTCCCGGTGATGTGGATGCCAGATGACCTCAAAGCCTACTCAATCAAAGATAAAGGTGGACAATCACCTTTTTAACAAGTAAGTACAAATACAACCTTTTCTAGAATTGATATGGCTGCCAAAAGTATGATTTTTGTGAATTTCTATAATCACATTATTTTTCAATGGGTGGGAGTAAAGTTTTGCTGATGAAATTAATCTTGTGATAAATATAACCATCTGTCATTTTCAGGAAAGCAGCAACAGGCCCTCTTGGGTAATATCCTTTTGCCATATGGCATATTGTTCTCTATGAATATCTTATATGTTAAAAGTGATATTCTCATTACAATTTAAATGTTTCAAGATGTAAAGTGCTAGGATTTTTTTAAAGAGTTATGGACCTCATCTATCTTACACAAATGATTATGAACAGAAATGATGACTTCATAGAACAATAAAGAATGAAGGTGCATTGTCATAAAACATAACTGGATGCCATGTTGGGCATTGAGAATATTTCTCCTTCATTTGAATGTCATTGTACACGTCGTTAGGGAGCACTATTTGTGTCAGGCGGTCCATTGAGAGACAGAGACACAGGGATGTATAAGAAATGGCCCTGCCCTCATGGGGCTCATAGTCAGGCAGGTGGTTGAAAACTGACACATTTACAAATTACTATAATTTGGTGTGCAAAGTACCACAACGAGTTGAGAGAGAGAGAGAGAGAGAGAGAGAGAGAGAGAGAGAGAGACCACAAAAGAAGAAGCAATTCTGAAGAGTAGAATGAGGCTCAAAGAAATCCCTCCCACATGAGGATCAATTTGAAATTTCTTAACGGGTCCATTGTTTTAACATGAAGCTTACATGATAATTCTTCTCAAGCTACTGTTTAGAGGTTGACCCTTTGAAAGGATCTGTTCTATGTAAATTTAGAATGAGGTATTTATATAAAATGAAATAGGTCGTTCAGGGAGTAAGAGGGTCTTGTTCTGTAAGCTTACATCAGCAAATAATGGAGGAGTCCTGTGAGGGCATTGTCTGTGGCTCACTCTGTCACTATTCCCTAACTCTCCACATTTTTAAAAAAAAATAAGTTCATTGTCAATGTCTTTAATACTTACATTTCACGCGTATGACAAAAGGATAAAATAAAAAGGCTGAAATCCTGAAAAAGTACATTCATCTGCTTTTTTAAATTCAAAAGTCCATTGTTCTTTGAGAGGTGATACGATTGTTTTCCAGTCAGCTCATAATTACTACAATTTTTATAGTAACTATAAATTTGAAAGGTTCCTGCTCTCCCCACCCCAATTCATTTTTGGCACCTGTGTGTGTAAAATGTCACCTCTGAAAAATGGGGAAAAGATGTGAATACTGGGTTTTTATCAGCAGCACTCTTTTCCTGATAGGAAATTTTCTGATTGCTGAATATGGAATATCAATTCAAGAAAGATTAATAATATCTCATCAATAAAACCCTTTCCTAACTATATGGCTGTCTCAGAAAAAAAAAATTAGAAACAGCAGCCAATTCTCAGAGATAAAGAGGCACTGACTTTTCCTTTCCCACTTCTAATTTTAAATTTAGAATCACTCAGCAATTCTATGAGAGAGGTAGAATATCTGGCACAGGCTCTGGCTTCATGATTTTAGAATACAATTTTAACTCATCACATTCTTCTGAGGAACTCATGTTACATGGAAAGAAACAAAAGAAGACCTTCTCCCACCTCAGCAAATAGAGAGAAAGCTGATCAGGAGGACAGGATGTGCTGATTACTAGTTGGAGAAGGAGGAGCTTACCCATAGGACTGGCAATTAGGAGAGGATTTAGCATAAGAATTTTTTTTTAATTTGATTAGAAAAGTATATCATTTATAAAGTATATTACTCTTGAGTCTTTGCTTAGTCTATTAAAAAGAAGCTCCTACACAAAAATCAGGATGCTACAACAGGAAAATAGCCAATACAGACTATCATTGGCCAATACTGACATACAAAAAAATACAACTTCCATTTTTCATATGGGAGAAGGATTTATGAGCTTGGTATTGACCTCTTTGACCCAATTCCAATTAATTTTTTTAACTATGATTCAGATCCACTGGGTATTGCCAAGAAACATATCCAAAGGAAAAAAAAAAACTTTGAATTTTTCAGCATCATTAGAGTTTAATGGATTTTTTGGAGTACTACTGTTAAGTGACAAGGGTTGGGGGAATCTTACCCCACTCCTTCTTCCAAAACCTAATAAAATAGACATTTTTATTTCAAAACAAAAGATGTTAATGTTATGAAACTAGGAGTGGTGGTGGGGAAGATGCTACGACAGTCCTCTTTCATTTACTCAACACTGGTCTATTTCTTTCCTCTAGCACTATATACACAGCTAAACTTCTGGGAGGGAAGAAAGGAGGGAGGGAAGGCGAAATAGGGAAACTCCCAAACCTCCTGACAAAGTAGCCAGTCCATTGCAAGGTCAAGGAATTATTTCTTCTGCCAGCCACTGATTCACAAATATTTTCCCCCATTTAAGAAGTCTGCATGAATGAAGTTGGGGTGAGCAGGGAACACACCAAGATGTAGACTAGAGTCTTCCCTTAACCACCCCGCCCTATGTCTTTAGCTGCGATTGACTTCATCCACCATTTTAAAATTCACAGTAAGCAACATCTTTCTTTAAAACTTTTCTTGTTCTTGCTGCTTTTCTTGCCATTCTTGTCCTTGTTTTCTGACATCTTCTTTGCTCTGATTTCTCTCATTAGATCAAAGAACACCTTGTCCACGTTGGCCCGCGTCTTGGCCGAAGTCTCCACGTACTGCATGCCCCACTCCTCCGCCGTACTGTGCTCCTCCAAGTCTGACTTGTTTCCCACCACAAGCAATGGAATTTTATCTTCTTCAGCCTTAACGCGGAGGACCTGTTCCCTGAAATCGGCAGTTGCTGTAAACGATTCATGTTCTGTAATTGAGAACACCAGGGGAAAACCCTCCCCACTCCGATAGTAGTTGTCTCGAATGGCCGCATAGTCTTCTTGTCCGGCAGTGTCCAAAATATCTATCTGCATTTCTTCTCCATCGAGAGCTACTTTCTTTCTGTAACTGTCAGCTTTGGTAGGTTCATAGTCTTCCACGAACTCATCATACATGAACTGAAGTGTCAGGACCAACTTGCCAACCCCTCTACTGCCAACCATGATCACCTTGTGAAGGGCCAAGGAGCTCTGGCTCTTACTCTTGTTTGCTGCCATCCTGCTGGTTTCCTGAGGTTGCCACACATGGACAGAATACCCCGTTTAAGAGCTGGGACCTGCCGGAGCTGCCTCGGCCTTCCACCTTCCGCAGCCGGCCCACCGATCTAAACCTGCTCCGCCCTCTCCCTTGCTTTCTGGCGGGAGAGGGTGGTGGGGGTGGACCCCAGAGGTCCCTAGGCCATTTGTCATCAAGCAGTCATCGAGCACTCAGGGCTAGCTTCCCCACTCCTGAGCGTGCCCCTGGCATCGCCTAGACAACCAATTTTTTTTTTTAGTTGAGCCATCCTGCCACCTGTTGGCAGCTCAGTGGCAGCTCAGCTCGGGCTGGGCATCGAACTGCTGTTGCTCAGATCTCAGCTCGCACTCTTGACCGAGCTCTTAACCAAATGAGCCACTCCACTGGCCCGTAACTCTCCACATTTTTGCTTTTTCTTCACCACTTCCCTCAGCCAGATCCCTACCCGTTGCATCCCCTCTTCCTTGGGTAAGCAGCTGTAGAAGGTGGTCTGGATAAAAAAGGTCATACAGGCTGAGTGCTCCTAGATGATGAGAAGACACAAATGTGATCAGTCTGTCCTTTCTGTTCCCAGGATCTTACTGTGGATTGTACAGCTGATTCTGGACAACAAGAATTTGAATTATGTGGGCCCATTTATATGTGGATTGGTTTTTTTAAATTTTATTTTATTGGGGAACAGCCATGGTCATTGGTTACACATTGCTTTCATGTGACAATGGCATAGTTTACTCTTCTAAGGAGGGTGCAGCTCGCAGTGGCCTATGTGTGCATCGAACTGGCAACCTTGGTGTTATTAGCACGATGCTCTAACCAACTGAGCTACCCGGTCACCCCATATATGTGGATTTTTAAAATAAATATACACAGTACTGTAATATATTTTCTCTTCCTTATAATTTTAATAGACTTTCTTTTTTCTAGGTTATTTAATTGTAAGAATATAGTATATAATACATATAACATACACAATATGTTTGTTATATGACTGTGTTAATTGACTATATTATCAGTAAGGCTTCTGGTCAAGAGTAGGATATAAGTAGTTAAGTTTTGTGGGGAATCAAAGGTTATATGTGGATATTCAACTGCGTGTGGGTGGCCTTGAACAACCCCTGTGTTGTTTAAGGTCAACTGCAGTTGGTTCTGTAAAGTCCCCATGTGCCCTCTGTGGGTAGGGAACAACAAGCACTTCTTTGGCTATTGATAGAACCAGATGGTGGGAGATTCAAGTCTGGTGATCTCTTTATATATGTGAGCTTTATTCCACAATATGCTGTTTCAGAGAAAACATGACGAGCCGTTTCAAGTTTAAGGAATACTGCCTGATGGTTTTCCGAAACCTACGGGAGAGGTTTGGAATCGATGTTCAGGATTTCCAGGTGAGTTTCTTTTGTAACGTTTGCCTCAAATGGGCTTCATCATGCCTTTTGCTCTGTAAAATATGATTTACATTTTTGTCATTACAAGTACATGTGTGATAGTAATTTGATTTTATATATTAATTTTCAATGTCCTTTCTGAAATGACGGATTCTTTCAGTTAGGGATCCCTCTACAATATGATTTCAGTACTCGGTAGGAAAAGAAATGATTTTTTGGGAAGAGAGCAAGCATGTGAGACTTTCATATAATACCCTCACTTCCAGGTGAAGGTGTTCCACCAGTCAGTAGTCAGTGTTCTGCCCCCCTTTTTTTGTGTGAAGATTTTATTGGGGAATTGGGGGAGGAGAACAGCATTGGGAAATTAGGGAAGGGGAACAGACAAGTTGCCGTCCTTTTTGTTCTTTAGTCTAGTTGTGGAGGACATTTCTTCACTGGCCCATGTTGGTATTATCACTGTGCTCTTCCCGGCTGAGGCAGTTGCTCGCCAGCCATTGGACAGCCACTCACAGTGGCTCATGGCAGCTCATGAAAGCACACCCCGGCCAGCCCCACTGCAGCCTACACCATCGCAGGCAACTTACAGCAGCCCAGCTCCAGGTCAAGCTGTTGTTCACCATCTTAGCTGTAGAGGGCGCAGCATCACTGGCCCTCATGTGGGATCCAAACCCGGGCCCTGCTGCTCAGAGCTAGTGTCCCAAGCCAACTCCTAACCAACGTGCCACTCAGCCAGTCCTGTTCTGCCCCTTTTTGCTTGATGCCATGAATATGCTACCAGCCTGTGCAAATGTATATGTGTTTGTTGAATTCTCATTCCCTGTATTTATGGCAGCTACTTAGGAATCAGAGAAAGGTTTTTGTTTTTGCTGATTTGCTGCCTTTCAAATTGGCCAACGCTGATTCTCATCCACAGTATCTCTGTCAGAGGCCACACGTATGCACTAGATGCCACATGGTACAGTGACTGCAGCACTGTTGTCACCATCAGCAGCCCACCCCTCCCGGGAACAGCTCTGTTGAGCACCACCATGGAAAAATGTGCACTGTTGCTTTTCTCCCCATGTATGCCTGGTTCTCAATTTTGACTTTTAAAATTGACATCATGGTACTGTCATATCTGCTGATCCACGGTCATTTCTCCCAAGAAAGGACCTGACATTGGTTACCTGATTTTCATATAGCCAACCAGATTCAGAAAAGCCAAGGATTTTCTTTGTAAGCAGAAATCTATATTAAGAGACACAAGGGCTACTTTCAGTCTTTTACGACAATCTATTCATTTTATTGAGTTCTGACTTACATTAAATCCCTTCAGATCTAGTAAACCCTTGCTCTCATTTGCCCTAAATAGGAAATCCTAATTGATCCTGCATTAAATGCCATATTGCCTCCCTGGGTGACCTCATAAGTTAAGTATTATCACAGCTTACCCTGTATTTTCCCTGAACAATTAGGGTCTCCCAGGCAAATTGAGCTTAGTTAGTACGTTTTCCTAAAGATTTGGGCTTCTCCACCCTGCCCTGCCCCATTGTTGAAAGTTTCCAAGAATTTCTCACATGCCACCCAGGCCTGAGAAGCCTCCGGCCGCCATGTTTTGATAAAGCAATGCTGGCCAGGCTGCAGGTGACATTCCCTCCTTTGCTGACCGCAGTCAAGGTGTCCACGGAGGTCCAGGTGCTGAGCAGAGTGCTCCCAGGGAGGGCTGAGGGGAAGCATGACAAGGAGGATGTGGGTGCTCCGTTTGCTTTTCACACCTGTGGTGGGGGCAACAACGCTCAGGTTTGACCTTCATGTGTCAGAGTGAAAGAACTCAGACTTGGGAGTGAGGCTGAAACGAACAAGCCGCTTTTAAAGAATACATTTTTGGAATAGTAAAAAACATTCGTATAAAATAAAGAGGAATAATTCCTCATTACTTAAGACCTGTTACTATGTTTAAAGAGGTCATATGAAAATAAATGGAATACTTTAAATGAGTGAACAGCTGATAACTTTCATGTCCTAAGATCTCCTGTGGCTGACTGTCTCATGCTAAACTGAAGTATGTTCCTCCCTTGGCCCCCCTCTTTTTTTAAAAAAATAAAACTATACTGCCATTTCACAGAAACTGACTTTTAAGGATCTAAGCAACAGGATCTTGTTAGAGTCCTCAATTCATTACCAAAATGAAGACTTTATATTTCTTCTTATAATCAGCCCTGTTAAAGGAGTCTTAAAATGAGCCCATTACATCCCAAGTTCTGCACTGGAGCAGATAAAAGTCATTTTTTTAATGTCTTAAAATGACCAATTTAGTTGCTGAAATACTAAGGCATGAACCCATTTTCTTTCCCTTTTCCTTCCATAAAATCAAAACCATGTAAGTTGATCTTTAAGGAGGTGCAAATTGCTGAGTATGAACTTTGAAGGCAAATTATGCCAGTGGAGGATGATTCACACTAACTAATGGGCAGGTCTGTTAAGCTCTTAGCATGAGCAGCACAGAGGAGAGCCAGTGAGTATAATTAATCACTGGGATTCCTCTCCTTTGCTCAGCTATGCCTTGTGCTTTCGGCATTTAAATTGCTGCTTTCTCCTTAGCAACTGTATTTCTACTTAAAAAAGAAAAAGGTGGGTGTTCAAAGTAACCTTAGTAAACCGAAGATACTGTTTTCCCTCCCCAGTCTTACGTCCAGTGTCTGTACCTCTTAAACAATTGTCAGCAGGGCCATAACCTCTGAGTTTAGTTTACACTGAAGACAAGATCGTGGTTGTGGGGCTCAACCCACTTTGGTGGCTACTTGGTTGCAAAAAGTAGGAAGTCGTGCCAAGGCTGGCTTTGGGTTTGTGCCTTGAGAGCCCCTTCTCAGGGCAGGGGTGAAGGTGAAAGTATTGCAGTCCTATGCAGGCTGCAGGGGGATGAGGCCAGGAATGGGGGGTGAGGGGCCCTCATCTCAGCTGCTTGGCACCTTGACTCAGCTCCACCCAGTCATTCCATTCATCATGGCCAGAACAAGTAACAAGTATCAGGTGACACATGTAGTGCCAATTCCCAATCTGGTTTGAAAAGTGGGATCAGTAACCTGGGGTCTTGTCATCTATTGATCGCTTAGGTGACCAGGGCTCATGCTGCTTTGTCTGCTGTATTCATTTTTCTGAAGCACTTGAATGTTGGACTAGCAGCTTTAAGTCGATGTGGAGATAAGGAGCTCCATTGTCTAGTTCATTTAGGATTCAAACCTTCACATTAAGTCACAAGGATAGATGGTCTTCACTGGACTTGTGTGTGTGAATGCTTTTTTGCTACACCTGAAAAAAATCAGTATTGATCACTCCGATAAAAGCAGAACATAGTAATTAGCCTGACTCATTGACCTCTATCAGTGAACTTAAACTTCTTAAAAGGAACTGAAAAACATTCCTGCTGTCCCCATAAACATTTGTATCTTTCCTCTCGATTTGATTTCTTAGATGTTTTTTAAAAAGAAAACCTTTTCTTGCTGTTAAAGACAAATTCAAGCAACAGTTCTAGAGTATTCATCTGATAACGGAGTACCTACCAAACCTGTATGTGTGTGTGTGTGTGTGTGTGCGCGCGTGCACGCGCACACACACATTCCCAGTATTTCCAGATCAGAACTTTTCTCCAATTTATTAGTGCTTCTTAAAATTGCTTCATTGGTTTGTAATATGATCATAGTTGAATTATGTTCTTCTGGTCATCTTTGGGCCAATGTAACTCCCCATTACCATACTTTTAAGATAAGATGTCTTTCAAGATGACTGCTCCCAAGGAGGCCTCCACTATTGGTGCAGTTCTGATTCTACCATCACCACTGACACAGTAAGCTCTCGACCCCCTTAGGTCAGTGATTTCATGCACAGTTATCAACTCAATGTGTGTTTATTTTCACCTACTGCATGTTAGACTCTGGTGGACATTGTGGGACCTGCAGGAGAGATGAAAGGGTGAAGGAATTCCATTTTTTTTTTTTTAATTACATGCCAGATTCTATATTAGATGCTAATGAGTTTGCATCTAATGATTTTTAAAGTTCTTCAAGAAAATCTGCTTCCCGGTCTCTCAGAGAAACAGAACCTCATAACAGGCCCCAAGAAGTTAAATGAAGGCTTTGGTTACAGTTTCTGAGCTGTGGGAGTGGATTGCCCACCAGAAACCAAGAAGTTATCAGGATGAAGTTTAACCTAAATACACCATATAATTGAAACCCAACCCTCTTGTTCTTTGTGGAGGATGATACCAGGTTTACTTTTCCCCTATCACATCTCATGAATTAGAATTCCTCATTATTCGCATTTGATGTATTTTCTTCTTTGTATTTGTAACAGAGCATTTTAATTTTAAAATAATTAATTTTAAAAGCCAGTGTTTTAAATTTTCGATGGCCTCGTTTCAGGTTTAAAAATAAATTTTTTAAGTGTCAACACCTTTGAGTATACTAAACTTTGGGGGAAAAAATTCTGCTAGTATCTCTAAAATATAGTCACTGCGTTTTCAAATGTAGATTTCCCCAATATAATTTAAACTGTCTGAGGGCAGCAATTGAGTCTAACTTGATTTCCGGGCTGTAAGCTCAGGATAAGTGGGCCTGGGCAGCACTTCAGAAATACTTGTGGAAGAAATGGAGGAAGGGAGAGCTGAAGGGGGCATTCCAAGTGAAGTGAGCCTTCTGGGCCAAAACTTGGAGGCCAAAATGCACAGGAAAATGCAACTGGATGGTGGTGGGATTGTAGGAGATATTCCTTAGTAGTTGTTTGTTGTCTCTTAGGTTGGCCCAGAGAAAGTTTCTCCTCATACTCTTTGGCTTCACAGGTTAGCTGCTGTGAGCCTCAGCATGAACATCCGTTAGAAGCCCCGCCTGGGCTGAAAACCAGAGGAGCTCCGCTCAGATTGGATAGGCTCTTGATAGAACTTTGGGAAAACTCTCTCATAGCCCATCAGCATCATCAGATTTTTCTTGTGCTTTTTCTGCTCCTTCTTATGAGTTGACCCAATGACTGTCCCCACCACAGGCAACTCCTTTCCCTACATGTGGAACTCAGGCTTCCTGTTTTACCTGCCTTTTCCTGCCCCTGCACCCATTTTGGGTTGTGATTTGTGACTTTCAACCAAGAGCTGCCCCAGGGAGCTCCTGTTCTGGTTAAATGCCCATTTGTTCTTTATGAGCCTGGGGCCAGGTTTCTGGCATCTCCACCTCAGTCAGGTACCAACTGAGGCTTTCAAAGATCTCTATGGTGTTCTGGGAAGTTCCTGCAAGTCTGCTTTCTTTTGCTCCTGGTCATTACCTTTCACTTTTGTGTTCTTTTATGATAAGTTGTTTCATTATTGATAAGTGTTAAATTGCTCTATGTCTTGCCCCCTCCATAATGAAAGCCATTCGACACCAGGAATCACAGCTCAGACTTTCTTTGAAAGTCCCCAAGAGCTTAACACAGGGCTTTGAACACAGTGGGCACTTAATAAATCCTTGATGATGATGTTTGAGTTCACATGTTGGTCTTCACCTCCCTGATGAGGTCAGGGGACCATCTGTGCTCACTCAGACATGTCCAAATGCAAACCCAGAAAGCAGCTTTGTCTGCGCCATCACTCCCAGCTCCTGGGCCATGTGATTTCAGGCATGAAATCATAACCCTGAGTTGTCAGAGGGCAGCATTTGGCTTCCAGATTCCTAGCCTGAAACAGGTAGCCTGGGTTAGGAAGAAGAATATTTTCTTGGCATTTGGCAGACTAGTTTGAGTCCTGGATCTTCAGTGACTGACGCTGTTACTTGATCCAGTCACTTGGCCCCAGTAGGTGTCCATTTGAGAAATGAGGAAGAAGACGCGATGCTCTCTGAGGCCTGCCAGCTGTCTAATCTCTGAAGCTATTACCAAGTTACTATGAGTAGATGACTGTCACTTATACACCGTATTGACAGGCTCTCTTTGTAAGGTGGTGGCTTTTACACATTAGAGTACGGCAGCATTGATTTTGATTGGCCTTTTTGTTGACTAAAAATAAAAACTTCATTCATGATCTTTAGCAGAAATACAAACTCATATCAAAATGGAAAAAAAACCAAAAATGTATATAAGACTATATGAGTAGTTCAAGAGAATTAAATGTTCAAAATGCTTGGATATTTAAAAAATGTCCTGAGGACTATAATGGTTACTAAATCGTGACATTTTTATGAGAGGTGTGTAAGATTGGTAGTAAGAATGAGCTAAATTGACCTTTAAATTTCCTCCACCCTTCTGGAGGCCTCACTAATCCGGGACCCCCTACTGCAAAAATTAACATCTTCAATGCAGACTTTTAGAGGAGTGGGGAGGAAGGATAGCACTATTAATCCCTTTTTTTAGGGAAAGGACAATAAATTTCCAATTATAAATGTAAGGAGGCCATTGAAGAGTGAGCTTCATCTCTCATTATTTCCTGTATTTCCTGTCGAGGACATGACACCAGAGTTCAAACACAGCTGTTGAGATTTGAGAGAGGGTACATTGTAAGATCAGTAGTGGATTTGGCTATGGGACATGGAAGTGGTGAAAAATAAGTTTACTTACCAAGTGACAAGATAGACAAAAATGGATTAAATTGTCATGTTCTTACCTGCCTTTCGTCTGATAGCTTTGCCCTAGAACTTCAACTTTTTGTCAGTTTATTTTATCCTCCACTCCCTAGCATGCCTAGAAGCATCCTAAGAAGCAGCACTGGGGGACTGTAACATGTCCACTGCACTGAACTGAGTAGAGAGCACCCAGAATGTCGCCTCACTCACCCAGAGACAGCCCAGGGTCTATGGCTGACACAGTGGGTCACTTCAGGATGTTGAGTGTGCTCAGGGGACTTGCAAGAAGAATGTTTGCGCCAGTCACAATACTTGTGCACTGTCTGATTGCATTTGTATGAAATGTCTGCAACAGGCAAATATATATAAGACAGAAAGTAGATTAGTAGTTTACTATTAGGGAGAAGAATGGGAGTGACTGCTAATGGGTACAGGTTTCCTTTTTTTTTTTAATTAAAATATATTTGACATACAATATTATTTTAGTTTCCAGTGTACAATACAGTAATTTGGCATTTATATACCTTACCATGTATCACCATGTAAAGTCTAGTAACCATCTATCACCTGCAGAGTTACTATGAGGTGTGATCAAAAGATACAGTGAATGTTTAAATTAAAAAAATTACTACAGTAATAGACACATTGCCATTAATCCCCATCAAAATACTCCCCTTCAATTCAAACATACTTATCCCATCATTCTTGCCACTTTCTGAAGCAGTTCTGGAAGTCCTCTTTCGTGAATGTCTTTACTTCATCTTCCATTATGATAACTCTTCATGTTACACATTGCTTCTGGTATGGCAATTTCTGTCAAATAAAAACATTATGGTGTATACTTATAACCTTATTCATCATATCTGGCAGCGTGTGACTTCTGGCTCTTCCCTAAAGTCAAAATGACCATGAAAAGTAAATGTTTTGAATTGATTCAGGATATCGAGGCAGCCATGACGGAGCAACTAAAGACACTCACAAAAGAGGACTTCTACAACTGCTTCAGAAAGTGGCAAGAATGATGGGATAAGTATGTTTGAAGCAAGAGAGAGTATTTTGAGGGGGGTTAATAGCAATGTGTCTTTTACTGTAATAAAGTTTTTTCTATTTAACCATTTACCATATTGTTTGATCACACCCGGTAAAACTCATGCAGTGATGATCAGCGAGCTTCCTACATTGAGGGCCACTAATTTGACCCTCGTTTCTTAGCCAAAGTGGAAAGTGAAATCTGAATAAGCTAGTTACACAGTTACTGTGCCTGAAGATACAAATGAATCAATGGTTAAGGAGAAATATAACTATACTTGGTACTAAGATCAGAAAGGGTTATTTCTAGGCATACCCCACAGAGAGGACACATGCATGATAATCATCATCCTTGCAGCCAGCTGTGTAACACACAAGAATTTCATAGAACCTTGAAAGAAAATCATCAGTGTAGGCTGCTGACCCCACACCAACATATAATTCCCATTTAGCCAACATCATTGTGCAGAGGGAGGATGCAATGCACACAGCTACCCAGCACTCTGCCAGTTTGGCTCCCACCAGACAGGTGTTTGAATGTCCTCAAGCTGCCCTTCTCATGAGCCACTTTCAAACAAGGTATCCCTGATTATTACAAGGCAGTGAGCTGGGCCTTGTGCATCCTCAGGTATAGCTGTTTCATACAATCAGACCCAGGCCTTGCCATCTGTAAGCCAGGAGAGGTCCTTCTAAACTTTGTTGTTCTCTATTCTATCCAGTGATTCTTGGGGCGTTTGATGCTCAAATGGGTGTTAGGTCTTTTATTCTTACTTCAAGAAGGCCTAGACTACTTTTAGGATTTATGTCTAGTCTTATAAATGTTCTGTCTCCTGCTTCAGTGGCAACTGTCAGTTCATCTATTTCTTCTTTCTTTTTGTTGCTTTTATCATCTAATTTGCTGTGCTTCTGAACTGCCCAGCCTGGAAAAGTAATTAGGTTTGTTCAAAGTGCATATCAATAGATAGGACAGACTCCAAGAGAAAGCCTCTCCTGCAGAGCAAATTGGATGGACTTTCTGACAGCTCTGGTTACTCGATGGCCCTTGGCTTCTCTTTTTTCTTCTCTTTTATTGTTTTTTATTTAATGAAATATATCCAGAGTTGCAGCTATATTCTGGAAGGTTAAAATTACCGTAAGGTCAGCCTCTGAAGAAGTGGAACATGGTTATGGCTAGATATTTCAATGAATGCTTCCTGGGATTAATTTTCTGATAAGTCAACTTTGCCACTAATGTAGTGTGTGGTAGGTAGTTCAGAGCATGGACTGTGGAGCTGGCTGCTGCCTTCAGACCTCAGCTTTGCCTCTGACCAGCTGTGTGACCTTGGGCAAGTCACCTAACCTCTCTAAATCTGCTTCTCTTCTATAAATTTGGATAATGGTACCGCCTTTACTCAGGGTTGTGCTAATTAGGTGAACTGATATCTTTAACTTCCTCAGAACAGCGCCTGGTATTTCATAAGTGCTATGTAAATGATTGAATAAGATAATTAAATACCATTTTTCTACTCAGTTTCCTACATTCCAGTGTTGAAATCATTAATTTCAGTCTACTAGGAGGCCTGGTTTCTGGTAGAGTGTGGCACTGAGGCAGAATCGTGAAGATTTGAACCACAGGGGTTTAGGTTTCTTCTCAAGCTCCCGCATCTTGCCTTAGTCTCTATCTGTTGCAAATCTTACCCTAATTTCTACTCTGTACTAAGAAAGAAAAGCATCCTCTTTCAGGCCAAGGGAAAATTTATATTAATCAGAGCAAATGTTTATAAGTCTCTTTCTCGATTTTATTATTACTTTTTAAAAGATTTTTATTGGGGAATTAGGGGAGGGGAACATTGTGTTTTTCCAGGACACATCAGCTCCAAGTCAAGTGGTTGTCCTTCAATCTTAATTATGGTGGGTGCAAGTTCAGCTCTAAGTCCAGTCGCCACTTTCAGTCTAGTTGTAGAGGGTGCATAGTCCACCATCCCATACGGGTGTCGAACTGGCAACCTTGCTACTAAGAGCACACACTCTCACCACCTCAGTGGCAGCTCAGTTTGGGTACAGCACAGCTCACCGGCCCATGTGGGAATCGAATCGGTGACCCTGTTGCTCAGAGCTCAATCTCTTAACCAGCTGAGCCACTTGGCTGGCCCAGCCTCCTCCTTTATTTGATTTTGTCTTTTTTTTATAGTTAGGAGAATAACTTAATGTTTGGGGATAAATACCCTTTTCTTCAAATTTCTGTTCAAGCTCAGGTCTTAGAAATGGTGAGTAGATGATTATCAACTGATTAGCTAAGCAATGTCAGAAGAGCATTCATGAAGAAAAAAAGTGGTTGAGAACCTACTTGACTCTCTCGTTTCTCTTAAATTGACTGATCTTTTTTTCATTTACCCGAATTCATTGGGAGTTTTGATATCATGTAACTCCAGCTTTATTTAAAAGTAAAAATCAATGTCAGTAAAATTTTAGAAATTTTATGGGAGGAAACAAATTACAGTGTAGATGGTTAAGAAATATCTTATGAAAATATTAAGAATCTATTTTAAGTTCTTGAAATACAGAGGTTAAATTTATTTATTTTTTTATGTCAAAGTGACTGAATTGATAAATTGATAAAATTGATAAAGTATCCTAAAAATCCTTTCTTATCCTTTGCACATAGGAAACAATCAGTAACCTGAGTCAAATCTAGAAGTTATGCCTAAAAATATGAACTCTATGTTAAATAAGCTATTTAATATTAAATATTACCTCAAATTTCAGTGAAGGATTTTACAGTGAATGCTTGACTTTTTTTGACCCTGTTGGTAAGAGTCCCAGAGAACAGTTTCCAGGCTTTTGGCCTCACATGGAAAGGTGCTGGCGCAGTTATGTAACTTGCACATGCAAGCACTTATGTAACCAGCTGGCCATCAGCTGTAGCCAGTTACTGTCAGCCACTATTCTGTATGCTATATAACTGCCGGGGCTACATTAACAAGCACAGGTGTTGCGGATTCTAATTCCTATGCCTCACCATCAAGACTGTGGTGCAGGAAGACTTCTTCTTGGGGTATTGGCAGATGTTTTCTTCCTATGTCTCGGCTGGCCACCCTCAAGAACATAGTGGTTTGAAACCCCTATTCATGGCTCCGTTGTAGTTTCTTTTCGCCTCACTGTACCCTGTATTCACCTGCTGGGAGCTGAGCTCCTGCATGACAGACCCTGTATGGAGTGCATCATTTTATCCTCCCATGAAAGATAGTGGTGTCAGCCTTATCATTCAAATATGAGCCACAAATAGAGGAAAACTGAGAAAGCAGGCACGTAAAAGCCAAAAATTAAAATAAAAAATTAGGTGTGTGGTGCTGAAAGAGAAAAAGTTATGCACACCATGGGTCCTTCTCAAACTCTGATTATAGACAGAACACCTATAAAAAACGCAGATTCTGACTTAGCAGACCTGGGTGTCTAACACTTGCAGGTGATGCTGATGAAGCTCCAGAACATGGCAGGTCTGCACCTGCTTTCTAGAACAGGAGCAGCATCTGAGTGTGCTCTGGCTGCTTTGGTCCTATCTGGAGGAAAGGTCAGTTGAATGGGAAAAGTACGTTTAAAGTTTTAAGATCTATGTGCACCTGGAACTATTTGACCGAAGGCAGGCTCCCAGCAGGACCTGCCTGCCATGGGAAGCTGCAGACACATTTCTTGCTTCCCTCTTAGGAACATCAGGAAGGCATTTGCCATCTCCTGGGTCCTATGGCCTGGGTAGTGCCCCTTCACGCTCCGCTTTGCTGACAGGGAGTCACAGCTTGCTAATGGGGATGTTTAGAGCCCTCTGTTCACAACGTACTAGCCATTTGTCCCCCAGGTTTCCAGGGAGCTTCCCAGCACACTCATCAGAATGCTTTTCCTGTAGCAGATTTTATCCATTTTCTGGAAATTCCATCATCTTTTTCTCCTCATATATTGCCTGTCTGCTCTATTCTCTCTCCCTCTGTCTTTCCAACAGCTATATATTTGACTTCCTTATTCTGGCCTCTACATTTCAACTTTTCTTTCCCTTTTTCCATCTCGAAACATCACCGTCCAGTTCTGGGTAAATTCCTCAGCTGTTTCATCACCCAGTCCTAATTCTTTCTTCAACTGTTTCAATCTGTTGTTTCACCTGTTCAGTGATTTTTCTTTTTTATTTCAATTTTCATACACATATATTTTTTTTCTTCTAGATGTTCCATTTTTTAAAAATCTGCCAGTTCATTTCTAATAGTTCCTTGTTATATGCTCATCCCAGACACTGCATCTTTTGTTTTTTAAAATGTTTTATGTATAACTGTTCAAATTCTATTTCTGATAGTCCTAACCTCTGCAGTTCCTGGGCCTGAATATGCCTGTACTGTCTGCTGACCCTCACTCAGAATGACTTGCCCAAGCAGAAGCCCACACAGATTTTGGGATTAAGATGTTGATTAGGGATCAAAGCCTAAGTAGAGAAGAGCAAAGAAATAGGATTGGACAGAGGGAGAAGTCACGCTGTCATGTAGGCCCAACCAAGTCACAGCCAACCTGATGGTGTCCTCTGGAGTGCTCCACCCAGAGCTCCCACGATGGGCCAAAGTGACAGGGAGGCAGACCCGGAAGGAGCTGCCAGCTGAAGCTGCTGACCGCATTCCTCAGCTGGGCAGCCAGGCCTCTCACAGCTGCCCACTATTGTGATGCTTGGAGCCACCATTCTGCATTTTAATTGTAGTCAGTGACTAAACTTCATCTATATTTAAAATAAAGTACTTTTTACACAGTCATTTCATCTTCAACAATGATGTTATTTATGGGTGTTGATTATAGTGTCACCAGGAATTAGGAGCAATCAGTGTTTGAGTTCAGGTATATTCTCCATTATCTCACTATTAAGAATGTTTGTAAACACTCCAGAGGAGTTCCTTTTAAGCCTGATTTGATTATGTTTAAGAAAAGCAGCGGCCCCAGTTCGGTCCCACATATGAGGGCCAGTGACACTGCCCTCAAAAAAATAAAAATAAAAATAAAAATAAAAAAATAAAAAAAGGGCCGGCCAAGTGACACCGTGGTTAAGCGCTGGCTTGGGACACCAGCAGCCCCGGTTCGGGTCCCACGTATGAGGGCAAGTGACACTGCCCTCAAAAAAAAAAAAAAAGAAAAAAAGAAAAGCAGTAAAGTTTTGTATTTATATTAGCTTAAGTGTTGTCACCCTTACATTCTTGTTTTGACTTCAAAACGATTTGAAGCCTAAATAAATATTAGCTGACACTTATACACCATTATCCCAAAATATTAATTCAAGGCAAATTTGGGCTATTTATTTATTTGGTCATTTTCAAACAAAATAATTCTTAATTTCAAAATGGTTGACCTTCCTTCTTTCCTTCCTTCTTTCCTTCTTTCCTTCCTTCCTTCCTTCCTCCTTCCTTCTTTCCATGTAAAATATGTTGTTGGAGTGATCTATAAATATAGCCAGAGTCATAATAAGGATTACAGATAATTTAACCTTAAAAAACATTTTACTGAAACAAGATGTTACATTGAAGTATTAATTTAATGCTATATTAAATTGTCACTTCAAACCTCTAAGATGAAAATGAGTGAAACATGATAATAACAGCAATTTCCAAAGCCAGGGCCCAGGTTTCTCATGATCATACAGAGATATAAATATTTATCAGTTGCAGTGCATCACTTAGACTACTCTCAGCAGAAACCTTCAGTCAGCTGTGAATCTTTTACTGGCATTTCATTTTGCATGAGAAGAGCAACAAATTGGGGATTCACAGTACTTGTTATTCTTGTTGAGTGCCTGAGAGCAAAGAAAACTGAGATCTTGTAGCTGTTAATTTTATGTTTTTAAAATTCTGATTTCACCACATCAACTGATCATTGCATTACAGTTCTAACAAGCCCACGGTTATACAGGGAAAAGTTCTAAGGGAGACATGGAGAGATTAAATTTGCCTTTATTGATGTCACCATTGAATCATTAACACGTCGATTTTTATTTTTATTTTTAAGAGGGCAGTGTCACTGGCCCTCACATGTGGGATCCGAACCCGGCCGCTGGCATCCCAAGCCAGCTCTCAACCACTGCGCCACTCGGCCGGCCCCCATGTGAATTTTTTTTAACGATTTTATTGGGGAATCGGGGAAGGGAAACAGACAAGTTGCTGTCCTTTCGTTATTCAGTCTGGCTGTGGAGAATGTCGCTTCACTGGCCCATGTTGGTATTATCATTGAGCTCTTCCCATCTGAAGCAGATCGGTTGCCGGCCATTGGATGGCCACTCACGATGGCTCAGGGCATCTTACGCCAGCTGCCCACCACTCACAGTAGCTCAGGGCAGCACACTGCAGCCCTACTGCAGCCTGTGCCATCGCCGTTGATTCACGGCAGCCCAGCTCCAGGTTGAGCTATTGTTCACCATCTTAGCTGTAGAGGGTGCAGTGTCACTGGCCCATGTGGGATCCAAACCAGTGGCCCTGCTGCTCAGAGCTCACACTCCCAAGCCAACTCTTAACCAATGAGCCACTCAGCCGGCCCCTACACATTGATTTTTAAAAAGAAGACAGAAAAAAGTAAAAATTGTTAGTGTTGAAAACACAGGTTACAGATAAAACATCGCCAGCCAGTATCAGTTTCTGAGAGCAGGCTTGAAAAAAACAGAAACCGCTGCCTGATAAATAACAAGGCAAGGTGACATGAGGTGTCCAGCTATGAAAATGCAAAAGTGAAAAGTAATAAAAACAATATTTAAAAATGCAAACATAGGTGATGTAGTGAGTTTAACACTGAGAAGAATGATTGTGATTGAGCTCCACATAGTAAGCATAATAAGTATTGATGATTATCAAGTTCACGTTTTTAATAATTAGGAGTAGATATTCAGTGCCTGTTCAGATGGATACTCAGTGTCACCGCTGAATTGCAAGCATCTGAAAGTCACCACTCCATGTACCAGACCAAGCTTTCTGTTTGATGTGAGAGAAAAGTGTGGCTGCAAGTAACCTAGAGAACCCAGAAAGGTGGGAATAACGTCTGGCACTGTACCACAGAGAGGAAAACCTTGGGGAAAATGCCATATCTGAGGGGTCACTGAAAGGAACGCTCTTCAGGAGTCTATACACTCAGCCTGTGCTCTAGCAACAGAACGATCTCTCTTGCCTGATGTGTGCTTTTAATTTCTGAGCTGCACACAGATGGTCCACTTGTAGCCGTCTCTTGCCTGGAACCTCAGAGTGGCAGAGGACAGAAATCCACAGACTTCTACAATAGAAAGGAGTCTACCAGGCTGCACTCGGGCACTGCACCTGTTGTGTCTGGAAACTGAGACATTCATACAGCAGCTAGAGACACCACCTGTGTTGATTATGTCCCTTGCCAGTGGGGAAGGACTGCCTTGTAGCCACCTCAAGACAGTGGTTGAAAGTGAAAGAAATATTTATACCTTTCTTAAAGAGGGGCTCTCAGGATTAAATCTTGTCTCTCCATTCTTATAATCTGGAAATGGAGCATGTAGAAGGGAAGAAACAAAGAGTCCTTAGATTGTCTTGTGATTGAATCAACGGTGTTAAAAAGAAATTAACAGGGCCACCAAGTGGCACATTGGTTAATAGCTGGTTTTGGGATGCCATCGGCCCCGGTTCGGATCCCACATATGAGGGCCAGTGACGCTGCCCTCTACAGCTAACAACAGCTTCACCTGGAGCTGGGCTGTGAGCCCTAGAGACAGTATAGCCTGCAGCCCCTGCTGCAGTGGGCTTCCATAGGCTACAGTGAGTGGCCAGCAGCCCAGCCAGCGCGAGCTGCCAATAGCCGCAGTGAGCGACCATCCAGAAGCCGGCTACCGATCTGCCTCATCCAGGAAGAGTTCAATGATGACACCAACATGGGCCAGTGAAGCAATATCCTCCACAACTAGACTGAAGAACAAAAAGACAGCAACTTTGTCTGTTCCCCTTCCCCGATTCCCCAACGCTGTTCCCCTCCCCCAATTCCCCCAAAAAATCTTAAAAAAAAAAAAAAAAGAAATTAACAGATGCTGAGGATGCGTTCAACTATTCAAAAAAAGAGGTTGCTTTTGCCAAGTAATCAAAGGAAGACATGATATCAAAGGAAGACATGATATTGTAGTGTCCCCAGTACCCCCTTTTTATTATCTTTGAAGCATTTTTTAGAAGTTATTTTTGTTAATTTGTTAACAATGTTTGAGTTCTTGAAGGAAAAGTCCTCAGAGTTCTGATTCTAAAAGCAACAAGAGTGAGAAATATAAATTTTAGTGTCTTTTTTAATTTATGAAATGATTACCACAGTTCATAAACAAATACAAGCACACACACAAGCATACACATATGCAACATTATTCATGTTTGGAAAGTCTTTGTTTAATGAGAGTCCATGAAATTGGGACTTCCATCATGCATTTAAAGTAGAATCCATGGGCCAGCCAAGTGGCTCATTGGTTAAGAGTTGGCTTGGGAGCACGAGCTCTGAGCAGCAGGGCCGCCGGTTCAGATCCCACATAGGCCAGTGATGCTGTGCCTTCTACAGCTAAGATGGTGAACAATGGCTCAACCTGGAGCTGAGCTGCTGTGAGTTGCCGACGAAGGCGTAGGCTGCAGTGGGGCTGCAGTGGGCTGCCATGAGTGGCTGAATGGCCATCCAATGGCCAGCGACCAATCTGCCTCAGCCAGGAGGAGCACAATGATCACAATACCAACATGGGCAGTGAAGCGACATCCTCCACGACTAGACTGAAGAACAAAAGGACAGCAACTTGTCTGTTCCCCTTCTCCGATTCCCCAACGCTTTTCCCTCCCCCAATTCCCCTTAAAATCTTTTAGATAGATAGATAGATAGATAGATAGATAGATAGATAGATAGATAGACAGATAGATAGATAAGAATCCATTACTCAGGGAACACATCAGGTCCTCCTAGACATCTTCCTCCCTCACCACTTCCTTCCCTTTCTTCCCACCCCTTGCCCCAGGGTCTTGCTTTCATCTTATTCCTACTTGAGTCATTGATTGTCCCCCCCCAGTCTCATTTCCCTGCTCTTCACATTATTTACAAAAACCCTAGACACCAAGTTCTGTTACTACTCCTCTTCTCCAAATGTAGAGACACACAAAGTTTGAATAATTCACCCAAGGTCACACAGCTAGTGAATGTGAAGCTGGACCAAGAGGGCTCCTCAAATCGTGATGTGGCTGAGTCATACCAAAACCCAGCTAAAGCTGTCACTGTGAATTTACAATCTCCCTGGTCATGGGATTACCTGTAGCGGATTGTGTATGTAGGAATCCATATAGATGTGCCCAAGGTGGTTAGAGGTTGTGCACAGTGTTTCCTAGGGCAACTGGTGAAGAATCTGAGAGGATTAACATTCAGGCTTCCATTTGTCAGCATACGCATAGAGAGATATATCGTGCTAGAGTACAGTGGTACCCCAACCCTGGTCTTCACAGACCTCTGAAATGTTCCACTAAAATGAAACAGTCTGTTCTTTTCCCAAGGCCCCCACCCAGAAATTTAATTAATAGATAGAATTTCCTCTTTTGCAAAGTTTTGACCCACAAATGCTTTCTAAACTTTTGCCACCAACAGCTGCTAGGCACTACTAAAATCTATTAATAATATGAAAGGTTTTAATATAGTTTATGGTTTTGTACATATTTATAGCCTCAAGAGTTTTAAGTTTATTAAATCTATTAATATTTTTTCAAGTTGTTCATCAAAGGGACTCATAGGTGAGCCATGATGAAGTAGATCACATTTGATCTATATTTTATATGTAGTAATTTATCTAATCTTAAAGATAGAGGAGTCGTAGAATGTAATCTGTATGTGTGTTTTCCTCTGGGGGTAAAAAAAAAAAAAGAAAAGACTTGTCAATGACTTCCTGTATAGTATTCAGAGGTTTCTTTAAAATACTCATCAATGTGAATAATAGTTTTATCGATTCTGTTCCATGGTGTTCTGCGGCTCTGTACAGAGATTGTGATCAGAGAAACCTTGTACTGTGGGGTTCTTCCTTCCAGGTCCTGCTGAATCCAGAGAGTTGGGGCGAGGGGCTTTTGTGTTGCTCCCAACACCTCCATCACATTCAGACTCAGGTGGACAGAGCTGGGGTGGGTGAGAGGGAGGCCTGGGTTCATGATGAGAATAATCTGAGCAGAACAGCACAAAGTGGGGGTTCAGCGGCCAAGCTGAAACTGGTATGTGCCCCCAGGTACCCGCAAAATACCTACTCTGGGCCTCCCTCAGAGTAGATGCCAGTACCTGTTTGTGAGTTGATCTGAAGCGTAAAGCAGCAGACAGGTGTAACATTAAAGTTTCTTAGAGTTTTGAATGAAAATAATTATTATCTTTGTCATCTGTAGTAGGAGGAAGAGTACAGCAGAGTACACAGGCATTGTGTGAAGTATTTTGACATACTGTTATCTGTAATCCTCATAGTAACCTTCGAGTTAGGAATTATGGTGCTCACTTTCCAGAAAATGAAACCAAAATGATGAGCGATTTCGTAATTTGCCCAAGATCCCACAGCTGGTAAATGGAGGCACCAGGATGCATATGCGCATGTCTGTGGCTCACAAACCTCGGTTCTTTCTACTGTGCTTATTACAAAATGTACACTCCCATAGTCTCCACAGTTTTAAGGCCCATCCAACCATCTTTCTTCAGAGGGGTGGGACAACGACCCTTTTTAGTTCTTCAGAGCAAATGGGAGACATTTGCCCTTCAACCCAGGGCTTTTTATCACCTGGTTTACATTAGCAAAACCCAAGTTAATTTACTATTTTTTGAAGGGAGAGAAATAGAAATTTTCCGCTGATCTGACTTCAAATTAAGAACAAGTTGAGGTGTTAAGAGCTGGCTTGGGACACCAGCGGCCGAGGTTCAGGTCCCACATATGAGGGCCAGTGACAATGCCCTCAAAAAAATAGAACAAGTTGAGGTGAAACTCAGAAAATATATCAAATTAAAATATGTAGCTCAATTATGGTTAGTAAGATTAAAAACAGGGATGGGGAGGCAGGAGCATCTTTAAAATCTTTCAAAACTGAGGGTAGCAAAACTCATACTGATTCTGTTCATCTTTTCTTTCATGATCAAAACTAAAGGCTTGAGAAAACTCTTAAGATAATAAAATATTATCAGATTTGATTATTGATGTTTACCACTAAAAAGTTTGAAAGGGCAAACTTTCTTATTTATATGAAATGCTAATTATAAAACAAAAAAATTCAAGCAGTATGATAATTTTTAAAAGGACGAAAGCAAAGTTACTGAAAAGCCCACCATTACCATTTGGTGACCATTTTCCCAAGGCATCTCTCCGTAATGAACACATTTTTCATCATTTTGGAATCATACTATTCATGCTGTTTATCATCCTGAAGATTTCACACCCATATCATGGGCATAAAAAGCTGTTTTGAAATCTTCTTTCTCCCTCCTTTTAAGGAAAAGAAAACCTAACTTTCCTTTGGAAAGTGCAGTAGGACCCAGTTACAGATTGGCTTTCAAGGAGAAGTGTCTCCATCTTGTGGTCTTTTAGAGTATGGTCATGAAAGACTTCGGAACTCACGTTGTGTTTTTGCTGCTCTACTTGGAAATGGTGTCCAAGCTGGGACTCGACCTGTGGTCCTGATGAAGTCCAACATGGAGCCAGAGAAGCTCCGTCTGTGTGGAGAGCAAGAGTGCGCTCTCCATGGTGGCGTGGAGCCCACCCTTCATACTGCTGCTCTGATGGGCAGCTGAGCTCCAGAGAGTAGAGTCTCAGTGAGAAACAGAAAAACTAGGACTAGGGCCCAACCCTCCCAGCTTCTAACATTGGGCTCTCTCCATAATTTGTTCTTTCATCTCAACTTCAGAATGTTTCTTTAACATATTCATCAACATGGATAGTGGTTAGTATCTACTCTGTTTCATGAGGCTCTGTGACTCTCAATATGAAAGGAGCTGATCTAAGTGGCTGAGTGACTCTTTGTCAACCTCATAAAATCATCATTACCTCTTCTAGGGAGGAAGATGAAGGCCCCAGGTGGAATGTAATTTCACTTTAAAGGAATTATGGAAAGGACTAATCACAGGTCCTCTCTCTTTACACTGTTATTTACATCCAAGTTTTGACTTTACCAATAAGTTTGGAATGCAGGGCAAAAATATCTCTTTAGAGATACAGTTGACTTTTCTTATCTGTGTATGCATGGTGAACACAGGTCCTGTGTTAAGCAGTACAAACGTCATCATTTTCTATAAATAGGACCTTAATGGCTGGAGGGATTCACTCTGTGTAAATATCATAGGCAGAAGAGTTATATTTTACACCAGAACAAGCATTTTTTTTATTCAATATTTTTTTTTCCTGTTTTTCTCCTGTGCAGTATATAGTGGAATGTCATGGGATCACCCTTCTTCCCCAATTCTTAGGCATGTACCGCCTTAATGTTGATGGAGTTGAAATATATGTGATTGTTACGAGAAATGTGTTCAGCCACCGTTTATCTGTATATAGGAAATACGACTTAAAGGTGAGATTGATTTTGTTAATTTTTCTTAAGTATTTAAGCTTACTCATCTACATTATAAATGTTGTAATTGAACATCGAAACCCTTCGGGTGCTCAGAGCTCAAAGCCACCAGGAAACTCGCAGTGCATTCCTTGTGTTAACCAAGGATCACTCGCTGGGTTTTCCAGAAGATGCTTGCACGTATTAGAGACATCGCGTCTATTTTATTCAACAAATATGTATTGAACAGCAACTCTGTACCAGGAACTGTTGTAGGTACTGAGAATAGTGCGATGAGCTAAGCAGACCAAACCTGATCTCAAGTTACTGACTTTCTGGTGGGTAAACAGACAGTAAGTGAAAGTAGTAAGTAAATCATATAGGATGTTAGGAAATTATCAGTGCTATGGATAAAAGTAAAGATGGGGAAGGATGGGGAAGGGATACAGTTTTAATAGGGTGTCGGGAGGTTTCACTGAGAAGATAGATGACAGAGGCGCAGACCTGAAGGAGGTGAGGGAATGAGCTGAAGCAAAACATTTCTGGCAGAGGGAACAGACCCTGAGGCAGGCTGCTTCAAAGACATTGAGTGAAGGGTGGACCATTGGAATGTCTAAGTGGATAAGGTGATCTGACTACTTGGATCACTGACTTAGAGGGAGAACGTCCACGTTAGGAGATGGCAAACTATGACCTGCTTGCATGGTGAATCCATCTTGGCCATTTTTGTAAATTAAGGTTTATTAGAATACTGCCATGCCCATTGTTTCTACATCATGTGTGGTTGCTTGTGTAGAGTTGAGTAGTTACCGCTGAAACCATTTTAGGCTACAAAGCCTAAAACATTTACCCTCTGTCCTTTTTCAGAAAAAATTTGCCAAGCTTTGGTCATCATCAGTGGATCTCAAATTATTTGATCTCAGACTCCTTCACACTCATAAAAGAGAAAAGCTCTTGTTTATGGAGGTTATGACTACTGATATTTGCAGTGTTAGGAATTAATATGAGAAATTTTAGAATACTTTATTTAAAATAAAACCATCACATGTTAGCATATTTTTATGAAAAATATCTATACATTCCAAATTTTAAAAAAATACGGAGGCAGGTGGCATTATTTTACATTTTTGCGAATCTCTTTAATGTCTGACTTAATATGAGATAATTGGAATGTCCTGTCTGGTTTTGTTGTAAGTCTGTTGTGATGTTATTTGATTATAGTATATGAATAAAATTGGACCTTATCCAAATATATAGCTGGAAAGAGGGGAGGGGTTGTTTTTATAGCCTTTTTAGAAATTTATGGATATTCTTCTTTCATATTACATCAAATGGTAATTTCTCAAAGGTAATGTGGAATGTGGAATCTGAAATCACATCAGTGAACCTTTGTATTCTTTCATTAAAATCCATTGGTCTGTTTGCTGCATTGCTTTGAATGCACCATTGTTTGGTCATTTGTATCGAATGGGTTCACTGCGTTATGTGCTCATTCAAATACTGACACACTTTCTATACAATATCAAGAAGTCACATTAATATCACCACCAGTCTCATCAGAAAAGTCTTTAAGTGTTGAGAAGCTCTCGAGCTCAGAACAGTGGATACAATTTTTTGAAAATTCTAATTTTCACATAAAAGCTCAAAGTTTACCACTGGCAACAGGTCCTATTAGTTGGTTTCTGTGACGTGGCATCATACAGTCCCCCTGCACATAACTGAGCCCAGCAGCTTTATTCATCTTTGAGAAAATATCTGACAAACGCCCAGATCTGCATAAATATAGATTGTCAGTTGTTCTTTCAAGCAAAAATGTTGTTTCATGAAAAAAATTGCTGGTTCAGCTCATAACTCAAACCATCACAAAAACGACTGTTCTTAAACATTTTGTTCTTTATAAACAGAAGAGCTTTATGCATACTTCCCATACAGAATATTAAAAAGATGGGTACTCCAGGGCAAGATTTAATTAAAAAGATAATGATGATAGACAGATGATAGATAGATAGATAGATAGATAGATAGATAGATAGATAGATAGATAGATAGAGATATATTATGACAAACTACTAGCACCATTTGGTGACACTGCTCGATTTGTTCTAACCTACCAGCAGTTGTACCCACCATTGTTTTTGTAATATCCATGCAATATCAAGTCAGTAACAAGGCCAATAATGTCTCAGTATTATTATAAAGATAGTTTTGACTTTGCAGACCCTTGAGAGGGCCTTGGGACCCCAGCATGCTGAACCACACTTTGAGAAATGCTAATCTAGGGGAGAGAAAATGGTCTAGGCTTATCTCCTAACTTCTGGAGTGCAGATAAACTGTACAAGCTTCCCAGATACAGCCTTGCTCTGTCCTGCCTTGATGCGTAACTATTTTGTTCCCTGGGATTGCCCGTGGTGGAAATTCCAGCAACATGACTGGGTGGTGTAAGTTCTCTTAATGATTGGCTCTTGCAAGTATTACAGGGCAATAAATGTCTATTTAAGAGGTGGTCAGGTAAATGAATCGCTCTGCTGACCTTGTCATACTTTGGGTGTCTGGCGAGAAAAGGAGAGCAGTAAATTGGTGTGACCTCCTCTAGACATTTATCTAGAGAGCGCCCAGCACTGCTGTGAGAAACACCATGGTAGTCATTGAGCAGCACAAAGAATAAATAGTCCTTGCTGTATTGACATGGTTAGGCATTCATTGGCCATTCGCTTCCCTACTTTTCTTTTGCTTTTAAATCATCTACAAACAAAGGAGAATATCTCTGCTTGAACTCTACCCCAAAACCCCGCTCTTGTCATGTGAGGTCTTGGACAACCCCACAGCCCTGAGGCATAACTGTGAAAACCAGAGGAGGAGCCGAGAAATTTCTGAGATCAAGAACTGTGTTTTCTTCCACTTTACACCTCTGTGCTCAGCTAAGGGCCTGGCCCAAAAGGGGTGCAACTAAATGTGTGTGCTTGAAGGGACCTCCAAAGAGAAGGGGAACAGAAAGTGCCCACAGCAAGTGAGGAGAACGTATTCATCAGTAACTCTAAAATGGGAGCAAGGCATTCAGGGGGTGAGGACATGCCCACCCTGGAAGACATAATGTGTGACAAGAGGCATTTAATGCCCCAGTATTCACTTTCGCCAGCTGATGGCCCATGGCACCTTGGAAGATCATGGCACCAACCATTTCTGGCAAGTGATGCAAGGAGAGTGTGGTTTTGATTCAGTGTTTAGTAAGTTACTGGTCCAGTGGTTAAGTTTTTTGGCTTCCAGCATGAGGACAAGACCCAGAGGAAAGGCAGCACAGGTGGCATGATAGGGAAAGAGTTGGGGCAGAGTGGACAGGAATAGCTACGGAGGGAGGAGCACACCAGGCTGAGACTAGTGATCAGAGAAGGGACACAGCTCACTCAGGATGAGGCTCAAATCAAAGGTGGTGCTCGTTTACTGCTGTGCTCTGCCCTGGAACATTTGCATATCTTAAACATGACACCCAATGTCTCGCATGTGCAAGCTTCAATTGTTTCTTTGTGTTTCAGGGCTCAACAGTGGCTAGAGAAGCTAGTGACAAAGAAAAGGTAAGAACTCTAACATATTCCTCACCACAGTCCTCGGCCTTGTTCCAAACAGGAACACTACCTCCTGTTTCATTCTTTCTTTCTGACTTCCATCGCGGGGATTCTTCCCGTGTCCCTTCTTGGCCCCAGAGAGAAGCCCGTCATTGAACCAGGGTGTTCCACTTCTCTCCTCTCAGCTCAGCTGTCCCTTAGCCCTTGGCTGAATAATGAAGTAGTTGTTAGTTTTATGTGTCGTTGGAAGAAACATTTCACATGCAACACAGTCTTGAAAACGCAGTAACTTATGACCAAGACGGGCAGGTACAGCTCAGCTGGGTCCTAACCCTACACTTTACCACTCACTCACTGGCCATGACCTCTCTGAGCCCCAGTTTCTCACCTCTAAAATGTTGGCTTGCAGGAACTTGAAACTCCTTTCCAGGGCCGGTCGAATGGCTCAGTTGGTTAAGAGCTCGCTCAAGAGTGCGAGCTGAGCTCTGAGCAACAGCAGTTCAAGGCCAGCCCTAGCTGAGTTACTGTTGAGCTGCCAACAGGTGGCAGGATGGCTCAGCTAAAATAAATAAATAAATAAATAAATAAATAAATAAATAAATAAATAAATAAATAAATAAAATGGCGATCACAAACTCCTTTCCAAGGATAAAATGTTAAGATACAAAGAGCATTTTTTGTTGAAAGAATTAAGGATAAGGAAACTATATCTTTTTATCTTTTCCTGAGTCACTGGACATTTAGTTTATTATGCAAGAATATAGACAGTTTCAACTTGAATTAGTTTGCTAAAGAATTTGGGAAGTAGGGCCGGCCGAGTGGCAGGTTGGTTAAGAGTTGGCTTGAGATACCAGTTCTGACCAGCGGGGCCCAGGTTCAGATCCCACATGAGGGCCAGTGACACTGCTCCCTCTACAGCTAAGATGGTGAACAACAGCTCAACCTGGAGCTGGGCTGCTGTGAGTTGCTGGCGATGGTGTAGGCTGCAGTGGGGCTGGCCTGCACTTTTGTGAACTGCCTTGAGCAGCCATCCAATGGCCAGTGAGTACCTGCCTCACCTGGAAAGAGCACAATGATAATACCAACTTGGGTCAGTGAAGCAACGTTCTCCACTGCTAGACTGAAGAACAAAAGGACAGCAACTAGTCTGTTCCTCTTTCTTGATTCTGCAATAAAATCTTTAAAAAAAAAAAGAATTTGGGAAGTAGCTTTCTGTATGTAAACCGAAACTGATCAAAATTGACATTGACTCTATATTCTCAGTTATTGTTCCTCTTCCTCTCCTTCGAATGTCTTTATTTTTACCAAACTATTAAAAAGCTGGGCTCCAGGTTTTTGTTTTTGAAACTGAATTCTTTTAGAATGATACTGAGTTTTAGTTTACATTTTACAGATTTGGAAATGTACTTATTCACTCAGAAGTGTTTATGAATGTCTTTATGGTTGCTATCCTAGCTTCAGGGACTAAAATAATGAACCACACAGACACATCTAGCAGGAGATACAGACATTAATTAGAAATGACAGTGCAATGTGACACTTTGATAGGAAGCATGTAAGAAGAGCACCTGACTCCGGCTTGGTGGAGCCAGGGAAAGGCTTCCTGGAGGACGTAATGTTTGGAAGCCGGAAGGATAAGTAGGAATTCCCCAGGGTAAAAGGCGAGACTGAGCACAGAGGGGGTGTGCTTGGAGCTCTAGCTGGAGGGTGAGATGGGGCCAGTAAGTAGGACCACTTGGAGACACTATGAAAGTCACACAGGTGAGATGGTGGCCTGAGCTGGAACAATGGAAGAGGATAGATTACAGAGAGATTTAGAAAGAAGAATCCACAGAATTAGGAGTTTGAATGTGGGAAGTGAATGGTGCCAGGGAGCATGTGTTGAGGAAGGCTGGGGTTAAGGACATCCCCCAAGTTTCTGGTTTACACAGTTGGGTATGTGTTGCTTCTTCTTGCTGAGAGAGGGAGCAGGGTGGGAGGAGACATTTGACATGTCAATGGGGCATCAGAGCAGAGATGTCCAGTAGGCAAGAGAGGCTGCAGAGAGGGTTTCAGCTGGAAAAAGAGGCTGGGAAACCTCATGGGAAAAATTATCAGCAAAGACAAGGAAGTGGATGATGTCACCCAGGACGAGTGTTTGGAGCAGAAGGAGAAGCATGTCTGAAACCAGACCAGAAGAACATCATCATCTAAAGGAAGAGTCTTGTAAAAGATCAGCCAAAGACACAGGAGGTGAGCCAGGAAAGTCTAGATCATTTGTCCGAATGCTTATTGAGCATCTATTATGAGCAAGTATTTTGCTGAGCATTGTGAGAAGTGTCTAAGTGACTGAAGTCCCTATTCTCTTGAAGCTTACACTCTAATAGTGTCCTGAAACCAGAAGAAGAGAACTTTCGCAGTATCAGATGCTTCTGCAAGGACAGGTAGCATGAGAACTCAATACTATCCATTGGACTTATTAACAGGGAAGTCACTGGCAACCTTGCCAGTGATAATGGGTGGGTGGAGCAGAAGCCAGATAGCAGAGGATTAAGAAATAAGGAAGAGAAAATGAAATAGTGGACCCTTCTTTGACCATTGGTATAATTACTGTACACTAGTGAATATATTTTTACACCTCCACCTCCATGTAAATCACTCTGAAGGCACCAGCTTTGGCCAAAGAAGTGGAAACAATGGACTGTCGACTTCATTATTGCCATAGATTTCTTCCAGGTGCCAAAGAACTAAATAATAGCTGACGTCTGTTGAGTGCATACTATATGCCAGACACTGTTTGAAATTTTACATGAATTTGGTCATGTAATCCTTACAACCACCTTATGAGGTTGGTGCTATTATTACTTCCTCTGAGTAAATGAAGTTACTTAACAGACAGGTTGAGGAACTTGTCAGGGTCCCACAGTTACTATGTGACTGAGACGGTGTTCCAGTCCGCAGCTCACCTCTTTAGCCACTATATTAAATGTGATATTCTAAATGTCTGCGGCATTTTTCTCTCCTTTTTTGTAAAGGACATATTATCAACAATATATATGAATCATAAAGACGAACAAGTCAACACTCACTACATTGACAAAAACATTGTTTTAGAGTTAAATATGGTACTAAACAGTTCATTCTGAGTCTTGATTTAAAAATTAAAAAGTAGTGAAATAAATTATTTAGTTCCCTACTCTGATGGCAAAACAACTGATTCATATTTCCTCCATTGGAGGAGTTGGGCATTTGTGGAATACAGCCCATGTCACTTTTTTCTTACACTGACTGTGTGCACAGTAAAATCGTCTACACAACAGCCCTGAGGGAGAATTCAGAGCTCTCTGCTTTCTGGGCTTGGAGTTAATGAGAGCTGATCCTCCAGAAGGAGAAGTTCCAAAAGGCCAACCACCTGTCCTTCTAGATCATAAGCGCTCAGTCGGAAGGGGTGAGAGAAATCGCTTGATGGTATAGAATGTAAAAGGAATTAAAATCGGTAATTGATGAGAGAAGAGTGTTTCTACAATGGGACCATGATATCTCAGATATGGCAGTTTGTTTAGAATCTAGCCACAATGAAGTAATGTGTACTAAACTATAATACACAAAAATAAGTGAAATGTATTAATGGAGTTGAACTCATTAAAACATTGGGTTTTTAAGTTCTAAAACAATTTCTTGCTTTCTTTTTTCTACCAATTTTCAGGTTGTCTCTCCATGATCAGTTAATATTTTTGACTCTTCAAAAAAACATGCTATTTTTTGTCTTCACAAATAATACTTTACTTTTTTTTTTTTTTTTTTTTTTTTTGCTGAGCTATCTTGCCACCTGTTGGCAGCTCAACGGCAACTCAGCTCGGGCTGGCATCGAACTGCTGTTGCTAAGAGCTCAGCTCACACTCTTGAGCGAGCTCTTAACCAACTGTGCCAGTCAGCCAGCCCAACAAATAATACTTTAAATTAAATGTTATCAAAACAATCACTGTCGACCTCTAGTTAGAAATATTTGGAGAAGGCTAAAATTATTTGTTTTCTACATTTTAGACTTTTGTAAATGAAACCAAATGATTTGCATGAATATTGTTTTCATAATTTTCATTGCATAACCCTATTCTCTACAAAATAATTGTCCTGGTACAAAGAACAATTTTCATAGAGACGCTCCATCAACAAGACTTAATTAGCAATCTGAATTTTTAGTTTTTCTTTCATTTGAGTCATTATAACTGTTTTGATTTCCCATACTTGTAACTTGTTGATGACAAGTTTTAAAACTGTCATTTCAAGTATTTACTGATATAGGTGCAGACAAGTCCCATCCCTTCCATTTCAGCTTGACACATAATTAGTGTGATACATTAGCATAATAATGAAGATAGAACAGAAGGAAGTACAGAAGTTCTATTCCAACAGTAATGGGATCGCTTTCATGGCAACAAGTATCAGAGCACCATGTAGGGATGTCTTGAATTTTTAAAAAAAGAGCAGAACAGTGCTTTTATTTTTTTAAAACCGTTGTCAAATTCTGACAGCTGTTATGACTTGTTTTATTCTTTAATTCTTTCCTTTTTAATGGAAGGCCATCTTCCATTCATGGCTTCAGCAGTTTAGCCTGCTCTAAATGAGACAGAAACGCGAATCTCCCTGGTGGTCGATCTTCTCACAGCTGCGCTGCAATTCCAGTGTGACATCAAATTAGTAATTATAGCTGAGCGGACTGCGTTTTACAAATGACAGCCTTAGCATGCTGCCAGCAAGCAAGCTCCTCAGCAGGGAATCGGAGCAAGTAAAAGAAAACATAACTGGACTCACTTGATTTCTAGGGGATTTGACCTGACTCTTTAAAAAGCCAGAGAGAGAGAGAGAGAGAAGGCCTGGGGATTTACACAAATATTCATTTTGTTCATCGTTCTGCACAGGTCTTCTCAAAACTCATGTCTGATTTTATTAGGTAAAGTAAAGCCTGTGTAATGGAGTCCTATGGTCACAATAAAAAGATTTCTTTTAACATATAAACTTCTTCCTGGAACTCATTTGAAAGAAAACAGCTGCCATGCAATTGGCATTTGTATAAGTTATATTGGTAATAATCATTGTTGACACTTTGATAATGGGCTACAACAAGCCACCTTGTCAATTCTTAGGCACTGTGAATTGCACTAGCAATTAAGTGACTATCCCCATCTCTGACATTTTATTTATTATTGACTGAAGTTTCAGGCGAATTAATCGTTAATACCCTCACATCGAAAACTGCTTTCCTAAACCAGTTTTCAGCATTTCTTTTGTGATCTTTAGATCGTAACACATTATAATTAATTACTGCCTCTATTTGGCTCTTTGCGCTGCAGTAAAAGGTAAGCTGGGAGCATAGGGTACAAAAGCACAGCAGTGTGTCTTTCTGGGAATCTTCCTTTGGCTGTCTGTTAAAATGTGCTCCCTTTTCCACTGTCAGAGGATGATCAGTTAAAGGGAGACCGTCAAGGCTTTTAGGTACTAAACTCAGAGGATGCTTTAACCATCTTTAAAATTCCTTCTCCCCCAAGATGGAAGTGAATCATTTCCGTTTGCCACCCACTGTTAGGAACACCTATCCCAAAGTCCAAAGTGCAGGGGAAAGTTTCCCATCAGAGCAGACACAAGGCCTGTTTCTCAGACCTTAAATTAAACGCAGCACCAGTCACATCTGCTCCGTGGCTGGAGAAGCTTTATAAAAGGGGTTTTTGGGGGGAAGGAAAGCAAACAGAGTGTTAGGGACATTAACTGACTCCCAGCCCCTTCCCTGCCATTAATGGAAGTTTGGGGTTTGGGGATAAATCATTTGACGTTGTTCTCATTTGTCAAATTAAAGAATTTGATTATATCATTGTTCTCATGATTTAGTGTTTGTGAGTATCTCTTGTTTCAAATGAAACTTTCCATTCCTTCAGATGTGCACTTCAGCAGCAGAATTTGAGAAGTCCTGGACTTGACAATCATTACAATTCTTTCTGTTTTAGGTATGGGTTAAAGAGATTGCCATTATTGATGGAAAAAATGTTCTGAACCGTCATTTTGTATCAGCAGATATGTGAGGAAGCCTTAAGAACCCTATAATGTAAACCATGAGGGTTATTCTGGGAAGTGGAATTTTTAAGATTCAGTTCATTTGGAATTTTTCCCGACCAGTAAGAGTGGCATGTGTAAAAGAGAAGATCACATGCAATGACTTGAGTGTCTCCCAGATGACAGTGTTGAACTCATCAACCCAGTCTGGCTTATGGTGGTGTATAAACTCTCAATTGTTTTAGATTAATTTTTTTCCCACTGGAATGAACTCAACTCAGGGTTGACTTCATTCATCCCAAGCACACATGGGAACAGCGCTGTTAAATATGGGAGTTTTTTTCTTCATCTGACAACTCTTATTCAGTGGGTTCCAGAAAGAGTTGGAGTGGAGAGGACTCCCAAAATTCAGTATGTAGCCTGAATATAAGCCAAGCTGCTGCAGATGTATAATTATTAAAATAATAAAATGATGATATTAGCTAGGTTGGTATTAAAACCAAAACTAAGGACTTAGCAAACTTCTTAAATTTTCAAACTTTGACATTTCGTAGATTGTCACCATTGATAACCATGCAACGGAATCTTCCAATCAGATTATAAGGTTTGGCGTGCAGCTTAACTGTCACAGCACAGCCTGTGGAAGAAAACCAAACTTAGATTTAAAAGGCCATTACGTTCTGAAAAGTATGACAATATTAGAAAAGGAATAAATACCACTTTTTAAAATATTAGCTTGAAATTTTTAAAGAAAGTAAATAACCAACAGCCAGGTTCCGCCAGTCTTAACACTTCTAAATTGCAAAATCATTATAGGGCTTACCCAGTTTTGTGCTTCTTAATTGCAGCACTGTTTCACAAGTATGTTGAGGTATATTCTCTTCTCTACATTTACACATGAACAGTTTCAAAATAAAAACTTCCACATTCAAAAAAAAAAAGACAAAAAATAGTAAAAAAATTAAAAAAAAAAAAAGAAAAGAAAAAAAAAACTTCCATATTCAGAATCTGAAAAAGTAAATGAAGGAGCAAAGTAAACAGAAATAGTCTCATAGATATAAAGGAAAAACTGATGGGGAAGGGCTTAGAAAGCATAAATAGGTAACTATAATATTGCCACAGGGATATGAAAGACAGTTCAGGGAATATGATAAATAATGTTGTATATATTTTGTGGCATGTCCGATGGTCACATGTATTGTTAGGGAGACCACTTCATGGATGGAGTAGAGACTTGATCACTGCACTGTACACCTGAATCTGATTTTGTATAATATTGTATGCCAACTGTAATTGAATATATAGATAGTCACGGGATGTGGAATATTCTGTGGAAGGGAGTCAAGGGAATTGTAATAGATATGTATGATATGGAAAGGGGAGAGTAGGGTGTCAAATTGTGGGAGAGCAGTTGTCACTTTCAGGGGTAAAAAGTATAACTATTGAACTGAGTTTTACACCTGAAACTATTTTTTTAATGTTTATTTTACAATAAAAGAATTAAAAAAAGCAACAAAAAACTTCCACATTCACATGCTGGTCAGAAATGTACACATGAACAGGTTCAAAATAAAAACTTTCACATTCACATGCTGGTCAGAAATGTACACAATCTCCATGTGGAAATTACAAGTTATTAATGGCCCGCTGGATCATTTCCCAAACCACCAACTTGTATAGACTTTCCGCTTACGTTGTTAAAGAAGGTTGTTTTATGTCCTTTTTTTGAGAAAACACCTGTTACCTTTGCTATTTCTGTATAAACTATACCCATATTCACTAATTTGCCTTTTCATGTATCAACTTCATGGCTTGGATGTTTTGAGAAGCAGAGCAGATTTTATTATAAATCTCTAACATCTCTTATTACCCCAAAATTGATACCACATGTATTGAATCAAATTATCTTTATCCTAGCTCTAATGTAAGGATTACCTAAAATTCTCTCCCTCACAGAAATATTTCTGGAGTATATTTTCAGCCCCACAGGCTTACTTTTATGAAGTTTTTGGCAAGTTTGGTGAAAGGGGCTTTAGTCTTTTTCACAAGTTTATTTTCATTTAGGTGAGCTTGTAATAACACGTAAATCAGGAACATAAGCAGTTCCAAACATGAGACAATAATTAGTACATATTTTTATGTTGTGTATTGAGCTCCGAGTGTCACAACACGGCCATCAAAGGGACACCAGGCAGCAATCTTTGACATCAAGGCTTACAATTAGACTTCTTTTAAATGGGTTGCCAAATGAGCACATCGAACAAAAATTTCTTTCTTTCTGAAATACAAGTCCTTTAATCACAGAGCACTATGCTATGTGTTATCCTTTGCATTGAAACCTTCTGGTACCAAAATCCTGTTTACATTAAATACTCAAGTGTGTCAGGAATACACTCCATCTTCCTACTAAGGTTTCCATCCTGGCTAAAATACAAACTTAGTTCTATATTTATAGATTTTGGCCCTGTACACTTTAAATGTGTATTTAGGAATGTATTTTTTTCCTATTGTGAATGGCAATTTAAAATACAATAGACTCTTTTTGCATAATTTAATGTAATTATAGACCGATGATAAAATCCAGTATCATTTTAGTTTGTAGTCTGTGTATTTGAAGTTATGTTTTTGACTGTAAATACAACTTTCAAATATTTGTGATTTGAAAAAAAAAATTGAGGTCATCTAAAAGAACATTAGGTTTTTTAAGTCTCACTAAAATAAAATATCCATATAATTTCTGGCTTTACTAACCTTTGAAATATCAAATATTTCTAAACTCCATGCAAATGATGGCAGTCACACATCATATCACAAAACCTAATGACATGAGTAAATATATATATATTTACCAAATATATGTATTTAACAGTTAACGTCCATTTGAAACAAATAGAAAATTTAAATCCTTCTGATAAACATTTATTTTTTCGTTTTGTTTCAGAGAATCTGCAAAATTTTTAGTGATTTGCAATTCTAGAGTTTTTATAAAAAGTGCTAAATATTTTTATATTACAAGGGAAATTTTAATGTTTGTCTCTTTTTTTCTTTTTTCTTTTTTTAAATATCTTTTCTACCATTCTGATGGGAAAAGCAGAGCTCTGCCCATCCAGGATCCACAATTTCTCTCTGGCCACCGCCGGTACTCCTGCATCTTTTTCTAGTGAGCTCGCCGCAAAAGCACATGTTCATTTTGGGAAAATGAGAGCTCTAACCTTTGTAGCTATTAGTTCTGCATATTTTTTCCTTTTTAAAAAAATCTCAAACCCTCAGGCAAATCTATCCTTCGAGATCATTTAGATCTTTCATTGAACTCTAGAAAATAAGGAGTAATTATATCCAGAAGCATTTTTACATTTAACATATTACCCACGTGTTGGTTATCTTCAGGCTCTGACACAGTTGCTTGCATATCTTGATTCTCATGTCCATGTTCGTATCTTAGTTACACATAAGCCAGTTTTGACTATGACCAATATTGTGACGTATTCTTGAAGAATATAGACTTGTTGAGGGGCAGACTATACTACTGTGCTGTAAAAGAAACAGAACAGTTTTCACCCAATAATGTAGTTACAAAACAGGAGAGAAAAAACATTTATAATGAAACAATTTTCTTTTTACACCTCATAGAAAGTTAAGTGTTCCCAATGAGCTTATTACTCTCTCATATTTTGGTTAATGTTTTCTGGCTACTACGATTTTAATTAGTGAGTTTCTGCTTTAGGACAGCAAAATAGTATTCACTAAATTACCTACTCTTATAAAGTACTCACCAAGGAAAACTAACCCATGGGAAATTAATGGAAGACAAAAGTCAGCAAATTTTTGTCTTTGGCCATCTATATAAAATTACCAAATTTTGTTCCATATTAATAAATATAACTTTAGATACTTTGTTACTTAAAGAAGTTAATTTACCCAAGTTTTATCATCATATAACAACATTTTATTCTCTTCTGGGTTTTAAGAAGGGTATTTTTAGTGAGGTTTTCCAATTAAGGATAGCTTCTTCAGTGACCGCAGAGGTTTTTCCAGCCAGGACAATTCATAGTCGAGGTTTGGAGAAGAGGGTAGGGAGCTGGAGCAGACAAGTCAGAAAAATAAGAGCCCCTGCCAGTGTCGCCTTTAATGCACCTAATATGTCCTCGATGTCCCTCATGTCTGATGCAGTGAAATGAGATATTAACTTGCCACCTGTGTACGCTAGATTTGTGTGCAGCAAGTAAGGAAAGTGTCTTCAAAATGTAAAGGCAATATGTAGAGAATTCATGTGACATATTTGTGGCTAATAATAAAACCTTAAAACAAAGAAAATTTTAAACATGGGTGATTATATTTAAAGAGCCCATTCCTTTTTAAAACAGTAAGATTAAAAGAAGGGCAAATTTGTATTCTTCAATAGTAAGAAACACACTACATAACGATATTGGTCCTGGTCAAAATGGCCTAGGTGTAAACTAATGTAGAGCAACTTCTTATTGCCAAGCACTGTTTGATTTGTGTCATTTAATTCATATACTAACCCTATTAGATAGGCTTTATTAACTTAGTTAGTTATTACTAACTAAGGAAACTGAATTTGGGCACTTCAAGCACCTGTTCAGAACATCATACCTAGTATAAAAATGTTAAATATGCCAACATGTTTTGTTTTAATCTTGCCCTATATTTATCAGTGATGAGCTTTTCTCTACATACACAAGCCATACTTGAGACCATGGCCAGCAAATTACAAGAACAATGTTTGTATGTAACCCTCCATGTAGCAAGCATTGGCCTAAGTTCTTGACATATATGAACTCATGTAATCCTAACAACAATGCTGTTTATTAATCCCCAATTAAAGATGAAGAAACCAAGTCACAGAGAGGTTAAGTAAGTTTCTCAAAGTCACACAGCTAATAATTGGAGGAGCTGAGCTATAACCCAGGCAGCCTGGATTCAGTCTGTGTTCATAACCTCAGGCTTCAGTCTGTGTCCTAAGTAGAAACCTGGACCATGCTGAATAGACCTGGGGTCCCGTATCACCCAGCAGGAAAGTGTGAGGGATATTCTTCTGCTAATTTTATCCAAACAATGGAAGCAGGATAGCCAGGTTGCAGGCCAAGTGGTGTCTGCTTATGCCGTTAGCTGTTTGTGCATTTCCATGTCACCTTAATAGAGATGAATGCCATTTGGGGTTCACTCCACCCACCCCAGTAGAATGACCTCATGCAAAAGGGAAAATGACCTTGCCTCGTTAAACTTGGGCTGTACTGAACGACACAGCCCCACTCAGCTGGCGAGGTTTGGGGAGCAGCTCCCAGAGGTCCCCAGGCAGGAGTCGTGGCCCAGGGCTGAGCAGATTGGGGAGGGCGGCACAGCAGGTCCTTCCCATGCCTCGTCCTCCTTGGTGTTGCCTCCCAGCAAGCAAGCGTGTGCTAGTGCAATTCCCCCGTCACACTCAGAGGCCCCTGATCTACACAGAGCTGACCAGCAGAACTTAATTCAGAGCGAATAATAAAGACTCAACCTGCTACCACTTCAGAAAGTTTGCTGACCACTGGCTGGATGCCAGCCTCCGAGAGTTCATAGTTCAGAAGCGTTTCTGAGCTGATGTCTTTAGTTCGGGTGGTTTCCTCCGGCCCCTGGCTGGTTCTGCTTAGAACTAGAAAGGGTATGAAAGACACCCATTACAGAACCAGACCCAGTGACTTTGAAGCTTTCAAAATGCTCCTAAGTGTATATAATCCAGTGTTGCAAAGCAAAAGGTAGAAGCCATTGCTGTCCACAGTGATTTCTGGGTTGCTCTGCAGACATCACCTTTGTGGGCAGCATGACACCAAGAAATCAAGTTCATTAATTCATAGCATAATAGTTTACCTCCCTTTTTAAAAATGGTGTTTTAATATAAATGCTGCTTTTTATCAGAGGGATAAATTGATGTTTTTTTAAAAAGGTAAGCAATAAGCTTTTCTTGAGGGCAAACCATTGTCAGTCAACTTCATCTTTGTCATCTAGTTCTTAATAGAAAAGAAAACTGCTGTAAAGTTCTCTTTTTTTATGAAAATATGTTGTATGCACTCTCAACCTTTAATACCAGTTTTAAATCCATATAATTTATTCAGTGTTCACAATGATTATGGTGATGATTATGGTGATGACAAGTGCCACCCACTATTTCCATGTGTCACACAGGTTTTGGTCGATTTCTCAGAACAATTCTACCTTAGCCAAATGACCAAGAGTCAGATGGCCTGGGTTCCCATCTCAGCGGGAGAATGGGCTTAGCAGTTCCATTTGCCAGGCTCACCTACCAGGCTATTTAAGCATAATCACTCTAAACTCAGTTTCCTTATAAAATAAGCTTAGGGATTATACTTAAGGTTGTTGCAAAGAGTCAATGAGATGAGGCACTTAAATAAATTGATGCATGTAAAGTGCTTGTTAGCATAGTACCCAACGTTGCTGCTGCTGCTTCTGGTATTTTCCCCATTCTGTATATAGGGTACCAGCCAGGAGAGGTCCAGAAACCGGGCCCTGGCCCCTGACAAGTAAGGGGTGGGACCAGGATTGGAACCTTAGGATTCCTGTCTCCAAAATCCTGGTGCTCCTAAGCACCTGCCATTCCACAGACACTTTGGGTTGAGCGTTTATAGATCAGCAGTTGCCCTGCTAAGTATCTGCCTTTGCCTCTTGAGCCCTTCAATAATATAAGCCACTAACTCTTTTAACCAATCTGGTTGCCCGTTTAAAACTTGATCTCTAGTGCCTATGAAATTCGCAAGTAAGCCTAGTAATACAGTACAGGGTACACAGAGTTTATGAGGTAGGATTATGCTTTGCCTGTCACATGAGGTAATTCTGCTGGGGTGAACCTGAAGTGACACTCATCTTCATTAATGTGACTGTTATTACAAAAACGTGTCTAATGTGTCATTTACTGCCTTGTCTTTGCTCTGTCATCCTGCCTTCAGGTTTCTCTCTCTCTCTCTCTCTCTCTCTCTCTCTCTCTCTCTCTCTCTCTCTCTCACACACACACACACACACACACACACACACAACCACACAAATCCCCCTTCTTTTCTTACCCATATAAAATGAGTTGTGGAGTTGAGGTATCTTAACCCTAACACCTCCACCCACACACGCACCCCGCACCACCACCACCAAACATAGTTAGACAGAAATGCCCAAGTTGTCTACTTGGAGAATCCTGATCCTTCTCCATCTCTGTTTTTGTGGGTACATACATAGATCTAGCTTCAGCCCTTTCTTGTGACGCGATTCCAATTTTGTGTTTTGGGCAGTGCTAACCGCCCCCTGAATGAGGTTGTTGAACTTCAGATCCTTGCATTTCCTTCTTGGTGAAACTTCATTATGTTTAGAGCTCCAATGGAAGAACTAAGGGCCCAGTGTGATTGACTCAGACATTTAACATTAATGTGCTATCTTCACATTCAGGGTTTTCTTTCACATGTATTACATTATTGTTAAGTTATTAATGACAAATTTGGAGGGTTAGTCTACCAGGCCCCTCCTTCATTTCTGTGGAGAATATCATTGCCTTTGTACTTCCTCAAGACTCTAGAACTTGGCATAAAAGTATTTGAAAGGAGATCAGTCTTCCCCCCAAGAACCGAATTATTTATCTGTCCATTGTACAAATTCATGCTTCCTTGTTTTCTGCCTGCTTGCTTTTGTGTCTTTCATACAAGATTATAAACTTCTTTAGAATAGCAATGTTGACTAGTTCATTTTGGCCTTCTGTCATTCAGTAACTGCTTATTGAATTGAATCTTTGAATTTCTGATCTTTGCTATACCTGTTTGGAAGGATAATTATTTTGGCAGTAGTTACGTCAAATTCAAGATTACAAAACTGCAAATTTTCTCGAAGTTAAATGAGTAGCAAAGTTACTGATTTGACATTGCTAATATATGTGCATGTGTGTCTGTGCAGATAAATGTGAGGAGTTTACTTACACATGTATACCTTATAAAATAGGAGAAAGAGTGAGTGGTTCAGGTACTTGAAGGATGTTTCAGTACATATGCCCATTGTTTTCTTTTATTTCTCTGAATAAGGAGGGAGACAGTGTAGGGATCAGGAAGGAGAATATGTTCTTTCCTTGGATTTTTTTTTCATTTAGTTCTCAGTTATGGAAAAAAAGAGTCATTTAGTCATTTATTATTAGACCCAGAAAGACAATATATTATGCTGGATTCTTTTCAACTGGAAGAGGTAAACTATGGTTAGCGGAAAGGAGCGGGGAGGAGTTTTGATTGGTCTTGAACTCTCCCAGAATGCAAGTTGCACAAAGTTAAATAGAATAATCCACAGTATTTTAAAATTATATGTCTATATTATTGTACAGCAAAGGCTAGAGTTTTTTCTGATTGTGACTCATGTTTTGATAGCCTCCCATTATTTTGTGTTGGTCAGTGTAAGTAGCTTAGTTGCCAACTCACCACCCTCTTGTTTATTTATAAAAGGTAGAACTTCTCATTTTAATATGTTCTATGCTAAAAGAAGACATTTTCCTTTGACATTGTCTGAATGAAAACAGAATTTCCTTCTTGGTGGGGTGGTGAGCAGGCGTGCTTGGAAAGGCAGGTGGCTAACCTCTGACTACATACTCTCCCCGACTCAGCAATGAGATATGATTATGGATGGGGCTCTTCTGAGACAAGATAACATATTCTTTATAACATGAACCCACCAAAGGCTTCCCCAAAAGTATGGAGGATGTGGAGCTGGCTTGTACCAGTAAGGAAATTGAGGGTTCCTGACAATTCCAAAAATACAAAGTCTATACTTAGAAGACTTCTTGTAAGAAAGCCAATCTAAGAAAGCAGTCCAGTTCATACCTAAGAAACCATGAAATCTGTTACAAAATCCTTATAATATGGAGTAAGTACCCCTGGTCCTCCCTTCCTAGTGGAATGCTTCCAGTGGTCATAGCTCAGTGGTGCCCCTTGCGGTACTCAAGCCATCTCACATTTCCTTGCCTTGGGTAAGACCTCTGCAGTACACAGGACAAACCCAGTTTCCAGGCAGGGGTGGAAACTTAACCTCCAGGACTGAGAGGCATATGTGTTTTTTAGATTTCATTCAAGCCACTTTCCCATTCTTTTCCTCATTTGTTTTAGGCCAAAGAACTGCCAACTTTAAAGGATAATGATTTCATTAATGAGGGCCAAAAGATTTACATTGATGACAACAACAAAAAGGTGTTCCTGGAAAAACTGAAAAAGAATGTTGAGGTAAGAAAAATCAATATAAAGGACAGCCCCATTGTATAAAGGTCAACACTGTTGGTCTTCATGAGCTATTTATTTATTTATTTATTTATTTTTGAGGGCAGTGTCACTGACCCTTATATGTGGGACCCCAACCAGGGCCGCTAGAGTCCCAAGCCAGCTCTTAACCACCGCGCCACTTGGCCGGCCCTTCAGGAGCTTTTTAAACCATCTATTTTAATCTGCAAAATATCAAAAATATATATGATACATTATCCAAATCAGATATAAACAGGTGCATCTTATAACGGATCTGGCTTGAAAAAGAAGTGTGCTGGTTCAGCACCTCTCTCCTGTAGGTGATGAACAAAAGAAAGTGCCTGCTGTCTTCTGATGGGTATCCCCACCCTCGGATTTCCACATTCTTTGTTGGTGGGGACAGCCTGTGCTGGTGGGGATGACCTAGGCATAGTTAAAACCCCTTCAGACTGCCTAACCAGAGTTAGGATTGAGGGGAATGACTGCATTCTGTCAAACAGCAGAGCACTTCAAAACAAATGTTTAGTAACTATTTGAATTTGGGATTTTCTCCATCAACACCACAAATTAGTGTTAGTAAACACAGCTTCGATAACTTAAAGTTGCACTATTTCTACCAGCCTTTATGAAACTAGTGTCATCGGGCCCATTAAACCTGCCCAACACATCATGGAAACAGCACAAAGGCAGTTTGGACACCAGTCATGGGGCATGGTTGTGAAAAATAAAATACTATGCGGAAATGGGCTTTAAGTCTATAATGAAGGTGTTTTCTTTTTAAATATTATTTTTGTTTAAAGATTAAAAATATATCTTTTTCTTTCCCTTTTTTTTTTTGTAAAGTCACTGCAGCTGTCCTGTTGTACTTCTCTTATAATTCTTTTCAACATAAATTCAAGGGATGGCCGAGTGGCTCAGTTGGTTAGATCGCAAGCTCTGAGCAACAGGGTCACCAACAGGGTTGCTGGTTCAATTCCCACATGGGCCAGTGAGCTGCACCTGAGCTGAGCTTCTGATGAGCTGGTGAGAGCACGTGCTCTTAACAACAAGGTTGCTGGTTCAACTCCTGCATAGGATGGTGACTACGCACCACCCCTGCAACTAGATTGAAAGAAGCGACTGAATTTGGAGCTGAGCTTGCACCTACCACAACTAAGATTGAAGGACAACAACTTGACTTGGAGCTGAAGGGTCCTGGAAAAACATAATGTTTCCCTTCCCCAATTTCCCAACACAGTTCCCCTCCCCAATTCCCCAATAAAATCTTTTAAAAATAAATAAATAAATTCAGAAAGAAAGTTATTTTCTTGAAATAAATTCGTTTGCACAAGACAGTGCAAAGAGAATTCTAATATAGACAGTTACTAAACTACATTTTTCATAGCTGTTACTTTTGTTTATATGTTTGTGTATGTGTATATGTGCTTTTTTTTTTTAACTTTGAAATGCAGTTCCCTGAATACCAGTACACATCTGCTACTTCGTGGCTTTCTGGATTTTCTTTTTCATGTCATTGAACAAAAGCAATTAAAATGAATTGAGGCAAAAATGTTTGTCATGCATTGGATCGTATTCCCCACGAGGGCAGAAGCTGCATTACAGTTTCCTTTTTAATCTTTCAACATCTCTTTCATTGCAACACAGTCAGACTGACAAGTTAGTTCATAATTAGTTTTGGTCATCAATTATTTTCATTTTGAAAATTTACATTACATACTAAACCATGTATATACTTGGTTTAGAACCTAAATATTGTTTTTTTTTGTGAAAGATATGTGTCTACTTAAAATAAAAAAATAGATAATAAGTGTTTGCTTTCATCATATAACATTTTTCCTCCAGTCTTTCATTAATGAACACTTACTTTTCCTCAGTTGTTAGTGATTATTATTAAAATGCATACTAGTGGGGCCGGCCGAGTGGCGCATTGGTTAAGAGCTGGTTTGGGATGCCAGCAGCCCCGGTACAGATCCCACATATGAGGGCCAGCGACACTGCCCTCTACAGCTAACAACAGCTCTACCTGGAGCTGGGCTGTGCGAGACCCGGCTACGGTGTAGGCTGCAGCCCCTGCTACAGTGGGCTGCCATAGGCTACAGTGAGTGGCCGGCAGCCGGCGTGAGCAGCTGGCAGCCAGTGTGAGCTGCGAATAGTGGCGGTGAGCGACCATTCAGAGGCCATGTGGGAAGAGCGCAATGATGATACCAACATGGCCAGTGAAGCAACGTCCTCCACAACTAGACTGAAGAACAAGAAGACAACTTGTCTGTTCCCCTTCCCTGATTCCCCAACGCTGTTCCCCTCCCCCAATTCCCCAATAAAACCTTTAAAAAAAAAAACATACTAGTTAAGCATTTCCCCCTTACCTTTGGGGTTAACTTGATTTAACTGATAACTAACCACAGGTAAACATACTCTCTTTTGGATTTTTATTCATTAATCAGCAAATCTTTGATCCTGAGAATAATATTGTATTAGCAATTATAGTAAATAGCCCTTAGGGTTATCTGTGATCTGCCAGAAAATTGTTTTCATCTTGTTCCCTGTTGGCTGTATATCACTATATGACAGACTCCAGAAATACTGTAATAGAAGCACTTCAGATTTACAGTTGAATTACATAAGGGTCCTCTTAGCCCTTTTGTTGTCTCTAATAATGTTGTTGATTAGAGGATTTGAATAGTTTAATCCCTTACATGGCTCTCACACTTGTTGTTTTGTTGAAATAGAAGCAGGGCATAAAGCATTCTTTAATTTTTAAAAATTCTCAATGGTTGATAAAAGTGTCTTTAGTTTTGAAATTCATACTGAAGCATCATTAAATTTTTAAGCAGGTAATTATGGTGAAGTAGCTTGACATCTGATCTTGCTAATGAGGCTAGAATTTAATCTAGTTTATTTTCTTCATCAGTTCCATGCTATCTAATTTAGCTGACTGGCCTATTAGTTTGAGTACAGTTTGCAGGAAGGTGGGAGTGGGGATTGATTTTTGCCTGCTTAAAGGAAAAGGTGAGTTTATTACAAATCAACAAATAATCTGTTTTCATAGAAAAAATAATTGTCATTTGAGAACCTAATTCCCTTTTTTCTGCAATTAAAATCCTATTTTATTTGTATGCCAGAAACATTACTTTAGTTCATAAATAAATATATCTGAGCCCTTTTCTCCAAAAGGAAGTGCTCTATGGAGGGTGAAAATCACTTTTGCTTTCTGACCTGCCTGTTGTCAGCTCTGATCATGACCGTGGACTCCTCTCATTGGTCCACACTGGGATCCAACTGTCACGCAATGTAAAACTGTGCTCTCCCTGTGTGTCTGGGAACACTGATGGTCCCACAACCTTGGCAATGGGTGGAAGGGAGAGGGTGGCAGCTGACATTTACAGGGCATGGAGAGCTTAAGTCCTTCCCATGCAATCATTACCTCTTTTCATTCTTATAACAACTCCTTGAGGATGAGTGCTGTTATTATCCCAGTATAGGGATAAGAAAACTGAGTCCAGAGATACTGTGTAATTTGCTCAAAGACACACAACTACTAAATTCAGTCTGGGATTTGAGGCCATCAGAGGCCATGCTCTTAAATTGCTCTGATATAAAATGCAAATTAAAAATGTTTGTGAGCACAGTTCAGACTTCGTTTTCTGATAAATGCCCCAAAGGAGGATTATTATAACTTTTAACAAGTGATAAAATATAACTCTTCAAAAGGGCTGGTTGGAATTTTAATTCTATGTCACAGATGTGTTGGGGTAATTCAATAGAGCAATGTGTTGATAAAGTTAGCAAATACTAAATTTAAATCTGTTGTGAAGGAGAGTTTATTAATGGGTCTTTTGTCACATACTTTTCTGGAAGTGTTTGTGACAGGGCTCATAAACATCTTCAGAAAGGTACCAGCTCAAAGATGTGGCATAATGAGGAATTAATTATGAAGTAATCAGATTAGATGGGATATTCTGAGGGAAAAAGAGGCTGATCAAAGATCTGGCAGATAATTACCAAGAAATTGAAAAGGAGGAAAAGCAGGGGACCTAAAGATTATAAAGATTTTAAAATCATCATGGTTTGAAATTTTATGTACTTTAGAGAAATCAATAAATTTGAGTCAGAAGCTTAAAGAGATGAACAGAAGCCACACAAATATGTATTAAGTTCCTACTGTTAGCTCAAGGCAGACCCCAACAGTGGAGCCCTTGACTCCTTTCTCTCCTCTCAACCTATAATATTCCAATCTACAGGAGTTCTGTGGTACCCAACAGGAATGTTTGTCTAACAAGAATCTCAGATTTATTGCCATATTTCATTTCACTCTGCTGCAGAAGAGATTTAAAAGAAAGATCGTGAAAATAAGACCTAGTGAATCAATGGGTGTTTGTCCTGTTGGCCCACCTAACGTACTGCATGCACACTTGATGGAAAAAGGCCTTCTACCATACTGGTAATGACACGGACAATTATAATGACAGCTTCCATTATTACAGATTTCATTGCTTCAGCTGCATTATCTCTTTCTGATCTTTTCCATGGCCTCTGTGAGTTGATTGGCATTGTTCCATTTTACAGTTAGAATAACTGAGAGGTGAATTAATTGACAAGATACAGAGCTAGTGAGAAAAATAAGATTTAATGTCCCATCTGACTCCAAAACCTATACTCTTTTTATTTTTAAGATTTTCTGATGCTTTAATTAAAGATAAAAAAATGGGTCACCCTTTTCAGGAAAACCTTTACTCCTAACCACTGTGCTGTCCTTGGCCTTTTCCCTTTCTACTTCAGACTCATAAACCTGGGCTTGCAGTTGGTTTCCTTGATCTGGAAATGACAGAACAGCTTCTGACCTAAAAATGCATTTTTCATTTTGTGATGGTTTAGTAGGCAGTGCTGGGAGCCAACTTCACTTTTATTTATTGGGTACAATTGTTTCCTTATTGGAAGAGGAGCCTTTGGTCTGACCGCAGAGGAGAGGCCTGGGAAAGGAACTGGGGCCTGCTTGACACTGGGAGCAGCACAGATGCAAGCAGAAGGAGTGGGCCTGAACACCAGCCCACTGAGTGCAGCGGTCCAGCCCTAGATGGCACTCCTTCCCTGTCTGACCCTTGGCAGGTTAATTACAGGCAGCCCCTTACTTTTGTCCATAAAGCACACGTGAAAGTCTACTGTCTGAAGGTCAAACAGTAGACCTACGTGTTAAAGAGAGATCTGTTCTGCAGAGCAAAGATAAATTGTAAATGGTCTCATTTTGCTTTGATCACTGCCTCTTGCAATCCCAAACAAAGGCATTTTGGCATTGCTTTGTTCTTTGTTTTTATTTGGTTGGGGTACTTATTTCTTGCAGGAAAGGGTTAGGAGCAATGAGAGGGAGTTAAGGAGGACTGAAGAAGGAGAAGCAGGCATCTCATTCACTTATTCAACAAATAGCAGGTACCTACCATCACTTCCTGGGGGTCAGGAATGCAGTGAGGGCAGAAACAGCCAGAGCCCCTGCCCTCATGGGGCTGCCATGGTTAGGGAAGACAGAAGTTACTCAGATAATCTAACACGATGAGTGTGCAGCTAAGCCAAGTGTTATTAGGGGAAAGTGTATAATGCTATATACGCTCATGCTTTGGGATGTGGCCTAGGCAGGATCAGGGAAGGTTTCCTGAGCGAGTAACCTGCAGCTGAGACCCGATGGTGAGTGGGAGGTAAGTGGAGGCAGGTGGGAGCAGGGTTCAATATGGCCTGGGAGGTGATGCGGTCAAACTAGCTGGGTCCCCTGGGCCACGTTACAGTTTGTTTCTGCCCTTTGAGAAATGGGACACTGTTGAAATGTCTTAAGCAGGGGTGTGACAAGATCAAATTTGTGTTTTGAAAAGATGTTTCCAGGGCAGCCAGTTAGCTCAGTTGATTAGAGCGCAGTGCTCATAACACCAAGGTTGCCGGTTCAATCCCCATGCCCTCCACAATTAGATTGAATACAATTACTTGACTTGGACCTGATGGGTCCTGGAGAAACATACTGTTCCCCAATAGAAAATTTTCAAAAAGCTAGAAAAAAAAATATGTTCCCTTTCCAGAGGGCTGGAGGGAGAAGTTCTGGACACATCCATTCTTTTCCACTTTCCAGAGACATTCCAAGGACCCAGAGTATCAGGGATGGGGAGAAGGGGTTCTTTGTCGCACCACCATACAAGCTGAGCAAGACCCAGCCTGGCCAAGCCCCCACCCGCCCTGCACCCACCACACACATGGACCCTGAGGAGAGATGTTGCCACTTGGCAATCCAGTGTCCCCAGCCATACCCAGACCTCTAGAGTGCATCCGGGATGGGCACTGTGTGTGTGTGTCGAGCTGGGGGCGGGGGGAGTGAGGAAGGCCTCAGATAAAGGGGTTGGGGAAGGCTTGAGCTAAGCGTGGGACAGGGCAGTGGACATGACAAAGGAGGCGGTGACCCCGTTCTCTAGGAGCCCGGAGCTCAGCCTCGGCAGCTCCGTGCCAGACACAGCCTCCTGGGAGCCTTGAACAACAGATGGGGCAGAAGTGGGGCCACTAGTGAGCACCCTACCCTTCATACCTCCTGGGGGGTCAGAGATCTGACTGCGTATTCCTAATGCAGTATTTTCCACATGACTTTTGTTTCCAAAACACTAGGCCCACAGGGCGTTCTGAAGGGGGAAAAGCAGGTTCCATGATCACATGTCGTAAGGCATGCTCCTGACAACACCCCTCTGGGAGACCACAGTACTTAGTCACCCTGGGAGGTCCTCCTTTTCCTCAGAAACCATTTGGTTTGGTTAACTCATTATTTCCTACTAGTGTAAAGAACAAGATTTGGGAAAAGCTGCCTTAATGCAGCTTCCAGAGGCTGCGTAATACAGTATAAAGAACATGAGCTTTGAACATGGGATCCTGAATCCACTACTTCTTAGCTTTAAATCCTTGGGCAAGTTTTTTTAAAACTGTCTGAACCTGTTTGCTGTCTCACACAGGGATCTGAAGCCAGCCTCGTGCCAGGCCAGCTGCCTTTGTAACCCAAGGCTCTTAGTTCCCTTCCCCATCATGGACCCGTGGGGAGCAAAACAGGTAACTGAGATCCGGTGCCTGGCTGGGTGCCTGGTTGGTAGTGGATTCGAGTGTTTTATGGTATTATTATTCTCTCTAGATGGGCAAGGCCACCCACACAAACATGTTTCTTGGCCAGGTACACCCTGAATCCCACAGCTGCCGGGATGACTTGGGAGGATAAGCAGCCTCTGACCACTGGAAAGAAGTCTGGTTGAGAGAACTGGAAGTAACAAGTTGCTTCTGTGATTACTGCAATGGGGAAGAGTGGGGAAAGCCATGGAGGAGCAGTGGTTCAGAAAACTGATTCAAGGCTTGAGAATCAGCATTTGGTTTTGTCTGTTTTTTAAATAGAATAACTAACATCTTTATTTTCCCCCCAGCTTTACTGAGGTATAATAGAAAAACAAAATTGTAAGCTATTTAAAATGTTCAATGTGATGATTTGATATATATATCCATTGTGAAAGGATTCCCCCAACTGAGTTAATTAAATTAGCATTCATCACCTCACATATTTACCTTTGTGTGTGTGAGAGAACATTTAAATCCCACTCTCTTAGCAAATCTCATTTATACAACACAATGTTACCAACTTTGGTCGCCATGTTTTACACTAGATCCTCAGACCTTATTCATCTTATAACTGAAAACTTATCCTTTTACCAATTCTATTTCCCACACCTCCTCAGCCCCGTTCCATTCTGTTTCTATGAGTCTGACTTTTTTTTTTTCCCTTAAATTCCACATGTTATACCATGTAGTATTTGTCCTTCTGTGATTGGCTGGCTCATTTCACAGTATAATGTCCTTCAGGTCCATCCATGTTGTCGCAAATGACAGGATTGCCTATTTTTTAAGGCTGAGTTATATTCCATTTTATATATATATTTATGGCTTCTTTATCCATTCATCATTGATAGACATTTAGGTAATTTCCATGTCTTGGCTATCGTGAAAATGGTGTAGTGAACATGAGGGTGCAGATATCGCTTCAAGATAATGATTCCACTTTCTTTGGTTATATAACCAGAAGTGGGATTACATGTGGTAGTTCTATTTTTAGTTATTTAAGGACCCTTTTTATTGTTTTCCACAGTGGCTATATCAATTTACAACCCTACCAACAGTGCACAAGGGTTTCATTTTCTCCGACACCTGTTATTTCTTGTCTTTTTGATGATGGCCATTCTAACAAGTGTGAGGTGATATCTCATTGTGGTTTTGATTTGCATTTCTCTGATGATTAGTGATGCTGAACACCTTTTCATATACTTATTGGCCATTCAGCCCTCTTTTTTGATAAATGGTTTGCTTCTACTTTTAAGTATTTTAAGGCTTCTCTTACCTTGCTTAAAGATTTGTGTGATTTCTATTTTCCTGAGCTCAAAACAAATGGGGAAAATTAAGCCTGGCCCCAGGGGACTCATGGGGGAAATGAAAGAGAAATGGGAGCTGAGGAAGGGGTAAGCAGGCAGGACGCCTGGGCTGGCGACAACCGAAGGCATTAAGAAACAGCTGCAGTGTGCGGTCTTCTCCTCACCTTTAAGGGAGCATGCCTTCTCTTTCAGCTCAGGGATAGAGCTGCTTCCCAACAGGCTTGGGAGAAAGAAATGGCTCTGCAGGTCTCCATGAATTACTTTCATTTCATTTCAGCCAGAACTTCAAGATCTATAATTTCAAGACCTTGTGTAAGGAAGTTCATTTCTTAAATTCTATCAGAGTAGCCCTGAGGCCCATCAGCTGCTCTGCATCACTGAGCAAGGATGGCACCAAACCCTTCAAGACTCAGGGTGACGCACCTTTTTGGACCATGAGCCCAGGATCTGAGCAGGATGGGTCCCTCTGCAGAGCCAGCCAGCTGGGGATTAGGGAGTCCTAGTTCCAGGCAGCAGATAGGCTGCCACATTTTGCCCTCAATAATACTATCCACATTTTAATCAATCGATTAGTATAGTGTGCTTACGGTCATGTGTCTGGGTGCATCTACTAAAAAAGAAGAGAAGAAAAGAAAAACATGACATGAAAAATCAAAAAAGAACTTGGCAGGCAGGAGTAGGCAAACCCCAGAGCTGGGCGCTGCCCCACATTACATTCTTGCCATGGCTGGAACAGGACAGGGAGGAAGGACAGGAACCTGGGCCCATGCAGCCTCCTGGAGAGCGAACCACCTGCAGCATCTGGGTCTCCCTGCTTCCATGAGAAGGAAACCCGAGCAGGACAGAAGGGCTGCATTATTCACCAGAGCACTGACATGGACATTTGTTGGTTGATTGGAACATTTACTTATTGGTGATGAACAGCATAGTAATCTCATCTGAGTGCACTGACTTTCAAAGTGCTTTCACAAACCGTTCTGAGACTCTGCTGGCAGCTACTTGGGAGGTCCCTGGTTTTCCCATTAGCCAGTGTTAACTGTTGGGAGAAACGTCCTCTTCCCTCCCTCAGGGTCGTTTCCTGCCAGCCTTGCTCTCTGCTCTTTGGCATAATCCAACCGAGATGTAATAAATGCATGCCTCTCAGCATCCAGCTTTGCATTTCAGGGAAAATAATACTAGCTCTGAACCAGCCCAAGATGCGAGGTGTCATTTTTGGCCAGAGAAACAGCCTGGGACTGAGAGCCTCATACAGGAGGCTCCTGGCCACCTCAGCAGGATCCTCTTCTTGCCTCTGCCTCTCATTCACTCACAGCTTCCCCTGTCGTCATACTGCCTGCCTGTCTGCCCTCATGCACCTTTCCATAAAGACAGATCATTACTTCAATATTATGCTTACTGTATGTGTCCCCACTTGGCACCAAAAGATGGCTTGGTTAGTCAAAGACAAGTAAGTTTCCTCAAGGGAGGAACAACCTAAGCCAGGCACAGCTGCATGCCATGGGAGGAATCAGGTAGAGGAAAAAGGGCTTAGACCCCTCGCTTCAGGTTTTCGCAGTCTGCCTGTGAAATGACCTATTGATGCGGTAATATCTGTCCTCCTTGCATTCTTATCAGTAAGCCTCGAGAGAGGAAGTTTCTGTCTTTTAAGAGGTGCATGACAATACCGTCACATGATGGCATCTTGCAGACATGAGAGATTAAGCCCGAGCTAAATTCTTGGGTGTGAGACTCACAGACTGTGGAAGCTACATTGATCTTTTCTTATGTGTAAGTCAATAAAAGAAGCAGTCAAACCCGATTGGATTCGATTCCGGGCTCTCAGCTTTCAATCCACAAGGCTGAAGTCCCCTGGCACCAACTGCATTTTTTTCACTTATTTGTGTCTCTCTCTTTCTTAACCTTTCGCCATCCCTTCTCCACTCCCACTGCTCTGTCCTGCTGGACATGACATTCCCCCATGTGCATTTTTCTGAGCTTGTTTCCTTTAAATCTGGGTTTTGTTTAAGCATACCTGACCCTGTCGCCTCTCACTCTCCAGTTTCTTGCCCAGTTGAAGCTCATGGACTACAGCCTGTTGGTGGGAATCCACGATGTGGAGAGAGCCAAACAGGAAGAGGTGGAGTGTGAAGAGAATGATGGGGAAGAGGAGGGGGAAAGCGATGGCACCCACCCTGTTGGAACCCCTCCCGACAGCCCCGGAAACACACTCAACAGCTCCCACCCTTGGCTCCTGGGGAATTTGATCCAAACATTGATGTTTATGGAATTAAATGCCATGAAAGTAAGATGAGTTACTATCAACTCTTTTTACCTATGAAGTGGTTTGTTTTGTGCCTTATCTACCAATAATCATAATCCCAGTTTAAAGCACACTGCCCTGCAAGCCTCATTCTCCAGCGTCCCACATCATTGATTTGGGAACAAGTGTATGTTAAAGATAGCTGTAATCTCTGGTTTTGCAGTGTAATGTGATGAGGTCCTTGAATCTCGTGGTGCTGAGGGAATAGAGTGATGTAACACAAGCTATGTTACATACACAATGGACATATACATGCACATATAGACACATATATAAGAAATATTTTTTAAAAATTTTCTGAGCTGTCTCTTTTTTATGTGAATCTAAAGTGTCGCTAATCTATCCTGAGCCTTGATCCACTCTGAACCTCAAGTGGACATCCTGTAGGATAGTCATCTCATCTCGGCCAGCCCTTCCTTCTCAGGAGCACTGAAGCCAGCCCAGGGTGTGGAATGAGAATCTCTGATTTGCTGCTGTGTCTGTCCTTTGCTTTTCCTCCCATTAAAGGGTCTGTGGCCCTCTTGTCTAGAGTGGGATCGATCTTAACCCTCAACATCTGGGCAGATATCTGAAAGAATATTACATTCTACCATACCTTGTTATACATTAAAAAAACAATATGTATACATATATAAGAGATAAGGTAAAAGCAGGTGTCTTTTTTGAGTAATGAAAAGTATGATTCATAATTGTTTTTTTAAAAATCCATATGACATATCAGACAAGTGAATTTGAGTTGTGCTTTTATTTTGCTCAACAAAATTGTTTCTTCAACACAGAAAATCAGATATAATCAAATGTACTTTTCTTATTCTTTATAATTGAAACAGCATCATATTTATGGAAATATACAGACAATAGATATTGTACATGACATACAAGGTTGGACAATTAGGTTTACGAACTCATCCTAGAAAAAGTGCTACATACCTCATTGTTGAATATCACTATGATCACCATCAAAGTACTCCCCTTGGGAAGCTATACCCTGACACCAGCGCCTAGTCCACCCTTCAAAGCAATTTTGGAACTCTTTTTCTGGAAAGACCATCAGAGCTATCGTCATATTACCCTTCATGTCCTGAATGTCATCAAAATGTCTTCCTTTCAATATTTCCTTTATCTTCAGGTAAAGACAGAAGTCATTGGGGGCCAGATCAGATTAGTAGGGAGGGTGTTCCAATACAGTTATTTGTTTATTAGCTAAAATTCCCTCACAGACAGTGCCCTGTGAGCTGGTGCATTGTCGTGATGCAAGAGCCATAAATTGTTGGGGAAAAGTTCAGGTCTTCTAACTTTTCCACGCAGCCTTTTCAGCACTTCCAAATAGTAAACTTGGTTAACTGTCCAGCTGGTCAAATTCATAATGAATAATCCCTCTGATATCAAAAAAGGTTAGCAACATCATTTCAACAATTGCAAACTTAATTGTCAGATCTCATATGCCTTTATCCAGTTCTGATACTAGATCCAATGAGGAATCTAATTAGGAATTAGCACCTAATGGTGGAAAAAGGATTAAGTAACATAACTGATTCTACTTGTTTTATAGAATTTTGCTTTACACCAAAGCAATTCACAGTTATTTTTAAAATGCAGACTAACAAAAAATAAAAACACTCTATCTCACCCTTGGACCTCCACTGTTAATATCCTGGGGTTATATTCTTTTTTTACTTTTAAATTGAGAGGGAATTAGGTGCAGAGACTTAAGCTGTTTAATAGGAATATGCAGGAGTTACATGGAATCTTCCAAAGCTTCTGCTGCTTTTGTGTTTAGACTCCTCCAATCCCCATTCTACTGAGTCCCTCACCCTCCCGCTCTTCTTCCTCCATCAGCAGGCAGCTCATGCGTTTCCTGCGTTGTCATTTATGCCTCGACTTTGCTCTTATCCCCTTTACAGACTCACCTAGGAAAGAGGTGTACTTTATGGCAATTATTGACATCCTGACTCATTATGATGCAAAAAAGAAAGCTGCCCACGCTGCAAAAACCGTTAAACATGGCGTAAGTATCTCTGTTTTGCTTCCTTCTCTGCTCCTGGGCCCTAGGTGTTGTCTGTAGAGCAGGGACCAGCTCCAGGCTGCTCCTCGCCACTGTGCTGCTCCAACTCCTTCCGTGGGTCTCATTGGCTGCAGAGGGTCTGAGTGCAAGATTCAGACCCAGCAAACGGCCCTGCCCACTCCTCTCCTGTGACTGCCTAGGCTTTTGGCAAGTCACTTCAACGCAGCGGTGTCTCTTCTTTTTACGCACCGGGGATATTCATAGACACATGCATCACTAGAATGTTATACAAATATGTTTTTATTGGAAAAATGTTTCAAAGATAAAAGTGCTAAAGATAGTTAAGTGTTTTAATATGAAATGTTCAGAACTAAGTACTATTATCTGATTCAGACACTTCCAAAATATGCAGTATTATATTTCTTTTCTCACAGTGATTGTATTTTACTATTACAGAAATCTTTCAAGTGCAAGGTCGAAATTTAATCATCTGAATTCCTTCCCTTCGTTGTGCTTGCTCAGAGTTATCACTATTCCAGGCATATGTTAACTTGTTGAATCCCCATGACAAGCCTGGGAGGGGTACTGGGGTGTCCCTGTTTATCAGTTGAAGACACTGAGGAAGAGCACATAAGTGGTCACTTGTCAGGGTCATATCACTAGGAAGTGGCAGAAATGGGATTGTTCCCCAGGACCTAGCCCAGGCCCCGGCTCTGTGCTAGTCCCACCCCCTGCCCCACCAGTGTACCCCATCTGCCTGGCTGAAGTTCGTAAGTCGTGGGTATCTACTATGCTGTATTGTAGGGCTTGCTTTTGGCTTTCCAGGTGCACTAAACAAGCCATAGAGCTCATCCCACACAGATGAACTACTGTCCTGGCTGGTTCACACTGGAAGGAGAGGAACCTCCGCAGCAAACTATATAGAGTCAACCCAGGTACAGCAAAACAACTTCTGTTAAAGGCTATTTTTCTCTATCTTAAAACCAAAGAGGCTGTCTTCCCAGCAATGGAATTAGCCTAAAACCATATTCCATTTACTACAGAAATATCAGTCACTTTGTCACCAATTATTTCTGTTCCTGCTGTGTGGAGAGTACGGACCAAGACCTCACCCGGCTCACTGACCACGTTAGAAATCCTGAATGAATGAGAGAGGAGGGTACACAGTAGCTCTCGCCTAGCAGTTGGCACCAGTCTTCTGAGTACCATTCATAACAATGTGCATACCATATGCACCATCCCCTTTCCCTGATCCTGAGTCCAGTTCAGGAGCTTGAGCGAGGGGTCCCTAGAAGGTTCCATGGTTATTCTGATGTTCACGTTTGTTGAAAACCATGGGTATACAGGTTCCTTTACTATCCAAAAGTAGAGCATTCCTATGAAACTTTCCATAAGCCAAGATGGTGTAAAGCAAAGAGCAATTGCCAGTAATTTATATGGAAAACTTTTTGAGCATTCGCAGACCTCACGAAATAACCTACTAAATATGCTTAATTATATCCAGTTTTACACAAAGTGTAACACCCTTATGAGCTTTTAGGCTTTTCTGCTACCTTAGGTCCCTTTTTGCCAACAGATGCACAAAGTAAATTGAGATAAAGCACAGGTGCCCAGACTCAGTTCAGAGCTCTGGTGCTTGGTGCCGAGATGCTCCTTCCCCCTAGGGAAGGAGCCTGGAAGGCCTTTGTTGCTGCTGGGGGTGGGGGTGGGGGTCTATGTTATCTCTCTAAAGACTAGCTGCAGAAAAAATGCTGAATGCTATTTTCACTTTTCGCCTTTTTTGTAAAAGCAAAATTCCTCTTTGGATTTCTTTTGGTTAGTAAAAACAGGTACTAAGATGGGTCTTTTGTAAAAGTGAAGTGGCATATCGAGAAACTTGGAAGAGCAGGGGTACATGTATTACAGACAGACCTGGGTTGGAATCCTTATTTCACCTTTCCCGGTTGTGTGAGCTTGAGGAAACACTTTGAAGCTTCAGTTCCCTTGCAACTGATAAAGGGGTCCTAATCCCTTGCTGATGGGGTCTTGTGGGGGGAAACATGAGAGGAACAGGCTGAACACTGGGAGATGCTCTGTGTTTGTTCCCATCCCTCCTCAAACCTGCTGTACTATTCTATTCCATGTGGAATTGGAAATGTACCACAGCAAACATGGCTCCATTTTCATCTCCCTGGTAGGTCACTAGGTCAGCCCGGTAATATACCACATGGCCTAAAATCGTGCGCAGTTTGCAAGAAGAAGATATCACTCTTAGCAAAGGAATGTTGTACTGAGCTGCTACTGGGAACCATTCTCAAGGCCTGCGCTCCTCCATGGAGATCCCAGCAGTCCAGGCCAGGCACGGAGATGACATGCTCCCCAGTGAGCATGGGTGTCTAAAAATAGCGCATGTGACTTAGTAAAACTCTGGTCTTCCACTTTGTAGCTCGGGACACTGGCTAGTAGCTATCTTGGGACTGCTCCCCTCTCACAACAGGAAAGCCCCTCCTGACCCACTGTGAAGGGCCTAGTTCGCATCCCTGCTCCAAGCAGGTCTCTGTGATGGGGAACAATGGCACCCCATGCCCTGTGCTTGATGGAAGCCAGCCCCTGCCCTCTGGGGGAGATGCAGTCAGCACCTGGTTCGGGTGCTGGAAAGAGCCCAGGCAGCTGACGTGGAACCTACTGTTGCCACTGCTGGCCTTATTTTAGAGCACTGGACTGCTTACATTGGTCCAGAAAATGAACACAATCCTTACATCATTGGCATCAGTTTCCCTTTAGGCAAATGTTGATGGTGTGTCATTCTCAAGGTATGTCCAATCTGCTCCCTTGAAAACCAAAAGCATTGTCCCCATGGGTTCTGAATGTAGGCCACACCAATTCCACTGTTGGGTAGGAACGTCCCAAACATGGCTAGTTTGTGAAAATAATACGTGTTGTTCCTGCCACTCTTTGCCTCATTTTCACACACAGATCCCTAAGAACTTTGATTATTAAGACACATTATCCAAGATATTTCGAGTTATGTTTTAAGAACAGAGGCTGCACAGATTTGAAAATGATTAGCTTTATATTCAGCTAGATATGAATAGTAATTATATTATATTCCTCTCCTTTAAAACTGCCCAGGCTTGTGTGGTGATATCGACTGTGAACCCAGAACACTATTCAAAGTGCTTTTGGGACTTTATTGGCCACATCTTGACATAACCTACTGCACAGCCTCTGATAGACATGAGCATGAGAAGGACAGAGATGGCTTCTAAAAACCAGTGTAACACACCTCCTCATTTACATCTTCAGGCCAAGATGACTGATTTGGGGGCTACTCACTTTAACAGCTACCTGATATTTCCCAGCATTGTTCTAGCTATTTCTGACTGTGTGGGGGGTAGGGGTGCTCACCTGTGCACCTTCAAATTTGAATAATTAATTAATTAAATAAAATATATCAGCTTCAGAGTGTGTCTGGGCAATGACCCTCTGATTCCTGCTGTGGATGAATGAATGAATGAATGAATGAGCAAATGCAGAAGGGAGGGGGAGAAGGAAATGCATGTCAGACCACTATGTTGGCATCACTTTTGGAAATGGTGATTAAGAATTAAATGCAACAGATTAGAAACTATATACAATGAAGTGGAAATGTACGTGTATATAATGTACGTAATGCAGTGGGGTTGTGAAGAGAAGACAAGGTCAAGAGATTGAACATGGACTTAAACTCTGGAGTTCTTAAACATCAGTGGATGCTAAAGGTCCCCAGCATCACTGCACATGACCTTTCTAGGAATTTTAAATTAGCACACTCACAAGGATGGATATAATAAAAAAGAGACAGATAGGGCCAGCAGAGTGGCTCGTTGGTTAGGAGCTGGCTTGGAACGCCAGCTCTGAGCAGCGGGGCCCCAGTTTGGATCCCTCATATGAGGTCCAGTGACACTGCCCTCTATAGCTAAGGTGGTGAACAACAGCTCTGCCTGGTTGCCTCTATAGCTAAGATGGTCAGCGACATCGTGGGCTGCAGCCCCTGCTGCAGTGGACTGCCATAGGCTACAGTGAGTCGCTGGAAGCCAGTGTGAGCTGCCACAAGCCGCAGTAAGCGGGCTGCCCAGAGGCCAGCGACTAATCTGCCTCACCCGAGAAGAGCACAATAATACCAACATGGGCCAGTGAAGCAACATCCTCCACAACTAGACTGAAGAACAAGGGACAGCAACTTGTCTGTTCCCCTTCCCCGATTCCCCAACGCTGTTCTCCTCCCCAATTCCCCAATAAAATCTTTTTTAAAAAAAGAGGGAGAGAAACAGATAATAGCAAGTGTTGGTGAAGATGTGGAGGAACTACATCCCTCAAACACTGTTTGTGGAAATGTAAAATGGCGCAGCCACTTTGGAAAACAGTTTGGCAGTTTCTCAAGATTACACATAGATTACCATGACTCAGGAATTCCACTTCTAGGTAGGTACCCAAGAGAAGGGTACCCAAGAGAAGGGTGCATTCCTTTTGAAGCTGAAGGAGAATCCATTTCCTGCTTTTTCCAATGTCTAGAGGCTGCCTGCATTGTGGGTTTTTCAGTCCTTCTTTAATCTTCAAAGCCAATGGTGTAACATTCATTTTCAAATACTCCCTCTTCTCCCCCCTTTCCCTCCCCTCCCCTCTCCTCTTTCTGACTCTGCTTCTGTCATCACAGCTCCTTGATTAAATTAGCTAGTGGTCTGTCTATTTTGTACATTTTTCCCAAAGAACCAGAATGTTGATTAATGGATTTGATCTACCATTTTTCTGTTTTCAGCCTCATTAATTTCTGCATTTATTATATTTTTGTTTTCTTTTGGTATATTTTGTTGTGTTTTTTTTTCCTAGATTTTTGAATTGGGACTCTAATTCATTTATTTTCATTTTTAATTTTACTTGATATGGTATTTAGGGCTATGAATTTTTTTCTGATCATTGCTTGTTATATATAGAAATAATATACTCCTGATTTATAGTCTTTTCATGATCATTTTCCAGAAATTCTGTACTTTTTGTTTATATCTCCTTCTTAACCCTAGAGATTAGTAGAAATTTTTTTTAAATTTCCAGGTGGAAGTACCTATTTTGCTTTTAGTTCTGTTTTTAATTTCTAGCTTTAAGGTACTGTGTACCAAAACTATCAGTAATATTTCACTTTGATGAAACCTATCAATGTCTTCTTTGTGTCCTAACATATGATCACTTTTCAGGAATATTCACATGTACATAAAAAGAGGATATATTCTCTATTATCAGGGAGTAGGAATCCAAAGGACCTTGGGACCCAAGGTGCACGATTCACTCTAGTGATGGTGTTTACTGAACTGGAGTCCATAATAACTGCACATCCCAGTTTTTGTTTCTTTGTTCAAGTTTACATACACTTTCACGCGGCCAGAGACCCCACCACCATTACATGCTACCACTCAACTCTCAACTTCATTTAAGGGTTGCTCTTGTCAGATCAAAGGCACAGTTTTCACTCACCTCTTTCTGATGACCTACAATTTGAGTTTTCCTGTGTCCTTAACATCACAAACCTGGCCAGTGTGTGTGACCTCTCCAGTTGGCAAGTCTTCCATGTACCCTGGGGCAGGCTCAGTGCCACCATGCAGCTCTAGCCCAACATCTAATAGAAGGTCACGGCTGCCACCTTGCCTGGCTGACCCTTGACCTGACTTCCAACACATGCACTCTTTTTATCATTTAATAGACATCCCTTGACTCCCAGTATGAATATATAACATATAATCTTGTTTGACTTTGCTCTCTCCCTTCTCTTCCTATTTTGAGTTGTATTCTTTCTACTTTTTCATAACATAGGTTTATATATCATTCTTATACTCATAAACCCACCCTTATTTTAGCCTTGGCTCTACAATTAAATATAGAAAATACCATCAGTCCTTTTACCAAAGTTTCCTCAATCATCTTTATTGCACGAAGCTCATCCTCTAGTACAAGAATAGACGAGCTTTTTCAGTAATGAGCATGATAGTAAATATTTTAGGCTTTGTGGGAATCTGTTGAAATTACTCCATCGACTGCTGTAGTACAATAGCAGCCATAGATGCCATACATGACTGGATGTAGCTATGTTCCAACAAAACTTTATTTACAAAAACAGATGGTAGGCTGGATTTGGTTCATGGCCAGTTTGCTGACCCCTGCTGTGATGGGTAATTTTATGTGTCAACTTGACTGGATCACAAGGCAAAGTCAGATATTTGGCTAAATATTATTTATAGGTGTTTCTTTCTTTTTTTTTCATATATTTATGTTGCTTTATTTTAACAGTTTATTTTGAAAATTTTCAAATCTATAGAAAAGTTTCAGTAATACTCATAAGCACCCACATACCCTTTACCTAGTTTCTCCAATTCGCAAATTTTTTAAAAAATTTATTTATTTATTTTTAATTAGTTTCAGGTGTACAACACAGTGCAATAGTTACACTTTTTACCCCTCAAAGTGACAAACTCCCCTCCCCCATTTAGCCATCCCACTCCTTCCCCCCATATCATATATATTTATAAGTGTTTCTGAATGAAATTAGCATTTCAATCAGTGGACTCAGTAAAGCAGTTTGCCTTCCCCAATGGAGGTGAGCATCATCCAATCTGTTGAGGGCCTGATTAGAACAAAAAGGCAGGGGAAAAGAATTCCACCCTTTTTGCCTAATTGCTTGAGCTGGGACATTGCTCTTCTCCTGCCCTAGGTGCTCTTGGTTCTCAGTCCTTTCACCTCAGACTGAATCACACCACTGACTTTCCAGCTTGCAAATAGCAGGTAATGGGACTTTTCAGCTTTCATAACTGTGAGCCAATTCTTCGCAGTAAATCTTTTTCTATATATCTATCCTACTGACTCTGTTTCTCTGAAGAACCCTGACTACTACACCTGCTTTAGTAGATTCCTTGGGAAAAGCACCTGTGGATGGTAGTCCATACAGAGGTCTTGCATACTCAGGAGGGTTTATCAATAGCCTTGATACATGAAGGAGAGCTTGGCTGAATAATTTCCCTGCTTTACTTTCATTCCTTAAGTTTCTTAAGATTACTGTTCCACTGTTGCCACTGAAATTATTTCATCTTTTTGCTTGAAGGACCTGAAGATTTCATCTTTATCGCTAACGTCTAATCATGTTACTAGACCTGGTAGGCACCCTCCAATGATCCCTTCCTCCTAGTATTCATGCCTCCCCTCAAGGGTAGGCTGGAACAGTGAGTCACTTCTAACGAACAGAATATAGCCAAAATGATGAGATGTCACTTCTAAGATTAGGTTACAGAAAAACTCTGGCTTCCATCTTCCTCACCCTCTCTGGATCTCTCACTTGCACACTCTGATGAAATCCAGCTGTCATGATATAGAGGCCCACTTAGCAAGGAACTATATCACTTACCAAGGAACTATATCACTTACCAACAGGACCTTTAGCCTGTCAGAAGCCATATGAGTTCCTCCCTAAATTGAGCCTTTAGGTGGGACCCAGGGTTGACAACTGAATTGCAGCTTCATGAGAGACCTTCCGGCAGAGGCATCCAGCTAGCTGTTCCTGGAACCTGACCCACAGAAACTGTGATATAGTAATTGTTTGTTATTTTCAGCTGCTAAAGTTGGGGTAATTTGTTACACCACAATAAATAACAAATATGCTAGGATATCTCAAAGTTGATCATCCCAGGTTCATTTTGAGGGTGCAAAATTATTCCTTTTTGAAAATATTGTGTTCAAACACATATAACATAAAACTTACCATCTTAGCAATTTTTAAGTGTACAGTTCAGCAGTGTTAAGTACATTCACATTGTTGCAATCAATCTCATTTTATCTAAAACTGAAACTCTATACCAATGAAACAACAATTCCCATATTCAACCTTTCCCAACTCCTGGCAACCACTATTTCACTTTCTGTCCCTATGAACTTGATTACTCTGCGTTCTTCATATAAGTGTAATCATAAAGTGTTTGTTTTTTGTGACTGGCTTATTTCACTTAACATCGTGTCTTCAAGTTTATTCCTCTCCAACCTCAATTCCCACCCCTCTCCCACATCCAATAATAGCACATCCTCTCCTAATTCTCCCTCCTAAATATCCCTCAAATTCATCTACTTTTCTCTATATGTTTAAGCTCCCAGGGTCCATTCAGTTACTCAAGACAGAAACCTGGGAATTTCTATTATTCATTTCTTTCCCTCACTACCACATTCAAGCAATCAGCAGATCCTGCTAGCTCTTCTTTCGAAATATCTCATTCCATCAACTTCTGTCTCTTTTCATGGTCACCACTCTGGTCCAGGCCACCATCATCTCTTACTGAATGCCTTCTTGCTACAAGGTATATTCTCCTCTTCCTAAAAGGTAAATCAAAACATGTCTCTCATGGGCGGCTGGGTGGCTCAGTTGGTTAGAGAGCATGCTCTTAACAACAAGGTTGCCGGTTCAACTCCCACATGGGATGGTGGGCTGCTCCCCCCTCTCCCGCAACTAGATTGTAAACACCGACTGGACTTGGAGCTGAGCTATGCCCTCCACAACTAAGATTGAAGGACAACAACTTGACTTGGAGCTGATAGGTCCTGGAAAAAACACATTGTTCCCCCAAAAACATATTGTTCCCCAATAAAGTTTTATAAAAATAATCACTCACATATATGAAACTTGTGAATAGCTTTTGATTGTGCTTAGAACAATATCCACACTCCTCACATGGCCTGCCAGGCCTTAGATTCTTTTGCCCCTTCCTATTTTTTAAATCTTACCTGTCCTCCCAGTGCCTTCCTCTCCTCAAGATATGCCCAATTTGTTTTTGTTTCCCAAAGAAGTCAAGTTCTTCCCAACTCAAGGCCTTTATCCTTGCTCTTCCCACCTCCTAGAATGCCCTTCCCCGAGCTCTTCACATGATCACTTCCTTCTCATACTGAACATCCTATGAAATGGAAATTCTTCCATTATTCTTTATCATAATACTGTTTATTTTCATTATAATCCATCTCACAATCTGTAACTTTTTAATGTGTATTGCTTGCAAATTTATTTTTGGTTTCCTGTATGTTCTCTGGTATGAAGAGAAAGCACAGATGCTGTGGGTACACATAGGAAGGCATTTATGCCATCTCTTGAGGAGACAGAAAGCTGCCAAGAGGAAGTGGTGCTATCTAGTTTGAGATCAAAAGGATCATGTGCCAAAAGGGGGTGGGGAGCGGATAGGGTGAGTAAGAAGGGACAGTTTTGGCTGAGAGAACAGTCAATTAAGTGTACTGAGACAACACAGCACTTTCAAGTGGTTTTGTGTGGCAAGTGTATAAATTTAGAGGCCAAGATTAGACAGGAGGCTGAACAAGCCGCATAGCACCCACTGTATACCTATATCTGAGAGTGATGCTATTTAGAACTTACTCCTTTGACACGCCAATCCTTCTGATAGAAATTGACCCTACATAAATACTGAAACATGTGTGAAAGAATGTCTAAACATTCATTGAAGTTTGTGGGGGCAAAAATTGAAAACAACTTAAATGTCTGGTAGAAGGAAAAGGTAAATAAACAAAAGATTTTCCCAAAAAAGAAAACATGGTGCCCAACAGCATATAGAGGATAATTTTATTTGGTATATATCCTTGCTTAGATACATAGAGAATCTCTGGGAGAAAACACAAGAAACCAGTTTTAGCGATTGCCTCTGGGAGGGCAAGTATATGACTTAGAAACAGATGTGGGAGAGAAACTTTCTCTAGATTATATGCCCTTTTGTATCGTCTGCAAATACAAATTAAATTCTAACTCTTTAAAAGAATGATGGTATTAAAATTGAGGGAAAGGGTTTTGACTTTCAGAATTTTCTCACTATCTCTTGTTCTGGGAATTCAGTCCCATTAAAACAAAGAAGCCAGGGCCAGCTGAGTGGCATGGTGGTTAAGCGCTGGCTTGGGAAGCCAGCAGCCCCGGTTCGGTCCCACATATGAAGGCCAGTGACACTGCTCTCCAAAAAAAAAAAAAAAAAAAAAAAAAAGACACATAACACAAAGAAGCCAGAGTGAGGCTCCAAGGTAGGGGAGCTGGGAAGTTACCTGAATTGGCCACTTCTACCTACATTCACTACAACCACTTCCAAGTGGGGAATAGTCAATTTGTTCTCAGACTAGTTTAAGGTTTGATTTCTCTGAGCTTCCTTGGCAGTGGGGGAGGTAGTCAGGTGTTTACACTTCAAAGAGCACTCATAGAAAACAATGGGACTGAGATGTCCCCAAAGTGATCCAAGCACAGGGTTCATTCCCCTTTCTCATGGTGGCAGTGTTCCTAAATATTGCCATTTGCATAGTAAGTACATAGGGTGATGCCTGGCAGCTTTTAAAGCCCTATGTTTACCAAGGGAGTTGTAGCTTTATCTTCAGTTAAATTCTCACTTCCACATTCTCAACACACTGAGCAGGTTTCTAAGTCTGGTAACACCTAGGTGCTGATTGACTGGGCCTTCTCCTGGCTGAATTAAATCACAAGTGTCAGTGACAGTACCAGATGTAGACTCACCTCCTCATTATTCTTTGAGTAAATGTCAACTCAGCATTTATAACTTTACTTGTAAAATATAGATTGTTGAAGCTATTCCCCCCGACACACACACACTATTTTTTTTGTCACTTTTATTTCCTCACTTATTTTCATTTATTTGTTGTTCCCCAACCAGAATTCTCACTGGTGCAAAAAGAATTGAAATGTGTGAATCAGATGTCAACAGCAGCCCTGATGTTTGTCCAGGGAGTAGCCATAACAATCAGTAAAGGAAGAGAGAGGACTGCATGGTCAGGCTGTGTTGAGGCTGTCAGAGTAGGTGTCCCAGACGCCTATAAAACCCGTCTGAGATACAAAATGTTGCCAAAAAACAAGATCTCTGGATGAATGGAAAAGGCAGATCTCTAGGATTTGATTATACAGCATTGGCATCATAATCTCTCATTTAACGAATTGCATAGAGTTCCTATGTGTGTTAAGCTTTGTGTGAGTCACTGATGCTGTAAAGAAAACGAACTAAGGGGGCTTATGGGTTAGCATGAAAACTGACAGAAACATCACGCCAGAACTGTAGGACCAGGGGCACTGAGTAGGCATGATCATGCCCTGGGACCACTGTGCTAAGGGTCTGGGACCCTGTTCTCTGCTTGCTGCCTGTGGGCAGATGTGTGTCTTCGTAGCAGCACACTGCATTTCTAAGTGGGAAGCCTCTAAGTTCTTCTTTCCTACCCCATCGTGAGAAGGGCACAGACTTTAAAATCATTCAAATCTTAGGTTGAATCCCAGGTCTGTAGCAAGACGCTGGACAGGCTTCTGAGATTTCATTTCCACATTTTTATAATATGCAGCTCAAACATGTTGTTTTAGTGATTAACTGAGATAACAATATGTTATGCACTAGTTTTAGGACTTAGCACATAGGAAGTTCATAAGTCCCCCAGATCACTCAGGACTGTGGGTATTCATCACATACTCCTAATTTATTAATTGGAAGGAATAAGTGAATCCATTTCCATACAATCATCTAATATCACAGACGCTGTATAGTTGTAAGAGATACATCAATGCTCTGTCTTCATCCATGGTTTGCATTGTTCCTATTTATGGGTCAGAAAATTATCCTTCTCTCTCGTTCATTCTTCCTTTCAAACTTCCTTTCTTTTATATTTATATGCTGTCTCAGAGCAAGGTCAGCCATGTCTACTTTATTTATTTATTTATTTATTTATTTATTTATTTATTTATTTATTTTTCAGGGCAGTGTCACTGGCCCTCATATGTGGGAACCGAACCGGGGCCGCTGGCTTCCCAAGCCAGCACTTAACCACCGTGCCACTCAGCCGGCTTAGCCATGTCTACTTTAATATATCAGTGTAAGCTCAACATTTTGGGGTTATGATTTGATTTGTAGGTAGGACAAGGTAGGTTCCAAGACAGTAAGAACAAATGAGTCACCAAATTGGATCAGATTGTGCCCTAGATGAAGTGATGTCTTTTTAGGCCGTTATAGAAAGTAACACAGTGAGGAGAACGTTATAACTTCATGGAACCGATGGACCTACCAGAGGATCCCAGGCTCTGGGGAAAGGAATAGGAAACAGGTGGGTAAGGAGTTCTAGCTGACTGTTCACCCCACACACCACCCTTCCAATGAGAATTTTCTCCCAGACAGACTCTCACATGCAGTGACAAACAGCTTCGCAGTATCTGTTTGTTGTACACATAGCTCTGGTGAGTTTTCTGTTGGGACTAGAATTTTATCTGAAGGTGTCATAACAACATGCTAGACATATTTTTCTTCACCTTCACTTTTTCTCATCATCCTCTAGCTACTTGCTCAGTATCTTCCTGAAAACTTCCTCTCTGGCTAATGGTTTCCAGCCTGATTTTTCTGTACAGGTAAAATGTGTGCAGACCCTCTAGCAAAGTATTCTTCAGAGGATTTAGGATGCAACTCAGAAAAAAATAGTTTAACTGGAATAGGAATTCAGGAAAGCATGTTGATGCCTGTACTCTCTGTCCTGGGGAGACAGATGAATAGAGAATTAAGGGAGAGTCATTATCAGCTGTTTAGATGTTGTGAATAAGTGACCCTTAGATATTTTACTAAATTAAAAAACATACTGGAAATTTCCTAGAAATATTTTTGAAGAGCAATGAAAAAGTTTAAAAAGTATTAGAAAAAAAAAGGTATCCATTTCATTAAATTGTAAATATAGTCAAGGCCACAAAGAGAAACTCAGCAATACAAATTCCAAAACCTCAGTTTTTGGCTTGTGGCTTAAATCAGCCAATTCTTCTCACTTCCAGAGGGTCCCTTTCTCTAAGCTCTTAGGGGCCCACTGAGGAGAATCCCACTTAGCAAAGGTCAAACCCATCAACAAAGGTCAGTGCTGTGGTGGCCCCTACGGCACTATTCTCCTGTCAAAATTTCAAGCATAGATTAGGTAATAGCATGTTTCATAATCTAAAAGCAAGAATAAAAAGTAAGTAAAATAAATTCCTATTTATCAAGAATCAAAGTTATCTGAAAACAAGAGTTCACAGAATGTTTTTGCTGAATTGTGCAATGATAAATGATGCCCAGGCACTGCAATATCCTAAAGGGCTTTATGGCTCACCAAAGAATCACATAAATCATGGTTGGATTGGTCTACGTGGTGTGAATGTTATTAAGGCCTTTGAACACTTTTTTGAAATTAAAGTGATTCATTTAGGGCGTATTAATCAACTTAATCAGAAGTTCCCATTTCCCAGTCATTGATAGTAGGGGGCGGGTTCCCACAAGAAAAAGCATTGACTGACCTTTCTTTGTGATCACAAAACATCTCACTGGGTCTATCCAGTCATTCATCCAAACAACAAATCTCTATTGATGCTGCATTACATACTGGGCTCTGTGGTACTTGCAGTGCCTCTATTCAACCAATACCTTCTCTGACCCATTTGTCCTTTTCTCCACGTTTATTTTTTTTTCTTTTCTTTTCTAATGTATACATTAATTTTTTTCCCATTCTTTTTTTATTCCTTTTTTTATGTCTTTTTTTTCCCATTAGTTTCAGGTATACAAAGCAATGTAATAGATATTTAAACCATTCATAAAGTGATAACCCACCCCTCAAGCTACTACCCCTCTGACATCTTATATAGCTGTTAAAATACCATTGACTATCTCCCTATGTTGTACTCCACATCCCGTGACTATATATACCTATGTATTTAGTTATAGTTGACATTCAATATTATTCTACTTCAGCTTTAGGTGTATAGCACGTTGGTCAGGCATCTACACAGTCTAGGAAGTCTAGGATCCCCCTGATAAGTCCAGTGCCCATCCAGCACCTTACCTAATCTTTACAACATTGTTAATTATATTCCCCATACTGTACTAACTACCAATTTGTATTTCTTAATCCTCCACCTTTTCACCCTGCTTCCAACCCCATTCCCATCTATCACCCTAATAAATCTAGTACCTATCTGGCACCATACCTAGTTATTATATTATTATTGACTATATTCCTTACGCTATACCCTACATTCCCGTAACTACTAACAACCAATTTGTACTTTTTAATCCCTTCCCCTTTCACCCATCCTTAACCCCCTGCCCATTTCAAAGAAGTCCCTCTAAGATTTCTTGTAATACTGGTTTGGTGGTGATGAACACCAGCATTTTGTTTACGGAGCAACTTATCTGTCCTTCAATTCTAAATGACAGACTTGCTGGATAGAGCAATCTTGGTTGTACGTCGTTGCTTTTCATCATTTGGAATATTTCCTGCCACTTCCTTCTTGTCTGCAAAGTTTCTGTCGAGAAATCAGCTGACAGTCTTATGGGGGCTCCCTTGTAGGTAACTAACTGCTTTTCTCTTGAGGCTTTTAAGATTCTCTGTCTGTTAACCTTTGGCATTTAATTGTGACGTGTCTGGTGTTGACCTCTTTGGGTTTATCTTGTTTGGGATTTTCTGTGCTACCTGGGCTTGTTGTGTCTATTTCCTTCACCGGGTTAGGGAAGTTTTCTGTCATTTTTTCTTCAAATACATTTTCAATTCCTTGCTCTCTCTCTTCTCCCTTTGGTACCCCTATAATGTGAATGTTGATATGCTTGGTATTGTCCTGGAGGCCCCTTAAACTTTTCTTGATTTTTTTTTTTTTTTGGATTCTTTTTTCTTTTTGCTGTTCCGGTTGGGTGTATTCTGCTACCTTATCTTCTAAATCGCTGATTCGACCCTCTGCTGTTGATACCCTGTTATGTATTCTTCATTTCAGTTTTTGTATTCTTTATTTCTGACTGGTTCTTTTTTATGTTTTCTATCTTCATTTTTATGTTTCCTATCTCTTTGTTAAAGTTCTCCCTGAGATCACTGAACATCCTTACAACCAGTGTTTCAAACTCTGTGTCTGGTAGATTATTTGTATCCATTTTGTTTAGTTCTTTTTCTGGAGCTTTGTTCTGTTCTTTTATTTTGGACATGTTTCTTTGTCCGCCCCCCATTTTGACTGCTTCCCTGTGTTTGTTTTTATGTATTAGGTCGGGCTGCTATGTCTTCCAGTCTTAGTAGGATGGTCTTATATGGTAGATGTGCTGTGGGGTTCACTGGCTCAGTCTTTCTGGTAAACCTGAGCCACGTGCTCCAGGTTTGTCCCTTGTGTGGATTATGTGTGCCCTCTACTTGCAGTTAAGCCTTGGTTGATTTTTGCACATCAATGGGAGGAGCTGACCCTTGGGCTCACTGGTTGTGAGGACTGGCCTTGATTACAGAGAAGAGTTGTTGTGCAGGGGCTGATCCTATGGAGCAGGATCTGCTTCAGCAGGACTCTAGTGCCTGCCCAATCCGCCTCTCGGATGTGTTGTACTTGGATGCGGCTGGGTGATGCTCCAGCTCATTTTGAAGCTGGCCGCTGGGGGCACCAGCCCCAGGACCACCTTGGAGGGGATCCACTGTAGGTCTAGTGTGCCCCTCACCCGGGGCCACCTAACAGGAGCCCAGAAAGAAATCCGCAGATGGCTGCCACCCATGCTGTGACTGGAAGCACCTTGAGAGGCCAAGCCATGGACCAAGACTGGCTGCTGCTAGTGCCGGCTTAGAGCTTCTCAGCCAGGGGTACAGCACATGCTCAAGTCAGATGCTGCTTGTCTGAGTTCCGTGAACCTTTGAGAGACCCAGAGAAGTCTGCAGCTTGAGCCAAGGCAGGTGGTCTGCATGAAAAAACCACTGAAAGTGGCCTGGGTGTGCCTGAAAGTTGGGGGGGGGGGGCAGGTCTCAAATCGCCAGGGTGTGGCAAACAAACGGCAGAGACTCAGATATGGCAGCCACCTGTGTTCACATGAAGGGAAGGAGGAGGACTCAACAAAGAAACAATGGCCTCCACTGGCTCCCCCGGCAAGGCGATAGCTGCCTCTCCAGCCTCATCCCAAGGCAGACAACTCAGTTCCCCACCATATGTCCCTGCCGCCCTTCCAGCTGCTGCCCCAGTGCTGGAGCTCAGAGCCAGTGAGTCCATTGCCGGGCAAGTCCACATGAGGTCCCTTTAAGAGAAACACCTGTGAATGCAGCTGCACTCAGTCTCACTCAGTCACAATCGCTGCTGGTTTTTATAACCAGATATTATGGGGAGTTTTCTCCCCGGCACTGGAACCCTGGGCTGGGGTGAGGCTGGGATCTCTCACTCCACTTGGGGATGGGGGGACCCCCACAGCCAAAATGGCCCTCCTGATCTTTAATGGTCACACACAAGTGTGGGACCAGCCCGTTCCACATCTCTGAACTTCCTATTAGTCTGGAGGTGGCTTCTTCTGCATGTCTTTAATTGAAAGGCTTCGGTTCAGTTTGATTTTAGGTGATTCTCAATAATGGTTGTTTTATAAATTAGTTTTAATTTTGATGTGGTTGTGAGAGAAGGTAAACACAGAGTTTACCTACTGCACCATGTTGGTTGTCCTCTCTCCCCTTTTCTAATCACCTTCTTGTCTAGTCATTTGTGACAGAAGTTGTGAAATAAAGACAGGCCCTGTTTCCTCCAAACTTCTCATAGGTTTGCAATTTTACTATTAAACACTTAGGACAGACATTTGCTCAAATGCACTATTTCCTATGAGAAATAGTAGAGGCTTTAACCAAACAAAGTATTCATTTATGCCCTACTTCTAAAAAGTCAGGTTTTTATGATGATTTCATGCTCAGAACCAAAGGCAGATATCACCTCATTTGACCATCACGTGGGTTTCACACAGTCAACCTCTGGTACCCACTCTATCAGCTGCTAAGAGCCTCTTCCTGACCAATGCTCATTAGATGTTACAGGATCTATCAGGAGCTTTTCCAAAAATAAACTTACCAGAGAATATCACTTTCTCTTCAGAATTCCTCAAATTAAGAAAATTCATTATGCACGAAATCTAAAATAATAGGATTACTTTCTAAGCAATTAAATAGTAAAACATTTTAACCCTATGGATGACAAACCCAGACAAATGTCTCTTTTACATAGATTGGTATTTTAACAAGGTAATGTCAATTTCTTTTGATGAGTACACTTTAGTAGCACTTGAAAATGGCTCTTTATGTGCAAACTGTAAGTGTAAACTGTATATATTCACCCAGTTTCAAACCTTGTCTTTACTTCTTTTTTTTTTTTTTAATTAAAATTGGCTGGAGTCTCTAACAGCAGCCAGTGCTTTCTTCCTTTAAATGATAATGCATTTTTAATTTTTTTCCTTTGAAATCTAGCCCTCACTTAAAAATGCATCACATTCATCTCTGCTACGAGGCACTTGTCAGCACACGCTGGCTTTGCTGTGTGTCTTTGAGTTCATCTGTGTTCCACCCCCAATTCTTAATACACGTTGACTTGGAGAAACTGGTCAAATTATTTTAAGGCATTTAGAAAATGTAAAATGTTACCATAGATCAAATAAATAACAATATTGAGTATGGGAAGAGCAAGGAAAGTACCTGCTAAACTCATTGCCTATGAAGTGAGAGGAAGTCTTGACTTCATAACTCAGAGGCCAGCTTGGTGAGGTGGGGGGTGGGGAGCGGGCGAGGGGTGGCTGGAGGGAGCCGTTTGCTTGGTGAAGCCACTCGACACTCCCTCAGGAAAACCACCTTCTTGTGTGTTTTCTGTACTTGGCTACAACAGGACTGTTTTACCAATAAACTGTAACTTTTTTTTTAGTGTTTTAAAAATTATTTTTAAAACTATGTACTTGACATACAATATTATATTAGTTTCAGGAGTATCCCATAGCGATTTAACATTTATATACCTTATGAAGTAATCACCACAAGTCTAGTATCCATGCAGTTATTACAATATTATTGATTGTACTCCCTATGCTGTACTTACATCCCTGTGGTTTATAATTTGAAGTTTGTACCTCTTAATACACTTTTTCTATTTCACCCATCCTCCTACCCTCTCCCCATCCACAACCATCAGTTAAACAGTAACTCTTAACTCCATTTAATAATAATTTTTATTGACATGCATGTCTCTGAAGCTGGCCTGAATCAGCCCATCACACTGGGACTTGGAATAATCTGAACAGAGTCCTGTGTCGGGAACTAATATGTCATGATATTACTTTAGACATCTCTTCTGACTTTCATGTGAAAGTCTTAATAAAGGCTCATCACATTTCTAAGAAAGGGGTTTTCCCTGATTTCCAAAGAGAGCAAACAAGTCCCACGAAGTGAAGCGTTTCTCTAACATCACACAAGAATCCTGAGGCTGTGGTAAAGGTTAGAATTAGACGTTTCTAACTCCTAGTTTTCAAATATTGCTAAGGGAACATGCTCCCTCCCTTTAGGCCAATAAGTCATATTAACCCAGGAACTGATGTTGCTATTCCAATCTAATCATAAAGGTCACTTTCAGTAATGGGAAAAGGACACATTTGCATATATCACTCATAGTCCATTGTCCTGTGAACACTGCCACAAGCGAAACAAAGGCTTCTTCACTCATTGTAATCACAGGAGACTTCAGAATTCTTATCTGTCTTGATGGTCCCAAATATAAGGCCCGTGTCACAGTATAAAAATATGACTGTCAGCTCAAGACAGGTTTGTTATTCCAAATGCCACAGGAGGGTGTGTGTGTGTGCGTGTGTGTGTGTTTCATCAATCCTACAAGCAATCATTTTTTTTCCTATGACCCTCTTTATAATTGCTAATTTTAAAAGGGGGAGGGGAGGGCCGGCCGAGTGGTGCATTGGTTAAGAGCTGGTTTTGAGATGCCAGTGGCCCCGGTTCAGATCCCACGTATGAGGGCCAGTGACACTGCTCTCTACAGCTAACAACAGCTCCAACTGGAGCTGGGCTGTGCAAGCCCCAGCAATGGTGTGGGCTGCAGCCCCTGCTGCAGTGGGCTGCCATAGGCTACAGTGAGTGGCCGGCAGCCAGCGTGAATGGCTGGCAGCCAGCATGAGCTGCCAATAGCCGTGGTGAGCGACCATCTAGAGGCCAGCGACTAATCTGCCTCATCCAGGAAGAGCGCAATGATGATACCAACATGGGCCAGTGAAGCAACGTCCTCCACAATTAGACTGATGAACAAAAAAACAGCAACTTGTCTGTTCCCCTTCCCCGATTCCCCAACGCTGTTCCCCTCCCCAAATTCCCCAATAAAATCTTAAAATATATTAAAAAAAAAAAAGTGGGGGGGAGGGGAAACAGGATGACTCATGTTCGCAGAAATGTGTGGAAAAAATACAAATGTATTTAGTGATTATTGTGAACTGCAGAGTTTTGTTGGTTTAGTATTTAGCAGCTTCCCATTGTTGACAGAAAACAATTCCTGAATGATAAGCAGATAAATATCACTGAAAAACACCAGAAACTTCCGTCTCTTCAGCTTTAGCTGTGATGAATGAAAGTGTCTGCATCCTCCCCCTCAAGCCTGGGACCACTGGACACTAAATGCGTTCGTCTTCCCTTCAAGCTTTCCTCACTCAGCATCTTTTCTAACATCTATTTCCTACTAGTCTCCAAGCCCTATGCTAACCTTCTAACTGGGGAAAGAACTGGATTGGCTGCTGCCACTGGAAACTTTTCTCCATGAATGCTTTTTATATGATTTTGGCAAGAACACATACACCAGTGGAGAGAGAAATCCCGCTGGTGAGAGAAAATAAAACCTTAACATAACTGTAATGGCCCTGAGTGGTGTTTTACATGCTATGCTTGCTCAAGATTTATGTTATAATCAGCCTTGCAGAAGAGGTTTTTAAAAAGTCTATCAAGCTGCCAAAATTTAAACAGCTCTTTCTTTACTATCCAATGATAGTTGGTTTAACAACCTTAACGACCTGGTACTAACTGGCATTTCCCAGCAGTCAAAGACCTTGCAGGCCTGGTCTAATTTCACCAAGTAATTTTTCACTTACTTTACAGACGTCTGAGTCCTTTTATCCCTCTCTCTCCTCCTCTTTTCTCTCTTCTTCTTTCACTCTTATTTATATTCTTTCTATCCAAACTTAGGAGGGACCCAAGGGAAGTGATGCTAATTTATCCAAACTCATCGAAATTCATATTTCAATTTAGAGACCACATTTGGAAATGCTCCCTCTTCGCCCTAAAGCCCCTCCCCTCAGCCATGGCTGCCAGGCCCCAACGTTGGGATGACCACTCCTGCGTCACTAATTACTGACAGCTTCTTCCTGAGATAGCTAGTTGTCACTTTCCCATGCACACCTGCCCCCCAGAGCAGCTCACCTCCGCCAAGCCAGTTCTGCCTCAGGAAGAGGTTCAGGTCTCTTAAATGCAGCTCTTTCCGCCCCTCCCTCTACCCTCCAGGACTCCTTCCACTCCGGGAAGAGGAAACACCTCTGCATATGCATAAGTAAGCAATATTTATCTATCGTTCAGCTGGCTAATTAACTTGCCTGGCAACTTACACTTTTTCAATTGCTTCCTCTGACAATTGCTGTAGAAAATTACTTTCCACACATGAAGCTCCTTCATGTGGTTTAGAACACACATAACTAGAATGAGGACTATGTCTCTAATAAGAAGCAGGTCTGACAACAAACCAGAAATGTTTTCTTTCTTTTTCTTTTTAATATATTCATCATGAAGAGGCCACCTGCTTCCAAGAAGGAGCTGAGGCAGCAGAACAACGCAGGCAGGTTATGAGTTTTCATGCTGACGAGGTACCTCAGCTGCCCAGTAACCGACAAAGGGCTACAGAGGGAAAATGAGAAAGGGCAGAATGCAATAACCATCTTTAAAGAGGAAGGAGGTTGGCCAGCTGTTTTCTATTCTGAGTGAGGACAGAAGAGAAAGAAAGAAGCTGAGGTTGTGACATCGACAGAGAAGACAGACTTGTCAGGAAACATGAGTCCAAGTCTGAGTCTATACCACCTCCTTTGGGAGTCTCACCAGGCACTGACAAGTCCCCATCAGAAGTACCAGATGAGGCCCCTGCAGACACAGAGTTCAATGCAGGGACTCTGAATCCCTGGTGGAGTAGGCATCCTCTCAAATTTGTATGAATTTATAATATTTTCTATTTGCTCCAACAGCTTATAAACAATAAGGTGGTGGTGATGACCATCAAAATAAGAGACCCACTATGCCGCCCTGGCCAACAGCTTTGCCTCCCTCACTCACATCAGTTGTATGTTGTTTTCAGCTGTCTGAAAACCAATAAAGTCCACATTGCCTAAGGGGGTCTTCACAGAATATTCTGTGGGACCCTCAAGTGGGGATTTCATGGAGATGGAAATGGTTATTTTCTGAGAGTATGGCAAGATCAGAGAGGAAGCCAGTGCCCTTTGAGGACAGATCAAAAGTGCAGTGGTGCAGGGGCACCATTTGACTTCTCAGCTGGATTGACCCCTGCCCTGTCCCCGTGCTTACCACCTGAGGTCCTTCCCCCACTTCTACCAAGGAGTCTGTGAGCCACTGAGTAAATGTTGCACAAGACCTCCCTTCAAGGGCCTGGTGACCTGCCTACATAGAATAGTTTTGGGTGGTCATACTCATAATTTTATAAGATGCCTATTAAAAGTCACATTTCCCAGGTATCTAGAAAATCCTAGGTATCCAGTAAACTCTAAATCACTGTGTTAATCTTAGTTTTTCTTATCTGATGGATAACTAAAATGGTCAAATAAAACTAGACTTGTTCCACAATGGCTTTGCTCCCTTTGGTGATGGGGCCAGGACAGTGAAAAAGCCAATCCATCTGGAAGACCACATGTCATCAGAAAGAGATTTAAGGTATCAGTGAACATCCTGAGGAAACAGACTTGGGGAGTGGAGACCAGGCTGATGTCAAAGATCTCTGGGAGGTCTAGGAGCCCAGAGAGCTAGTGCTGGTTAGTACAAACGTGGAAGATGGCTTCTGGGCTGGCTCAGGCCCCCTGCCTCAAGTGGTTATCAGAATCTTCTAAAATATTGGCCTCATCCCCTTACTGCCATGGAACAACGGAGCCATGGATAGGAGGTTCATACCAATACATTCTCGAGGGCAGTGGGTCAAGACACAAGAAGTAAACATCCGCCAATACTCCAACAAAGGGTCTTCCTGCACCACAGTCTCAGCGGCAGCAGGTAGAGACACAGGAAGTACGATCTGCAACATCCGCAACACCTGCGCTTGCTAACGTAGCCACTGCAGTTATATAGTATACAGAATACTGACGGCTAACTGGTTACATAAGTGCTTACATCAGAATGCGTCCTGCACATGCGTGGGCTACACAACTAAGCCAGCACCTTTCCACGTGTGGCCGCGAGCCTAGAAACTGCTCTCTGGAACTCCGTTCCAATAGCCTCCACAAGCATGCTCTTATAGAAATTGCCCCAGTTGGCCATGGACCCCTCTGATCACATGTGCTGCAGTTCTCAACAGGGACCATCTGCTCTAACCAGGAGATAACTACCTGAATAAGCCAGATTAGGTCCACCATTCAGTTTTCTGCGACCAGAAATGCCTTTCCCTTGTCTCTCCATCTATGCAGTTACACTTAAACTTACTCCCCACGGCTTTGCCTGAGGGTTCCATCTGTGTTTCCCCATTCCCTGGAGCCATTCTGCCACACTACCCTCAGAATTTAGCTGAAGTGCTTGCACATGGTAAGTGTTTGATAAACACTTTTGAATGAGTGAATGGGTTTGATGGGCAGGTGAGTAAAGTCAGAGCTAAGGCCCATTCCGTGTTGCATCTCATAGTCTGGGGCTGGATGCATTACTGGCTTTCTTGCAACTGAAGGTGAGGCGCCCATGGAAAGAAGGTGTGCACAAAGGTATTCTTTAAAGGATGGCTGAGTGCATGCTTTGATGGAGGGTGAATCCTGTCAATTAGAAACATAAAAGTCTTAAGATTCCTTTGTTCATTCTTCCACTCAACAAATAATTCTTCACCCTGTGGTAAACACTGGGATAAAGATGTGGAAACTTTCCACTCTTCACTCTTGAACTGAACTTTGAGTTGAGAGGGGAAGGCAGGGAAAAAAAATCTCAACAAACACAGTGAGGATGGATGAGCACAGGATACCAGAGCAAAGACCCCTGCTCAGCCTTGAGAAGGTCAAGGGGCTTCCATAGGAAAACTAGTCACTTGAGGGAGCAGCTGAGCGTTAACCTGTGTGACTGGAGCAGTGAGCTTAAGCCACCTGGAGGTCTGGAGGGTGGGCTTTAAAAAATAGTCGTGAGGGAAGGCACCAAGTCTGTTTGATCCCACAAATTTTTCCCCTGAACCCAGTCTAGTACCTGGAACATATACTCTACAGAGATTTGTGAAAGTGTGAAGGGGCTGGGTGGGGTGGGGGCAGGGTGAGGAGAGACAGGAAACTAGAGAAAGGCGGAAGAGACCCCTCTGCAGCTGCGCAGCAATGCAAGTTCCCATCTGGGTGGTTGTTTCTTGTTAACTGAGCTGAAACTGTTCCCTGGAATTCTCCTTCCAGCATGGTTCCAGGTGAGACTTAGCCAAGAGAAATTCGCACTGGATTTGGAAGGCAGAAGCGAAGTGGCAGCCATGACACTGGGAAGGTCAGCGAAGGACTCCAGGTGCCACTGCAGCACCTGCCTGTGGTCTGCTGGCCTGTCTTGTCGGGGAGGAGCAGCACCTGGCCAACAGCTCCCACCAAATCTCCTGCATCGACTTCTCTGAGGCCTGGACTAGGTGTCTTTCCCTCTGGCAGCTCCAAAGCAAAGGGCACCAACTCCTTCTGATCTCCTGTGACTCGAGGTCAGGGTTAGTGAGAGAAAATGTAGGTTCCAGTTTGACCTTGTGATTTCATTTGTTCTCACTCTCATATCTGAATTCAGTTTTTCTTCCCGACTACCAGCCCTGCTGACTTAATGTGAATTCAGGATGGCTCCAGGCTCAGAGGCAGCAATAGCATACAATCACCTAATCTGTATAATAAATCCTTTATTCCAAATCACTCCTAGTGCTGCTGCTTTCCTGAGAGATCCCAGATGCACCATCAGAGCAGTTTGAGTCTCTTCCTTTTGGAGGGCAGCTGCTCTTATGAACTAAGGGCTTCCATCACTGATATTATTGTATAATCATCAGTGGTATTAGCTAGCAATTACTATGTGCCAAGCTGAGAAATCTACCCCATGTCACACAGCTGAGGCAAGGATTTGAGCCTAGATCTGGCTCATACATTATTATTATTATTATTATTATTATTATTATTATTATTACCACCTACTATTCTTTTTGGTATGCCATGCTTTCTTTTGTACTAGTAAGGTGGGGTTTTTTTATTTTTTTATTTTGTTTTTTTTTTTACTTATTTATTGAGGAATGAATTAGTCAATGAATCAGAGTTCTATAAGACCCTGGATGTGTGACAAATTTCCTGAGCCTCAGTTTCCCCATGTGTGAGGCTAGGAATATCTACTTCATGAGTTGTGAGGACTGGAAAACATAAGACATGAGCAATGCATCACACTAGTAGATGCTCAATAATTGTTCTTTCAATGCATGTTCAGACAATTACCACCTTACAACTCCCCCACGCATCCCCTGCTCTACACCAGGTTTTATTTTTAAGTTGAAGTTTTGTCCTGCTTAGTTTCATCCATGAGCCATAGTAACCTGATGTTTCATTTGAGTAAAAAAAACAAATTTTAGGGCTATGTTTCATAAATATGCCTTCTTAGAGACACCAGGTGCCACTTGTTCAGCAATAAAAGGATCAATATTCTATTTGCTTGTGATTTTTTTTCAGTGTGAGGTATCATGAATTGAGGACTCAATGAAGTTGATTTTCCAGAAGTGAATTCATGGAACTCTTCAAGGACTGTGGGGCACCTAAGTCCAGCCCAGTCCTTCCTCACCACCCAGGTGTGGCTTGCTCCACTGCAATCTTCTTGGGAACAGAAGCAATGTCTACTTTGTATTGTTTCTCTAGCACCTAACACAGCACTGGCAGGCAGCGGGTGCCTGATAAATACTTGTTGTTGAACAGATGGGTTATGAATGAGTTTACTTATTCCACATAGATTTTCATTCCACCAGCATACTGTTGTCCTTAGCTTATGGCTGATAATGATAATCTCATCATTATCTCTATCAGCCTCTTGGAATATTTTGGCATATTTTTAGTGTGATAATTTTTACTTCCTCATTACATTAATCAAATAGTGATATATTTAGCAGCCAGGGCCAAATTTGGGAACTCATTATGACAAAGAAATGAGTTGGGTCAGCCCCATCTGACTCATAATATGTCTGCCATGAGCAAAAGTCCACATTACATGAAATGATGTAATTGGAGTAGATGTTCAAATATATTTTATTTCCCATAAAAGACTCCCATGACAAATACTCCTTTCATAGGTGGGAATCACACAGTTTCAAAATTCCCTCAAAATTGAAGGGAAACTTCTGTACGGCCAAATGGTAAATGGTTTTTGTGAGATTTTACTCTTCTTCCAGTCTTAAGGGATGGGCCCAGGAATGAAGACTGTATGTCAGAGAGCAATCTGTCTCCAAAGGGACACATGGTTTCTCTGACAGGCTCTGTCATCTGGCTGTTGGTGACAGGTTTGTTAAGGAAGCCAAACTAACTTTCCATGCTTCCTTGCCATTAGGAATTTGACAGTGAATTTGCTAATTTATTTTCCATATAAAACATTTATCTTGTCTTTATGAACCATGGACTTCATTTCTTTCAGGATGGCCTCTTGGGGGATTCACAATCTGATAGTGATTTTCAGTAGAGCCTTTCCACTGGTCAAGGTCTTGCTATTTTCAGAGAACTGAACACATCATGAAACTACCCAACCCTTTCACCTCTGTGATTGCCCAAAAGCATAAGTGGTGTTCCTGCATTTAGGAGATTTTAGAATGTACCACATGTAAGGCACCAGAGAGGATTCCAAAGAAATGTGTGAGAGAAGCCCTGCTGTGATTGTGAAAAGGAAAATAGTTCTGGAGCAGCATGCAGTGAAAGATGAGGTGGTTGTGCATGGAAGTCTAATACGACAGGAGAGAGCAGCATGACCTGAGTGATCAGGGAAGGCTTCTTGGAGGAGGTGGTTCAGATTTACCTCATGGTGCAATGTCATGATTTAAAAATAAATCAGCAGCCACAATTAAACAAACAATAAAGGCCATAAAGTGACTTTAGTTTACACTTTTCATGATTACCTCAGTTTCAACCATCTTACCTTTATTCCATTCTCAGTATTCTTTGGAAGAACTTGTCAGGGGTCTAAAGTGATTCCAGGCCCAAACTTGGAGTTAGGCCAAGTGGGTCCAACTCCAGCCCCACTGTTCCCAGCTTGAGAGAGATAAACCATGTAAGGTTCAGCTTCCTGATGTTTCAAATGGGAAGAATGATATTACCTGGACAGATTGTTTGGAAGATTAAATGAAAGTATGTGTATAGAGTCCTAAGCACAGAGCTTGACATGTGTTATGAGCTCAAATAAATAGCAGCCCTCATGGCATGATTTGAATCCTCTGGTTCAGCAAGTACTGAGTGACAGGCAGATGTTTCTTCCAGAGTGGGCATGAGACAGGCATGTAATAAATGTTTACTGAGTGAATGACTGAATTAATTAAACAAAGGTCCTTCTGCTTCATTTAAAAGCTACTATTAAATCAATATGGCATTCATTTTATATTCCAGTGTTACTTGAGCTTTATTGTTTTAAAGAAAACCTGTAACCGAAAATGCTCTTATATACTTGACCTCAGAGAAAATAAGTGAATGTATTCTGGTCTATAAAAATGGCCAAGAACTGCTGATGAAGTCTTCCATAAATGTGGGAAGCTGAAATAATCAAGGGAGTACAACAACTATTTGGATATAACAAATAGTGGGTGCTGAATTCAAACTTGAAGAGTTATGAGGCATCTCCCTTCCTCCTGCAATGGAATTTTTCTGGGTCTCTTTCATGTAGGAAAAACAGGTGAATTTTGAAAATATAAACAATAATTTGTTTAAAATACATTGCTTTCTTAAAAAGAATGATGTGGGCTGGCAGAGTGGCACGTTGGTTAAGAGCTGGCTTGGGATGCCAGAGGCCCCAGGTTGGATCCCACATATGAGGGCTAGTGACACTGCCCTCTACAGCTAAGATGGTGAACAACAGCTACACCTGGAGCTGGGCTGCTGTGAGTCCCCGGGAATGCATAGCTGCAGCCCCAGTGGGCTGCCATAGGCTACAGTGAGTGGCAGGCAGCCAGTGTGAACTGCCAAGAGCTGCTGTGAGGGGCCATCCAGGGGCCAGTGACCGATCTGCCTCACCCGAGAAGAGCGCAATGATGATACCAACATGGGCCAGTGAAGCAATGCCCTCCACAACTAGACAGAAGAACAAAAGGACAGCTACTTGTCTGTTCCCCTTCTCCGATTCCCCAACGCTGTTCCTGTCCTCCAATTCCCCAATAAAACCTTAACAACAACAACAACAACAACAAAAGATGCACCACCCAGCAGAGGACACAATTTGTGACTCTTCATTCTCACAAAAGGGTTTTGTAAGCTGCGTTTATATGTGAATGTTGAGATTAATTTTAAGGAGATACTTCAAGCTCTGGGTATATAATCAGCTCACTGGCACAGTTCAGGAAGAAAAAGTATCAGTAAAAATGTCAGAATTGGAGAAGGAAGGCCTAAGGATAGATTATATAGTGCACCTTATCAGGATATAAGAGAAAGTATGAAAGAGAGAGAGAGAGGAGAGGAGAAAAACAAACATTGGCAATAAACTTGTCTCAGGACTGATTCCTTGCTATTCTGGATACCACATGAGTCAAATTAACTTCATGGTTCAAGAATATCCTGTTTTCTGAAGCTACTGTGCTTTGAAAAATTTTGCAGCATCTGTTGGAAGTAAAATATAACCTGTTCCATCTCACTTGTATTTTTTTTTAACTTTGTCTCTGCAAGCCCTTCAGATGTTCTAAGAGTACATAAAGCTTTGGTAAAAGTTGATGGTCTCCAAAACAACAAGAGGGCTCTGCTTTCAGCTATTATTCTGTGGGGAAAAAAAAAAAAAAGTGTGCTGTTGACAAATGCCAATGGTGGCAATTAAGAAAACAACCATGATTGCCCCACACCTCACAAAGAACAGGCCCTGCTCTCTAAATATTGTACGTTCCTGACTTCTTTTTATACTAGCTTTGTTCTCTGCATATTTGCAGCAAATAAACTTTCAAGATGGCCAAAGGCACATATTGTCCTACGTTAAAAGGAAAAAAAGTGAAGGATTATCTGACTCCAAAGGCATGCAGCCTCTGGCTATACAGCTCAGCTGTTGATGTTGCTCCTGGGGATCCTGGAGAAGGGAGAACAATGGGGGTGGAATGGATCTTTAAGATACATGGACTTTGTGTGTGTTGGGGGTGGGGGGCAGGGAGGGAGTGGAAAAGTGGTAGGGGAGAGTAACACCTTCTAATCCTGCACTTAACCTAATGGGTGTGTTCCTGCATCTTAGTAACTACCCATGAGCAGAGTTTTAAAAAACAAAAGCAAAAGTAAAATGTCTCTGTGAATGAGTTTTAAAAGATTCAGTGTTTGTGTGCATGGTGTGTGTGTGTGTGTGTGTGTTTGCTAAAATGCACAACTTTAAGGCATATAGTCAGAGATTATACCTTAAATTAGGAAAAAATACCCCTGACGCACATGGTATTTCCACCTCAGAAAGCCTTTATAATTACAGGAGAACAGTCATGCGTAGTCCCCAGAGGCTGTCTGGTGGACTACCTAGTAAAATTTCAGGAAATTTTTATTTTCCATTTGGGGAAAGTACAGGCAGAGGAAAGTAAAGACTAAATCTGAGTTAACAACATAATCTGTCCTTTCAGGTTACTCATGTTGACCTGGATAAAATATTCTCTATTCTTTGCTTTAAAATCTTCCTACAGCTAAAAACATAAAATCAGAGATGTCTATACCAGCTTCTGTTAAAATAAATGTCAGTTGTTATTTTTAAAGATGCACATAAAGGCGACATAGTTTACATGATTCTGTTTGAGTGTCGCTGACTTCAGTGATGGAAAATGGCAGGAATGTGTTCCCTATTCCATCCAAGCTTAAGCTTGACTGTTAGAGTTGAGGAAGTTCACCCCTAATTAAATTCAAATAGTCAACTTCAATTAGTTTTGATAAATAATACTGTACAATTGAATTACCACTGAGTCATAGTGGTAGTGCTGCAAAAAAAATTTTTTTTCTTTTTTGAGGGCAATGTCACTGGCCCTCCTATGTGGGACCAAACCAGGGCCGCTGGCTTCCCAAGGCAGCACTTACTTAACCACTGTGCCACTCGGCCGGCCCCCAAAATTTTTTAAGTGTAGTCTACGAAAAAATTACAAGGTCAACCACAGACTAGGACAATATTTGAATCAGCTATGAAAGATAAAGTATATGTGTGTGTGTGTGTGTGTGTGTGTATATATATGGAAAGAGAGAGAGAAAGAGGGATCATTCAAATCGTAAGAAAAACATTGACACCAATAGATAAGTGGGCAATGTATATTAAATACAATTCACCAATTCACATGTAAGCAGGAAGGCAAATTAGCAAACATCAAAAAAATGTATCTGTTCTCATTTGTAATCAAAAACATACACAGAGCAAGCCAAGTTGTGATTTTATACCTGCCCAGATAGGATCTTTTTTTTTTTTTCGAGGGTAGTGTCACCTGCCCTCATATATGGGACCCGACCCGGAGCTGCTGGCTTCCCAAGCCAGCGCCCAACCACCGCACCACTCGGCTGGCCCGCAGGTAGCATCTTTTTAAAGTAGTAACAATATCCAATGTTAACAAGGTAAAGGTGAGATTGGTTTTCTTCTTCATTGCTAGAAGGATTATGCGCTATTGCAACCCCTTCAGAAAGCAACATGGCAGGGCATACAAAGACTGAAGGAGCTTTATTGATAGATTTCCAGGGAAGAAAAAAAAGTCTAAAGGTAAGGATGGTAACCTTGATTGTCACTGAGTGACTGAAAGCACATGAGGAGAGGGCAGTTTTAGCTGTCTCTAAATCCCAGTTTAGCCCCTTCCTATGCCTGCCACACCCACTCCATGCCTCAGTTTCCAAGATCTGTTAAATAAGATTAATAAAACCCAAATTCTGATCCTTCTATAAGCCTTACATGAAATCATATATACTTTTTTTTTTAAGATTTTAATTGGGGAATTGGGGGAGGGGAACAGACAAGTTGCTGTCCTTTTGTTCTTCCGTCTAGTTGTGGAGGACACTGTTTCACCGGCACATGTTGGTATTATCATTGTGCTCTTCCCGGGTGAGGCAGATTCTGGACAGCCTCTCAGGGCAGCTCTTGGCAGCTCACACTGGCTACCGGCCACTCACTGTAGCCTATGGCAGCCCACTGCAGCAGGGGCTGTAGCTATGCAGTCGCCCAGTGACTCACAGGAGCCCAGCTCCAGGTGTAGCTGTTGTTCACCATCTTAGCTGTAGAGGGCAGTGTCACTGGCCCTCATGTGGGATTCAAACCGGGGCCCTGCTGTTCAGAGATGGCGTCCCAAGCCAGTTCTTAACCAGCGCACCACTCGGCCAGCCCAAATCATACATACTTTTAAAGTGCCAAGCATAGCACAGAGTAAATGCTTAAAATGGCAGGCTACATTATTTTTTATCAATTAAAGACCAAAAAATAAAATTCAAACAGCTTAATTTTTCATTTTACAAGGCATGATTTAATATATTGTGGCAAATCACTAAAACAATTTGCACAGCTATTTTCTTAGTATGAAGTCTATAGAAATCAAGGGAGGCTTATACAATAATATATTAAATAAAATATAAAATAATATCCTTTCTCTTATTGAAATTATTCATGTGAATACAGTATTCAAAAATAAAAAGTTGTATAAGGGTGAGGAATTATGGTTGATTAAACATTATTTTAATATTGTTATACTTTTATTTACAAAAGTAAGTAGTATACTAAAATTAGACTACACAAGAATGATTCCGCACTTCAGTGTGTGTTCAATAAACCAAATGCACTGTGTAGAGAAGAAAACAAGACAATTACTTTCCTGACCGATTATTTACATTTACTTAATTAAAAATATTTCCATGTTAAGAGAACCTCTACTCTATCAAACTAGCAGTTTAGAAGTTGATGCATCCTGCCGTTGGTACATATATAGATTATTCAGAAGAAGCAAAGAAAAAGTCTTATATTTACTTTGACTAGATATAGGGGCAAAAAACATTTTTTGGAGCTAGATTATAACTTCTTAGTCTAATTGGCCTTTTTTAAAGTTTTACTAACAACAAGAACAATAATATAATATACCTTTTAGGAAATAGCTATCTGAGAATATTAACAGCTAATTAACCAATCCTCTCAAATTTCAGTTTCTTGATATGTAAAATGAAGTTAATCATACCCATAATTCAGGGTTATTTGGGAAATAAATAAGAAAACATATATAAAGCATCTAGCTTGGTGCCTAGTACTGGGAAAATGACTTTTTCTTTCCTTCCCCAACCCCACCTATTCATTTTCTGAGACAGGATAACATGTCCTATCTATCTCTTTTGATGTGAAAAGAATGAATAATATGCCCCATCAAAAAAATGCTTTGAAAAAATAAAGAAGCACTCTAAAAACAGAATTGTTACTAAAAAAATATGTTTAGAAGATGAGGGGAAATACACACGTGTCTCAAAACGCTCTGAACTATAGCAAGGTTTTTAGTAATTACTCACCTTATTAATATTTATAGCCCAGAGTGACAAGACCTTTCACTCTCAAGAGGTGGATTTTTTAGCTTTTCTCTATGAAAATTTTTCATTCCCAATGATTAAAAAGCTATTTATATATTAATCTAGTCAGTCCCTCTCATTGTCTCATATTTTCAATGCATTATTTTACTTTTGGTTTCATTTTGTTCACATCTAGTTTCTCTGGTTTATTACATTGATTTCAGTTAGCTTTATGCTGCTGCCTCTCTCATTTCCTCTGATTTAAGAGAAAGATAAATAAGAAAGCAGTGCCATGACAAGCCATGCTGAAGTAAAGAAAATGTCAGTAATACTGATTTTATTTAAAATTTTGATTATTTGTTCACTGTGGATTTCTTTGCATTTGTTTTCATTTTTTTAAATATTGCATTAAAATGTTTATTTTGATTACTGAGTTTTCTGGCACCCCATTAAATTGTGTGCATAGGGCAAGGGCTTCATTTTCCCTAATCCCAGGACTGTACAAAGAGGAGGAGATCAGAAAGCTAGAATTGTTCATAAAAGAGCTGACAGAAGCAGGTGCAACAGGAAAGCGTATATACACTTGAACCGAATTTGATTCTTCTACTCATATGAAGAAACCTGCATGTGGACCGTCCCTCTTTCTGTCTTGCCAAAGACAGGAAAAAAGAAGGAAGAGAAAAAAGATGCTGGAAGTCCCTTTAACACACATCCCCTTTCTGAGACATTACTCTGACATCCTGGATTTGGTCTCCTCTCTGAATGTTGCCCAAGAGCAAAACATATTGTGAGACAGAGGAGGCAGAAAAATAGCTCTGTGCCATGCTGCAGATTGGACCATGGAGAGCAGGGTTTCCAAACTCTGACTTGGGGGAACAAGGTAAGAATAATTTAGGAAGAACAAGTTGAAATGTAAGCTAATAGTACAAGTTGTAATGAAGTGAAAACCCTGTGGGAAAGTCTGGGTGAGACTGCCTCCCTTAGATCCTGAGGGCTGCCTTTGCATTTTCCACCTTCGGTGAATCTTTGGGTCCTGTCTGGCACAGGCTGGCCTAGCCTGGGATCTTTTTCACAAAGAACACAGCCTTTCATTCTAGAGAGAAGGCCCCAAGTGCAAAGAGGACACATCTAAAGTGACGGGCCAGGGGCCGGCCGGGTGGCGCGATGGTTAAGCGCTGGCTTGGGAAGCCAGCGTCCCCGGTTCAGGTCCCATGTGTGAGGCCCACATGTGAGGGCCAGTGACACTGCCCTCAAAAAAATAAAATAAATAAAATAAATAAAGTGATAGGCCAGGAGTGACTATGCCTTGTAGACTGTAAATCTGTAAATACATGCAATCTGTGTCAAAGGCACTCTTGTCATTGACCTAAGACACATTGAATGTTGAATAACTGGTAACAGGTATTTACTTCATACACTTCAGCCCAGCTGGATTCAGCCTGGAGCACTGCAGGCTGGGAGCTGTGTGGGACATAGTCAGGTTACAAGGGGAACTCATGGCAACAAATCACTCCACTTTTAACCACTTGCCACCTTCCTCCAAGCATGACCATAGGAATCTCAGCTCTAATGCAGGGAGAGGGGAGGAAGGAGGAGGGAAAAAAATTGAAATGTGTTCTTGCTAAAATAGTAAAGACTTACTTTCCAAATGAAGCCACCTAACATTTAGTGACCACAAGTTTGGTGGAACCCGCTTCACCTGTTTGACTGTTGGCTCGTGCTAGTTCACAGGTGAAAAAATTTAGTCAAATCCTAACTCTGCTTCTTACCAGCACTGTTACAGAACATCTGTATGCCTCAGTTTTCTCATCCTTAAAATGGGTATAGTCATAATCACTGCCCCATAGGACTGTCATGAAAGTGAAATGAGACAATACATGTTGAGTGCTTAGCACAGTGCCAGGCATACACTAAGTGCTTATAAATGCCAGCTATCATTACTAATCAGACTCAGTGCTTTGGCAAACAGCAGTTGAGCACTCATTTTCATACATTTATAAGTAGTTTACAAAAGTCTTCAAATTATCAAATGATTCTTAGCCCTACTTCAACCCATCAAAGATGCCATCTTCTCTCTTCTGATAGACCTTCCTACCTCTTTCCAATATTTTCCATGCCACCAGGCTGAGGACATGAGCAACTCTAAGTAGCAAATATGAAAATCCGAGCAAAAGAGAGGACGACTACATTCAATTCTTTGAGATCCCAGTTCCATTGTCTGAAGACCTAACCAGGGTGAGCTGTAAGTTACAGTGAGTTTTCATGACCATGAATGATGGTGCGTGTGGGTGTCTATACTCTATAACATTCTGGAGGCATTACAGGTCTGAGATTGTTGAGTATCTAGTGATAATAAATGTCACACCTTGCAACTTCTGAGGAGAAAAAAAAACTGTCCCCATCCATGGCCTGCACTCCCCATCAAGGCCAGCTGCCTGGGCCTGTGTTCAGTGAGTCAGGCAAGGGTAGAGGGGAGGCATGAGGAAACCCATCACCACCTGGGGGAATAGGAGGGAGACGGAGGGGGGTGGGGGTTCAATTCCCTGTCCTGCTTTTGTTTTTGTAAAGAGGGGCTTCTGCTTACTCAGGTAACACCCGCCAGCTGCAAGGCCTTGTCCTGTGGAAAGGCCTCGCTCACTCGCTCACACTTGCATCTTTGACTCTGGTGCCTGGACTGCACCATTTCTTGTTAGGAACCCCCCCCCCCAGTCTCTCTGCTGCCGAGAAATGTGTTGCACCCTCCTCTTGCCAAACAGAGCGGAGATGCAATGTCAATTCCAGGGTAAAACCCCAATTAGGGGTCACAGTGTTTACTGCTAACATTAAAGTGACCAGTGTGGTAGCAAGAGCCCAAGGACAGTTTCCCAAGACCCCCACCTCTACACATGGCCTTGACCTAATCACTTCACCTCTCTGGGCTTCAGTTTCTTCATCTATAAATGCATAAGAAGTTGTTGTAAGGAACTAGCAAGAATTTTGTCAGATCTAAAGTCCTACAAAAATGGAAGGTGTTATGTTGTGATTTCTTTTGAGGGAAGATCACTCAAAACAGCTCTTGTTTGGTCCAGTCTGGCACCTTGAGGCCAGACTCAGCAGCTGCTGACAGACCCAGCAGTCTTCTGGGCCCTGTTCTAGCATTGCATCATCTCAGGAGGAGCAGGTAAGACTGAGCTGGCAGAATACAACAGCTTCCAGACTTTACTGCCAGGGACAATTTGAAGTTATGAGTAGAGTTTTAGAGAGACAAGTTGGTACCTGGCTTTGATCTTTATCAAGCAAAAATGGTGATCACATTTATAAAAAGGGCAGATTTCTGAGTGTGTGTTTGGGAGAGAGAGGAGAAGAGAGAAGAGGAGAGGGGAGGAGAAGGGAGGGGAGGGGAGGGGAGGGGAGGGGAGGGGCGGGGAGGGGAGGGGAGATCCCAAGACTGTCATTAGCAAAGAACAATTTCTAAACACCAGTCTCAGCCTTGCAAAACCCTTCTTGGTTGAGATTAAAGTTTCCAAGATGATTGAAGAAATGCACCCACTAGTAGATATCCAGATGCCTTCCTGCACTCTAAGAAACAGGAGGCCTTGTAGCTGCCCACCTCCCACTACTGCCTGCCTCCACCCACAATGGCAAAAAGCAACGTGGGATAGAACAGGTTACCCCATGCAATTCTAGGCCTAATTCTAAACCAAGCTGAATTTTCCTTTAGAAAAGGCCAGCCCCACATTGTCTTCATGTAGCTCTGCATCTTTTAGCAATTATCCAAACACCTCTTGGGTGCAGGAAAAACAATAAATAAAATCTATGCCTGTCCAAGTGACCACTGCTGTCACCTCCATTTGTCTTGCACAGGATGACCTCATGTCCTCATGCCCACCCAGGCCACTAACTATCCCATATAGGTGACCTGGGTGGGCGCTGGGTGGTGGGAACAAAGAGGGGAAGATGCAAAACCAGTGCTAATGGTGGTAGCACTGACCTTCCACCCTGACCATCAAAATGGGTCCCCACAACTCTGGGGCTTAGTTAACCATTTCCTGCCAGAGCCTTGAGCCTCCGTTAATTTTACAGGAAACTGATTGGTCAGCCCAAAAGCTGATCTGGCCTCTGAAGTGACTTGCAGAAACTGCCTACAATTCACATATATGGCTACAGTTCAAGCATCTGACCTCCGAGACGGACTTCTTTTTGTCATTTCAGCAGACAGTTAACATTCATGAATCTCAGTGACCACCACAATGTGATCATGACACATCAAGTTGTAGAGCACATAGTATATTTAATTAGGCATCAGATAGGTCTGCATTTTTAACTGAAATAAAATGGCTACTAATTTAACTGCTGTGGGTGTTTTACCTAAATCTTCATTTTGCGTTTTGAACTTTCCTCTTGATGCAGTTTATAAGGGGAATGTATCAAGTAAATGGACATGAATATTGTTAAATGATCATAATCTCTAGGGAGTGGACTGCACCTCTGCCTTGGGCAGCTGTTTGTTGGCACACAACGTTCCAAATAGAAATAAGTGGGCAAGAAATCATTCGGCAGTTTCTCTCGGCTTGCGATGGGGACTTAGAAATCTAAGTAACCAAGTCCGTGGTCAGAAAGCTGGGCCTTCTGAGGTGCCCACGGGCTTTGCCAAAGGACTCCTGCCCTCTGCCGCTTTTCCAGGAGGAGAGAGGCCAGGGCTCCGCAAAACCTCCCCACGCTGCTGGCTTCCTTTCAGCTCCACAAGCCCCGGGGACACAGCTTTGACTGTGGGCCTGCGTCGTCGAAGTCCCTCGGCCCGGAGGCCTGAGCAGCGGGCGCAGCCAGCGCAAGGCTGGGCGTCCCCAGCGTCGCGCCGACACCTTGGCTCTCCGCGTTGGAGGCGCGTGGCGAGAAAGCGTGGCGAATTGCACCAGCCCACGCCCCGCACCCCAACCTCCGACCCCGGGGAGAGCGGGCTGAGCCCTCTCGTCGCCCCGCGCCCTTTTTCTACCGCTCGCTCAGCTGAGTGGCGCAGGGTGGAGCCCTCGGGGAGGGCGTAGGAGGGCGGGGTGACGAGCAGAGACCCTTCCCCCCAGGCGCAGCGGGACACAGGCTGCTGGCCTGTGGACTGGAGTACCCCAGCCGCTGGGGAACTGCGGGGGCTGCTTTCCTGGGCTCAGCGGGGCCGAGGCTCTTTCTCGGCCCGCAGGCCTCGCCGCCGGCGAGGGCCCCCACAGTTGCCTTCGGGTCAAACCCGCGGCGAATCCCAACTCGTCCAGGGGTCGACCCTGTTGCTAAAACCCCTCAGACTACTGTTTTGGTAGCATGAGGTCTGGGTGGGTAGAGGCGGAGTCCCCTAATCGCCCCGGAGATTCAGGCGACTGAATGAGAGGCGAAGGGGTGTCAGCTTGGATCTCTCGCAAGGTGGTTTTAACACGCGGAGAGGCGCTGCATGTGGTTTCCATGTTGGGCGGCTGATGCAAAGAACGAATTTGAGCCGAAGGAGCCTGCTGACACCGACACCCAGCAATCCCGATTTAGGCGACCTTGAATGGCAGGGGGCTGGATTTTTGGTTGAGTTGCAATTAAAGGGAGATAATTATGCCCGAGCCGCTCAGCTCATTAATATTTATAGCCGGGATTGACAAGACCTTCGCTCCTTGGAGGCAGACTTTTCAGATGGAGGCACGAATCCCAGGTGTCTCCAGAGCCAGAGGCTTCGCCGGTGGCCCGGCAGGAGGCTCAGTGGATAAAATGGGGATCATCCGCCTTCCGCATTTTGGGTAATTACGGGAACGAAGACAGTCGGGCCAGGGTGTGGATGTGCCCCGCGGGGACCGCAGTCCGCGCGTCCGCAGAGCGGTGGAAGGCCGCCGAGCACAGCCGCAGGCCCAGCTCCAGGTAGCGAGCGACTCGGAAGCTCAGTGATCTTGTCTTCATTAATTTCCCAAATCGCTTTCCTGCAATATGTATCTACCTCCGGGATCAGACAGCGTGTTCAGGAAATGTTCCAATAACTAGGACTCCCGGTAAATATCTTTATGCTCCCTGCCTCCCCTGTGAGAAACTGCAGACGAAAGAGAGAAAGATAAACGCAGCCTCTCTTTGGAGCGGTTCTGCGAAAAACGCCCATTCTGGCCCTCTGACGTCCTACATTTACAGGCGCCGTGCGGTGCTGCGTCCCCCCGCGGAGCCCGGAACCCACAAAACGCTCTCTCTGCGGCCCGAGTCTTGTCCCCGGCCGAGCGACACATCCGAGCGGCGGGGAAAGAGGGCTTCGGCGGGCAGGTCCCGCACTGGCCTCCACGCGGAGCTCCGAAAGGCCAGCTCCGGCAACGCTCACGAAGCGTTTGCAATTTACACTTCGCAGCGTGGTCTGGTTTCTGCTTTTCCTGCGTGGATGATGGGATCAGAGAGGAAGGGCGGCCCTCCGCCTGGGAGTGGGGGCGGTGTCCCCTCGAGTAGATTCTCGCGTCATAAACGCCGAGGTCCGCTGGGGGTGGTTGCCATGGGAACGCGGCTCCTAGTGCTGGTCCGCCAGCTAGGATTGCGGGAGGCTGCGTTGCGGTTGGAGCTCTTCGCTGCGTGCGCCGCGGCAGCCAGCCTCTTCCTACTCCTGTTCTTCCTCATCTTCGTCTCCGTCCATGTCGGCTCCGGGCCTCTCCACCAGCCTCTGTCCCAGATCTGTTAATTGAAAAAAGGGATTTTTGTCGCAAGGGGTGTTTTCCCGATGGAGCTGCGACCTGCAAAGGAAAGACCTTGCTACATCCTGTGGGTGCCCTGCTTCTGGCATCCAAGTCCAGATATGGCGACTCCAGACATCGCTTTCCAGTTGTGCTTGGCCCATCCGTGCAGCACCGAGGGCTGGTTGGCACGACACCAGTAAATGATGAGGAAGATTTCCTGCTTATTAAAAGGGGGATCCACGGGATTTGAATGTAATAATTATGGATTATAACATAAAGTCATATATAACGGAGATATAGACACCATTGCAAGAGTTTTCTTCACACGTCTCTATACACTCACACCTGAGAAGATAACGCTTTGGCGGGCATGAAATGAATTTTCCTGTTTATGCATATAAAGAATGTGTGTAACTTGTGGATGGTGACATTAAATAGGATGGAATGGTGGCACTAGATCATTTATAATGAGGAATATTGCTATATGAAAATTTTTAAAATTATACGGTTTATTCAGTCCACTGCCATTTGCATGTGTACAACCCCCTTTTAACGTCAGCCAACTAAAAAAGGAATTACTCAATAAGGATGACAATCTTCAGTTTTATCATGGGAAGGTAAATCTGATGGCCAATCTATTTGACACTATTGCCCAGTAGATTAAAACAAAACAAAAGAACAACAAAACCTTGATCTTTATTGCTTATTTACTCTTACCGCTTGAAATAGATTACACTGATATTTTCATTTTCTTGACCTTCCAGTAGTGTCTTGTGTAACTATATTATCCATCCCACTTACCCCCTTATCCCGCTTCTATGTTTCAAATAAGCTTCTTAAATTTTAGAATAGTTTTAGGTTGCAGAAAAGTGGCAAAGAGTTTTTTTCTATATACAGTCTCCAGTTTTCCCTATTGTTAACATCATATTATTGGTTAGTGGGGTACATTTGTCACAACTATTGAACCAATTCTGATACATTATTACTAACTAAACTCTATACTTCATTTGGATTTTGGGTTTTTTTAGTTTCTTTTTTCTGTTCTTAGATCCCATCCAGGCTATCACATTACATTTAGTCCTCATGCCTCCAAAAGCAGTGATAGTTTCTCAGATGTTTCATGTATTTTTATGACCTTGAGAGTTTGAAGATTTAAATTGAGGGATAGGGCTGGCTGAGTGGTGCGTTGGTTAAGCGCTGGCTTCGGAAGCCAGAGGCCCCGGTTCGGGTCCCACATATGAGGGCCAGTGACACTGCCCTAAAAAAAAATTAATAATAAGTTGAGGTATAATTTACATATAGTGAAATGCAGAGACCTCAGGTTATAGTTTTATGAGTTTGAAAATTGCATACATCAAATACAATCCACTTTTGCATCGAAAATCTCATATTTGAAATATCATCCCACAAATACTGCAAATGTATTGGCATAGTTTTTCTCCACACATATACAATTTACTAAAAATTGTCCCAAAATCTTTCTATTTCAAGTTAATATTTTAAATTTTCAGTTCCAAAGGATGTTGAAGAGCTATTAACCAATTGTTATATTATGAGTTGTTGATCATTTAGTTTACTAATCTTCTTTTGGACACAATTTAAGCTACTGACTATCCTGTATTCTAGAACACTTTCTTCTTTATGGAGAGTATAGTTAGGCATGCTCCTTTAACCAGAAAAGTGGGGAATGAGTCAGTCTGGGACACTTACTGGGGTGGCTTAGCAATTTTAAAAACAACTTCTTTATTTTTAAGTTCTTCATGTTGAAGCAACAATGAATGCACTCAGTTCATGCACAGCTGTTGGGGGAATTATTTTTAAGTATAATACGTTTCAGGAATTTTGTAATAGATCACTGATTCACCTAATGGTAAAAAGAAGTGTTCCACATCTCAAGTCCTTGAGAATCTGACACATGGTATATAACCCCTGCTTATGTATTTGTAAAACAAACTTAGAACTGGTGTTCAACAATGAGGAAAAAGAAAACACAGGTCTCACACCAGTGTGGACACATACTATAATCCAGAACTTGATGCATACAGATACATTTAAACAGATGAGTAAAGCACTCAATTAACATAACCTAATTTCCTCTTTACTTCTGTGGTGTTTTGTGTTAGCAGGCTCAGTGGACCATATTTTTCTGGTTGATAACACAGAGTAGTGGACATCAGAGAGAAAACATTTAAAGCCACATTTCTCCATTTTGCCATTCACCATTCATGCAAAACTATTTTTAAGAAACCTACAAATCTGCCCTGTGGGGTGGAGACCTTCTGACCACATTTAGTTGAAGCTGGTCATGTCAGATGACACTTCTATAAGTAATTTCAGGAGCTGCGTTTCTGAAGAAATTTCCAACACAGCTTTTAGAGCCAGGCCATTTGGAGCCAAAACAATTCTGGCCCATGTGATCTTTTCCAATCCACAAGTAAAATGCAAGCCAACTAGAATAGAAGACTGTTCAAAAGGTGTTTCCATTATTTTACAATGACAAAGGAAGTTTCAAAAATCTGTGTAAATAGCATAAATATATTTTACTCCCATTCTCAATTACAAAAAAAAACTCAATTACTACACAAACACAAAACAAGTAATATGAACTAAGATGAACAAATATCTTCCAGAAAGATAATTCTGGGGAGGAAGAGAACATGAAAGTTCTTGAAGAGTAATACCTTTTGAATAGGCTACCTTTAATCATAGTTTATAAAAATGACAATGTGAAACAACTTAGCTCTTTAATATTTTAAATTATTTGCCTAAATTTGAGGAAGTTGTGACTATCAGAAAGGAAGTCAGAAACAGAAATCTGTGTTTTCTACATGCTTACAAATCATGTTTCAGAAGCAGCCGCTCACTGGCCGAGTTCAGCTGAGTAGAACACAGTCGTGTGTATGCACTGGTTCAGGCAGTAGTGACTAACAAATGTGTTCTCTAAAATTAGACAGCCGATTCCATATCTGGTACCACCACTAACACGCAGATGACCTCAAGCCTGTCACTTAACTCTGTGAACTCAACTGTAAAATGGGGATAATTCCAACTTTATAAAATTGTTGTGAGGAATAAATGACATATGCACATAACACTCAGAATAGGAAGCATTCAGTAAGTGATAAAGATTATCATTATTGTTTTTATCATTATTAATGTTCATATAGCTACTGTAGCAAGATAGTATGTTACATGCTTACATGCTGGGTTTTTCGTAATGTAGAAAACAGGTATGTTACTTCATGGAGTCTAAAAAGTAAATCTCTAGGTTGAGCCCTGTTTGACTTGTCCATTTTAATTTTTTCTTTATTTTGTTAAATTTATTTGGGTGACAGCAGTTAGTAAAATTACATAGGTTTCAAATGTACATTTCTATAATACATCATCTGTATATCACATTGTGCTCATCAACCAGAGTCAGTTCTCCTTCTATCACCATATATTTGACTGTCCATTTTAATTTAACAAGCACTTATTTCTAGACTGTGACATTGGGCTAAATGCTGTTGAGCTTGCTGTGTTCTTGTTCATTATCACAAAGAAGATACAAATGAAAAGGAAACATAACTCCTGGAGAGCTTACCCTAAGCCCTAGGTGCATAAGCTTGTAATCACACACAGATCCTGGCAAGATTCCCCAGGAACACGGAAGCCAGGACCAACTGCAAAGTCTCCTCCATTTACTCCAACAGACATTGACTAACCACTGAGTGTTGGGCACCGCTGGGAGCTGGCTATTCATACTAAGACACAGGCTCTGCCCTCGAGAAGCTTATGGTACATTGGGGCAAGATACAAAAGTAAGCACACAGTTAGGTTACACAAGGTAAGTGTTGTGATAGATATGCACAAGATGCAGTGTGAACATACAGGACTGAGCCCATACTCAGGGGAGTGAGGAGGCAAGAAAAACCTCCAAGGGAAGATGCCTAATGTGGGTGTTGAGAAAAATCTGTGGCATTGATCCAGGTGAGAAATAAGGAGAGTTGAGCTGAGAATGGGGTGTGGATGGAGAGAAGGGATTAAGTTCTAGAGGAAGAAGAGGCAAAGCCTGGCCACCTACTGGATGTGAGGAACAAGGGAGAGTAAAGGAAGACCTCAGGTTCCAGTTTGGGACACTGGATGGACCAAGAAGGAAGGGGCTGTAACACTTACATGAGCTAAGAGCCCATCCCTGTGGCCATAGGAAGGAAGGGCAATCTACCCACGGAAGGAGGGGTGCACAAAAGACATGTTGATGGGTGTCATTATTACATGCAAGTCCCAGCTCTAGAAGGTAGATAAATACTTAATCTAAAGGAGAGCATCTAGAATTTTGGGAGAAGACAACCTGTCTCCCTATGGTCTAGGAAGAGAGAAGATGGGGGTGGAGGGATGAAACATCATGAAAGTCTGCTACAAGGTTTGCTAGGGTATCCAATATGATCATTTCTGTAACCTTAACCTTTTTAGGGCAGATAATTTCCTGTAAAAAAAAGGACTTAGATTTTTGTCAGTGGAAAAACTCAATGGGAAAATAGCATTCACGCTATACAAAGTCACTTCATAACTAAATTGAACACATTACAATCCTGAAGGTATGTACAGAATTATAGCTAATTCCCTTACTTAGCTTCAAACATTTCTTTAAAATTTTTTAAGGAGTTCTAAGAATTGTGAAAATAGATTATAATAAATACTTTTCACTCCTTTGCTTATTCTTCTGGGCATGCTAGTAACCAAAGAATGAAGTCCTAAAACCTATGAGCAAAGAAATCACTCTTACTGACTCAAATGGCCTGACTGGGGTGGGTGTTGAGAGAGAGTAATTAATTCATAGCTTAGGAGAGGTGGGGTGGCACTGAAATTGAGATCATTGCCATTAGAGTGAGCTGGGAGAATTTCAATCCTGCCAGGCTTTACCACTTGCTGGCTGTATGATCTTGGACAAGTTCATACCTCCAAGCCTCCATTTCCTCTTCTAGAAATTGGATATCATATTAGTACTTTTCTTACTTGTTTTATGAAGATTCAATCAGGTAATCTATGTAATATCCTTCACGTAGTACCTGTTACATAGTAAGTCTCAATAAATTTAGCAATAACTGACAATCCACTTAGCTATCTTGGAGCCAAGTTTTGTTTAGAGTAAGTTGGTATCTCTTGGGTCATTTATTTTTTAAAGTTTGGTTCTTTCAACAAGCCATCCTGGGATTTGTTATTGCATTGAAAAAAATTACACTGGAAGGAATGGCCTCACCGATTTCACATCAATAAAAAGAAATATAGGGGTCGGCCGAGTGGCTCAGTTGGTTAAGAGTTGGCTTGGGAGCACCAGCTCTGAGCAGCAGGGCCACCGGTTTGGTTCCCACATGAGGGCCAGTGACGCGGCGCCCTCAACAGCTAAGATGGTGAACAACAGCTCAACCTGAAGCTGGGCTGCCGTAAGCTACTATGACTGGCCTGCAGCTGGCGTGAGTGGCCGTCCAATGGCCAGTGAGTGACTGCCTCACCCGGGAAGAGCGCAATGATGAAACATGGGCCAGTAAAGGTACGTCCTCCACAATTAGACTGAAGAACAAAAGGACAGCAACTTGTCTGTTTCCCTTCACCGATTCCCCAATGCTGTTCCCCTCTCCCAATTCCCCAATAAAATCTTTAATATATATATATATATATTGCTTCTCCTAAACTAATGGTAGCCGTAACAAAAGGCTGTTTTCCTCTCAGATGATGGCAACACTTGCTGATTTGAGGTTTAGTTAACTTTTCCATCAGCTCTCCACATGTTTCTGTAAGAGGCCTTAAGGGTGATCTCTGCAGACTGGAAAGTGAGGCTGGCTGGCCCTTGTGTCAGTGACTTACTTACTCTGGCACCACAAGCTCTGGTTAAACACCACATAAACACTTCTCAGAGAACTCTGACTAGTACCCTAAAACTCTGTCGCTGCAAAAGGAAGCACAATTTTAAATGCTGTTTTTGACAAGGAGTGACATTTAACTTAGCAGAAAGTTACATCTGCTCCACATCTAGCAAAGAGGTCTGGGGACAAAAGCCAGTGAGAGGTTGTGCCTTGTGGGAATGCCACCACTCTGCATTGACCGCTTAAGACTTTCTAGCATGAAGCAGGCTCAGGAGAGTACCTTGAAGGCTCAGGGGACCCAAGGGAGAGTGTTGCATTTTGTTCTCAAGCTCTTTGGCATCAGTACATCCTACAGGGCCTGGAGAGGGCAACAGACAACCATCCCCTCCTGCTCACTCATGAGATCATCACCGTGACGTCTATAGTTCCAGGCCTTTCTTGTACACCCAGTATACATATTTTCAGTTGCCCTCATATTTTTCTTGAGTTAAAAAAGAACTCCAGGGTGAATCTAGGGGGTGTGGGTTAGGAAGTGAAGGGTCCATGAACCTGGGGTAACATCCATAACTATTTTTTTGGCAGAAGAAGAAATATTTATCAAATAAATATTTGTTGAATGATGAATCACTATCCAGATACTGTATTTTCTAAGCATTTGCTCTAGTGATGTTTCATCATCTTTTACAACAACCCTATTGGGAAGACTCATATATTGTCACATATATGGCAGGTTAAAGCAAGTCACACCAAATCAAGCAATTTCTCAGTGGTACCAGAGAAGTCAGTTAGCTGAACTGGAATTTCAGATCTCTTCATTATGAGCTGCACTAACACATACACACCTCTTACAGTACCAAAAAAAAATGCCATTTTTAGAATCTTTTTTGACACAAATGCAGAAAATAAGTGATGAATGACATATATGTTAAATGTTAAATTGTTTCCCATATTTTTATGTTAAGCAAATTCCACACTTCTGATTTCTTACATAGTGTTTGCCTAGGATTATTTTGATTTCTCAGGAACCGGCTTGAACTATATAGACTACACAGTTACATTTTTTACAAAAATTATTTATAAATTGAACATCAATATAATCCCAGCACACATCATATGAGATATTTTCACTGTTTGCTGTTACATATAATGAAATACAGAAAGAAGCACAAGCTTGAGTAAGGACAAGTGTCAAGTCAATGCACAAGGTTAAATTGTTACTAGCCAATTGTGTACAGTAATTATATTTTCTGAACCAAAATCTGACATCTGACCTGGTAATACATGCGGGAACAATACAACAAATATTTAAACCAGAAGAATGTGAGAAAATTTGGATGATCTTCTTACTGTATTATTAAGTGTGAGGAAAGTATTTTGGGATAACTTTGAAATACTTGAACATTCTATTAATATTGACTTTAATTGTAGCTTTTCAGTTCTTGTACTGTATATATCCCTATCTCTTACAAACCTAAAATAATTACTACTAGTAATGACAATTCACCTTAAGGATCTTTTAAATATTAAAATATTAAATATTAAACTTTGGAGAACATACTGGTAATTTTTCCCAAGATAAACCCCAAAGGATATATCAACGGAGGCATTGGAAAATTGCACATTGAATGATATCAGTGTGGACAGACACAGTAGATAATCAGACAAGAACATCTTTCTTCTCGATTTCAAATTTTGTATTTTCTCTGAATTATGTGGCTGCTTTGATTTATTCTAAAATTTAGTCACCGCCAGATATGTCATTATTTGCTTGATTTGAAAGAAAAATTAAAAGAACACAAAGAATCATATTATCTGGGAAAACCTATTTACTGAGTACTTGCTATGTGCCTGTTTCAGTGCTCAGATATAGAAAAAGAGGAAACAGCCAAATCAACATATGGCAGGTTGGCTCCTGCCACAAAGGGCCTCTAAGGAAACAGGCCAGTGAGGAAATCATTGCGTAGTAACAGGGTTCTGATGGGGTGAGGATATGCACCAGGAGCTGAGGTACTGCAGCTTGCCCTGCATCACACAGCTAATAAGTGGTTTGGTGACAGCATCCAGCATGGTGGCTATCTCATGGCACTGCCTCCCAGGGATCAAAGTTTCTAAAAGTTTCTGTTGAAGGATATTGCTCAGGATTTCACAGAACATATGTAACAGTTGAAAATATACTTTGTGAGGCTAAAGATAGATGGTTGTCTCAAGGCAAGGAAGTCTTAAATCACCTAGCATGCTTCTTAGAGTGATCTGTTTTTGCCCAATAAGATCTGAATGTCAAGTATTAAGAGCAGGTACAGGAATGCAAAGCACAGGAAAGCTAGCACTGCTTGACAAGCTGCAAATTTTAAGCTAAATATGCAGCCATTTCAATGGTAAGATTAACCCTGACTAGGAACTGAAAATGATGTATTTGCTCATTTACATAGTCTAAGTGTTTGATATCAGCCAGATTACTGACCAACCTGTGCCTCATTTTCCTCATCTGTAAAATGGGGTAACATTAGTATTTACCTCACAGTGTTGTGATGATTAAGTGAGCTAATTCATGTAAGGTACTTAAAACGTTGCCTGCTGCTTAGTACTATTACATTTTAAACCAAAACAAAATTGTGTCTAGGGTAGACATATTAATAAAGAAAATCGAAGTAGTTTACATAATTTGGTTTGGCAGAATTTGTATTCTGAAGCCTTCCTTTATTCTTATCTTTTATGCATTATTCATTAAAAATAGAGTCCTTATCTTTCAGAGATTCATACCAGAGTATACGTGGAGGAAATGATATGATAGTTTGGATTTGTTTAAAAATAACACAGTGGGTGGGGGCTGGAGGAGGAGTGAGTGTAGAATTGAAATAAGATTGGCCATATATTGATAATTGCTGAAGCTGCTGACACATGAAGCTTCATTAGACTACTCTCTACTTTTGTATAGTTTGAACCCATACTGAAAAGTTAGAAAATAATAATAAAGTCAGGATTTATAGGTACTCCCTGCTCCTATATATAAATTCTCTGGTGGGGATTAAATGTTCAATTTTTCTTGTCAAACCAGGCAAGTCTGAATTTATGTCAACCTGATACAGAAATCATGTTGCTATGGCAACTCTTCAGTCACATTAAATGACTGTAGCATCAAAATGGCAGCAGGTTTTCTCCAGATGATCTAAGTCCAGAGAGAGAAACCCATCCCAAAAACATCCCCTAGCCACCCCCATGCCCTGAAAGAGCCTGGATACCCTGCCTACCATGGGGGACTGAGGGATGAGGGGTGTAGACACTGACAGGATTTTGAGCCCAGGAGACTAGGGGATGAGGAGCGTCTGGTGCAAATCCCTGGAAGAAGCCACCTAATTTGGAGTTCTCACTCTGTTGACTGGACTTGACATGGAGTCCTCCTAGCCCAGGTGAGGGCCACTGGTTGATAAACAACAAGGTCTCTTTAGGAAGACAGACCATCAATGAACATCTGTTTCTTTCTTTTTATGCTCTTTTCCAACATATGCAACTGATCAATGACAAGAAACGGAGCCCAACCCCGACTTCCTGCACAGGGGACTCTGTTTCCTACAGGTCCACTATGTGTTTTTAGACTCACAAGAAAACCATCATGTGGCCAAGGACCTCTGGGCATCATTAAATCCATGCCCCTGCCTTCAGAGGGATGTTCTCTAAATCATTCCATATGGTGACTTGAACAGCAACATGAGGGCAAAGGGACCCTAGGCAAGAGATGCGAGTTTCATTCCACATACAGAACAGACCCTCTCGGCTTTGCTCGCCGGAGGGATCGGACCTGTTTCACTATATTACCCTGGGCAAGCCATTTAATTGTTGTGTGTTTATTTCCTTGCTTAAAAAATGGTTCCCTCAAGGTTGTGATGAGAATAAAACCAGATGAAACGTGAGGAAATGCCCTAAAGAATATATGGGTGATTGTTACTCATGTGAATAGAGGAGAAAATTACAAAGCCACTTAAGTTATTGCTTTAATTCCCTTTTCCTTCCTCCTTTCATCTCTCTCTCTCTCTCTCTCTCTCTCTCTCTCTCTCTCTCTCTCTCTCTCTCTCTCTCTCCCCCCCCTTCCCTTCCTCCTTCTCTTACTTTCCTCCTTTCTTTTTCCTTCCCTCTTTTTAAAAAAAGTCCCATAACTCACATAACCCAATCTGAGGTTGTTTTTTAACATGTTCCCTGGAGACAGTCTCCTCACATTTTCAACAATTAGTCTATTATTTTTAACTGTCTGGGCTTTGTCAGTAAGCACCTAGAACATTGCACACTAGTCCTTGGGTTCAATCATCCATCAAATTCTCTGATAGCGCCTATCACACTAATTTACCATGCTGTCTCTCCTTCAATCTCCCGTCAGCCAATCAAATTCAACATTTTATCCTGCACACTATTAAGTGTTTCTGAAAATTGCCTACACAGTACAACCTGGAAATTTGGTTACCTGGAATTTCGTCTACTCAATCAAGAAGTTGTCGGGCCGGCTGAGTGGCACGGTGGTTAAGAGCTGGCTTGGGACCAGCGGCCCCGGTTCGGATCCCACATATGAGGGCCAGTGGCACTGCCCTCACAAAAGAAGTTGTCTTCACTGTAGGAGTAATAAAATATTTATTTTATCTGAGTCAACATGTGTGTGTGGTTTCTCTTTTTTTCTTTCTTTCATTCTTTTCTTTCTTTTTCTTTCCTCCCACTCTCCCTCCCTCCCTTCTTCCTTTACTGTTTCTTTCTTTCTTTTTTTTTTTTTATTTAAATATTATATTGGGGAATTGGGGGACAGCCTTGAGGAATCTGGGAAGGGGAACAGACAAGTTGCTGTCTTTTTGTTCTTCAGTCTAGTCTGCGGAGGACGTTGCTTCACTGGCCCATGTTGGTATCGTCATTGTGCTCTTCCCAGATGAGGCAGATCTGTCGCCGGCCTCTGGATGGTCGCTCACCGCAGCTATCAGCAGCTCACGCTGGCTGCCAGCCGCTCATGCTGGCTGCCGGCCACTCACTGTAGCCTATGGCAGCCCACTGCAGCAGGGGCTGCAGCCTGCACCGTCGCCGGGGCTCACGCAGCCCAGCTCCAGGTGGAGTTGTTGTTAGCTGTGGAGGGCAGTGTCACTGGCCCTCATATGTGGGATCCGAACCGGGACTGCTGGCATCCCAAAACCAGCTCTTAACCAATGCTCCACTTGGCCGGCTTCTCTCTCTCTCTCTCTCTCTCTCTCTCTCTCTCTCTCTCTCTCTCTCTCTCTCTCTCTCTCTCTCTCTCTCTTCTTCCCCTTTTTAATGTTTTCCTAACACTTGGTGCCATATTCAAGAAGCCCCCAGCATCCTGCTTGATATCAGGGATTCAAACCATTTTAAAGTGACAGAATATCTATACTGGTGTGTATTTTAATATATCTCAGTGGTTTGGAACAGGCTGTTTTTCACGAGGTTACTTCTGGTTGTCATTTTATTATTCCAGGTAGAAATGCTGACAAGTGTAAACAGTCCTTCTTTAATGCACTTATTTTTCCTTAACTCTTGAAAACAATAATACCAGATCCTGTCTTGGGTTTTCAGAATGCTTGATACTTGCCAGGCCATTGGATGGGATGTGAATTATAAATTGATTGAGCATGTCTTCATTGAGTTACCACGGCATGCTGGCTATGGAAAGGGAAGGACATTTCTCCTCATGAGATCCCCATGGGATGGAGGCTCCTGAGCAGGAAGGGGCTGCAGCATGAACTGCAGCGTAAGGAAGAGGAATAGTGTGGGTTGGGCTCTTGCATGCATCCAAAGGGCAATGGGGAGCCACGGAAAGTCTTAGAGCAGTGACACAATGAGAGCTAGTTAAGAACCATCCATCTTGTGGTCTCCTCCCGGTGACTTTGGTAGTCTATAACAACCAAATCAGATCATAAAGCAATCTACTTGATGAATGAGCAGTCAAATGTCAAATAATGGTCTAGATGGGGCTCAAATCCACTCACTCTAAGATGTGTCAGTATTAAATAAAGGAACTAACACAGTGAACTAACTCAACCCAATGATTTAAAAATAGCAGTGGAACAGCTTCCTTATTTCTAAGAAAAGTGTACCAAGGATTTGTTGAGGAGAAGGCCCCTAGAATTAAAGAGTTTTGTGAAGGAGATCCCTATTCTTAGCAATATTTGCCATCGTTAAAAAAAAAAAAGAGAGAGATACAAGGATGAAATTCACACAACAATTTGCAAAGTCTTATATGAAGAAGCAAGTGTAGTCTTTGCATAAAAGAAGCTTGAACTCCAACTCACAAAAAGATGCAAGACCCATCAGCCAAGCAGACAGGCTATTCACATACTGGAAATGTAAGCCATATGTCCCAAGCCCACCAGTTTGGGATTAAAAACAGTGTCCAATCAACAGTCAGCATTTCATACTTCCCAGGACAGAGTAGCACTCAGAGCAGGAGCCCCAGTCCTCCCCTCAAATTCCCAGACTGCTCCACACACTTTTCCAGGACTGCCAGGTAGGAAATGCTTGGGGAAAGTGTGAGTTGTCTCTTTTGGCTCCCAGGTCAATTGTGCACTTTTCCTTTTCTTCTGCCCCAACTCATGGCAAGTTGTCATGTGTGGCCAGGAATGGGGGTTACTGCAGAGCCAGCCTCAGTTCACACAGGGTTCCCTGATCTCCATGTTAAGTACTTGTAGGCCCCCACCTCCAAGGCCACTGACACTGCCTTCCCTTTTTTGCTCTCTGTGTTCTGTGGAAATTTTAGTGAAGCAGCTCTTAGTTTTTACCCCTTCTATAGCCACTCAAATTACTACAAGCAAGGATTCTTGTTCTGGGACTTGACTCCCAGACACTCTTCCTCTGGCTTGAGCCTCAGTTTTTCCAGCTCTAATGGTATCTGTACAATTGGTATGTCCCCAGGACTGAACTAATGGATCATGTAAAGGCCTCATCCTGGTACTTGATCTTCGTCAGTGGCTCAGTAAACATTACCTGTGTCTATTCACGCTGCAGTAGTTGATGTTATTATTGCTGTTGTTCCAACTACAGTCTCTTTCCTGCTGGCATTCAGCCAAGATCCACAGGGACATTATAAGAGAATAATGTGCATGATTCACACTACACTGTTGTAAGAAAACCCAGCCCCATCACGCAGCCAACGCAATGTCTGGTATGTGGCATCTGCTTAATAATGCTGATTTCCCCTGTTGAAATGGTCCTTCCCTTCTTTAAACACATGTCTGTCACGTAAGGTCTGAAGGGCACACTTGATTACATATTCTTTCCCTCGGTTTTTCTTTTTACCATTTTTAAGCTTTTTGGAAAGCTTTAAAAAGATCTTGTTATTGTTGTTATTGTTGCTAAGCTTTATGTAATGTTGTTGTGTTTTCTGGAACACCTAGCTTGATTAATTATTTCCCTTTCCATCTCTTCAAGAACGGCTTCCACTCCTGGAAACCAATCTGCTGAGCACCGTGGGAGTTCCACCTTCCATCTGCACCGCTGTCACAGGAAGTGTGGAAGTCCTCAGCCCCCACAGCATTTACACCCGCCTGCTCCAGCCTATTCCTCCCCAGATTCTGTCTGCTCAACACAACAAGCCCTGGCTTGTCAAAAGTCTTCATGACAGTGAAAGGAGACCTCAGACTATTTTAAATATTTCCAAAAGTATAACAACTATCATACATAGATCTGATTAAAACAACATGAGCCGTGGCATTTGGCTAGAAGTCCATCATCTTGTCCCGCCTCCTGATCAGGTGCCCTGAAACTTAAAGAGTGGAAAATCAATTGAAGATTACTTCTCTTTTTCCATGATGGAGGATATTAATAAGAGTTCTTGGTGGTAATAGGCTTGATGCCTCTGCTCTAGTCAATTCCATTCTTCCAATGCAGATTTTCATGAAAATTCAACCAAAGGGGACAAGACAAGTTATACAAGAATGTGAAGATATTACAGGCCTTTAAAGGCCTTGTGTTCCTGAAGCCCAAGTCTGGTTGCTTTTAGGCTGGAAGCACCTAGGCAAATGCTCAGGTTGGGGGAATACACTGCTGCTTTCCAAAATCAGCATACTTCAAACCCTTTTTAGATTTTTCATCACCTACTGGTTGGAGAACAGACACACCTAGCAAACATTCTCTGGCCCCTTTTCCACCACTCTTTTAAGCCAGGTCCACGCCTACCTCACTCTTGCCTGTTATGGCAAACAAATGGAAACCTTTTCCTGCCCCAGAGGCCAGTGGGCAGCAAGTGGGGCCAGACTCCTCATTCCTTCCTAAACCATAGAGTAGGGCATAGGAGGAGCTTTTCTGACCGTATTGGAACCTGCTTTTCAAAAAGCTTTCATTATATCTTTATATATATATATTTGTGTGTGTGTTTTTTTTCTAGAGGGCAGTGTCACTGGCTTTTATATGTGGTATCTGAACTGGGGCCACCGGCGTCCCAAGCCAGCTCTTAACCACTGCGCCACTCGGCCAGCCCATATCTTTATTTTTTTTCTATGATGACTCTGACCACATTGTTTGATAAACCTTAGGAATTGACCCCACTTTAAAACCACTGAAGAGGGACGGCCGAGTGGCACGGTGGTTCAGCGCTGGCTTGGGAAGCCAGCGGCCCTGGTTCGGGTCCCACATATGAGGGCCAGTGACACTGCCCTCAAAAAAAAAAACAAAAAAAAAAAAACACTGCAAAGGCAGGTAGTCTAGAGCAGGGGTCTGCAAACTGTGGCTCACGAGCCACATGCAGCTGTTGGGGTACATTTCGTCTCAAAAGTTTGCAGATCCCTGGTCTGGAGGGACTATTTCAAAGTTTGGAAAACGGAATGACTGTTTCCAATTTTGTGATCTTAGCCTCAATAGTGCTCATTCTTATGATATTTTATTCTTCCCTGGATTGATCATTTTAATAAAAAAGCATGTGTAGGGAAGACTCTCTCATAAAGAAGAGCTCACTCATCCTTGAAAGTGTATAGGATTTTTTTAAGTGTCTGCTTGGGGAAAATGCAATGGTAGCATTGATACACGCAGGATTTTAATTATGAATCTGATATATTTGTATCACAAAACCTGGCAATTTCAGTGATAAAGTACTATGATTACACCAAGAATTCTTAGAAATAATAAACCTCTGCTGAATATGCTCAAAAACCACATTAAGATTCAATTTCAGCTCTCCTTAGTCATATCAAATAATATGGGTGGCTTGGTTATTTTAAAATGTATTAAATGTAAATTGATTTTGCATTGTCAGAAATAATATCAAGGGACATTCTGTAACCACTATCTTGCATCCTGCCCCGGCCCCTGACCCATATGTTTCTAATCATGGAAAATTAATATAACATTTTTATTTTCATTATGTGTTATCATGATTGCCTGATAGACACTTGCTATACTTTGCTTCCCACCAGCCTTGGGTTTGTCTAATACAGGCCAGGGTCCAGTCTGGAGATAAACACTCAGCACCAAGCCTGGGGAGAACAGGGCAGTGTCCCAAGTGCAGGCTCATGAGACAGCTGCATCACTTCCAAGTTCTTTCTCTCACAAGATCACTGGTTCTGCTCATTCCAGCCCAGTTATCTTGCATCTTAGTCACAAATATTAGTTTGTCATGCAACATGAGTTAAGATTTTTTTGAACAGAACTTACTCCACTCTTGGCTGAATTATGAAGCACTGACTGCAGGTTCCCTGGGATCTGAAGCAAGGGATCTGAGTACTATAACTCTTTGGTTTGCTCATGGAATACATTTCAGGGTATGTTTAGTAAACATGATAAAATAATCACATGCCTCCTAGGAGCTTTTCCTGGGTACCTAAAATCTGCCCTGAACAAATATGAAAAAAATGAAAGTCCATGAAAAATTAGATAAGAATGCAAGACCTTAAATGATCAGTGATATACAGCACAGAAAACAGTTAAGGATGCACTGAGATGTGGAAGAGAGAAGCATTTTCTGGGGAAGACACCAGCACGTGCAAAGGCTTAGAGGCAAGGTGCATTGGAGAGCAGTGGTCTAATGGAAGCAGAGCAGTGTTAGAGTGGAGGGGAGGCTGGGTCTCACTTGGAATTTCCTTAAATTTCAGAGCTTTGCTTTAAGACACTGAGCAGCCACTGAAGGAGGGGGTAGGGGTTGTCTCCAGAAACACATTTTATACATAGATTTTTTTTTTAAATTGTTGTAGTTGTCCACAATCTGTGTTACAGCCTGCTTTTTCACTTAGCTGTATATCATAAATATTGTCAATGTTTTTCATTAGAGCCATTTTTAATTGCAAGATGGCTAGTCATTCAACCATTCCCTTGTAATCAGATAGAATTTTTCCACTGTTTCTATTTTTATAAATTACAGTACTACTGAGCAACTTGTACATAAAACCTTTTACTCCTATTTAAAAGTAATTCTGTGCCAGGATATATTCTTAGACATCAACCAGCAATATGTGGCAAAATAATTTCCTTCTAAGATGACTATTTGCTAGCTGAAAAATCATTATCTTCTAGTTTTAGTTTACATTCCTTTGATGACTAGGAAAATGTAATAGGTCTCCATATTTTTCAACAAGTATTCTTAGGGCAATAGGTAAAGTCCTAAAGCAATTTAGTGAACAGATAAAAAGAACATCAATTTAGTATGATATACCCCAGTAAATCTGTGCAGACCAGGAAACCAATTTTAGACTAAAGTTCTTTTTTGAAGCTGTATTATTATTTAAAAATCAATGTGACTTTTATGGGCTGGCTTGTACTTTGAAAGAAAGGCATTAAGACAAGCGAATAAATTATAACTATAGACATGTATGTATAAATAGAGAGAAATCAAGTATCCACATGGCTTAGACACCACAGTAATCTGTTTATGTGAATAAGGCACAAAGCTATGCCTAAACCAGTGTCCAAGTATCTGAGAACTTGCCTATTCTACCAATAGAAACACAGGCTTAACATCTTTTCACTGATCTCAGGAAGTGTCTAGAACAATCGCACTGGAATGGGCATTGCACAGAGCTGCAATGGTCTCAAAATAGTGATTTTACTGAGCCACCCTACACAGGCAAGCTCTTTTCCAGCTCATCAGGTCAAACTCCCAAATCAGTTTACAACTGGATTCATTAAAAGCTGACAGCAAGTTACCTGGTCGAACCCACTTCAAAGGTTTAAGAGAGAAATCTCTTCCCCTCCAGCTGCTTCCAGGATAGGATCCCACTCTTAAAAGATATGTTTGACAGGCTGCTCACTGAGACCCGGGAGTGTGCGAGCCGCCTTGGATCCCCACCCTCCGCACGGCTTGTGCTGCGTTGCCAGGGAAACGTCTAGTGGGAGTGATCCGGCTCCAACAGGCTGCTCACTGAGACGCGGAAGTGTGCAAGCCGCCTAGGGTCCTCACTCTCCGCACTGCGCTTGCAGAGTTGCCAGGCTGGTGATTGGGACAGGCTGAGACTGGGAGTTTTCCTGGGAGTGTTGGGCCGTGAGCTGTGTGCCTGCGTGATCCAGCCAGGGCTCTCCTGGTAATCTATCTAATACATCAAAGCAATCCCAGAGCAACAGCCAGAATGGGGAAACAAAGAAACATGTCACAAGTAAAAGATCAGAAGAATCCTCTAGAAATGGAACTAAATGAAACAGAGGGAGCCAATCTTTCAGAGACAGAGTTTAGAACACTGATGATAAGAATGTTTAAGGAACTTAGCGAGGACATAAAGAAGGATAGGGAAACCATAAAAAACAACCTGTTAGAATTAAAGAATACAATAACTGAAATGAAGAACACACTCGAAGGAATCACCAGTAGAGCAGATGAAGCAGAGGAGTGGATCAGCGATTTGGAAGATAAAATAGCAGAAATCACCCAGTTGGCACAGCAAAAAGACCAAAGAATAAAAAACAATGAAAAGAGTTTAAGAGCCCTATGGGACAAGGTGAAACGCAACCACCTTCGACTCATAGAAGTACCAGAAGGAGAAGAGAAGAAGCAAGGAGTCGAGAATGTATTTGAAAAAATAATAACGGAAAACTTCCCTACCCTGGTGAAGGAAATCAACATACATGCCCAGGAAGTGCAGAGGGTTCCAAACAAGCTGAACCCAAACAGGTCCACACCAAGACACATCATAGTTAAAATGGCAAAGGTTAAAGACAGAGACAGAATCCTAGAGGCTGCAAGAGAAAGACAGCAGGTTACATACAAAGGAACTCCTGTTAGACTAACAGCTGACTTGTCTACAGAAACTCTGCAGGCCAGAAGGGAGTGGCAGGAGATGTTCAAAGTGACACAAAATAACAGCCTACAACCAAGATTGCTCTGCCCAGCACAGCTATCACTTAAAATTGAAGGAGAGATAAAGAGCTTCTCAGAAAAGAATAAGCTTAAGGAATTCATTACCACCAAGCCAGCATTGCAAGAAATGTTAAAAGGGCTTTCTTAAACAAAAGAAAGGGGTAAACAAGCTAACCCAGGGAGACCAGGAATACAAATAACAAAATGGCAATACATATGCACCTATCAATAATCATTTTAAATGTGAATGGGCTAAAGGCTCCAATCAAAAGACAGAGAGTGACTGAGTGGATAAGAAAATAGGACACATGTATATGCTGTTTACAGATGGAATAAGATATTTCATGCAAATGGAAATGAGAGAAAAAAAAAAAGCTGGAGTACCAATACTTGTTTTGGACAAAATAGACTTTAAAATGACTACAATAAAAGACAAAGAAGGGCACTAGAACCCTAATAAACATCTATGCACCCAACATAGGAACACTTAATTACATATAACAGATTTTGACAGACATAAAGACAGAGATCAACAGTAACACTATCATAGTAGGGGACTTCAAAACCATTGTCACCAATGGACAGACTCTTTAGACAGAAAATCAACACAGAAAGAGGGGCCTTAAATGATACTTTAGACCAGCTGGACTTCGTTGATATTTTTAGAGCATTTCACCCTGAAAAAACAGAATATACATTCTTCTCAAGTACACATGGGACATTTTCCAAGATAGACCATGTTAGGCCACAAAACAAGTCTCAGTAAATGTAAGAAGATTGAAGTCCTATCAAGCAGATATAAAGAAAAAACTGATGGTTGCTGGCTGGGAGGGAGTGGGGAAGAGGGAGAGGGGAAAGGTTTTGGACAGTGTAGATGGGACTACAATGTTGCCGCAGGGATATGGGGGCAGTTCTGGGAATGTAATTGATAATGTTGTGAAGAGACTATTATGTTGCGTGAAATAAGTCAGTCAGAGAAGGACATGTGATCTCACTTGTGTGTGGAGTTTGAAGAGCTGAGTGAACGATCAAAGTAAACAGGCTTGTAGATGTAGAGGAAAAACTGAGGGTTGCTAGTTAGGAGGGGGGTGGGGATGGGGGGAAGGGAAAGGGATTAGACAGCATAAATAGGTAACTACAATATTGTCACAGGAATATGAAACACAGTTCAGGGAATATAATAATGTTGTAAAAATTTTGTGGTGTGTCAGATAGTCACATGTCTTGTCAGGGAGACCACTTCATGGATGGAGTAGAGGCTTGATCACTGCACTGTACACCTGAAGCTGATGTTGTATAGTATGGTATGCCAACTGTAACTGAATATGTGGATGGTCATGGGATGTGGAGTATACTGTGGAGGGGAGTCAGGGGAGTTGTGATAGATATGTATGATATGGGGGGTAGTAGGGTGGCGAACTGGGGGAGGGGAGTTGTCACTTTGGGGGGTAACTATTGCATTGTGTTGTACACCTGAAACTAATAAAAAAAAAAAAAGAAAGAAAAAAAGAAGATATGTTTGAAATTTATATATAATCAGACTGGTTCTCTGTGACACAAACACCACCACTGAGCTGAAGCCAAGCCTCAGATTGCCGGATGACTGAGGTCTGGCTGATTCTACCACATGGAATGTACGCAGAACTTTGTTGGTGGAGACCGCTTCTGGAGGTGTGTAGAAACCACCCTCTTCCTAGGGGTTATTTCTCAGAGTTAAGGTGACACCTTCCAGAGGCCAGCCCTGGAGCACCAGCACTGAAAACCCCAGCCAACCAGGGCAGAGCTGGCCCCTGGGGGGCACACCCAGTAAAAATCAAGATGTGGCTTCTCAGGAACTGGGGACTCTGTGCTGAGGCTACTGACTGAGTCCTGGAAATGAAAAGCCTTCAGAGGCCACAAATTGTCATGGCATGAAGCACCCCAGGCCATACCAGCCCGGGCCATGGAGAAATGTGTGTGGGCTCTTCTCCATTGCCAGGCACTCCTGCAGGTGCTGTACCACACTCTCCACCATCAGTGCATCTGCCCTGCAATCAGAAATTCAATTTCCATTTAATACCCTGGTGAAAGCCAATCATTTAAAACTGGGTTTAGAAAAGGCTGCCAGGATTCTACATGACATTTTAAACAAAAATACTAAGGATAATAATTCATTTTAGCCCAATCAGCATAAAGCCAACAGAATTAAGGTTTAGCCTCTTGGCCATGCATGGTATTTTGTTCTTATCTTGGAGCCTCTCATGTACTATTTTGAATGACCTCCATATGAATCAGATTGAAGAAGAGAGAGCATATTGGCAAACTCTCTCATGTGGAAAGCCACTGTAACTAGACAGACCCTCCTTGATTTAATTATTGCCTTTGGCACAGTCAGCAAGTGGGGTAGTTAACAAAGGACCTGAGGGGCTATGAAAAGTTGCTCTGATGTATTTTCTGCCTCAGGAAATAGGGGCTGTTCATTTTGGGGACTTCCTGTTCTCTTCCATGCTCCTGAAACTGGACACCACTCTGTTGAGGGAAGAGTAAGAGAGCTGGGGCAACACAAAGAGGAGGATAATTAATCAGGTCATTACTTGGCATACAGCCATTGCTTCCTTGGCAACATGGATCCTTCAGCTGTCAGCAATCAGACTACAGGCAACTTTCAATTATCAACACTATTGGAGGGTGCAGTGGTGTAGATAATCCAAAACAGCAGATAAGCCCTCCAAATCATTTATCTTTTGAATGGTTTTCACATGTACACACATGAAAACACACATGATTCTGTCCTTCCTCATTAAGTTCTGCTTAGGCCAAAAATGAAATTGATGCACATTCCTTGGGCATATACCAACTGATAAGGTTGACTGAAGAGAGCCAATCCTTAGATTAAATATTTTCTGTAGATCATCCTCCCGTGGATAATCAAGGGTTTAAAATATTTATTTCATAGGCTCATAGCACTGTAAGGAACCAGGAAATCATTCATTTCCAACCCTTTGCTTTGCAGATGAAAAAACTAAGTCTTGAACACTTGCCTAAAACCTTGTGGCTAGCTAATGCCTGTGGGTTTGTCATTATTTCATTCACAATCCTTGTCCTTCCATTGACTGCTCCTTTAACTAGTTGTGCCCAATGGAGACAGTCATAGGAACCAAAGTATAGTGTCTGCTCAAGAGTTTCTCAAGGACTGCATAGTATGATGCTAAAATGCCCCAGACTGGAGGCCCACCCTGGCAGCTCATTAGAATTATCCAAGGAACATTTAAAAAAAAAACAAAAAACCCTGACCAATTAAATTAGAATCTGGAACTGGGACTAGGGATGGGGTGGATGCACTGTAGGTAAGACCCAGGCATCACAGTGAAAAAAGCTCTCCAGGTGAATTCAAAGTTCAATCAAGGTTGAGAATCACTGTCCAGAGCCAGAATCCTGACTCCTTCCCCTACAAGCTACATGACCTCAGACAAATCCCCTCACTCCTCTGTGCCTCAATTTTCTCTCCTATAAAATGGAACAATGAGGATGATAGCTTAATAGTGGCCTTACTGAGTTGTTGGCAGGATTAAATGGTTTAATACATAGAAAACACCGACAACAATTCTGTTATGAACTGAATGTATCCCACCTCCCAAATTCATATGTTGAAACCCTAATCTCCAATATGATGGTAATGGAGGTGGGGCCTTTGGGACATGATTAGGTCATGAGGGTGGAGGCCTCATGAATGGGATCAGTGTCCTTTGAAGAAGAGACACAAGAGAGCTTGCTTTCTCTTTCTCTGCCCTCTGCCATGTGAGGATACAATGAGAAATCAGCCATCTACAACCAGGAAGCGGGCTTTCACCAGACCCTGGATCTGCCAGCACCTTGGTCTTGAACTTCTCAGCCTCCAGAACTGTAAGAAATGACGTTTATTTGTTTAAGCCACCCAGTCTATGGTGTTCTGTTTTAGCATCCTGAGCTGACTTAAACATGTTCCTAGTGCACAGAAAACATTGTATAGCTGTTGGGTGTTATCATTACTGTTGTTGTTGCTCCACTACCACTATTATCGGAGACCTTATAGAACAAGGAGCGTTTAAGTTGATTTCTCTACTCAACAAAATATCCAAGGTGAGAGGACTGTCAGGTCAGGGCTGGGGAGAAATACATCGGCTCCTGAAAATAGATTCACCATTCAACTTGGTGGGAAAGGAAGTGCATTTTCATGGGTTGGATTTGAGGGCTATTACCAGAGCATTTGACCATTGTTCACTTAACACCATATTGATTTTAATCAAGTGACAGTATATTATCAAAGTCTGAATTTAGAGCATTACTAATTCTATATTACATTATAGTCACAGCTCCCTTTGTGCAGCTGTGATACACCTTACATTGGATGAATGTCAAAACGTGTTTTGCCTCCCTTGGCCCACAGTGGCAGTGATGTCAGTTTACTTGTGGTTTTAAGAAGTTTTGTATTATAATTTCACTCTGATGCCAGGAATTCCTTCCTTTCCCATGTTATATTGTATTAGCAGTTAATTAGTAGCAGTTTATTAGTAGTAAAAATTATCAGCTATTGGCCTTCAGAGACTGACTCATTTACTGTTCTTAACAAAGTGGAAATCAGTTTTGTTCTAAGGAATCAAGCATAATGTAAAAGCAGTTTCAGGCAATATGAAACTCACATGCTTCTCACAAAATGCTTCTTACAATTATGTTCACAAATGGGCTTCTTTCTATATAAGAAACTACTATTTTATAGAGAAAATTTTAAATTAGTCGTTTCTAATAACACGTAAAGCATTATGATGTTTGTACATTATAAATGCTATAAGATTTCTCTATTTGGCCCAAGGCAAGACTGAATAGTTAAGCTTAGACTGCATCAATCTTTCTGGTTGATTTGTCATTTTCCAAATTTAAAATTCAATTTTTCTCAGCCTTGACCCCTGTCTTTGGCATCGTTCCTTTTCCCACTTTTTCTTTATGTAGTTATAAGCCTCCAGATGTGTTCTCAACATTTTTCTTATGTGGTTATTGAATAATCACACATGATCAGTTCCAAGAGTGAGGTTGGAAAATGTGGGCAAAGAACCTTGAGCTCCTGACTAAGGTTATACCTGTATGACACTCACACTTGAATGATTTGCTGAGATTATCTAAGAATTATTAAATGTCCACTTGGATTAAGCAACCATGAAGGTCCCAAAGACTAAGGAAAGATTGCTCTTGAGGGATTCACAATCTTGAGGAGAAAATATACAAATAAACAGGGCACAAGGAAAAAAGAGTAAAACCAGAGTAACCAACACTTGACTCCCTGCCCCACCGCTTACAAGCTGCAAGCTGTGTGACCCCGGACAAGTTTCTAGCTTCTCTGAGCCTTACTTTCCCCATCTGCAAAGTGGAAATAGTAAACCTCTTCTTGACTGCATATTGGGAGGATAAAATGAAGCAATACCTGAAGAGCACTTAGCATGTAAAGGTTCATTCTTACCCTCAACCCCCACTTCCCAGTCATATGGCAACACTCACACACACCTTAAAAAAAAAATCTAAGGATGCATTTAAAACTGAGAAATATTTTAAATAAATTTTACATGTAATATTACTATATTAATTAAACGCACACATTTAGCAACCATCATTTCCATGGACCAATTGATTCAGTGTCCATAAATTGCAGGTGAAAGTATAGGGGTGGGGGATGCAGGATAATGACGCCTCAACCTCAGATTATGTTGGTCAACGCTGACAAAAGAAAATACAAGTTTTGATACATCATCTTTAAGTATTAGAAAATATTTATGATTAAAAAATCAAGTTGAAGATACAGATAATAAAATGTTCTAAGTAACCAATGCTGTACAAACTGATTCAATGAAGTTCTTTTTTTCCCCAAAAGCATTGCCCATGTGGGTATCACCACACCTTGTTTAACCACACTGATAAGCACCCTTGGAAACTGACTGTTTAACTTATAGAACTTTGGACTTTGTGGGAATGAACAAACTTCAAAATCTACTTACGATTAATGTGGTGATTATGCTTGGAAACCATTTTTCCAAATTCACTTTGCACCTAAGAATTGTTTGTAATTACTAATATTAAAATACTATAGCTTACTAGTTGATAGAGTAAGCTATACATCGCTATAGCTATCCCTTTGGAAAAACAGATATGTTCCTAAAAATTGGCTAAGAAAGTGCTTTTCAAAATATAAAGACTCTGATTTCTAATTGACTTTACTTATTTTCTTTTAAATAAAGATGTTCCTTTGGAAAATATTCTAGCAGAAACACATAATAAAGCCATACATATGCATATATTAAATTTTCCAGACATTATATAATTTTGCCATAAATGGTTCAGTATTTATCTCTAAAATATAATGACTACTCTCTTCCCAAAATAAAACTAACACCATCATCATTTCTAAAACAATTAACAACTAGTCTTTAAAGTCATCAAATATCCAGTCAATGTTCAAATTTCCAAAGTCTCAGATATGTCATGCTTTATAATTTTTAAAACATCAAGATCCAAATAGAGTCCATACTTTGCAATTGATTGATAGGTCTTGGAGGTCTCATTTAAATTATTGGTTCTCCTCCATCTCTCTTTCCCAGATAAGAGTGAAGGAAATGTATGCAAACAGAATTATAATCAATATATTCAGTGTTAAAACAATGTTTAAATAGCTGGTAAGGGAGCAATTGGCTTGCCTAAGGGAGGCTTCCTTAAGGAGGTGAATTTTGAGTTTTGAGTTTTGAAAGAGGAGGAGGATTTCTCCAGATGAGAACATAGGGCGAGAGGAAAGGCAGGCAATTTCCAATCCAAGGGCTTAGCACATGTGAAGCAGAAAATTATATAAGAAAATAAATACAGCTCAAAGATCTATCCATCTTAAGTAGGAACATTGATGACAGTGTTCTGAACTGGATAAAGATCTCTAAGCCCCATTCCCTTTTTTCTACTCCAGGAAAATCAGTTGCTTAGTTCCTGCATCCTCAGTCTCTAGAGAAGTTTGTGGCTTTCACAGAGTTGACCATCTTGGCCAAGGGGAGCAGAAGCAGAATATGGAGAAGATTCCAAGAGCAGCAGAGAAGGAATAAAAGGGGATGAGCGTCAGGGGATCAGAGCACTTGTGACAAAGCTGTGGGCAGTGCCCTTGGGCACATTAAGTGATTGGCACAATATTTTACAATGTATTCAGAGGCAGCCTTTGGTAAAGTAGTCAGGTGAGTGAAGTTTATCCTCAGCCCTTTTACAAGCTTCTTCCCTCCCCTCCCCTCCCCTTCCCTTTCATCCCCTCCCCTCCTTTCCCCTGCCCTCCTCCTTTCTTTTCCCCTCTCCTTTCTTTTCTCCTCCTCCTTTCTTTCCCCCTCTCATTTCCCCTCTTTCCCCCTCTCCTCAGCTCTCATTTCCTGTGTTCCCTTCTCCTGCCCTCTGCTCTCCTCTTCTCTGCTGTCCTGTCCTCTCATCTTTCCCTGCTTCCTCCCCATCCACCCCCCACCATTAATATAAGGGCAGCATCTGATTCTGCAAATATGAAAAGATGTCTGGGGGAGAAAGGACTAGAGGGAAATGTGGAGGCAGAGTGGAAGAAGCAGAAAGTTCCCTGGGCAGCCCTCCTGGCACAATACTCCCAGCTATCCCAGGATCCCCTCTCTGAGACAGTGTCAATCCCCTCTCCCTATCCCTATCTAACAACAACCCCCACAATACTCAAACTATTTGTCACTTATTTTAACAAGTCCTGACCATTTCCACCTTTGATCGTGCTGGTCCCTCTGATATGATGCTCCCAACCTCCCTTCTCTAACTGGCAAACTCCCACTCATCCTTCAGGGGCCAGCTCAGGGGCCACTGTCCCTTGTCCCTGTGGAGCCTTTCACTGTGCCCTGGCAGGATGAAACCCTCCCCATCACTGTGTTCTCACAGCACATGCACAGATCATTGTCCCTGCTTCCATCACTCTGTATTGTGACCATCTGCTTATGTACGCCACTTCTCCTCCATTTGACTCTCAAAATAGGAACTAGGTTCCATTCACCCTTAAGTCTCTGTGCTTAGTCTTGTGCTGGCACACAAAGATAGTCAGTAAACATTTGCTTTGTGACTATGTATTTGAAAGTATAAATTAGAAAGGTTTGGTCTGTATCCTTTGCCTCACTCTACCTTTTTTATCCTCCCAGTTATAAGAAAGTATTTTATATGGTGATCTAGAAATAATGTCCTGATCTTGCCATTGTGGCATAAGGCCTAAAAATAAGACCCAGTGTTATGTACGCCTTGACATCTGGGGAAAACTGGGAGCCTTCAAATGGCCTAACCACAAGTTCTCTTCCTCGCTTTGCTCCAGGGGATAGGTCTCCTAGCCAAACAACCCTCCTGCTAGAATAGACTAGTATCACTCCTGCTAATTCCTGAGCAGTGGGTTTCAGTTCCCTGGCAGCCCTAGGAACTCAAACAAGCCAGTCACATCTTTTCATGGGAACCAGGGGGTACCCACACTTTTGATACTACAAAGAAGCCTGCCCCCTCAGCTCCTGGTTGTTTAGTTCTGTTCCAAAGGGCAACCTCCATGTGGCCTTGTGTGCAGCATCCTCCTCCCCCTGGCTGTGTGTACAGGTGACTAATGAACTGCTGTTAACCTCATCTGTCTAGTTTCAGGTGTGGTGTGTCTGGCCATCCCCAGGACTCTAGGGCAGAAATCCCTCCCTCACCAATGGTGAGAACAGAGGCGATTAAAACAACCAGCAATTTCAGAGGAATGGCAGTGTAGTGGGAAGTGGGAACAAGACTGCAGGAATGTGGAAGACCTAGAAGTCTTTGTTCATCTCCTCCGTGAGTTTCACGTCATCCTGAGTTCCTAAGGTAGTACCGCTGATCTGTACATGGTTCCCAACGCTGTTGGAAAAAAACCTTACCAAAATGTGTGTGTGCCTCAGTAAAAGCTACAGTGATTATGAATAATACTACAAGCTTGGTAGTCCAGATAGTTCAAAACATGACAGCCATGGAGTAGAAATATAACTTTTAAAAAGGTCTTGTTGAGAAAGTCTGGACTATACCAAGCTAAGTTTTGTAGGATTCCTGAGGTTCAATTCTGAAAGAGCTGTGGGGTGATTCCCTTACATGCCATATTGTTTTGCCCTCTTTTACACAACTTAAACCAAGGGGAATCCATTCAGGACCAAAGCACTGCCAAGCTGGGGTAATGGAAACAAGAGTAGAATGTTTTTGGCTTGAATGATCTCCATAAATGAATCACTTTCCACCTGGCACAAGTGTTAGGCCAGTAGAGTTATTCTGTAACTACGTTGCAAGTTTGTGAAAGAAGAGGCTTCTCCCAATCAGCAGCTCTGAGACAGAGACCACAACTTCAAGATGCAAATTAGTCCCCTCATTTAATAAAATGCTTACTATGTAATGTATAATGTTTAAGATATAGGTATTAGAAAGTGGGGAAATAACCCAAAACTAAAATGAAGAAAAACCCAAGCTTCAGAAATCTATCAAGTGTGATGATGTTGCCTTGAAAATCCTCCTCTTGCTAAATCATTCATTTTTCAGTGTTTTGATAACTAATTTCAAAAGCTAGCAAAAAGTTTCAATTCCACCCACAGTTCAAGTCCATAGTTCTCTGGGTAGTTGCCCAAAATCAGCAGGGTATTACTCTGATATACCAGCCACAAGTCATTTCAGCCCACAGCATTCTGCCATCTTTCACAGACCTTTTTTTAAAGATTCTTTGGCGTCCAGAGGCATTAAAAACACCTGATAAATGTCTGAGACAAGTTTCAGTCATTTTTTTCTAAGAAAAGACATTTACTAAAGATAGAGAATGGAGTATAGTCACCTTTTCAAGTTTCCTAATATGTTCTAACATTTGCATATTGCTATCTGTGGGTTGCAGTTCTATTATCATTTCAACACTATCTTACAATATGGGGCATTTTACAAAAGCTAGCAACAATTCTTACCGTACAAGCCTGAAAATGGGTTTGCTAATTTAGTAAAACCTACATAAATAATGTTTCAATCTTCCCTTAGCCCTCCTTTTCCTTTCCCACTAATACCCTCTTAGGAAACCCAAAATATAACACTGTAGACAACAGGTGGCTATGGCGTAACTGTTTATTTTTTTTCTTCACAGTGTTTAATTCTATTTATAAATATTGCTCCATCATTTACCTTTATTATAGATGCCAACTTATGAAGTACAGGAACTTGTCCATAGTCTCTCAGAACTAGCAACAGAGCACAGAAATCTTGCTCTTGACTTTTCATACTGACCACTGGAGAGCCCTGGAAACTTCTAGAGTGCAAAGGGATATTGACATCTATCATGGTCCAGCCCTCATTCCCAGACATGCTGACATCTAAGTGAGTCTCTTTGGGACTCAGGCCCAGGGCATCCTTTTCCCCAATCTTCTTAGAGGCTGTGGGAGAAATGATAGGAAGACTGTGTTCAGTAGTCTAAGTTCCAATCCTGGTTTTGTCACTAACTAGCAGAGTGTCCTTTGACAAATTCCTCTTTTTGGGCCTCATTTTCCTCATCTGTAAAATGAAGGCACTGGACCAGATGATCTTCACAGGTTCTGTCAGGTCTAAGTTTTTATGTACAGATTATTTCTGAAGGTGGTCACAACAGTCCTGCCTACCTTCTATTTCCTACCCTTTTATTTTGTGTAATTGGCCTAATAATTACAATAATTCACTCATTTTGACAAATGTATACACCTGTGCATACACCACCACGATCATGATACAGAATATTTCTGTCATCACAGAAAATTCCCTGACGCCCCTTTGTTGGCAATACCCATTCTTCAGCCCCAGGCAACCAATGATCTGCTTCCTGTCACTCTGGATTAATTTGCCTTTTCTAGAATATCATAAAAATAGGATCATACATAATGTATTCTTTTGTGTCTGGCTTCTTTCACTCGTATAGTCACATCCCTTTCACAATATGCCTGTACCATTCTCCCAGGAAGAGTGGATCTATTTCCCAATCTCTTCAATCCCAGCCCTCTGACTTGCTTTGACCAACAGAATATGATAAAAGGGGTGCTGTGTAATCCCTTTCACACCCTTGGAGACAGCCACCATGTAAAAATGCTTGAGCTAGACTACTGAATTATGTGAGACAGGGAGAGAGAGAGAGACCAGCCATCTAAAGGAGAAACAAGGTGCCTCAGCACCCAGGCCCAGACATGTGGACGAGGCCACCCACCAGCCCCAGTTGAGGCACCTCAGTCAAGACTACGTGGAGCAAAGAACAGCCATGCTCACTGAGATCTGCCCCAATTGCTATCCCAAAGAATTGTAAGCAAACAAAATGGTCTGTATTTAAGCCACTAAATTTGGGGGTGGCTTGTAATACAGCAGTAGTTAACTGAAATGATGACCTTTCTGCCCTGTTTTCTTTTGAGGTCCAACAGAATTTGTCAGGCCCTAGGGCTATTAGCAAATTATATAAATGTTTTACCTTAAATCTTTTCTACTTCTCTTCCATTTCTTTCTTTTTAAAAATTGAGGTATAATTGACATATATTAGTTTCAGGTATACAACATAATGATTCTGTATTTGTATATATTGTGAAGTAATCACCACAAGCCTGATTAACATCACCATAGTTACAGAATTATTCCTTCTTGTGATGTGAACTTTTCAGATCTTTGGAACTTTCAAATATGCAGCACAGTGTTAACTATAGTCACAATGCTGTACATTACATCCCCATGACTTACTTTATAACTGGAAGGTTGAACCTTTTGATTCCTTTCACCCTACTCCCCACCGCACCCCCCTCATCCCACCACTTCCCCCCCCCCACCCAGCCTCATCACCCACCATCCCTAGAATGAAGTGGGAAGCATCCTAGAACTGACAGTTAATTTATTTCATTGTTCCTCTTGGGAAAATGGAATGGTGCTGTGACTATCCCTTGGCTGCTATTTCAATTATTGCTCCAGGTTTGAAGGGAGAAATTTTTCTTGTATATTTGGGTTTTGGGTTTTGTACTTCTCTCACAATGCCTTTAAATATTTGGCTTTTATTCACTGAATATTTACAAAGCCCTAAGTATTTTGCCAGGTCTTGTGCTAGGCTCCGAAGAACAATAGTGCACAAACAACTCCCAGCTCATGTGTTTTTATCAAATGGGGAGGGCAGCTGTTATAGGCTAAGTGAGTGGCCCCTCCCTCTTCCCCCCACTGAAAAACTTAAGTTTTCTTTCCTATAGAAATGTTAAGTATCCTCCTCCCTAGTTTCTTAGTTCCTTAGTCCCTGGCTTCGATTACTCTTCTAATTAGTTTCTGAATCCTGGACTAAAAATTGTTCCTAGCATGAATCATAGACGTCTCTTATCCCCCTGCTTTTTTTTTTTTCCTAAAGATTTTATTGGGGAATTGGGGGAGGGGAACAGCTTTGGGAAATTGGGGAAGGGGAACAGACAAGTTGCTGTCCTTTTGTTCTTCAGTCTAGTTGTGGAGGATGTCGCTTCACTGGCCCATGTTGGTATCATCATTGCACTCTTCTTGGGTAGGGTAGATAGGTCACTGGCCTCTGGAAGGCCACTCACAGCGGCTCTTGGCAGTTCATACCAGCTGCTGGCCACTCACGGTAACTCATGGCAGCCCACTGCAGCCCCACTGCAGCCTATACAGTCGCCAGCGACTCACAGCAGCCCAGCTCCAGGTAGAGCTGTTGTTCACCACCTTAGCTGTACAGGACAGTGTCACTGGCCCTCATGTGGGATCTGAACCAGGGCCCAGCTGCTCAGAGCTGACATCCCAAGTCAACTCTTAACCAACATGCCCCTGGGCAGGCCTTCCCCGGCTCCTTGAGTGTTTTGTAAATTAGTTTCTTAATCATAAACAACAGATTGTTTTTAATCTAAATAGATTAAAAATTGAAATAGAAATCTCCTACCCCTGCTTCAGATAACTACTTAAAAGCCTGTGACTTCCCAACATCCCTCAAGCCATTCTGGATCTACCTCTTGGACAATTCCCTCCCAGAAACTAAATAGGTTTTAACATTTCCCCAGGCCAGTAAGCCTAATGATTCTTTCCAAACCCATTCTGGGGCCAACTCCTGGACAATTGACACCACCTGAGTGACAGGTTGAATGGTCACAGGCTTCATAAGAACTAATGGATTTATTAATTAAAATCTATTTTTCCTCATTCAGGGGCCTTGGGGATACAGATGGCACCCCAACAAGATTGCCAATCGCAACCAAAGAAGCCAATATGGTCTTCCAGGTGGATCGTGAGACCTCTGCCTCTCATCTGAGATCAGATAGAGTGAGAGTTGCATGAACCCCAATAGGCAGGGACAGCCCTACACCCCTGCCCAGCAGGAAGCAGATAAAGAAGACCTCCTGTCCCTCAACTTCTCATAGAGATTTTATGGGGATCACATCTCTCAAAGGGAAAACAAGGCAGGCAGTTAGAGGCAGACATTTGGGTCTCTGCATTCCTGCACATCCCACAGAATGTGACTTCCCAGGAGAACTCTCCTCTCCACCCAAAACTTCCCCTTTTTCATTGTAATTATCTACCCCTGCGGGAAACAAATGGGTACAAAATACTCGACTGGATTAGACCAGTCACTCACCCATGCTCAGTCTAAAAAGATAAGGTAATAGCCTCTTGTCAGTCACAGATGTCAATCAAGTGGTCCCACACCCAGAGAGGAACAGCCCATTCTGGAGAAAAAGGGATAAAATCTCCCAAGTCCTGGCCAGTCAATGCCTTTTGAGCTTTTTCTGTTGCTCAGCCCTCTCCAAACTCTTTAGAGTGTAATTTGTAATAATGGGTCTCTGAGCCATTCTCTACTGCTCAGGCCCACTTCTGTTTCTTAAAGTGTACTCTCTCTCTTCTAAAAAAACTGCTTTTTCACTACTTTGCCTCAGTATCTCATTCAATTCTTTGCTCGAAAGGACATCAACCTGGACCTCACGCTGAGAAGGGTGCACTCTATGGCAACAAAGCCAATAAATAAATATGTAATATATGCAACAGCATCAGGCAGTTATGAATGCTATGAAGAGAAATAAAGAGGAGTATGGGAGACAAGCAGTCACAAACTCTAAGCCCAAACTTGACTGTGGTGCTTTCAAAGAACGTTCTCCTTCCCCTTTGTCATTGCAGGTGGTTGTGTAATCACACAATAGAAGCGTTCTCAATGGAAGCCCCTTCTTAGGTTCAGTGGCCTCCCACCTTTTCTGATCAGGCACTTTCCTCAGAAATCCATAAAAATTATAGAATCGTGGGATCCCCGAACAGCTGTAACCCCCCACAGCCCTCTCCTCCTTCCCGCAGTCCCGACTGTTTCTGTCAGGGACTGGATCTGAGGGACCAAGGCTCTCAGTCCGTGTGCGCATGGCCCAGCTCCAATTTTTGAGGAACTCCATTATTTCTGAGAGACAGGAAAAGACGTTAGAAGGGTACAAAGAGAACTTGGTTGTCTATACAGTTTGAGTAGTTAAGGAATACGCTATTAGAGATGGCGTAAGTCAAATCTGAATGAAAATGTCGTGAGGGAAAAGAAAAATTGCAGATTTTCCCTCTCTTTAATTGATATGGAAAAAATTGCCAACGTTTCCCGGCCAGCAGCCACTCAAGAGAGGCCGTTTCGCAACAGCTCTTTTTCCTCAGACAAAGCCTCCTTGTAAGTCCCTCCGTTGCCCGCAATAACTACGTTCGGAATAAGAAAAACGGAGGGGCTGCTGTCCGTCAGGCGAGCCGCTCCATGCCAGAGGGCAAAGCGCCCTCAGCTTTGTTTCCGCCGCGTCCTTAAAATTAGGTGTCCCGGGGAGGACGCGCGGACGAGACAACATGCCGCCGCACCACGCTTCTCGCTCTTTCCTTCCGGACCGGCAGGGACGGACAGCCACCCCTGGAGAAGGCGGAAGCGGACTGCAGCCCGCGTTTCGCCGTCTTCCCTCAGACTGAGGAAGCAGCGCCCAGGCCGATGACTCTGCGCCTGTGGAAGTAGCGCCGCCCGCGCGCGGAGGGAAACGCCCTGGCGGCGCGGGGTGAGACGCCCGGTTGCGCAGCTTTAGTGTCCGTGAGGTGACGCGCCCGCCCCGTGAGGTGACGCGCCCGCCCCGCGAGGTGACGCGCCCGCCCCGTGAGGTGACGCGTCCGCAGAGAGCGGTGGCCGCTGTTCCCGCCCCGCCCTCGGGGCAGGAGCTTGGCGGCTGCCCGGGCTCAGCCCCCGGTTGTAGGCGCCGCGGGCCGCTCAGCGGGAGCCGACAACCCAGGAGGCCGGCGGCTGAGCGGGCAGCAGCTCCGGCATGTATGGCCCGACCCCGCACGCCGCCGGGCCCCGTCTGTCCCCTGAAGCTTGACAGCCGGTGCGGAGCGAGGGTGACTAGGGGGAGTCGGCCGGTGTCCCCTCCGCAACCAAACTCCCCCACTGGGCGCCCAAGCTTCGGGCCCAGTGCTGTGAAACAGGGTGGTTGTGAGGATGCAGGTTAACATGCCGGACACTTAGCGCATAGGGTAGTTTCTGCAAAATAGAGTGAGGAATTAAAAGGGACACAATCTTAACACATGCAGCAACAAGGATGCATCTCAAAACAATGCTATGGGGGAAAAGATAACGCAAAAGATCATAATCTCATTACAGTTTTGCCTCTTCTAGAATTTCATAGACACGGACTGACAGAAAGCAGTTGCCTGGGGAGGCGGGTAAGAGTTAAAGTGGTGGCTGGGGTGTAGTTGAGCATTAAGCGAGGTTGGTGGGGAAAAATTAGGAGTTACAAAATCTGAGCACTAAAGGAGTGCTGCTTCTGAATGGAGTGGCTCCTTATTTCCTGAGAATCAGTGACTAGCACAGAAATACCTCAGGTCCAGGAAGGATATGCTACTCCACACCCGGTTTACGCACTTTCCCAGATTTGCTCAGTCCCACCCCTACCACCCCCATTTTAGCCTCTTGCTCAGTGCAGAGGTCTGGCCTCCGCTGCTGTGACTTCCTTTCAGGACAGTCTTCCCTGGGGTGAGGGTCAGGCTTCATTCAGCACTGCTTCTCACAACGGGGTTGATGGAGGCTCTGGCTCCTCCCAGCATTCCTAGACTCTGATAAAAAACAAAAAAAACCTTGAGGTTCAATATGCGCTGTCTTCCCTGGCAATTGCCAGGAGGGGTCAGTTGCTACACCCAGAAGAGTGGGGACATTAGAGCCCCGTGAGGCAAACTTGCATCAGAGAGTTCAGAAAGCAACAATTAGACGATATATAAACTCATCTCCCCTTCCGTGGACAGAGGGACTCAAGGCGCGATGATTCAGCATGGCTTGTCTGGAAGCTGTCTTTTGGGACTGAGCAATCAGCTGTACTTTCTTGTGAAAGGGTTTTCAGTTCAATGCAGAATCTCCTTTGCATTTCCCCTCACCCTTGCCGCCCTGGGATTGCCCCTCCTAATAAAATCTTAACACTTAAACTTGGCCTCAGGCGCTGCTTTCTAGGTAATCCTTCAGCAGCATTTGGGCTTTAGGTCTGTGCTTTACTGAAAACTTCACAGCCACAATAACAAACAAAATTATTATTTTTGGCTCAGGATTCCTGTCCTATTAGCCCTAAACCACTTCTTTAAAGGGCAACCAATTGAGATCACAGCTAAATACGTGAATTTGTAGATACTTGCCTCAGTTAGAGATAAAAGTTTGGTTTTCCATTTATTGGTGCTCACTAGTGTTTCCTCTCAAGAATAAATTCCTAGAGCACAGACACTTATATGTTTTAAACATTTGGATGATTGAAAAACTTGAAGTGCATGGGAGTGCAAAACAAACAAAAAATGCATTTCAATCATGATCATAAAGCTGTTAGTCGGGTGTGGGCAGTTGATTTATATGTTTTTGGTTCATTCATAAAGCAATGTTCTACGTTTCCTCAAATCTTATTATCAGGGGAGGCTATTTTAAAGCTTTTTAAAGTGACTTCTGGTCCAGAATGCTTCGCAAAACAATTTTCCTTTGCGTTATCTTAAATATTTGAAGAATTTAGTAAGGTCATATTTTTAATGATAACCACTGTGTTCATTGCCAAATTTGTCAGACCTTTCTTTCTCTTCCCTCCCACCTGGTTCACTAACCATCTGTAACTTGATCAACAGTAATTTGAGATGGGGCTGGCCAGGGTCATATGTTAAATAGGACATTTCCACTTTCTTGACCACAAAATCCTCCCTTTCCTGGCCACTTAAATACTGTTACATAATCTACAAACAGATGGATCTGATGGTGTTCTGAAACATGTTGGCCAAGGTCATGGCCAAGGTCTATTGGCATATTTTTTATTAGAGACTTAATTTTATTGTTTATAATCTGGCATGTTCTGCCCTCATCTATATCTTCATAGTGATTTGATTTTAGCAGAGAAAACTTTGTGATCCTATCATGTGAATAATTTTTAATCTTTGCATTTGAAAAATGTTTTTTCTGGGATAATTCTAATCACATGCAAACATGAAGCCAGGCTGTATACATATTGTATTTAAATACCTTTTCACAAAAAGGAAAAATATTGAAAAACATCTTGGGTTACAAACATGCAGAATCAAAGGACATCCCATTAAACGAATATGAGAGCTTCTCTTTAAACGGTAGCACTTGATTCTTTCCAAATATATGAGCGCAGATAATGTTCTAGCAAATGTACAGGTTTTATATATACAAGTAGGTGTTGACCCCTTCAGAATAGATCTTAAACTTGCTGCAATTATATTGCTATTACTCAAACATTTTAGAATTCTTTAAAATTTTGCCACAAGAGATGAAGTCACAGTCTTTCAAATGGACATCATCAGTGATAGCAAATCTTCCTCCTCTAAGAGTAGATTTAATTTTTAGAAATACCCAAAAATAATTTGAAACTAGATGAAACTTAGTAACATTGGTTAGCAGGGAAAAATTAAATAAGAAAGAATACAAAAAAGTGAACTGAGTAGTGCTTTTTAAAAATTAAACTCTGAGAAAAGAAGAATGAAGGAAAGATTGAAGCAGAAATTAATTAGAAAACAAACAAAAAATACAATTGTTAATCAATTCCTAAAGGAATTCCTTGGGAAAAAATAGGAAGAAAGTAGAGAACTATCTGGAAAATCTACTTAATAAAAAAAGAGATACAGAATATAAATAAAATTATAAAGAAGAAAGGAGACATAACAGATATGGGGAAGTTGGAGTTTTGAAAAAATTATGTAAGAATGCTATATGTAGTTAACTATGTGTTAATACATTTTTTCTGGAAAAATATAAATCATCCAAATTGAATCAAGAAGAAGTAAAAAGTAAAAAAAGAAAGCAAGAAAAAGAAGTAGATCAAAACCAGAGAAGAATTCAAAAAAGGCTCAACTCTGGACATTATACAGGCAAATTCTTGTAAATTTTGAAGGACATATAATTCCTTGTCTAAATGCATAGATAGTGAAATTTAATTTACTTTTATGAAGCAAATGTAATTATTATAAAATCTATCAAAGGTCATACAAAAAGAACACTCAAAAATATAAATTCACATAAGAAATCCAATCCAATGACAGAGTTCCCCTTTAAAATACCAGCAAACTAAATGCAACAAAGAATGTCACTGTTAACATGATCACGTTGATTTTATTCTAGAAATGCCAGTATATTTTTATAATAAGAAAATAATTGAAATAACAAATCATACATTTAGGTTACATAACAAAAAAACACCATCATCTCAATAGATGATAAAAACCTAACACCTCATCCTGATTAAAACAACTGAATTAAAAAAAAAATCTTAGTAAATATAAACCCAATATTCAACATTATATCTTTTAGTAAGATTTTATAAAAATAATAATGCTAATGGTAAGACAGTCAAACTATAAGGAAAAGGAGAAAGTATGAAGTTATTTCCTCACCTCCCATCACCACTCCTCATTTTCCCTCCCAGAGGTAACCTCCATTAATAGTTTCTTACATATCCTTTTAGAAAGTTTCCACACACAGAAAAGTATATGACTATTTCCTCTGGGGAAAAAAACAGAATCATACTATACATATGGTTCTGCACTTGCCTTTTTCATTGTACCCTAGACATCTTCCCACTTCAGCACACAGATCTACCCAAAATTTTCATAACAGCTGAGTACTATTACATGAACACCATAATTTTTCACTCACCTATGGGGAGCATTTAAGCTATTTTTTAGTTTTCTGCAACTGTATACAGTTACAGTGGGCATCCTCGAATATTTTTGCCTGTTAGGGTTGGTGTACATGTAGGATGAATGCCTAGCAGTGGAATTGCCAGATCTATTTTTGGATAGACATTTTTCCAAATTAGCATCCAAAAAGACTGGGTTAATTTATAACCCACCAAAAGTGTACGCATATAATTGTGATAACTGTTGAGGCTAGGTGATGGGTACATGACAATTTGTTTTACTATTTGGGTTTATCTTTAAGTTTCCATACATAGTGACATAACAGTAGGGGCATTATTAAAATAAGGTAGAAAGATACCTGCTATTCTTTAAAATTATGCTGAAATAATTCTGTAATAAGACATAAAACAAATAATAGTTAAAATATCAAAAAGCAGAAGAAAAGTTGCCTTTATTTGCAGATGTTACTTTTGCCTAAAAAACTCAGGAGATTTGATTGAAAAGCTATTATAAAATAACTATTAAAAATCAATAATTTTTTTCAGTAACCCAACAATAACCTGTTAGATTATATATATATATATATATATATATATATATATATATATATATATATGATATATCCTATTCACATATAAATAATATTGGCAAAAACTGAAAGGAATCTATACAAAAGGAGAGAGAACAAACACAAAAGCAAAAATATTTTAATAAATTCAGAAATCTGTTATGCTCAGATAAATTTATCAATTTTTCATTTGTGATTTTAACTAAAATTCCAATAGGTTTTTTTGAAGTTGAAAAAAACTAATTTCTGTTTGGAGAAAAAAGACAGGAGAGTAGGCAGAATATGTTTAAAAAGGCAGAGTAAATAACAGGAGATTTACTGTACCAGATGTTAATACATATTATAAACCCACAATAACTACAATAATTTTAACCTGAGAAAAGATTGGTAAATAGGTTAATATTAATATTTCAAAACAGATAGACTTGAAAGAAAATTCGATATACCAATGAGGAGAACATGGATTATTCAATAACCAGTACTAGGAAAACTAGCCAATCATTTGGGAGAAAAAAAATTAGATTAGATGGTCACTTCATACTATCTACTGAAATACATCCCAGATGAATTAATGAGACATATGTGAAAATGAAACTGTAAAAGAACTAAAAGGAAATGTAAGTGAATATTTAAGTGATTTTTGGATGGGAAAGAACTAACCACAAAACAGTGGAAGAAACCATATAGATGTATCTGCATAAGCATCTGTATGTCAAAAAATTATAAACAACATTGAATAATAAGTTGTAAAATAGAAAGATATTTGTCAAAAATATCATAAAATGGCAGAGTTTGCATTTGCACAAAGGTCCTTAACAACCTTTTCAGAGAAGAAATCCTAACAGCTTTTGGATAACAACAGCATCCTATGTTGGACATAAACTCAAAAGGAACCACTTCGGAGGAATCATTTGTCCCATTTTTAGAATGCCAGAGCTTTGTTGCTTCTTTGTATGTTTTGTTTTGTTTGTTTCCACCTCATTTCATGTGTACAAGGTGACATTTGGATTACAAATACTTTTTTCTCCAATTTCTTTTTCAAAAGCACTCCTAAAATATTGTTCCCTAGATCCTCTGGAAGAGGTTCACTAGATTTATCTCATTATAAGCTCAGGGGTAGATACTCTTACTATCTAGCTTTTCCAGATTAGGAAGGTCGTGTCTTTGTGGCTTTAAGTACAAATAAGTAGCAAACTAAAATATTAACGTAAAAGATCATTTGAAATAAAGTCATCAGAGGAGAAGCTAAGCCCAGTGAACACAAGTAAGAGAAAGCAAGGCAACTGTTGAAAGTACCTACCAATCTTCCAATACAATACGCATGCTCAGCCAGGATTCTTACACCTTGGCCCCCATTCTTAGCTGTCACAGTCCACACCCAAGGGATAGAGCCCAGCCTTCCATAGTGCCCAAATGAGGACAGGTCCCAAGGGCCTCAGGCTGGAGAGAGATGAGGCTGTGAGGAAGCTGGCTGACCTGGATGGGAAACACCATCTAATGCCTGCACTTGTGCTAGCACTTAATGGAGCTTAAAACAGGGACTGTTCTAAGCATGTTCTGACCTCATAATGTGCATGAATTGTCTCAGGTCACCACCAAACAACCCCAGGATTCAGGTGCTTTTATGATCTCCATTTTCCACATTGGGAAACTGAACCACAGACAAGTTAAATAGTTTGCTGAAGTTCACACAGCTAGAAAATGCTACAAGCTATATTTGAACCAGGTAGTTCAAGCTAGAACCCAAGTTCTGTGGCCACATTTAACCATCTACAAAACCCTTTCATCCACAAGGGCTGATTTGACCTTCACATTTTTGTGAGGTGATCAGAAAATATTCTCCCCAATTTACAGGTAAAGCCAGAAATGGATTATTGGAATTAGCAATTTTTTTTTTTTTTTTTTACTGATTTGAAAGAAGCTGACAGCAGAGCATAGATGGACATGTGTAAGGAATGACTGGAGAGAAACAAAGCTTAAGGGTTTGGATTAGAGGAAGAAATGCTCTCAACTTTAAGTGGATTAAACATAAGCTGCATGGAGAAGAAGGAACTTGGGAACCCACAAAGAGGGGTTATACTGAGCATAGTAAGAATGAAAATCATTCCAGCTCACGAGCCATCAGGTCTAATGAAGCTGGATGATAATCTGAAAGAAATCATCCACAGCATTTCCATCATGTTGAATTCAACCACCTTCCTAAACTATTAGCTTCCATTCCATGTCATTGTCTAAGAATCCTGTCGTTAAACTGCTGTCTCTGTTGATTTACCTGGCCTTTGTTAGTTTAGATAACAAGGCTAGAAGTTATGTCTAAACCCCCAGTGAAGCTCCCATTGCACAATAGGATTTTCATCCAGTTTTTAAATAGAATCGTGATAACAAAGTTTATACAAATACTTTTAGAATTTGTTTACATAGAACTAAAACAGTATTAATTAACTTCTGAACTTGTTGCTTGCTTTCTGGTTTCATTATTTTTTATTCTACAATATTGTGAATTTAAAGGAACTTCACAAGAAACATACATGTTCTGAGAAATTTACTTTTATAAAATGATCCCTGTTAAATGCATTGGATCTCCATCTATTTAAAAGTAGAAAAATAAAGAATCTTTTTGCTATATGACTATTGCCTACTCATTCAATATATATATTATATATTCTCTGCTGATTTCAAAATATTCTTAAAATCAATATACATCATTAACTGCAAGGGAAATTCTTTTACCTACTGTAAATTACAGCATAAACCTCAAATTTGATGTAATGTCATATCAGTATCTTAAAATTTATCATAAGAATATTATGTCTTTAGGTATAAACATTGTCATAAATTTCCATCTAAATCTCTCAGAAGCAAGTAGATTCCATGCATTAAGGCTTTCCTAATTTCCCTTTCCTGCTCCAAATATGCATTTTTTTTCCTTCTATAATTTTTTTTTTAAACAGGTGGGGTTGTTTTTTTTTCTTTACATTTTATTTTATTTTATTTTTGAGGGCAGTGTCACTGGCCCTCATATGTGGGACCCGAACCGGGGCCACTGGCTTCCCAAGCCAGCACTTAACCACTGCGCCACTTGGCCAGCCCCCTTCTATAATTCTTTGTGGTTGAAATCCTTCAGTGACCTCTAGCAACAGAACACATTTTCTGTGTTTAATCTCAAATAGTTAAAAAGGAAAAATCTGGGGATGGTTCAGATTGAAATATTTGGCTATGCCTCAGAGAAAAAATATAAAAGATACTCTTAATCCTGGTTCTAACAACATTCTTCTGTGGTTTTTTTGTTTATTCTGTGTTTTTTTTTTATTGCTGGTGCTGTCATGAATGAAGTATAGGATGATTAATCCAATAAGAATTTGAATGCTGGTAGAAAACTGTACAGAAAATCAAGGTGAGTTGAAGGAGAAAGAGACCAGGGGCTTGTGAGGAAAATGCAGTCAGAAAATGAAAAGAGATGTTCTCTGAACGCAGGAAAACAAACGTAGCAGGTTTGAACTCTCACACTTAAAGCCTGCTAAAGGCCAGTGACATATGACACCATGATGGGAGAAGAGCCCAGGGTGAAAAGTTTTCTAACTTGACTATTAAATTGATGTAACTTACTGACAAGTGTGCCCACTTGGGATTTTAATTACTGCGACATCTGTTTAGTGAAGTGTATTACTAAATAGGGATCAAATACAGAGATCAAATTATGTGGGGAGGAGAGTGGAGAAGACATTCATGACTCAGAAAGGAGAGCTATCAGCCAGGCCAGGGAAAATCAATCTCAGCTTTACATCTCACCAACAGAGAAGCAATTATTTTAGATGTGGAGCTGGTTAGCATCCTAGGTCATGAATTTAATTAAATAACCCTCCAGTGGCAGAAAACAGAACAAACCACTGTATTTAACTGTCAGTAAGACATGCTGCAAATAAATGGTCCAAATTCCTCCTCTTTTCCTTCCCTTCTCCCACACAGATTTGGTGTAGTGTTTTTAAATTCACAACTTTCTTCCTAATTTAGCCTTTTTTTCCCAGTGGCATCCAATAAACTCACCTAAATAGGTGGCTTGAACAAGAGGCAGGATTCCACATTCTCACAATGAAATACATGGGAAGATGGGGAAAAGGGGCAAGGATTAAATCACCATTTGAGTTCCTTCCTTGGGCTCAGTAAAAACGCAAATAATTCAGAGAAATATCCTGGAATCAAAGTGAAGACTATGTGGCTTTCTGGTTGGCAATTTTAGCACCTTGGAAGGTAAAGAAAAACTGAGGGAGGGAGACTCAAAACAAGTGGTTGGGGGCAAGAATTGCAGGAGAGATTCCCAAGCAGAAAAGAGACAGAGAGAATGCATTCAGCTTTTGAAATGAATATTTAAAAACCAATTTTACTCATTGTGTCCCCTAGAAGCCCCCTGCTGAGCTCCAGTCAACAGTTGGCAGCCTCTTGTCCATAACTGATTCTCAACAGGAAGTTGATTGTTTTTAGGGACTTCACCCCAGCTCTCCATTCAGCTTTCCTTCCCACATCTCATCACTTCCTTCAGCAACACCACCATTCTTCCAGCATCCAACTTAGATTCACTGGTTTCCTCTGAAATGCTTTCCTTCTCTTTGCAAATAATGGAAACCAACTGGAGAGAACATAGGTAAAACTAAATTTACTGGACGAATACTTGGGTATCTCAGTGAACCCAAGAGCAGTTGAAAACCAAGCCTTCCTCAGGGAGAGCTGGCCCAGGGCAGTTCCCAGGACCTCAGAGGCTGAAATCCAATAATTCCTCCAAAGAGCTGCCATTAACAACTTAGCTACCAAGTCTCAATCACTGGCTTTCTATGTAAAATCCAAAATTCCAAGTACAGTCTAATACACACACACACATTGCATGTATTCAAGCTCATGCTGTTTAATGAACTCTGAAAATCATCCATCTGGAGTTCATTCCATTGAAACTGGTCCATTTTGCTACCATTTTAAAGTCCTAAGAAGAACTACTTCAGGCACTGCTAACTTGAGTTGAGTGGATGTGGCTGACAGCACAGCCAGGTTCCCATGCCGAGTGTGACCAGACAAAGGGGCAGCAGTCCTGACAGAACAGAGGTCAAAAAGAGCCTATTCTTGCTTGGGTGAGCTACACTTTCAAAATGTCCTTGCCAAAGTCCCCTCAAAAGGTGCCAACAACCAGGCTGGCTTTTGGAACTCTGCAGCCGCATTCATTCATTCAATCATATTTATTGATCTCCTACTGAGTGCCAGGCAACTATGCTAGTGATATGCTGGCTGCAAAGGTGCGTGGTTCCTGCCCTCATGGAACATAGACCTGTATCAGGTCTAAGTGAGCAACAGTATAAGGGCTTGTAAAAATAATTTTTAATTCCTTCCCCACCCTCTTGGATAAAAAACTCAAGGATTTTGCCTGAGCTGTGAGGCTATCTCATTGATAATGGGGTTAAGATTTCACTCCCTGTATTCAGAGAATTAGGCTACATCGGATGAGAACTGAGATTGCTTCAAATTAACCACAGCCAGGTGCCATTTATTTTTATGGTGTGACCTGGAGGGTATGATGTCGGGTGGGTATGGAATTACTTTTTGAAAAATAATGTGTTTTCTTCCCTATCTGAGCCAAATAGATAACTTAGTGCAAGTTAATTTTTTAAAAAATTCTAGCCATTTCCCCTAACCTCAGGTGGAAGCACAATTTGGAAGACATTTATCAGCTAAACTGCCAGAGGAAACGAAGAGTTTCTAATTAGCATGCGCTGTTAAGGCCATAAAGCATCTACCCAGGGCGATGTGTGCAAAGTATCTGGAAGTTTGGTTTGGGTTTAGATCTAAAAAAATTTGCTGTTCTAGTTTGGTTTGATTCCAATTTGAACTAGTTGCCTAAGTGTTCTTATTTATTTATTTTTTTTTGGTTCAACTTCAGGTGTTAATTTTAAGTTTTAGCATATATTAAGGTTCATTCTAGTTGTCAGATGAGGATTTAATTCAGTTCATATGTGTGGTAAGGCTATAAAAAATGTGACTAGACTATAGCAGCAGCTGGAGGATGGGTGCATTGGCCGTTGGACCTAAAGAGGAGATTGGGTGGAGCAGTTGAGTATCTATTATATCAGTTCACCCTTTGTGCTGCTCAGATGATGCCTATAGAAACTTCTCCTACCTAGTAACCAGCAACTCTGGGACCTGGTTGGCTTTTACTGCTGAGGAAACACAAAAAGGTTAGTGGGAAAACGACAGTTGCTGCAGCTGCAATGGATCTGAAGGCTGAAGTAACTTGGTATTTTTATTCTAGTCTCCACCACCCATTCTAGATTTGGCACAGCCTCAGCTAGCACCCATGCTGGACAAGGCAGATCACACCATAGTTGTGAATACCAGCACAATCGTGGCAGATGACATGGGGATCGGGGCCACCAGCTAGTATAACTTTATTTTGTCCTCTGGCCCTGCTCATGCCCAATCTTGTATCTGCCACTTCCATTTTGGATTGCTGCTGAGCCCACCCAACTTATCACTTGCTGGATCTGACAGAGCCCAGCTCAGGATGATCATTTCTGGCTGCAGATTCACTTGGTGTCTCATGGTCACATACCCCATCTCAATCAAGGTCTGTAAGAACTTCTGTTCGAATGGTGTACAGATCTTTACTAGAGATGGTATGCCCTTGCTCCAGAATCCTAGGAATCTATGCTGTAGTTCTCCTATTGGGATCACTGGTAACTCTCTACATGACATCTTTTCCCACCACAGATCCCTCTAATACCACAAGGTCTGCCGAGTGATATGGCAGGGCTTCTTGCACTGATGCCTAGACCTGCTGTCTTTTACAAACCGTGTCACCCAGTAAAAGAGTTGAAATAATATTCTGAAATGCATGGGAAATAACTACTGAATACATTTAATGGAGGCCTTTCAGTCTCCATTCTCATAGGGACCAGTCTCTTCAATCAATGGGTTCCAGATCTGAAAATTGACTCATGTCTGGAAACTAGGCAAGTGACTGTGACTTTTTATTGGCATAGCTACCTTTAGCCTCCTGACCATCCATTCTTGATTTTATTTTATAAAATGATACCCTTGTTGACTGCCTATTTTGCCTTCAGGATCTTTGAGTTCTTTTAACCATTTTTATAGTTCTCTATGAATTTGGTCCCTGGAATTTCATACCAACTTTGCTACTCATTGTAATAATTGCACATACCTTGCTTCTGACAGTTAAGTACTGTCAGTTGGCCTCTATTGTGTCAGGATCCTATCATCCCTTTAAGGAGGCCAGTTCTGTAACAGTGTCTCCTCCAGTCAACCCTGGCATACAGAAGAGTGTCACCTGAAATCTCAGTGATAATTCCTCTTAACGCTGCATTACCTATCACTTCGGTAAATGGTATGTTCTCTGGAACCTCTCAGAACAGAGTCAGCTGTGGGGTCTTTTACCCCTACATAGGGTATGCACTCCAGCATGCCCATCCCTATGAGCCATTTGATTTCTTCTTCCACTTGGCTATGGCAGTTGTGGCATTTCCACTTTAGTGTGAGATGTTGATTTCTCCAAACTTCCAAAAGTCATCCTCGTAACAGGGGTCCTTGCTCAGGTGATAAATCCTGCATCTTGGGAGAGTATTGCTATTATCAATAAATTCTCCCTAATCCAATGTTAGTCAATCTTCTTCACGCTTGTACTGCTAGGTTTTGAGACAAATATTTCATTTTCTTTTGTGTGCAAAAAAGGTGCTCTAATGGTGTCTCAATCAGGACTATCCCAGCCCAGCTTCTAGGATAAAGAAAGGTGAATGGAGCCCCAGCAGAGTTGCTTTCCAAAGATCTGCCATTTTGTAATAATAAAATATTCTTGATCCAGCCTTAAAAATCAAGATTAAGAGGCTATATGGATTATTCAAAAATTTGCTTTGTTTGGCATAAATAAAATATGTCCCCTGATTCCATCTTATATTCAGTGTTTATAAATGCAAGAGTAATGGCTTAATTAGTGTCTTTGTTAACTTAAATTGAAGGTTTTATTGTAAAAGGTACTTTCTCTAGAGGAAATGGGAAGTGAGGGAAACAGTAAGCCCAAACGTTTCCAGGTTTTATAACAAACTGCTGATTCTTTTTATAGAGATTAACTTTGACTCCTTGATTTTTTAAAATGAATTGCTTCCTATGATAGCATTGTTTATCTGTAATTCTCTTCCAAACTCCATTTGCAAAAGTGAAAAGAAGAGTAGCAAATGCGATCTATTGAGCACTTATGTGCACAGTTGTACAGGTTGTGTATTGCACAAGGGTACCAGCACATCTAAGGGGGTGTGGTTGACATTGTAGACATCATTATTTGCATATTTATTAAGAAAATTTTCCAGCAGATGGCAGTAAAATCTTGCTCGAGCAAAATCAGAACGCTACAATTTCTGTCAAAGGGAAGTAAAGCATCTTAAGGACTGTATACCTCCTTCTAGTCACATAAAGATCTCACAGACTCTTGGTGGTACTGCTTTCTACACACAAGGACCTCTACTCGCTCAACTTTGTTTAATACTCAGGGGCCTGGGAAATGGGTGCTATTAGTAACTTGCCTAAGGCCACTGAGTCAGGGTGCAGTAGTTTCGAGAGTGTAATGTGGGTCTCTAACTCTGGAGCCTGTCCTCTTTTGCACTGAGTGACGGTATTTCAGAAAACTATGGCCGGGATTTAAAGGGACTTGACCAGAGAGCTTGCTGCCCTGCTGCTCACCCAGACTGCCGCCTGTTCTGCTGTGTGCTGACCACACTGCTAAATGCCACTGGGGGCTGAAGAGAGCAGGACACGTAACATTCATCCAAGAAAATGGTCATACTTGAGTTAGTAAAGAAAAAAATGGGAGAATGATGACATTCTCTTTGGCATTTTAATTACATTTGTATGATTTAAACTATACATGCTACAGAAATTAAAAACCAGAGAACCCAATGTAGGTCACAATATTTTTCAAAGAGTTGGAACTCTTTATTTGAAAACTATATTAAATAAACATCATCAGTAATGTATAAATTTTATATTTTAGTATAAACTTTAGCAAAACTGCATTACCACTATACTAAAGACTGTATGAATTCTATATACATGGGAAAGGCTTTTTAAAACGCATAAATATCTTTATCAAACCTTCCCTTGAAAAATGACATATTATAATATTCTTGATCCGATGTTGTAAAACTGATAAGCCATAAATAGCACTCAGGTTAAAATCTCTATAACAGACACTAGTCAATCATTAATAAAAGAAGGCCATTTATAAATATTTTATATTGATCCCTAATTTATCATTGAGGAGACCTTTTACCTAAACCCACTAAAATAAACAAACAAAAAAGTGAAAACTCCATCTTCTGTGAAACAAGCAAACTGCTATAAACTTTTGCTTTTATTTTAAAATAGCATGTATGGCATGAATACACTTTTCTAAAATTTTTTCTATCTGTACAAATGCTCAGAAAGAAATTTGAAATTACATTAACTTGTTAATAACAATTATTTTTTGTGTTGTGAGATTTGGAGTAATATTTTTGTTTTCTTTATCCTTTTATATATTGCCTAAATTTTTAAAAACTTACTGATTTTCACAAACACAATAAAACTCACCATTCTTTAAAGCAAGCATCACTGAGTATGTGTCTAATTTTATAGCTTTTAGAAAAAATAACTTTACAGGCAAATCAAAATTTAAAAGTCTGAAGTTCCCTTTAACAACTGGTGAATGGAATAGTTACAGTTAAGGCTGTCATTTGATCTTTTTAATCTCTGAAACAGAATAGCTACAAATCAATATTTTCTAGACAGTGAATTTTGTGGCAAAATATGCCAGAATGTACACAAGCCTCAACATTTGCTAGCACCTAACTTAATCAAAAGGTTGGTGATTTGAAAAAACAACAGACAAATCCTTCATTCTTTGAAGGTCAGTTTCTAAACTAGACATCTTGGACTGGAGAGGGCCTCACCCAAGAATTTAAGGTCAGGGTTTATATTAAGCAGAACCTCAAATCAAATTTAGAAACAAGCAAATGTTTAATAATCCTTTCTTTAAGGGGATAGTTTGAGAGGAATAGGTTAGAAAAAATAGGGCAACTTCCTATAAATATGAGATTGTCATTTATTTTATATACTAAATGAAGTATGCCTGTTTTGTGTTCATGTCTTGTACCTATTTTACTCCCTGTGCCTGGGCAAATGTGTTTATATTAGAAAACTCCATGAGGGCAGGAAATGAAGTGTTTCTTTATCATAAATCATTTGGTATAAACCCACTTATCTAAGAGTGTGGGGCCTGGTCTGCTCAATGCTTGATTTCTGGCCGAAACATACAATCTGTCTTTGATAGTCATTGCCCATAAATCACATGTTGGTTTGCACAGCATGGGATAGTTTACAAAACTGTTACAGCATCACTGCAGGTTTTTTTCACAAGTATCTTATTAGTCAGCTGAGCAAGTATTATCACCCTTACTACTTAACAGATATGGCTAGAACACAGATTTTCAACATCTCTTTCAAGTACCACTGATATGCACCTATTTCCACAACAGGTGAAATGAATGAATAATAATAAGGGTCAACCAATAAAAAGATTCGACCAATTCTATTCCTTAACTGAAGTTCTAAAAATAAATTGTTCAGTTAAATGAGATATCCTAATGATAGCTGAATTTTAAATAAGCTGCAAGGGAAAGGGGGAACAGTGAAGACAGGGGTTGACCTAGAGAACTGGAATTGACAAAAATCAAACCAGGGTTGAAAACACCAGAGAATACCATCAATGAAAGACACTAATTTTGCCCTAGCACAAAATTTTTTTTATGTGTTAAAAAGACTTATAATAAACTTTTCAAAAAATAAAGCTTCGTTTTGTTTTAAATATTTTGTTTAGAAACATTTCATAGCCTAAATTTTCCAAATTGCATATGATCAAATTGTAGCACCCATCTAAACACCATTAAATGTTTTATTACTTTCTTAGTTTAATACTATTTGATAAGTATGAAATAATGTATGAAGTAAAAAGTTTCAAGCTCAACGTACAATAGCAAGAAATACACAACAGGAAATTCACTATTCCTATAACATCTGAGGAGGTTTTATCCTAGATAAACTAGTTTCTTCATTACCAACATGGTCATCTAAGAAAAAGGTTTTAATAAAGAAAGATGAGGGCCAGCCAAGTGGCTCAGTTGGTTAAGAGCTTGCTCAAGAGTGCCAGCTCTGAGCAAGAGGGTCGCTGGTTCGATTCCTGCCTGAGCTGTGCTTCCACTGAGCTGCCAACAGCTGGTGAGACCACCTGCTCCTAACAACAAGGCTGCTGGTTCCACTCCTGCATGGGCTATGCCTACCCGCAACTAATTGAACACAGCACCTTGAGCTGAGCGGAGCGACTGGACTTGGAGCTGAGCTTGAGGCGCCCTCCACAACTAAAATTGAAGCACAACTTGGCTGTTCCCCTTCCCCAATTCCCCAATTAAAAAAATAATAATAAAATAAAAGAAAGATGAAAACTACCTTTAGTTTTTCAGATTGTTAGAGGTTCATACAAGCGGGCAGGTAGGAAGGAGGGGAAGGAAAGTTACAACACTGGGAATAAAATTATATTTTCTTATGCAGTGAGTAAAGAAATTACTGCAAGGAAACAAAATGGGCACAAGGAAGTATTAAAAAGTCAAACCAAAAGCAATTCTAGGCTTATATAAGGCAAAAAGAAATGGGACAATCTTGGGTATAACAGCATTTAAAAAGATGTAACAAAGTTACACACTGTTAGGAAATGATGACAGAGATGAATCCAGAAAATACCAAAAATAAATGGGTAGGATCCTTTGGAGAAGGAAACGTGAAATTCGGCCAGATTGGAAACACTGTGGCCTAGGGGCTCCCTGGTTATCTATCACTCATCTCCTCTGCTATGATTCACCTTCCAGGGGAGATCACTGTTAAGGTTATCCCTTTAGATTAAAGACACACACATGCCAACTATCCAAGATTCCTAAATCTAATGACATTTTCCCCAGGATCAGAAACATACTAGATAGGAAAAATGAAAAGGACAAGTCTAATGCTGTTTTTATTTAAAATTTTATTGAAACCCCTCTCACCCCCTTTTAGCACCCTAAGATGCATGTAAAGTCTGAGCCTGATGGTATTCTTTTCCAATTATATCTTAAATCTATGAAAATGTGACTCTTGAAACAAGAAAGTGAAGCTAGGACAAGGGAATACTGATGACCCGTTTTACATAGCTGCTTTCTTATTTATTCATGAGCAGAGCTCGAATAAAATACTTTTCAGTGAAAATGGAAAGCATGTCTGCAGTAATATAATGTTTAATGTTGACTTCTATCCTCTCCAACCCCTTGAAAGATAAGGAACAATTTAGGTGGAGGTAAGAAAAGAGCATAGGAATCTTGGGATAAAGGGGAGAGTTTCCTGAATTCTTAAGAAAACCTGAAAGGTTATCCATAGATTCTGTGTGTTCAATTACTGAATTTATGTAACCAGCATCAGTCTCTTTCAAGTGCCCTGTACTTTTGTTATCAGTTTCCTCTTTCAACTATTTCCCTTCTATATCCTACTGTGGAATTTGTAAGGCTAGCTTTGTTTGCCTATGCCTATGAGGAAGTGGTCAAAATACTATGAGTTTTTGAATACCATTTTTCATCTATATTTATCAATAGTTGGGGTGTGTGCCTGTGTGTATATATGGTCTTAACAGAACAATAACAAATGCCTTAAAACCCTTTAATGTCTTTTTAAAATTCTATCTTTTGAGTAAATCCTGTGTAAATGATCATGAATAGTTTCTCATATTCATGATCATTTACGCAGCCACTCATTTTTAAAATATAAATTTAGAAAATATTATCCAAAGGTATTTCAGATTGAATAAATCTAGGATGCACTTCGTTAAAAAATTCAGGAAGAGCTTTAATAACTGTTATTCATATGTATTCTGTTGTAATTCATGTATAAAAATATAATTTTGCTTAATTTGTAATTGGTTGGTAGCTGTCCACTCTCTGCAGAAGTGTATCTGAATATCCAGGAGAATAATACCTGAAAAAGAAAAATTTCTATTAGATACTTGTGAAAAGATTCAGCACAGCAGACACAAAAGATTCAATATAAAGTGTTTATCTGAAATAATTTTATGAATGAAATTTTATATACACCATGAATAATTATACTCCAGTAATTTTTTGTGCAAAGTGATAGAGACTATCAAGAAAGAGAACACCAACTCACAAGACTGTGCTACATAAATAGCAAACCATTTAAAAGGTATTTTGAAAGCAAGGTCCAGTGATAGTACTTTATTACAAAAACTTTGTTTCTATTATGTCAAGTGACTGAGATTGCTTTCATGATCATAGCTAATGGATTTTTTTTATAAGTTAGACAACATAATCTATCATTACTAATCAACTTCTACATTCTCAATGTATGCTTTTGTTTTTGTTTTTGTTTTTGTTTTTGAGGGCAGTGTCACTGGCCCTCATATGTGGGACCCGAACCCGGGCCGCTGGTGTCCCAAGCCAGCACTTAACCACCGCGCCACTCGTCCGGCCCCTTAATGTATGTTTTAATCAGATCTGGTCACCTATAAAAATGAAATTTCTGGGAGTATAATTCATATTAAAGAACTATTTTATTAATAGTTTACAAATATTCCATCTTATAATCCTAGGAAATTAATAATTTTCATTTGTTCTTGGGCATCTGTAGTACTACAAATTTATATTTATAAATTGAACATTTTATGAGAAATTTAGTATAAAAGGATTAAATATATTGATTAATATATTGTGGGATGCTTCATATACCATGGAAAGAATTAATATGCATATAAAAATATGTCAAATAAAGTTTGGCAGACATTCTAGAATATAATAAATGAATAAAACATCTAAATAAGTATAATTAAAATTTTTCCAAAACACTTAAAACAATTAAGCCTCCTAAGGTGTTTTCTCCAGATAAAATATGATGTTCGAGACTTGCTTTGTCCTTTGTTAGTTATCTTTATCTGCTCAGATGCTTGACTTAAAAACTCTTAATTTATAATATATTAATTTCTTCCACAATTTGTTAAGTTATAGTGGACAAAACAGAACTGTATTTTCTCAATAGTGTGCTTTTTTAGGCAGCCATAGTTAAACAGATACACACACATACACACACACACACCACACAAAGCTAACTGAATGTTTTTCTTCTACAGGCCTCCTACTCTGGAAAAAATTGCCCTCAACCGTGGGTCTTTTCAAAATATTCATACACTGAGATATTCGCAACTATTTTTCTTTCTGTCTGAGTTACTCACAAATTTCACAGTAGGCCTCACACCTTCCTAAGCTGTAGGCCTTATAAATATGCCCAGTTCAAGGGGCCGGCCGAGTGGCGCTTTGGTTAAGAGCTGGGTTCGGATCCCGCATATGAGGGCCAGTGACGCTGCCTTCTACAGCTAACAACAGCTCCACTGGAGCTGGGCTGAGCGAGCCCCGGGAGACGGCGTAGGCTGCAGCCCCTGCTGGGGTGGGCTGCCATAGGCTACAGTGAGTGGCCGGCAGCCAGTGTGAGTGGCTGGCAGCCAGTGTAAGCTGCCAATGGCCACGGTGAGCGACCATCTAGAGGCAGGCAACCAATCTGCCTCATTCGGGAAGAATGCAATGACAATACCAACATGGGCCAGTGAAGCAACATCCTCCGCAACTAGACTGAAGAACAAAAAGACAGCAACTTGTTTGTTCCTGTTCCCCGATTCCCCAACGTTGTTCTCCTCCCCCAATTCCCCAATAAAATCTTTAAAAAAGAAAGAAAAAAAAAAAAGCCCAGTTCAAGATAGGTATTTTTTATGTAAATGACAAGAAGTACAGTTATAAAAAACATAAACTTTAAAAATTATGCTGCTTAATATTGTATCTACCACATGTGGCTGTTCAGTGTTAGAATTATGGCTAGTATGTCTGAGGAACTGAATTTTTCATATTTAATCTTAATAAAAATTTATACCCAATTCAGTTGGAAATACTTTAGGTGTGTTTGGAACAACTCATGAATCTATAATATTTTTTCATCTGCAAACTTTATATAATCCAAGTATTTGAAATAAAGAATATGAAATTTGGCATCTGAATTGAGATGTGCAGGAAGTGATAAAATACCCACCAGATTTCAAAAACTTAGTATAAAAAAATATAAAATAGCTCATTAATAATTTTTATATTGATCACAAGTAGGAATATTAATATTTTGATATATTTAGCTAACAAAAATATATTATGAAAATTTATCCTATTTTATTTTACTTTTTTTAATGGGCTATTAAAAAATTTAAAATTAACCATGTGACTCACTTTATATTTTTGTTGGATTGTACTGCCTTAAAATTAGGTCCCCAGTAGGTAAATTAGGATCTACCAAGAATTCTCGAGGCTTTACTGGATAATTGCCAACCTAACTGGCATTGTCATACCTCTCTTCTCAAGGACCTCAGAGACTCCACAATCTTCAGGATTCTCCAGAGGGAAGGAACTGTGCTCAGTACTTACACCCCACTACTGCTGTCCTAGACGTAGAATTTGGGTTCTTACACAGTTACCATATCAGAGGTGCAGAATGGAAGACTATATGCATGCCTCCCTCTCCAAGCTAGATGTTTACTAAAAGCAACTTCCCCTCCCATTTAAGCGGAGATCCAGAAGACAAAAGAGTTCCAAAAATACCCCTGGCTGTGGAGTGGATCGGGACTAGAACATCTAGTCCTAAGCCCCTTCTGTCTCATCATACCATCTATGTTTACTAGAAATGTTTAAAGATTGCTAAAATCAGAGGGCAATGTGAAGTAAATGTTTAGGCTGATAACAGCTGAGAGAATGTAACCTTTGATAATCTGTTTTATAAAGAATAATTAGTTTTAAAATATTCACCAGTAATTCTTGAGAATTATATGGTTGCAAAAATAAAGCCATTTTAAGATATTTGTCTTTCTTCATAGGAAGACAATGTTTCAAACATTTCTATAAAACACCATTCTACAGAAACTGATGTTCTTGGGGTTTTTTCAATTTTTATTTATTTATTTTTAATTAGTTTCAGGCGTACAACACAGTGCGATAGTTATACTTTTTACCCCTCAAAGTGACAACCCCCGCTCCCCCATTTAGCCACCCCACTCCTCCCCCCCATATCATATATATCTATTACACTTCCTCTGACTCCCTTCCACATTATAATCCACATCCAGTGACTATCTATATATTCAATTACAGTTGGTATACAATATTATACAACCTCAGCTCCAGATGTACACTGCAGTGATCAAGCCTCTATTCCATCCATGAAATGGTCTTCCTAACAAGACATATGACGATCTGACACCCCACAAAATATTTACAACATTATTAATTATATTCCCCGAACTGTCTTTCATATCCCTGTGGCAATATTGTAGTTGCCTATTTTTGCTGTCTAATCCCTTCCCCTTCTCCCTCATCCCCATCCCCCTCCCAACTAGCAACCCTGTTTTTCCTCTATATCTATGAGACAGTTTCTGTTTACTTTCCTCATTCGGTTTTTCAGATTCCACATATGAGTGAGATCATATGGTATTTGTCTTTCTCTGACTGATTTATTTCACTTAACATAATAGTCTCTAGGTCCATCCATATCATTACAAATGGTACGATTTCATTCTTCTTTATAGCAGAGAAATACTCCATTGTATAAATGTACCACAGTTTCTTAATCCAGTCATCTACCAATGGGCATTTCGGTTGTTTCCAAATTTATGCACATAGGGGTGCATAAATTTTTTTGAATAAGTATCTTGGGTTTTTCAGGATAAATCCCTAGGAGTGGAATTGCTGGGTCAAAAGGTAGTTCCATTTCCAGTTTTTTGAGATACCTCCATACTGACTTCCATAGTGACTGCACCAATCTGCAATCCCACCAACAGTGCAGCAGGGTCCCCTTTTCCCCACAGCCCCGCCAGCACTTCTTGTTTGTTGATTTATTGATGATAGCCATTCTGACTGGAGTGAGGTGGTATCTCATTGTGGTCTTTATTTGCATTTCCCTAATGACCAGTGAGGTTGAACATTTTTGCATATACCTGTTGGCCATCTGTATGTCCTCTTTAGAGAAATGTCTCTTCATATTCTCTGCCCATTTTTTAATTGGGTTGTTTGTTTTTTTGGTGTTGAATTTCATGAGTGTTTATATATAAATTTTGGATATTAACCCTTTATCAGATATATCATTGGCAAACATATTCTCCCATTCAGTAGGCTTCCTTTTTGTTTTATTGATGATTTCCTTTGTTGTGAAAAAATTTTAAGTCTGATATAATCCCAGCTGTTCATTTTTTCTTTTACTTCCCTTGCCCGCAGGGATATATCAGTAAAAATATTGCTCCGGGTAATGTCTGCAAATGTACTCCCTATATTTTCTTTTAGGAGTTTTATGGTTTCAGGTCTTACATTTAAGTCTTTAATCCATTTTGAATTTGTTCTTGTATATGGCGTAAGAAGGTTGTCCAATTTCATTTTTTGCATATGTCAGTCCAATTTTCCCAGCACCATTTATTGAATAGTCTGTCTTTACTCCAATGTAAATTCTTGCTTCCCTTGTCATAGATTAACTGTCCGTAAATGCCTGGATTTATTTCTGGGCTCTCTGTTCTGTTCCACTGATCTATGTGCCTGTTTTTATGCCAATACCATACTGTCTTGATTACTATAGCCTTGTAGTATGTTTTGATGTCTGGTAGCGTGATCCCCCCGACTTTGTTCTTATTTCTCAGGATTGCTGAGGCTATTTGGGGTCTTCTATTGTCCATACACATTTTAGGATTATATTTTCTATTTCTGTGAAAAATGCCCTTGGTAGTTTGATAGGAATTGCATTGAATCTATATATTGCTTTAGGCAGTATGGACATTTTAACTATATTAATTCTTCCTATCCATGAGCATGGTAGGTGTCTCCATTTATTTGTATCTTCTTTGATTTCTTTCTTCAGTGTCTTATAATTTTCTGAGTACAGATCTTTCACTTCTTTGGTTAAATTTATTCCTAGGTATTTTATAGTTCTTGAAGCAATTGTAAATGGGACAGTTTTCTTAATTTCTCCTTCTGTTAGTTTATTATTGGTATATGCAAATGCCACTGATTTCTGAACATTGATTTTATATCCTGCTACTTTACTGAATTCGTCTATCAGTTCCAATAATTTTTTGATGAAATCTTTGGGGTTCTCTATATACAGTATCATGTCATCTGCATATAACGACAATTTTACTTCTTCCTTGCCAATTTGGATGCCTTTTATTTCTTTTTGTTGTCTGATTGCTGTGGCTAGAACTTCCAGAACTATGTTGAATAAAAGAGGAGATAGTGGACAGCCTTGTCTTGTTCCTGATCTTAAGGGGAATGGTTATAGCTTTGCCCCATTGAGTATGATGTTAGCTGTAGGTTTGTATTTCTGTGATATCTGTAGTCATTTCCCCTCTTTCGTTTCTGTAGTCATTTCCCCTCTTTCGTTCCTGATTTTACTAATTTGAGTCCTCTTTTTTTTTTTTTTTTTTTTTGATGAGCCTGGCTAGAGGTTTGTCAATTTTGTTTATCTTCTCAAAAAACCAGCTCTTGGTTTCATTGATTTTTTGTTTTGTTTTTCTGTTCTCTATATTGTTTATTTCCGCTCTGGTCTTTATTATCTCCTTTCTTTTTTTTTTTCAGCTGAGCCATCCTGCCACCTGTTGACAGCTCAACGGCAACTTAGCTCGGGCTGGCCTCGAACCGCTGTTGCTCAGAGCTCAGCTTGCACTCTTGAGCAAGCTCTTAACCAACTAAGCCATTCGGCCGGCCCTATTATCTCCTTTCTTGTACTCCCCTTGGGCTTCTTTTGCTGTTCTTTTTCCAGTTCCCTTTGGTGTAAGGATAACCTGTTGATTTGAGATTTTTCTTCCTTCTTTAGGTAGGCCTGCACTGCTATCAACTTCCCTCTTAAGACTGATTTCGCAGCATCCCAGAGATTTTGGGTCAGGGTGTTTTCATTTTCGTTTGTCTCGAGGTACCTTTTGATTTCCTCCTTGATCTCATTTGTGACCCACTTGCTATTTAGTAGCATGTTATTTAGCCTCCATTTATTTGACAGCTTCCCAGGGTTATTCTTATAATTGATTTCTAGTTTCATAGCATTGTAGTCAGAGAAGACACTTGAAATGATTTCAATCTTCTTAAATTTATTCAGACTTGTTTTGTGGCCTAACATGTGGTCTATCTTAGAAAATGTTCCATGTGCGCTTGAGAAGAATGTATATTCTGTAGCTTTGGGGTGAAATGCTCTGAAAATGTCTGTTAAATCCAGCTGGTCTAATGTGTCATTTAAGGTCACTGTTTCCACATTGATTTTCTGTCTGGAGGATCTTTCCATTGTTGACAGTGGGGTGTTGAAGTTCTGTACTATGATAGTGTTACTGTTTATCTCCGTTTTTATATCTGACAATATCTGTTTTATATATTTAGGAGCTCCTATGTTAGGTGCATAGATGTTTACTAGGGTTATGTCTTCTTGTTGGATCGATCCCTTTATTATTTTATGAAGTGTCCTTCTTTGTCCTTTATTATATTCTTCAATTTAAAGTCCATTTTATCTGAGATAAGTATCGCTACTCCAGCTTTTTTCTCAGTTCCATTTGCATGAAATACTTTACTCCATCCCTTTACTTTCAGCCTGTATGTGTCTTTTGATCTGAGGTGTGTCTCTTGTATACAGCATATGCCGGGGTCTTGCTTTCTTATCCATTCAGCAACCCTATGTCTTTTGATGGGAGCTTTTACTCCATTTACATTTAACGTGATTATTGATAGGTGCGTATTTATTGCCATTTTGTTATTTGTGTTCTTAGTCTTCCTTAGTTAGGTTGTTTTTCTCTTCTGCTTAAAGAAGCCCTTTTAACATTTACTGCAAAGTTGGCTTGGTGGTAATGAATTCCTTTAACTTGTTCTTTTCTGGGAAGCTCTTTATCTCTCCATCAATTTTAAATGATAGCCTTGCTGGATACAGCAATCTGGGTTGTAGGCCTTTATTTTTCATCACTTTGAAAACTTCCTGCAACTCCCTTCTGGCCTGCAAAGTTTCTGTAGAAAGGTCGGCTGATAATCTTATGGGGGTGCCCTTGTAAGTAACTTGCTGCCTTTCCCTTGCTGCTTTAAGGATTCTGTCTTTGTCCTTAACCCTTGCCATTTTCACTAGAATGTGTCTTGGTGTGGACCTGTTTGGGATCATCCTGGTTGGAACTCTCTGCACTTCTTGGGCTTGTATTTCAATGTCCTTTGCCAGGTTAGGGAAGTTTTCAGACATTATTACTTCAAATATGTTCTCAATCCCTTGCTCCTTCTCTTCTCCTTCTGGTACTCCGAAGATCTGGAGGTTATTGCGTTTGATGTTGTCCCCCAGCTCTCTTAAACTATTTTCAATGTTTTCCATTCTTTTTTCTTTTTGTTGTTCTGCTTGCGTGATCTCTGCTATCTTGTCTTCTAAGTCACTGATTCGATTTTCTGCTTCATCCAATCTGCTAGTCATTCCATCGAATTCGTTATTTAATTCAGTAATTGCATTCTTAAGTTCTAGCTGGTTGCTTTTCATGATTTCTCTATCCTTCTTTATATTTTCATTAATTTCCTTGAACATTCTAATAATCAGTGTTCTGAACTGTGTCTCCGATAAGTTGTTTACCTCTATTTCCTCTAGTTCCACTGATTCAGGAGGTTTCTTCTGTTCTTTTATTTGGGTTGTATTTCTTTGTCTCCCCATTCTGGTTTACTCTTTGTGCTTGCTTCAATATAACGGATAGAACCCCTAGGTCTCTCAGTCTTTTCTGGGTAAACTTACACGGTGTGTGTCCTTTATATTTGAATTACTCAGTCTCCCTATTCTCTTGTGCGTGTATATCTGAGGTGTTCCTTGTGTTGTGTGTCTTCACCTGTTGAACTTTAGCTTTGATTACTTTTGGCTTGTCAGTAGGTGGGATTGACTTCCAGGCTGATCAGCTATGAGGATCAGCAGTGTCTGCAGTTTATGAGTTGCTGTGTGAGGGTTGATCTCTCTGATGAGGCTTGGACCCTTTGGCCCTTGCACCTGTAGCAACTTCCTTTTGGGTGTGACTCTTGTATGTCAAACCCAGAAATGCTCTGGTTTTATCTAAAGTTGGCCTGTGGGTATGATGATTCTTGTGTCTCCAGTGCCAGTCTTGGCTAAAGTCCACCAAGCTCTCTTCAGTTTGTCCTCTGCTGTATAAATATTCCTCTGCATCTTGTGGAACAAAGATGGCCACCTGATGCCTAGTGTGATCCTGGCACTGCAGGTTTGCTGTACATGAGTGTGGTTGTGACATGTGATTGGTAGTTTTTATAAAATCACTGCCGTTTCTGCTTTTGCCTGTCCCAAGTCAGGCTGTGCACCCTGCAGGCTCAATGAGTGTCTCTGGGCACCCTTTCCATTGAAAGCCCAACGTGGAGAATGAAAGATCTCTTCACTGCCAAAAACCTGCTGCTAAGAGTCTGTTAATTAGTGCCTCAGCAGGTGAACCTGCCCTGCTTCCCAAGCCTTGCAGGAAAGGTGGGGGCGGAGTAGGTAGTCTCACTCTGCAGCCTCTTCTGGGGCGGAAATTCTCGACCCCCTACGGGTAAGGAATACCTCTGTAGTCTGCCCCTACTGCTCCATTCCGGGGTCAGTTTAAGACTCTGGCTTGGCAGGGGCCAGGGTTTCTGAGGGAGGGTGGGGGTGGGTTTTAATTTCTGTTTTTGTGTGTGTGTGTTTTTTTTTGGCTTTCTGTCGAATAGAGGAGGAAAAACAAACAAACAAACAAACAAACAAAATAAACAAACACACAAACAAAATAATACAACAACAACAAAAAAACACACAGTCCCAACACTGTTTTGAGCTAAGGCCTTTGCCTCATGGGCTCCGGAGGAGTTCCTGCTGCTCTCCCAAAGAGACTGCCAGGGTTTAGGAGGCTGCGCGCACCCTGCAGTGGCTCAAATCTCCGGTCTGTTTCCCGGGGACCTGCGTCTCTCCTTGGGCGCACTGCATCCCCCCCCACGGAGTATTCTTTCTTCCCCTGCTCGTCTGGTTTCACGCTTCTGCCTCGGAGCCTGTGCGTGCCGCGGTATTCCTGCTGCTCTCCCGGAGGGACTGCCGGGGTTTAGGAGACTGCGCGCACCCTACCATGGCTCAGATCCCCGCTCCATCTCTCTCAGAGACCTGCGTCTCCACCTGGTGCACTGCGTCTCCCCCTCCCCGCGAGTCTTCTTTCTTCCCTTGCTTGCCCGGTTTCAGGCTTAGGTGCTCTTGCTGCGCTCCGTGGGACCCGGTGGACGCAGAGACTGATCCCTGAACCGGGCAGGTGCAGGAATTGATCTTGCCCTGTCACTGCCAGGCTCTGTACCCTGCTTTCTGGGGACCTGGGGAGCTGTGGGTGCGGCTGCACGTCTCCTCTCTCTCTCCTCCCCATCTCACCCGGCCTGAGGCTTCTTCCTCAGGCTGCAGATCGTTGTGTTCTTGCTGTACTCTAGATGGGCCGTGGGGCGCAGGGAGCAAGCAGTGGGAACACTCACCATCTGTTCTCTGGAGTTTGGTCCCTCTGCAGCCTCGGGTGCGGGCTGCACCTCACGGGTCTCGCCCGCCTTCTTCCCCCACTTGCCTGGTCTGCCCACCTTCCAGCAATTGTTGTGTGAGAATCTTAGTTGCTCTGTGTGATGAGTAGACGTCCCTTTGAAGAGTTACAGAAGTTCAAATTGTGGATATTTCCAGAGCGGAACTCAGAGAGCTCTCCTCACAGCGGCCATCTTACCAGATTTCCTCAGAACCTGATGTTTTAAAAAATATATCAGAAACTTGAAAAAGTTAGTCATCACAAAAATTCTTCATGATAATTAGCAAATTTGAAAAATAAAATCCTTGATCACAGAATGTTAGAAGTTAAAAATTTACAATGGTATTTTGACAAAGCACCAGATTACCTGCTAAATTAACAGAGTTTTTTATGTGTCCTGGTAAAATACCCTAGAAAAGAGTAGAAAGAACACTGCTATTCAGGAAAGTACCTTACCATTGATTAATTCTAATAGGTCATTCCATTTTGGGGGTTTCTCAATTTTTTTCATTTTTCTATAAATTTGTTTAGTTAGAAAATTGTGCTGAAAATTATTTTAAACTTACATAAAATAGGATTCTTCCTGAAGGGATGTATGAATGTGTAAAAATTAACTTTATTTTCTTTTCTTGAGAAAAAATTTTCATATTTCCTTCATTTAGTAGTTTTACACATATTTTATATGTTATATAAATTCTTTTGGTGTATCATTATATTTGCATATTACATATAATAAATACACCTGTTATATTACTTCTTTGGTAAGTTTTATATATATTAATATTTTCACAGCTAACTTATTGGAATTCTTTTGGTCAAGGAGGTCTCATAAACCTCCCAAAAGTGCATAAACTTGTATCTTTGGAAAGAATTAATTGCAGAATGCATATAAACAGAAGACAAGTTTTCATCTTAAAGAAAATTATTTTTGTATTTTTAAAATCAGTGTTACCATGGGTATTAAAAACCACTGATATCAAGGAGGAAGAATGCTTTATGTAATTTATATATGTTATAAGTTTTAAATATTTGAATTATATTCTCTAATATTATTTAAAGAAAGCAAGAAATGAGTGTAGGGGTAAGAAAATATGGCCTTTAATTCTGCATATGTTGTGGGCATTTTTCAAGATTCAGTTATTTAAATCACTATCTTTTCTTGAAAACTTTCCTTTTATATATTTTGGATTTAGTGATATAGTTCTCTTTTAGGTTTACAAGGACTGAAGCTTAGTTTTAACGCTCTGCAAATCAACCTTATTTAAAAAAATTAATCTTGAAAATAGCTTCCTGCTACATTATTACAAAGCACTTGCATATCATAAGCAACATTGTTTTTCAAATATAGATTATAACTTTCTTTTTGCCACTCAACATTTCTTTTCCATCTGTAATACTCCCATTAATATAAATGTGAGCTTCAGACAGAAAAATAATACGTAGGGAACTATGAAAATCAGAATCTATAGGCCCTTTCTAAACAGGTTCACATTAAAGATTAATTTAATTTAAACTCTGTATTTGGGCACTCTTTAGTAAAGCATGTCTTAAATTAGTACAGAAATGTCTCAAATGGCATTCCAGTTTGATTTGGAAATGTGTCAATCAGAAAATTATTTGAGGAAAAAAAGAGATCAAGAGCAGAAGTAAAAGTATAAATTGGTTTCATGTAGTATTTTAAAGTCCACATCTCAACACAGTGAATATAAAATCTAGATTTGAAACCAAAAAAATACATAATTTTGAGCTTCTCAAAGTCTGTTTTTCCCACCTCACTATTTCCTCTGGATAATAGGTGTTAATGCTGTTGATGTATTCTTGAAGGAGAGATCCAGGTTCTGCTTTTATCTCTTGAAACTTTTTAAGTCCACCACTTCTTACAAAAAGTTGTCAAGCTTTGTTATCATGTGGCAGCACCCTGAAAAATGAAGCACACAAAAATGTCCGTTTTTTCCAAGTTGGATTATTACTACTGAAAAGCAACAATATATCTGAGCAACCGTAAAAGAGAATTTATGTCTAATACACCTGTAACATAATGAACCTCAATTTGCTGATGAGTGGAAGTAAAATGCAGTCTTTTTAGAAATGTATCACCTTTTGCTGTTGGGGAGATGGAATATAGGCAATGTACATAAGCAAAGGCAACGGAGAGCCACTCCTATACATAAAATGTAAAGTGCTGTCCCTCTTTGCTGATACCCATTCAAAATCTTCCAGTCACCTACAAAATTAAAGGCAAATTCCTTAACAAGGCCCAGAAAGCTGTCTGTGACCCAGCAACTAAGTACTAAGTACTTCTCCAGCTTCCTCTCCCACCGATCTCTATCCCAAAGGGTGCATGCCAGGCCACTTCTTGCCTTTGCCCATGCTGTTGCCATTCCTGGAATATGCCCTTTTACCTTCCCCACACCTGCTTGACTAACTCTTGCTCATCTTTTAAGATTTAGTTGAGGTGTTACTTCCTTTAAGAAACTTATCTGAGACACCCCTACTCTGTTATCCCAGGATGAGTTAGGTACTTTTCTTCTCTCAAAGCATTCTGTTAAACCACATCGGTGAACTTGCCATGTAATATTTTAATTATCAGTTTATATGTCTGTCACACACAAATCTCATGAAGGCAGGAACTGTACCAATTCAATCATTCATTTATTTCTCTAGTGCCTGGTGCCTAATAGATGCTCAATAAATGTTTAACAAATGAATGAACATACTAAGGAGTAGGCAGAGAAAGGAAATTGAGATGTTAAAGAGATATAAGAAGAATCAGGAAAGTAAGGGATCAACAAATCCAAAAGATTTTAAGAAGCAACCAATGAGAACTAAAGAAAGTCACTGGATTTGACAATAGACGTTTGTGTGTCAAGAGGAAAGAGCCAGTGGAGATTAAATTAATTATGCAAGACAACAACTATCCATACTTGTAAAGTTCTGGAGGGATGGGTAGTAATGTGGGAATTCCCGCTCTCTTCCTTGGTCATCGCCACAATCCCTCTGACAGAAACACCTTCATTTCCCCTACCATTCTTACTCTTTCTTCAAAATCAGCTTTCTCCAATCACACTTCCTCTCTGCATACCTTACACTGCATTTATTTATTCCTTCTTTAAAAAAAATAGTTTTTTATGAAGTCTAGCACATTGAAATATTTTCTAATTGTTTTTTCTGGTCTCCTCAACTAGATTGTAAAGTTCCTTAAAAAAGAACTTTGTGGGCTGGCCGAGTGGCGCATTGGTTAAGAGTGGGCTTGGGACACCAGCGGCGCCAGTTCGGATCCCACATATGATGGCCAGTGACACTGCCCTCTACAGCTAAGATGGTGAACAACAGCTCCACCTAGAGCTGGGCTGCCGTGAGTCCCCGGGATGTATAGCTGCAGCCCCTGCTGCAGTGGGCTGCCATAGACTACAGTGAGTGGTTGTCAGCCAGCGTGAGCAGCGAGCAGTTGGTGTGAGCTGCCAAGAGCCTCTGTGAGTGGCTGTCCAGAGGCCGGCGACCAATCTTCTTCAACCAAGAAGAGCGCGATGACGATACCAACACGGGCCAGTGAAGCAATGTCCTCCACAACTAGACTGAAGAACAAAAAGACAACAACTTGTCTGTCCCCCTTCCCTGGTTCCTCAACACTGTTCCCCATCTCCAATTCCCCAATTAAAAAAAAAAATCTAAAAAAAAAAGAACTTTGTTTAGTCTTTTTATCTAGCCTCAAAAGGGTACATGTAGGCATTAAACAAAGATTTAAAACTACAACAGGATCTGGCTAATAGAATGTTAACACATATCCACTGGACTATAAAAGATTATACTAGTATGTATTTATAAAAAATGGAATGGTCTACAGATATATCAGTTTTAAATATATTTTTGGTCTGTAGAGTTTCAGGCCTGCTATGTCTGTCCCCAGCCACGCTAAACTAATATCTTTTTACATTCTGCCTTGCTTTCCCATGTTTCTGGTGCTCTGGTATCCTTAGATTAAGAAAACACAAAATTCTGCCTGAAGCAAATATTTCTGAAGGCACATTTATAACAGTACATAATATGAGGTACTGTCTTTATTTTATCTTAGCTATCTAACCTTCCACAAACCCCACTGATTTATTCTTATTTACTTTAGTGACTGATTTCCACTAATTTGGGTTAGTGTTCATATTTATAGCAAGTTCGAAAAAACTAGAATATCCCAGTAACCTAAAGTATTAGACTATTAAAATGAAACTTTCAGGAGTAATGTCAACCTCTCATTTTTGAGAGCTGATGACTCTGTCTATAGATGATCCACTCAATTCCTTACTCCCCCACCCTCTTAGCTGGTCAGTTTCTTACATAGCTCCCAGAAAAGAAAAAAAAAAAAAAAAAAAAAAAAAAACAGAAAAAAAAAAAAGTTTAGTTACTTTCTCACAAGGAAGAAGATAGAACATAGGTGTTTGATACACAGAACTGTGTCCTGAGGCGGCTTCAGCAATGTAAAACCTACTATCCAGTGGCTATGGTGCTTGAGGGTCAGCCAAGTGTTGGAGATCATGGAGAGAGTTCAAAGAAGCCAAGGTTGTTAGTACCGTATCTTTCAGTTGACTACCTAAAACTAGACCTACTTAATTGTAGGGCTTAGATTATACGTTATAACAATATATAGTTTTATTATTTGTAGACATATAGTATACAGATTATAGTACCTCCTTTATATAATATTATAACTATTCAAATAAATTTGATCCCCAATTCATTTCATTAATTTTTTAATGAGACTTAACCACTTCCATATTTTATATCTTAAAAACAACTGAGTGTGTGTGTGCGTTTGTGTGTGTGTGTTTGTGTGTGTGTGTGTGAGCACGCGCACACACATAAGCACATGTACGTAGTTACTATGTTCCTGGGATTGCGCTAAACTCTTTACATATACCATCTCATTTAACTTTACAATGACCCTATAAAATAGGTAGTCTTATTATCCCCATTTTATGGGTAATCATACTAAGGTTTAGACAGCTTAAGACTTTGCTAAAAATATTAACACTGATAAATAAATGTAAATCCAGGTGCCCCAACTCCATAGCCTAAGCTCAGAGCCACTACAGGATACTCTTTCCACAGACCCCATTTTCTTCAGTCAAATCTCCTAAGCACAATTTAACCAGTTCTTGATAGCTTAGAGTCACCATCAATGGCTGTGGTAATGCAGTCATTCATTCTATCCCAGGCTTTGCTAGCAGTAGTCGGTCCTGATGGCTGCTGCCCACTGCTAGCAGCTTGACTTCCTATCTTACTACTTTTAATCTTCAAGAACCTAAGAAATATAACAGCTACATTGGTTAAAAATGTTCATAAAGTAAGTCAATAAACTTCACATGAGTCTCTGAAAGCATGCCTGGTAAGTACATGGACTTTGCGGAAAATATTTCAGTGGCTCAGTGACCTTTTTCTTTTTCTTTATAAGATCTTTGCAGTGTGCCCAGATAAGTGAGCCTAATGACACTGGGAAATTTACTAAAAGTTACTTACCAATATAAATTATCTGAATTATGAGGTTTTTATGTGTTGACCTACTATTAACCTCCCTCCCCCTACACACACACCCCAAGGACACTAAAAAAGACAACACAGAAATTGTGTGGAAGAAGAAAGTGTGAATTATATACGTGTGAATTTCATTAACCTTTTTAAATTTTATTAACCTTTGTTATTGTTCCTGTCAATACAATCAGTGAGAGTTAAGTAATGAACCCTGCCCCCCTTACAGAAAAAAACATTCACCCAATGGAAAAAACAAGTTAACTCATTTTCATTTTCTTCCCCCATTTTCAGGCTAAGAGCATTTCTCACCTTACTGAACTGTCCAACCACATGTTTCAGAATATTGGGAGGGGCATCATATAGAAATGGATCAAAGGCTGGTAAATAGGTGCATTTTTGTAGGATAGTCTTTATGGCTTTTTTACTCTATTGAAATACAAAAGCAAAATACATACCAAAGTAAGTAATCAATGAAAGCTTGACAAAAATTCATGTCTCATGTTCCTAGAGTTTGAAAATTAAATCAATTTCCTGGTCTAAATTGCAATTGTTTCATTTTAAAACAGTTGTCAGAAAAACTCCTATTTTTAATTGGATTTATCATAGAATTCCCTGCCAGTTGTCTCCACGTCAAATTTTAAAATATATAGTGTATTATTGAGTTCTTAAAATACTCATGAGGAAATTAAGATTATATATCACAAATCCATAGATTGTAAAATAATATGGATTATATTTTATTAGCATAAAAATTCATATATATGAAATTATGAGATAACTAATGTCCTATTCCTTCCAATCAACAGATATGAGAAAATACTTAGTTTGCTATGGAAAACCATTATCAGGCATTCTATGTTCTCCAAAAGATTTCATGGCTGATAGATATATAGTCAGAAATATTCTATATGCATTATTCAATGAACACTTGCAGATATGCTGCTATAGAACATGGGTAGAAATTGCCCCATTCATAGATAGAAGCAAAACAGGTAGAATCTACTCTACTGTAGAGAAAAGCTTAACAGTAGGGAGTATATCACCCACAAGTGAAAGAAGGCACCCACACCTACCTTTCCTACTCTCCCCCAGCACTCTGTATTTCATGGTGATACCATATGGCGCTGCAAGAATGGCTGGAGAAGGGCTGATGTGACTGTAGCATATCCCTGAAAGCCAGCTCTAAGGCCATGGCTGGTTGTGATTCTGTTCCTTTGTGTTAAAGCCTACCCCCTCCACTTTGGAAGGCTTCACAATTGGGTTTATCTACAGCTGTTTTCCACTAGAAATCCACATCTGTTTGTATGTATGTGGTTCTTTGCTTCAGAGCATCCTTACAGCCTTTCCTCTGATCACCTGTTCTCTCTCTGAGGTTGACTTGTTCTTCTGGGATCTTGCTATTGAACGTTTAGCAATGCTCTTGAATGTCACAGAGCATATTGATTTTTTTTTTCTTTTTAAAGATTTTATTGGGGAATTGGGGGAGGGAGACAGTGTTGGGGAATCGGGGAATGGGAACTGACAAGTTTATATCCTTTTGTTCTTCAGTCTAGTTGTGGAGGACATTGCTTCACTGACCCATGTTGGTATCATCATTGCGCCCTTCCCGGGTGAGGCAGATCGGTCACGGGCCTCTGGATGGCAGCTCACAGCGGCTCTTGGCAGCTCACGCTGGCTGCCAGCTGCTCACATTGGCTGCTGGCCACTCACTGTAGCTTATGGCAGCCCACGGCAGCAGGGGCTGCAGCCCACACTGCTGCAGCCGGCGACTCACAGCAACCCAGCTCCAGGTATAGCTGTTGTTCACCATCTTAGCTATAAAGGGCAGTGGCCCTCATATGTGGGATCCAAACCGGGGTCCTGCTGCTCAGAGCTGCCATCCCAAACCAGAGCTTAACCAACACGCCACTCGGCGGGCCCCGCATATTGATTTTTTTACATCATGAATTTTACAGTTGGTAAGTGGATTCTGCAAAAACTTTCATCACATTTGTGCTCTCTGAAAAGGAACTCTTGAATTTGTGGCTTCCCAGAGACCCAGGCTAAGCAGTCTTGTATAATCTCTTATCTCTTGACACATTTATCCTCAAATATTGTTTTATAAGCCAAATTAAATAAACAAGGAACTAGGAAATGCAGTAGAAAATTTTTCCACAAGTTATGTAACATAAGTTGAAATTAAACTCTCTATTCCTAACACACCTAATTAAACCTTTGTGAAACATCTTAGGATCGTGGTGACTTTAACAGGCCTACAAATTTAACTTAACTGCTGTTGGTGACAAGGTCTACTAAGAGTATACAGAGACCACATTAATCATACCACACAGTCAACCTTACTCTAATTTTAACAATTCCAAGTTGGTGATGTACTGTCAAGCTATCAATCAAGAACTCTAGAGGATTAGAACTTATGAATGACACTAAAAATTCACTGAGCTTTACTATGCATATCCTTTGTTTAAAAATACACTAGATTTGGGCCGGCCAAGTGGCGCATTGGTTAAGAGCTGGTTTGGGGATGCCAGCGGCCCCGGTTTGGATCCCACATATGAGGGCCAGCGACACTGCCCTCTACAGCTAACAACAGCTCCACCTGGAGCTGGGCTGTGCAAGCCCTGGCGATGGTGTAGGCTGCAGCCACTCCTGCAGTGGGCTGCCATAGCTACAGTGAGTGGCTGGCAGCCAGCGTGAGCGGCTGGAAGCCAGTTCGAGCTGCCAATAGCCGCAGTGAGTGACATCCAGAGGCCAGCGACCCATCTGCCTCATCCGGGAAGAGTGCAATGACGATACCAATGTGGGCCAGTGAAGCAACATCCTCCACAACTAGACTGAAGAACAAAAAGACAGCAACTTCTCTGTTCACTTTCCCCGATTCCCCAATAAAATCTTTAAAAAAAAAAAAAAATACTAGATTTACAACTACATACTTTTAGGTAGGAATGTATATCATGATTAATAATCAGCTATATTGTCCAGCATGAAAGGAATATTAGTATATTAATTAATGAAGATATTGTTTACTTGTCAATTTCTGGGTTTAAGATTTTTAACAATTTTACTGAGATACAATTTACATACCATAAATTCATTCATTTTAAGTGCACAATTCAATGGATTTTTAGTAAATTTACAGAGTTATGTAACCATCAACACATTCTAATTTTATTATTTTTTATTTTATTATTATTTTTTATTAGTTTCAGGTGTACAACACAATGCAATAGTTATATTCTTTACCTCCCAAAGTGACAACCCCCCTCCCCCAGTTCGCCACCCCACTCCCCCCTCATATCATACGTATCTATCACAACTCCCCTGACTCCCCTCCACAGTATACTCCACATCCTGTGCCAATCCACGTATTCAGTTACAGTTGGCATACAATACTATACAACATCAGTTTCAGGTGTACAGTGCAGTGATCAAGCCTCTACTCCATCCATGAAGTGGTCTCCCAAACAAGACATGTGACTATCTGACACGCCACAAAATTTTTACATTATTATATTCCCCGAACTGTGTTTCATATCCCTGTGGCAATATTGTAGTTGTCTATTTATGCTGTCTAATCCCTTCCCCTCCATCCCCACCCCCCTCCCAACTAGCAACCCTCAGTTTTTCCTCTACATCTACGAGTCTGTTTACTTTGATCTTTCACTCAGCTCTTCAGACTCCACACACAAGTGAGATCACATGGTACCTGTCCTTCTCTGACTGACTTATTTCACGCAACATAAGAGTCTCTTCACAACATTATCAATTACATTCCCAGAACTGCCCCCATATCCCTGCAGCAACATTGTAGTCCCACCTACACTGTCCAAAACCTTTCCCCTCTCCCTCTTTCCCACTCCCTCCCAGCCAGCAACTATCAGTTTTTCCTTTATATCTGCTTGATAGGACTTCAATCTTCTTACATTTACTGAGACTTGTTTTGTGGCCTAACATGGTCTATCTTGGAAAATGTCCCATGTATACTTGAGAAGAATGTATATTCTGTTTTTTTAGGGTGAAATGCTCTAAAAATATCAACGAAGTCCAGCTGGTCTAAAGTATCATTTAAGGCCCCTCTTTTTGTGTTGATTTTCTGTCTAAAGGGTCTGTCCATTGGTGACAATGGTGTTGAAGTCCCCTGCTATGATGGTGTTACTGTTGATCTCTGTCTTTATGTCTGTTAAAATCTGTTATATGTAATTAGCAGTTCCTATGTTGGGTGTATAGATGTTTATTAGGGTTCTAGTGCCCTTCTTTGTCTTTTATTGTAGTCATTTAAAGTCTATTTTGTCCAAAATAAGTATTGGTACTCCAGCTTTTTTTTTTCTCATTTCCATTTGCATGAAATATCTTATTCCATCTGTAAACAGCATATACTTGTGTCCTATTTTCTTATCCACTCAGCCACTGTCTTTTGATTGCAGCATTTAGCCCATTCACATTTAAAATGATTATTGATAGGTGCATATGTATTGCCATTTCATTATTTGTATTCCTGGTCTCCCTGGGTTAGCTTGTTTACCCCTTTCTTTTGTTTAAAAAAGCCCTTTTAACATTTCTTGCAATGCTGGCTTGGTGGTAATGAATTCCTTAAGCTTATTCTTTTCTGAGAAGCTCTTTATTTCTCCTTCAATTTTAAGTGATAGCCGTGCTGGGTAGAGCAATCTTGGTTGTAGGCCTTTATTTTGTGTCACTTTGAGTATCTCCTGCCACTCCCTTCTGGCCTGCAGAGTTTCTGTAGACAAGTCAGCTGTTAGTCTAACAGGAGTTCCTTTGTATGTAACCTGCTGTCTTTCTCTTGCAGCCTCTAGGATTCTGTCTCTGTCTTTAACCTTTGCCATTTTAACTATGATGTGTCTTGGTGTGGACCTGTTTGGGTTCAGCTTGTTTGGAATCCTCTGCACTTCCTGGGCATGTATGTTGATTTCCTTCACCAGGGTAGGGAAGTTTTCAGTCATTATTTTTTCAAATACATTCTCGACTCCTTGCTTCTTCTCTTCTCCTTCTGGTATTCCTATGAGTCGAAGGTGGTTGCGTTTCACCTTGTCCCATAGGGCTCTTAAACTCTTTTCATTGTTTTTTATTCTTTGGTCTTTTTGCTGTGCCAACTGGGTGATTTCTGCTATTTTATCTTCCAAATCACTGATCCACTCCTCTGCTTCATCTACTCTACTGGTGATTCCTTCGAGTGTGTTCTTCATTTCAGTTATTGTATTCTTTAGATCTAACAGGTTGTTTTTTATGGTTTCCCTATCCTTCTTTATGTCCTCGCTAAGTTCCTTAAACATTCTTATCATCAGTATTCTAAACTGTGTCTCTGAAAGATTGGCTCCCTTTGTTTCATTTAGTTCCATTTCTAGAGGATTCTTCTGATCTTTTACTTGTGACATGTTTCTTTGTTTCCCCATTCTGGCTGTTGCTCTGGGATTGCTTTGATGTATTAGATAGATCACCAGGAGAGCCCTGGCTGGATCACGCAGGCACACAGCTCACGGCCCAACACTCCCAGGAAAACTCCCAGTCTCAGCCTGTCCCAATCAGCTGCTCGCAGATCAGGCCAAGCAGTCCGACAACCAGTCACCAGCCTGGCAACTCTGCAAGCGCAGTGCGGAGAGCGGGTACCCGAGGCGGCTTGCGCACTCCCGCATCTCAGTGAGCAGCCTGTTGGAGCCGGAGGCCCAGTGTTTCCCTGGCAATGCAGTATAAGCCGGGCAGAGGGTGGAGATCCAAGGCCACAGGCGCTCGCGCACACACACGCACTTCTGCGCCAATTCCTCCAGATCAATGAGGTCTCGGACCTGAGCCTCCATGGGAGGGCCCAAGCCTGACAAAATGGCGCCCTCCCTACACCACTTGTGTGCAGGCTCCACACCATGGGATCAACAGTCCAAAAACTCCAGCCTTTGCACCAAAGGCGCCCAGCCCAGTCCATCCCCGCAGGCTCCCGGGTCCGGCCCACAAAGCCATTCCCTCCACCAGTAACCAGGCAAGAGCCCACCTGCAAGCAAGCCCGGGCACCGGCCCCACCCATCCTCCAGCCGCCCTCAGCCTCACCGAGCCGAGCAAAGAGAGTCCTCACCAATCCACTGACAGCTATCCCAGAACTTCTCTTCCCGGCAAAGGAACCCCGGGCCGGCGAACCCGGTGTGCGGCCGGAGGGTCTCTCCACCAACCAGACAAGCCTCCCAGGACTGGCGCTTCCCCCACAGGGCTCGCCCTCTCCTGTCTCCGCCCACCCCAGCAGACTCGACGTGGCCTCCTCTCCAAGTTCCTCATCCAGTGGCTCTGTTCATCCAGCACTCTGGGGACCCCCAGGGCCGAAGGGGGTCCCTGCAATCTTGGTGTGATCCTGGGAGGCAGCCAGCACAGCGTCCGTCCACTGCGCCATCCCACTGGAAGTCCCCAACACATTCTTATTTTAGAACACTTTCATCATCCCAGAAGGAAACTTCATGCCCATTAGTAGTCATTTCCTAGTCCCTCGCCCCAATTTTCCCACCATTGCCAGGGAACTACTAATCTACTTTCTGTCTATAGACTTTTCTGGACAACTAAAAAGTTAGTTGTGTTTTGAAAGCATTCTGGCCCAAAGAGGTATAGTTTTTAAAATGAAGGGGGAATGTAAGGATAAATTTTGTGATCTTGGGTTAGGCAAAATCTTCTTAGATATGGCTCCAACAGCACAAGCAACAAAAGGAAAAATATATAAACTGAATTTCATTAAAACTTAAAATTTTTTGCTGCAAATATTACCATCAAGAAAGTGATACGATAATACACAGACCGGGAGAAAATAATTGCAAACCATACATTTGATAAGTACTTGAATATATAAAGAACACTTACAACTCCATAATAAAAAGATAAATAGCCTAACTTTTAAATAGGCAAAGAGTCTATTAGACATTTCTCCAAAGAAGATATATCAATGGCCAATGAGCACATGAAAATATTTTCAAGGGCCGGCCGAGTGGCGCAGTGGTTAAGCGCTGGCTTGGGAAGCCAGCGGCCCCGGTTCGGTTCCACATATGAGGGCCAGTGACACTGCCTTCAAAAAAAAAAAAAATGTGAAAATATTTTCAATATCATTAACCAAAAGCTAAATACAAATCAAAACCACAATGAGATACCAGTTCACATCCATTAGGATGGCTATAACAAAAAACAAAGCTAATAAGTGCTGCAAGGATGTGGAAAATTTGAACCCTCACACATCACTTGTGGGAATATAAAATGGTGCTCACATTGGAAACCAGTTTGGCAGTTCCTCAAAATGTTAAATACAGTTATCATAGGAGCTAGCAATTACACTCATAAATATCCAAAAGAAATTAAAACATACATCCACATAAAACCTTGTAAAATAATGTTCATAGCAGCAATATTTATAATCGTCAAAGAGTAGAAACAATTCAAATGTCCATCACTGGTGAGTGGGTAAAATGTGGTATGTCAATACTATAAAATATTATTTGGCAATAAAAAGGAACAAAATATTGATATATGCTATATGAAACTTATGCTAAGTGAAAGAAGTCAGGCACAAAGGCCACATATATTGTGTGATTCCATTTAAATGTTCAGAAGAGACAAATACACAAAGAGAGAAAGTAAATTAATGGTTGCCTGGGGCTAGTCAGGAAGATACAGCTAAGAGGGAATGAAAAAGTTCTAAAATTAGATTATACTGATTGCTGCACAACTCTGTGAATATACTAAAAGCCAATGAACTGCACAGTTTAAATGGGTAAATTATATGGTCTATGAATTATATTTCAATAAAGCCATGAAAAAGTTAAAGGAAACAACCATGATGATAGTACAATAATTAAATCAAATAATTAACTTAGAAACCATTTTATAACTAAGGTGATAGAATGAACTTATTCAAATGCCAAAACTAACATGGAACTTTTCAATATGATACCACTAAATCAAAACAAATGAAAATGCAATAGCCTGAATATTTTCAAAATATATGTAGGTAAGCTTATTAGAAAAAGATTTATCTTTCAGTTTTTAATAAGATATTTGAAATAACATGGGCGCAAGCAGATATAAAAGGTATGTAAAAATATGCAAGAAATTCCAAGGGGTTGCTCATTGGTTCTCCTGGATCAGAACAAATTAGAGAATACTTACAGAAGGTGACACGCCTTTGGGACAAAATGGACTTCAACATGGCTTTATAATGTGAAAGCTGCCACAGAATAACAAATGAGAAATACCATTAGATAGTTCCTGAAGCTTTGGATCCATTTCCCTACTGAGATAGTGTCAGATCAAACAGACTTGGACTTTCATCCTTAAGCCTTTAAAATAGCAACTAATAGAATCCAAGAGATCTTGGGGAAGAAAAAAAATTATCAAGTCCATATAATAAGAAAATATTTGGATGGACTTAAAGCCTTGGAAAGATTGCTAACAAGACAATGATTGACAAAGATGCCACTTTTTAATTTAATACTCAGTATATTTCCTAAAAGTAAATATTGTATCAAATGTAGGCAGAAAGAACCTTAATTTCTATAGGTAAACTTAAATGTTTTAGTAAAACCACCTTTGTTAAAATAAAACACAATAAAAATTATCTGATTTTAAGAAGTTTTCAAACTTATTTTACTGCAGTGATATTTATATTTCTTAACATCATAATAATTCATTAAAAACTAAGTTATATGAACTTGGCAGTATATAAAAAGTACATAGTGCTACCTGAGACTATTTGCAAGGGTTTCTCAGTTATAATTATTATTGACTCCACTATTTATTATTTATGCTGTAGCTTATATATTCCTTTATTTCTAAAACTTAAAGGAAAATAACAGTTGTTAAGTGTAAGAATCTAAAGCGATAGAGAGTTATTTTTAGAATATTAATAATTTATCTGTTGATAATCTAGAAGTTGAACGTAATTACTATTATAGCCTGGGCAGCACAGCTTATGCCTGTAGAGACCCTGCAGAGAAGACCCTAGTCATTGGATCATTAGAGGTAAGGGGCAAGGGAGGATGAGAAGTAAGGAGTAGGGAAGAGGAAAGAAAAGGAATTTAGGGGGAGGGGATGGAAGAGGATGGTAGAAAAGACAGTAATGATAATGAGTTAAAGGAATCTGAGACCAAAAGAGAACTACACATAGAGGTTAAAATTATATATATGTAAATCAGCTGTACTGGACAGCTCAAAACTGCAAATTACTTTCTCAATCAGAAAGTCAAATAATCACAGAACTGTTAAATGGGGGAAGGCCTTAGCACATTGTCAATCTTAGTCTCCCTACCAAGCATTCCCAAGGAATGCATACAACATCAGAGAACTATAAGGGAAGCCCTAAATCTATCAAATCATTGCTTTGATCTAGAAAGAATTTGTAGAGAACACTTTAACATAACCAAATATACATAAATTCACTTTTATAAAATTTAAAATTTATAAATATATAAATTATTAATAAATGATTCACTACATATAACTTGCAGAGTCCCTGAACTGTACAGTTCTAATAAACTTCCTGTCTCATTATATTATCTAAAGTTGTTTCAGCAACTGAGTTTTCTTATTTAATTTATTGTTTTAATTAAAATTTAAATATAATTTAACTTACTGTTTATTTTATTTTGAATTATTGCCTTTTCTGTGCACTTATTTCAATCCCAGTCAATTCTAAAAGCAGCTTTCAAAAAGTTACATGTTTTCCTAATAAGGCATTATGCTAGGAAACATGTTTTTCTTTCTTTGAAATCCTATAATTATTAAACAACACATCCTACTTTATGTTCCTGTTCTGTGAATCATTTTAGTAGCTAGTAATATTTTTTTCAGAAAGCTTGATTTTACAAATATGTATATTTAAAAATGTTTATTTTAGTAAATCTTGTAGATATTTTTGTTTCAAGGAACAAATATAAGACATATAATTAAAAGACCAGGTGGAGTTGGAGATAGGAAAGGTAAATCGTGGCTTCTGGAATACCCTCTACCAAATACATTATATATTTGAAAGCATCTTAAGTTCTTTTGGACTCAATTTTTTAATGTAAAATGGACTAAAGTTCTCTCCAGCCAATTCAACTCCAAAATTCTATTATTCTTCAGTTCCTATTCTTTAAGAAAAGTCAACAGGAATGTAGAAGGCAACAACCAGAACTTATTTTTCAAACAATTGCACTTGCAGAGAACTTTCTTTAAAATATATCACTGATTTTTAGAGACAAGGGTAATCCATTTTAAAGGAGAGTCACCTCAGTCCTGATAAATTTGTATTTCTTGACTCATAAAACAATATTATCCATAATAAAAATTAGAACATTTTAAATTACATATTTTTAAGAGTGAGTGGAAATCTAACCTTCCTAAACAGTTAAGAATTAAGCACTTACTTTTATTTGAAGATCCTCCAAGCTTTCTGTTGACACGTACAATGAAAGCAAACTGGCAAAATATTTGTGACTCCGACAGCCTGCGCATGCTCCGGAGTGTGTCTCCCAATCTGTACCAAGGCCCAAGCAGCAACAGCTTTAATATGATCTTCCGGTTCTTCTGACAAGCAGACTGACAACTAGGGCACACCCTGCAGCGTTGATCAAAAGAGCAAGTGTTATGAAGCTAGAGCAGGATTAAAGCGTCTTCCGTGTCTCTCAAACATTAGAAGAAGTCATTTTGGCCTTGATCCTTTTTTTCCTAAATGGTTCAATAAACGAGCACAACACAGGGGCTGTCATTTTTCAAGTCAATAAAATGACTAGAACTAATTTACCTTAATTATCTGTAACAATCCAACTAAACTAAGACTCTCTCTGCTAGCCTTTACTCCCCCAATACGGAGGCATTTAACCAAACAACAGATGCCACAGACTAGTATCTACGCAAAACCAGATTCCACTGTGACAAATTAAAAATGCTTAGGATTTTAAAACCTTTTATTTTCCTTTGTTAAGAAAGTTAATTTAGAATCCTTTTAAAATCGCCTTTTCACTAAGTATAATAGATCTGAGAACAAAATAACTACTAAAGATCTGAAATCAAATGAATAATATCAGCAAGAATTCTATTTAAGTAGCTTTTAGATGAAATATATTCACTGGAACCTTTCCTGAAATAGTAAATAAAATTCCATTAATTTTAGTCAATTTTTAAATGACAATTTTGCCCATTTTAACATGATTGATTGTCCAAGTAGAAATGATTACTTTTGTAACACAGATAGCATGTCCTTATATTTTGTACTTTAGGCTTGTCTATCTAAATAATCAAACTAGAGTTAAGGTCCTCAAAAATACATCATAGTTTATACATCCGAGGAAGATTCAAATAACCAAATCAAATTATAATTCCAGATTCTGTATAATTTTCTAACTAATCTGAGACTATAAAAATTATCACCTTAAATTTAATGCCACAAAAGTCAATGTCACATTGTCATGCTACCATAGCAATGGTCAAATGATCATATATACTTCTTTTTCCCTCCATCTTTAAATTGGTTAATAAAACCAATTTCCTGAGGGGACCTACCATATTTCTTCATTGGCTTCTTTTTCACAGCTAAAAATGTGTGTCCGCAATACAAAACATCAAACTTTTCTTCAGAATGAGGCAACTTTCCAGAAAGCCCATACTCCAGGGACATATCAAGATTGAAGAAGCAGGAGGAAAAACAACCTCCTCCACTGCATCCTCCAAACTCTAACAATTGGCCTCAGTTGTTATGAATAGCAAATGAGCTAAGGAACATGAAAGTGCTTTGAAAATCATAAAGTAGAATTTAAATGTGAAGTATTGTTATTAGCTCTTATACTACTATATAGGAAAAAGAAAGAATGACGCAGTGCTGTGTGGTTTGTCTCAACTGCTGCGGTCACCATGATCTTCAACTAACTGAGAGACAATTAGGTTGGAGAGGCCAGCAGCAACCCTGGGCCATGAGAGGGGAGCACCGCCTGGTTACTTTGGGGAGGACATATAGCAAGCAAAAGCAGTTGCTTATTCTTCATCATTCTTCCTGTGTGCAAGTTTTCTGATGATTCACAAAAGAACCAAGAATCAAAAATCCTAGTAACATCCCACAGTGACCCATCAGAAAGCAGCAGTACTGCTCTAGTCACTATCACAGTCTTTGTAATAGAAGAACAAAAGGAAAGGCACAGGATAAAAAGTGAGTAGAACAAAGAATTATCAAGGAATAGGTAGAAAATAAAGGTCGAGGCTCCTTTTCATTCTGAGGATTAACAAGGGATAAAAAAATCCACACTGTTCAACATACAGCAGCAGCTTTTCCATGCTGATAAGAAACCCACACCCTAGAGGGTTGCTAGAGACACTGTAAGCACACAGCTTCTGCAGCATTCTTCAGGAGATCAATATTTATTCATTCAACCAATATTTTTTGAGCACCTACTATGTGCCAGGGCTGCACTGTAGGGAGAGTTGATACCGAGTTGTAAATTGAAAGGAGGTCAAATCCCAAGAACAAGGACACAAAACCTCACTGTCTGATGTGTGCTCTGAATTGTCTACATCTAAAAAGTGAAATTAGTTTATGAGAGCTGGAGGAGGGAAAGTGGATAAAAGGGGATGTCCTAATCATTGTCATCTCCTACCCAAATGAAAGGAAAGGGGAAAGAATGTATGGGCCTCTGAGAATAATGAAAACAACAACTGGCATTTCAATTTTAATAGTTGTCTTTAATCAAAGTATGCTCTGCATGTTAGTAAATATGTACAGTCAATCCTTCAAAATACAAATACACTGAATATTTCAATACAGATAATACTAACATACAGAGGCATTCATATTTTGTTGATATTAAATACTAAGAAAACCTTTAAACTGCCCACAAAGTAAACCTTACTTCAAGCATTGCTTTCAGAAACTTACTGACAAGCCATGAAAACAAGCCGAAAAATTCTTCAGGTTTCTTTCACTCCAGTCAGTTATATTTTACACTCTATGTGAGATATTGGTCTGTGATTCTGTCTTAGGATATCTCACTGCAATAACCAGGAGAAAAGGAAGCAAGTACAAACCTTGGAAATGATCACTGCCATCGCCAGGTTCTCAGAATGAGCCACGACATAACCAAGCATGATGATGCCAGGCAGCCTTATGTTGCCTTTGCAGGACCCAATGCAATCTATCACGGCAGCAACTCCCCCTGTGTTAACTATCAACTGTGAAAGCTAAGAGAAACAAAGGAGGCCTAGGTAATCATGACCGCAAAGCACAAGATGATCTTTAAATATCACTTTAGTATTGCAAACTTTTTAACTTTGAACCTAAAAACATCTGGTAAAGTTTGAAATATGATTTCATGAAATTATTATACTAAAGAAATACAGAAGTATAATAATCCTGCTGTTTCAAATGTACAAACATATTCACCACGCAGAGCTTTACGTACTCTGTGCTTCAATTTTTCATGCACCGATGACACAGCTTTCATCCCTATTATAATGGTTGTTAAAACTCCTCACCTAGGGTTGGCTGAGTGGCACGGTGGTTAAGCGCTTGGGAAGCCAGAGGCCCCGGTTCGGGTCCCACATATGAGGGCCAGTGACACTGCCTTCAAACAAAACAAAACTCCTCACCTAGACACTACAGGTAGGGCTAGTTCATAACTAGCTAACTATTGAAAGTCTAACATAATGTGTGAGTATGAAGCAGATCAATCATTGAATGCTGAAAGACAATGTCAGACTTGAAATATTCTAGCTTAATTATCCCCCATTTTGTGAGCAACGATTGCTAGCTGATTACACTTCAATCAAGAAAAATCTCAGTCAAGGAAAGATGTTAGGTAAAATAGAGAATGAGGACTTTAAAGTTTAGTGAAATGAAACTGATTACTCAAAATATACACAGATAAATGTACAACTTTAGGCTTGTTTCATGGCTATTCTGTTGGCATCTAAGAACTCAGAGCAGGAACCAGCATGTAAGAGCAGCTACTTGAGTGGTTACATTAGGCTGGGGACCTGGTGGTCTCCCCAAACCTGGAGCTGTACAACCTCTCCCTATTACCAGCTGATCTAAAATGGCAAGGATGACAAAGATTTGCAGTCCCCACAATCTAGAAATGGAAAGCAGGAAATTATTAAAAACTGAGATTTCAGTCTCAAACTCCAGTGATATAACCCAGTGGTTCACAATGGGGTGAATGGAGGCACTTTTGTCCCTTGGAAAACATTTGGCAATATATGGAGACACTTTTGATTGTCTTGACATGGCGAGGGGTGCTACTGGCATCTATGGGCAGAGGCCAAGGAAAAGATGCTGCAAAATATCCATCCTACAATGTACAAGACAATGCCCCACAACAGTTATCTAGTCCAAAATGTCCGGGATGAGAAACCCTGATGTAACCAAATCATGTGGCACAGCACTTGGGCCCTGTGTACAAATTGATGTTTTATTTCAACATGAAAACTAACTCATGCTATTGTATTTAAAGCTTTTTTTTTTTTTTTTTTACCTCTGGTGTATGTTTTACAATCTCTCTGATTCAAGTACAAGCATTTTTCTTCACATATTCATCTTTGTCCTTCAGACAGGTAAGTACAACTGGGAAAAATCTCTGCTTCAACCATCATTTCTGCCAGATCCACAGAATGTTTTGCAACCTGACTGAGAGCTGAAAGGACCTGACGCTGTTAAGCAAAAACCAAAATAAAATAAAACATTATGTAGAGTCCACTGCAGAGTTCAGATACATTTTAAACAGCTTTATACATAGTCAATCTCCTTTCTGAAAAGAAAAAAACAACTGCATATCTATCATAACCTAAGATTCCTAAGTCTCAAGACATTCACATCCTAGTCTTATATCTGAATACTCAATTTCTTAAATTCCCTAATTTCCAAATCAAGTGTCTTAGTTTTCTATGGGCTATTTTAATCTCTATCACTGGTTATCTAAGAACATGACCTTTGAATGAATACTATTTCTTAATGATGTAATACTTAAATTGTTAATTTACAATACATGTGGTAAGGTAGTAGAAAAAAACCAAGCAGATATAACATCTTATTTTTGGCATGATGCTGATAACATTTCAAAGAACTTTCTATTGTTTAGTTAATACTAACAATTTAAAATCCCTATAGGATATACAACACTATTAGAATATAAAAGTATAGTTGGTAACTATTAAACAAAGATCAGATTTTAGAAAGCTATAAAAAAGACTAATATACATATGACAATTTTTTTAAAGAAATTTAAATAGTGGGTGGCTAGAAAACCTGTAGGTCTTCCCACCCTGAGATTCAATCATTATGTGATTCTTTATTTTAATGGTTAATGTTAATACTGATGCTACATCTAATTTTAAGACTTGCACATCCCTTCCCAGTCATGTGTTTATTGTCTAATGTTACAGCATGATTTTCACGTATTAGAAGACTGAATATACAATATAGTCACATCTGTTTTCAGTGATAATTTACCAATTATTTTAAATGTATAATATTAATCTATATACATTTCCATTTTCTTAGATTAACAGAGGACTTACTTGTTTTTTACTTATTTTTAAATACCTTCAATTTAGCATCAGGGTTCAGGATCATCTGGACCAAGTGAGCAATCGCTCCCGCATCCACCACTGCCTGGCCAACTCCGGAGAGTGCTTTGAAATATCACTGAGAGCAAAGCAGCAATCCTTTTCAAAGCAATTTCTGGCTCCTGGATACAGAGTACTAAAAGAGGAACTGCTCCCGCGTCCACCACAGCTTGTGACAGTTCTGTGGGCCCAAGAAAAGTAATTAAGTGAGTATGGGTGACTGACCCTTGTGCAAGCCATTTTTCACCCTGACAGATACAGCAAAGAAAAAAGGGGAGGGTGTGCTTCACTGTCTCGACATCTGCATTTCAAATCAGCCTTCCTGGTTTCATAAACCATGTGGACCAATCCTGAGCTGAAAAGAATACAGGTCAATAGATGGACCTCCATTTACATGAACACATTTGAGGTAGATTAGGCTGAAATGGCTTGTTTTTCTTTTTCTTTTCTTTCTTTTTTCTTTCTTTTTTTTTTAAGAGAGTAAGCAGATGTCAGCTGTTTAAAGCTCTGACAATTTTGCATTTCTCAATGGGCCAGCATTTTATGCATGGTTTACAATAACAGAGAAAATTAAAGCACCAAAAATTTACCAACCACACTAATTAGGCAGTATTTTGTGCTATTTACATGAGTAAACATTAATATGAATCTTGTGCCAATAATGTTGATTTTTAAATTCCTTTCATCTTATAGAACATTTAAAAGATTTTTAAAAACTTTATAAAAAATGAAAAGGTATATTTTTATTGTAGATATAAAAACACTTTCAAAAACAAGATCTAAAACTGAACAGCATACTTTATATAAATGTTAATGTTGAGATAAAGGAGTAAATTTATCCTAAGCATTTTACATGTCAGAAATAAATATCTTTTGAATATACATGTTGATTTAGTTGTGTGCCCAAGAATAACAGCTATAAAAATAACATATTTTAAATTATAGATAATGAGAGATAGGGAGGTCCATGTAATATATATGTAAAAAATGTCTTTTTCTTTTTTCTTAAAGATTTTTTATTGGGGGAGAGGAACAGCTTTGGGGAATCACGGAAGGGGAACAGACAAGTTGCTGTCCTTTTGTTCTTCAGTCTAGTTGTGGAGGACATCGTTTCACTGGCCCATGTTGGTATTATCATTGCGTTCTTCCGGGGTGAGGCAGTGGCTCACCAGCCATTGGACGGCCTGCTCACAGAGCCTCTCCACAGCTCACGAAAGCTCACACCCGCTGCCAGCCAACCCCACTGCAGCTTACACCGTCGCCGGAGACTCTGGGCACCCAGCTCCAGGTCGAGCTGTTGTTCATCATCTTAGCTGTAGAGGGCGCAGCATCACTGGCCCTCTATGTGAGATCTGAACCGGGGCCTTACTGCTCAGAGCTGGCATCTCAAGCGAACTCCTAACCAACATGTCACTCAGCTAGCCAGTAAAAAATGTCTTTTGAGAAGCATAACACACAATACATAGTTACAGATTCTGCTTTTATTGTATTCATGGCTTCTCCCACTAAATCACATATGCCCATTTCTATAATCTCTTCCTTTCAAATTATGTCCTCACTTTCCCAGATTTGTAGTGTCCTGACAGTTTAGGTCTAAATAGCCAAGCTATCTCTTTAGCATATCACTTAAAGTGTTTAAAGAAAATACGGTGTTTAATTTTTCAAAAGATTTTCTAAAAGGAAATAATGTTAGAAAATACATGTTAACAGTCAATATTTGTTTTCTTTAAATTATTATAATTATCTTAGAAGCTCCAATATTGTATAAACCATTCATTCATTCTTTCATTAAACAAGCATTAATGGAAGGTTACTATGTGCCAGACGCTTTCAACTCTGGTGCAGATGACAGACTTCTACAATTAATTCTACATTGATTAGCAAATAGTTTCAATCTTTAAAACGTGGTGTGAAATATGAAATACAATGGTATTTTTTTTTTAACCCAACTATTTTATTTTATTTTGAGGGCAGTGTCACTGAGCCCTCATATGTGGGACACGAACCGGGGCCGCTGGCTTCTGAAGCCAGCGCCCAACCACTGTGCCACTCAGCCGGCTGTACAATGGTAAATTAATATGTAATCTCAAGAACTAGAGGCAGATAAGTGGAAAATAGTTTTTTGAAAAATGACAGTAGCAGCAACAGACTAGGATACCAACATTTTCCTCAGAAGCATCTCTGTGATTCTACCTCAACTGCCTGAAGACCAACAAGACAGCAGGTAAAACAGGTGACTACTCTTTCTCTTCCTCCCCCACCCATCCAAAGGAAATGGAAAGAAACATAAAGTGTGATATTATATGGAATTTCTAGATAAATTTTTCATATTTCATGTTAATTTACATGTTATTCAATATAGTCCAAAGTATATAGGTGTCGTACGGTAATACCAACTTTCTATGTAAGGGCATCTAGAATATATGTAACGGGCTGAACATTTTGTTTCAAGAGAGTATAAGGGTAAGTTCATCTATGTATATCAATTTTATACCATTTCTGAGAGTAAAGAATATGCAGTAAACTACAAGTGTTTAAAAGTACTATTAATAAAAACCTAAGTCCTTTTTAAAAAAAAAAATCTGTTATCTCTGTGATCCCCACACATTTTATCCTTTCCTTGAATAACAGAGTGCCATTTCCTCTTTTTCCTGAATTCTGTAATATTAATAATAAAGCAAACTCTGCTCTTCTAACTTATTACTCAATCCTATCCTAAGCTGTTTTCAGTTTTCTCTAGAGCAGTGATGTTAAATGCAGGGAAGACTGAGGGTGGTGCTGGAGGAAGATTCGCCATGAAGGTAATGATGCTTCCAAGAACTTGGATTGGGCCTAGCAACTTTGTACTTGCAATTTTGTATAGTTTACATCTCCAATTTTTTTAAAGATTTTTATTAAAGTATAGTTAACATGCAATATTATATTAGTTTTAGGTGTACACCATAATTATTCAACATTTATATACCTAAGAAGTGATCACCATGATAAGTCCAGCAACCATCTGACACCAGACGTATCATGCTATCACAATATTATTGACTATATTCCCCATGCTGTACATTGCATCCCAATTACTTATTTATTTTATACCTGGAAATTTGAACCTCTTATTCCCCTTCACCTTTACACCTCCTTTTTTAATTTTGCAATTACAGTCGACATTCAATATTATTTTATGTTAATTTCAGTGTAGAGCATAGTGGTTTATGTCTCCAAATTTACACTGTCCGAAAAAAAACCAGCATCTGCTCCTGGGTGGCACACATTGTTATTTAAAATGACATTGTTCAGGCCGGCTGAGTGGCTCAGTTGGTTAAGAGTTGGCTTTGGAGCACCAGCTCTGAGCAGCAGGGCTGCCAGTTAGGTTCCCACATGAGGGCCAGTGACGCTGCACTCTCTACCGCTAAGATGGTGAACAACAGTTGCACCTAGAGCTGGGCTGCCATGAGTTCCCAGCGACAGCGTGGGCTGCAGTTGGGGCTGCAGTGGGCTGTTGTGGGCAGCTGGCAAGAACTGCCGTAAGCCGCCGTGAGTGGCTGTCCAATGGCTGGGACCAACTGCTTCAGCTGGGAAGAACGCAATGATAACAATACCAACATGGGCCAGTGAAGCAACTTCTTCTACAACTAGACTGAAGTACAAAGGACAGCAACTTGTCTATCCCACTTCCCTGATTCACAACACTGTTACCCTCCCCCAATTCCCCAATAAAATCTTTAAAAAAAGAAATAAATAAAAATTAAAATTAAAAATAAAATGACATTGTTCTATTACCTTCACACATATATTAGGTATAAAACGATGTAGTACATACAGGTAAGAATACAATAGGCCTAAATGATGCACAATATACCATATTACCTGCTATAGCTACCTCTTTAGTTAGCCTGCCTCTATTGCTATTCTTTCTCCTATGGCATATCTTTCTCCTCTTCCCTACTATTGCTTCCTCTTGCCTTTCTGTGCCAATATCTCTTGGTGTCTCCTATGTAGCCTTTATCAGCCAGGGCATGGACTTGTGAACCAATCCCGGCCAATGCGACCTGAGTAGAAGTCAGCTGAAAGCATCTGTGAGAGGTTTTCCTCTGACATAAACAGAGATACACAGGAGGAAACATTGCCTCTCTTTGCTGGACATGGTCATGTCTGCAAATGACAGCTGTACTTCTACATCCATCTTGCAACAATAAGAAATCACCAATATGCTAAGGATGGCTGAGTACAAAAATGAAAAACATCTGGGGCCTCCGTGACACTGTTCAGCTGCATAACCAACCTTGGGGATGCCCTGATCTGAATGTTGTGTCATGTGAAATAAAAAATGTCCTTATTGTTTAAGCCACTTGTAGTTAATAACTTACAGCCAAAAAACATTCTGATGTAATTCTGTCTTCGCTCATGCTCATTGTGTGTATTTTCCTCTCTTCCTTAGTCATTGAGTGTTCGTTAAATGCTTACTACGTGCTAGAAATTTGGCTAGATGTTGAGGCTGCAGAATGGAGTAAAACATTGTTTTGTTCTAGAGGCCTTTGCTCAGGATGAATATACAAATAGACCACTGCAGGTATGGAGCAAAGCTAGGAGCCAAGTCTGTGGAGAGTTTGGTGAAAATGTGTATAGGGGTGCATTTCAGGCAATGCTTCCCACCTTACTTCCTTTTGCTATTTTCTTTTTTCCCTATACTGTACTTTCCTACTCCAAAAAAAGTAGTAGTAACCAAAACATACAAAATTCTGATACATGTAAAAATATCTTCCCATATGAGAAACTTCACAGAGCTTATTTTTAAACTCTAATTTGGAAATAAGTTTTGGTTCAATTAATTATCATGCTTATGAAATCAAGGATTGACATGTACAGAATCAGAAGCTCATAAAAGGTTCGACCCTCCCTCCCCGGCAAAAAAGCAGGGAGCCAAGAAATTTATCTTCCTGTATCTCTGAAAATATTTTAGCAGCGTTTTAAATTTTAAGCAAATCTTCAGAAAAATTAATTCTTTAAAAATATGCCTTCTAAAATATATATATATATATATATATATATATATATATATATATGCCTTCTATTGTGCAATAGCAAGTGACATAATCATATACTGCTAATAACAAGTAAGATTAGAAGTAGCTACACAAAGAAAATGCAGAGAAAAAAGTTACTATGCTACACTAACATACCAACAGGATTTATACTGGGTTGATGGTACTATTGGTGATATATTTTTCTTCTCTATTTGCGAAATTGTCTTCAATGTGATTATATTTTTTTTAAATAAAAGAAACATGAACATGTCTTTGGTCCATACTTATAGCTACGCTGGGGCTAACTATATTAACATTATTATTGTAAAGGAAAAATAAATATAAACATTTTAGTTTCTCAATATGGCAGGAAGTTTCTTTTCTTTTTTTTTTTTTTTTTGAGGGCAGTGTCACTGGCCCTCATATGTGGGATCCGAACCAGGGCCGCTGGATTCCCAAGCCAGCACTTAACCACCGCGCCACTCGGCCGGCCCCAGTTTCTTATTCTTAAAAATGGTGGGAATGCTTTTCCTGCAAGCGGCCGGAGGTGACCCCTGAAAATGATTCGCTATTCATTTGACCCAGAGAATACCACAAAATCATGCAAATCGAGAGGTTCAAATCTTCGTGTTCACTTTAAGAACACTCATGAAACTGCCCAAGCCATCAAGGGTATGCATATCCGAAAAGTCACCAAGTATCTAAAGGATGTCACGTTACAGAAGCAATGTGTGCTGTTTCGTCGTTACAATGGTGGAGTTGGGAGCTGTGCCCAGACCAAATAGTGGGGCTGGACGCAGGGGCAGTAGCCCAAAAAGAGTGCAGAATTTTTGCTGCACATGCTTTAAAATGCAGAGAGTAATGCTAACGGGTTTATATGTCGACTCTCATGGGTGGATTAACCCATACCCGAGCCTCCCTGCAACACCGAAATGTTCCTTACTGAGAAAGAGCAGTTTTAAACCAGAAGAGGAGGCTGCACAGACGAAAAAGCTATCCCAGAAGAAACTGAAGAGACAAAAACTTATGGCCTGGGAGTAAATTCAGCATCAAATAAATGCTAATAGAAGTGAAGAAAAAAAAGGTGTTAATGTATTTCTCCCTTGAAGAAAATATTAAGACAGTGTGTATAATTATTCTTTAAAGAAGTACTAATATACACTAGAAATATCCATTTACTTTTTCACACTTTCCCTCTTGCCTTAATCCAGGCGCTTTTTACAGTTAAGTTAAAACATTACATTTTTTAAATGTTAGGGTTATATTCTTTTTAAACAATTTTTTAGATTGCAAATTGTCAGAGAGAATAAACTACCCAATAGCACCTTCTTTATTGATAAACAATAAGTCATTTATTGCACACATGTGTACAATTGAATATACAGGCCTCAGATTTGATGGTCAGCTGTTTTCAGTAAAGGAATAACTAGCCCTGTGGGGGCTCATGAATAGCTCATTACTGAGTGAAGGAACTGAGGCGGCCTCCTCTGTGGGACTGTGACAAGGGTGGTGGTGGGGTCATCCCCTCACACTTCTCTCTGCCTGTTTTTCCATGGTTCTTCTAATAATACTCATGAGGGTTATGTGCATGCAGTTCTTTGAATATTATAACATGAAAATTTGGGGTGACAATTATTTGCTTTTCACACAGTTGCTTTTTCATATGAATTTTCTGCTATGCTGTTTTTAGAACCTAGGTTTTCAGTTTGGGGTTTTTTTTCCTAACAAAATAAAGACTGAACGTGAAGTGCTCTCTAACTAACAAGTGTGACCATTTAAATGGATTAAAATCTTCAACTTAGTATAATCAAAAAAGCTCGGTATAACTTCAGATTTAATTTTAATATAAAAAAGACATAGATAAAAGGAACATCTTATAAGATCAACATTATTTATAAAATTAGTACTATCTAAAACTGATTATTGGAATATTAGAAATGACTTCATGCTGACTTGAATGGAAGAGTGCAGACAGGAGCGCCCATCAGCATATAATAGCCATGACTGTAACAGGTAAAACTACAGAAATCAGGCAAAAGCAATTTTGCTTCAATAGTGCTCACGATGGCTTCAGCCACTCCTCTTAACTGTTAGTTGCTTGTTTAGATCAGGAGTGGTAAACTGAAATGTCCACGAGGCTCACTCAAGAAACTAGAATAAGCGAAGCCAGAGGGTGTCAGAAAAATACCCAATGGGGGAGCAACAGAAAAATGGAAAAGTATAGACACCAGCTACAAGGAACAGTAGTTACTCAGCTTCAGCCTAATGTGGCCATGTAGGAATATAGGCTTATGCTGTCAGATCTTTTGATTTTTCAAGAGATGCCAGAAATCTGAGCTTTAATGTGAAATGGCTCAGTTTTTAAATGTTGACAACTTTCTCTTTCTTTCTTTTTTTTCTTTTTTTCTTTTTTTTAAGACTGTGTGAGACAACACAGTGCAGGCCAAATAAAATACATTCATCTGTGGACCAGCTACAGCCTGCAACTGCCATTTTACAGCATAGGTTTAAATCTCACACCTTCTAACACAGCCTGTGGGGGGCTTTCTGGATGTGGAAAGGTGATGTTCTTTCTAACTTTGATTCCTGTGGTCATGTTTTTGAGTCATAAAAGAAGAACCAGTCTAGTGGTTATTTAAGAAAACTCAGAGGAGAATTCTGAGCAATTGATGAAAAGCTAATAATTGGCCTGCAAATAAAAGGATCTAAACATGATACTCAACTGATTTTTCTGCTCACAACAGAGATGTGGGAGAGAATTTGAGCAAAATTAACTGATCTATCATGAAAACTCATAAAAAGTACTTGAAATGAAGAGACTCTACAAAAGATATAAAGGAAAAAAATGTGTGTGTGTGTGTGTGTGTGTGTGTGTGTGTGTGTGTATGTGTATTTAACACACTAATTCAAAAATAACCAGGCAAATCAAACACTTCAGGAACTCTAATTTATTTTAACTTTATTGCTTTTTATTTTTTCAAACACTGCTTTTACTCACTGTTCCTAAGCCCTACAAAAAGTTATATTTTAGTTGTTTCATTAAAAAATGAAGGAAAGGAGGGCCAGCCGAGTGGCACGGTGGTTAAGCGCTGGCTTGGGAAGCCAGCGGCCCGGGTTCGGGTCCCACATATGAGGGCCAGTGACACTGCCCTCAAAAAAAAAAAAAATAAGGAAAAAAATGAAGGAAAGGGCCAGCTGAGTGGTGTATTAGTTAAGAGCTAGCTTGGATAAAGATATATATTTTAAAAGTTGAAAAGATATATATATATTAATAAAATGATATTAATGCTTTATCTATTAAAAAAAAAAGAGCTAGCTTGAGACGCCATCTCTGAGCAGCAGGGCCTCAGTTCAGATCCCACGTGAGGGCTAGTGATGCTGCACCCTCTACAGCTAAGATGGTGAACAACAGCTCGACCTGGAGCTGGACTGCCGTAAGTCCCTGGCAACAGCGTAGGCTGCAGCCCCTGCTGCAGTGGGCTACCATAAGTTACAGTGAGTGGCCAGCAGCCAGTATGAGTGGCCAGCAGCCGGCGTGAGCTGCCAAGAGCCGCCATGAGTGGCCATCCAAAGGCAGGGGTCCGATCTGCCTCACCTGAGAAGAGCACAATGATGATACCAACATGGGCCAGTGAATCAACATTCTCCCCAACTAGATTGAAGAACAAAAGGACAGCAACTTGTCTGTTCCCCTTCCCCAATTCCCCAATAAACAAAAAAATCTTTTAAAAAAAACAAAACAGTGAAGGAAAGTTATGAATCATTTCTCTGCACTTGGGTGGCTCTATCTATCAGTTTAAAGACAAGCTGGTAGAAGAACAAAAATTTAAAAAATAAATAAAAATAAGCTGGCTTTTGCATCTGGCTGTAAAATATATAGCTGTATCACTTCAAAACCTTTAAAGCAGGTTAAAATTTTACTTTAAATTTGGTTACCATTTCTGTTAATTTTGTTATAATAATCAGTCACCCCATTCAACCACATTTTTCATGACTTGGTAAAATTATAATCAAAACAAATATGGTGTTACAATTGCCAAAACTGGTTATATACTGACCATACTCTAGTATTATTTTAGGAACGTCACTTCCAAAGTAGAAGAAATTTGTCTAATGTTTGGTCTAACCTAGCTGATCACAATTGGTTTAGTTATCTACTGCTGTGTAACAAATCACAACACACTTAGCTGCTTAAAACAGGAAACATTATTTCATAGTTTCTGTAGGTCAGGAATCTGTGGGCGGCTTAGCTGGGTGCTTCATGCTGTGACCTCTCAGTAGGCTATAAGCAGGAAGAGGCTGTAGTTATTTGAGGCTTGATTGGGTCTAGAGTATCTGCTTCCAAGTACCCTCGTGGCAATGTAAGAAGGTTTCAATTCCTCCCCATTTCTGAGACCTTTCCACAAGATGTTCATGATGAGGCCTCTCGCAAAGTGAGTGATCCAAAAGAGAGAACCCAAGACAAAAACTGAAGTCTTGTATAATCTAATCTCAGAAGTGACAGTGTAATGCAGAAGCTCACCTCCAGGCTGGTGAACACCGGATACGATGAGACCAAAAAGGAACAACGGAGCCATGGATAGGGGGTTCATACCACTATATTCTCAAGGATAGCACGTCAAGACACAAGAAGCAAACATCTGCCAATACCCCAACAAGGGGTCTTCCTGCACCACAGTCTTGCTAGCAGCCAGTAGAGACACAGGAAGTAGGATCCGCAACATCAGCACTTGTTAACATGGCCACAGCAGTTACATTGCTTATAGAATGGTGGCTGACAGCTAACTGGTTACAGCTGATGGCCAACTAGTTACAGCTGATGGCCAGCTGGTTACATAAGTGCTTGCATGTGTGGGTTACATAACCGAGCCAGTATTTTTCCACATAAAGCCCGGAGCCTGGAAACTGCTCTCTGGGACTCCATCCCAACAGATATACCATCCTTCCATAGGTAACAATGGCTCATTATAGCTACGATTCTGAACTAAGAGATTGACATCTTTAATTGCAGGTGGGAATGAGAAAAGGGTGGAGAGGAAATTTGCATATTATTATGAAAAAGTCTAATATATGATTTTTATTTATCTCCCCATTTCACATATGTCATTTTTCCTACTATCATCATTTCCACACCACTTCTCTCTACTCAATCTTCAGAGCCACTAGTCAACCCTTACACATACATTGAGTGTTGGAGAGATTAAGGATTAACACATATGCTTTGAAGGTTAAGTAATTCTAGCTCCTTTAAAAAGTCAAGTGAGTCAAACAAGCCATTGATCTGAAGTTAATGGGGCCTTGGTAAGAAATTACAATCAGCTGGGATGGACGGCACACTCACAGATCTCAAGTACAAAAAAGCAGTTTCAAACTATGTTAAGAAGTGGAGCTGAGAGAAAGAGAAGGTAGGAAAAGATAAAGACTTGCCTTGGAAGATAATAGGTAGCATAAAATTTAAAGCAATTTTTAAAACCCCAATTTTAGCAAGGTTTAGTTTTTACTTATAACTACTTAGCTAAAACTAATCTCAATAGAATAAGGCAAAACTACAGAGGGGGTCTGGAGTGCTCTTGTAATGAAGAAAATAAATTACTTGGAGTCAGAGCTTTACAAAATACACTTTTTGTATCTAGAAATATTTTCATTTGTTTTCCACTTGCTTTTGATAATATTGCAACCATGGTTGTAGTTCTACTCTGCCTACAATTCCATATTTTGCTTGTCTGATCAAACATTTTACCATTAATACCAAGAAGAAAACACCAAATGAATGCCCTCCTATTAATCTCAATGTATTCCATTTTTAAGAAACCTTCAAAAAAGAAATCAAGTTATTTGGGGTTAAATCCTCTATTTTCACTGATATTCAGGATGTGAGTGATGACTTCTTTTATTACTTACTAGATAACAATTCCCCCTTTCCTTCTAAGAAATCTATGCAGTTATCTCTTCTGCGAGCTTCTGGATCCCAGGTCCTAAGTATTGTGAAATACTGAAATTACAGTGGGAATTCCATGTGGAAGCCAGATTATAGCAAAAATTTGAAATGGAATCCCTAAGACAGATCCTATGCATGAACTATTATCATTTAGCCTCAGAATGAACAAAAGGGAGGTATGGAAAGGCTATCTGTGGGTACCCGCCTGAGAATGCAGCTGTACAGCTGTCCCTTCAAAGCTCTTTGGATTGCACCACCCTTTGAAATACTCATGTTACAATGTGTTTGCAATAAGGCTTCTGACATTTAAAAAAAAAAAAAAAGGTACTAAATATATTAATGTAGCTTCCCCATAATAACCAGCTTCTGATTTAAAACACTGCCTTAGTTTTCTCAATCAACATGTATTAAGAAATAGTCCTAACGTGAACCTATCTGGAAACCCAAAATCCAGATGTTAAGGAAATTATTTTTATACACTACTTCTGAATCATTCTAAGCATGACAATTTTCTTTCTCAATTTAATTTTATATCATTTTCTTTCTTTGTTGTCTTTAATAGTTTCATGATTTTAAGAACCAAAAATTTTTTTTTTTTTTTGAAGGCAGTGTCACTGGCCCTCATATGTGGGATCCAAACTGGGGCCGCTGGCGTACCAAACCAGCTCTTAACAACCGCGCCACTCAGCCGGCCCAAGAACCAAATTAAGCATAACCATGGGAGAAGCTCTTATTGTTTCTGTTTTGAATTTCTTCAACACTCTTTCAAGAAGTAAGTAGTGAAGCTGTTTGGTGCAGTAGTTAACGTGAGCTTTGGATTCAGACAGATTTAGACTCAAATTCTGGTTCCACCATTAACATAACTTCAGGTGTCCTCTCTAAGTTCTACTTCATTTCTCTGTTTATCATAGAGAATAATACCTACTCTAAAGGTAGCACAAAATGAGATAATATCTAGAGCATATTGCACAAAGCCAGGCAGGCATGTAGTAACTACTCAATAAATGGTAGCTATCATATATATACAGTAAAACCTTGGATTGTTAGTAACTTGGTTTGGGAATGTTCTGCAAGACAGGCAAACATTTCTAATAGGTTGGTGCAAAAGTAATAGCAGTTTTTACCATTATGAGAAATAATCAATATCTCATTTGCCCCATTCTCTCCCTTTCTCTTTCCATCTTCAATTTTTCTTCGGCTAACTAAGCTAAAGACTAAAATGTATAGGTTTTTGTGAACTTTTTATCCAAACAACTTGGGCATCATTCAAAACTTATCTCCCATAATGTATAGAAACATCATTAAAACCTCACCTATGCTTTACTAAGCAAAATCAGATTTACCCAATAAATCTAAACTTTAATCATCCTATTTTAAAAGATGCTCCATTACCTGCATTATGTCTTGCAATATATCCAAGTGCCCAGGCTACAGCCTCCTTCACTCCAGGGTCAAAATCTTCCAAGCATATCACCAGCGTATCCAGTGCTCCACAATCAACTATTGCCTGAGCCAGTTGAGGAGAATGTTTAGCAACTGCTCATAACACAAAAGGCAACTGCTTTCTTGTAAAAATGCTACAAGGATAACATAGATAAAACTCAAAGTGAATTGAGTGCTTATATAACCAAAAGTTAAAATAGACCAAAACTGATGTAAAAATGACATTACTGTAATAAAGCTCAACAGCATTTAAATACAAAGAATGAAACACATCTTGCAAAATCATTTTGATTTTTTCGTTTCCCATAGCTTTTGTTCAATGACTGAACTAAAACAATGTCATATATAACCAGTTTTATTCTAATACATGCGTTTATAAAATAAATTATTATATCTCCTACTTATTATATTTCCTACAAATCCATAAAATAATGAGATTTTTGTGTATCTGCATCACACTGCAAGGTATTTGTTTGACCTATGGGAACTCTTAGACTCTTAGCATGTGCAACTAAACTGTCAACTGACAAATTTGTTTCCTTTACTTGCCCTCAGCCTCTGAGCATGGTAGGCCTTTCGTGACCTCAACTAATCTTTCTGGTATCCTAAATTATCCTGAAATAACAACCATGTTTTGAGATGCATTTACCAATCATTGGATAAACATAAAGGCAAAACATTCTTTTTTTTTTTTTTTTTTTTTTTTGAGGGCAGTGTCACTGGCCCTCACATGTGGGACCTGAACCGGGGCTGCTGGCCTCCCAAGCCAGCGCTTAACCACTGCACCACTTGGCCGGCCCAAGGCAAAACATTCTTGATACATTTTAAAACTTATCCTGGCAAATAAACTGTCCAAACAATGGGATGTGTTATTTATCCCTTTTTAGAAATACTTTTTTTTTAAAGGTAAATACAAATGACTCACCATTATGTGAATTTTAAGTAATGCTCCATATTTATATATATTTCACATATATAAATTTATCAGACTAAGAAAATAAAACAATTTTCTTCATATAACTAAAAAATTATTTACTAAGTATTTAGCTATAACACTCACTGTGGTTTTATGGTTCACATAATGATGTAATGGCTCCTACCTTTTCTTTTAATTAAGAGAACCCAGTTAATCCCCTATTATAGTTTCTTTGTTTCTATTTCTTTACAGTGACTACTTAAAACTGACTGGGTGACTACAGCACTCATTTTGGAATCATTCTATTTACTTAGTATAAAATCCTAAGGCACAATAAAAATTATAGGAGAGAGAAAATACATCAAGTATATTTTCAACATATTATATCTCAAAACCTGGTATATATTGATGATATAAGAAATATGCTGTTAGTAATAATTTTTTTAAAGCATTTTATTTATTTATTTATTATTTTTTATTTTTTATTTTTTCTAGCTGAGCCATCCTGTTGGCAGCTCAGCTCGGGCTGAGCATCGAACTGCTATTGCAAAGAGCTCAGCTTGCACCGTTGAGTGAGCTCTTAACCAACTGAGCCACTCGGCCAGCCCTAGTAATGTTTTGATTTTGTATATATCTTTAGCTTCTTAAATATAACTATAGATACTAAACTATTTGTTGTAAAGTCTAATTTTATATGTCAGTAACCAAATATCTATTAATTTATTGTAAAAATTAGAATAGAATTTTAAAGTAGCTTTCTACAGATTATTTTCTTATAATTGTGGAAAATAATGGTGATACATTTCTTGTCATTAACTTAAGCTAATTTGACTTTGTTTGTTTGTTTGTTTTGTTTTTCTTTTAGAGGACAGTGTCACTGGCCCTCATATGTGGGATCCAAACCAGGGCCGCTGGCGTCCCAACCCAGCTCTTAACCAACGTGCCACTTGGCCGACCCTAATTTGACTTTCTATATTACAGAATTTTCAAATTCACAGACAATTTATTGGGCATCAATAGTCACTACTATCTACAGTACCTATAATTCACACTTTCTGATCTCATTCCCCTTTTCTCTTAATTTCCACTTTCCCAAATTCCTCCTTTCTCTCCCACTCCTCACCAAAATAATTTCCTTTAAAAAAACAAAAACAAAAGCAAAAGCAAAACCAGAGGGCTTTGTACCTTATAAAGAGAGATTAAATCTCTTACGAGAAATGAGTTAAAGGACTAGTAGGTGAACAAGATAAAAGCTTGTGACGTAAGTATTGCTGAAAACAACTTTTTGTTTGCCTAGGCCTTCATACAAGCATATCCTGTTCTAAGACTGATCCTATAACTTTAATACTCCCAATACACAGAAATACTCTGTATGTATAATTTCATTAAAAATTTTAGTCTGTTTTCTCCTTATATTAACAGTAATTGAGAAAAGCTGCATATCAACCCCAAAGTAAAATACCCTAAAGATATTACGTGCAGTTCAAAGAACTGAAGGTGTATTAACATCCTAATAATTCTAATACCTACAAGGTTGCAACTGTACCCAAACTATCAAATTTTTAAAAATCCAAGGTAGCAACAACAAAAACATATAACTTATTTTTATTTTTAATCTTACATTCTGTTCTGCCAATGAATAAACAAGCTGTGGAAAAATGTCGCCCTTCACAACTGCTTCTGCTAGGTCATCATTATAATTGGCCAGTCTCCCAAGAGCCAAAGCAGCAGTCTGTTGAATTGTTGAGACCACATCCAGAAGAAGAGGTTTCAGCAAAGACATTATACATGAGTTAAATTATGAAAGAACAGAAATCAGCAAAATTTAAATTAAAAGGCAAACATACAATTCAGCATATATGCAGATAAGAAAATTAAGGGGAAAATCAGCAAAAAAAAAAAAAAAATTATCCACTAAAAGCTAATGGGGTATTTAGAAGAATATAACTGACCAAGACAAGAATAATACAACCTGTAATTATCAAAGCAGCAGCATAACATGGAAATAAGAAAGGCTTTGGGATTAGATAAGAGTTTAATCCCTGATTTGGCAAATACTGGCTATGTGACCTGACAAGGGCTGTCATGAGGAATGCAGAGTAAGGCTGTGAAGCACAGAGTACAATGCCTACAACGTGGGGGGCGGGGGGAGGGTGGTAGATTTGTCCCCAGCCTTTGCAAATCCTCTTTCAGGGCTCAGTTCAGGTCCTTTCCTCTCAATGAAGTCTTCTGCTTGTTTGTTTTTCTCTGATTCCAACTGTTGGGTCCAACTTTTTTCTCATTTCAAATGAACTTAGAGTTTATTACAGAAATTGTATCAGGATCTCTGTCTCAGAGCCAGGGGAACTAGGGGGGACATTTGGCAAGGATCTCACATTCATGAAAGGCTGGAAATCAGATTTCTGGCATTATCTCCAAATAAATACATTCTGTGGGTTAGGGAAGTATATCATATTACTAGCTCTCATAATATTCACTCTGGGTTTGAATACATAGTAGGTATATCACCACAACAACAACAATAATAAAAGTAGCTTATATTCATGGAGCACTTATACGCACACGTTGTTTTAAGGACTTGTTTTCCATATTAATTCACCGAACTCTCATAACAAATCTATGAAACAGGCATTATGTCTATTTTAAAGGTGAGGAAATGGAGGCTGAGAGAGGTTAAGGAAATAGACATACCACTAATAAATGGTGGAGCAATGTTAGAAATTCTGACATTCTTTATCGGTAATTGCTAAATAAATAATGTGTATTAAAAATTGAGGAGGTAGGGGAAGAGGGAAAAAATCATAATTGAATTTTGGTCATTTTATTGGATATTCCAACTCTTTATATTAACTTTGCCTTACTATAAAATAAGCAAAATAGTCAACTGCTATTTGTGCTTTAATGATCGTGTTTTAGTCTAGGGTTACAAGAACAGTAATGACAGAGTTCAAACTGGAACAAAGTGCCCCTTGACATTCTAAACTTTACACAATTTACATCAGGCTTTTCAACTTGATATTACATCTTTTCTATAAAAATATACCCCAGTGATCTATAAAAGCAAATATTACTAATATCCTTTCAGAATGTTATATCCAGAAACATTAAATAGAACAAAAAGAAAATATTTATAGTAACATTTAGGATTAGAAAAAAATAAGATAAATAGTACTACCAAATAACATAAACAGAATAATAATAATGTTTATCACAGATACATTTAATAATGTGATCTGTGGCTTTTCATAACTTCCAATTTCATTTAGTGATTACTTTTATATCTAAGTTGGCTTGGTTAGATCATCTTACATAAGGCACAGTTGCAAGTTTGAATCCCACTCAGACTGGTTAACTTTGCAGCCACAAAGCCCTCTTACTCATGCCCATGCTATAGCTGCTGTAAAACAAATTCCATGTCTTTGCTCATAAGTGTTGCTTATACTATTATTTATATTTTTATAGATAATTTCTGAAATATTTCACAACAGAAAGTTTAAAGCACAGAATATTATTATACAATTACTATCTAATGTTAACATGGGCTTCTTCTAGAAAGTTAGATTTAAAACAAGTTGCCAATCTCTCCTTTGTAGTTTGCTTTTTTTTTTTTTTAATTGGGGAACAGCCATGGTCATTGGTTACACATTGCTTTCATGCTACGATGGCATAGTTGACATTTTTAGGGATGGCGCAGCTCACAGTGGCCCACGCAGGACTGAACCGGCAACCTTGGTGTTATCAGCACCACATTCTAACCAACTGAGCTAACTGGTCAGCCACTGTAGTTTGCTTTATTACTTGATCTTTTTTAAAGTTTTTTAATAGTGGCAAAATACACTTAACAGTCACCACTTTAACCATTTTCTAGTGTACAATTCAGTGGTATTAAGTACATTTACAATGATGTATAATCATCACAACTATCTAAGAACTGTTAAACTGTTTTTACAAAGGCTGCAGCATTTTACATTCCCACCCACAAAGTACAAATGTTCAAATTTCTCCACATCCTCAAGCAACACGTTCTCTTTTTTTTTTATTTTAATAATAGCCATACTAATAAGCGTCAAGTGGTATCTCATTATGGTTTTGATTTGCCCTAGCACTAATGTGGCAAGTGTCTTTTTATTTGCTTATTGGCCATTTGTATATCTTCTTTGTTGAAATGTATATTCAATTCCTTTGACCATTTTTGAATTGGGTTATTTGTTGTTGTTGTTGTTGAATATAACTTGACATATTTGATCATCAATATACACCATTTTGAGTAAAGTTAGCATTTTAGAAAAGAAAAGCTAAATTTGTTAACATAGCTAAATTTGTTTAAGTTCCATGATAAATACATGAATGAGGCCAAAAGATATAAAGTTTAAGTATGCTTAGAATAGTTTTAAGAGTATCACAATTATGTTTTACATTATTTTTTCCTGATGATTTTGTTTTTTTTTCTCACTTGATAAATTTATGTGAAGGCAGTGGCTTATTGCCTTTGAAATGTAATTGGGAAAACAATCCATATTGGGTTAGTCAATCTATTGGGTTGTCGGAAAAGACATGACACATGCTTGCAACAGATGGCACTAGTTAATTTTTGGAAGTACTAGAGTCATTCGTATCTATGTTATTCCTATTTGATAGCTGACAGTTCTAGTTTCATTGTAAAAAAAAAATTGAGCAATTTGGTTGAGTTTTGGAGATTTTTACAACAAGTTGAAGATGGAAAACCAAACTGTGCCTTTTTGCCATATTTTACTGTTTTACTTCCACAAAGGGAAGAATGCACGTCAAGCTTGTGAAAAGTTGCATAAAGTTTATGGTGACAAGGCTCTACAAGAATGTCAGTGCCAACGATGGTTCACGAAATTTCATGCTGGTGATTTTGATTTCAACGACGCTCCTCGGTCAGGGAGGCCTACCGAGGTTGATGAAGGCAAAATAAAGGCATTGATCGAGTCAAACCCATGTTACACAACACGAGAGACTGCAGAAACATTGAACATCCATCATTCAAGAGTTCACGACCACCTGAAGAAGCTGGGATACGTACGCAAGCTCATTTTTGGGTTCCGCATGAACTCAAAGAAGTTCATTTGACGGTACGTATAAACATCTGCAATATGCTCATTAAGCATGAGGAAAATGATCCTTTTTTGAAGCACCTGATAATTGGTGATGAGAAGTGGATTGTTTACAACAATGTGGTGCACAAATGGTCTTGGTCCTGATGTGATGATTCGCCTCAAAAGACACTGAAATCAGACATTCATCAGAGGAAGGTAATGCTCTCAGTGTGGTGGGATATTAAAGGTGTCATGTTTTTCGAGCTCCTACCAAGGAACAAAACAATCAATTTGAATGTGTACTGTCAGCAATTGGACAGTTTGAATGAATCCATCATCCATAAATGTCCAGAGCTTGTAAAGGAGTTGTGTCCATCACAACAACACTAGACCACACCCAAGTTTGATCACCTGTCAAAAATTACTGGAGCTTGGATGGGATGTGGTTGGTGCCATACCCACCATACTCGCCTGACTTTGTGCAGTCAGGCTTCCACTTGTTTCACTCTCATCAAAGCTCCTTGCGTGGAATAACATTCAATTCAGATGAGGCTGTAAATCAGCACCTTGTTCAGTTTTTCGCAAATAAAGACAGGTCCTTCTATGAAGGAAGAATTATGAAGCTCTCTGAAAGATGACAAAAGGTTATCGAACAAAATGTGCTATATATCGATTGATCTTTGTTCTTTATATAAATGACCTTTGAAAAACAGACAAAATATGTCATGACTTTTCCGACAATCCAATAGATATTTTGAACTAAAATCTCAAGAACTTCGAACCTTTGTTAAGAATTTGAAGAATGAATTCATCTGTCTAGGTCTATAATATTTGATTAAATTATAAGTGTTTATTATTAGTTACAGTATTTAGCTAAACCAAAAGTCTCCCAATTTTGGAAAATTTCAGCTTGTAATTTTAGTAGTAAAATACACACCAAAAGGTATTTCATTTGTCCATCTACTCAAAGGAATTTTCTGTTTTATATGTTTTCTCCTCCAATGAACACCAGTAAGTGCATGATAAATAAAACTGTTAATTAAAGGAATCAATTCCCTATGTTGTCCATGTTTTTCATCAATATTTTATTATTATTAGTGTATGTGACTCATTATTATTAATCAATACCTTCCACTCTGATGAAGAAATATTGGTTGTATAGCCCATATATGGAGCCTTTTCTACCATATATTTTTAGAATTACTATGGAATGAATATTTCACTCACCATTCATCAAGAAATATCTATTAAGAATATATAAGGTGTTGAAGACACAATTGTGCTTGACCTCAAGGAACTTATAAAGCGGTTGTGAGAGATTAACAAATGCAATACATTCTGATGTATGCAACTAAAGAAGTACAGTGTGCTCTGCAAACATACTGTAGTGCATCTAACCCAGATTCTGAAGGACACAGGAAAGGGGAAGTGACATCTAATCTGAGATATGAAGGCTTCCAAGTAGATTGCCTGATGAAAAATTGGAGGGAGTCTCCAGAAAGGGGAAGAATCAGAGAGTATTCCAACTGGAAGAAACTATAGAAATGAAGTTCAGAACCAAAAACAGTTTGATATGTTGACAAAATTGAGAACACAGTATGACTACTATACAAGAGCAGAAGGAGGAGGTTAGAGAAAGAAAGCTAAGAGATTAACAGAGACAAAAGTCCTGATGGGTCTAATAAACTATTTTATGTACTTTCAATTGTATCTGAACATTAATGTTGGTGCAGTGACAGAATCAAATTTTCACTTTGTAAAGAAGGATCACTCTGATTACACTGGGGGAAAAAGCATGAAAAGAGACGAGATGGGAGTCAGGAAGACCACTTAGGAAGTTATTGTAGGAGCCTACACTAGATGTGAAGACAGCCTGGAGAATAACAGTGGCAAAAGGGAAAGAGAAAAGTGAAAGGTCTAAGGAGGTATTTAGGAGACAAATTGATGGAAGAATCAGTGATACTTCCATGTTTCTGCCTTGGATAAGGGATGCACGATTGTTGCAGATTGTTGAAGAAGCCATGATAAATTCACACTGGCCTGAAACACGAAGTCGGAGAAGTGACATAGCAAAAGACAAAGCTGGAGAGGTTGGCCGGGGGCAGATCAAATTTGGCTATAGGTCAAGTTAAGATTTTGTGATGTTATTCTAAGTGAAATGGAAAGTCATGGGCAGCTTTATTGTTTATATCACTTACTCTCAGGGAAGTAAGTAAATGAAAATGAAGATTCTGAATAATTCCCAGGTCCACCATATATGGTTGGGCAGGCTGAGTACTGGACAAATCTAGAGGATGCCACTCACATAGATTATGATATAAATGGCACCCAGGAAATTATGCAAAGCACAGCAGCCATCCTTGATGTAGCATGTTATGAGGCTCTCTACTTTGTTTTATGTGAATAAATGTCTTATCTCCCCAGTAAAACAATAAGCATCTCTAGGGCAGAGTTTCTGGTTTTTGTTTATTTTCTATTTCTCAAATTACCTAACACACTTCTGAATACACAACTAGCTCTTATTAAAAAACTTGTGGTCTTGGCTCTAGAAACCACCATTCACTTTGCTTTTACTACTCTAAGCCTTACGTTTTCTCTCATCGCAGAGCAACTCCAATTACACTTAACAATTTTAATAGATTCAAAATCTTTTATTTCTAAAATAAGATGTTACATTTCATGACTATACTCTTTCTGAAGCAAGTCTCATGACTGATACATTTTACAACACGTTCTCATTTTCCTTCACTAGTCATTTTTTACTTGAAAGTATGTAAGTGTTCCTTTTTTTTTTTTTTAGAATAAGAATTTTCAGGCCTTGTTTTGTTTTCTTCCAGCCTTTATGATTATATAACTCTGGCCACTATTTCTGCATTTGAGTAAGAAATCATAAATTTTGGTAGCACATATCTATTTTGTTTTCTATGAAATACTTTTTCACTGTCATAACTATCAAGTCAATTATAATTTTCAATGTTATATCCCTTACAACAAAGAGTCTTACAATTTATTAAAAGTTAGAATGAATCACAAAACATATGCATAGTGTTTTTATGTAGTCTTCCATTGTAATGGTAAATAATTCAAGAAACTCTTATGATCAAGAATAATATACTTCCTTCTTTTAGATTTATTCTCATTAACTATAGTATCTTCTGAATTTTGTTTGATGAGTCACTGTTAACACTCCTGAAATGTCATTTTTGAGTGGGAAAGGGTGAGAGGAAGCTGGGACCAAGATCACTCACTCACTGAGCAACTAAAGGGTGAGGAAGCACTGCATGTGAGTATTTAACACACACTTATATAGCATTTACCATTTACCAATGAAAACTGGCCTATTGCTAGGTTTAGAATGCATACCACGGGTTATAATCTGCTGTATTAACATTATTCAACCATTACTATTACTGTAGCTGTCTTCTATGATTATGATTACTGTATTAAACAGAATTTCCATTTATTCTTCCAGGGCAAGTGTCTCTCTCTCCACTAGGTCACGGCCATCACTACATATATGTGAGATTTGAACTGAGTGACTAAAGGATACAACTTATGGCAAGTTCAATTTTCAGTCCACTTTAGATAAAGTGACTGGAACTAACATGTTTATAATTACATGAGGAAATATAAAATGTGCTTTTACTATAATTTTCAAATGAATATGTAAGTTCTACATATCCAAACCTTCACTACCAGCTACGCTCTGTCTCCTGAGCTCCAGAGCCCTACATATCCAAACTGTCACCGGCATGTTGATATCCCAGACACATGATAACCTCAGCACTGTTAGACAGGGAGGTCCCCATTTCCCTCTGCTTTTTGTATCCTCTTTCTCCATTAATGAATGGCTCTAATGCACCTAAGCAACCGGGAGCCTGGGAGTCATTGGGAACTCTCCTCATCTGCCCCTGCCCCTCCCATTAAGTCACAAGTCCTGCAGCTCTCTTATCCAGTGTGACTGCTATTGCAAAAATGAATACATGGTCTTCCTGATCCTGTTTTAATACCCTCCAATCTACTCTCCACACTACTATGAAAATCATCTTTCTAAAACACAAAATAAAACTCTTCAATAGCTTTCAAATAATTTCAGGATGAGTCCCAACTTCAGGTGAGGTCCTTCATAATTAAGCCTGCCATCCTCTCTAGCCACTGCCTTTCCTATCCCTTATTATATTACCCCAAGAAGCTTCAGCCAAACCTAAACATTTGCCTTTTCTACACCACGTTTTCTCTTGCCTCTGTGCCTTTACACATAATGTTACTGAATGCAGTTTTCCCCTCCCCCTTCTTCATCTGGCTAACTCCTAGCAAATCCTCCTAAAAGACTGTCATGAACAGCACCCCTCACTCCCAAAGCTTGAGTTAGATACCCTTCATATGTGCTCCATGTGTCTATCTTTAGACACTTACCAAACAGTATTTTATTTATTTATATATCTCTCCATTAACCAATAAGCTCCCTAAGTGCAGGGTCTATGTATTTTTGCATGATCAGTCTCTAAGCTTTCATCTGGCACTTGGACACTCAATAAATGTTTATTGAATGATGAATGAACAAACTGTGAAAATTAATGTATAGAGAATAAATAAGACAGTTCTAAAAGAATTGTTTACTCCAAAAGGTTTCATGAGTAATATCTGAAGAGTAAATTTTTGTAAAGCAGCCAGTTCAAAATTATATCTTCAGATAGAATTAATTTTTATTTTATTCATACGCCACCTACTCTACAATTTTTTTTAGATAGTTTATTCTAAAAGATATGCATACAACGATAATTATTAAGAGGCATGTAGTGGAGAGGTGGAGAGAGGGACTAACAATTTTATTAAAAACATAGGTTAGGGATAGTTGCTACAACTGAGCTCTCAACATAGCACTGAGTTTCCTGGCAGCAAAGTAAAAAGGGAACCACTTCCTAAAATAAAAGTAGAAACAATTTTTTTCCCTGAAATTTCATACCTAGGACTAGCTTAACATATAATAATTTATGAAGGCTGGTTAAATGAAAGAGTATATCTTTATATTAAAAAAATTAACAACAAAATGAACAATGTCTTCAATGACAGGTTTAAGGCTATGGGGAAATTGTCTATTTTTAAAATAAGCCCTCAACTTACAAATAAAAAGAGGGCATATTATTAGACTAATTCTACATTTCTATGGAAAACTAATCTAGTCAATATATACAATTTAATAGTGATACTATTTGGCATAGAGATAGAATTTAGAATATATAGATAAGTGGATAGAGACGATTTCCTTTGGACACACATGCATACATACATACATACACACAAGTACAAATATGTACACACAAGTAAAAAGTGATACAAATATCACTTGTTTTCACCTATACTTTTAACAGGACTTGAATAAACAATAAAGTTTAAATTGAGCTACCCTTATGATAAAAAACATTGGGGCATGTAGCAAAACCCATATTTCACTTTGAAAGTTAGGGAAGTCTGACTTGTGTTCAAGGCAAGGCCAAATTTTCTCTAGGTGTGGCCCTGGATTTCTGCTAGGGCCAGTACATACCCATAGAAATCCCAAAGTTCTGTCCCCAGTAAACATGAAAGAAAAGTCATTCACATAAAGTATGACCAAATGCAAAAAAAACCCGGAAGTGTTAAGTACACACTCACATCAATCAACCAACAAATATCAAGTGTTTCCCCTTCCCTGTGCTCAACCTCCAGTGTTCTCCAAAATCCCAGGACAGCAGGCAATCACAGGGCAGCTGACCACCCTAGGCTCTGATGGAGTTGCCTCTGCACTTTCCCTCATCCTGGCAGGGTCTCAGTCCAACAACTCTCTGAAGCATTACCTTGGGTCTCAACTCCCAGTGGATTACACACTTTTCCCTAGGTGCTTTTAGCAAGCTTCGGATTTGATAAGGCTTTTCCTTAAAAACCAGAGGAAGCTGAAAGGTCCTCTCCAGCTCTGAGGCCAGTTTAAGCCCTAAACACCACTTCCACGCTCTCAAACCTCCAGGTATTTATCAAAGTTAGTCCTCTGCATCTGGCCTCCACTGAAGCTCCCATAATGGTCCTCACGGAGACCCCAAAAGTCAATTACGCACAATTACTGGACTGCCATGGGTACCCAAAGGCCTAAACAGACAATTTGTTTTAACAGTTAACATTGAAGTTTATTAGGAACTCCTAGAACCATTTAGAAATAGTTTACTAATACCTACAAACAGAAAGAGCACAAGGTCAGGCAGCAGCAATTAAGAAACCAGTCTCAGTCCCAGTTTGGCCAATAAGTCACTTTGTGACAAGGGCAATTAGCTAACCTTTATGGGCTTACACATCCACACTGAAAAAGATACCTGAGCTGTTACAAGAATCTAATTTTTTAAGAGATGTAAAAACATTTAGAAAAATAATTACTCTTTCCTTCATTCTATTTAAACATGTTGAACATCTACTCTATGCTAAGCATTATGTTTGTCATGGAATCTACAGTTAGTGGAGAAAACAGAAACTAAATCATTACAATTGTGATAAGTACTATGAAAGAGAAATATTGGGAATAAGGAAAGCATAAATCAGGAGACTTGACTTACTGTGAGGCTCAAGGAAGGTTTCCCTGAGGAATCAACAGTTAAACAGAGCCATAAAGAATAAGTAGAAATTAGGCAAAGAAGTATAGGGGAAAGTTCTAGTCAGAGGAGCAAAGGCCAGGAAAAACATTCAAATATAAAGTGGAATTAGGAAATATTTAACTTTTCAAAAATATTTAACCCACACAATTTGCCATTTCTAAGCATCCCTCTTATAGGCTCAACTGTAGTTTGGATTTTTTTATTTAATTGTCCAGTTTTTCCTAAGAAAAAACTGAGAACCTAGCCCTCACTATATTATTTTCTATTTATGTACCAATGCTTAGATAACAAAACATAACTGCCATGTAGGAACTATGGTTTAGAACACAGAATAAAATCTAAATAATCTTGTTTTTAGTACATATTGTTAGGTGCTACAAGTTCAGAATTTTCATATTTCCCTAGAATATTTTCCACTTAAGCATATGTTAAAAAAATAAAAATAAAATAAAAAATCACCTATCTTAAAAAAAAATGAGTGCTTTGAGTTAATTATCACACATTTACAACTAGAAGACTCCTTTTATATTAACAAAATGCATCAATTTTAATAGCATGATTGGGGCCGGCCAAGTGGCGCGGCGGTTAAGCGCTGGCTTGGAAGCCAGCGGCCTCGGTTCAGTCCCATATGTGAGGGCCAGAGACACTGCCGTCAAAAAAAAAACCACACACACAAAAATAAATAAATAAATAGCATGATTGGCTAAGATTTCTCAAGTTGCTTATTAATTCCCTTTAGCCTAGGAACAGTAGTTTTTATAAGAGAATCATGGTACCTTTACCTACCAGGAAATATTTTACATACATTATAAACACCACAAGCTTCTCTTTCTCACAGCAGATTGAGGTAGTAGAACATTAGCCTGAAGATTTTCATCCTGCCCCAGACACATGTAATTTAAAATCATTTTTGTCAACATATATTACTATTTTCTTGAATTCTGAACCCATTAAATAGACTCAACTTGCAAATTAGCTTCATATAGACATATGTTTAAAGTGTTGTGCAAACTTTTCTATCCCTACTCTTCTGAAAATGTGCATACCCACTGATTTGCCATGTTTATTGTTTTACTATAGGTTAGATGGAACATATTACAAAGGATTATTTTATACTTTATCCCCACTTTTCTTATAAAAATAGCTGCTCCAGAAGTTTATTTTATTTAGTTAAGCAGTTTAAAAATAATTTTCTTGGAGCTTTCATTAGGTTATTTCAAAAGACCTCCCAAACAACCTAAGAGTGGCCTGGTATTCCAATATTCCATAAAACATGTTTCTTATATTTTAAAATTAAGCAGCCAACTTTTAGTAGCTGAAATTCTACAATTGGTAGTAACAAAGTATTAACTCAATAATTACAGTCATGTGTTACTGATTATTTAAAGAGGGAACATATCAAAATTCATTTTTAAATTTCTGCAAGATGTAATAGTTCAAACATACAAGATTTGAGGGTGCATAAAGAGATTTTATAACAAACATTAAACTTTTTAATGTTTTTATGTATGCCTTTTGATTTAGAATAAAATCTCAAGAAAAACAATAACTCTAGGTCATAGACATTGTACACAGTGATTTCTGTAACAATTTTGATTAGAATTCAAACTTATTTTTGTCCAAATACTCTGAAGAAAGTATCTTGCAACATTTTGCTTTAGTAATTACTTTGGACTTATTTAATAGGGTAAATTCTCTCAATAACACATCAAAAACACCATGAAAAAGAACAGGGATTTAAAATGAAATAAAATTCCATTGATCATTGTCACCTTTAATGTTCCTCTGCCAGTGAATGAATTAAAAAATTCTTCATAAGTGAACTACTGACTTATCATGCCTATATGGAAATGTTTTTCACTTTATTTTGGATGCATGATATTTATTTAAATAGTTTATTAGAAAAGTGAGAAAACAAGACAAAGCCCTATCAGATATGCAGAGATTATGTCAGCCAGGAATAAAATGTGCTGGTGTCTTATGTTAGCAAAATGAAGTCACTTGGCTAAAAGAAAAAAAAGAAGACACTTGATCAGAAATATAATTGATGCACACACATGGTGGCTCATTCAAATGCATTTTTAAACCCATGGTGATTGTTTTAGAAAAGAATAAACTAATTTGAATAGTTAACTGACTATGAAGAAAAGTTTTCATAACAAAGCCATCAGGTTATTTTTTTAATTAAAATAATAAATATATTGGAATATTCATTATATGTGTCTAATTTAAAATAACTAAATGGTGCTTAAACTGAATCTAGATTAACATGTTAAAGTAAATTTCACAGGAAGAGAGAAACCTTAGTGTTCCATCAAGATATTAGTCAAGTGCAGGTAACTTCAAAACATTTATATTCCTTTTATATTCCATCCCTTCACAAGCCAGACCGTAAGTGGAAAGAGGTGGCTACTTAAAATGTCATATCTAAGTCACTTATACTTTGGTGATCACGTAGCCTAACAGTTTGAATTGATTAAATTCCATAATGTAGTCTACATTGTACATGTATCAGAAGAGAAACCTGCCATTATTATACTAAAATATGATATTCTGTATCTTAAGTGTTATCCATAGTACCAAATTTGTAATAAAAGTCAATCATTTTCCCTTTTATTGTCATTTCCCCTTTATTGCTGTACATTGTCAAAAATTAAATATTTGTAACTAGCAAGTGTCCATTCACAAAGACCACTGAGTAGAACTCGGGGAGGGGGGGGGATCTAAAAAATAATGCATTTAAAAAATGTAATATATTCTAATAAACTTTAGTCAGTATATATGAAACACTGTGTGTCCAGCACTGTTCTGGGTACTTTGAGGATTACAGATGCCTGCATACAAGCACACACATACATGCAGAAGAAAGAAAATTAATCCACATGAAACAACTGCAGAACAAAAGATTATCAACTTTGAAATGACAAAATTTTTGAAATAGAGAACAGATTAGTGGTTGCCCAGGGGTAGGCAGTAGAGGGAGGTGGGTTTGGTTATAAAAAGGCAACACAAGGCATCCTTGTGGTGATGAAAGAGTTCTGTATTTTACTAAGATGGTGATGTATACACACAGAATAAAACTGTATAGCATGCATGTGCAGGCACACACATAAGTACAAGTAAAATTGGGGAACCTACATTAAATCAATAGATTTTTTTCAGTGCCAATATCCTGGTTGTAATGTCACACTACAGTTTGGAGGCACACAAGGTCCTGCATTGTTTCTTACAAATATATGTGAATCTACAGTTTTCTCAAAATAAAAACGTTCTTAAAAATTATTGTAAAATACACTTTCTCAATTCTAAATACATCCCCTAAAACTTACCAAAACAAATTACCATGTTAGTGCAGTAGTAATTACCCTCCAAAAAACAACAACAAAAAAGTGTAAATGTCTTCTTGCCCTGTCCATATGGTCTTAATTTTCTTTTAATTCCATGTTAATTTAAATGAGTTTTAAAGATCATATCCTATAAATTGAAGTTTCTCATGACACAGTAGTTGTAAAATGCTATCTTACTTTTTAAGTTCCGATGGTGGAGGAATTGAGGGGGTGGGGGGAGAAGGAAACGAAGAGGGAAAGGGAGAGGGAGAGAGAGAGAGAAAGAAGGGACCACCATTATCTTCTTTCTTTATCTTAATAGATAAGAAACAAATCACACACACACTCTTGCTCTCTTTCTAGAGTCTGCCTGAGTTCGGACTGAGGGGTAAAATGAGAACACCAGAAGGATTTCTCAAAACTAGGTCTTTACCATCTGTGAAATGCCAGTTCTTTATGGCAATTGTTTAATGGGTGATAGTTGCTGCTGGGCCTATATTTATTTGTACACTGGTACTTCCAGAAGTAAAGAGATTTTATGAAGCTTAGTTAAAAACGGAAGGTGCGTGGTTGCCCTTAAGGCTTTCACATTCTCTTTGTGGGGGTGGTGAAGGTAGAAAATAGATCTATACACAAAAAATCATGATTGATGTAATTAGATTGTGAACGGAGCATTCTAAGCGTTCAGAGGAAGTTGTGAATCACCCTGCCCTCAAAAGGTAGGGAGTCAAGCAAGGCTTTATGAAAATATTTATATTTAGCTGGGTTTTAAAGGATACAATAAACAAAGGCATAGAAGTAAGAGTACCAATGACTTGGATAAATAGTCACAGTGCAGGCTAGCTGGAGCCTGGTCTGCTTAGGGTATTTTTATAAGCCATGAAGCAGCAAAGTAAGTTAAAGTGTTGTGTGCCCCATTAGAAATTTTCAATATTATCCTGTGGTGGTTTGATAGTGGTGAGGAGTCCAACTGAACTGACTCCACCCTTTCCTAGCTTTGAGACTAGGTAAGTCACTCAAGCTCTGTCTCAGTTTACCCATCATAAAATAGGGCAAATAACGGTGTCTACAGTATCAGGTGGTTGGTTGTTGTGATATTTAAATTAGTAAATATGTCATATATGTATGAGAGAAAGAGAGAGATAATATGTATATATATGGTAATTTGTGTGTGGTATGTGTCCGTAAATATACAGGATCCAGCACATAGTAAGCACTATGTATATGCTAGCTATTATTATGTTGTAACTTTCAAACATTTGTAAAATAAAATCTTATGTAAAACCCATATGTAGAAAACCAATGTAAAGAACAAAGAAATAAAAAAGATCTGCTTTGTTAAAAAAAAAAAAAAACTAGGTCTTTACCTACTTTGAATCTCTTGGAAAATATTCAAGCACATCATTGCTCTTTCACTACTGCAAAAACGAGAAATAATGTGGCAACTGCTCTGGAATTCCTTTGGTGTGAAGAAGTCGAAGGTGATCAAAGGCAGGGTGACATGCAATGGGCACCCGGATAAAACAGGTCTGATTAGGGTAGATTCCCATTCACGTAAAATGACTTCCAGGCAATTCGTTTGGCTTTGACTTTCAACTGACACTTTTCTGCTTGCAATAAAGATGGAAACAGGGACGTCGGGCCCCTCGCACACCAATGCGAACGCTTAACCCTATGGGTCTCACCCTAAAGTCCCGCTAAAGAGACTGAATGTTTCTACAGACTTCGCAGAGGATTGGAGGAATTTAGGGACGCCGTCCTCCACTCCCCAAAACCTCAGGAGACAGGGGAGCGGGGATAGGGGAAGGGAGCCGTGGTAGGCAGAGCGCGGAGGGGCACACTGGGGACGCGGGGCTAGGAGGGAGAGGACGCAAGGGGACACTGGGGTGAGGGGCGAGGCAGGGCCGAGGACCCGGGGCGACTAGAACTCGAGGCGCAGGGCGAGGCCCAGGCACCAGGTGACACCGTGCCGGGTGTGAGAGGCCAGGCGGGTTCGGGGTGAGGGCTCACCCGCGTTCTACAGGGTCTCGATGTTTTGGGGTCTGGTCGCCAGCTCTGCCACCATCTGCACGAACTGGGTCCGGGCTTTCTGGTACTGCTCGAACACTGCAGGGAGAGACACGGTGGAGCGGGCTGCACCGCGGTACCCAGCTCCCGCCGCCAGCCGTCGGGGCGCCCGCCCCGGCCCTACCTTGCAGCACCTGCCTCTGACTCATGGCGCCTGCGGCTCTCCGCCCGCCACCAGCTCCGGGGCGACGCTGTTCGTCGGCGCCGGGCCAGCGAGTCCGCGGACGGGGCGACTGCGGAGGCCACTCGGCCTCGAACTGCAAACGGTCCTCTCTGTGTACCTGCGTCTCCCAGGCAACCGACCGGAACCGGAACGCGGCGGTCTCGCTGCAACGGTCAGTCCCCGGCGTGACGTCACGGTCTCAGGGCCCCGCGCCCGCGAGGATGCCCGACCCGGGGGCACCCCGCCTGCAGGGGCGCCCCCGACGTGCCAAACGCGCCCAGCCGCTGCCTGAGTCCTGCACTGTCGAGTGTCACTATCCTGCTGGTTCGGACGTCCGCCCGCAGGACAAGTTCTTTACAAACCGACCCCAGACCCGCGTAGTTGCTGCGCTGCACGCAAGTCATTCGGGCCGCGGAGCCCCACGCGCCGGGAGAACCCTGCGGAAGTGCGGCGAGACGCGGAACCTGGGCGATGGAGTCGTCTTGGCTTCGACGGTCAGGAGAAATCTACATGTGGCATTGCATAATCTGATACATTATTGTCAATGAAACTTAAAAGTCAAAAGTTCTCCCCTGTCGTCCAGCTTTTACATACCTGGCATTTCTGGTTTCAGGATTCCTGGAGCGTCACGACAACGATGTTCATACACTTAATTACATTGTATTCAAAGCATTTAATAAGCACTCAGAGATTCAACAAGAAAAGCAGACGAGGAAACAATCCTGTCTTTGCTAACTTCCTCCTGTTACTACTAGCTTTGCTGTTACCTCACTTTTATGTGATTTTTAAACATTTTGACTTTGTCTTTTAAATTTAGGCTGCATTTTGTTGCTGAATGACATTTTCAAAAAACAAAAAAAAGTGGGGGGAAGGAAAATCTTTTCCCGGAAAGTCTTAATTCAAAGGATCATAAGTAGACTTCCCTAGCTTATATACCTTTAACTCTACCCAGTCTCATTTAACAAAAAGTACTCAGTCTATCCCTGGTTTCCAGCTTCCCTGAAAACAATACCAAATGTTTCAATGACAGATGTCAATTTTAAATGTTTCTCCATCAGAAAGTACAATTTCGCTAGGTGTGGAGTAGATAGCCACATCTGCTGCTGAGGAGTGCCAAGACAGGAAACGTCTTGATAGCTCATCTTCAATAGAAGGGAGCATGCAAATTTAGCTGGTTCTCATATTTGGGGTGAGTCCTATAATATAATCTTGGAGATCTCACTCTGACTTGAGCTGTCTGATAAAGTCCTGATACTTTGCGGAGCCCCAACTAGTTGGGAAAATGGACCTGCAATCAGTGATAGCAGTAAGCCTGTTCAGGCGGGTTCCTGTTACCCCCAAGCAGGTGTCTGTCTTCGCTCCATTTCAGAAGCCAGTGATACCTACAGACCCTTAACTCTAAGGCTTAAGTTTCACATTGACCTCCACATTTCCCTAAGGAAACAGGTCCTTTAAAATTAAAGTTTTTGTCTGTTCCCATTTCTTTCAAGGTGTGGGGGGAAACAGATTGAGCAAATAATTAAAATTGCAAATAAACCTTCATTGTAATTTTGTTTTCAGTTCCTTGTTGCATTATGAAAAACAAAAACAAAATCCCCTTAAAACTAAAAGGTTCCATAATTGGTTTCAGTCCTTAAACGATTCAAATACCCAAACTACAACAGCTGCCATTTTTAGTAATTGTTTTACAATGTATTTTCTACTTTAAAAGTGTTAAGGTAAGAGCTCAGTGGTGGTGGGAGGGGGGGAAGGTCTAAACCTATAAATAGAAGTCTATTTATGGACTGCTACAAAGTTTGAAAACTTAATATCGAATGCTATCTAAATTACTTTTAACCATAGATTCTGAGGATCTATCATTAACCATGTCTGTGGGTTAAATTGTATTGTTCCTGATAAAATACTATATAGGATTCCTAATTTATATCTGGAATAGGACATGTTAAAGAAACTAGGTCCTTGCTCTTTATATTTCTTTCTTAGAAGTCTTTAAAATTAAATGGATAAATGTAACAGAATGGTCATAATGTAATTGTTAATAATTCTAATATAAAATATGGCAACAGATTACTTTTACTGACAGGAAAGCCAATCTATATTTCCTGACCCACCTTTTTCAGTTCCTAACTTTACAATGTCATTCTGTTTTACAAAGTTCATTGAATGCCCAATGATCACATACTACTCCTAACAGTTAAGCAGTGAGAAAGAAAACTATTTAAAGGGGTATTTTGTGCTATTTAAGATTACTTTAAGTTCTTAAAGTACCAGCTCACTTTAAATATAGATATACAATGAACTTGACATATTATACATTTGATTGAAAATTAAATATAGCTGAACAACTTGTAAAAATGTTTCCATGAAAGATTTGTTTGGAAGACTTTGCCTCTTTTGTAAAAAGCTAATCATGTGTAACTTCAAAATCATCTTTGCCCTCAATCCTGTGTATCAAAATGAGACTCAAAAAGATGTCAGGATTAAGCCAGTTTTAAAATCCTGTTCTGTTTCTCATTAAAAATGTGCTTTGGCAAGTCAGAAAATCCCATTTTTATGGGAATATATACACGGGTCTAAAAGGAACTTTGTTAATTTTAACATACATGTATTTTTTTCCTTTGCTCCTAGCTAAATTTAAAAAATTAAAGTTTTAGATGGTAATTAGATATTAACATCCACATTTTAAAACTGCTGTTGAGGTGAATCAAACTGAAATATGTGTGTATACATATTCCTCCATCAAGCGAAACATATTAAAATATCAATATGTGCCAGACACTGCTAATAACAGAATGTGCTTGTCTTCTAGGACATGCTATCTAGTGGGAATTAGACATGTAAATAAAGTATTCATCCAATAAGCATATACTGCATTGCCCTGTTTTAAGGGCTATAATTGCTCCAAGAACCATAAGTACTTTGGAAGCAAAGACGAGGGACTTAGGGTAAACTATGTGAAGAGGTGACACTTTTTAAAACATAAATAACAAAAGGCTTGTTTTTAAGAAAAATTAGCTGAGTTTTATGTAACTATGAAATCTCCTTCCCTCCTCCCCCAAAGAATTAAAACATAGTGTTGGCATTTAAATAGGCATTCATTTTGCAATTACTTGTAATTGTTCAACTTATGAGAACCCAATCTAAAATTTTGCCAATACCTAATCTAAAATTACTGAAATAACTCCGTATTTACATACTTGAATTAAAAACAAAGGCATTACATACCCCATAACCAAGTATTTGGACTAAAAATATTATCTATAATGAAGAAAGCAAACATATGACATCTTAAATGTTGCATTCCCGCTCTTTGGGGAAAAACATCAGAATTTTACATTTAGGTCTGAACAGACCATCCAATTGTGCCATCAAGTTTGTCAAGCGGGACAGGAGATATTGGGATACTTCCATCCAAGAAGGGACGAATACCATTTCTATGCTTGTCTTAGGTTTGGGTCTTATTTCTAATTCTTTGCTTTTCAAGCCTTTTTAAGTTAACTCTTTACATTTTAAACTTTAAAGTTTTTACGTTTCTTTTAGTGTTAAGGCCAATAAAATGTTAACATGACAGTGATTTATTTGGCCCCAAAGTTCTAAAGGTACACCTGTACATGGCTTCCTTTTCCCCTGATTCAGTGGATGCAGATTGAACGCATCTTTCCCACTCCCAAAGTAAACCGTCATTAGGATTCCACTCACTCACGAATAATTTCACCTCCAAAGGCACCATATAACAAAGTGATTGACACTATGCTTCTAAGGTAGAATTCTGAAATACAGCATAACATGTTCTAAGACAATGGCACGCTAATAAAAACAAAATTATTGCAACTTGGTTTGTGTGTCTTCTTTCTAAAGACCTATTTGGGTGTTCCTTAAAAATTGTACCCAAACCCCCATCCCCAGACAGAAACCTCTAAGCGCCCTGCCACAGATGTCCGTCAGCCACTCCCTCTCAACACTGCCCAGACCCACCACCCCTTCAGAATCTTGGCGTTGTTGGACTTGTCACGGAGATGGTGGGTACTATTCCTCCCCCACTTTTTTATGAGTACAGGACACAAGAGACCAAGGATGGGAGGTACCACAGATGAAACTTTCGACCCCTAGAGCCCACCAAGCCCGCATCCGGGCCACCACCGGGGAGGACCAGGCCCGCACAGGTGCGAGTCCTGCCACCCACGAGCGGAAGGTTCTAGGTCGACGCCGCAAAGTGGCACCAGGACGGTCCCCGCGTGTCGTGGGCTGGCCCTGGCAGACAACTGCACGGGGGTGCTGGGGCCCGAGAGGAAGGGACGGATATCGTCCTCCCGACGTCCACGGCTTTTCCTTTTTCCCGAAGTTTCTAGAATTCAACGAGCACCTCCGCGTTCCCCTCGCACCTTCTAGCGGGAGCCGGGAGCCGAGTATCATTTAGGCCTGGGGTCAGGCAGGTTGTGGTTGAGCTGAAACCCCACGAGGCCCCCGCCGCGAGTCGCGGGGCTAGGCCGAAAAGAAGGCGCGGGGGAGGCAGGGCCTGGGGCGCGGGGGGGAGGGAGGAGGAGCGGGGGCGCCCGGCCGGAGGGCGCGAGTGCGGAGGCGCGGCGCAGACTGGGCCGCGGCCTCCCCCCGCTGGGGCCGGTCTCCAGGGGCGGGCCGGGGGCGCGGCGGGCGCGGGGCCCGAGGTGCGAGCGAGCGGGAGAGTCCCTCTCCAGCTACCTGGCAGCCCCCACGGGCCGCGGGTCTGCAGTCCCGGAGGGAAGGGCCCGCGCGCCCCGCAGCGCCGGTGTCTGCCGGGGTGGGGGCGGGGGCGAGGTAATGAAGGCCTCTGCCCTTTCGCTTTGGCTCCGCGGCCAGGCCTCCTGCAGGAACCTCACCCCGCGCCGGCCGCCGCGGAGAGTCCTGGCCCGAGCCTGGCCGCGGTGCGGCCGCCCCGCAGGAGCGAGCCTGGAGCGGGCGGGGACCTGAACCCGGGAGCTGCGGCCCCGAAGCGCTGGCGCAGCCAGGAAAGCTCGCCACGGTCGCTCCGGGCGGCCCTGCTTCCCCTGACTTTCTCCTCCCGGGACTTATAAATGAGAGCTCCGTTGAGGGGGAAGGCTCCAGACGTTCTTTGCCCGGAGTGGGGTGTGGGAACCGTGCACCACCTTACACCAGCCAGCTCGCTACACCCAGCCGCACAGGCCGGATCCCAGAGGCTGGGTGAGGAGCCAAAAGCTGATGGGAAAAAAAAAAAAAGCTGCACCTCATTGCGCATGTGCGAGTTTCATTTTTTTACGTCATTTCGCTTTATCGAGTCCCAAGCCAAAACTTCTTGCTTATTGATTACTCTGAAGATAATCGAATGTATGCTCTGACTCCTAAAAAAATATTGCAAAAGTAGAGAGAGGGTTGTCAAGGTTTCTGCTTTCACAAAAATAGCATAGGCTACTTATCCATTCTGCGTGTACCCGCAGATTATCAGAGCGGAGGGTGAGCTCTGCTAACGTGTAGACTATATTAGAAGACGCGATAGCACAGTATCTCCTGCTTTAAGAGGAGATACTTGCACTACAGTTTGCAAGTCCTGTTATCTTATTTTTTGATATTTCAGAGGAAACACCTGACTGAATACTGCTAAAGCTGGATTACTTTTATTTGCCTCCTACTCCAGCGTTAACTCATATGTATTTTTTAAAGTGAAATAAAGTTTCTTTATATGAAAGAATAAAGTTTTTCCTCATATGAAAAACATAAGAAAAGATTGCTGATCACCTGTTAGAAAAAATTACTAATACCTTTCCCCAATAGTAAGACAGGAAATGAATTATAAAGAAATGCTTTTTTATTTTAGGAGTGCTTTTTTTCCTGATGAAATAATACCTAATCGCTTATTTTAATATAACTCAAGGGAAAAGGTCTTGGAAGTTTACAAATATACATTTGGAAGTATACAAATAATGCCAGTATGTTTATGATCAAATCCTAAAGAAAAACAAACTTACAGACTCTTGATTTAAAGAGTGCCTTGCAATACTAAGTACACCAAATAGGGACAGAGGAGATAAAGTCTTGTAGCACAGTTGGATTAAAAAGAAAACTGATTTTTTAAAAAGGTGGTGCTTAAGCAAAATGCTCTAGATGCATGGTAAATATTTAAGAGTGATAAAAGTAACTGGTATCAATTATCTTTCGGGAAAGGCTATATTCCCAGAAACCATTGCAGACCATGATAATATAATAGACTTGTGTTGCACTGAAGTCTCTCTTTACGTTTAGAGAGCCTATATGAATTGTGTATATTAAAGTTCATGAAAATGCATTTTCTTGTCTTGTTTTTTTAAAAGTTGCTGATATCATTCTATTGTAAATTTACTTTATTGTAATGAATTTCCTTAAAAGTGTTCTCCAAAGGAACAATTTTAATAGGTGAATAGGTTGAGCAGAATGATCATTTGATAAAATTGAGTGAGATCCATTGGATCTCATTATCTTTTTCTCTTTAGAAAATGAAGGGGTAGTAGGAAGAGAACCCAAGTGAAAATATTTTAAGAAAATTGTCATGAAGCATATTTAAAAAGAAACAGCTGGTAAACACATTTTCCCAAGCTTACTCTGAGTTCTTCAGTTACACTAGAAAACAAACTAATGAATCATGTTCAAAGCAAAAACAATCTCCTGAGTTAATTACTGATAACATTAATTTTCTGATTCATGAACAGCTAGATGCTTTCTAAACATTACTCTCTTGCCAGTACAATTTATACTTCAGTATTTTGGAAGTGTGTTTATTGAACTTAGGAGTTTTGTTGAGGAAGTTGGAAAGGAGTCAAAACTTGCATGCTAAGATTCTATAGAAATGTAACCAATTCCAATAAAAAGTCCTCTGTATGGAAGTACATTATGGAAATGACGTGGTTGTCAGACCTAATTGCTTGGCTTTTGAGTCCTCACAGAAGAAATTCTACAGCCTTAGGGGTGTAGACTCAAAAGCAGCAGCATTTCTGGTTTCAGTTTAAATAAAACAATGAAATCCATCATTATTCAACTCAATAGCGATAATTCACATGAATATGAATGCACTTTGATCTTATCCCTTCAATTCATTGAAAGACACAGTCGTAATGAAAAAGGCAGATAATCTCTTTAACTTGGTCCAAAGCAAGTTGTTGGAGCTTTTCTTTCCTGAAAGACCATAGAAAGGAACTTTTCACTAAAGCCTTGCTTTCCTATTTTTAAGGTGGTGGTGGGGGTGTTTGGGCAAGCTACAGGTCATTATGTTGCCTCCAGGAACCAAGCTGTGCTAACTTTCTTCTTTGAGGTAAACTGTCTTATGTAATGAACTTGACATTTTTGTGAAGCTTAAAGGTGAACCCCTTTTATAACATTATACCTAAAAGTCATTTTAGGAGGCATGTTGATTTGAGTTTACCATCAGATATGATTAAGACATATTTACTTTCAGTACGTTTTAAAGTTTATTTCAACTAAATTGGATATTTCAAGTTGCATCATCTTATTAGATTTGCAATATTCAATACTAGCCCCTTAAGCCTTCCTGTTGAACTGTATAGTTAATGCCATGTCTGTGGTCTGTGAAAGTATGAAAGTCACATTAAAATCTCATCTTATGGCTATTAACTAGTTTTCAGACACTTATGGTGGGAAAACAGCAAAGTTACAAGTTCTTTTATATAACTTATTCTTACAATTCTGGGAACATCTGTCAGATATTTTTTAGTACAATCTACCACATTTGAAATATAATGAGGTAAAAATAAGCATGAACAAGGATATCTGATTATTTCAACTAGCCTGGAAATGTTTAGCTTTCCATTAAGTTCATTAAAGATATCCAAGCTCTATAGTAGTAAGTTTTTCTTTTATAACTAGGGTTGTTGAACTTTTGGAATCCTCTGGAAATTCAACAAATATTTGTTGAGTTATGTTAAAAGGACTCTGGAGCATACAAAGATTAATAAAACAGGTGCTTGTCCTCAAGGAGCTTTAAACTTAGAAATTTCAGCGCATCTGTGACTTACATGACATTTCTATCCATGGAGAACACTCAACTAACTTAATAACTATTTAAAGCCAGGACAATTATTAAGAGCAAAGAAATTTGGCAGTGCACATATTTCCGGAGTTATCCTACTCGCTAAATAAAAGAGTTTGCTGTGTACCTTGAAGATTTCTCTTAAATAAAAACCTGTTTAAAACACTAACAAGAGTTCTGTCAAAAATTGAATGAGTGTCCTAGAACCACAAAGAATAGCAAAGGCAGAGATTCGCAAGGGTTAACGTCAATCATTTTCTTTGTGTATCAAACCACTCAGTCCACACGACCAAGGGGTGATGTGGTTCATCAAATGAAATGAAGGGGTGGGGGGAAGTACTCCATACACTTCTGTATAAAAAGAACAAGTATCTGAATGCAATGTTTGAGCTAACAAAAATGACTATGTTATGGATTTTGTGCAAAATATTCGTGGTAGACAAAGAAGAGAGAAGATACCGTTTGCCTGTGGTTGCTAACCCAGAGGAAAGCCACCATTACCAACAGCAGACACAACCATAAGCTCTTCTTTGTGTGGATGTTACCAAAAAGGGAGTGGGCGTCTGGTCTTGACTTCTTTCTTTACCATCCTTATTTCTGATGTCAAGAAAAGCTTTCTAATGGACTGGCCATTAACAAAGAATTTCAGCTCAAGGTGAAGACGAGGGCACCTGGGGCTGGGACTAAGCAAAGGTCCCCTTTCTCGGGGGTTCAGGTGCCTGATCAGTGCGGCGCGCGCAGCAGTGTGCGCTCCCAGCTCCCCTATTGTCTGCGTGGGGGCAGGGCCAAGCAGGGTAGCTGGCTTTTGAGCAGAGCTAAGGGTCCGGTCCTGGAAATTGAGGTCCCGGGGCGGGGGTGAGAGATGTCAGCAAGGGCCACCCTCAGAATTGTAAATGCTCAACCCGGGTACCGGCGGTAGCGGCTGCAGCGGCGGCCTGGCTGCAAATCGCCGTCGTGTGGTTGCTACTAGCAACCAAGCCTCTGCCGAGCGCGCAGCCCCGCAGCCCCGCAGCCCCTGGAAGGAAGGTGGTGAGGGGAAGCGGCTGAGGCACTGTGGCCGCGCGGACTCGGCCGCCCGTGGGGCTCTCGCTCATGCCCGCGCCCTGCGGTCCCTTCCAGCCTTCCAGCCTGTGCAGCTGTGCCGCATGAAGGGCCAAGGGGCTCTCGGGTTTGGGGTGTTGCGACCCCAGGAGCGCCAAATTACTGGCGCCCTCCGTGAATGCAACATGGCAGCTGGGGTTCAAAGACTGGGTTCATTCAGTCCTCTGAGTAGGCGAGGACCGTGGACCCGCAGGGCGCCAGCCGGCTCCTTTCCAGACCGAGAGTCCGCCCTGCTCGCCCCCATCCCCGCCTCCGAGCCGGGCAGCTGCTTGCGCGAACCCGCCTCACCTTCACCCCTCAACCCTTTGTTCTGCATTCGGTAGGCACCTCACGCCTCCGGGGGCTTTTAATGGATACCCTCGAAGACTCGGCGAACGGGGTGGGTCACCTGGCAGTGTACAGAGTTGTCTAGCTTTCCTGGTCTCAGGAGGGCTCCGGGCAAAGCTGGAAGCGCAAGTGCGGGATCCCCACTCGCCGCTCCCGGAGGAGCCGCCTCTCGTCGGGGGGCTTTCTGCTAGCAAGGCCCAGCTCGCGGTTTCCCCGCCTCCCAGCTGAGAGGTGTGAGGCGGGAGACAAGAGCCGGCGAAGAGACAATGCCCATCGGGACCTCAAGGAAATGAGATTCTCCTCACTGGGGAAGGGAAACCTGCGGGCTCGGAATCACCCCAGTCTCGGAGAAACCGGGAGGAAAATACCCCGTTAGGTCTGTGCGGGGCTTTAATGCGCGAGGCTGGTGTCGCCCAGAGGAAAGGTTCCCTCCGCCGGGGTCGAAGGGAGAACCGAGCCGCGAGCCTTCCACTGGGAGTGGGGGAGGGATTCACTGTTGGGGGTGGGGGAACCTAAGGGGAAATTTGCATTTTTAAAAATCGCGGTTTAAAAATGAACATGCCACGTAGAAAACCAGTTGTGACGTTCAGCACAACGTGCTACTGAAATACCGAAATCCGCCACCAAATGGCGGCTCCTGCAGTCGGCTGCACTGATAAAGAGGACTTGCCCGGCGTCGCCCATTTTAGGCCGTTTTCACTTCACTGCCGTTACCCCGACCCTCCTCCCCAAGCCGTTCCTCCCTCTCCAGGTTTTTGGGTGCACGTGGGACTTCTGGGTCAGAGAGGCGTTTATACCCTGGGGATGAGGCAAGCGCGGGCTCTGCAGGAAGCCAGCTGTGTCCCCGCGGCTTTAGGAAGCGACACCCCAACCTTGGACTGCCCGTTCCTCTGCTCGCCGGGGTTGAGGGCGCCGGGGTTGTGAGAGTGCCGGACCTCCCAGGTTCGCTCTGCCCTTAGACCCATTTAGGCGTCGCCTCTTAGGTCCTGTCGCACAGTTATCCCCCTCCTGGACACTGTAACCCGGTCAAGTTTTCTCCGCAGGGGATCAGAGCCTATTCTACCCATCAAACAAGCTCAACTGGAGGACCTTCTCCCATGGGCGTTTCCAGTCACTGCCCACGAAACGCAGCCTTCGGGAACCCTCAACATGGTAGCTTTATATTTGTTTTTTAGTTCACAGTCTATCCACCAAAAAACCCAACTCCAAGGACACTTCGTTATTTAAGGAGAAAGGGCATAAGATTTAAAGCAGAAGAGAGCAGAGGGAGGCAATGATTTGGAATGGCCCATCAAGAATGAGCTTCTCTGGGCTTTGCCAGGTGGCTTTGCTGTCTGCCAGGCGGCGGGTCAGTTTCCTGTGGGCGCTGAGCACGCGGCTCAGGGGCGGGTTGCCCCGCCTCGGCGGCAGGGCGGACCCGCTGGTGTCTCACCCGGTGGAGAAGCCTTCGGCCAGAGGAGAGCCACCTTATGAGGCCTCGCGCACCCCGCTGTTGCCACCGATCACGACGGGGTCCGACTTTGGAGAAACGATTTCGTTTGACAGCCAGACAAGCCTCGCAGGGCCTGAGAATATTGCTTTCAAATTTGGCGGGATGAGAATCCACGGAGCCGAGCGCCGCGCAAGGCGAGCAGCGCAGGCGCAAAATGGCCTCCTGGTGCCCAGCCGCCGGGGCTCACGCAGAGCCAGGCCGAGCCCCCGCGGCGTGCTGGATCACGGAGGGCTGAGCTGTGGCTCTTTGCACCCATCCGAGAGCTGCTAGTTAAAACTAAGGACCGGAGGAAAGGCCCTTTCCCCCTAACGTGTCCTTTTGGAAGCCAACGCTTTCTGGAAAGAAAGGTCACTTTCTCCAGGCGGGCATCCTGTACCCTTTCCACCACGCACCGAAACATTAAAAGCCCCCCTCCCCCCCTTTTTTGTTGTTGTTGAAAGCCGTTGGTCTTTCCATCCTGGTTACCCTCGCCCCGCGGCTTTATCTTCCAAGCCGCGCAGTGCGCACCTGTCTTCGGCGTTGTTTGTGTTTAATTCTTGGGGGTACTGAGACTTAAGACTAGTCCCTGGACAGACTTCTTTATCTCTAGTGACCTCTTTGCCCATCGCTGTAATGTTTTCATTCCTTCCATCCCAATTTTTGACTCGTTTCTCGAGCACCTTGGTCCTAAGCCTTACAAGTCCTTTTCTCAACTTGGGTTCTAGCTAAGTTAGGACAGAGCGTTGGAGAGTGCCTAATCGGTACTTAGAATTTACGTTCTCTGTGAAGCTTGGATGTTGTGATGACATCCAACAATCAGAGCTAGAAGTAGTATTTGTGTTGAAATGCAGGTGATTCTGAGGAAACACCACCTGCTATTTGGGGGAGTTCCTTTGATAGTCTCTGGAAGGGATATTTTAAGACAAGAGTTAAAAGAATGGGAGTAATTTAGCTCGTTCACTGGAAGTTTTTATTGAGTGCGTTACCATTTGGAGGGTTAAAACAGACTTCGGAATGGGTTTTCTACGTGCACTTGAACTTTTTCAGAAAACTCACAAGGATCTTAGAGTAGCCTTTCCAGGGATAAATAACTTGATGTCCACGACTTGATGAAGACAAAAGTTGATAGTGAAGTCTTTATGAGACCTCTAGAAATTGCACACTAAGAAAAAGAAACTGGTGCAAATAAAGGAAATCCGTTTCAAGAACCAAAAGAAGAAAAAACGTTAAAAAAATTAACTGCGGAAACAGGAAACACTCGACTGTGTAAACATTTTCGAAGACTTTCATAGTCAAAACTGGACGATCTTGAGATTTGCAAAATCTACAGGCTCAAGGTCTTCACGTGGTATTTCCCAAGTCTGATTTATTGGGAGGCTTCAATAGGCGACTTTCTCTTCCTTGTAAAGGACCTGTCCATATGAATTCTGTGGTACCAGTTTAGTTGAAGGTTTTATCTTGGAGGAGTTAGAATTTTTTTTTTTTTTAGAGTGAATCACCTGTTGTACTGTTAATTTTATACATGAAGAAACATCCTCAAGTGAAATGGACATTATCTAACCCAAGAGCCTTATTCTGGAACTGTGTTCTGTACTCTTTGCACCATTAAATGTCTTTAAAAGAATATACGGTTTTTTTAAAAATGTTCGTTTTAAGTGTAATTTCATCAAGATGTTTGGTGTGGGATAAAATATGAGTTATATATACTGTATGGGGGAAGCACTAAACTGTCATTCCAGGGGTAATGAAAAGAAAAAGATATATTTATTAAACCTTTAAAATATAAAGAAAAATGGAAACAAATAACACTTCCTTCACCCCAGGATTCTGAGACTAGGTTCCCTATATAGTTTCTAAAAGTAAAATCCAATCCCCTCAAAAGATTACCATAAACTATTGTTTAAAAACCAAACATGTTCACATCTTGTTGGCCAGTGCAAGTAGTATGTCACATGGGTTCCTAATAAATTCCTAATATAATTTTTGTAACAAAACTTTATCTCGGAAGGCCTATACGAGTATAACGAAAGGCTTTCACAAATGAACTAAAACTCCAAATATTGGGAAGAGAGTAAGAAGAAAGGATGAAGAAAAGTCTGTACCATTTTACTCTGCCTGTTGCATACCTCTAGAGATCCCAACATTTGCACAGATGTGGAAACAAGCAAAATGGTTGGTAGGTTAATTGTAGGCAACTTTTTTTTTTCAACTTAGTCCAATTAACGGCCGGCAATTTTAAAAGCACAAAGTACTTGTAAAGTAGTATGCATGTGTAAAGCAAGACGGATCACTATTTACACAACAGCAACCAGCCTCATTCTTTCTGTCTTTAAGCTAAAATCTGTGAAATCAATTTAGGCATTTTCTGTGGAGTATTTTGTTAGCACTAACTTTGTGCTATAGAATTCTAGAGTACTTTTCAGAAGCAAAAGCCAACTTTTCACTTACCCGACTTTTAGGTTAAGTGTTACAAAGTTAGCAGCTTTGATATGGATTTTTGGTTGGAATTTTACTTTTACTACCACTTAAAAGTGGTAGTTTAGCAAAAGTTTTAAATCTTGTCAGAATTGTGATGGCTGATTCTGGGAGAATGCAAAACATTGTAATCTTTCTTCTGTTTTATTAAGACAAATTTTAGCTGAAATATCCTTTAACGCTTAAGCAATTTTCAAATTGAGTAGGGAAAAACACCCTCTTTGAAATAAAATAAATGGACATGTTTTCAAGTATGATAAGTGTTAAGTCATAAATTCAAAGGTCCACCATAAAAAGGTTAAGATGTAAAGTTTAAGTTTCATGTTGATCTTACAACTTGGTTTTGTATTCAGTCAAATGAGAGTCCACTAGCATTTGAAGTTTCCAGCCTTTGAAAAATATTTTTTCATTTTTTATACACAGGACCATCCAAAGTGAAAATGACACTGGAAAACTTCCATTAACTAACTCTTCTGTGTCTGAGATAACATCATGAAAACCTTGAGGCCTAGAAAAATGAATTAAATTCACCAAAATTGGCAAATGGGGATTTTTACTTCAAAGATTAGAGAGTAAATAAAACAGATACATCTTTCAATTGGGCTTTCAAGCAATTATACAACAAATCATGTAGTTCTTATCAACATCACTATTTAAGACAGCAATGGATTCTCTTTAGCTTTTTACCTGTTATTCACAGTTGGGTTTCTAAAACTTCTGCACATTGTGCTTTTCATATCAAATTTTTATTAAAATCTTAGCTATTTTCTAAATGAATATCCTTTTCACTGGATTTTTTTTTCCCAAATACAAATGAAATTTAATATTACATCTATAATTAGAAACAACACTTAACAATGGGGCTGTACAAATTTAGGTCAAAATAAAAATATATGTATTTTGTGGTTTCATAAAACTTCATTTACTGTATTTTTAAAGAAAGCAGAAGTAACAGCAATATATGTAAAAGTAATGATTTAATGACTATAAGCAAGACAAAGCAATAGAATTGTGCTTCTTTTGCAGACTGGGGACAATGAAATGTTTAGCTACAATTTTCCCATACAAACATGAAACAATATTCATATAGAATAAACACCCTCACAAATAACTGATGGGTGATGAACACACACCAAGTTCGACCAAAGCAAAACACAAACTGAAAGTTGTTGGGGTTATTCATATTTTAAATTCAACATGCTCACTCTATTTAAAAATTAATACCTGTAGAAGCTCATAATAAATTGCTTCTGTTTCCAGATATTTGGGAGATGGCATATGCCATTGTTTATAACTGTAAAAGCAAGCCTGAAATTTGAAATTACTGCTATACTACATATTAAAATAATTTTAGATAAAATGCCTTCTTCCAGAAACTTGCTAGTTTACTTAAAAATTTGTTTTAGGGTTATAGTGATCAATATGCATTTTAAAAACACAGTAATTTCATCATAAGCAATGGAAAATGAAGACACTATTTCCAAATTACTTACAAGTTTTTCTTTACTGCAACAATATATTTTAAAAGTAAACATGTATCACTACAGAAAGTCAGCATTATGATTTGCCAATTGTTTCCAATGGAAAAAGACTTTAGAATTAGATGTCCATATTAAAAATATTCTATGCCCATGAGGCTCAAATGTAGGGTATCTGCAAAGGTCGAACCAGTTGGGAGAATTTTAACAACCATTTCTGAATGCATGAAACACAATATTTTCTTTATAGTATTTATAAATATATCATACAATACTGTTTCCTGTTATGTCATATACCAATATGGCATTGTACAACAAGCATAATGCCATCTGATTCTTACAAAAGCGAATCATTTAAACAAGTCAGTAAAATAAACGGTAATACCCGCTTTTAGACATACAGATTGTAAAACTGAAGTTTACTTTCCTTTGATCGGTTTTGCGTAGCAACAGAGAAGTAAAAATTAAACAGGAATCAAAATGGCTAAATATGCAAGAATTGTTATTCACAGTGACATGGCTACATAGAATGCATTATTCTATGCATATTCTTTCTGTTTGTTGAATTTCCAGATAAAAAGCACTTGTTTTCTACAGGTTCACAAAACAGCTTAATAACAAGAAGAATCAAGGAAAATGTAATGTAGGCGTTAGTTGAGATTAACAAACTATGGCCCAATGTTTATATCCACTGCAGAATATTTTCAAATCCAAACAGCGGTTACAGAAACCATTCCACACCTTTCCTAACATACAGAAAAAAAACCTTGCCTGCCTTTGCAGAAACCAATTCTTTATAGGAATTGGTTTCTATCTTTCTTTTCAATTAACGTCCATATGAATATCACATCTAGTCCATCTTTTATAGTCAAATTTAATGTCACTACAAAAGAAAGCAAATTGGACGACAGTCACATGTATTAGCATCTATAAAGCTGTAATGACATGAAGATATCTATATAAATCAGGGGTTTAAAACTTTTTTCCTTAACAGTCTCAGGTATCAACCAGATGAAGTTGCTGACGACCCATTTACTGACGATTTTCGAGGTCTATTGGCAAAGGATGATTGGTGGTTACCGCTGGGGCTGTTGCTGGTTCCATTCATAGTACTGGAAATGTGAGGAAACTGAGGATGAGGAGACTGAACTGGAGTGCTGGGGCTAGGCAAACATGAAGAGGTGGAGGGAATACCTCCTGCTGGGCTGTTGGCTTTGTCACTCCCAGAGTCACTTTCCAGTTCTCCAGTATTTGTCAGTCCATCTCTCTGGTGACTGATCTTCATTCTTTTACAGGTAGGTCGAACTCTGTATTTCAAAGGAAGCGGACCATTCTACCAAGTAAAAAGGAAAAAAAAAAAATCAGTCTTAATTCTTTAAATAGAGTTCACCACAATAATCTGCAAGTATGAGATATGATACTTACCCTTCTCCAGGTATAAATGTAGGCAATATCCATTAGTGTATAGTAATCCTTTAAAGGTTCCTCTTCATACATGACATCAATCTATTGAAAAATAATATTTCAATTATTAAATATCACTAAGAACAAAGGTAAATCTAGACTTATTTTGTCATCTAAATATAACCCAAAAATGCTTTTAAAAACATTTTCTCCAAACATTTGGACAAAGAATCCCTCTTAAAACCTCAAATAAGGGAAAAATATTTCCTGAAATTATTAAGAAATTTATTTTCAAAGCATAAAACAGACTTCATACTAAACATTTTGAGACATTTCAAGGTAAGTGCTAAATTAAATTTTAAAATTTCTTTTGCACTTTGGGTTCAGAATCCAAAGAGAAAAAAGTCATTGAATTAAAAGAAAAATTTACATAATATGTATGAAGACTATAAAGTAGATACCTGAAAAGTATTAGGTATGTCCATTTTACTTCTGAGAAACTTTCTTAGGTGCATCACAGTCATTGCTGCTGGGCATCGTAAATATCTTTTATCATTCACCTAAGTACATTTAAGAAAAGTAACTTTTTTATTCTTCATTTTCAGATTTTAAAAAGTTTAAATTAGATTGCCTAAATACAGAAAAGGCATCCCCAAACTGGGATGTGATTACATTCTCAACTATACTTTAAGTTTACTATTTTTATAAATACTAAATGAACAGATTCCTGATATAAAAAAACTAAGTATATAAGAGCGTTAAACATTATTTAAAATATTTTGTAAGAATAGTGATCATATATAAAATAAATTCCATATATTAACTATCAGATATAGGTCTCTCTTAAACATCAAACATGACAATTTTCTTCTGACAGCATCATCTGATCCTGGAATATTCTAAAGGGTAATATATACTCATAAAATTTAGAATCTAAACTATGTTTCATGTTTTTGTGACATGGAACGTACCTCCTCCTTAGATTTCTCTTTGTCTTTGTTTACTTTCCGATCCAATCTAAGAAACAGATTATTTATTAATGGAACAATGTATCTAATAATCATATAAGCATAAAACACATTTCTTAAAGAATTTACCTGTTCTGGTCAAAGAATTCAATGGACAAACTTATTATTTCATCATCGGTTATAATTCTCTTATCTTCATCTGCAACTTCTCCTCTATCTTCATTGGAGCCATTGGCAGCTATAAAGACATTTTGAAATTCAATTTTTAAAAATTAAATATTTAATTAAATATACATATATAGGAAAATAGAAGTGGTACTTGAGATGAAATTCAATTTTAATAAATTGCTGAATAAATTTTCCCTCCAAATGAAATGTCCTCCCCCCTCCATAGAGTTTACCATCAGCTGAAGGATGAGCTGCATAAAAATCCCTTCTTCTCTTCATTTCATCTAAAGGGGGTAAAAAGACTTAAGCATTTGGTATAGTGGATAAAAACCTATGAATACTTTTTAAAAATTCATTTTGTAAGCAAGTTACTCACTTTTGAAAAGTCCTGGAACTAATTTGTATACAATATCTTGAAGAGTTTTATCTGACCTGAAAAATAATTAGAAAAGTAAGCTGTCAATTAATATGACAAAAACTAAAAATATCCATAAATTACAGAACCTTTGTTTTTTTGTTGCTATAAAATTTTGATTATGACACTGTCTATAACTAAGCCAATACAATTATGAAAATAAAAGTTCTTTATGTAGTAAGACTCTTTTAAATCAGTACAAAAATACTTACATTCACTAGTAAATTCTTCAGATTTCACTGAGTTAAGTTACTAAATTAGCTAATATGAAAGAGAATAAAGAGGATGGAAGCACTTTAAACACATTCACTCTTGCCTGTTATGAAGTCAACAAAACAATGCAAAAATGGAGAACTGGTTCAGTTTTTAAAGCATGGTTTTTAAACACCTTAGAATCACTTGAATAACACTGAACTTTGTTTAAAGTTAGTTATTATTAACATGGCAAGAAATTAAAGGCTACCCACCACAAAGCTCATACATTAGGTGAGGATTTGAGGGTAAATTTTCTGTAAGAAATAAACAGGGCAGCCTTCACTGAATTATACAATTCTAATAACAATCTCAAAAAGCGATTTTAAACATTTTTCTACCTTATATTCAGTAGTGGTCTGGTTTTGTGAACTTGGACATCACAGATGGGACAATACTTGCTGGTCTCCAGGTAACGTACAATACACGTTTTACAGACTAGAAGAAGAAACACATTTTGTAAGTTCAGAAATTATATGCTAAACATTAAAATTAGTGTCAGAAAAGGAGAATAGCAAAATAAATGCCAAAAGATATTTCCTATTAAATAAACTCAATTAATATCCTGAGAACACTTACACATTGCATACTTTTATTTCACTAAACAATTAACCAAAAGTCACTGAATACGTAAGAATAAAACGATTTCATCACTTTGTACTAGCATCCTTAAGGATTGCAGAATTGCTAGAAGTTTTCCTATTTCAGAATGAAATATGAAACATACATGACACAAAAAGGTCTAAACCTTTGTACTTACAGGAATGTAGACATTCTATTATGGTTGTGGCATCAATGAAGTACCCTCCACAAAGCACACACATTAGGTGGGGATTTAGCTCAGTGATCTTGATTCTGGTTGTTCGATGCATTTCTGCTTGAGAAAAGATCCTGCAAAACAGAAATATTGACTATAATTCACGGAAAGAGAATCAACATTATCTCCAACTCCTAGTAACCATACACTCTGAAATGCTGAGTTCATGAAACTCGTTTTAACACTCGAACAGCTAGACTGTCCCAACGTTTTCTACAGAAGAAACGTACTAATCAGACTTGAATCAATTCTACTGAAATGGTAAAAAAGGTTCCAACTAAAGTAACTTGTGGTCCTTCAGGTCATTCCAGCAGGGCAAAAAAAAGGTCTGGGGTGGGGGCTGGGAGCTAAGAGTATTCCTGTCTCTTTCTTTCATTTGTCCTCCAGCCTTACAGCCCCACGGCTGCTGCAGACGCCACAGAATCCCCACAGATATTTACCAACCGCTAGAGCTTGTTCAGGGTCTCCAAATTTTTTTGTGAAACTTTCCTATCGATCTTCAATCTAAAATCCCGGAGCTCACCCTGGTTTTCCAGGGGTTCCTGTAGTTTCAGGCGCTTTCAGCAACCAGAACCTGGCACGTTTTTACTCAGTACAAAGGGAAAACAAATTCTACTCTATCTGCATCCCTGGCATTTCCGGAGCTGGGTGCTGGGGCCGTAGAAGCACCTCAAGTTGGCCTCTGGCTGGGGCCTGAGAGTACCGACGCCCCGGGCCGGGATGTGAGGGGCGGATCCGGCAGCACCCTGGGCTCCCTCTCGCTCCGGATTCGGAACTAGCCTCAGTCGGGGTTTCCATAGCAACTTACACTTACACTTGGCATCCGGCCACCGCTACAACTCTGCGCGGAGCAGCCTGAGCCCGGAGCTTCCGAGGGTGTGCGGGGTAGCCGGGCGGAGGCAGCAGCAGAGGAGGGCGCGGGGGAGGGGCCAGCGCGGGGGGCGGAGCTGGCGCGGGGGCGGGGTGGGGTGCGGGCGCTGCGGCGCGGGGGTGGGGCAGCCCCACGAGGCCCACGGCGCTGGGGAGCTGGATCCCTGCCCGCGGCACTCCCGCGGGCAGCCTGGGCGACCCGGGAGTTGGCGAATGGTAAATGAAAGTGCAATCCGCACTCCCAGCCATTTCAGACACTGTTGGGGGCCTCTTTCCACGTTGACTCTGTGCGAAGCGCTTTCAGATCTTGCCTCTTTCCATCTCCCCTGTTAGCAATCACTAGGTCAAAAATTTCACGAAGGGATCTTTAGAGAATTGCCAACTGTGCACTTAGCCCGAAACCGTCAAGGCTCAAATTGCAGAGATGTTTATTGAACTGAACCTCTTTAAAGCTTTCTTCTCCAATATGAACTTTTCCTGTAGATTAGATGAGCGATACAAAGTTTTGGAAAGGCTGAAAACTGAAATCTGTTTTACAAGAAGACAAGGAGGAAGCAAAGCCCTGTGTTTTATTTGAGCTATGCTGGAGGCAAGAAAAACTACTTTAATCGGTAAGATAGTGACAATATGTAAAGAACCATGTGACCAGCTCATTGCCAACACTGAATCAACACCTTGTCAACCCAGAGCAACCATAGGAGAGAAAAACAAATGTCATTTTCTCAGCCTAACCTCCATGCAAACCCCCACACGATGAAATGATATTCCCAATAGATATCATATGTTATAAAGACTCATGGTGGGGAGCTGTCAGCAACAACAAACCAGAGGACAATCAGGGAAGTCAATTACTTCATGTAGTATTCTCGAAAAATACAATTCTTACCCCCCACTTCATTCATTTCAGAACCTGAAATAAGACTAAGCTTCTAGATCTGTCTGAAGTACATTTTCAAAGCTGCCTTGCGTAGAAATCTAGGGGCTTGTGAAACTTGAAGATGTGTCTGAGGTTTAATTCTTAGGAAATTTTAATGCTTAAGAAGGAAATACCAATCAACATACCTCAACGACTGAAACTAAAAGCTTTAGAGTACTAAAAGACGGTGAAAACAAAACAAAGTCTGTTTCTTGAAAGTTTCTACATTGGCAACCAGTGACTTCAACCAGAAAACTTCAAGTGTGACTCCTCAGTTATCTCTGGGTTACTTGTTTAGAAGAATATTGTCAACATATTGTTGATATACATCTAAGTGGGGTTGCAGAGGAGTTGTGGGTGGTGCAGTATCCCTAAAGAGTAGCAATATTTAAATCCATTGCACTTGGTGATTAAAGACAAGCCTTCTTGGTTCTTATGAGTCTCCTTGTGACACCACAGGACCTTTCCTAGAAAGATAGCAAGGTGATACTTCTGTCTGCCCGTGTAATCATATCACACTAACTCCACCGATCAGGAAGTTTAGGTTAAAGGCTTCAATAAAAATTGCTGCCTTTAATTCTCTACTCTACAGAAAACCAACACGAGACAAACACAAATATGAGTACAGAGAATAATCAAGCTTTAGTGGGGGGTTATTTACTGGTTGGCTTTGAACATTTAAGTCACATGTACTTGACCAAAAACCTTTCAAATTTAATCTTAGGGTCTTAATTCACACAGCTCAACTCCTCTACCTTAGTTCAGAAGAATTTGGCCACAACCCTGTTATCCTTTATAATTCTAGTAAGTATCACTTTGTTACTTATATAAAAATCAGTGCTTTGTCTTTTTATATGATTTAAAAGTACTGGCAGCTTAATAAAGACTGCGAAAATGTTTGACATGCTGATAAGGTTAAAGAAACATCTGCACCTCAGAAATGGAAACCTTCTAGGTTCCAACACAGAAACTGCCAGTTAGGCATGCAAAAATGCACCAAACATATAATAGTAAAAATACTCAACAGTTAAAACTTGCCATTACAGCATACTCAGTTGGGACTGTCAGTTTGGTTGGAGGCCTAAGACCAACAATGTCAAAATGAAGAAAAACAGAAGCAAGTTCTTATGTTAACAATCAGCTTGACTATTACAATCTAAGAAATGCAAATGAACCCTATAACCCCACTTGGGGCTCACAGCCTAATACAAGTATGGGTGAAGTGGGGGTTAACTTGGATCCTAGGGAGAATTTTGCCTATTTGAGCACTTAATACACATCCAAAAACTTGGTGGTAGAGTATTAATGGATTTATCAAGTACAATGAAATGCTCAATTTTCTTACAAAAATGTGTGTGTATACACATGCACACAATTACTTTTCATGGCTTTAAAGATATTGTCACTAGGTGTATAACTTGAACGGGTAGACTATTTCAAAAGCCTTTGCACTCTGTGGCAGAAGTATGGAAATGAACTCGTGTGTGTGTGTGTGTGTGTGTGTGTGTGTGTCATAAAATCAACTTCTACAGGATTTTGATTAGTCTACCTAAAATAAAACTCAAATGTTAATACAATCTCATTAAGTTAGTATATACTGTCAAGAATTCACATCCTTAAGTTTCAAGTATTTAATGTAGCTTATAATATGTTTCCAAAACTTGGAGGTTAAGATTACTATGAAATACAGGTTGAACTATTCAAACATTTCAGGTAACGCCAACCTACACTTAGATTTGGATAAATATGGCCAGAATTTTGCCTACTTTAAGAGAAGGGGTTAATGCATGCTTTTCTTTCAAATATTGAACCGTGACCACTAAGCCCACTAAATCCTTTCATTGCAATTGGGAATGATCAAAGTCTCTCTACTTGTTTACTTCCAATTATTAACTGTAAATCTCTGGGAAAAAGATCATGCTATATCGCTGTCAAACCCAAAAGACTGCGTAAACACGTTCAATCAACTTTTTAGTGCTGCTTTTCCAAGCATCTTTACCATATGATCTATGCTGATATTTAGCAAAATCTATAAAACGTAGTGGACTTAAGTCATGGGTCCCTTGGTAGAGGTTGAGAGAAAAACTGTAGTGTACGAGAGGGGGGAAAAAGAGGAAAAAGAAGCTCGAAAGAAAGAAAGGAAACCTCCTGCAAGGCTAACTATCCAGTCACCATCATCACTCCAAAAACAGCTCCAAATTTGAAATGCCCACTTTCCAGTGAGCATGTCCCAAGTGATGTTTAGATAACTTATTCGAGGCTACCAACAAATAACACCTTGAAAACTTGACCATTTTAAACACAAATGCAGGAGACCTTGGAAACAACTGGGAACCGCCATCTTACAAGCCATCCAATTTCACACAAGTGTCCCTCCAACTTAAGTTAATAACATTTTTGTTTGGCCTCTCCCCAGTCTAACATCCACCTTGGCGGGACCGCTGCCCCCCACGTAACCCGTCCCTATAAAATGGGGGAGTTCTCTGGATGTTTAAACCCCCCCAAAGCCCTTTCTTCGGGAGAGGAGGGCAGCCACTTGACCCAAGCAGCTCCCGATTTCAGGAACCCGTCCCCGTTTCATCAAAATCTACCTCTCAACAAAGGGCGCCGTGGCCGCGAGAGCTGCAGAGGCTGCAAATAGAAGTGTTCTTCTCGGGGGCCATGTGCGTCGCGAGGGTGTAGAGGGGCGCTCGGGGGAGAAAGGAACTAAAACGTGGGGCCGCGCGCGGCGCGTCCGGAGCTGAGCGGGCGGCGGCTGGAGCCGCGCCGAGCCCGGCTGGCGGCGGCGGCGGCGCGGCGCGGGCTGCGGGTCGGTCTCGGCGCCGCGGGAGTCGGCGGGCGGCGCGGGCGCGCGCTCGCGGGCGCGGGCGGCGCGCGGGGCCGGGCGGCGCGCGGGGCCGGCGGGTGGCGGCGGCGCGGGGCTCGGAGCCCACGCTGTCAGCGCCCTCCCGGCCGGCGGGGCGAGGCGCGGGGGGGCCGTTCCCCGTCCACCCGCGGCCGGCCCGAGCCCCGCGCGGCCCCCACCGGCCCCCGGCCCCGGCCCGGGAGCGCCTCGCCTCCTACGTACCCGGAAAAAGCAGCTGGCGAGAGGCGATCGAAGCGGGCGGAAAAGACAATGAAAGTTAAAAGTCGTTCAGCAGAAAATGAATGTGAGCCAAGCGGCCATCTTGAAGCGAGCTGCAGACGCCGCTGTCAATGGGCAACGAGCGCAGCCGAGAGGAGCCGTGGCCGCTGCGCTCGGCTCATGCTGCCTCCCCAGCCCGGCCTCCTCCTCCTCCTTCGCCTCGGCCTCCTCCTCCGCCTCGGCCTCCTCCTCCTCGGCCTCCAACGCCTCCTCCTCCTCCTCGGCCTCCTCCTCCTCCTCCTCCTCGGCCGCCGCCGCCTCCACCCGCTCCGCACTCGGGGGAGGGAGCGCGCGGAGGGGGCGCGATCAGTATTATTCTGCGGGGCTGGGAGGTGTTTCTAATCCGGATCGGGACTCCCTCGCCAACATCCCCATTGTCTCGCCCCGATCTCTGCCTTTAATACTACGATTATTTCATAGTTGCTGTGGGGGGAGGAGGGCGGGTGGGGGGCGCCGTGTATGTGCGTGCGGAGAGGCGGGGGGAGGGGAGGAAGGATGAGAGGGGGAGGGGAGGGTGGAAAAAAATGCACCGCTGAAGGCAGAGTGGAAACTGACACCGGCTCCAAAATGGCTCAGTCTGCCCGCCCCCTCCCCCCACAGCCCCCCCACCGGGTCACGTGCTCCCCTCATTCCTTAAGGGCGGCCTGGGAATTAGTGTCGGTGTAGTCGGGCCCGCGGCCGCCCCCTCCCCTCGGAGCAGCGCGACCCGGCCCCCTCCCCCTTTCTCTGCGCGGAGGCGGCGGCGCTGGCGCGGCTGCAGAGACATTTCTCCACAATGCCACACGCGCCACCCTCCTCTCGGCTCGGGAGTCGCTTCGGCCCCGCACGCCGCTCAGCCCACCCCACCCCCCGTTATTTCTTTCTGCCGTCCGCCTCCACCCACGGCACACACGTCCACGGGCTCCAGCCGAGGAGAGCGGGCCACCGGCCACTGCCCCGCGCTCGGCCCTGCAGTCCCCAAGGGCTGCGGCCCAGACTCCGGCGCCGCGGCGCGGAACCTGCGCCCGAGTTGGGCTCGCGGAAACAACAGCGCCCGCCTCTGTCTTCCCGCGGCCGTACCGACCCCGTACCCCGCCCGCCAGCCAGCGGCGGAGGCGGGGCGCGCGCGGGCAGCCACTCACTTCGGGCAGGGGCTCCGCTCGGGGGCTGGCCAGGCCGGGCCTCGGGAACCCCCTGGCGAGGGTCCGGCTGCAGGCGAGCCCTTTCCCGCAGGTAACGGGGCGGGCCGCCTTCCCGCCGCGAGAAGACCCGCGCCAGCTCCCCAAGTTCCGAAGCTGGGGTGTTTAAACCACGGGGATCGCATCCTTTCCCACTGTGGTTAACTTTAACCCAGAGAAAACGCGATCGTTAAAAAGTTAACCGTAATCGTTCTATGTTTTCAGAGTAATAGTTGACACACAAACTCAAATCCAAACAAACGCTCACCGCTTTTGGTGGAAACTTTATTCAAAGTGTAAATACTATTTTCTTTTGTAAGGCTTGAAAAAAGATCAAAATGGGATCAATGTACAGTTCACACTAAACATTCAAATACTTAGGCAGAATTTCCCTCTGAACTCTCTCACAAGGGTAAGAAAAGAGTGTCAAAATTGATGAGTGGCATAAATCCAAAAAGAAAATTTTTTTTCTATTCAAAAGGAGGGCATCCAAGCTCGCACAAATGATGGTTCAGTCGACCGCAAGGCGTTCCTGGTCTTCTTCCTAGACCTGGGCAGATCGCTAACTTCCCCAAGTTACAACTGAGTTGCTCTTTCCAGGCTTTTTGAAGCATCTTTAAGTTTCCCCACTAAGTCCTAAAAGACATATATAATGCCATGTTTTTTAGGATAAAACACAGGAAAGAAGTATCCAAGTTTGAGAAAGATGCAAGAAAAAAGTCGGGAGACACTTTCTAAACAAATTTAAAATACACGAGGATATTAACCTTTGACAAATCATTATCCTTCGAAAGAAAGTTTTCCTCTAAAATAGCTCATCTTCAAATTGGCAACTTGCCCTCAGATTTGAAATATGATTTCTAACCACATTTTCTTAGGAAGAGTATCTAAATTAAATTTCTCAAGTTATCTAACAAAGATTATGCTGTATTCACATTTTCTGAAAGTTTCAAGTTAAATTAATGGTTACATTAAAGCAACTCTGCAGGGGATGACTTTTGGAAAATTCAATTTCATCAACATTTCAAACAATGAGCTTCATTTTTTTAAGTGGTAGGAAATAAGTTCGTTCTCATGTCCACTAATCAGTATAGTTTTGAATTTCCCCAGTCTTACACTGGCAATATAAACAGCTTTAGAGTTTTATGTATACTTTCCCCTTTATTAAAAGTCATTTAAAACCACTGTCTAAAAATCCTGCTTTGAAAGTTTAATTCAATGTCTGAAAGCAAAGACGACATTCTTAAAGCTGTGCTCTAATTTTGCTTTGTCTTATTGGATCAAACTCATCACAAATAGAAGGTGAAAGTATTTACACTCAACACTACACTTCAGAAGTTTATTTTAACTGGAGAGAACAGCAAATATAGATCAATTCTCTATTAGTAACATCTTTATTTCAAAAGTGAACCCTACATTAAAATACTGATTTTGAAGTTCCCTTCCCATTAAATCCTTAACCAATCTCATTATCTACTGACAGATGGTTAAATTATTTTTCTTTTGAACTTTCCAAAAACATAATTCTCAAACATCTATAAAAAAATAGACATATTCACAGATCCTAATACTATACCTGTAATTGTTCCTTGTTGCAACTAAAGCTAATCTCTGGGTGGGATTGGGAATCACTGTTCTAAGGGGGAAAAAAAAGTTTATTTTAAACAGGGAGATTTAAATTCCATAACACATTTAATTTTCAGACAGGGCTTAAATACCTCTACATATATAAATACCTCCACATTTAAGGTCACCAAATATGCAGGTCTGTACATCTTATGAAGTTGATTGGTCTAAAACAACACAACAAATACATTTCAGTCTTTAAGTCTATTTCCTTTAAGTTTCCTAAATACCCCTAGAGAACAACTTAAACTTTACCTTTATCTGATACTCCAAACGCCAAGAAACATCAATTATATGAGGGAGAGATCTTCCTATACTGAAAGATACAATGATAATTTTGTACATAATATCTACAGAAAACTTTCAGTATTTTTCTTTACTAAAAATGGTGCCTACCCCCCCCACACACAATTTTAATCCATTCTTAATTTAAAACATTGTTAAACTTTATTTTCAAGTTCTGAATAGTAAAAAAGCATTTAAAAATTATCTCAATAAACTTTATCTTTAAAAACATTAGCTTAACTTCAATTGTTTCACTTGCCCTTTGGCCCCTTTTCTTTGGTCAAGATCCCTATTTTTTGCCCTGTTTTTGTTTTACACCAGCACTCTCCATTCATACCTACAAGTGAAAAGTGGATCAACTTGACACCTTATAATAGTACCTACCTTCCCAGTAGGATTTCTAGAGAATTCTTATTATTCTGGGGGGTAAAAAAAGAAAGAAAACATCTTTGCAAACAGAGTAGAAGAATAATAGTAATTGTTAATTCAAAAAATTTGAAGTAACCTGATATTCCGTGCAAAACAGTTCTATTCGCTCTCTATCAAATTTACAGTCTTCTAGATAAGTGCTAAGAAAAAAAGAAGTCAAAGTTTAGTTCTCATTTAAAAAACTGAAATTGGAATCATAAAAGTACTATTTGATAATAAATTGTATTTAAATAAATCCTGTACCTTAGAGTTGATTTGTCAGCTCTTTGCTTTCCTGCTTCCAATATGTAAGTTGCAGCTGCTGCATGACAATGTTTTAACACCACTGGGTCAATATGTTTCAAATCTGGGTGATCTAAAATAAATCAATTGCGAGTGATGCCTGTGATAAATTCTTTATAGTCAGGTTTCTTTTTAAAAAGGGTATTTTAATTTCGGTAAAAAACCCCTTCAACAAGATAACAAAAGAATTCCACTATAAGGACTGGCAATTAAAAGTAAATGAGATGAGTGACAAGGTCAATGGCAAAACAATAAAGAGCACTGATCAATAATTCTGCTGTTCCCAAGTCTCAATTATCTTCTTTTATTTTGCCTGAATATTTTTTTACAATTATAGTCCCAAAGAAAAAATAAGTAACTATACAGTGGTCGTTCTAACACTGGATGGGGGAAATTCATATGAAAATAATATATATATTCTACAGGGTGTAAATTTAAGAATAAACATTCCCTTAAAGATTAATTTCAGGGTAAACATGGACATGAATACATCAAGGGAGGGGAGGGCATGGGTTCAGAATAATAAATATAATTTTCAAAATATTTTCAGGTTTTGACATCCTTTTTTTTTTTTTGAGATTAACCCAGGTGGTGGTTACTATTTTCGTTTAAAGAACTTCCACTTTCATACTTTTTGTACAAGTGTTTAAATTCATGAAACTATAGGAAAAAAAAACAAAAATTTGAATTGTTGGGGTATTTATACTTAAGAAAATTATCTAAAAGCGATCTGCCTCAAACTATGCCTTCAATCCATACAAACCCTTAACTCCGCAATCACTGACCGCATCTTAAAAAACTCGCCCCCTGATGACTGGTGCGGAACAAAACATTATGTACCCAATTTTAACGTTGTAGGCGTGGAACCTGTGCAAAACACATGGGACAAGAGTGTTGGAGTGGTCATAGGAACTTGGAGGGTAATCTCTACATTGGAAAACGTCAACACTATTTAACCTAGTAATTACTTTGGAAGCAGACCTGTAAAACCTTTGCTAGCCTATATCACTGAAAGCTTGAATTGCCAGGGAGCTCTCCCAAAGAAGTGCAAGTGTCAAACAGTCTTTGCTTGAAACCAGGCTGGAAACAGTAGATATTTAGGCCACAAACAAGACTTAAACACGGGCTTTACAAAGGAACAAAGAGCCTGGTTGGGGATATCAGGCTAGGAACGTGTAACTGGCTATGAGGGGAAAAAACAATGCTCAGGGTCCGCTCTGGATGCTGGCAGAGCCACAACCCCACACTCCGTCCGGAGCGAAGGGCAAAGCCCCGAGACTTCCTCTTCCCGGGGCTTTCCCCCTCTCGATGGGTCTCGCTGCTCTCCTCCGAGTGCCCCTCCACCCGGGCCGATCCAGCTGAGAGCCCAGCGGCTTACCTAACACGGCCTCGTCCGCCTGGGCGTCCAGCAGGCTCTGGAAAGCCGCCCGGAGGAGAAGCGTGAAGGCCTTGGGGTCGAAGGAGCCGGGTTCGGCTAGCAACTGCAAGCCTTTCTGCACAAACTCCGAGAGCTCCATTGTGAGCGCGCTGTGACCTTCGACACCCGCACCACGTGATACGCACCGCGCGCTCAGCTGATGCGGCCGCGCGCGCACGCGGCTCGAAGCAGCAACGCGGGCTGCGGGCCTCCTCGCCCCTGGCCCTAGCCGCCGTCCGCCCTGTCCGCGCCCTCGCCCGCGCCCCCAGCCGCCCGCCGCCGATTCTTTTTGCGTCAACCGCGGAGCTGCCAAGTTCGAGTGAGAGGGGCGGCCCCGGGCGCCTTGTGGACGCGCTTGGAGCTTTCATTTTCCCTCGGAGCTCACCTAGGACTGTCACCGGCTCCTGCGGGGTTCCGCAGCAGCTTTCCCTGAAAGACCCCCTGAGGAGGTGGTGGAAAGTGTCGGGATCGCTGCCCGCCTCCCCTGAAAATACGCCTTCCCCGCCCACCGCTCAGCGCGGCAACCTGCGGGAAGCCCCAATTTAAGGCAACTGGTTGTTTTTTAGTTTATGGCGTTTCTTTTATTAAACAGCTTAACCTCCCAGCACTGCCCTTTTGTGAGTGAGACTCTAAATATCCAATTATATAATTCTGGTTAATTTTCCTTTTTTATTGTCATTTCTGGGATACGGCAATTAATTCCTTCCTGCGTGTGTGTGTATGTGTGTCTGTGTACACATATTGTATAATAAATATAGCGCGCTTGTGTACATAGTGTACTTCAACAATTGACGGAGTAATAAATTATTCACGAAGACATTTGACAGAATTATTAAAATTGAGATTTGCCGCTGCAAATAAATATCTTTCAAAAGCAAACTGATACAAATTTTGTTCTACTGTACTCAGTACATCTATGGGTCCAGTTTTAATTACTCAAAGAATCTTCATATCTTTATATCAGACAGTTATCTTAGTAAAATAGGAATGGCGGAATTTTATTAGAGATAAATTACTGTTTTGTATACCCATAACTTGAAAGATTTAAATATTGTATAAAGTTTAACTTGCCCTTTATAGTTAGTTCTACGAAGTTGGCGAACAAGATTCTTTTAAAAAAAAAACCGCGAAGGAAAGTAGATGATGCATTTTTGATCAAAATTAAAAGAAAAAGTCAAAATGCAAGTTTTTAGGTGTGGAGGGGAAGAATGAGAAACAAGAAAGGTGTTTTAGTTTCCAAGAGAGATTATTTGAAAGACTCAACGTGAAAGACTTTTCAGGGCATAACTTAGGTGCTTATTTGAAAGAAATTGTTTCTCATGAATACAGTCAACATCTAACCTTGCACCAATAATACATAGAGAGTATCTGATATCACAATAAGAGGCAAATGGAATAATTTAGCATCAGGAACAGACTTAGTAACTACTCAGTTATTCTTTGAAGGCTTTGAAAGTCATGTGAATTAGCTCTTCACTTCCATGAGCATGTAGGATAAGAGCAGTGGGTTGAGTCTCCCTAGAGTTTTTATGAAACAAACACCTATTAATCATGATCATCTTTTCTTCCCATCTCATTTTCTTTCTAAATTTGTTTCTCATCAATAGTAAGATGCCAGCTGACAAATTTCCACATATCTGATTTAAAAAGGGGGATATTTTACAGGGCAGAGTTGTGTAAAAGTTAAACAATATTAACACCCAAGCTCATTATGTTTATTACACATATATTTTATGAGCCTATATAACATTGATTGTTAATACTGTAATAGAAATTTGAGTTGATAATTGTAATCATACTCAATCTGGTGTTGGAAAAGAAACCATTAATGCTTGCGCATAGATTTTAAAATGGTATTTTTAAAGAGGAAAATAAATACAATTAAATGGTTGTGAGCTTGTGGGCATGAAAGTTAGAAAATTCACAGGGATTGTTTCCATAATAGCTGTTACTTTACTCTCTTATACATATGTAATTACTTTTTCTTATAGGGCATTTGTCCTCTTCTGCCTAAATATATTTATGGGTTAGGCCCAAGTGATGGGTACATTTCCATCTAACACAAAAATTTTACCCATAATGTTTTCTGATGCTAGAGAATACATTTATTTCAATTCCCTTTGAAGGAGGCATGGGATTAAGTATTTGTTTCAATACAGATAGAATATGTGTATCTTTGACAAGTAAGCCATTGAAATACATTGAAGTATGATCATTAAAATGGCATGATTATCCAGATGTAGACTCTCTTTCAACAAAGAGGTTGAACAACAAAATCAATGTATTTTATATTAGTAGAAAAACCATGGATGAACATATTTGAAAGAGTGAAAAAAAACTATTTAAAATGTTTGCTTTGATCACTGAAAACAGTATTGGAGCTCTCACTAGAATTTAAAAATTTCTGCAGGCTTAAAGTCAATAGACTAAATTTGGCCTCAAAGAGCTTTTAAAAATAACCTTTATGTGCAGCTGAAAATAACAAAATATTTAAAAATCTTTATGTTAATAATATATTTTTCCATCTAAACTTCAAATATTAAGATAGACAATGCTGATAAACTTTTTCATTTTGAGAATCTAGAAATTATTCAAACAATAGAAAGTATCATTTTAAACATATTAGAGTATTTTAAAATACATTGTATCCTTTGAACTGGTTAGTTAATTTTTTTAGAAACCAATTTAATATTGGCTTCTGCACTGTGAACACAATTAAAATGGTCTAGGGAATTTATAGAATCTATGTGGTCAGCTTTTCCCAAAGGCCTCATTGGTTTTTTTGTTAGTTTTATAAAGTAAAATATTTTCTTGTATTCTTTTTTAGATTGTATCAGTGATTTTGCTTTTGTGCAAAGAAAATTGAAGGAAAAGTATTCCTTTACATTGAAGAGTTTGTTGAACATCCATGGGGAGAAAGAAAAGCCAATATGCTTAAGTGCCCATGAGACATCCATAAGTTTTAACTGGCATATAAATTATGTGTTCCCGTGGGATTCTATTTTATCCCTGCCCATTGAATACCTGCTCATTTTCTAGAGAAAAGAAAGTTAAAAACATTTTTAAATTACCTACACACAGGAAACCATCTTCTCTCTGCCCCCTAATACTAACTCTTCAATGATTAGTGATAGTAAAGCCTTCATATGACTATTAATGAAAATAAAATTTACCATTTTAAAGCTATTTTGACTACAAACGAACAGTTGGGGGGAATACTTTACTGAGTTATACATGACGTTTGAGAGTATAAGTTAAAATTATTTCAGTGAAGTTCATAAAATCTATGTACCTTCTTTTATTAAATATCTTAAATTGGCAAGGCAAAGATTGAGACTTGGAATTGAATTGTCAAGTGTTAACACATTCATTATTACAGAGTTCAATGGTTTCAACTTGAGTCTTATGTTACATATGTTATCAAACAGACCACTCTGAGTATTCAGAGGGGCAACAAAGCATTTATTTTCAAGTTAAATTTATAATCCAATCCCTGATAATTTCTAAATGGTCATCGCTACAATAATTAATATAGGCAAATATATAGCCTCTCCCCACCTCACATAGTACATCCTATCCTGTATATGTGGACTTTTAGATAAAGTTCATTTTCATGGAATTAGTGCCTTAAAGTGAAATGCTAGTTACATTAAAGAAAGTGGAAACACAGGAATGAAAATCAATGATGCGATGTTTTCTAAAACCCTTAGAAAATTTATGCTTATGGTTTTGAATGAATGTTTTGGGTTTTCCTCGAAGAACTTTTATTCAAAATATTTAGACTATATACTACAATTTCTATTTAAGTAATATTTTCATAATTTAGTATCATTCAAAATTTTCATTTTTAAAAAAGTATCAGGGAAAAGCAAATATAAAACTTCAAAATGTAATACAACAATAAGCAAAATTAAATATTTTAAATCTAGGTTTTTTTTTTGTTTGTTTGTTTTTTGTTTTGAGGGCAGTGTCACTGGCCCTCATATGTGGGACCAAACCAGGGCCACTGGCTTCCCAAACCAGCGCTTAACCACCGCGCCACTCGGCCGGCCCTAAATCTAGTTTTAACAAGTTAAATTATCATACTACTAAGGAATTGAGATTCTTTTTTGTTTTATTTATTTATTTATTTATTTATTTATTTATTTATTTATTTATTTATAGAGGGCAGTGTCACTGGTCCTCACATGTGGGATCTGAACTGGGGCCGCTGCGTCCCAAGCCAGCTCCTCATCACTGCGCCACTTGGCCGGCCCTAAGAATTGAGATTTTTAAAAAGATAAATCTCAAAGCATTCCTGAAGTTAGGAAACTTTAATTTTGTCAAATTTTACAAATAAATTGTCAAGCTATTGTCAAAAAAGGAGAAAACTCTTAAATTTTTTAATTGAAATTTGGGAGCTATCATCAAGTATCATGCCATGATTCTGTTAGCTACTTAGGTCAGAATAAGATGACTCTATCAACAAACAAAACTCATATACAGAGCCAACAGTATAGTGGTTACCAGAGGGAAAGGGCAGTGGGGTGAGAGGCAGAAGAGGGAAAAGGGATCAAATATATGATGACAGAGGAGATATGACTTTAGGTGGTGAACATACAATGCAATACACAGATGATGTATTATGGAATTGGATACTTGAAGCCTACATAATCTTATTAACCAATGTTACCCGATACATTTAATTTAAAAAGATGACTGTATTATTAAAGGTATGCACATAAGAATCAAATTATAATATTTAATATAATATCTTTGTATCTAACCAGTCTAGAGTTTTGAAAACATTTTGTGCATGTTAGAAAAGTCACCTTTGCTCTTTAGAGCTTCCTTTAAGAAGTTTGATCCTTTATTTTGAAGCAAAGCAACTAATATTACATGGGAATATCTGAGTCTTACAGACTAAAATTCTCAAGTCTTCAGCTAGGAAGAAATGAGGAATTGATTTTTTAAAGGAAATGAAAATAAACAAATGCAATTTGACAAGGAATGAAGGCAAATTTTAATTTAAAGTCTAGGAAATTAGAAAGAATAAAGAAAGCAATCATACTCCATATTACATTTAATGAGAAAAGAACAGGTTGAATTATGTATCTTATAATTTCTCTTTGTAGACAAATAAAAACTAAGAATTTATCTTTAAATTCAGTAAGTGATTTAAATGATTATAATTTGCTTATCTTTTGCATGGATTATAAAAAACAAGTTTACTCCTTAAACACATAACTTATATTTATAATACTTCACCTCCATTTCCCATTTCATGATCTGGTTATTAGCCAGAATGACCCATGGCTTAGCTATAAGAGAGTGAAAGTGAAGCATGGACACACTGAAACAAGTTTACTTTGATTAATATATCCAATTAATTCTTCCATTTGTATACAGACTGTCCTTTAAATTGATAGCATATTTTGAGAGAGAGAGAGAGAGAGAGAGAGAGAGAGAGAGTTTTAAAAAGAAGAGAAGGAGGGAGCAAAGGAGGGAAGAAGGATAGTTTTTCCCTTTATAAGGAGACTATCGCAGAAAACTTATTTACTATTTATTTTCTCTGACACAATCCATTCCAGTCAGATTCTCTTAGCTACACTGAATTCAACTGAGCCTTGCAATAATAATGTTCAAAATAGTCTGGAAGATCATCTGTCATGTCCAAACCTAATCAGTTTCAAGATGTCCCACATCTTGACATTTAGGTTAAAACAAAAGAGAGTATCTAACAGATTCCCTTCCTTTTTTGGTTCTGATTTTGGAATCTCTATTCTAATACAGTAATTTTTCATACCTCATAAATTGAAATTTTGGTTACATCCATGAATTTCAGCAAAAAAATGGAACAAATCAGTCTACTTCATGAAATATTACTGTTTAAAACCAAAAAATGTTTAAAGTTTGTATTTTGAGAGCATGCATTTTACATATTAAATTTTGAAATTTAATTAATATACTAAGTCATATTTACCTTGTTTAAATGAGTATAATTATTTATTTATTTTTAATTAGTTTCACGTGTACAACACAGTGCAATAGTTATACTTTTTACCGCTCAAAGTGACCAACCCGCCCTCCCCCATTTAGGCACCCCACTCCTCCCCCCCATATCATATATATCTATTACACTTTAAAGGAGTATAATTTTTAAAATAAAAATGGAAACAAAAAATGAAAGGAGTATTTTACAGACTAAAAACTCAGGTACCAGTAATTTACATTTGCTTATCAAATGAAAGATTTGACCATCACTTATCAAATGAATCATTTCAGAATGAAAGTTATGCATATAAGAATGTAGGATCTGAATCAAGTACATTACAAACACTAAAAGCACTATACCAAATGTGCTTTTAATTCATTTAAAGGAAGCATTTAACCCTCCGTCGGGCACAATTGATCTCAGATTCATTGCACACAAATTTTCAAATATCTAACAGTTAACTTAAGTATCATGACTCATCGCTTCCTTATCTTCCCCCTCTACTATAACCTATCACCAGTCGTGTTCTCGACTTAGTACAGTAAAGACATATTTCATAGCGACATCTTTGGTGCAATGAATCTGTGAGATGAGTTGCACCCAACTTAAACTAAAACTAATATTTTAAAAGAGCTTATCTGGCAAAGAAAGGCCTAGGTGAGAGTGCTTTAATATTTTGAAATATGTATGATATTTTAAGTAATACTTGTTAGCAATTTAACATCTTAATTATGGCTGTTTTGAATCTGTTATTTTCAAAGGAATACATTTATCTCCCTTGTCAAATAAAACAGACTTAAAACAATTTAATGCAAAATTCAGTCTAAAAACACTGTTTTTAAAACCTTAGTAGAATAAATTGTGTTTATCTCACTTATATTTTTTCAGAGAAATAACTATTCAGAAAATACTTTAGTTAATACATAACTGAGTTTTACACCACGATAATTGCTCAGAAAGTAATTTTACAGACTGTTGTGAAAACTAGCACCTATGAAATATATGAAACTTTTCCATTTCTCCCCCATATACTCAGTTTTTTCTCCTTAAGCTTTTGTTTGATTGTTTTACTAAGGTTAAAACATAAATACAGTTGTTCTAGCTCTTTCAAATATATTTTCAAAATTACATTCCCTTGTGTAAGCATTTTAATCTGTATTTTACGGAAAGAGATTGGAAGCAAGTTTTATAAAATCTTTTTTTTTTTTTTTAAGATTTTATTGGGGAATTGGGGGAGGGGAACAGCATTGGGGAACCCGGGAACGGGAGCAGACACATTGCTGTCCTTTTGTTCTTCAGTCTAGTTGTGTATAAACCCTTTTTTTTTTTTTTTTTTTAGGGCAGTGTCACTGGCCCTCATATGTGGGACCCGAACCGGGGCGACTGGCGTCCCAAGCCAGCTCTTCACCACTGCGCCTCTCAGCCGGCCCTAAACTCTTTTTAATGTCATAAAATAACAAGAAAATACAGACAATTCCTAACTTACGACGGTTTGACTTACAATTTTTTTTTTAAATGGTCACTTTATTTATTTATTTATTTATTTATTTATTTATTTATTTAAGAGGCTTTTTAATGGACATTTTTTTTTTTTTTTTTGAGGGCAGTGTCACTGGTCCTCATATGTGGGACCCAAACCGGGGCTGCTGGCTTCCCAAGCCAGCGCTTAACCATCACACCACTCAGCCGGCCCTTGACTTACAATTTTTTGACTTTATAAGAGTGTAAAAATGATATGCATTCAATAGAAACCATACTTCAAAATTTGGATTTCTAGGGCAGGCCGAGTGACACAGTGGTTAAGCGCTGGTTTGGGAAGCCAGCGGCCCCGGTTCGGGTCCCACATATGAGGGCCAGTGACACTGCCCTCAAAAAACAAAAAACAAAACAAAATTTGAATTTCTATCTTTTCCCTGGGCTAGTGATATGCATGCAGTATGATACTCTCTTGTGATGCTGTGCATTATAAAATAGGCCTTGTGTTAGATGATTTTTGCCCAGTTGTAGGCTAATGTAAATGTTCAGAGCACATTTAATGTAGGCTAGGCTAAGCTATGATGTTTGGCAGATTATGTGTATTAAATGCATTTTCAACTTACAGTACTCTCAATTTACGATAAGTTATCTGGCTGTAACACCATCGTAAGTCAAGGAGCATCTGTAATGACCAGCAACAAGGTCACAGGGAGAATTGTATTAACATAGTCAATTTAGTCCATGTAATTAGAAACTTGGACGTAAGTTACTAGTATCTTGGGTAATTACTTAATTTTCCTTTTATTTTGCTCTAAAAGAAATAGTCCTGGATAATTTGGAGGAACAGTATTCTAAATCAAAATTAATTAAATATTGGCAATTTTTATTTGACTTGCAGTGCTCTATAAATCATACACCAACAAATGAGAAATTTGATAAAGAAAAGGTGTAGATAGAAATACATCGGCAAATGAGGCCTAGGAAAACTTAGAACTTTCATGTTTTTCTTAACATTTGAAAGTGACAGAAAATTTTAAATGACACCCAACTGCAATATATAAGTGAATAGTTGACAGAGGTTTAAGAAAACCCCTGTTTTTGTTAAAATAATAATTTAATTAAAATAGTTGAGAATTGAGATGAATCTTTTCAGATCAATGGTATCAGTAAAGGGACATATTTTGTTTTATAAATTTCTATAAACAATATGCATTCTTTTTTACAAAGAACTCTTTCAACAGTGTATACTGGACATATTGATTTTGCATTTGCCAATTTTAATAGAAGGAAAACAATATTCCACTACAGATGTTGTAGTTTTGAAAGTTGCCTTAAATTATTTTTGTAACAAGGTGGACATAAATAAAGATCTTAAATACAGATGTTTGTGAGCTATTTTAACCAATAATTAAAGTGTTTGTAGGAACCTGAACGCATTTTCAAACTAATACTTTTAAAATTAACTTTATTTTCCTTTTATTCTGTGACCAATATTTGTCTGTAGAGACTATGACATTCCATGATGACTAATGTTCAAGGTGAGTCATAATGATAGTCTGTTATGTTAAAATCAAGAGTGACTATAGGAAAGTAGTCATTTTGCAAGCAAACATCCTGTCAGGTAATGGCAGGGGGAGAAGGGTAAGCATATGTCATAAAGTAACAGACTTAAATCTTTAAGCCTTAAAGTGTCTGACATAAACGGCATGAAGACACTATTTGTGTTTGTCTTAAGCTTTTTCCTTTTGGTTAGATTTGAACATATCCAACGTAATTCCTAGGATGGTTTAAAAAACAAAACAAAAACCTTTACAATGAAATGTCATCAGCTCTCAGGCATAGTTTATATTATGCAAAAATTTTAAATGATTATTCCAGCTAAATATTTTAACAGAAGAATAGATAATGCTACTTTGTGTATTGAAATAGTATGGCATCATTCTTTGAATGAAAATAATTGTAGTACTCTTATTTCCCTTTAAGATCACCTGAATAATTATATGAATAATTGTTTCGGAAATAAAAGAGTTTAAATGACAAATTTAAGGACTAGAGTTTGTTTTTAATTTCAAGTGGAATATCAATCTTTTGAATAACTCATTCAATTAGAATAACAAAATTTATTGAAAAAAATAAAAAGTCTTTTTTGAGAGTATTTAGCCAGAGATGTATTCTATTGTTTTTAATAGAGAGATTTTAATAGCTTTGCTTTAGAAGTTTATTTTTGGTTCATCCGCGTGGCTCAGTTGGGTAGAGCATCAGCTCTGAGCAACAGGGTCACCGGTTCTATTTCTACATGGGCCAGTCAGCTGGGCCCGAGCTGAGCTGTCGCTGAGATGGTTGAGAGCGTGTGCTCTTAACAACAAGGTTGCTGGTTCGACTCCCGCAAGGGATGGTGGGCAGGGTAATACTGACCTCTCTCCTCTTTTATTTTTTAGAAGAGTTTGTGTAGAATTAGTATTATTTTCCCCATAAATATTTAGTAGAATTCACCAGGGAAGCCATACTGGCCTGCAGTTTTCTTTGTTTTAATGTCTTTTGCTAGGAATTTCTTTTTAAAGTTAATATAGTACTATTCAGGTTACCTATTTTTCTTTTTTTTTTACCTGCTTTTTCTTGAGTGAACTGTCACTTGTGTTTTAATTTTCTTAACATTGTCTTTCAAAAAACAAATAATTTTATACTAGTTATGGTACTTAATACAATAGCAAGCAGTTGTAAGTTCTTTAGCAGCATAAAACAGTGAAACATTCGTGTTTTAGGAAGATGAGTTTACTTCAGACAGGATCAAAGAAGTAGACTGGGATTGAGGAGATGATCTAGCTAATGGGAGTCAGAGAAAATGTGGTAGTAGTGAAAACGAAGAAGAAAGTGAGCACTTGGAAATCACTTTTTTGTTTTTCTGTTTTTTTTGTTTTTGGTTTTTTTTGAGGGCAGTGTCACTGGCCCTCATATGTGGGACCCGAACTGGAGCCGCTGGCCTCCCACGCCGGTGCTTAACCACCGTGCCACTTGGCCAGCCCCGGAAATCACTTTAATAAAGAATTGACAGCATTTAGTAATGTCCAAAAGTAGGTAAAGATGGAGAGGGGCACTCAAAAATGAGCTGAAGATTCTATCTGCGGACATGAGAAGAATATCAATAGTGGAGACACAGATGACTTGATGGAAAGGGTAACCACTTTAGAGGTCAAGGTCATGTATCTTGGGATGTATTGAGTGTGAAGTGAGTTGCTATGGAAATTGTCTGCAAAATAGTATTAGAAGATATGACAGTAGAAGAAACTCCTGAATTAGTGAGGTCAGGGTGCCTCAGAAGTATTGGGGAATCAGAGAGGGTTGCCATATAAAATATAGGATGCTCAGTTAAGTTAGAATTTCTAATGAATAATGAATGATTTTTTATTAGTTTGTAGCAAATATTGCATTGGACATACTTATCTTAAAAAATTATTCATTGTTTATCTTAAATTCAAATAGAATGGGCATTCTATATATTTATTGCTAAATCCCTAGTGTCTGAGAACTTTGATTTCACCATGGACATTGATCTCCAGGGCCTCAAAGGAAGAGAGAGCATCAAAAGAGAGGATCGCAAAATTTTGGGAAAGATCTAAAAATTCTAATCAATATAGGCTGAAAACCAGGATGTACATGACTAAAGAGAACTCATATTATCCAAATTATATGCCAATTCAAGTTTGGGGTCTTAAACACAAACGTTAACTTCATATGAGTTTTGCTTTCAATAACAGTAGAAATCATTTTTAACCAAAGGAAATGACCCACTAAACACAATATTAAAATATATTCAAGAAAATTAAATATAATTTCTTTAAAAATAGCAAATTATCTTAATGATAATCATATCAAAAAAGGATAATGTGAAAAATAGAGGTAGAAGGCCAGCAAACCTACTTGCGGCAATAGCGTGTTGGTTTTATTTATGCTGTTGCTCACTATATCTACCCTGATGCAGCCTTGACAGTGCCTCAAGCACTCTCAGCATTATACATCCATAATGCTGGCATTACAGGCTTTCGAGTAATTTGTTTTCTGGGACAAATAATAATAAAGACTATATACTAGGTACCAAGAGCTATACTTTAAGATATACAGCTTCATAACAACTCTTCCAGGTAAGTACTGTTCCAGGTAAGAAACTGAGGCTAAGAGGGTTTTAGTCTCTTACATGAGGTAACATAATTTGGTGGCTTTATGCTGTTTAGCTAAATTGGAATTATGTTTCCCCAAATTCCCTGACTTGTATAGTTGCCTAAAGTTGGCCACAAGAGAAAAATCTGTGCAAGATTTGGAATTTAGAAGTGGGGCGGCAGCCATGACACTCAAACCATGCTGTTGCTGATCTCCTGGCTCACCTTGTTGGCTTCAGGCAGCAGTTCCCTCAGTCCCTGCAATCTCCTCCTTTAGGCACTCTCAGGCTGCATCAGGGTAGATGTAATGAGCAACAACATAAATAAAGCCAACACACTGTTGCCGCAAGTAGGTTTGCTGGCCTTCTACCACTTCATGTCCAGCTTTTCTTACCAATAGCCTGCCTTGCCTGTCTGCAGTGATGTCAGGCCCACCAGCAGAGGAATCAGCCTTCCACAGAGCTTTTCATAGGCTCCCAGTCATATTCTCAGGTTAGCAACTTTAATACTCCAATTATTGTCTCCTTTACATAGCTTTCCTACCACATCTTCTCGCACAATTGTGTAAATTCTAATCCCTATGAGTCTCCTATTTCTCATCTTCATAGGCTCCCAGTGGATCTGCTTCCCCGATTGAGCTACTAACTGATACATATAGCAAGTAAATTGCTGAGTTGCTTCTCAAACCCAGCTCTGTCTGGCTCCTGGGTTCATATCAGTCTTTCTCCCATATTCAAAAAATCAATTAAGATTTTTATTGGGATGACACTCATTATCAAGTGGGGCTTATTGTTAGAGATGGTATGATTGCTTAGTGGTTATCTTGCTGAAATACATAAGTTTCATAGCTTTTGAATCTCTTTCATGTTTCCTAATACATCCTAGTTTGAATTATAGTCATTGTATATACATCATTTTTAGTATTAAATGATAAAATTATTCAAAGACCAAACAAAGCTTTCTAATTTATCCTTCCAAAGTTTCTGCTACAGTATTTTGCAAAATAATGGTACTCAATAAATAATTGTAGCTTTTAATATGAGTAGCTTAGTTCTTCAAACATATGTAAAATAGTTCTACATCAGACTATAAACTTACATTTGGGGATATTAGGTATATATTATAATATGTGGAAGAGGTGTTACAATTAATTTGAGATGTGTAGAAAGATGAACAATTTTAAATAGGAATTGGATTACTGTCCAAAGGGTTGGGATGTTCTTGTTACAGATGAGGTTAAACTTCAATGAAAGGCAGAATAAAAGGCAGAATCCTGCCCTCGCTTGAACACTGTGGGCTCATCTAGAGACATTTGTTACATGCTACTAAAAAGATATCTGTCCCTTTACAGACAGAGCAGTGTATCCAATTAGTGCAACTAAGTAGTCTTAGTCCTTAGAAACAGGACTAATTTATTCAGAAAATGATTTTTTAAAAGGATGGTAGATTGCTCTCAGAATCCCTGGGTGCATCAGAGAACAAAGCTTTTGTGTGGTGAAGCCAGCTCTCTGGGAAAAAGTGTGCTTTCTTAATCTATATTTACAATTAATATGTATTTACAATTAATAGTTATAGACATGGCACACTTTTAAGTTTAATATGTGTTATTCACATTTTCCCATCACTTAAACTCTAGACAATCCACAAAATAATATATCAAGCCCTGATTTGTGGTGTTTGCCAATTTCTGTGGTGTAAATACTCCCACCATGGCTGATTTCAAGCTCTCAATGTGATGTCACTGGACATGAAATTGGAAATAGATGTACTATACACATACAATAGATGTAAATATCTTTAAGTCCATAGATAGCAGTGAATAATTAGGAAGTGATGAGTTTTGAGAGTTTATTAACTTTGGTTGATATAGAGTTTTTCAACTGTAAGTTTATATAATTTAATATTTAGTACACTTAATGACTGCCTCACAAAATTATTGAAAATTTAACTATTACCTTTTATAAGCTGGTACAGCTGGCTCTAGTACACCACTGCTTTGAGGCCACCCAGCCAGGAAACAGCACCCCAAATTACGCTCAGCACTGTTCCATGGAAGATAGCACCGCACACGGATGAGCTGATAGCATGCAAGATAGCTGGGCACAAATTTGTCCCCAACTGGGCACAGGAGGATACTAATAGAAATGCTGCTCCTTGTTGGTTCAGGAAATGACCACAGTTGACACATGTCACTAGAGCACCATGGCCCTTGTGTCTTTGCATTGCTAGCTCCTGAGACTTTGAATTGGTAGATGCATCTGATCGACAGCTCTCACTTAGGTTCAAGGAATCTGAAAAAACAAACAAACAAACAAAAAAAAGAAGTATTTCACATTTTCAGCTTAATAGGTGGCAGGCTTTGCCTCATAAAATGAGGGATTCTCCAAATATAGAAAATAAGTTCAGCTATTGGGTGGCAAGAAGAATAATAAGCATCTACCCAGTTCTACCTCTCACCCCTTTGACTGCCTAATATCAACATACAATCTTCTCCCCATACTTAAATTTCCAAAAATGGAAGGAAGAAAGAAAAAAAAAGGAAGAAAGGAAGGAGGGAGAGAGAGAAGAAGAATCTTGAAAGGAAAGAAATGATTCTAACTAACATGATGAGTTAAGTCCCAGTTCAATGGAAAATGTGTTCACCTCTTTCCCCAAGTGATCAATCCAAAGTTTCATTAACTGCATCCAGTCCCAACTCAGGACCTAGTACCTCAGGATGTTGTGCATTCCTCTTCCAATTTCATCACCTGCCCATCCCAATATTCTGTAACCTGTAGACAAAGTTGTAAAGTTAATTACTAGATTAATTTATTGCCTATATAAAATAGTGGGGAAAAGAGACTTGGGAAGAAAATGGAACTTAGTTAAAATGTATAGATATGTACCGGACTTAGGAAGGAAGACAATAGCTTTCACTTATATTATGAACCACCAGGCCAGGGTAAATGTTATGATTTTCCTCTACTACCACATGTTCCAATGTTCCCTTTACTGTTAGCTGGTTGGAATTCTTAACTCAAAGAAATAACCCAAACCAACATTCCTGAAAGATCTGAGGCCTTAATGGTTTTGCATATATATATGGTTTCCATAATTTTCACCATTGTGTGATCTATCCTCAAGAATCATTGCATACTCCTCCCTTCCCTTTTATCTAGTGACAACCTGATTTTTCCTTAGTAGTCAGGAGTAGACACCCCCAAAGACAATGTTATATTTTATTGAACTGCTATTCACTGTCATGAGAAGGCTGAATTGGCCTTGTAACATTATCAGCTTATAATTCAAGGGAATCAAAGGTTTACCTCTAATGAAAGCATTCTTTCCTTGCATACCAAGACCTCTATGCCATTGCTTAGTGTCATTGGTCAGAAAGCAAACCTTTTGCAGGTGGATTATTAGGTTCCAATCTTACTTACACCTCTTGGTTCCCAAATCCATTCTAGCTGTGAGAGAATTGGTTACCGGTTAAGAACATTTGTTGCATTCCGTAAGAGAGCACACCCCTGTATCAAGGATATATATATTATTAAATTTTCAACAGACCATTCCACCATTCTATAAGGCCAGCTTCTTCTGAGTGAGGTATACATGATAAGTGAACCCCATGGATATTAGCACACTGTCTTGTTTCTTCTCCTATAAAGGGAATTTAATTTTTGGTAATACACTGTCTTTTAAAGACATTTATCAGCTTTACTGACTATACAAGTGAGTTAAACAGAGGTGTGAAAGGAAACATTATCCTTGCCTCTGTTAGGTTTTTTATGCTGACCGCTATCTTTGTGATCCTAAGAGATAGGGTTTTACTTTTTGATAATTTGTTAGTATAGTGAGGTACGCAGATGATACAAGGGCTCAGAATGTGACCCTTCCTATCATAATAGCTCTTGCTTTTGCTATGATAAGGGATCATTGTGGAGATTCTTCTGGCTTTTGAGTTCATTTATTCCTTTATACCTTTTGCAACAGAGAAACTAAACATAGTATGTGCTCAGCGTCCTACCAGGCCTACATGAGTAAAATTGAGATAAAAGTTTTGTTTCTCATTTTATTTGATAAATACTTATTAAGTATCAAACATATGGAAGGCATTGTTCTAGCTACTTGGGATACAGAAAGGAAAAATCATACCTTATTATTCAAAAAGCTTATTATTCAAAAAGAAAGGAATAGACAATAAACTAAATAATATAGTAGAGCAGAAGACAACAATTATTTTGAGTTATTGTTGGTATTTCTCATGTATTTTGTTATAATCAATAATAAAATAAGTCAAGGTAAGGAGTTCTAGATGGGGAGGTGTTTGCATTTTTATATAAAATACTCAGGCAAGACCTTAGTCAAGCTAAGATTAAAGAAAGCAAAGGAATGATCTCATTCATCCTGTAAACCACAGCTTAATTCAGGAAATAATAATCCCCTAATCATCAAGGTATTTGCCTTTACAATATACACTTACCCTGATCAATGACTTGCTGGTGCCTTTGGAAAAGCCCAGAAGATTCACACTACATACATGTGTTGTTCTTACATGTTCTTCCTCCAAGGGCCCCAGCATCCCCTTCAATGCAGGGACTCTGGGACACTAAACTGACTCAACTTCAGGAGCTGGGTGAGTAGCTCTAAATTTCCACTATCAAGGCTCATAGCAATTCTCTAGTCACTAGATTTAGACATTTTTGGTTAATTATATCAAGAAGGCCATCTATTTTTGTTTTAGGGACTGAATGCTTAAATAGCTGCTGACAAAGATCCTTGGAGGGCTCACTCTGTTTACCACTCCCATTTGGTCACCACACACACCTGTCCAGGTGATGCAGCCTTGGGACCTTGGTATTCCCATTGTGAGTTCACTGGGGAATGAAATCAGGAATCCATTTCACCCAGCACAGCCCCAGGTTACATAGAAAAGCCAGTATGATATGTGTTCATTTGTTTTACAATGCTGGCACTCGCCTCACCAAGGAGCGTCTTCTGGATCCTGTAAGGGGACACAGGAGCAACCTCCCCATGATCAATTCACTTCAACATTTTTATTTCACTTCTATTTGGATTTCTTTCTTGACATTCTATCAAGGAATTTTTGATATCTCAACTTTATTTAGCCAGGTTTCAGTCAGCCAATTGAGCAAACCATTAGAACCATTCCCAGTTGTTTGAGTCAGCACACCTAATAAATTCAGCTTGACCCAGAATTCTGTCCTTTTGTCTTTGGTCTAAACCCTTCAGAATCCATTTCCAAAGTTTACCAATATAAATTAGTGAATTCTACAATTCTTTTGATGTATTGTTGATATTTCTCTTGTTGAATTTTGTTATAGCCTATCTCCACCAAGGCATGCTAGGATGTATATAATATAATATAATATAATATAATATAATATAATATAATATAATAGCTATATACAATATGTATTTATATGAAAATATATGTATTCCATAACCTACATTTTAGTTACTTATATATATGTGTAGTTATATTTTATGTAGTTATATGAGGTCCAACAATTAAGTTCCCAAACTTGTTGCAATGATGTTGCTAACCTTTTTTTGATATCAGAGGGATTATTCATTATGACTTTGTACAAACTGGACAAACAGTTAACCAAGTTTACTATTGAAAGTGCTGAAAAGGCTGCGTGGGAAAGTTAGACTGCCTGAACTTTTTGCCAATTCATGGCTCTTGCATCACAACAATGTACCAGCTCACACGGCACTGTCTGCAAGGAAGTTTTTAGCTAGTAAACAAATAACTGTATTGGGACATCCTCTCCACTCACCTGATCTGGTCCCTAATTACTTCTTTATTTACCTAAAGATAAAGGAAACATTGAAAGGAAGACATTTTGATGACATTCAGGACATCAAGGGTAATATGACAACAGCTCTGATGGCCATTCTAGAAAAAGAGTTCAAAATTGCTTTGAAGGGTGGACTGGACGCTGGCATCAGTGCATAGATTCCCAAGGGGAGTACTTCGAAGGTGATATTCAGCACTGAGGTATGTAGCACTTTTTCTAGGATGAGTTTGCGAACTTAATGGTGTGACCTCGTGTGTGTATGTGTGTGTGTGTGTGTGTGTGTGTGTGTGTGTGTGTGTGTATCACTATACACGAGGCAGACATGAGGTAAGGGATGAGGAAAATATTTCTCGTCAATCTAGGTCTTTACAGAGTCTTTAGGAAAGACAAGAACAGTCTTACCAACTTCAGTTGGCAAGGGAAATTCAATGGGAGTTGGAGGTTCAGTATATTGAATTATTCTAATCCTCCCATATGTCTGTACTTCAATCTTCAAGGTCCTACACTTTCTCATTCAGTGCCTCAATTTGAACATAAGGAATCTGATGAGAGTGGCACTTGAACTGATACTGTAATCAGATAACCCACAAAATCTAAGTTGATGTTTGATTTTCAGTAATAGCATTTATTTTGGAGTCCATCAGCCCTGCTGCAAAACAGATAAGATATCTTTTAAGAATAATCATAGGAAGTCCCTAGTTATAGTCTTTGACATAAGTGAGAGCTTAGAACTTTGAGTCTGACTGTTCTCTCTCTTTAAGCCCTCCAGTACCATTAGAAGCACCTACACTACCCTGTAATCTTCAAATCCTCTATGCGTTTCATACTGTTTCTTGGAATAGCCCTTGGGTCTCTCAATGCCTTGTATTAAATAGCATTTCATGCCAGGTGACCATAGTTAACTGTACCATGAAATATCAAAGTCCCATCCTTCAATACTAGATTTTTACTTCCTACAGTCCCAACTAGGCCAGATAACTAATCTCAGCTTCCCTATCACTATAGATATTTTGTAGTGATATCTACACTACACCATCACCACTACCACCATCACCAACCTCTATCGAGCTCTGCAGAAACAACACATTCATATATGTCTATCTTTTTTTAAATATCCATTCATATTATGGATTTTCTGTTATGACATTGCACATGCGAAATTAAATCATAGGAATAAGTAATTTTGTATCATTTTTATTTTTGATTTGTACTGGTTAAGAGCACTGGCTTTGGAATTAGAAAGACCTGGGTTCCAACTCTAGATCTATATACTTGGTGTATATCTTGGGCAAATTACTCAATTTCTTTAAGCCTCAGTTTTTTCATCTGTAAAAATGGGGATAAATATGATTTACCTCATTGTTGAGTGATGTTATCATGAGAATGAAATAAAAAAATTTGTAAAGTGCATATGGCACATATGAGTATTAATAAGTTAGTGAGCTTTGAGCTTCTATTTCTTAAATGAAACCTCATGAGGATTTGGAAAGTGCCTAATTTCATCATGAAGACATTTACAAATTATCATAAAATGCCTCACCAGATGTCTAATCTCCCCCATTATAAAACTATCATGATTAAAAAGCAACACACAGACTACATCAATTCTATGGTGATTCTCCATGTGGAATTCAGAGACCAGCTAGACTGCTCCTTGAGTGTAGGTATTGTGTCTTGTTTTCCACTGTATCCCTACACACTGCCACACCTCATAGGAGGCATGGCTATAATCAGGCATTGAATAAATCTTATTGAATTAAATAAGATCTTCTGATCTTGTCCCCAAATTCTACATGTGTCCTATATATATTTCAGCTTCCAAAGCTCTGTGCAACAACATACTCCCAATCAAAATCTCAGTAGGCTTTTCCTGTTTCCTTTTTAGAAATTGAAAAGCTGATTCTAAAATTAATATGAGAATGCAAATGGTGAAGAATACCCAAGGCAATCTTGAAGAACAAAGTTGGAGGACTTTCACTGTCAGATACTAGGACTTATATTATAAAGCTATAGTAATTAGGACAATGTACTATTAATATATACAGACAAATCACCATATAGAATAGAATAAAGAATCCAGAAAAAGATCCATGCATATACAATTACCTTAGTTATGACAAAGATGATACTGTAGGCCAGTAGGGAAAGAACTGGTGTTGGGTCAGTTGGATATGTATATGTCTTGGATATGTACATGTCAGCTGGATATGTAAGAAAAAATGTCTTAACCCTTACCTCACACCTTACACAAAAATAAGTTCCAGGCAGATTGTACGTGAAAGGTAAAATTACTACAGAGCTTTTAGAAGAAAGCACAGGAGAAATATTTGTGACATTGGAGTAGGTAAAGATGCTTAACTACTACACAAATAGGACTAACTACTAAAGAAAAAAATGACAAATAGGATTACATTAAAATTAAGAATTTTGTTAATCAAAATACACTCTTAAGAGAATGAAAAGGAAAACTATAGAGTGAGAGAAGATATAACTACATTTAATAACAAGACTCATTTAGAACACATAAAAACTTCTACAAATCAAGAAAAGGACAGAATACCAATAGAAAAATGGACAAACACCTCAAACAGACTTTCCCAAAAGGTGATGTAAAAATGGCCAATAAATCTATGAAAAGATGTTCACGTTCTTTAGACAATAGGAAAATGCAAATTAAAACCACATTGGTTCTACCAAACATTAAAGAATTTATACAATTATTTTCAAACTTTTCTAAAAATATAGAAGACGAGGAAACACTTGCTCATACTATAATACCGGTATTACTCCTATACTAATGGCAGACAAAGATACCAAAAAGAAAAGAAAACTATAGACCAATATTTCTTATAAATATTTCAAAATCTTCAACAAAATACAAGCAAATCAAATCCAACAGCATATTAAAAGATTTATACACTATGACAGTGTAGGAAATATCATAGAATGCAAGAGTGGTTCAACATAAGAAAATCAATCAATATAATATACCACCTTGAAAAGATGAAGGTAAAATATTACATGATCATCCCAATCAATACAGAAATGGACAAAATTTAAAGTTGACAAAATATAAAAACCTTTTATGGTAAAAAATACTAAGAAGGCTAGGAATAGAAGGGAACTTCCTCAACATGATAAAAGGTATTTATGAAGAATCTACTGCAAAAATCATACTTAACATAATAAGACTAAAAATTTTTCCCCTAATATCAGCAAAAAGACAAGGAAGCCTGTTTTATCCACTACTATTAAATAATGTGCTGGATGTTATAGCAAGATCAGTTAGGTAAGGAAAAGAAATAAAGGCATCCAAATTGAAGAAGAAGAAGTAAAACTATCTCTATTCACAATGACATGATCCTACATATAGGAAATCTCAAAGACTTTACCATAAAAGAAAAAAACCTACTAGAGCTAATAAACAAATTTCAGTAAAGTTGTAAAGTGCAAGATCAACACACACACACATATACACACATGATTGTGTTTTAATACACCAACAATGAACAACCCAACAAGGAAATTAAGAAAACAATTTCATTCTCAAGAGCATCCAAAATAATAAAACACCTGGAATAAATTTAACCAAGGAGGTGAAAGACTTGTACACTAAAAACTAACAAAACATTGCTAAAGAAATTAAAGATCTAAATAAATGGAAGGTCATCCCATGTTCAATGAATGGAAGACTTAATATTGTTAAGATAGCAATACTAATAAAAGCAATCTACAAATTCAATGTGATCTCTATTGACATTCCAAGGACAATTTTTACAGAAATAAAAAAGCTAATTCTCAAATTCATAAGGAATTGCAAGGGGCCCTTAAAACAAAAAATATTGAAAAAAAAACCCCACAAACCCTCCCCCCCGAAAGTTGAAGGATTCACACTTCTAAATTTTAAAACTTACTACAAAACTATAGTAACCAACAGAGTGTGGTACCAATATAAGATTAAACATATAGACCAATGTAATAGAATCAAAATTCCAGAAATAAACCTATACCTCAATGGTCAATTGATTGTCAACACAGGTACTAAGAGCATTCAAAGGGGAAAAGACACTCTCTTCAACAAATGGTACTAACATAACCAGATCCTCATGCAAAGGAATGAAGTTGGATCCCTACTTCATACCATATATAAAAATTAATTCAAGATGGATCAATAATCTAAACATAAGAACTAAAGTCATAAAACTCTTAGAAAACATAGTGTTAAATCTTCATGGCCTTAGATTTGGCAATACATTATTAGGTGTGACATGAAAAGCACAAGCAACAACAAAAATAGATAATTTGAACTTCAAAATTAAAAACTTTTGTACTAATGTCCAAAACCATTATCAAGAACCTGAAAAAATTAACATATAGAAAGGAGAAAATATTCTGATAAGGGTCTAGTATCCAGGATATTTTAAGAACTCTTACAACTGAACAACAAAAAGAGACAAACGACCCCAAAATACTGGAATAGACAGCAAATTGCCAAGGCACACATGAAAAGATGCTCAACATCATTGGACACTGGGAAGTGCAAATCAAAATCACAATGTGGTACCACTTCATACCCGCTAGGATGCCCATGGCTATAATAATAGTTCTTATAAAAATCTAGAAAATAACAAGTGTTATTTTTCTGCAGAAGATATGGAGAAATTGGAGCCCTGTACATTGATGGTGAGAATCTAAAATGGTTAGGCTGCTACTGAAACAGTTTGTCAGTTCCCTAGTAAGTTAAATAGAATTACCATGTGACCCAGGAATTCCACTCTTAAGTATTTTATGTACCTACGTATCCAAAAGAATTAAAAAGAGGTACTCAATCAAATACATGTACACATATATTCATAGCAGCATTAATCGTAATAGCAAAAAGGTGGAAATAACCCAAATGTCCATCAGTGCCTGCATGGATAAACAAATTGTGATATATATATACACACAATGGAATATTATTCAGCTATAAAAAGAATGAAGTCTGTAATAATGTGAATAACCCTTGAAAACATTAAGCTAAGTGAAAGAAGCCAGAAGCATGGTCACATATTGTATGATTCCACTTATTTATATGAAATATCCAAAAAAGGTAAATCCATAGAGACAGAATGCAGATTAGTGGTTGCCACAGACAGGTGTTGAGGAGTCAGGGAATGGGGATTGAATGCTTAATGGGTACAGAATTTCCTTTTGGGGTAATGAAATGTTTTGTAGCTAAATAGAGATGGTGGTTGTACAACATTGTGAGTGTACTAACTGCTACTGAATTGTTCACTTTTTAATAAATTAATTCTATGTTATGTGAATTTCACCTAAGTAAAAAAATATTTTAAAAAACTCCACTCACACACATTGGGATAGCCACCAGAAGAACAAAACTGAAAAAAACCATAAATACAATACTAAGTTTTGGCAGGGATGTGGAGCAACAGGAACTCTCATAAATTGGCGGTGGATGCGTAAATTGGTTACAATTATTTGGGAAAACTGGCAATATCTACCAGCGCTGAACCATATGCAAACCCTATGACCCAGCAACTCTTCTCTTTAGTGTATACTCCCCCCTCCCAAAATGCTTACATATGTTCATTAAAAGGCACATACTAAAATATACATAGGAATACTATTTGTAATAGATAAAATTTGGAATCTAGCCAAATGCCTGTCAACAATAGAATAGATAAATGGATTGCTATACAGCCACAAGAATAACATTCTAAAACTACATGTAACGATATGGAGGAATCTCATGATCATAATATTGAGTGAAAGAAGCCAGACACAAAAGAACGCATGCTGTATGATTTCATTTATATAAAATTCAAAAGCCACCTGTGGCTAATCTATGCGGATGGAAGTCCTGACAGTATTTGCTGTTGAGGAGGCAGTGACTAGAAGGGAGAAGGTGCTTCTGGAGTGCTGATGAGGTTCTCTTTCTTGGTCTGTTGCTGTTTTCATTGGTGTATTCGGTTCACGTAGGTTCATGAACTATACGAGTACATATGTGATATGTGTCTTTTTTCTGTTTATACTGTTCCTCAATAAAATTTTTTGAAATATTTTTATGAAGAAGTTTTGGATGATAGGGGAAACATGTTTCTAAGGGCCTTTGAAAGAGTGGAAATGAATCAAAACTTTCTTAACCTTTAAAAAAACTTATGAATCCGAGATCATTTGGATTGTGTAGTGGGATCGTTGTGCTCTGTCTTCTTTTGAGGTTATCATAGCCACAAGGAGACTTCCACTCAGAATTTTGAATCCTATTTTGAAAGGACACACCATTTCATTTGTTTGCATTAGAAATAGAGAATTTTTGTAGCTGTAGAGGACCTTAGAGATAGCTTAGAAAAATTCCGTAATTTTATTAATTAGGAAAAAAAGCACAAAGAAGTTAAATAATATAAACTGAGTGTTCTCTTCTCTGTTCATAGGTGCAGTCTTAAGGGATTCTGAATTTCCCCATATACTATTTATGATTCAAATATAATTTTAGGGTTTGAAGTTTTGAAATTATTTTCAGAAAGAAAAAAAAGTTACTCCTTAATTTTCTTTCCTATACTAAGAACAAAGTAGAGTGGATCTCAGGCATTTTTGAAATTTAATAGATGATTAAATTATGAAACTTCAATTTCATTAATCTGTTAGGATAAATTTCTTAAAGAATTATATATGACTTTGAAAGAATTAAATGCACTGAAGGAGTTTAACAGCATATGAGAAGCTAATCAACTAATTCTATTAAAGGGTTCAATTCTACTTTTAAGAGAAGATTAATGATCATGAAACCTCCTGGAGAAACTGAAACATTTCTGCTTACAAAATGCCACCAAACCATTTATTGCAAATATCTGAGTTATTTTTATATTTTTGCAAAAAATAAAAATAAGACTTTGTCAAAATCTGTTAATTCTCTTGAATTCCACTCCATTTATATTAAACAAAGCGTGAATTGACAAGCTCTTAATCATAAGCTTGAGACAGAGAGTCATTTTGATCTTCTCAGTTGGAATTCCTGTTCTCAACACCTATATTTGATGCACATACATAGTCCCTTGGCTATCATCCCTGGGCCCATCTGTTGGCATGGCTTGCCGCCCACTCACCAGTTTGGACTCCCGCCCTAGTGTGTAAGTGCCAGGGAATAACAGTTTACACAAGCAGCCTGTACAATGTAAATGCATTCAAACTTGGGCACTGTGTGCCTCCCTTTATTGGATCAGATGTTCTTGAAAGCTCAAACGTGGAAACCAACAGTGGAGGTTGGGGAGAAGAGACTGAAGAAAGTGAGCTTCCTGGTTTTTACTGTTTTAAACCTGCAGATTAATTTCATGGGTCAGTTACCTTGGTGAGCCACAAAGATCATCACAGGAGTGGCAGCAAGGCAGCAGCCAATGAGGAGAGCTATCTCCACCCTTTTAGTGAGATCAACCACAGCAGACAACTGACCCACAAATACTGCTTATTCCTTTCAATTATCCAAAGGGCCAAAAAGCTAAATTTCTTTTGTTTTCTTTTTTTCCAAAAATATTTTTTTTGTGATGCCTCTTCATAACAGGCTTAGAAAAACAGAAAAACAGGCTTAGAAAGGGTTTTCTGAGTGTTTTCAAGCTCTAGGAAAACTACTCCTTATCGTGGTTAAAATAGAAAAGATAAAAGTTTATTATATAGTACCTGCAAATTCTTCTAAGGTTGTTGGTTATAGCTCAGTTAGAAATGATCATTTCAACCATAAGGTATTGAATATAAATATCATGCTATTTCTTGTATTTTATTATACGTAGAAAATGTTGGGAATATGTGATGGAATGTTAAGCATAAGATTTTTAAACCCCTATGTAAGACAATTTAAAGTCAAATATCTCTAATCCTTCAAATACGGGAGAAAAGGTACTGGAATCACAAATACAGAGGGAAAACAGATCTTACAAGGTCTTATTGTTTGGTTCAAAAGAAAATGACTCAAATCATGAAACCCAGGTATCAATCTTGCAAAACTTTTGGGAAGTTGATCAGGGGTCTTTCTGTTAGAAAATAAATAGTATTTAAGAATACCAAAAGAAGTCATGGGCCCATTACAGTAGCTTTTGTACCTTAAGAAAGTACTGAACCAATCAGTAACAGTCAGCAAGATTTGGGATTAGTTTATTTTCTGATAAATGATATGAATTATCTTTTTTCTTTGACAAGTCGGGTAGGTCAGAGTAAAAACGTAAGTATATATTTTACCTTAAGCAATTGGTAAACATGTATTAAACACCTATTATATGTGCTAAACAGTACAAGGAAATATAAAGCCCACTTATTAAAGCCAGCATTTATCAATGGAAGGTTGTAGTAAAAGCAACCTTGAATTCAGTATCAGAAGAATCAGTTTTCTAGGCCTGGATATACCAATTGCCAGCTATGAAGCCTCAAACAAATTGCTTATTCTCTTTGAATCTTACTTTCCTTATCTGTGGAATGAAGATAATAATGCCTGTCCTGGTTACTCTTTAATGTGGTCGCTGCTGTAAACCAGTCGACTATGTAAAAGCTTTTTGAAAATCATATAGGGCTGAAAAATAAGAGGCATTATTTGTCCCTAGAAAAATCACTGTCCTACATTTCTGGAAAATTCCTTACCTTATTATTTGAAAAAAAAAATTCTGTTAACTTTTAAATTAAACGTTGGGTACAAATTGTACAAGGCCTCAAAGCCTAAATTAGTCATTTAGATTTTATCATGAAGGTAGTAATAATTATTCACACATTTTCAGTTGCGGAGTGACATGCTGTAACTTGCTTATTTGATCACATTCATGTAACTTACTCATATTTTAAAAACAGATTGTTTTAGCTCATTCAGACTATTTTCATTTTATTATGATTTCATAGGACTATTATCATTATTGTCACATCATCATCATCAGTTACTAAGTGCTAAGCATTGTTCTATGCTTTAAATATATTTACTCATTTAATCCTCATAATGACCTCATGTATAATTATTATTATAATTGTTATTCCTATTTTATAAAGATATAAGGCACAGAGAAGTTAAGTGCTTTTTTCCTAGGTTACACAGCTGGTAAAGCAGAGGAGCTGGGATTTGAATACAGGTAATCTAGCTTCATTTCATCTGTGCTCTCCAAAAAACATTCAGCAAGTATTTACTGAATGCCTACAAAAATGACAGATACATGCTGGAGTCACAAAAAGGGTAAAGGCACAGTGGCTCCTCTTAAGGATTTTATTTTTCATGAAAGCATTTTTGTTAATTATGCTAGTTAGTCATAAACACTCATTATTTATGTACTTATGCATTCAACACATCTTTTGAGCACTTACTATGTGTTAGGCATTGTTCTAGGTGAACCAAACCTACAAAGTTCCTTGCCTTTAAGGAACTTACATTCTAATAAGGGGAGACAGACAATAAATACATAAGCCTAAGTAAAATATACATCAGAAAGTAATAAATGCTGTGGGGAAAAGAAAAGATGGGAGATAGGGATTGCTGAGGGGCAGGTGGAATGCAATGTTAAATAGGTTAGTAGGTGAAGACTCACTGAGAAGATGACTTTGAATCCAAGACCTGAAGATACCTATGAGTATATCTGGAGAATGATTATTCTTAGTAGAGGACCAACAGTTGCAGTGACTTGAGGAGAGAGTATGCTTGGAGTGTTGGAACAATAGCAAGGAGCTAGTGTGCCTGGAGAAGAGGTTGGGGCGGGTGTGGAACAAGTTTCCAAGAGCACTTGAGGCAATTGTACGGACTTTGACAGTGAATCTGTCTGAGATGGGAATGCCTCGGAGGGTTTTGAGCAGAGGAGGAGTTTTTAAAAGGATCATTCCAGCTGCTATATTGAAAATGACCTATGGGGGTTATGGGGATTCGGGGAAGAAGGCTGAAGTGGAGAAACCAGTTTGAGACTATTGCAGGAATTTAGGCTAGAGATGATGACAGCATGTACTCCAAGGGAAGTAGTGACAAGTGATCGAAGTCTGGATAAGTTAAGAAGGTGGAACTAGTAGGGTTTTCTCGCAGATTAAATGTGGGGTGGGGGTATAAGAGAAATGAAAGAAGTCAAGAATGATACCAGTGTTTTTGACCTGAGCCATTTGAAAGAACGAGGTTTATTGTATATCAAGATGGGGAAAACAGCGGGATTAACAGTTTTCATTTAGGGGGGGAAATTGGAAGTTCCGTTTTAAAAAATTCAGTTTGAAATGCTTTTTAGCTTTTTAAAACTAAATGTGATGCTGTATAGGCAAGAGAATATGTAAGATATGTTCAGGGGAGAAGTCTGAGCTGGATATAAAATTGGGAGTTGTTGACACACAGGTAGTTCTTAAAGCCTAGAGATTGCTTGAAATCAACCCAAGAAACAGATCCAGAGACTGAGCCCTGGGGTACATCACCATTTATTTGAGATAAGGAGGGAGCAATTAAAGAGATTGAGAAAAGCATCAGGAGGAAAAACAGGAAAATCACTGCCATTGTTTGGAAGAGGCACAAGAAGATCTTGTTTGGTTTTAAGTTAGATTCATCAGGTCCCCAAACAACATTATATTTGTTTATGAAAAACTTGACAACAGTGTGTAAATTGGCATTGTTTCTTTTTACAAACAAATAGCCCATTTAGTACAGTGTTTGAGTGCTGTTAAATATTTAGGTAATTAGTTGCAGAATGAATGGACCTTTGAGGAAATCTTTGTAGTCCACTCTAGAAGGTCAAGTGTTTTGTTTTTTAATAATAAAAAAAATTCTAGCTTGAGTATTCAAATTAAATTCCCAGTCTAATTTAGATATTAATGTTTTAAGTAAATATGCTTAAGGTGAGATTACTCTATGGTTAATTTTAGTGAGGAATCAAGTGATCTTTGGGGACATGACAGGTCTTTAATGCAGGAATAATGTGAACTATATCGTAAGAGTTGTCTATTCTCTCCGTGATGAAGTTTGCCATCTAATTGAGTTTTTTACTTGTCACATAAAGGAGATTAAGTATGTCAACACTGTAGCTGGATAATAAAAGGTTTGGAGTAAAAGTAGGACCAACCCTGAAGCTAGAATTTTAATTTCTAGGGAACAAGATATAAAGACAGCAAAGGGGATGAGGAAATGAGGGTTTTAGCTTCCAGGACTGACTACACAAAGAGCATTGGCAGACAAAAAGGCAAAGCCAAGATTGGAAAAACTTGGGGTAAACTGACAGGATACATTCTTCATTTCTTCAGGTTTAGCCCCTGCGAAATAAATTGCTCTTCTCTTATCTCCCCATCTTGGTAAATTCATAACTCATTCATCATACTATTCCACTTGAGCAACTTCTTTACTATATTTGATTAGCCAGAACATTCTTGTTAAAGAAATATTCCAAATCACTTTAGGCAGCAGGACACCTATGAAATCTGCATATTGGCCAGATGTCACCTTACTCCTACAGTCTCTATACAAACCAGGTGTGACAGACACTGCTATTGGCCCCGAAATCTAGTCTGATTCACGTACCTGAAAGATGACTTCACTCTTCTGTGAACGTTCATGGGGTTTTCTTTTTTTCTTTTTTCTTTTTTTTTTTGATGGCACTGTCACTGGCCCTCATATGTGGGACCCGAATCCGGGACCGCTGGCTTCCAAGCCAGCACTTAATCATCGTGCCACTCGGCCGGCCCTCATGGGGTTTTATATGCCCCTCTGTTATGACATTTATAAAAAGGGTCTGATATACATTCCTTAACACTTCTACTATCTTGTGAACTCCTTGAACACAAGAATTAGATTTTATGTATGTTTTATTGCTTCATATTTTATAATTTGCAAGCAGGAGGCACTCAGTATTTTTTTGTATTAAATTGTGGAAGTAATTTCTTTCTTACTCCCTTCCGATGTGTTTTGGATCTCACTCTCCCAATGTTTATTTTTTTCCTAAACTGTATTCTTTCTTGTGGAATAAAGCCTGTATAATTGAGCTTGAGCAAATGGAACCTAAAAGGTTCTGCTTTCTTTCTGTCATCTTTTAACATCATCTTTGGCCCCCCCCAAAAAAAGAGGCACATAATTATTTAATTAATTATAGTTTTATTTAATAAGTCATTGGTGAAAAGCTTCCTAAAAATATGCTCTCATCACTACTTTTTTTTCAGGAACCTGTCCTGGGCCCCTATTCTTTTCTGCATTAAATTTGAATATTCCTCTGACTTGATTTTCAGTAGATTCCTTTATTTGAATAACCATTGTAGGTAATTTCTACCACTTCCCAAATGAACTTTCACTTCTATCATGTTAAACTCCTTACTGCCCATGAAACAAAACCTGTGAATTTCCACCTCTGTTATTTTGTTTATTCTTTCCCTCTATTTGAGATCACTCATTACTCCATTCGTTATTCTAAGTCTCTTACTGAAATCCTACATCTCTTAACTTCTTGCTTAAAGTTCACCCTCTCCTTTTAACTTTACTTGAACACACCAGTATCTGTTAATTGTTTTCTTTTCTTAACTTCTATTGCATTTATAATGTACAGTTTCTTTTTAATTTAATTCTATTTAAAATTAACTCTGCTGTTTAAATCTTATAATCCCAACTAAATTATAAGCTCTTTGAATGCAGGAATACATATATTTATATTTAATTATGGTTAGTTGTCATTATATAATCACCAAATAGCAAACTAGCTCAGGGCTGGGGGCACAGAAGATATTCAATAAGTACTTATTGATGGATGAATTGGATACAGAATTATATTCTATAACTTTTTTTTTAAATTATATTTGACATTTTTATTTTAGGCTGCAAAAACAAAAACAAGCAAACAAACAAACAAAAAACTTGAAATAGGCTTGTCAAATAATGAAAAGTCATCCTTTCCAGGGAAGCAGAAGGTAGACCATCCTGCTTCATTGCTGCTTGCACTCTGCTGGGTTTTGATCCTTCTTTGAGTCATAGTCTGGATCATTTTCCTCATCTTCTTCTTCCCCTTCCTCATCCGCTTCTTCACCTTCTTCATCATAATCATCATCATCTTCTTCAATAGCTTCTCCAGTAAAGTATAACACTGATCTTGGGATTATACGCTCACGTAAAAAGTGACCAATTTCAAAGTCGGCAGCAAGGATAGCTTCAGCATCATCATCCAGATCTCCACTTTCAGGAACTTCAGGAGGAGTGAAAAAATTAAAGAAAGAATCATTTGAAACTGTTTTGGTCACAGTCCCTCGTCCCTTGTGTTTCTGCTTCTTTTTAATGGTTTTCAAAGTGACATTCTTCCCTTTTTTCCAATCTATCTGGCACCCTGTACAACCCATAATTTCTGGTCCATCAAAAGAAAAGGGATCAGAATCATCTGGTTCTGACCTCATCCTGTATGTCTTTGTCAACACTTCATTTGTGAAATATTCATTGGGCTCAAAGTGAAATTCTAAGACAACACTCATAGGCTGGCCCACATCTGAGAACTTCACTTTAATATCTTTCAAGTGCTTCAGAATAGGCTCATCATGTTCCTGAACCATATCACTGAGCAAGTCAACATTCTTAAAAACAGTCAACCAAAATTCAGGAATTCCCTTGGGGTCTTCTTTTTCTTCATCCTTTTTCTCATCTTCAATCTTGGCCTTTTCTTTCAGTTCCTCCAAAATTTCATCTTCGTCATCTAGTTTCCATTGACATTCTTCTTCTGTAGGTTCATAAATTGCATTAATGATCTCAAATCGCTTATCAAATAAAGGCTGATAGAGAACAGCATACTTTCTTTCAAGATCGTGAACTTCCTCATAGAACTTGGCTTCTATGTGTGCACATTTAACTTGAAGGTTTTTGAGAGCATTCACTCGTCTTTTAACTACCCTAGGCAAGCTTTCAATGTATCCTGTTGGTGTTTCTACCAGACCATCAAGTCTTTCTTGGAGGGCTGCAAGAATCTGAGGATTTTGCATCATCTGAACAGTTAGCTGACGAGCTTTGATTTTTGTTTCTTCACCAGTTTCTTCTTCTTCTATTTCTTCAACATCATCCAAATCTTGATCAAGTTCAGACTGTTCTTTGTTGTCAATGTCTGCTATGTTTTCAGAACGCCAAATATCGGTGGCCAGCACGGGGAACCAGGCGGCCAGAGCTGCGCAGGCCGTGCCTCAGGGAAGCTGCGGGAGGAGCAGGAGGCGGCGCCGCGAGCAGATGGTGCTAAAAAAGCTATATTCTATAACTTTGAGTTAATTATAAACTAATTTATTTCTTGTTCTTTTTTGAAAATTTGTTTACATAGTGTATCCAGCTATACATCGAATTTTATTTTTGTGTCACTTTGAAATGAACTGAACTCCTATCTCTCCATTTTAAAATGAGTTCTGCGGGGAATGCTCTCTCTGCAATGAAAATAAAAACATACATCGATAATTCTTTTCTGAAAATTAACTCAGAGTTGGAAATTGGAGACAGTTTAAGAAACTTTTAGTTTTATACAATTTAGAAAACTAGCAATCCGTTTTTGTCTGAACTGGAGTCTTTTTCAAATTCCTGATTTTATTTTTGGTATGTTATACTAAATAATAATGCACCCTCAAATTTTTTTTTTTTTAAGATTTTATTGGGGAATTGGGGGAGGGGAACAGTGTTGGGGAATTGGGGAAGGGGAACAGACAAGTTGGTGTTCTTTTGTTCTTCAGTCTAGTTGTGGAGGACGTTTCTTCACTGGCCCATGTTGGTATCATCATTGAGCTCTTCTCGGCGCACCCTCAAATTTTTGAAAAAACAAAACAAAATAATTAGAAGAGAAAGGCTATGTGAATTAGTGAGAAGACTGAATTATAATGTAAACAAATACATCTTCACTAAGATAATTTTCTCTCAGTGCCATGCTGATAAGGACTGATGGACAACAATCCTTTAGAGACCTCCATCTAATAATATTAATTAATAAGTACTCCTGACTAAAATAGTTCTCAAATTCTAGCAAGTTTATTATCTTAAATATGAAAACATTCTCTACATTTCAGATATATTATAAACCCTTTTTAATAGAGCATATAAAGGTGAAAATATATAATTACAGTAAGAGAAACAACAAACTCAGAATTCACAAGATACAAATTAATGAGGCTTCACTCTTTTGGCTATTAAAAAGAAAGTGTTCAGGGCTGGCCAAGTAGCACGGAGGTTAAGCGCTGGCTTGGGAAGCCAGCGGCCCCGGTTCGGTCCCACATATGAGGGCCTGTGACACTGCCCTCAAAAAAAAAACAAAAAACAACAAAGTGTTCAACATATAATTACTTTTGTTTTTTAAAATATGATTGTAAAGCTTTCATATGAGTAGTTAATTAAGTGACAAAGAGTATATTTTATTTTTCTGATAAAGTTGACAATGTATAAATTCATAGTATCATTATAAAAGAATATTATTATAAAAAGGCAAATTTTTACTATCAGCCTGGAAAAGCTTCAGTTCAAGTTTGACCTCTGGAAATCATAGATCAAGTCTGAAAAGTAATCAACACAGCTTACTGTGCTCAATTTCTGTTCTGGAGGTTACAAAGTGTATATAGCACTTACAGTGCTGTTAAGAATTTCACTGTTGGAAAAAATTATGCTAACATATGATACAAATTTTCAGCAATAGGAAGAAGAAATGCATTATTCTTTGATTTTAATGTTCATGGGTCAAACATATGTCAGCTGGCGATTATAAATTCCTGATTAACTGGAAAAAATTGAGAAGCATGTATAATTTTCACCTTATAAGTCAAGGGCAAATATCTTACAGTCCTTCATAAGACAGTACAGCCACATTTATGAATAAGATTCATGCCATTTCAGATCATAATTTTAAGGGTTTTGGTCATAGTCATTGACAAACTTATGGAACAAAAGAGTATTTATTCTGTTAATAGCATTGTAAGGTATTAATTTAAAACAATGCAGAGAAAGACTAAGTTTCCAAGCATGAAAATGTGTAACATTCCAAATTGATTTAAAATTTGGAAATATCACCATTTCATTTTAGCCACTGAGTCTAAAGTGAATATCTTATCTTTAAAAATAACTGATTCAAAAGATTCTAAAAATGATTAATTTTACTGTAAAAGCCAGTAACACATCTTTCCTCAAATTAATCTTAAATATGTGTTCCTCAGCCTGTCCCTAAGGAGTCTCCAGCATGATACTTGTCACAGTGATTTCAGAAATTTGTTAGCCATAGAGGGGAAGTACAGGATGTACATAATGGTTTTCAGGAATTAATAACTCTACAGTATTTTGAAGTGCCCTTTGCTTATCTGTGTGGTCTTTATTTAGGCCCATTATAGCTTGGTCTTGCATTTGAATTGTATTAGGAGAGAATGTGATATTTACTAAGAAGTTTATCAGCACTTTGATATAACTGTGAATTAAAGATATTTAAATTTTTCCTTCACCTTTCCAATCTTGTCTTCTAGTAAAAGGAATTGACTATTTTTTTTTTTTGAAGCTGAGATTTGTCATTTGAGTCTAATAATCTAATTTCTTTTCATTTGAATAAAGAGAAAAAGCCAACACCTGTACATGGAAAACTGGAATTCAGGAGTGAAACCAAGACACCTATATCTTTATAGTGTATTAAAGCATGTTCAGTAGACAGCCTCCAGGATGACTCCCAATGACCCCCATCTTCGGGTAGTCATGCCCTTGCTTAACTCCCTGAGTTTGGCAGAACTGTGTGACTCACTTCTAATGAATAGTATACAGCAGAAATGATGGTATGTTACTTTCAAGATTAGGTTATAAAAGATTACCACTTTCCTCTTAAGTCATCTGTTTCTTGCTTTCTCTTAGATCTCTCATCCTGAGGAAAACCAGCTCCCATGTTGTGAGCTGCCCTATTATAAGGCCAGTGTGGTGAAAAACTGAGGGAGGCCTTTGGTCAACATCCAAAGAGAAACTGGAGTCCTCAGGCCAACATCTTGCAAGAAATGGAAGGAAGTCTGCCATCACCCATACGAGGTAGGTTGGAATTGGGTCCTTCAGCCCCAGTCAGACCTTGAAATGGCTGTAGCCCTGAATGGCAACTTGACTACAACCTCATGAAAGACCCTGAGCAGAACTACCCAGCTCACCAGCCCCCAGATTCTTGACTTTCAGAAATTATGAGGTAATAAATATTTGTTGTTTAAGCTTCCCCATTTTGGGTAATTCGTTAGGTAGCGAAAGAAAGGTAATACAGAATGTAACTTCTGACACTTTAATAATTAAAACCCATTGGATGGAGGTGCAGAAGGACCAGTTTTAGACAATATTCTACTCTATAACTAGTTATGTTATTTAACATATAGGGTAGGAGTTCACCGAAACTCAGATGTAGCATCTTATATTGCTTAACATGAGATTTCATTTGCCAGAAGTCAGGAAAGAACCTAAGCTCAGGTGTCAGACTGTGGGAGCTTCAATCTTGACTCTACTCATTATTAAGTGTGAAAATTTGAACAAGTTATTTAACCTAGCTAAAATTCATTTCTCCTTTTTAAAATAGAAGTAATGATAGTATTGTTGTAAGAACTGAATGAGAGAATTCATTTAAAGGGCCTGGCACCTAGTACACATTTAACAATATAAATTACTACTCTTATCAGGTCAGAGCAAAGACAGTGGCAACTTTTGTCTAAATGTTTTTTCTTCACAGCTTGAAAAAGAGCCATTTACTCTTTATAGAATAAGAACATGACTAGGTGCCTATTCTACGGGGAACAATTGCTAACATTTGTTTTCATGTTATAATTTAATTACCAGCTCTAGAGAGTATTTTCATTCTTAAAATGAATATTTTTACTTATAACTTTCTTAAGCTCTGTTGAAGTTTTCATAAGTTTAACATGGGATAAAAATGCAAATAGTAAGATTATCAAATTGGATTACACTTTTTCTGAGTACTTATTAGGAAACATGGATGTCAATACAGCATGAATTATGCCCATAAGATGAGTGATTTTCTTCAAACACAGCAAAACTATCCATTCAAATGAATTATTTCCCTCAGAATAACTCCCATTCATTTGATAAGTGTGTCTCTAGCATCTCCCATGTTCCAGGCACTATTCCAGGCGCTAGGGATACAATGATCAACATTAACCGTCTGTCCTTCAAGGAATTTACAGTTGGAGACAGAAGAGTACACAGGTGACTTCAGGTCAGTTTCAAGGGTACCGCAGGGAAGCACTATGTGCCATATAAAAAACATGAGTGTGGAAGAAGCTTCCCTTGTTGAAGTGAAGATTGAGGCAGGTTTTGAAAGGTTAGCCAGAGTCATTAGGCAGGAAGAATGGACAGGGAAGGTGGGTTAGTGTTCCAGAAGCCTGTGCAGGGGCCTTGAGGCAGGAGAGCATGTGACATATTTATAAGGCAACATATAATTCAGTATGGCTGGATCTTGTCAGGCCACAAGATAGGGAATGACCGGATATGGAGCTGAGAAGGGAAGCAGAGTTGATAGAGAGTTTTGCATGCCATTCCAAGGCTTTTGGGCTTTGTTGTGCATGCATTGGTGAGCCAAGGAATTATTATTATTTTTTTTAAAGATTTTATTGGGGAATTGGCAGAGGGGAACAGCGTTGGGGAATCGGGGAAGGGGAACAGACAAGTTGCTGTCTTTTTTTTTTGTTCTTCAGTTTAGTTGCAGAGGATGTTGCTTCACTGTTGGTATTGTCATTGCGCTCTTCCCGGATGAGGCAGATCGGTCGCTGGCCTCTGGATGTCGCTCACCGTGGCTATTGGCAGCTCACACTTGCCTGCCAGCCGCTCACCCTGGCTGCGGGCCACTCACTGTAGCCTATGGCAGCCCAATGCAGCAGGGGCTGCAGCCCACACCATCACCAGGGCTCACACAGCTCACACAGCCCAGCTCCAGGTGGAGCTGTTGTTATCTGTAGAGGGCAGTGTCACTGGCCCTCATGTGGGATCCGAACCAGGGCTGCTGGCATCCCAAAACCAGCGCTTAACCAATGCGCCACTCGGCCGGCCCCGCCAAGGAATGATTTTTAAGGAGGGAGTGCTCCCACAGGTTACACACTTATACGATAATGCTCCTTTATTCAGAATTATAGATACCCTTTTAAATTGCCTTCTGCTCACTGTTTTGAATATGCTCAATGTTGATAATGCTTTTGAGAATGGATTTGATTTGGGAGTGGGGATGGGAAGCAGGAAACATTTAGAAGAAATGTGTTCAGTAAACAAAGTTGATGGAGCAGGTTAATATTACATGGGATCAAAAAATTTGCTCTGATTATAAAGCCATGAAGCTGAAACTTTGCTTCTTATTGCATTCCTGAAACACACACTTATATACTTTAGAGTTTATTAATTGGATGGCCACATGTTTTTAACTAACATGGCAACAGCAGAATCACCCAGATGCTCTGAAGGAATATTGTCTCCCAGCTTTGAAAATGGAGCCCTGTGAAGCTTCTGGTTGGGGCAGAGCTCTGCAGTTAGACCCCGGCTGCAGAGCAGTCTCTTTCAGCTGTCCATCCCTTACTCCACCATCTGGATTGTAGTCCATTTTAAGTCATCTCAGACAATACCACCAGCATTTAGGTATGAGTTTCTCACCTTGCTATACTGCCTATCAGTGTTTAAAACATTTTTATATGCATTTATCTTCTCTAAAGTGTTAGTGACAAACACTTTCATTTCAATTCTATAATGTGTGAGATTCTTATCACTATAGTGAGATAATTTAAGGTCAATACTGAGCATTCATCTTTTATATTCATCCTATTCACAAGTTTATGGCTAACATATGGAGAAAGTCAGTATTTTTATGAGGAACAAAGCAGAGACTTATGTTTGGGACCAATTTAAAATATTCTACCAAAGTTATTTTATGGCTATGATATCTTTAATCACAATTTTGCTTTTGACATCTAGTATATCAACTGTTTTTCCAATTCGGGAGATCAAATGTCTTAACAGTTTTCTTTTTTAGCAGATATACTCTTATAATCCTATTTTTAAAAAGGGTTTTTGCCATGTGGAAAAAATATGCAGCAGAATGAAATAAAAATAAGAAAATCAATAAAAAAAGAAAAAAGAGTAGAAAAGATAGGATCAGAAATGAGGCTAGCACACAAAATATATACAATGAAGGCTATACTTTCAGGAAGAAAGCTACCCATTTGCCTTTAAACCTTTTGAATGTCAAGAAGAGAAAGAAAACACCATTAATCACAATTCCCAGAGTCCAGATGATTTAGAAAAATCACACCACCATCAAAATAATACAAACAGCAGTGCCTGGTGCCTTTAGTTAAGCCCAGCAGTTTGTGGTTCTGAGACCAAAGTAATTTATCTTGTTGTAAACACAGATAATCAACTTTGAGGAAATCAAATATTTCACAAAGTACTTTATTATGGTTTACTTAAATTTGCAATGCCACTTATTGAAAAACCTAAAAATCCAAAAAGGGCCAAATCCCACCCAGAATGGAATTATAATTATTTAAGTTATTTTACAAAGAAGGGACAATCAAATAAGTGCCTATTTAATCACTCCAGAACCACCCTACCTCTTCTAATGGACACTAGCAAAATGGACAGCTCATACCTACCTTTCCTCACTTCATTTCATTCTCTAGCTGCAAGGGAGTCTGGGGAATCTACTTTTTATATTTTCAGTCTTAGCTGTACAGGAAGACACAGTAGAAGGAGGTTAGAAGAGATACTGTATAAACAAGTCTACAATAGCTACCTCAGCAATTTAAGTCCTTTGGATATTGATTGATCTAAGAATAGGTTATGGGATCCAGTTCTGGCTGATGAGATGTGAGGGGTAGTCTTCTAGCAAGGACTTCTCTTCCTGAATAAAACGACAAAACTTATGAAGAAAATCATTCTCCGCCCATAGTCTTCTTCCTATCTGGAACACAGATGCAATGCCTGGCAATATAGCAGCCATCTGGAGACTATGAGGTAAAAAGCACGAGAATGAAAGTCAATACATTAAGGATGAAAGAAAAGAAATATAGCGCCTGGCTCTCCAATGACATTGTGGAGCTGTTGCCCTAGACCTAGATTGCCTACACTTGGACTATTTTTATGAGAGACAAATAAGCTTCTATTTGTGAAAGCTACCACAGTTAAGTTTTCTGTTGTTTGCTGCTAAATGCATTCCTAATACAGAGCCTATTACAGTAGTCCAGGCTGGGGCAGGAGTAGTTGCTGTGAAGATAGAGAGAAGCAGTCAAACTCGGGATATATTTTGGAAGTAGAACCACCAGGACTTGATGAGAGATAGGCTAGAAACAGGGACTAATGGGTAGAAGAAATCAAAGATGGTTTCTAGGTTTTTGTCTGGATATGACTGATGGAAATGTATAATCTTGTTTTCAATCAGAATGTTAGAAAGTTCTTCTTCCATCACTGCAGAAATAGCTAAGGAAGATAAAAACATCTTCATGTTGCTCCCTTGACACCTGTTTTCCATTGGGCCTAAGGAAAAATTGGGTTAAACTCATGTTAAATAATGCAGAAAAGGGTTAGAAATACCTAACATCTATTATGAATACTGTAGCTAGAACATAAAACAGCCTCTCCAAAGCCTTATCATCAAAGCTTTAGTTTTCATCGAAGTCCAGGTGTCTAAAACGCAACCCTTACATCAACCATTATGTTCTGTTTTTTATTGCTTGCAGGAATAGACTATTATAAAACTAATACTTCTAAAGAATATATTAATTTATTGAATCAGTAGGATAATGCTCTACAGCTGGGTCAAATAAACATTCCAAACCAGAGCTTGCTTTCTTTTTTTTAAGAATGTATTCTTTAAAAATATCTACCATCATTATATACATAAATTTTAACATCAAGTTAAAAAAAAAGATTACTTTGTATGTTTGATACCTATTTCTTTCACTGTTTAGGCTTTTCTTTTGTTGATGAGTGTATACTAAGAATGCCACATACACTGCTTGCTGCAAACACAGTTGCTTCTAAGGAAGGTGGATCACCCCCTGAACCTTCTAAAAGGGCAGATTTTAGGTACATGCATTACATGACCCCTTTCAATTCATGTCCCAGCCCCAGCTGAAAAGGACAGTAAATTAAGAGTCTGGCTAGAGACCCATACTATAATGGGGCTTAAAAGAGTGAATGGGGATGCCGGCCGAGTGGCTCAGTTGGTTAAGAGTTGGCTTAGAGCCTGTGCTCTGAGCAACAAGGCTGTCGGTTCGATTCCCACATGGGCCAGTAAATCCTACGCCTTAGCTGAGTTGTCACTGAGCTGTCACTGAGCTGTTGCTGAGCTGCCAACAGGTGGCAGGGTGGCTCAGCTGGTGTAACAACAAGATTGCCTGTTCAATGGTGGACTATGCCCACCTGCAACTAAAGATTGAACTCCGCACCTTGAGCTGAGCTGCCCCCCGGATGGCTCAGAGGATAGAGCGTACGCTCTCAACAACAAGGCTGCTGGTTAGACTCACACATGGGATGGTGGTTACTGGTGGCTACGCACACCCACAACTAAGATTGAACACAGCACCTTGAGCTTAGAGGCCACGAGCTGCCGACGGGAAGCCAGATGGCGACTGGCGCCCTCCACAACGAAGATTGGAGAACAACAACTGGGCTGGTCCCCTCCCCCAATTCCCCAATAAAATCTTTAAAAAAAAAAAAGAGTGAATGGGCCATTCACATCCTTTCTTTCTCCCTTTCTTTCTGTCTTTCTCTGTCAGGAATTTGAAATTAAAAACTTGAAAATGAATGAAGCAATCTGCTGTGGAAGCTGAAACAAAAGTTATGAGATAGAGTGATACCATGAGAACTGTCAGGAGGTCCCTAGAGAGTCAAGGTACTGGCTTGAGCACAGAGCCAGGCCATGGTCTGCGGTGGTAGAACATTCATGCCTTCAGCCCTCCTCCTTCCCTGCCCATCAAAGCAGGATGGCACTGTGGCTTCTGTGGAGGGCCACTTGGCATCTGTTTCCTCAAGGATAGGTGTTCTTCACTGGGCAGTGTCCTTGGGCCCACTACCCACCTTCTTCTCTCCACTTCCCTTCCTCCCAAATGTCTGTTTCAACAGCACATGCAGCTATTTACAGTGTGAAACTATTTGATCACAGTAGGAGGAAACTTGAGGGAGTATGGTAAAGTGGAATTCCAAGGAATCCAAATGCAAGTCACACAAATTGAATTGCACATGATTAACATAGGGTGATGAGTGTTTCAACTTATACAGAACAGGGTTTCTGCCAGGAATCTATCACCTGGGTCCTAGGGAAAATGGGCAAATATGCAGGAGTCTGCTTCTCTCCTGCACACTTCTCTGCTGCCAAGTGCCCAGTGTTCTCCACTACAATGTAACTATAACTATTCACGGACTGATGGACTTAATATTTGCATTTTAAAAGAAAGGGCTGTAGTCCCCCTTTTCCACCAATGAATCTAAAGTCTGTGATAAGTGGGGTGCACAGGAGCTGCTTTACCTAGCCTCCTGGAAGACAGCAGAGTGGGCCTTTCAGGCGCTGCCATCTCTGTTTGGTACTTCTCTAATTCCTCCAGCTTCCTTTCTAAACCTAATTTAACCCATTGAAATACCTCTCTAAGTGGTATTTGTGCACAGCTGCTAGTATAAACAAAGGAAAAATTTTTCTTATGCCTCTTTTGTTTGCCAAGCACAGGAGACCTGAGCCATGCCAGGTACACACAGAAGCCTCATGGCAGGGCAGAAAGATGGGAGAAGTGTGTGAGATACAGTAGTCACAGACAGTTTCTCTGGGGAGGTGATGCTAAGTGAGTAGGGGTGAGAAGAAATGAGGCATGCTGGAACTAGCTTTCTAGCAGAGGAAACAGCATATGCAAAGGCACCAAGTCAAGAAAGAGCTTGGCATATTTATGCAATTAAAACAAGAACAAGTGAGCTGGAGCATACTGAATAAATGGGAAGTGGCAGGGCTTGAGCTTCGGGAAGTATGTAGGGGCCAGATTGTGTTGGGACTTGTAGGCCACAGCAATATGTTCGTGTTTTAGTCTAAGCATAAAGGAAGGCTTTGAGTGGTTTAGGTTGTAGTGTCACAAGTTGTTTTATGTTTCAAACCTATTAATACCAGTTATTTAATGTTCAGAAATAGGCAAAACTAATCTATGGCAAAAGAAGTCAGATTACCTTTGGAGGAGTAATGACTGAGAGGGATTATGGGGTGGGGGTTCTGGGGTACTGAGAGCATTCTGCTTCTGGATCTGAGTGTTGGTTCTACAGGTATGTTCAGGCTGTGAAAAATCATAAGCTGTACATTTATGATTGTACATTTTTCTGTAATATTTCTGTAAAGATTTTACCAAAAAATACAGAAAATAAAAAAAGAATTACAATGTCTAGATGGAGAACAGAGTTAGGGGCAAAGCAGAGGAAGTTATAAATGAGTAACTTCGTAGGAAGTTATTGTGGTACTGCAGAGAAAAATAAACAGGGCTTGAACGAATATGGCCACTGTCAAGATAGAGAAAAATAGAAAGATAAGAGACATTTTGGAGTGAAATTGATAGAACTTGGTGATAGATTGGATATAGGCATTTTAAGAAAAGAATGACTTGAGCAACCAGATCATAGGTGATGCTATGCACTGAGGATGGGGAAGAGCAGATTCGTATGCAGGTCACACATTCAGCTTTGGAAATATTATGTAATTTTTACATACCCATGAATCATCCAAACGGTGATATCAGATAGACTGATGGATAGATAAATTGGTGCTCAGAGAAGAGGTCTTCAACAGAGGTGTAAGTGCTGTAGACATCCACATTTTAATAGAAATTATGAAAATGTTTAGGATAATCTAGGGAAAGAGAGCAGAGAGAGTAAAGAGAAGGGACAGGATGCAATCTTAAGGAAACTCATCATTGAGAGTTAAGATAAAGAAGGAAGAGGCAGAAAGATGATCAATAAGATAGGGAAAAGAGCCTGCAATTCTAGTGTCAATCTATGATTGACCGGTGTTAGGAGGTTGAGTAAGATGAAGATAGAAAACGATCCACTGCATTTTACAACATGAAAGGCCATTAGTAGCATTGGTAATAATCTCAGTCACTTTATTAAATATCCTAAGCCTTCTTTCCTCAATAAAATGTCATAATAACTGTACCCATGTCACAGAGTCTTTAAGTGTACAAGTACAGCACTTTACACACTGCACAATGCTTGGCTAAATGTGAGTGGTTCTATTAGATGAGAACAAATGCTTGCATTTCTGTAAAATAGGTTTGATTATACCCTCCACACAAATTTATTATAGGGAATAAATGAAATAGCATGAAGTGTTAGAAAAGTAAATTTTAAAAAAGAAAAAAAATCCTACAGGAAGGTCTTTACCATACTCCGACTTCAGTAAATTATAGCTGGGCACATCTGGGAATAAGGGGGACAAGCCAAATCTTTGAGGAAGTGGAATACTCACTCAGTAGTAAGATCAGGCCCTACCACCTGTTCAGAATCCTAGACAGAAGTACAGGATTTATAGAAAAAAATCCACATATAAGTGGACCCACCCAATTTAAACTTGAGTTGTTCAATGGTCAGCTGTAGTTAGGTACCAGTAAAAACCGAGAGAACTGTGTTGCATAAACATTATAAGTTAAATCACCAACATCCATTTCACCTCTGCCTTTGGCTCCCCACAGTTGTATGACTGGTAGAGTTACTCTGCAAATGTGCTAGGATTTAGCAAAAGTTGTCATGATCCAAAAAAGGGCAGAGAGCCAAGATTAGAGGACTTGATACCAGTGAAAACAGAGTCCTGGTGTTTTCCAGTTTTTAACACAATGAGGACAGGGCACTTAAATTGTTTAAATGCATGTTCCCGGGGTTTAAACCATTGAAATCAACTTTTATACTGTGTTTCTTTAAAAATTTATAAAAAATTCGCTAACTATTTTTGAGAACTGAAAATTTCAGGAAATACTCATCAAAGACCCTAATAGTGCTTGAGGGTGTGATACCTCTGGAAACATATCTGCATCACCGGTCCACAATGAGTTTAAACATGATGTCCAGACCAGGCTAGGAAGGCTGAGGCCTTGCTCAAAGCCTTCATATTCTTCATGTTCCATACCTGGAGGTCTAGTTCTAAGTAGACAAGGATCCAGCCATCACTGTGGCTGGTTTGCCCAGCAGTGAGACAGTGGGGATAACGGGGATAGTTCCTCTAGTCCTTTTAACTGGAAATGGACTTATTTGGTCAGGTTCTCAGATAAACCTGGTGAAAGGTCATCTTTGGTAACCAGCAAACTGAAGAAATATTATTCACCAATCTAGCTGATACAGGAAATTGGGAGGCACCCTGGTACAACAGTAAAGCACTGCAAAGGCAAGATTTTTCCTGGTCTGTTCTGACGGAAGCACATAGCTGTTCATTCCTGGATCATGTGACATCAGGCACAGCTGAGAGGGTAGCCCAGTAAACAGATGACAGGTCCCTATTCTTACTGAATGGCGGGTGGTCATGCTACTAGGAAAATTAGCATTGACTGCTTGCTGAGCCACTGTGTTAGCATTCAATGGGATGGGTAGGCTGTTATCAGGAAAACAGATAAGGATCTTTTCAAAAACAGACAAACACTACGCAAGAAAGTATGCTCAAAACGCAGATCAGTTGACTTGTCAAGTCAAAGTTAGGTGTACTGGAGAAAAAAATTCAGCATACAATAACAAAATAAGAAATCAAAATCCAGTCAGATGGGGGAGGCGACACTCATAGGCTGTTAAAATTGGAGTCAGGAAGCAGAAAACTAGCTAGGAAATAGTCTAGAATCCTTAAATTCTTGAATGGATCAGAGAGTGTATTTCTCTTCATCAGAGCCCAGAATACAAGCTAACCAATTCCTCACAAATCAGCATGAATCAGCTTCCAAAATCAGCAATATGTCTCTAACGCACTTGAATTAATATTAAGAAATGCCATACCATTGAGAAATGGCTTCCAGTTTTTTAAACTTAAAGAATTTGTTGAAACACATCTTTGATCACTGGTAAGTTAATAAATTGCAAGCCAGGATAATCAATTAAGGATAAGCAAATTAACTAGAAATTATATTTCAATATTTTTTGGTTTGGACTAATTCAATCATTCGTTGATATTTGTTCAATGTTTAAGAACAGGGGCATCATAAATTTCACATTTTGGTGATTGGCATTTTGACCAACAATTAATTTTTTGTTTTAAATTATGAAGCTAAACTTAATTACTGTTGATCAATTAATTTTAGTTTGTTTCCTGAAAACTGTTAAATTCAGCTTTTAGGATAGAATCTTGAATGGATTTGAACAAGTTTGTTAGGAAAAAAACCTGAGTCTGGTTTGTGTTTGAAATAACTGAACCATTACATGATTGCTTGACTATCTCAAGAGCTGATAGTGACTTGATAAATGTTCCAATTTCTACACAGTGTGGAAATCATCATTAATACAACCAATAGGAAAAAAAACTCTAAATCTAAAAATTAAGAGACTGTCTTTAGTCATGATATCTGTGAATACAGCTTATAATACAGCTGAAATTTAGCAATCATCTACTGAATTTGATTTATGTGGACAGATAAATTACCTGGTTGTCAAATACATAACACAACTAATATTTCACTTTTTATTTTATAGACATGACTTTAATGATCTGAACACTTTATATTCAAATCATGTTTGCACCTGAACTATCTAATTAATTCATTTTTTTCCCATTACATCTTGCACTGATAACTTAATTGCCTAGATATAAGGAATGGTATAAAATGAAGTGGATTATAGATCATTAAATGCTAATGTTACATGGGGAATTATCTAGTTAGTTAATTTTGACCAGGCAAAATTGTGGATGAAAAACTTTCTTTCTGTTCATCAATTCCCTATCCTTAGTCCTTTCTTTGTCTTTGTTCTCTCCCCATTCATACTTTACTCAGTGTCCAGAAACTATCTTCCTTCTACCAGCATTTGCTCTGACACTCATTCAAAGCTGTAATAATTAATAACAGCTTAGTATGTGGGTTTTCTCAGTAGTATTTGGATTTTACCTAGGTTTGAACTTATAAACTATAAAAATGTTGAAGGCAGGCCGGCAGAGTGGTGCGGTGGTTAAGAGCTGGCTTGGGATGCCAGCGGCCCTGGTTCAGATCCCACATATGAGGCCAGTGACACTGCCCTCAAAAAAAAAAAAAAAATGTTGAAGGTATCAATAAATGGGTAACAGACAGGATGCATTCCTTGCAGTTGCCCTTGAAATTGTACCAAGTAGCAATTTGTCTACTCCACCTGGGAGGAAGGCAGACGAGAATTCCATACTAAACTCCCTTCCCATAAAACTCTTCTTCATTTTACATAACCAGAAAATATTTATTTTAATCATCTGTATATTTATTTCTATTTTTACTGTGTCTTTGTAAGGAAGGGCATGGCAAAATGCACAACATAACTGCTGTATTTTATGCTCAATTTTCTAAATTAAGAATTAAAATCACAATGTCTAGGTGCTCTTTCAAATTATTAATTTTATTTTGCATCAATCATAAGGGTAATACATTACTTTAGAAGTTTTCTCCACCAAGTTGCTTAGTTAAAAAATAATTAGGTAATCAATAGTTTCTTAGTGGCAAATAAATTATGTAAGTAGGCAAAATATAATTAGAAAGACAATTGGATAGCTCCACTCTAGGTTGTCTTCAGTACAATGTACAGTATGCAAATGTTCATTCATTTGTTAATTTTAGAAGACAGCATTTCAGTGCAATAATTGAGAACAGCTCATAGCCTGTTCTGTGAAGAAACAAAACATTGTTTTGTTGGTGTCAAGTAAGTTAATTATGCTTTATAATCTTCAAATGGAGCATATAATTGATTTATGAAATTCACAGTGGTGTTTAGCCCCTTGCTAGTACTCAAGAATTCTAGTAGTTTCTTATTATTCCTAATATACAAAATCAGATGGTTACTCTATACACTTAAAAACAATTAAATTCAGAACACTGACACTCTAATAAAGTGAAGAATTTAAAACATTACTATAAAACATTACTATATAGAAATGTGTGAAAGCCATAGTAAAAGATTACTTTTATAAAATATTGCATCTATTTAGTAATAATTTTTTATTCAGTAATACAAATTTGAAATTTTTTTGGGTGTTACATTGTAGAATTTTCATTGATACCACTTCAGATCAATGGCTTATATACAATTTTGGCTTATATAATGGCTTATACAACAATGGCTTATATAAAATTTTAGCTGACCAACTTTTTTTGCTCTTTTATTTTTAGGGCTTTACAATTATCTCATAAATTGTATGGAGTATTGAACATTTTGCCAAATATTTAGCTAACAAACAAAAAAGTTTTCAAACAAACATGTAGATAAAAAAAGCTATGATTGCTTCAGTAATTTCCCTCTCCCCCCAACCACCACCACACTATATACACTTTTCTTAGGATATTTACTATCCTATACAGCCTTCCTAAAGCAAGATATAAAATTAAAATATAAAGAACACCATTCCTAAATTCCCAGTTAATATAAAGAATTATAACCCTTGACCTTCCTGTATTGCAGTTTTTATTTTCAACACATTCATTTCTCAGGTGAACTTGAGCCTTAATAAATTCTATCTATTTGATAAATAAACTCAAGTGTTCATCTTAATTTTAGCATTAAAATTGTTAAAATCTTTAAATTATACAGATTTCTCATAAAACAATTAAGGGACAACATCAAATCAAAAAGAACTTTTAAAATGTTATTTATTTTCATTATCTAAGTGTTTGATCATACTTGGTATCTAGTAGACAGGATCAGAAGAATATTTAATAAAGCAGTATATTGGGAAGGGATTGCTAGAGAATTTAAATCGTACTATTTTTTAATATTTTAGTAAATAAGGCCTGAGCAAATTGGAAACTTACTTTATGGTTTTATTTGAATGTTTTTATAAATGCCAAAAGAATGATAGTAAAATGAAGTTATTTGCTGCTTCCAGTGGTTGAGCATAATTTATTTTAGGCATTTACATTTGGATCCTATTAGAATAAAATACCTGAAGGTAGTCCATGTGCTAACATATAACAATATCTGGCATTTAAAAAAGTGCTTCAAAATGTAAAAATTGCAGATATTTGAAATTTGAGGTATTCATAATACAAATAAGGACCATATAAAATACACTTAGTATAAGATACTTCAGTGAGTGGAATTACAAATTAATGATGTAACAAAGCAGACAGTAGCACTAAATATAAAGAAGTACCTTAAAAGTATTCAATAAATTACCAATATTAAGATTTTGAAAGACATATATATCAATGGGGAATGTTAAAAATTGCAACATAGTTTTGTAAAGATTTATGTGCTCTACAAATTTGACTATCACATATTGGATATTTCTGAATTAGTTGTGTGCATTGCTAAGAACTATTTTGCCAAAAATTTTCTCTGAAGGTAATTTATATTATCTATCTTTCTAAATGGATTTGGAACAAAACATAAGAATTCTATTTAAAATCCTGTCTCTTTTAATTCAAAGACAGTAATTGCATGCCTTCCTTTACCTGGTAAATTTATCAAACAGAGATGATTTTCCTTTTGAATTGCATTTTACCTAGCACTATTTAACACATGAAATGCTGGAAGTGGTATACATTAAAGTGGTAATCTATGCTCTACATTGAAAATTAATTAATACATGGACTTATGAAAAGAAACCCAAGTTTCTCTTAAGAATTTAATAAATGCTTTGCACTGATTTTTTTTTTAACAAGTAGGCCTTAATACCTAATCAGTTGCAGTCAGTGACTTAAGAGTGGATAGTGTACCTACCAAATTGCAAGTTCCAACTTTTACTTCTGAAGGAAGTGGTTCTGGAGCGATGAGAAAGTAACTTATGTTCAGTTTTATTTGCTCCTGTATTTGGCTGCCATGAAATATCCCTTTCTAAATGATTTTAGGGTTTGTACTTTAAAAAAATAAAAATCATTATTAAATTAAAATAAATCTGGTGAGTTAAATGTAAGCTTTCCCATAAAAGAGTAAAGCACAAGACTGTTGAATATATCCAAGAAACATAACATAAACATGAGACTTATGGACAATACTCCATTTAAAATTTCATATATTGTCAAATGATAAATGTCTATCTATTCCAGACTATGAATACTTTAGTTATTAAAATCTCGTATAGCCCCCTTTATCTGTCTCAGAAGAAGAAGCTGGAAGGTTATTTGTGAACTAGGCCTTATAGCTTGTTAATATTTTTACTTCTTAATTTTGTGGAATATTCTAAAACCATCACATAACTATCTGAATTTGAAATTTTGATTTTAGCATTTCACAAAAAAACACGGGGAAAAGATCACCTTAACTAAAGATGTCAAGACTGAAATTTGAGCTTAGTCATTAAGCTTTGTCTTGGGGAAAACAGTTTAATCCTAAAGTAATTTGAAACCTACATTTTAATGCAACTTTTCTAATAGAAGCAGTTTTTTTGTTAGTTTCTTGTTAGTTTGTTTTGCTATTTGGGAAACATATGTTTTCCTTGTGGAAATCTGTAGTTTGAAAAACTAGATATATAGAGGATAAATTGTTGAAAATAACTAAAGGTGATTTCATAATTCAAAGGCCGGTAATAAAGTAGTAGTAATGAATAGCCGGGTTAAAACGTCCAAAGCAGAGCCGCAGGTGGGCGTGCGCTGTCTGTGGCTCTCGGGATGATTGGGTTCCACTGCCCCACCGCCTCCATTAGAGGCATTTCGAAGGCGCCAAGTTTGGGTGGCGTTCCTGATGGATTGCGGGATCCGAGCACTCTGGTAGCCGGCGAAACGCATAGCTCTGTGTTATTAGAAGTTGGCTACTTAAGTTGGACGTAGCGAGCCGATGGAACACAGGAGTGAAGATATTTCCCACTAGGAGCAAAACCGTTGAAGCGCTAACCAAGGCCCCCGGGACATTGTGAGGTTTGGTTACCACTGCGGTGATCCCGAATGTCCATCTTCAACGTGCCCCACTTCACTGACCTAGAGAACCCGTCCCTTTCGATCTCAAGCCACCCCACCTCTGCAGGGTGAAGGAAAGAAGGCCCAGGGAAGAAGGAGGCGGCAGTACTGCCCGCGGCGCAGCTGGGTGCGGAACCCGACGGCGCGAGGGGTCGGGCCTCGGGGCCCAGTTCGCCGCGGCCGCCCTGCGTTGGTCGGCTCAAGGGCCGGGCCGAGACTGGCCGCTGCCCTGACGCACCGCGGTCTCAGTGCTGGGCCGGTCCCTAGAGACTCGGGGGCGGAGGGGACGGCGGGTACAGAGAACCCAGCGGTGGGAGTGTGGGCTCCGGGAACCCAGGGGCTTCTCCAGTGCAGGCGAGGACATAACTTTGAGCGGAGGACAGTGTCAAATGCAAGTGAAGGAAAAAAGGAGCTACAAAGAAAATGCGCCCTTGACACTCTCACGGTAGTTCCACATATAATTCGACGGAAACCAGCAGTTGGGGGTCGGGGACGAGAAAACCTTATTTTCTGTTTCTTGAACCACTTAGCTTTGCCCCAGAACTTAACCCCGAAGGAGCTTTGAGACATCCACTGCACCTAAAATTCCTGGAAATAGCACCCTATAGACCAGCGTCCCGTGCAGCCTCCCCGACGGGAGCCCCGCGACTGGCACGAGCCAGTCCGTCCCTGGGGACCCTCCCGGGGTCGCGGCCGAGCCTCGGCGTTGGTCGTTCTTTCTGGGAGACGGGATGGGCCTAGCAGCCCGGGGTAGTTACCTTGTGGGGCAGGCAGACCCCGGGTGTGCGGAGGACGCTGCCCGGGCCGAGCGCGCAAATCCAGGCCGCCCGCACAGGTGGAGATAGCGCCCGCGGCTGCCCACTCAGGCCCAGCACGGGCCTGGCCCCGAGTGACTTCAAGCTTGGCTCTAAGTTCGGGCGCCGGTCCTAGTCCCCCCAGCGCGTGCCCGCCGCCTCCTCCCCACCGGTTTAGTTTGTCTCTTGGTTTTTGTCTTCGACACTTCTCGGTCACCCACCCCCTTCACAGCACGCGCCCTCCGCCAACCCGGCGAGCGGAATTAGTGGGCTCCGCGCGCCCTTGGGGGTGCGCGGGGCCCCGCGCGAGTATCTCCTCGGGGCAAGGGTACGAGGTGGAGGGCAACTGGGAGCCGAGAGGAGCGGGGTCGGGAGGAGCGTAGTGTCCGGGCGGGGAGGGGGCCGCCCAGGGCCCAGGCCAGAGCGTGCGTCCCTGGCCCGGGCCCTCCGTCCCTCCCCATCTGTCGGACCAAAGCTGCTGAAGCTGCAAAAATGTGCTGGCGCCAGTCCACTGACTGCAAACAAAACCAAACAAAACGCGGCGAAAGGAAAAGCGAATATGGCGCTGCTGAAAATGGAGCCTGGGCTTCTAGAACGTCTCCCGTTTCTCCTGTTTCTTCCTTGGTCGATTTTTTTTTTTTTTTGTCTAGTCCTTCACGTTACCCTCCTTTGCTTTCCATCCCGTATTCTCTACCCCACTACCCCTTTCCTCTTCTTCATAACCTCCTTTCCCTGTTTTTCCTTCTTTCCCCTATCGGTTCCTCTTTCTCCATTTTGTGTCACAGGCGCTTTGCTTCTCAGTTCCCTTTCTGATCTCGTACTCCCCCCGCCGTCTCACTTAAGGGTGCTAGCGGTGGTGAGTCTAGGTAGCGAATTGGTTTGGTAAAGAAAGGTTTTATTTGAGAATCCAAAAATGTCCTTTAACGAGTCGTGCGCTTGCCTGCCAGCTGCAGGGTACTTCGCCTTCTGTCACCCACAGGTCCTCTCCGGACTCAGCGCGGCCCGGTCCCACCCGCCGAGGGTCACCCGCCCAGCAGGAGACTCAGGGTTTACGCAGACGTGAAACCTTTTTTTCTTTTTAAAGCCTAGAGCCTCACTTTTGCAGTGTTCTTGGGCATGTCATGATTTGGATAGGTGTGGAATCTGAATCTCCTTTTCCTAAGGGACTTCCAGTTTTAAGAGAAGCATGCAAAGAAGACAGCAATGTTAATCATTTTTTTCTGTTTTCTTTTGAACAGAGGGAGCCCCAAGCACTAACACAGTTATGTTTCTAAGGTTAAGCTTTTTTGAAAATTACATTTTCTTTTATACTCATAGCTGACTTTGATCCTTTAGAAGAAAAAGAAGGATGAACTCTTTGAAAAGAAACATGCTTTTGACAACATAACGCCCCCAAATTGTGGTTCTCCGAGAGTTACTCTAGACGCATTTTGATTTTGAAGTTCAAGGTCTCTAAGCGTTGTTCAGTAAAGCAATGAGAAATATGCTGCTACATTAAAGGTAAATTAGAAGGTGATATTTCCTGTTTGTGCTTAAATCTTAGTAGTGGAGAGTCTCGCTTTTTTTTGTTTGTTTTGTTTTGTTTTGTTTTGACTGGGCAGAATTGTCTTGGTTCTATTAAAACAACCAGCTGATAGAAGCTATTTCAAGGGAAGGGCTTCAGTCAATACAAAGCTGAAAGCACTGACATCTTTTTCTGACCTGAGTGCTTCTTGTAGTCATGGTAAAAAGGTGAGTCGTGTACAGTATTTGAAAATAAAATGATTTTGCAGATATATATATATATGAACTGTATTTCACTTTATTCACATTTACCAGTGCATTTTCATATCTTCTGGCCAGCTTTACCTTCACACTATGGTCTGTCAGAACCACATGCTCCACAAAAAATACAAATATTCATCCCTTATGTGATTCCAATGTTCCTGGAATTATTTGAAAGAAATCAAAATTTTATGAGGAGACTTTTTTTAAAGAATGTATCAGGGAAGTATTATTTGAAGGAACATTAGAATGTATCTTTTTAAAAATGACCTTCCTTGGTTTTCATTAATTGCCTTTGATCCAAGTTAGGTTACATGCATATCTTACTTTCAAACTATTTGAGAAAGTATGTAGGTCTTGGCAAAAACCCAACCTCTGTAACTAGGCCTTATTAGGAGCCTAAATTTGTGTATTAGTACATTGAAAATATGGTAATCAAATTGAGTTTAACACATGTTTTCCTCTGACTCAAACAGTTGAGTTGTAAGTCTTATAAAAATAGGTTAAAATGTGTTTTTAATGCAAGCTCCCACTTTTTTTGTTATGCTTTTATCCTGGTAGATGAACAAATAAGATGAGTCTCACTTGAGGAGTAGGTAGATTTTTTTTTTTTTCAGACAAGCTTTCTAAAACCTGGCAAAGTTAGGGAACTTCTTGTATCCTTGAGTTTAACTGGGATAATTCAGTACTCATACCAAGTTAATCCTATTAAGATGTTATTTCCTACTCAGGGAGGATAAATTAAGGTACAACCCAGATTATTTCAGGTGGACAACTTTGTATATACTGTAAGCAATGGAGGCTGGAAAAAATATCGTTTATCCAAAAAAAAAAAAAAAAAAAAATATATATATATATATATATATATATATATATATATATATATATATATATATAGTGGGTACCAGTAATGTTCAAAGCCCACTGAGGCAGTATATTGAGGAAGACGGTATAAATCATACATGGTATCTGATGTTGAGGAGTTTACAGATTATAAGGAGTGATTAATTCCTTCTCACTTTCTCTCATTTAAAAAAAACCAAACATTAATATGGGAAAAAAATATAATTAGATCCTTATCTTACCCCACATACAAATTAAAGTTCAGATGGACTAAAAACCTAAATAAGAAAAATAGGGGCTGGCTGAGTGGCGTGGTGGTTAAGAGCTGGCTTGGGAAGCCAGCGGCCCCCTTCAGATCCCACATATGAGGGCCAGTGACACTGCCCTCTAAAAAAAAAAAAAAAAAAATAGAACTTTAAAAATATCAGAAGGAAATATAGAATATCTTCATGACCTTAAGGTAAGGAAGGATTTCTTAAAGCATAATCCATAGAGGAAAGGATAAATTGGATCATATTAAAATAAAAATATATATGACAAAACATCATAAAAGGTTAAAAGAAAAAGGTGAAGATATTTCTAAAGCATGTATTTGACAAAGGATTAAAATGTTCAGAATGTATAAACAACATACATAAGGAATTTAATAATTTACATATGAAGAATTTCATAAGTAAAAGGTGGGTTAGGATACACACATATGAAGTAAAAGAATAGTACTACTATTAATAGGAAGGATACTTACCAACTTTTAAAAAAGTGATGTCCTTTTGGAAAGAAGGAAAGAAAGAAGGAGGGGACTAGGAAGGAGTCCAGAAGGGGTGTCAACTGTTTATAAAAAGATCAGAGGCAACACTTTCTGGTTTTTTCGCAATTTTTATAAGCCTGTTACAATGATTTAACATCCATTCCTAGTAAAAAAAAAAATGACTCAATTCTTTTTCTTAGTTAATAATAATCTTTGTGAGATGGTGTTCACATATGATGGCAAAGTAGTACTGTTCCTCAATATTTTTCCTGTACAGTGTTTTAATTTGTTAAATGATGTTACATGATGTTTACAGCAGAGATTTGCCTAGTTTAGTGTCTCCCTGTTTTAACTTTACTTGTTTTCTGAGTAGATCTAGTGGGAAGAGAGAAACATGTTTGAAACTATGCATACACACAAAGCATTTATTTTTATATGATGAAATCATTTAAAATGTTTTTTTTTCCAGTGAGCAACTTAAAAACCCTTCACACCATTATAGCAATCTTTAAAAAAATCTAGTAGTCTCAAGTGTAGCATGCCAGATTTATTATTTAGGCGTGTCTAATTTTGTTGCGCAGAGTAAGTATCAGGAATTGGTATTTTAGAAGTACATGTGGTCTCATTTTCTCATTTTATATGGCAGGAGTTCATACAATGTTTATTTCTACCATTGCTACTTTCGAGTAACAAAAGTTTTATTTATTTGTAACCTCCATAGGAACTATTCATAGCATGGCAGCCCTGAAATGATGTAACATTTCATTTGCTTTAAGACCCTATGTTTGTATTAGATCAGCAGTCATCAGGAAGCAACAAGGTTATTGTTTTGCTTACTCATGTGTGGACTGAGTGAGGGGGGTTATACACCAAGTGAGTCACATCCTGGGTAAAGCCAATACAACCATGTCAAACAAAGATCAGAAAGTTATACAAAGAGATGCATCACCGTTTGGTTACATATGGACCCTGCTAGTTTTGCCAAAGTAATCTGAAATTTCCAAACCTTTCTATGACTCCATATTGACAACAAAATTATAGCCCATGTCTCATCTCTGGTAACAGAGATTCCTGTAACCTCATTACATTTTCATTTCCAAATATTACCAAACAAAATCTGTATCTTTTAGCTGCCAATCAGTATTATTTGTAATACATTTATTAATGAGTAATCTATACTTGCTTCTCTCTCTCTCTTTTTTCTTCCTATACCAATTACAATGTAACAGAAAACCAAGCTAAAACAGAAGTTTATTTTTCTTATGTAACAAGAAGTCTGTAGGTAAAGAGTTGCGAGGATTTTCTCAGGGGTTCAGTGATGTCAGAGTATTGCAGTTCATTTGACTTTCACCTCATAGTAGCAAGATGGCTGCCACAACTTCAAGTATCACCTTCATGCTGGGTAAAAGTGGGAAGGCAGGAAGAAAGTGTAATCTTCATGAGACTTGCTCTTGTCAAAGAGGTGTATTTTCCAAAATATCCCACCAAAGGATTATCCCTTACATTTCATTTGCCAGATTTTTGACACAGTTGAGGGACTTGGCCCACATCTCCACATTAAAGGGAAACTGCTCAATGCTTAAATAAAAATGGAGTCCTGCTAAAAAGAAAGAAAGGGGGAGGGGTGAAAGGGGAGGACAGCTTTTTCTCAGGCAGTAAACACCGTCTAACACACCTTGTAGTTTGCTCCTGAGCATCTGCAAATCAGCTTTTCCCTATCACTCTTGTGAAACAGCTTTGACTAATATTGTCAGTGACTTTTGGACTTTTTCACCTAATGGATATTGTTTATTTTCTAACTTACTAGAGCTTTTTGTGGAGCTCAACGATACTCTTCTTGAAATTTACTCATTGAACTACCCACTCATCACTTATTGTATATCAGACACTCTGCTAAGTGAAGAGAACACAGAAATGAATCATGCAGTCTCAGCTCCACAAATTCCTAGTCTAGTGGAGGAGACAGGTGAACAAGTAAATGGGAAAGAATCTTAGAGATGCTGTGATAGAATAGGGTAAACTGGGGTACAAAGAAAGAAGCAGACACTTATATAACTCAGGTACCATGCCTCTATTTAGGGAAGGGAAGGGGTGGTACAGCCATTAACAGAAACAATCTTACTATTGTCTTGTTGGTTGGCTCTTTGCCTCCCACCCCCAGAAAAATATAGACCTCTATAGAAAATGGGGAGTGGGATAGGGACCAGGGGACTGTTCTCTCCCCTTCCCTTGGCTTGACAAATATACATTCTGAAGAATAGCCAACTTTTTTTCGTTTTCTTTCTTTCTTCCCTTTTCTTTTCTTTCCTTTTTTTCCTTTCCTTTTCTCCTCCCTCCCTCTTTCCTTCCTTCCTTCCTTCCTTCCTTCCTTCCTTCCTTCCTTCCTTCCTTCCTTCCTTCCTTCCTTCCTTTCTCTCTCTCTCTCTCTCTCTCTCTCTCTCTCTCTCTCTCTCTCTCTCTCTCTCTCTCTTTCTTTCTGCCTTAGGCAATCCAACTCATATAGAATTCACCCAGTATAGAGATTCTGGAGTGACTTCCCTGGTTTATATATACTTTATCCTGTGTTCTGTTGTGGGTACCTGGTCTCACTGCTATACCCTGAGTAAACCATGCCTCTACTCTCTTAGATGTCAGAGCCTAACTACTCAGGGTGGCAGGAAGGACATGTTTGGGGAGATGCAAGCTTATCTATTGGTTTGTAGAATTGGATTGTAGGAGAATAAAAGCCATGACAGGGAGAGAGATGAGGCTGAAGAGGTGGGTAAGGACCAGTTCATGCAATGCCAAGGGGCTTGAAGACATTTGTAAGTTATAGTGAACTTTCTCAGTTCACTGCACCCTTGGTGTTTCTGTGATTTTTTTTCACATTGTACTAAGACCAAAGAGACACCTAACGGCTCCATTCATTAAATGATTAGGACCAAATGGCATGATAGTGGTAATTTGTGTAGTATCTAATAGATGTTGTGGCATTTCCCTCAAACATTTACAATATATTATAGCAAATCTGTGAGTTAACTGGAGTGCCCTAGGGTGGTGACTCAGTGCACAGTTTGGAAATCATGGTATAGGTTAATGAAGCTTTTTTATTTAGTGAATTAAATATTTAGTTTTGTATTTTAGAAAGATCGCTGTTTCAGTGGGTTGGAGGCTTAATTGGAGTAAAGGCATGAATGGGAGGTATGGCAGCTATTTAGGAGATAGGTGATTAGGATGTGAAATGAGGCATACTAATGAGAATGCTGTGGGATCTAAAATATGTTATGGAGGTGGAATGGAGAGGATTTTCTTATCTATTGGTTTTGGGAGAGAGAAAAAGAATGATTCCTAGATGGTTGAGTTGACTTAAAGGATACATGATAATCAGGCATATTGAATTCAAGATGTCTATAAGGACAAAATGGATATATGGTATTGGACCTCAGGAGCAGATCTGGAAAAGAAAAATAAATTGATAGATTATCAATGTATAGATTAGGGTTGACAACATAAGAGAAGATAAGATTGCTCAGGATGAGTGTAGACGAGAAGAAGCATGCTCATATTTAGAGAGTCAACAGAGGAAGAGGATCCTGCAAGGGACCTGGAGAGGCGTCATGAAGCTGTGTAAGGCAATGTGTTTAAGTGAAGTCAGGACTTTTCCCCTACTATTGTATTGTTCTATAGACATCTGGGTCTTTTTTCTGTGGTGGGGCCCCCTGGGTAGAGCTTCCTAAGGGCAGCATCACAAAGAGCTATGCAGGTGCTTCATTCTGTCATGGAGACAGTGGGGGTTGGGACCAGTGGGTGAGGAGCGAGAGGGGAGTAGCACACATAAAGAGAGGATGCTATACAGTGCCAAGGAGTTGCCTTTTCTGGGCTGGACAGGAGAGGAACACCATTTTTATGCCCACATTTTAAGAAAAATAAGGTAATGATCTGTTTGCAATATCAAATGCAATATAGTGATAAAGTAAGGAGTGGAGAAAGTCCATGGAATCTGACAAGCTGGAAGGTCTTGGTGAGTGTTTTTTTTTGTTTTTTGTGTTTTTTTTTCCAGTGAAGGAGGCAGGAACCTGAGGAACTCAGGGAACAGCAAGGGAGACAGTCAGGTAAACAAATAACAATGTAATGTGATAAGATATAAGGTATCAAGCGGGGTAACTTGCTCCTGCCTCTATCATCCAATAACCACTACTTATCAGTGCCTGTCACTATCAGGGCGATTTCTGACTCTTCTGAACCATCTGTCCCCAGGCTTCCATTCTATAGTTCCTCTCTTCTATCTGCCTGCTCCTCCTGAGTGATTTTATCCACTCGTAGGGCTCTAACCAGTAGCTGTAGACCCATGATTTCTCAATCTGTGTTTCTAGTTCCCTTTCTGAGCTTGAGTTGTTCATTTCTAACAATGTGCATAGTACTGGGCACATGCTTGGTATTCGGTCAAGGTACTAATTTAAAATTTTGTCCTAAAAAAACTGGTGATATAGGAGTAGATTTAGATATCAAGTCACTGCATTTGACATAGTGAGTAGGTAAGGAAACATTTCCCACCAGATTTGTCATCAAAGTTCAATTATTAACTGAAAAACAGGTGAGTTTCAGCATGGGAATTGCATTAGATTCAGCTAGTCACAGTGAATAGTAGATTAAATACAGATTTGCAAATCTGACTGTAGGTTCAGCTGTTAACTTTGGGCAATTTAGCTAATTCTCTGTGCTTTCATTACACACTAGTGAGTAATTCAAAGGCACGGTTATGCTTCCTGTTTTTACTTATGTATTTTTAATGACATTTAGGTCTTTGATCCATTTTGAGTTAATTTTTGTGTATGGTGTAAGTTAGAGATCCAAATTCATTCTTTTGCATGTGGATATATAGTCATACTAGAATAATTTGTTGCAAAGGTTGTTTTTTTCCTATTGAATTGTTGGTAACTTTGTCAAATATGAATTGGTCACAAATGTATGGGATTTCAATTCTATCCCACTGATCTCAATGTCTATCCTTATGCCAGTACTACAACTGTAAGTTCAGAACAGTAAAGTGAATTGCATTGAAGAAATTTTTATTCTCAAAGTACTTGATAATTCAAGAGACTTGTGGGTCTGGATTTTCTTTCATACCTTTATGAAAAAGAAGTCTTTGCATCAAAGTCACCCATCTAAAGCAACAAAATTGTATACATAAATCTAAATTTAAATGTTCACCTGCAGGGATCTTTTATATAACTCTTATATTGATGATGTGGGTTTTGGAAATTTCTCTGTGTATTCTATGAAACAGTTAAAAAGTCAATTATGAATTGAGGCATTCATTTTCTTATTGTTAGAATGGTTACTTTTAATCTTATTTAGGAGTTAGCATTCAACTTCAAGTAAAATCCTTCAAATTATTAATTTTATAAAAATACTTGTTATATCTTGTGAAATTGGACAAAGGATTTAAAACGCCTCTACTCTCTAAATGCAAGAATTCTCAGAGATGAAAATCTCTCAACTCTAGGACAACAGAATCTCTTGATTCAATTGTAGTCTCTATATTTCTGTTATTAACATAATTGAAAAAAGTTTAAAAATATTCATTAGGTCAAGGAAATATGGTAGCAAGGTGAAGTTCTCACAAAGGGAAAAAATAATTTTCTTGGACTACTATGGACAGTTGTGTTAGGATTTTAGCTCATAAAGAAAGATTTTTTTTTTCCCTAAGTAAACAGATCACATACTCTTTTCTGGCCTTAACAAAGGGGAGCCCTGGACACAGTGTTTCTGTTGAGATCACTTGTTAACTTCTACATGGATCCCCTATTATCTCTGAAAGAAGTTTTTATTTTTATAATTGTTTACACAGCGCTAAGTCTCTGAAAAAAAAATCTCTGTTTCCTATGTTTTAATGGTCATGCTTAAGAGCTATGTGATGATTAATTTCATGTCACCCTGACTGGGCTAAGAGATGCCCACATAGCTGGTAAAACATTATTTCTGGGTGTGTCTGGGAGGGTGTTTTTGGAGATTAGCATTTAAATCAGTAGGCTGAGCAAAGAAGACCCCCCTCTTCCCCACCACACCAATGTGTGAGGGGGGCATTATCCAATCCATTGAGGGCCTAAAGAGAACAAAAAAGCAGAGAGAGAACTTCTCTATTTGAACTGGGACATCCATCTTCTCCTGTCCTCAGACTTTGGGGTTCCTCTTTCTTGGGCAGAAGTGGGACTTACACCTTGGCTGCCCAGATTCTCAGGCTTTTGGGCTTGGACTGGAATTATACTACCAGTTTTCTTAGACCTCTGGCTTCTAGATGGCAGATGGTGGAACTTCTCAGCCTCCATAACCTCAGAATCCAACACTTCAGAATAAATCTTTTTCTATATATCTCTATATTTACTATTGGTTCTGTTTCTCTGAAGAGCCCTAAGACGAACTGTTCTGTGACAGGCAACCCAGGGCAAGAGGAGGCACACTTCGCTAAGCCTTGATAAACCCCAGCAGTCCCGGTGAGTCTTAGTTTCACAATTTTTAGAAATTGAAGTTTATCTGTTCACCAAGAGGTTAAAAGGTGTGAAGACTTGATTTTTTATAACCAAGTGTATAAAGATTTCATTTTAGAATCACAAAGCTCAATGGCCATTCATTGAAGATTGGTTCCATCTCACCAAAGAATCATATGCAGTGGGTGTTCCCCTTTCTGATGGGTATTTTTCAGAAGTGTCAGATCAGAATTATTTAGTGAGTATATAACTGAAACAAACAAAAAAAAGATACGGTTAGGGGATTTTTAAATGACATTTTAAATTCTTATTTCAAGAACATTTCTGCTTAAGTAGTTGAGACTTTATATTGCATGATGTTGAAGAATACTGCCTAGTTTCTGTCAAACTCATGATCAATATCACCCATCTCTTTGTGGTTGTACTGCGTGCCCCCCGCGCCCCCCCCCCTTTTACTGTTTTGGTTTTTTTTTTTTTTTTTTTCATTTTACTCTTGTTTCAGATTGATGTTACAATATCTCATTTATTATGTGTGTTAGAGGAAGCAAAACCATCTAACCTGAATCTAGTCAGGAGGGAACACCAGACAACCTGACATTAAAGGACAGTTTATAACATAACTGGCCTGTCTTCTTCAGAAATATCAAAGTCATAATATGTACGAGACAGAAAGAGAGGCAGACACAGGAACTGTTACAGATTAAAGAAAACTAAAAGACAGGGCAATTAATTGCAAATCATAATCTTGGGTTTCCTTTTGCAAGAAAGGACCTTATTGGAACAATTGGTGAAATCTAAGTAAGGTCTATACTTAATAGTATTGTATCAATGTTAAGATCCTAACTTTGATAATTGTACTGTGGTTATCTAATAAATTTCCTTAATTTTAGGAAACACACTGAAGTATTTAGGGGATATCACATTTGCATTTACTCTTGAACAGAGCAGAAAAAAATTAAATATTGAGAGAAAGAAAGAAAAGGATAAAGTCAGTATAGTAGCATAACATTTGGGGAATCTGGTTGAATTTTTTTATACTATTCTAGCAACTATTATTTGTCTGAAATTATGTCAAAATAAAAAGTAACTTTAGTGGGAGATTTTTAAATTTTCCAAGTTGTTAAAAATGTTTAACCTATACAGGACAAAAGAATTATTTTATAATAATAAAGGGAGGAGCCACTTTCTTAATGGCTAAGAAAGCATTCTAGAGAAAGATGCCTGGATTTGAATCCTTGCTCTGTCACTTACTAGCTGTGTGTATAAGTTACTTAACTTTTAATTTCCCTACCTGTGAAATAGGGATGATAAACATGGATCCTACTTCACAAAGTTGTTTTAAATTTAAATGAGTAAATATTTGCAAAGTAGTTGGAACAGTGCCTGACACAAAGTGTTGTACAAGTGTTTGTTAAATTAACAAATATGCAAAAGCATCTCAGCCTTAATGATATCAAAATAACCTTTAAGAATAGCAGTATGTAAAAATTTTTTAAATTTTAATAAGTTTTCCTAGAAACAACTAATTTGGATTCTTATTATTCTCTTCTTTGACCAACTTAGAATAGAGCTAGAGCTTTATTCATGTTATCTCATATTTGAAAACTATTGTTTTGGTGGGATCATGCTTTAAACATACAAGAGCACTTGCTATTTATAATATCTTAGGATGAATCACTTTGTAATACTAACATCTATATTTTTTTCAAATATGGACTTATTTTGAGCTTCTTTAAAATAATATATACCTATAGCTCTTAATACCTAAGGTAGTGTTTATTTGCTTTCAAAAATCCTAATAATGCAATGGTTAACTTCACCTGAGTGAACAGTTCATTGAATATCAGCTCTTTACGAGGCAGTCACCTTAATGATTAAGTTGACTTGAAATTAAGGTTTCAATCCATTTTATTGGAAGTATCCGCAAAGAGGGAGCTATTGCTGAAGCATTGGTCTGTGCCCCCCCATACCTGAAACTTTATTGAACTGTGGAATTGGAGGACAGGAGTTTCACCCTTATATCCTTCATTCTGCTCTCATTGGGAACACCTGGAAGCCACTAGGAGGTACATGACAGTGACTGTCTCTTCTCCTGAATTTTAAACAGAATTATTGATCACTGGGAAATTTACATAGCATGTCTATATAACATTTTGGAAGTGAAAGAAATGTATTCATGTATTTTCCAGTAGGTCTATGAATTAGGTAAGGCAAATATTATTAATTCTATAGAGGAGGAAATAGAGGAATGTGTACTCCAAACCAGGCAATATTTAGTTGCTCTTCCTTCTCTATCTGCCTATCTTGTTGAGCTCATTTGATGCTGGTTTCCTTTCTCTCTCTCTCTCTCTCTCTCTCTCTCTCTCTCTCTCTCTCTCTCTCTCTCTCTCTCTCTCTCTTTCTCTCTCTCTCTTCGTAAGCTGATTGATCCTCTCACCCAGGTAGTCTACAGCTGAGGAATTGAATTGAGTCTCCCTTTGGCAGCTGCTTATTTTATTTATTCTTTTGAAGCAAATGAAAAGAGGATATCTGTTCTGATGTTTTAAAAATCAATTTTAAGGTGAGTCCAAAAAGATAGGCAGGACCACCAATTTATCAGCACATTCACTGTATAGATGGAATAGCCAACAAATAACTGCCTCAAACTGCTTCTGTGAAAACATCATGAAAAATAAAAGGTTGCAGCTCCCTTACTAAAAGTGGTGTGGTCAGGAAATGGACTATGAAGTAGAACTTATCCTGGAGAAGTTTCCCGAGTGAACTGAAGAAAGTTACAATCCGTGCTCTTGACACCATTTCCAGCGGGATCCAAGATTCTACTGGGCTGCACACAGTTGAAATCACCAATACTATTAGTAAATAATACTTTCCTGCTAATGAGATAAGCAATGATTAAGATTTTAGTTCTGTATTATTTGGCAAAGCCATAAAAATGACTTCCACATTTAAAGGAGAAGTTCATGAAGGAAAAACTATGTTTTTAATAATTTTGATTGAACCCACTAAGTAGGGTATCAGTATATTACCCCTGCCTCCCTTTCCCTTTTTTCTTAAACCATGTATGTATAATTAAAAATAAAATGGAGATAATTATCTGAATAGTTTCACAAAATTTCCCAAATAAGTGACATAATTTTAAAAATAATAAAAAAAAATGACATGATATTCTAATACACCTTCCTCAATTTTCTTATTTTGTCAGTAGACCCAACTTAAAGGTCAGCCACGGAAGCAGAATAGTATTTGGTGTCATGCTGTTATTGGCCTGCTAAACTGATTGTATGTTAGATGCCATTGAGTCAGCTCTGACTCCTGGTGACTCGACGAATGAGTGATGCCCAGTGTCCTGTCCTCAATAGCCCTGCTCAGCTCCTGTAGACCCATGCCTATAGCTTCTGTTATGGAGTCAATCCATCTTATATCTGGTCTCCTCTTCTGCTGCCTTCTATTTTCCCAGCATTATTATCTTTTCAAAAGAAACCTACCTTCTCATGATGGGCTGGAAATAGTACAGTTTTGTCATTTTTGCCTCCAGGGATGTTTCAGGCTTAATTTGCTCTAAGACCCACTTGTTCATATTTCTGGTGGTTCAGAATATCCGTAGAGCTCTCCTCCAACAACGTATTTCAAATGAATCGATTCTTTTTTCTTTTTTCTTTTTGCTATCAGCCTTCTTCACTCTCCAACTTTCATATTCATACATAGCTAATTGGGAACACGGAACACGAGGGTGTGGACAATCTTGGTCTTGGTCTCTAATGACACGTCTTCGCACTTTATCTTTCCTCATCTTCCATTGCTGTCCTTCGGAGTCTCAGTCTTCTCTTGATTTCTTGGCTGCAGTCTTCATCTGAATTGATGACTAAATCAAGGTAAGTAAAATCTTTAACAATTTCAATGTCTTCATTGTCTGTGTTAAAAGTGCATTTCTTCTGTAGTCATGCTTTTTATCTTCTTGTGTTCAAGATGCCATCCTACTTTTTAGCACTTTATTCTTTTACTTTTATCAGAAATCATTCCAGTTTATTCCTACTTTCTGCCATTAATATGGTGTCTTCTGCATATCTTAAGTTATTGATATTTCTTCCACCAATTTTTATTCCTTTTTACTCTGAATCTAGCCCAGTTTTTCATATGATATGTTCTGCATACAAATTAAACAAATAGGGAAATAAAATACACTCTTGTCTGATACCTTTGCCTGTTGGAAACCACACATCTCTCCATATTCTGTCCTGACAGTGGTTCCTGTCCACAATACAGGTTACCTATCAGGACAATCAAATGCAGAAGCTCTTTCAGAACTCATTTCTTTCAGAACTTTTCACGATCATTGCAAAGGCTTTACTGAAGTCTGTAAAACATAGACTGACTTTCTGAAATTCTGTGGAGCACTATCCAGAGAATGCTGATTGGATCTCAGTGCCTCTTCCTTTTCTGAATCCAGCTTGTACATCCAGCATTTCTTGCTCCGTGTAAGGTAGAGGCCTTTGTTGCATCATCTCAAGCATCACTTTACTTGTGTGGGAAATTAGGGCAATGATCCTGTAGTTACTGCACTCCTTGGTATGTCCTTTCTTTTCTTTTCTTTTTTTTAAAAAGATTTTATTGGGGAATTGGGAGAGGGGAACAGTGTTGGGGAATTGGGGGAGGGGACCAACCAAGTTGTTGTTCTTCAATCTTCATCTTCATTGTGGAGGGCACCAGTTGCCATCAGGCTTCCCGTCAGCAGCTCGTGGCCTCTAAACTCAAGGTTCTGTGCTCAATCTTAGCTGTGGGTGAGTGGGCATAGCAACCATCCGATGCAGGTGTGGGTGGGTGGGCATAGCCACCATCCGATGTGGGAGTCAAACCCAGCAGCCTTGTTGTTAACAGCGCACACTCTATCCATGGAGCCATCCGGGTGACAGCTCAGCTCACGGTGTCGAGTTCAATCCTTGAACGGGCGAAGCCCACCCTTGAACGGGCAATCCTGTTGTTACACCGGCTGAGCCATCCTGCCACCCGTTGGCAGCTCAGCGACAGCCCAGCTAGGGTGCAGCGCTCACTGACCCATGTGGGAATGAAGCCTGGGGTCCTGCTGCTCAGAGCACACACTCTAAGCCAACTCTCAACCAACTCAGCCACTCGGCAGGCCCCTAGCATCTCCTTTCTTGAAGATTGGGATTTATATTGAATGTTTCCAGTCTATAAGTCATTGATTTGTCTTCCATATTTGTTGATATATTCTTGTTTCGATTCTGACAAATTCAGTCTCTGTGGCTTAAAATAATTTTATTGGTATTCCACCAACCTTGGTGATTTATTTCCTCCCAATACTTTCAGGGCAGCTTACACTTCACTTTCTAGAATCACAGGTTCTTCCTCATAGAAATCTCCTTCAAAGGTATCTGTCATCTTTTTGTCTCTTTTGTACTGATTTTCAGTATACTGTTTCTACCTTCCCTTTGTTTTCTCCTGGTCAGATAATGTGCTTCCTGTTAGTCCTTCAGCATTCCTAATCTAGGTTTGAATTTCCCTTTTATTTCTTGAATCTTTTGATAAAGATCTTTTGTTTTTCCTTTTGTCATGTTCTCTTTATCTCCTTACATTAATTATTGTAATAGTTCTCTTTATCTCTACATGATGGCTATTGAAAAACTGCATTTAGTATTCTAACCCTGCTTTTGTCACCTTTTGCCTTCTCACCTGTCTGTAACAATTTTTAGTGTTTGGTCATCCATCTCTATTTTTCATTTCTTTTAAAAAAAATGTTTGTTTTTTCAGTTAGAGTTGGCATTCAGTATTATTTTATAGTAGTGTCAGGTGTACAGCATAGTGGTTAGACATTTATATAATTTATTCAATGATCCACCAATTAGTTAGTACCCAGCTAGCACTATATATAGTTGTTGCAACATTATCAGCTATATTCTCTATGCTATACTTTATATCCCCATGACTCTTTTGTAACTACCAATTTGTATTTCTTTATCCCTTTCTTTTCTTTTTATTTCCAGCATTTGTCCATCTGGTGATGTCTACATACACAGTTGTCTGTTCAGTTTGAAGCATGTGTTTGTGATGGACAAGTTACTGGCTTTACAAAAATCCACGAGCCAGTCTCCTGCTTTATTTCTGACCACTAGTCCAAGTTTTCCAACATTTAATTCTGCTTTATTTCCTACTTTTGAGTTCCAGTCACCTATAATTATCAGTATGTTTTGTTTGGGTATGTGATCAATTTCTTCTTGGATACTTTCACAAAAGTTTTCAATTTCATTTGCTTCTGCCTCTGTAGTTGGAGCATAGACTTGAATGATGGTTATGATTAATTTTATTGATGTATTGTTCATTGATTGATGGATATGATTGATATTATTCTGTTAGACCTTGCATTGTAGACCCTGTCTGTGCTACATCTTGTCTCAGCATTGAGGCCATTATGTTTTTCTGAGTTTGTCATTTCCAAAGTAGAACACTGTAGTTGCCTGACTGGAAACATTCCATTCCAGTCCATTTTAGTTTTCTAACGCCAAACATTGCAATATTTAGATGTTCCATTTCTGGCTGTACAATTTCCACTTTACCGTGGTTCATGCTTCTTAGATTGCATGCTCTGATTGTACTCATCATGCTGTATCGTATTTTCCTTTCGCCTTTGTGCACATCAGAGTTAGACATCCTTTCGACTTTGGTCTAGTTGGGTCATTAGCAACATTGCTATCTGTACTTGTTCTCTGCTTTTCCCCAGTAGCAGAGTGCTTCCGACCTGGAAATCTCATCTTTCAGCATCATCTCATATTTCATTTTGGACTGTCTCATCACAGGGTTTTCAAGGTAAAACAAAAGATTTTTTTTAAAAAGAATGAAAAAAAAAATGCAGCAGTGGTTTACCATTACCTTCTGTTGTGTAATGTGTCGGTCCAAACTACTTGTGCCAGGGTCCATGGCGTCGCAATCACCAAATGCCTACAACATGTAAGCACCCCTATGGGTAAACTGATAACTGACTCTCAGTCAACGGTTTTGAATGGGAATGATACTTTCGGTTAGTAGGAAATATCATTTAAGCTTGAAACTGGTTGAAAAGGTTCAACTTCCCTTTACTACAAAGCAATATTAAAATGTGACTTAATTGGCTTTGAAAATTGGTCTCGGAGTTCTTCTCTTGCTCTTAGTGACACCTGGTTTAGCATACTCTTTTAACTTGTTTCCTGGTGCCACAATCTTTCATTTATTGAAAGGTAATTTCTTTAACTCATTGAATTTCTTTTTAAATTCTAACTAACTGGAGTTTTTATTTATTTATTTATTTATTTATTTATTTTTAATTAGTTTCAGGTGTACAACACAGTGCAATAGTTATATTTTACCCCTCAAAGTGACAACCCCCCACCCCCAATTCGCCACCCCACTCCCTCCCCATATCATATATATCTATTACTCTTCCTCTGACTCTCTTCCACAGTATAATCCACATCCCGTGACTATCTATATATATTCAATTACAGTAGGTATACAACCTCCGCTTTAGTCATACAGTGCAGTGATCAAACCTCTACTCCATCCATGAAATGGTCTCCCTAACAAGACCTATGACCATCTGACATTCCACAGAATATTTACAACATTATTAATTATATTCCCCAAACTGTTTTTCATATCCCAGTGGCAATATTGTAGTTGCCTATTTTTGCTGTCTAATCCCTTCCCCTTCTCCCTCATCCCCATCCCCCTCCCCCTCCCAATTAGCAACCCTGATTTTTCCTCTATATCTATGAGACAGTTCCTGTTTACTTTGCTCATTCATACAGTTCTTCAGATTCCACATATGAGTGAGATCATATGGTATTTGTCTATCTCTGACTGACTTATTTCACTTAACATAATAGTCTCTAGGTCCATCCATATCATTGCAAATGGTATGATTTCATTCTTCTTTATAGCGGAATAATACTCCATTGTATAAATATACCACAGTTTCTTAATCCAGTCATCTACTGATGGGCATTTTGGTTGTTTCCAAGTCTTAGCTATTATAAATTGTGCTGCTATGAACATAGGGGTGCATAACTTGTTTTGAATAAGTGTCTTGGTTTTTTCAGGATAAATACCTAGGAGAGGAATTGCTGGGTCAAACGGTAGCTCTATTTCCAGTTCTTTGAGATACCTCCATACTGACTTCCATAGTGGCTGCACCAATCTGCAATCCCACCAACAGTGCAGCAGGGTCCCCTTTTCCCCACAGCCCCGCCAGCACTTGTTGTTTGTTGATTTATTGATGATAGCCATTTGGAGTTTTCATTTTTAACAGTTTAGCCATCATCCTTCTGAAATACAGTCATTGGAAAGAATTAAGGTCATGCACAACGGTGTTAATGGGAATCCTGTGAGTTGCCTATTCGTTGGTATAAAGCTGGAGGGACATTATCTGAAAGCATTGGATCCATGATACCTAGAAGGTCTATAAATCAACGTGGTCTATCTTACCATGTTTGTTAAGTCAGGTTGATCCCATTTGCACAGATGTCCTCTCTCTTTTCCTCTCTAAGAAGGAAATAAAATATATAGGCCCACTAATTTACACAGGTCAGCACTCTGATAGGGCACATTATTGGAAAAGACAAAGTTGCAGCTCACTTGTGTGTGGTATAGAAAAAAAGGGAGTAAAATACCCAGTCCTTTTCAATTTTAGCAATTATAAAGACCTAGTACTAATGGAAATACAAGAATCATTTGCCTTGGGTTATCCTAAAATTTAAGGAAAGATAATTTATGTTGCTATAATTTCCAGTGGGCTTAATTTGGTTTTTAAAACTGGACATAGATATTAAGGCCTAAGATGAGATAAGTCACAGAGATTTAGATGACAACTCATACTCTTATTTTTGTAAGTGGGCATTTTGCATAAAAGCATTGTAGTTAAAATTTGAGAGTCCATTCAATAGATTTAATATTTATATGTTATTTTGAAGTACTTTCAAATGAAGAGACAAAAAAAGAGGAAAACCTAATGTATTGTGGAAATGGCCATTTATTTTATTAAAAACATTAACTACTATGGAACCAGGCTTCAAGACTGAATTCTAGAGACTTCCGGTAAAATGGTGCACTAGACAGACGCTGTGCTAACTGCCTCCCAGGATCACACCAAAATTATAAGCAAATTATACAGCATTCAACTCTGGAGGTCCCCGTAACACTGGAGGAACAGAACCACTAAACGAAGAACTTAAAGAGGAAGCCGCGTCGGGTCTGGTAGGACGGGCGGAGACGAGAGAGGGCGAGCCCCGTGAGGGAGGTCCCAGCCGTGGGGAGGCTTCTCTGGTTGGGGGAGACACCCTCCGGCTGCACACCAAGCTCACCAGGCCAGAGTTCGTCTGCCGGGAAGAGGAGTTCTAAGATAGCCGGCAGTAAATTAGTAAGGACTCTCTTTGCTCAGCTCGGTGAGGCTAAGAGTGGCTGGAGAATCAGTGGGGACGGCGCCCGGACTTGCTTGCCGGTGAGCACTTACCTGGTTCCTGGTGGAGGGAGTGGCTGTGTGAGCCGGGAGCCTGCGGGGACGGACTGAACTGAGCACCTTTGGTGCAAAGGCTGGAGGTTTTTGGACTGTTGTTCCCGTGGTGCGGAGCCTGCACGCAAGTGGTGTAGGGAGGACGCCATTTTGTCAGGCTCAGGTGCTCCCATGAAGGATCAGGTCCGAGACCTAATTGGTCTGGTGGAATTGGCGCAGAAGTACGTGTGTGCGTGCGCTCGCCTGCGGCCTTGGATCCCCACCCTCTGCCCGGCTTATACTGTGTTGCCAGGGAAACACAGGGCGGGTGCCCTCCGGCTCCAACAGGCTGCTCACTGAGACCCGGGAGTGCGCGAGCCGCCTCGGATCCCCACCCTCCACACGGCTTGTGCTGCATTGCCAGGGAAACGCCTAGTGGGAGTGATCCGGCTCCAACAGGCTGCTCACTGAGATGCAGGAGTGTGCAAGCCGCCTCGGTTCCTCGCTCTCCGCACTCTGCTTGCAGAGTTGCCAGGCTGGTGATTGGTTGTCGGGCTGCTCGGCCTGATCTGCAAGTGGCTGATTGGGACAGGCTGAGACTGGCAGTTTTCCTGGGAGTGTTGTGCCGTGAGCTGTGTGCCTGCATGATCCAGCCAGGGCTCTCCTGGATTTAATATATCAAAGCAATTTCAGAGCGACAGCCACAATGGGGAAACAAAGAAACATGTCACAAGTAAAAGATCAAAAGAAACCTCCAGAAATGGAACCAAATGAAACAGAGGGATCCAACCTTTCAGAGACAGAGTTTAGAACACTGATGATAAGAATGTTTAAGGAACTTAGCGAGGACATAAAGAAGGATAAGGAAACCATAAAAAACAACCTGTTAGAACTAAAGAATACAATAACTGAAATGAAGAACACACTCGAAGGAATCACCAGTAGAGTAGATAAAGCAGAGGAACGGATCAGCGATTTGGAAGATAAAATAGCAGAACTCACCCAGTTGGCACAGCAAAAAGACCAAAGAATAAAAAACAATGAAGATAGTTTAAGAGCCCTATGGGACAAGGGAAGCACAACCACCTTAGAATCATAGGGATACCAGAAGGAGAAGAGAAGAAGCAAGGGGTCGAAAATGTATTTGAAAAAATAATGACTGAAAACTTCCCTACCCTGGTGAAGGAAATCAACATACATGCCCAGGAAGTGCAGAGGGTTCCAAACAAGCTGAACCCAAACAGGTCCACACCAAGACACATCATAGTCAAAATGGCAAAGGTTGAAGACAGAGACAGAATCCTAGAGGCTGCAAGAGAAAGACAGCAGGTTACATACAAAGGAACTCCTGTTAGACTAACAGCTGACTTGTCTACAGAAACTCTGCAGGCCAGAAGGGAATGGCAGGAGATACTCAAAGTGACACAAAATAAAGGCCTACAACCAAGATTGCTCTACCCAGCACGGCTATCACTTAAAATTGAAGGAGAAATAAAGAGCTTCTCAGAAAAGAATAAGCTTAAGGAATTCATTACCACCAAGCCAGCATTGCAAGAAATGTTAAAAGGGCTTTTTTAAACAAAAGAAAGGGCTAAACAAGCTAACCCAGAGAGACAATTTAAGAAGACTGAAGTCATATCAAGCAGATATAAAGGAAAAACTGATGGTTGCTGGCTGGGAGGGAGTGGGGAAGAGGGAGAGGGGGAAGGTTTTGGACAGCGTATGTGGGACTACAATGTTACCGCAGGGATATGGGGGCAGTTCTGGGAATGTAATTGATAATGTTGTGAAGAGACTATTATGTTGGGAGAAATAAGTAAGTTGGAGAAGGACAGGTACCATGTGATCTCACTTGTGTGTGGAGTCTGAAGAGCTCAGTGAATGATCAAAGTAAACAGACTCGTAGATGTAGAGGAAAAACTGAGGGTTGCTAGTTGGGAGGGGTGTGGGGATGGGGAGGAAGGGGAAGGGATTAGACAGCATAAATAGACAACTACAATATTGCCACAGGGATATGAAACACAGTTCGGGGAATATAGTAATGTTGTAAAAATTTTGTGGCATGACAGATAGACACATGTCTTGTTAGGGAGACCACTTCATGGATGGAGTAGAGGCTTGATCACTGCACTGTACACCTGAAGCTGATGTTGTATAGTATTGTATGCCAACTGCAACTGAATATGTGGATGGTCACGGGATGTGGAGTATACTGTGGAGGTGAGTCAGGGGAGTTGTGATGGATATGTATGATATGGGAGGGTGTGGGGGGGCGAACTGGGGGAGGGGGGTTTTCACTTTGGGGGGTTAAGGGTTTAACTATTGCATTGTGTTGTACACCTGAAACTAATAAAAAAAAAAAAAAGACCGAATTCTAAAACAAACAATGGTACTTACACATACAAGTGTTTTTGCCTACAGTGAGTTAATATTATATTATTCTTTTCTAAATTAGTTTTTCTCATCAACTGTTTCTAACCATTTCTCTTTTTAGAAGTTAAAATCTTAGTTTGAGGACTGAAGTGAGGAAAAGAGATGGGAGAAAAAGATATTTACATGAATAGAAGTATTCCTAATATTATTTTAAGCAAGAGAGTCAATATTGAATGAAGGGTGGTGAGCTACCTAACTGCAGTCTGTTCTAACCGAATAGTCACAAAAACAATAGCAGAGGAAAGGATACTCATTTTGGTATTTGGAGAAGAAAAACCAGTGCCTGATAGATTTTGCTCATATTAACAGGTATATAAAATATAAATTAAGTTTTAGCATTATATATGAAGGTAACATCATAATATGTTCTTTGTAAGTGCTTCCTGTATTATTATTTTTTTTCAAATTCAGATTTTTTCAAGTGTGCTCTTCTAAAAGCCTGTTGAACTTGGCTGTTCCCCTTCCCCAATTCCCCAACACTGTTCCCCCTCCCCAATTCCTCAATAAAATCTTTTTAAAAAATAAAATAAAATAAATAAAGCCTGTTGAAAGCGGAGTGGTACAACTAGGTGTGAATTCACAGCGGTTTAATGTCCCTTTGCTTGCAAGGAACTTGCTAATTGGTTCCAAAGGCAAGTACTTATGAAGCAATAGGAACTCAAAATGATCATTTCATTAAGAATAGTTGCAACCAACTTCCATAAATCATGATACGAATTCTTCCTCAAGGGATTCAGGACAGAGCAATGAATGACTTTAAAATGTTAAATATAGAATTGTCATGTGGAAATGAGCAAATCTTTGAGGAGAGAAGAGTTAAAAAAAGGAGTTTTGAAAAGTGCCATAAAAGGCGTCAGGAAATACACAATGGGAAAGATTTTTTTTTTAATAGAATATTTATAGGAATGTACCATCTTTGACAACAGTGTGTCTGTGCTAGGGATTTTAAGGAGTTAAGTCATAAATCATACTTTTTTCTTCTTTAACTTCTCTTTCCTCAAACGGGGTTATAAATATCCTATGAAATGTGCGTTTTAAGTGGCTTGGCTGAAATGTGGATGTTAAACTAATCCCAGGGAGAATCGAGGGCGGATTTACAATGAACTACCATGCACAAGGACTAAGAATGTTACTGTAGCTTTTTCCCCTCTAATGCCCCTTTTCCAATAACAAAATGTTAGTGACAAATAATTGCATTATAGGTTAGTACAAAGCAAAGGGATTGCATATATGTATTTAATAATATCTGAAAATAAAAATAAAGAAGGTAAATACAATTCAGATGACCTGGAGAATGCTCTACGAAGGAAATCATGAAGATTATAGAGCAAAGCACTGGATAAAGAGTTTGAAACAAAAGAAAAGTTTCTCAACTCATAAAATTAAAAACTTTATTTTCCTAAAGGAAACATCAGAATAGTTATCTTCCCGAAACAGAACGTTCTAAACGGGAGTTGGAAAAAACAACAACAGTATTTTAATACACCTTGCAATCTAAAATTCTGCTCAATCTTGCTGTATTTTGTAGTTTTCCAATCTGCTTTAAAGGTAGAAAATAGAAGAAGGTAAGAATGATTTTAATAAAATTAATCAGGAAGTAAAAAACTGTCACGCTGTGCCTTTATTGTTCTTCATAAAGGTTATGACTGAAGCGGGTTTTCACATCAGAGTCTCTGTGGCGCAATCGGTTAGCGCGTTCGGCTGTTAACCGAAAGGTTGGTGGTTCGAGCCCACCCAGGGACGCTGAGTCTTTTACGGCGTTGTTGCCGGTAGTTTTGCAGAAATCTGGAGTTGAGGCCTCCACGCTACGCTGCGGTCGATTTCCGTGGGCAGGAGAAGAGAAACCACGGATCTTACTTCGCGGTCCACAGGGCAGGCAGCTCTTCAGCTTCCGTCGCTCTGGGGACCAGTCCGCCCACCTCTTCCTGCTCCTGGCGGCCAGGTGGGCTCTTCCTGCCTTCCGCGGAGGCTTGTGTGGATCCAGCGCCTTAAAACCCATGCCTCCTTTCATTTCCATTTCCTCAGTTCCCAAACTCCGGCAGCTCCATAGCGAAAGAGGCCCTCGCTCTCCTCGCCGGTTCCTTGTCGGCCTCGCCAGGCTCGTGCCAGCGGGCTCGGGTTCCGCGGCCCCGGAGGCTCCCACGCGGGGAGGGTGGCCCCAGCGGGCCTCGCTCTGTGTCAACCCCTGAAATGTCAGAGGTTGATTGAACGTAGGTATTTAGAGTGTGAATTTCAAGCTGTAACTCGATTTGAAACTCGTACAACACTTCGTTCCCTGTCAGCGTAAACACACAGTCCCGTTACAACCTTAAGCATAGCCTGTCTATTCCTGGCATATTGGCAAATTCAGAAATGTTTATCATAAAGCCTTTGTGTGGACACTATTGTAAGAACATTTATGTTGTAGTTTACTTTTTCTACTAAAGTGCTGGAATTTTAACAGAAGCGATAAACCTGCAAAATTTCCCATCTATTCAAAAAGTGAGAAATCCTTTTTCCAACTGTGTGATTGTTAAACTTAAAAAAAAAAAAATTGTGAGAAAGATTAAAGGTGCAGGTGCTAACATATTTTGCTTCGACATTTTATAAGCATATTACCATCTATTTCACAAAAGGCTGGCTCTCTCAAAAGAGTTATTTTGTACTTTATTCTCTAAATATATGCTTTCTTTGAGAAGTAATCATAGTTTCATCATAATAATTATTGTCTTAGGTGTAGATTACAGAAATTTGAAAGATGGTTGTAGGGAAAAGTGATATGTCTTTTTCCTGCAACTATATAGTTATGCTCTTCTTTATATTTTTTCCCAGGTTCACATATTAATGAAGACTAATGTTTATTAAGTGCTTGCTGCTTGCCAGGCACTGTCCCAAGTGCTCTCATGGATGAATGTGTGTCGTCCTCACAACAGCCTTTGAGGTAAGTCCTATTGTTGCCATTGTTCAGATGAGCCAACTGATGGGCCCTGTGCAATTGAATAATGTGCCTGAAGTTACAGTTTGTATGATACAGTTAGTATGATACAGATTTGAACCTGGTAGTTAGGCTCCATGTTCTTCAGGGCTATCTAGCCAGAAATTATCTCCTCCGAAGTAGAACTACTTGACTAGTTAATTTAAAACCAAAGGTGATGTTTTAATTGGTTTGTGAAGTTTCATTAATATTTTGCTCCAAATCTCATGCAGGGAAAGACAAAACAAAACACTGAACATTTGTGGAATACAAATAATTGTTAAATTATGTATTCATGTGCTGCTTAATTTTATTGAAATAAAAATTGTTTGGGAAATTGAATCTTAATGTGAAATACGTCTTTGGGATACAATTTCATAGCATGTCTGTAGAGAAGGCAAGATTAAAAATAAAGGCAGTTTGGGCCAGCCGAGTGGCGCGGTGGTTAAGCGTTGGTCTGGGAAGCCAGCGGCCCTGGTTCGGTCCCACATATGAGGGCCAGTGACACTGCCCTCAAAAAAAAAGATAAAGGCAGTTTGGAACAACCCAAGCAAGATATGGAAGAAGAATAGATTCAAGCAATAGAGTCTATGGATTCCTGGACTCCAGGCTGATGTTTGCCAATTGAGCCTCCAGCGTATACAAACCCCTACTTTAGAACAACTTTGTGAGATAGCACCAGGGTTTGTATTTGACAGGTGCTAGGTGGCAGTTTTAAATTTGATCCTACATTTCTAAATACAGTAAAACCTTGGATTGCGAGTAACGTGGTTTGCGAGTGTTCCACAAGATGAGCAAACATTTCTAATACATTTTAATGTGTTGGGGGCCGACAGCATCCCAGTGTCTGACAAGGCAAATCCCTGGGGAGCTGGCTCCCCAGGGATTTGCCATAAATGCAGTGAAAGTACTGTCTCCTATAGGATCTGATGTGGAGGAAAGGCACATGGGTTCACAGAGATGGGAGATATTACATGACCGACCATAAGGCAGCATCCCAGACATCCAGTGCTGAGCGTGGATCTTTATTTCAAGGTGGCCTTGTCAGACACTGGGATGCTGTCGGCCCCCGACATTAATGTGATAAATGAGCAATGTCTTGCAATACAAGTAGTTTGTTTCTGGAATGAATTATGCTTGCAAACCAAGGTATTATTGTGTGTTCTACTTCATCCTGTTGAGGGATTTAATAGGGTTTAGAGGCCAGAAAACAAAGAGGGAGGATTAAATGAGCATGGAATTGGGGCAAGGAGTATGAAATTGCCCTTTAATGTAAGTAGTTATCTTATTAGGTGGGCAAATGCTTGGCACATTTCCTTGTATATAGCTGTTGCATATGTTCAGTGGGAAACATTTTGAAAACATTGCTTAAATATTTGTGGATGGATTGACTTTGTAAAATTTTAATGTGTGTTGGTTATAGATGTTGCAGTCAATGCTATTTCTGAGGAGTGTTATTTTGTTCTTAGTTTCTTGTATCAACCAAGCCAAATTCATGTTGAGCTATTTTCTGCATTAATTAAAGACTGAAAGGCATTTAAAAGACTATGTTGAGCATCTGAGTATGTAAATATGTTCCTAATATTGCTAATAAAGAGTCCTATTCTTTTTTTTTTTTTTTTTAAGATTTTTATTGGGGAATTGGGGGAAGGGAACAGTGTTAGGGCATTGAGGGAGGGGACCAGCCAAGTTGTTGTTCTTCAATCTTCGTTGTGGAGGGTGCCAGTCACCATCTGGCTTCCCGTTGGCAGCTCATGGCCTCTAAGCTCAAGGTGCTGTGTTCAACCTTAGTTATGGGTGGGCGTGGCCAACATCCCATGCGGGAGTGGAACCAGCAGCCATGTTGTTGCGAGTAGGCATAGCTCACCATTGAACAGGCAATCTTCTTGTTACACCGGCTGAGCCATCCTGCCACCTGTTGGCAGCTCAGCAACAGTTCAGCTAGGGCACAGCATTCGTTGGCCCATGTGGGAATCAAACCAGCTGCCCTGTTGCTCAGAGCACGTGCTCTAAGCCAATTCTTAACCAACTGAGCCACTTGGCCAGCCTCAAGAGTTCTGTTCTTGGCAAAAAAAAAAAAAAAAAAAAAAAAAAGTTCTGTTCTTAAACTTCATACAGAAAATCTGAGGAAAACTCACTGAAATTATACAATAAAAAAATTAATCAATCCCTATAGTTTACAAACATATTAGAGAAGGTAATATTCATATAATTTATAATACTTAATAATTTCAAATATTTTAAGTAATGCAGCACTTATTTAGATATTAGAAGTTGGGAGGAAGCCCCATGATTAATATGTCTGTTTTTTCATTTCTAACACATGTGACTGATGTCATATGATACAAAGTTTAGAGTAAAAAAAAAAGCCCAAAGAAACACAGTTGCCCTGGTTCTGCATATGGAATGCATCATAATGAGTAATGCCAACATGAATTTTAATTTTATTTCTCTGAATATTGGTGGATGTGAGGCCTAAAATGTTTAACTTATAGGGCTGGCTAAGTGGCGTGTTGGTTAAGAGTTGGCTTGGGAAGCCAGCTCTGAGCAGGCGGACAGCGGTTCAGATCCCACATTAGGGCCAGTGACGCTGTGCCCTCTACAACTAAGATAGTGAACAACAGCTCGACCTGTGAGTCACAGGCAACTGAGCTGTCGTGAGCCACTGTGAGCGGCCATCCAATGGCCCGTGAACGACTGACTGCCTTACCCGGGAAGACCATAATGATAATATCAACATGGGCCAGTGAAGCGACATCTTCCACAACTAGACTGAAGAACAAAAGGACAGCAACTTGTCTGTTCCCCTTCCCCAATTCCCCAACGCTGTTCCCCTCCCCCAACTCCCCAATAAAATCTTGAAGAAAAAAATAAGTTTAACTTACAGCTGCATCCAGTAGAGCTAGGACAAATTGGTGGTAGACTATACTATAACACATTTAATTAGAAAATAGTTTAAGAAGTTGAATCCGTTTAAATAATTAAGAATGTTAATTTTATCACATGCTGCATTTACTTTAAAGTTCTTCAGGTTGAGCCCCCTTGGTGGTGCCAGTGCATTCTTTGTTTTTATATATTGAAAATAAGTGTTGAGCTTACAAGAATGATGTGAGAATAAAGTATATCTGTGAAACCATAGTAAATACCTCAGACTTAAGTTTTCATAGCTTGATTTTTTTTAAAGAAAAGTCATTAACATTTTAATTGTTCAGCATTTAAATTATAAAATGTAGTTTAGGGATTCACAACCTTAAGAAAACTCTTAAAATATAATTTTAAAGGAAACTATTAAGCATAAGTACATACAGAAATGTGCACAAATCATTAGGAGTACAACTGAATAAATTTTTACAAAGTAAACACACCTTTGTAAGCAACACCTAGATCAATAAATAAAACAATATCAATAGCCCAGAAACCACCCTGATGTCCTTCTCCAAGTCACCAAAACATAACTTTTAAACTGTAAACATGGATTATTAGGTTAAAAAAATTTTTTTTAATTAGTTTCAGGTGTACAACACAGTGCAATAGTTATACATTTTACCCCTCAAAGTGACAACCCCCCCATATCATATATATCTATTACTCCTCCTCTGACTCTCTTCCACAGTATAATCCACATCCCGTGACTATCTATATATATTCAATTACAGTAGGTATACACCCTCTGCTTTAGTTATACAGTACAGTGATCAAACCTCTACTCCATCCATGAAATGGTCTCCCTAACAAGACCTATGACCATCTGACATTCCACAGAATATTTACAACATTATTAATTATATTTCCCAAACTGTTTTTCATATCCCAGTGGCAATATTGTAGTTGCCTATTTTTGCTGTCTAATCCCTTCCCCTTCTCCCTCATCCCCATCCCCCTCCCAATTAGCAACCCTGATTTTTCCTCTATATCTATGAGACAGTTTCTGTTTACTTTGCTCATTCATACAGTTCTTCAGATTCCACATATGAGTGAGATCATATGGTATTTGTCTTTCTCTGACTGACTTATTTCACTTAACATAATAGTCTCTAGGTCCATCCATATCATTGCAAATGGTACGATTTCATTCTTCTTTATAGCGGAGTAATACTCCATTGTATAAATATACTACAGTTTCTTAATCCAGTCATCTACTGATGGGCATTTTGGTTGTTTCCAAGTCTTAGCTATTATAAATTGTGCTGCTATGAACATAGGGGTGCATAACTTTTTTTGAATAAGTGTTTTGGTTTTTTCAGGATAAATACCTAGGAGTGGAATTGCTGGGTCAAACGGTAGCTCTATTTCCAGTTCTTTGAGATACCTCCATATTGACTTCCATAGTGGCTGCACCAATCTGCAATCCCACCAACAGTGTAGCAGGGTCCCCTTTTCCCCACAGCCCCGCCACCACTTGTTGTTTGTTGATTTATTGATGATAGCCATTCTGACTGGAGTGAGGTGGTATCTCATGGTGGTTTTTATTTGCATTTCCCTAATGACCAGTGAGGTTGAACTTTTTTTCATATGCCTGTTGGCCATCTGTATGTCCTCTTTAGAGAAATGTCTCTTCATATTCTCTGCCCATTTTTTAATTGGGTTGTTTGTTTTTTTGATGTTGAATTTCATGAGTGTTTTATAAATTTTGGATATTAACCCCTTATCAGATATATCGTTGGCAAATATATTCTCCCATTCAGTAGGCTTCCTTTTTGTTTTATTAATGGTTTCCTTTGTTGTGAAAAAACTTTTAAGTCTGATATAATCCCATATGTTCATTTTTTCTTTTACTTCCCTTGCCTACAGGCATGTATCAGTAAAAATATTGCTCCGGGTAATATCTGCAAATGTACTCCCTATATTTTCTTTTAGGATTTTTATGGTTTCAGGTCTTACATTTAAGTCTTTAATCCATTTTGAATTTGTTCTTGTATAAGGCGTAAGGAGGTGGTCCAGTTTCATTTTTTTGCATGTTGTCAGTCCAGTTTTCCTAGCATCATTTATTGAATAGACTATCTTTACTCCAGTGCAAATTCTTGCTTCCCTTGTCATAGATTAACTGTCCGTAAATGCCTGGATTTATTTCTGGGCTCTCTGTTCTGTTCCACTGATCGATGTGCCTGTTTTTATGCCAATACCACACTGTCTTGATTACTGTAGCCTTGTAGTAGGTTTTGATGTCTGGTAGCGTGATCCCCCCAACTTTGTTCTTATTTCTCAGGATTGCCGAGGCTATTCAGGGTCTTTTATGATTCCATATAAATTTTAGGATTATATTTTCTATTTCTGTGAAAAATGCCCTTGGTAGTTTGATAGGAATTGCATTGAATCTATATATTGCTTTAGGCAGTATGGACATTTTAACTATATTAATTCTTCCTATCCATGAGCATGGTAGGTGTTTCCATTTGTTTGTATCTTCTATGATTTCTTTCTTCAGTGTCTTATAATTTTCTGAGTACAGATCTTTCACTTCTTTGGTTAAATTTATTCCTAGGTATTTTATAGTTCTTGACGCAATTGTAAATGGGACAGTTTTCTTAATTTCTCTTTCCGTTAGTTTATTATTGGTATATGCAAATGCCACTGATTTCTGAACATTGATTTTGTATCTTGCTACTTTACTGAATTCGTCTATCAGTTCCAATAGTTTTTTGATGGGAGTCTTTGGGGTTCTCTATATACAGTATCATGTCATCTGCATATAATGACAATTTTACTTCTTCCTTGCCAATTTGGATGCCTTTTATTTCTTTTTGTTGTCTGATTGCTGTGGCTAGAACTTCCAGCACTATGTTGAATAAAAGAGGAGAAAGTGGACAGCCTTGTCTTGTTCCTGATCTTAAGGGGAATGGTTGTAGCTTTTCCCCATTGAGTATGATGTTAGATGTAGGTTTATCATATATGGCTTTTATTATGTTGAGATATGATCCCTGTATTCCCACTTTGCTAAGGGTTTTTAACATAAATGGCTGTTGGATTTTGTCAAATGCTTTTTCTGCATCTATTGAAATGACTATGTGATCTTTATCCTTCATTTTGTTGATGTGGTGTATCACATTAATTGATTTACGGATGTTGAACCAGCCTTGCGCACTAGGGATGAATCCCACTTGATCATGATGTATGATTTTCTTAATATATTGCTGAATTCTGTTTGCTAATATTTTATTGAGAATTTTTGCATCTATATTCATCAGGGAGATTGGCCTGTAGTTTTCCTTTTTTGTGCTGTCTTTATCTGGTTTTGGAATCAGGGTGATAGTGGCTTCATAAAAAGAGTTTGGGAGCCTTCCCTCCTTCTGGATTTTTTGGAATAGTTTGAGAAGAATTGGTGATAGTTCTTTTTTGAATGTTTGATAAAATTCACTTGTGAAGCCGTCTGGTCCAGGGCTTTTGTTTTTTGGGAGCTTGTCAATTACTGATTCAATTTCCTTGGTAGTATTCAGGGTATTTAGATTTTCTGTTTCTTCTTGCGTTAGCTTTGCAAGGTTGTATGCTTCTAGAAAATTATCCATTTCTTCCAGATTGTCAAATTTGTTGGCATATAGTTGCTCATAGTAATTTCTTAGAATTTTTTGTATTTCTGTGATGTCTGTAGTAATTTCCCCTCTTTCATTCCTGATTTTGCTAATTTATGTCCTCTTTCTTTTTTTTTTTGATGAGCCTGGTTAGAGGTTTGTCAGTTTTGTTTATCTTCTCAAGAAACCAGCTCTTGGTTTCATTGATCTTTTGAATTGTTTTTCTGTTCTCTATATTGTTTATTTCTGCTCTGGTCTTTATTATCTCCTTTCTTGTACTCCCCTTGGGCCTCTTTTGCTGTTCTTTTTCCAGTTCCCTTAGGTGTAAGGATAACCTGTTGATTTGAGATTTTTCTTCCTTCTTTAGGTAGGCCTACACTGCTATAAACTTCCCTCTTAGGACTGCTTTCGCAGCATCCCAGAGGTTTTGGGTCATGGTGTTTTCATTTTCGTTTGTCTCCAGGTACCTTTTGATTTCCTCCTTGATCTCATTTGTGACCCACTCACTATTTAATAGCATATTGTTTAGCCTCCATTTATTTGTCAGCTTCCCGGATTTCTTCTTATAATTGATTTCTAGTTTCACAGCAGTGTGGTCAGAGAATACAGTTGAAATGATTTCAGTCTTCTTAAATTTATTGAGACTTGTTTTGTGGCCTAACATGTGGTCTATCTTAGAAAATGTTCCATGTGCACTTGAAAAGAACGTATATTCTGTAGCTTTGGGATGAAATGCTCTGAAAATGTCTGTTAAATCCAGCTGGTCTAATGTGTCATTTAAGGTCGCTGTTTCCACATTGATTTTCTGTCTGGAGGATCTGTCCATTAGTGACAGCGGGGTGTTGAAGTCCCCTACTATGATAGTGTTAGTGTTGATGTCTGTCTTTATGTCTGACAATATCTGTTTTATATATTTAGGGGCTCCTATGTTAGGTGCATAGATGTTTACTAGAGTTATGTCCTCTTGTTGGATTGATCCTTTCATTACTATGAAGTGTCCTTCTTTGTCCTTTGTTATATTCTTCAATTTAAAGTCCATTTTATCTGATATAAGTATCGCTACTCCAGCTTTCTTCTCAGTACCATTTGCATGAAATATTTTACTCCATCCCTTTACTTTCAGCCTGTATGAGTCTTTGGATCTGAGGTGAGTCTCTTGTATACAGTATTTGCTGGGGTCTTGCTTTCTTATCCATTCAGTCACCCTATGTCTTTTTATTGAAGCATTTAATCCATTTACATTTAATGTGATTATTGATAAGCGTGTATTTATTGCCATTTTGTTATTTTTGTTCCTAGTCTTTCTTAGGTTGTTTTTCTCTTCTGCTTAAAAAAGCCCTTTTAACATTTCCTGCAAAGCTGGCTTGGTGGTAATGAATTCCCTTCACTTATTCTTTTCTGCAAAGCTCCTTATCTTGCCTTCGATTTTAAATGATAACCTTGCTGGATACAGCAATCTTGGTTGTAGGCCTTTATTTTTCATCACTTTGAAAACCTCCTGCCACTCCCTTCTGGCCTGCAAAGTTTCTGTAGAAAAGTCAGCTGATAATCTTATGGGGGTACCCTTGTAAGCAACTTGCTGCCTTTCCCTTGCTGCTTTAAGGATTCTGTCTTTGTCCTTAACCCTTGCCATTTTCACTAGAATGTGTCTTGGAGTGGGCCTGTTTGGAATCATCCTGGTTGGAACACTCTGCACTTCCTGGGCTTGTATTTCAATGTCCTTTGCCAGGTTAGGGAAGTTTTCAGACATTATTACTTCAAATATGTTCTCAATCCCTTGCTCCCTCTCTTCTCTTTCTGGTATTCCAATGACCCGTCGGTTATTGCGTTTGATGTTGTACCCCAGCTCTCTTAAACTATTTTCCATGTTTTTCATTCTTTTTTCTTTTTGTTTTTCCGCATGGGTGATGTCTGCTATTTTGTCTTCTAAGTCACTGATTCGATTTTCTGCTTCATCCAATCTGCTAGTCATTCCATCAAGTTTGTTATTTAATTCAGTAATTGTGTTCTTAAGTTCTAGCTGGTTGCTTTTCATGATTTCTCTATCCTTCTTTATATTTTCATTAATTTCCTTGAACATTCTAATAATCAGTGTTCTGAACTCTGTCTCCGATAGGTTGGTTACCTCTATTTCCTCTATTTCCACTGATTCAGGAAGTTTCTTCTGTTCTTTTATTTGGGTAGTGTTTCTTTGTCTCCCCATTCTGGCTTACTCTTTGTGTTTGCTTCAATATAACAGATAGATCCCCCAGGTTTCTCAGTCTTTTCTGGGTAAACTTATATGGTGTGTGTCCTTTATATTTGAATTACTCAGTCTCCCTATTCTCCTGTGCTTGTATCTGAGGTGTTCCTTGTGTCGTGCGTCCTCACTTGTTGAAGATTTAGTTTTGATTACTTTTGGTTTGTCAGTAGGTGGGATTGACTCCCAGATTGATTAGCTGTAAGGGTCAGCAGCGTCTGCAGTTTATGAGCTGCTGTGAGAGCATTGATCCCTCTGATGAAACTTGGACCCTATGGGCCCTAGTACCTGTAGCAACTTCCTTTTGGGTGTGACTCTTGTATGTCAAACCCAGAAATGCTCTGGTTTTATCTAAAGTTGGCCTCCAGGTATGATGATTCTTGTGTCTGTTTGTTTGGACCCACTGCTGCAGAGTGATTTTAGAGCCTAACAGATCAACAAGAACAACCTCCGCAGCCACCAAAGGAAATCAAATGCTCGCACAAGTAAAAAAAAACAACCATCAAACTACAGTCAACTTGTACAGAAATAGCAATCATACTAATGAAGAAAACAGACAGAAACAAAACAGAAACCACACACACAATAATAACAGAAGAGGAAACAAAATAAAATACAATATCCTAAAATAAAAAATAGAATAAACATGAGAAACCTATTAGCTATACCTAAAAAATAAAAAATAAACTAAAATAATAATAAAAAAAGTAAGAATAAAAATAAAATAAAATAAAATTTGCAGAAAAAAGGAAAAGAGGAAAAGTATAGCAGTGAGAAGAATGAATAAAATAAGAGAGAAAGTGTGGGTGGGGAAAAAAGAAAAAGAAAAAAAATATATATATATTTGTCTACACACCCATATATATGGACATATATTCACCTATATACACCTATATATATGCATATATTAAAAACTACAAAATGATAAGAACGAAATAGAAATAAAAACCAAAAACAACCAAGATAAGCAGCCAATAAAGGGAAAACAAAACAGAATAAAACCAAACAAACCAAAAATACCCGTGCTGGTCTTGGCTAAAGTCCACCAAGCTCTCTTCAGTTTGTCTTCTGTACAAAAATTCCTGTGCATCTTGTGGGAACAGTAGGCCACCTGATGCCTAGCGTGATCCTGGCACTGCAGGTTTGCTGTACTTGAGTGTGGTTGTGACGTGTGATTGGTGGTTTTTACAAAGTCACTGCCTTTTTGCTTTTGCCTGTCCCAAGGCAGGCTGCACCCCCAAAGGCGCAATGAGTGTCTCTGGGCACCCTTTCGGTTGACAGCGTGTGGCTAAGATCCCCGCTCCGACTCTCGGGGACCTGCGTCTCCACCCTGCGCGCTGCATTTCCGCGCGAGTCTTCTTGTTTCCCCTCCTCCCGGGTTTAAGGCGTCTTCCTCGGAGCCGGCGCGCGCCTGCGCCGATCTCCTGTTGCTCTCCCGAAGAGACTGCCGGGGTTTAGGGGACTGCACGTCCCCTGCCGAGTGGCTCAGATCCCCGCTCCGTCTCTCCGGGACCTGCGGCGTCTCCGCCCGGCGCGCTGCTTCTCTGCTGGCGAGTCCTTTTTCCCCTGCTCCCGGGTTTCAGGCTTCTGCGCTCCGCGGGACCCGGTGGGCACAGACACTGATCCCTGAACCAGGAGGGTGCAGGGATTGATCTTGCCCTGTCGCTGCAGGGCTCTGCTCCCTGCTTCCTGGGGACCCCGCGAGCCGCGGGTGCAGCTCGTACCTCTGCACAGTCGTCTCCTCTCTCTCCTCCCGAGACACTTGCCCGGCCTGAGGCTTCTGCCTCAGACTGCAAACCAACGCGCTCTTGCTGAACTCTAGGTGGGCCACGGGCCGCAGGGAGCGAGCCGGGGGAACACTCACCGTGACTCAGCAGCCGCGGGTGCGGGCTGCACCTCACGTGTCTCGCTGCCTTCTTCCCCTACTCGCCCGGCCTGCCCACCTTCCAGCAATCCTTGTGTGGAACTCTTAGTTGCTCAGTGTGATGAGTAGATGTCTCTTTGAAGCGTATTAGAAGTTCAAATTGTAGATATTTCCAGGGGAGATTTCATGGAGCCCTCCTCACAGCCGCCATCTTGCCCCTTCTTAGTCTTAGGTTAAAATTTAACTTGCCATAGATCAAGACTGAAAAATAAATTTACTACCAAAGCCTTCAGATGAGTACACATGATGATTAGGAGAAATAATAGAAATTGAAAATCAGTTTTCCATGCGTACTCACTTATGACCTAACCACCTATGATAAACTTGGTAAGAATAAATTTGTGCTATTAAGTCAGAATATATAAGAAATATACTATTTATTTGTAGTGTTTGATTTTGTCAGTAAATAAAAAGCATTTCTACTCCCACCCACTAAAAAACATGAAATAAAGACAATCTTCTAGAAACTATTATGGCATTTAATTCAATTTTTAATTTGAAAATAAATTTTAAAACCAAGATGACATTTGAGATTGAAAGATGCAGCAAGACAAGATTACTCAATAGCCCCCAAATAATATATTCTAAAATCTTAAGAATAATAATATCAAGTCCTCTACTGGAAAATAGTGTCATGTCATTTCAAAATTACGTAATTATAAAGGAAAATCTAGATCTGTATAAAAAAAGCTACATTTAAAGTTGTGAAATGTCCAGTTTTTGTTTTGTTTTGGGGTTTTGTTTTTTTTTGGGCTTTATTTATTTATTTATTTATTTATTTATTTATTTATTTAAATTGGGGAATTGGGGGAGGGAACAGTGTTAGGGAATTGGGGAGGGAGACCAGCCAAGTTGTTGTTCTTCAATCTTCATTGTGGAGTGTGCCAGTCTGGCTGCCTGTCAGCAACTCATGGTCTCTAAGCTCAAGGTGCTGTGTTACAGTCTTAGTTGTGTGTGGGCATAACCACCATCCCATGTAGGAGTCCAACCAGCAGCCTTGTTGTTAAGAGCATATGCAATATCTACTGAACCATTCAGGTGGCAGCTCAGCTCAAGGTGCCGAGTTCAGTCTTAGTTGATGTCAGGCATAGTCCACCATCGAAAAGGCAGTCTTGTTGTTAAGAGCACGTGCTTGAGCCACTCGGCCGGCCCTGAAAAGTGCAGTTTTTAATACCATTGAGGAAAGGCATCCTAGAAAGGGTCAGCAGATAAGAATCTAGAGCAAAGTTTTACTTCCTTTTTTCAAACAAAATTCCTTGTTGTTATTATTAAAGTAGTGTATGCCTAAGGTTATAATAATATATATCTGTAAAACCCTACTCATTACAAAGGTAAAGACTAATGAATTTGATTAAATCAAAATCAAGAGATTGTTCATCAAAAGACACTATTAAAGGACTGAAATGGCAAGCTAAGTGTTGTAGTTCAAAAAACCATCACCGGGATCATATATAAATTATTTTCTAAAAATAAGAAAAGGAGGAAGAGGAATAGGAAGGTGAAGAGGAAGAAGGGAAATATCTAATAGAAAAATGAGCAGTATATGTGAACAGGAAATCTACGAGGCCAATAAACATGAAAAGAAGCTAGATTTCTTTTGTAATCAGAGAATATAAATTACATTTGGAATGTGTCACCATTACATAGGAACCAGATTGGCATTATGAACTGTCACTATCCCTTTCTGTCCAAATGGATCCAGTTCCCTTAAAAACATGGTCTTTGTTTGTCTCAAAATATAATTAATCTATTTGGTAAAAGCCATACCTACACTTCTTTCTGAAACAGGTTGTGAAGTTGCTCTGGGCCAACTTTTCTTATGATCTTAGAAGCCCAGGTGGCTAATTGAAAGGTTGTATGAGGCATGCCCTTAGGATTCGTACAACTTTTTTTGTTCAGCTGAAAGGCTCTAGGACGCATCACCTAAAGTCTTCTTGAGGTTTCAACAAAGTGTCTTACCGTCCTCACCCTTGATCTAAACTGTATACTGAGACATGTTTTAATTTCAGTGTACTGGATTTGATTTTTGCCCCCAAGTCCATTCCTTACCTTGAAAGGCTTTTGTCATCTGCAAGAACAAAATTGCTTTCAAATCCAGTAAATCCTGATTCCTTTATATTTCCTCAAAATTCTGCTTGAAAACTGTATATTTCCTTTTTTTTTTCTTATTTATTTCTCATGTATTTTTTTACAGGCAGTTAAAAACAAAAAATAAAAACAGTTGGCACTTGCAACAGTCTGCCTATAAATATCCTCAGCCAGACCCGGGAGCTCCTTAGGTACCTTTTCTCTTTTCTGCCTTACTGACAGTTTCACCATTTTGTACCTGTGTGTGTGTTTGTACCACATACTGTTAATACATGGTATTCCTTCAGTCTCCAATAGCAAATTCATTGCTGTCTCTCAAGCCTTCACTAATGGTCTCTTTCAAAAGCACCATCTTCTGTCTATCACCTGGTCCCAAAGCTAATGCCACATGTTTTATTGGGTTGTCAGAAAAGTCATGATGCATTTTTGCGATGAAAAACATATTAAAAATATGTCATGACTTTTCCAACAAACCAATAGTTTCTTGTTAAGGGAGACACCATTTTTCAGATACCAGGTTTCAGTTTTTAGTTATCTACTGTTTCATAATAAACCACTATAAAACTCAGTGGCTGAAAACAACAACCGTTTTTATTATATATCTCTTGATACCATGAATTGACTGGGAATCAGCTAAGCAATGCCTTTACTGGTATTACAGGGTATGTCAAGTTGTGTGGCTCAAGGGGAAGGGCTGTTAGCATTGCAGCCCAGACTTACTGCAGTGCCCTTTCCTGCTCTGGGCCCCACTCAGAACTGGCAGCCTTTGTGTTACCTGATAAATGGATTGAAGCAGTGGTCTTGAGTATGGAATCTGATGAGCCCTAGCAAGCATTTTGCTCTTTTCTTAGTGGTGGGAAGTATGAGACTCAACATTTTGCCAATTACTTTTGGAAGGGGTACTCCAGACCACAGGATTCCTCACAACTTTTTCTGTCATGGTGGCCCCTGAATGTCTGTGGAATTCGTTCCTGCTCTCTTGACTGCGTGTGTCTTACCAAGGTCTCCAATATGCTTTGCCTTCTTGCCTATATGTTCTGCCTGACATGATGTCATCAGTCTGTGGACCACTGTGATAGTCTGTAGACATCCAGGCAGTCCTGTCCCCTTCAGTCCATATTATAACTAGGGGTGAGAGAATTAACACACCCCTGGAATTAGACTGCAGATGTAGATTTCTGTCTGTCCCACATAAATGCAAACTGCTTCTGACTCTCCTTCCTGGTGGATGACCACATACCACACATGTCAGATGGCGTTAATTACAGGTGCAGTAAGTCCTGACTTACTGTTGTCGTTAGGTTCTGTGACTTTAAGCAAAACAATGTATAACAAAACCACTTGTATCATAGGCTAATCGATACACATAAGAGTTAAGTTCCTACAGCATCTCATCAATGTTATAATGAAACCATGTTGAATGAAACAATGTTATTTGAGGACTAGCTGTACAATTGGGGGCACCAATTGATAGAATTTGTGGTAGTCCACTGTCGTCCTCCAGAATCCATCTGGTTTTATAAAAGCAAGGACAGTGAATCAAATGGAGACATGATTAAGATCCTTTGGACCTTCAAGGGTGGCAATAATCTCTGTCATTCCCCTTGTGACATGATATTGTTTTTATTTACTAGGCTGGGGACAGGAGGAGGCAGTTTCAGAGCTTCTCACTAGGGTATCTCATGCCCCACAGGCCAAGGAACCAGTGAGGAGCTTTCTGCCAATTGCTAAATATATCTATTCCAATTATACATTCATGCATTCAGCACTGCTGGCTGATCCATGAAAGTAGGACTCCAGATGTTACCTGGCTCGTGAAAGTGCCCAGTCTAACTGGGGTGAGTTGGGAGGGGAGCAGCATGATGACAATTTAGGCTCTTGGGTATCAATGTTAATTCAGACCCTGTGTCCTTGAAATGTCCAGGAATTCTTCTTTCCCCAGTGTACTGGAGTAAATGGCGCTATGTCGCTTTGGAGGAAGGACTTGGAGAACCTTTGTCATACATACTTGACATGTGTGACAGGATTCTTCCTCCTGGGACTCAGCCCACCCTACAGGCAGTGGTTCCCAGCCTGAGTAATGGCTCAGATCCAGAAACTGGGCAGAATATGTGAATTTTTTATTGTGGTGACTGCTCTCAGTCTCTTGAAGATCCAGCCTTGATTTCTTTTGATTGTATAGTTTGAGCAATATGCTTATTGACTGTTCATCCATCTTGTCCCTCAGGATGTTGTGTTCTATTCATCATCTCCATATTTTAATGGGTCAGACATTTCCCCGCCTCTCCAACACCTTCAACCTGACCTTGCCTGTCACTACAGTAATTGCCCACAGCCTGCCCTTTGTTACTTCAGGACTCTATCATCCCGATCACTCTTAGGAGCCCAGTTCTGTAGGAGCATCCCCAGTGTTAGTCCAACCCTACAGAAGACAACCACAGTGACCTTCACAGTGACATTGGTGCCTCTCGTCTCAGTGCTTTCCCTATTTATCAGAGTGTCCTCTAGGCTGTCCCACAGAACATTGTTGGCAGGTGAGTTTTGTGGCCTGACATAGCATATCCACTCTAGGCCATTTTTTTTTAACCTCTATTTTCCTGTCTGCTATGGCAGTTCTGGCATCCACTCTTCACCTAATGTTGCCTTTTTTTCCACAAGCTTCTAAGGGCTGTTCTAGCAGTGTTAGTATCATCTCCCAGGATGCTTGTCAAGTTAAAGCCTGTGTCATATGATTGTGCTCCATATTGATCAATTCTCCTTTATCTAGCTTTATTTTCTACTTTGATCCAACACCCTTAGAATCTGTCCCAAATATACTCTTTCAGCTCCTGTGGGTGCATGTTAGCTTGGTCCCGTGGCTCGTTTTGGGGGGCACAATCTGTTCTCTCCCTCAGCATGCTGGGTTACATACATTGTGATTTACCCCTACTTATTTATCTGATGGCTGGGGTAGGGGGGAGTTGGGAATGAGGGGAATGCCTGTGGTCTTCCAAGGCAGAGGACTCTGCATCATCTTAGGCAAGAAGGGAGTGCTGGTCTTTCACAGGATGAAGTGGGCCACTTTTGCAGGCCCAGAGGCTAGGGAGAGTATGGGAAGTCAGGATGTCCCCATCCCAGGCCTTAGGGCTGACTCCTTCCCAACAGGCCCTAACTTGGGTACATTAGCCTAGCTTGAGAATTCAACCTCTTCTGAAGCTTTGTTAGTTTTATAGTAATTGAGTCCTGAACTTGACCCTCAGCCTTTTCTATTCTCCGTTCATAGGAGAAGAGTCTCTGGTGCCAGAGAGGCTGTCTGACTTTCCGGCTCACCATTAATGGGTAATTAATTAACCTCAGCCTTTCATTGTCTTTCTCTAGTTCACCCATTGTCCTTAGCAACAGCCAGTTTCATAATCTTTGTAATTGCTATTTTATGTCTCTAACTCCCGAGATAAATGTGCCTGCCAGTTCATTCCCTCTCACCAGTATCCACCCCATTCACACTGTGAACATTTTAATAATTTCATCACTACCTCATGCCAGAGGCTATCCATGCTCCATCTCCCACCAACAAGTGTCTTTAGTGCTAGCTGGCCGGTGGGTGATCCAGCTCCAAAATCTCATTTTAAAGCCTTCCTAGGACCTCTTCTAGCACTAGCTGTTACAGATCGGTGACCTTAGGGATTTACTGAGTAGTAGTCTAAGGAATAACTCCTTTGAGGAAGCAAGGGAAATAATTATGGGCAAAAGGAGAAGTTGAACTGTGGGGCAGTTGCATGAGCAGCCTCAGCTGATTCCATGGTGGGGCATGGACGCTGAGATAGCTTTTCAGAGATGTGCCAAATCAGTGCATGGGGACTGAGCTTTTATATCCTTACATTGACCAGTCAACTGGATGTGGAGGGGCATAAACTTATGCGGGGCAACTGCCTTTGGTTGAGGGTAATGCCAGAAGATGGATTCATCTGTGAGTCCGCAGCAGGCATTACTTCTTTGGATCTTAAGGAGGGATGAAGGGATGGGGATGGAGGAGGGTACAGAATCCACTGCACAAGTCTAGGGATTTTTTTGTTTTTCTCTTTTCCCCCTTTTTAATTTATTATTTCTTCCTGTCTTCTTTAAGTCATTGCTGCTTTTGTTCTTTTTCTTCTCTTTTTCAGTTACATGCTTGGTTTGTAGGCCTATAGTTACCAAACAGAGAAACGTTCTTCTTTTTATTTTTTTTTTTATAGATAACCTATAATTATTGTTTGCCTTTGGACTTAAAAGTTATTTTTTAAGAGAGGTTGAAATTTTTTCCAAGTGGTTGGTGTTTCAAAATTAATTTTATTAATTTATGGTTATATCACTGTAGTCGGACTACACAGCCAATATAATGTCTACTTTTATAATTTATTAAAGTTTTCTTTGTTTCTCATTAAATGTTTATTTCTATATTTGTCTCACATATACCAAGGAAGATATAACATAACTAAATGTAATCAAATCTGACAAATATATTTGTATGTAATGAAATATATGGTATGCAGTATATAAGGAAAAAGAAAGTCAGAGTATATACTTTTTCCTACCTGCAATATATGAGAATATCTGTTTTGCCATACTTCTACAGCAGTGAGAATTATCATTTAAAAACTATAACCTTATTGGGCCGGCAGAGTGGTGCATTGATTAAGAGTTGGCTTAGGAGCAGGAGCTCTGAGCAGCAGAGCTGCTATTTTGCATCCCTCATGGGCCAGTGACACTGCCAGCAGCTGGCATGTGCTTTTGTGAGCTGCCATTAGCTGCCGTGGGAGGTGGTCCAAGGGCCAGCAAATGACTGCCTCAGCCGGGCAGAGCGCAATGATAATACCAACATGGGCCAGTGAAGCGACGTCCTCCACAACTAGACTGAAGAACAAAAGGACAGCAACTTGTCTGTTTCCCTTCCCCAATTCCCCAATAAAATCTTAAAAAAAAAAAAACACCAAAAAAATTATCACCCTATTATTTTGATTGGTAAAAATATTATCTCTTTATTGCTTTAATTTGTTATTTCTTTGATTACTAGGGAGGTTGATAATTTACTCATCTTTGTTAACTTGCGTTCTTTCTGTGATTTGACTGCATACTTTAAAAAAAATAACAGCATTGTTATAATAAAGCTATTTATAATATTGTATTGCTATAATATATAGTATTGTGATATACTATGTATTGCATATGAAATATACAGTACTGTATATTAATATAATTCACTAGCCCAGTTCACCCAGTTATAGTATAGAGTTGAGTGATTTTTTATTATATTCATAGAGTTGTGCAACTATAATCACAATTAATTTTAGAACATTTTCACCACCCCAAGTAATCTCATAATGATTTGCATTCACTTCTCACTTCCCTCCAACCCCCTCCAAGACCTAGGCAACCACTAATCTCTACTTTATGTCTATATGTCTGATTATTATGGATAGGTCATAGAACCATATGAAATTTAATAGAACATGATATTTCATATAATCACACAGTAGATGGTCTTTTGTAAGTGCTTCTTTCTCTTAGCATAAGTTTTCAAGCTTCAACCATGTGGTAGCATGTATCAGTACTTCATTCTTTATTATTACCAAAAAATATTCCTTTGTACACATGTAACACATTTTATTTATACATTCTTTTTTTTTTTTTTTAAGAAATTTTGTTGAGGAGCTGTGTGTTTTTCCAGGGCCCATCAGCTCCAAGTCAAGTCGTTGTCTTCAATCTAGTTGTGGAGGACACAGCTCTGTGGTTCATGTGGAAATCTAACCAGCAACCTTGTTAATGAGCACTGTGCTCGAACCACTTAAGCTAACTGGCTGCCCTATTTATACATTCTTTAGTTGATGGTTATTTGGGTTATTTACACTTTTTGACTATTGTGAATAATGCTGTTTTGAACATTAATGTACAAGTTTTTGTACGGACATATATGCTCATTTTTCTTGGGTAAATACTCAGCAGTGTAATTGCTGGGTCATATCATAACTTCATGCTTAAACTTTTGAGGAACTGCCAGACTGTGCCTGAATTTCACATATTTATCTGTTGGAGTCTTGATACTTTTTTTTTAGATTTGTATGAGCACTTTGTATAACGTCAATATTAATCTTGCATACTTGCAGAAAGTATTTTATTTCCATGTAGTTCTTGCCCTTAATTTGAGTAATCAGTTTTTTTATGGGAATATTTTTAGTTTTTGTATTTTGAGTTCTATCAATATTTTATTTTGTAATTTATTTCATTGTTTCTAAGCTTTAAAAAACCATTCCTCTTTGGAGTTTGATTCGTATTTATTTTCTTATATTTTTTTCATAATTTGATCTTCAAACATATTTCATTATTTATCTACTTAGTTTATTTGAGTGAATGGTGTGAGATTAAGATCTTTATGGATTTTCACTCCCAAAGACCCAACCAGTTATACTATCACCATTTCCCTAACAAGTCTTTATTCTTCTATTGAATTTATACCCCTCTTTTATCATTTATTAATATTAAAATTTATTTAAATATTTATAAATATTTAAAAACAGGACTAATGCCTGTTTTGTTCAGTGTCTAGTCCTATACCAGTACCACATTGTTTAAATTGTTAAAGGTTTATAATACATTTTGTCTGAAAAAGCAGCCATTTCTGCATCAATCCTGCATCTTACATTCAATTAATCATCATTTTCAAAAATTTCTTAGTGATTCTTATTTTTTTCCAGATGTTTCCCAGACTTTCCCAAAGTTTTGTTATGCTTTCTAAATACTGTTGAAATATTTATTGCACTTGCATTTATCACTCAATTTGAGAGACTTGACATTTTAATAGTATTGAGTTTTGTCATCCAGGAACATGATATATCATCTCTCTGGTTATAACATTTTGTAATATCTCAGCCAAGTGTCGTACTCAGTTATGGAGACCACATATTGTTTTTTCCCCTCATTGGGGCAGATCCAGGTTTTGTGGAATCTGCAGCTTATGCAGTTTTGGAGCCTTTCTTTAAGAAAAATAATACAAAATTAAAAATACAGTGTTAGGTATTGGTTCTTGGGAGGAACTCATGCAAGTGAAGGAGTCTGAGGCTGCCTTAGTTCCCCAGCCAGTTGACCTCTTTTCTCAGGTATGTCTTTGTTGCTGTTGTGGATGCTGCTGCATCATGTAAAAATACATATCATGTATTTTTTTTCCATTCTAAATGTGTGTGTGTGTGTATATATATATATATATATATATATATATATATATATAAATTAGCTTCAGCTGTACAACAAAGTGCAATAGTTATACTTTTTACCCCTCAGAGTGACAACCCCCCTCCCCCAATTCTCCCTCCCTACTCCTCCCCCCCATATCATACTATCTATTACAATTCCTTTGACTCCCTTCCACCATATAATCCACATCCTGTGACTATGTATTCAATTACAGTTGGCATACAATATTATACAATATCAATTTCAGGTATACAGTGCAGTGATCAAGCCTCTACTCCATCCATGAAGTGGTCTTCCTAACAAAACATGTGACCATCTGACACCCCACAAAATTTTAACAATGTTATATTCCCCAAACTGTCTTTCATATCCCTGTGACAATACTGTAGTTACCTATTTATGCTGTCTAATCCTTTCCCCTTCTCCCTCATCCCCACCCCCCTCGCAACTAGCAACCCTGTTTTTCCTCTATATCTATGACTGTTTCTGTTTCTATTGCTCATTCATTCAGTTTTTCAAATTCCACATATAAGTGCGATCATGTGGTATTTGTCTTTCTCTGACTGACTTATTTCACTCAACATAATAGTCTCTAGGTCCATCCATATCGTTGCAAATGGTACAATTTCATTTTTCTTTATAGCGGAGTAATACTCCATTGTATAAATGTACCACAGTTTCTTAATCCAGTCATCTACCGATAGGCATTTCGGTTGTTTCCAAGTCTTGGCTATTGTAAATAGCACTGTAATAAACATAGGGGTGCATATATTTTTTCGAATTAGTGTCTTGGATTCCTCTGGGTAGATTCCCAAGAGTGGAATTGCTGGGTCATACGGCAGTTCCATTTCCAGTGTTTTGAGATACCTCCATACGGATTTCCATAATGGCTGCACCAATTTGCAGTCCCACCAACAGTGCACCAGTGTTCCCTTTTCTCCACAACCTCACCAGTACTTGTTCTTTGTTGATTTGTTGATGACAGACATTCTGACTGGAGTGAGGTGGTATCTCATTGTGGTTTTTATTTGCATTTCTCTGATGATTAGTGAGGTTGAACATTTTTTCATATGCCTGTTTGCCATCTGTATGTCCTCTTTAGAGAAATGCCTCCTCATATCCTCTGCCCATTTTTTAATTGGGTTGTTTGTTTTTTTGGTGTTGAATTGCGTGAGTGTTTTATAAATTTTTGATATCAACCCCTTATCAGATATATCGTTGGCAAATATCTTCTCCCATTCAGTAGGCTACTTTTTTGTTTTATTGATGATTTCCTTTGCTGTGAAAAAACTTTTAAGTTTGCTGTCATCCCATATGTTCATTTTTTCTTTTATTTCCCTTGCCCGAGGGGATATATCAGTAAAAATATTACTCAGGGTAATGTCTGCAAACTTACTCCCTATATTTTCTTCTAGGAGTTTTATAGTTTCAGGTCTTACATTTAAGTCTTATCCATTTTGAGTTTATTCTCGTATATGGTGTAAGTAGGTGGTCTATTTTCATTTTTTTGCATGTGTCAGTCCAATTTTCCCAGCACCATTTATTAAATAGACTATCTTTACTCCAATGTAAATTCTTGTTTCCATTGTCATAGATTAAATGATGGTATATAGATGGGTTTATTCCTGGGCTCTCTATTCTATTCCATTGGTCTATGTGTCTGTTTTTATGCCAGTATCATACTGTTTTGATTACTGTAAACATGTAGTATGTTTTGATGTCAAGTAGTGTGATGCCTCCCACTTTGTTCTTATTTCTCAACATTGCTGTAGCTATTCGGGGTCTTTTGTGGCTCCATATAAATTTTAGGATTCTATGTTCTATTTCTGAGAAAAATGTCCTTGGTAGTTTGATTGAAATTGCATTGAATCTATATATTGCTTTAGGTAGTATTGACATTTTAACTATATTAATTCTTCCTATCCATGAGCATGGTAGGTGTTTCCATTTATTTGTATCTTCTTTGATTTCTCTCTTCAGTGTCTCATAATTTTCTGAATACAGGTCTTTTACTTCTTTAATAAATTGATTCCTAGATATTTTATTGTTTTTGAAGCAATTGTAAAAGGGAATGATTTCCTGATTTCTTCTTCTGATAGTTTATTATTGGTGTATAGAAATGCCACTGATTTCTGAATACTAATTTTGTATCCTACTACCTTACCAAATTCGTGTATCAGTTCTAGCAGTTTTTTGGTGGAGTCTTTGGGATTCTCTATCTATAGTATCATGTCATCTGCATATAATGACAATTTTACTTCCTCTTTTCCAATTTCGATGCCTTTTATTTCATTTTCTTGCCTGATTGCTGTGGCTAGAACTTCCAGAACTATGTTAAATAGAAGTGGTGAAAGCGGGCAGCCTTGTCTTGTTCCTGATCTTAAGGGGAAAGCTTTCAGCCTTTCCCCATTGAGTACGATGTTTGCTGTGGGCTTATCATATATGGCCTTTATTATGTTGAGATATGATCCCACTATTCCCACTTTGTTAAGAGTCTTTATCATAAATGGCTGCTGGATTTTGTCAAATGCCTTTTCTACATCTATTGATATGATCATATGATTTTTATTTTTCATTTTGTTAATGTGATGTATTACGTTAATTGATTTGCAGATATTGAACCAGCCTTGCATACCAGGAATGAATCCACTTGATCGTGGTGTATGATCTTTTTAATGAGATGCTGAATTCGGTTTGCTAGTATTTTTTTGAGAATATATGATGTATTTTTAATATGCTATTTTATGCCTGTACGAATGCAAGAAGACATTTATTGAACTTAGAAAATATTTTAAGAAAAACTTTTCTAGTTTTCCATTTTTGAATTTTTATAGAATTGTTCACACTCTATGCAAATAGCAATAGTTTTATATCCTCTTCTATAATATTTTTTTCCTGTACCTTAAACTTCTTGAGGGAAAGGACTGTATTTTGTAGGTAATTTATAAATTTTTTAGTGATGACTGATAAGGGGTATATTCATTGAGAACACAGCTAAATGAATTTGTTACTCACCAAATTTCATGCTTCAGATGGAACATAATTTTGCCCATACTGCAGAATGAAGGCTGCAGACTTGTAAATTTTCCTTAAAGACATATATTTTTGCTGGAGCATATAATAACATACTTTGTATTATGGACTGGGTTTTTAATATCTTTTTAATGCTCTAAACTCAGAGTATATTTGTAGAGAATTTTCAAGTTTCCATTCCAGGAATTATTCAAAAAACTTTGTATTTGGTCTAGATTCTTATCTAAAAATAGATTGCCAAAATGGGAAGGAAAGCTTCCTAATGAAATAAATTGTAATGAAACTTCCTATATATAATGAAATAACCATAAATAACCATAAATAATCAACAACTATGTTTTAAAATGTCTCACTTGGGATTTATTCTATTTAAAAAAAAGAAAAAGAAAAAAGTTGGAAAGTTTACTTGGTATATATCTCCTACTGCTGCAGTGTTTCGTAAGATAAGGGATCAGGGTTTTTCTTTTTTTTCTATTTTTAAAATTTTATTTTTCAGTTACAGTTGATAATATTCTACTAGTTTTATTAATAAGTGCGCAACATAATGATTAGACATTTATATACCGTATGAAATGATCCCCCTGACTAGTCTAGTACCCATCTGACACCATACATAGTCATTACAATATTATTGACTATATTCTAAGGGATCAGATTTTTATAAGCCTTTTGAAAACTGTGTGACTTAGGAAATAAAAAGTTTGATTATTATTGTGAATTAATGCAAAGGAAATAATTTATTGAGATGCATGGTCTACTACCAAAATAAAAAAGCCTAAATCTGGAGCAAAAAGGTTAAAGACATGATTAAATAAAACATAGTAACCCTTAGTTGTGTGAAGTGGCTAGAAAATAAGAAAGAAATGAGCTACAGTATAGCTGTTACGTCTCTTCCATCACATCTTTAGATGGAATATTGTGATCAGCATTGTGATTGCTTTAGCTTTGAGCTTTTATCATTGCCTAGTTCGTTAAGCAGGACATACAGTATTATATCCTAAAAACTCTTTAATTTTTTAATTTTTAAAAACCCTAGAGAGCCTTTAAGTGTGACTTAAAGTTCAAATCAACCTTAGATGTGTATCCCTTAGATCAAAACTTAATCTTTAAGTCAACATAAGGTACTTTATTAGATCTTTTGGTGTAGTCAAATTTGAGCATTTACATATTGAAATAAATATTTTATGAATTAGTTTTCTTTTACTTCTGTGCTATATTATTCTTGAGATACTATTTTCATTTTTAAAACATTGTAATGTAGTTAGATTGTATTATCTAAGAATTTCATTTGAGGATATGTGATAGATTATGTTTCCAAGGATGGCCACAACAATCTCCCTCATTTTACAAGTTCCTTTCCAATATGACTTTGCAACTCCAGCATCAATAGGTGGCATTTGTTTCCTCTTTCCTTGAATTTGGGCTGGCCTTGTGATCTATTTTGACCAATAGGGTGAAGCAAAAGTGATGCTGTGTAACTTTGAGGGGCTTGGCCTTAAGAGGATTGCAGCTTCTACTTTTGCTCCAGGGAGCACTCCTTAAAAACCAGCTACCATGCTATGAAAAAGCCTGAATAGTCACGTGGAGAGACCCACCTGGAAGAGAACTGAGGCTTCGGCTAACAGGACAGCTGAGCTCCCAGCCAGCCATCAGTACCATCTGCTGGTTATGTGAGTGAGGCCATTTTGACCTCTTAGCTGTCCCTGAGCCCCACACGACTCCACATCAAGCAGAAGAACTGTCCAGTGAACCCTTAGAATTTTGAGAGATAAATTGCTGTTTGAGATGGCTTATTTCACTGCAACAGATAAATAAATTAGGCTATTAAAGGGGACATTAGAGATTGTTATAAAAAAGGATTGTTAAATTTGCCATGTTGAGAACCACCTTACAGACATCAGATGCTTAATAATTGGGACTTTTAGAAGATTCAACAGGTTGTAAAGATTTATTTTCTAACAGATAATTTGAATTAAAAGCTAATTAATTCCCAGATTTAAAAAGAGAACCAATGAGGCAGAAACTTGCCACATCCATGTCTGAATTTTTCTTATTTCCTCCCATTTTGTTCAAGTGAGAAATTAATTATTCTTTACTGAAGGACAAAAATCATGGCAAGAATAACCTATAGGTCAATAGTTGTCTACTTGTGATTCAAAAACTGCGGAGGTCTCTCGATCTTTATGCTCATAAATTATTATCTGTGTGTTAATTCTCAAATGTATACAGATGCTGATATGATTACAAATCCACTCAAAAGCATTACTAATTGTGTAATTTTTTGGTCAGTATATATTTTTCAGTTGGGGAAGTATTTTGACACTAAGACAGAGTTCTCATATTTGAAATTTTGGGAAAACTGGTGGAGGTCTATATGTCCAGCTGGTAATGGATTTATAGCTGCTCATATTCCTTCGAACTAGTCATTGTCTGCTGTTTACTTGGTTTTATGGACCTTGAAATATTTGATTTCTTCCTGTAAACTGAACAGTGCATATAGGAAAATTAATTTCACAGAAAAGTTTGAGAAGACATTTCAGTGGCCTTCATGAGATAATAGAGGCCTTAATTAACTGTAGTAAAGAAATTGCTTCATGGAGCCATTTTTAGAAGGTAGAGACTTTTGTATAAAAGCCTCTGGGAGAAAATAGAAAAGATAGTAGATATACATGAATGAATTGAAATTGTACTAATTTATGATATTGGACTTGGATACTGTACAAATAAGAACATGTTTGAGGAAGTCCCAAATTAGTAAATATTTATTGATTTTTGAGCATGCCTTTTAATATTTTCATAGTGCTTTGTATTTTCCAAAGGATTTTCCTTTCAAAGGATTTTCTACTTCACAAGATAGTCATGAGGATCTCATGAGATATTATTCTCTCCATTCATAGACCAGGACACTAAGAGCACAAAGAAGTGAGGTTATTTGACCAGAGTCCCAAAATGAAGCACAGAGCTAGGATAGGAGCTTAAGTTTCTGAATCCTCAGCTACCACTTTCAGAATACAAGTGATCTTTATGATCAAAAATTATAAAACATGTTCTTGTCAGGCAAGGACATTGGATTTACTAATCCCTGCCAACATTAGCTTGATGTAATTAGCCAGGGAGAGCTTGCTGGAATACTCATGTGAGATATCTATCTATTTTATAGGTAGATAGATACCTCACAATATGAGCAAAACCAAGATGAACATCGTTATTTTGAAGACTTACATATTGAAGTGATTTCCTGTAATTATTGTTCTTATTCTTTGATGTGGACAATTGACATTTTCTTACTCTTAATGGAGAGAATGAATAAAAAATCTTAGAAGCCCATTAATGCTATATCATCATTAATTTGTAACATGATTGAAGCAAAGATAGTGTGTTTACTGTGTGATTTCATCTTCAAGACGAGTCCTGTAGTCTGCCATGGCCAGGCACATAGGTGAACTCTAGAACTAACACAGTTGACTGAGTAATTGTTGCATTTTAAATAATTCACTTCCCCCCCCATAATTTAAACATAGACCAACGTAGAGGTATAATAATATAAGAAAAAAGACCAAGGTTTAAAAGAAATGTGTTGAGACCTGCTGATCCAAGAAAAACTAGAGGACTATTTTGAATTTTGAATTAATTTGCATTGATATTGAAAGAGGCTTTGGATATATATCATTGAACAGTAGGTGTTTTCATTTTTTAAATGTTGGTGATCAATAGAAATTCATCAACTTTTACATTTTGATAAGTAAGAACAATTCAAAGAAGAAGTAGGAATAGGGAGGGGAAAAAGGGAAAGAAAAACAGCTGTCCTTTATCATCCCTGTTTCATACAAGATGGGACGCAATCTCAGAATAAAGGATAATTGTTTAATTGGGTAAAGTGGGGTTCATGAAAAGCTCACTATTTTCTCACTGTGCTGTGATTGGTGGAAATTTAATGACAGGAGGGTGTTGCTTCACACCCTTGCATCAGTAACCATAGATCTAAGCCAGTTTTTTTATTCTGTAGATGAGCAAATTAAAATTCCTCTCTAAGTAAATCCAAATATATTTTAAGATGCACAGGTAGGTTGATTCACAAAATGGGTATTTTAGTTTGTTTTCCTTTTTTTTTTTAACCAAGAGGGTCCTATTTCAGTTTCTCTGCATGTGCTGACCACTTGCCTTAGAAATAATGGATCTAGAAAGGCTCAATAGTAATTTCGACTAGTCGCTGGAACTTCTTGCATATTATGTCAAAACCAATGCTATCTTTGTGGTAAACACTGACATCTTTTCCATTATATTTGCACTAGAGTATCCCATAACAATTTATTTCCCTGATCTGAAACCTTAGCGTTCTAGCTACTGATGTCATTAACCAGAAAAGTCAGGTGACTTATTAACATTAACCAGGTGAGAGTATAAATGGAATTTGGGACACTTTTATTTAATAATTTATTTACAGAACATAAAATAATTTTCATGATATTTGTATCTTCACAGTGCCATGTCTCTTATTATAGTTTCTGCAATATATAGAATTTTGTTTTATTAATGTTTTTACTCTGGCTTCTCCAGATTTGCATATATAAGAAGAAAAATATTAAATTATCTCTTTGGAATTAAGACATTGTAACCAATCTGTTTTCTCTGTTAGTCTGTCTTATTTCATTTTATTTGCCTCTTCTCTCTCATTTTTCACTCTAATCCATTCCTCTCCCAACAGATTCCTACTCCCAGGGAGAGTTTCCAAAATACATCTTCGGAAATTCCATTTTGCCTTTAGTTTAGAATTTTTCATTTTATTTACTATCATGGTAAGTACCTTTTAGTGATGTTATTTATACCATAGTATGAATAAGTTCAGTTTGTCTTTTTTCCCCTACCCCAAAGATCTAGTTTATTAGACAGATATTGAGAGAGAGAAAGAGAGAGAGAGAGAAAGAGAAAGAGAGTGAGAGAAAGAGTTGAAGATAATGGATCCTGGAGAAGGGTGCCATCAAGTGGGGAAAATGACAAAAGAATGGGGAGGCTAAAGACATTGAAAATGAATTTTATCTACCTTACAATTTTACTTAGGACTGAATGTTGTCCCCTCTTTTTAAAAAACGCATTCCAATTAGTTAATCAGACTTACCTGTAGACAACTAGACAACTTGGAGTGGACAAAAGAGAAATGGGTGTGATTATGTTTAAAAAAAAGAAAAACCCATAGAAAATCATGCTTTACAAATAATGAGTACAAATACTTCCAGTTAATCATGGTAGATTGGAGGATGCATTTATTTGTGTTCCCTCTATAAACCACACTAAAAGGGTATTAAAGGATTAAAAAGGAACAAACCCACAAGAACAAAGAGAATGGAAGGAAATGACAGCAGACAAAAGATGTCAACAAAGATTGGGAAGCAGATGAGTGATAACCTGATTTAGCAGTTTAAATGAGGTTGAAACCCAAGACTGTGGGTGGAGAGCCAATTTCTCTCCGTAGGACTTCAGAAAGCCACAGGAATTTGTAGGAAGCAGAAACCTCTGTAAAGTGGCACTAACGTCTGGAGAATTGTTTGAAAGACTTTACAACTTGGACTCCCAGATCACCTCCTTCACCTTACAGAGCAGGGCAGCTTAGCGGTCCCCACAACCTTAGAAATTGGAGGTTTGTTCTGGAGAGTGTATGGATGATTCAGAGGTAGATACCAAGAGAACCAAGAAAAGGAAATACTTGGGAAAATGTATCAGAGAACCTTGTATGGTTTAGCTATGTAGATTTATGGTTATAGTAATGAACCATAGAAAGTTGATGCATTATGCTCTAACTACATGGGCAGGAGGGAAAATGGTTGGTTTGTTTGGTGGGAGTGAGGTAGATGAGAAATTCACTTTTTATAAAAAGAAGTAAAAAATATTAAGAACAGAAAACAAAAATCAAAGAATGACAAAATAAAGGGGTTGTTTTGAGATACAGTACTATAAACCAGAAGAAAGCCAAAGTGGTGGGGAGTGGTATGGTATCTCTACAGAGTGGGGTTCCAGAACGGGAAGGAACACTCCTTATAAAGTTTCAACAAAAAACCCTGAAAGTTTAAAATAAGAATTTTAGGAATTACTTTGTCATGCCTTTGTTTTATTCTCTGTCTTTTCATAAAACGTGTCATAGTATGAAAATAAAAAAACAAATTGTCGTTTTAAAAAATATCTGTGTTGGGCCGGCCGAGTGGCGTGGTGGTTAAGCGCTGGCTTGGGAAGCCAGCGGCCCCGGTTCGGTCCCACATATGAGGGCCAGTGACACTGCCCTCAAAAAAAAAAAAAAAAAAAATCTGTGTTGTTCTGAACTTGGACCTAATTAAGGATGAAACTAAGAAAAATATTTCAGAGTGAATCTGCTTTGGAAATGTTAGACTTAATTGCTTTACTTTAGTCCTTTCTTAATTTTATTGGTCTTTTTAATGTTGTTTATTTTTTACTTTGCTTGATTCTGTTTTCTTCATCATAATAAGAACAAAAATAGTAGCTTTCTAGGTTTTGTTTGTTTAAAAGAAGAAGGAGAAGGAGAAGGAGAAGAAGAACACGTGAGAGAAAGTTAGAAAATCTGTTTTTTTGAACCCGGAAATTCAAGATGGTTGTAGAATAATCGTAGTATGGTAGAGGTTTTATAATTGGCTATTCGTTTTCCGTTATGCTTAGGTAGAGTCACTCATGTTTGCCACTTCAGCAAAATGAACAGGTTTAAAACAGAAAATAAAGTAACAAATAAGAACAAGAAAAATCCTACACTGAAGCTTCTGCTATGGATAAATTTTGGAGTCAAAATTTACTCAGAGAGGTAGCAGGACATATGAGTGATGGATTCCTTTACAAAGGGAAGCTGATTGCTGAGGCAGATGGTGTAAATCAAAGGAATTCTTTTCATTTATGTATAAAGGAAAAAGAATTGGAGAAGGTACAAATGCTAATATTATTGGAATTTATATTGTCCCTAGAATGGCATTGAATTTCTAGCCAGTTTATGAAATTAGAGTTTAAAATTTTATCTTAAATTGATAAGCTTATCAAATTCCAGCCTGAAAAAAATCTGTTATCAAAAACTCTTTCTCCAAATGCAAATTTACTTTAGGAAAAGGAAGGCAGGTGTTTTAGAGGCTGGAGGATGAGTGTGGGAGTTACTGCCTTGGATAAACATCACAATATTTATTTTAAATTCTTTTGGAGAATAAACCAGTCATTGGTAAAAAAGACAATCTTTTTGGATCTGAGTCAATGAGTTGATTTAGTACTCAGAATTCTCAGTAAAACAAATGAATGTTAAAGTAAATATTCCTACACAATGTGTGTAATTTATATACTTCAAATATACTTAGTGACTTAGTGTTTACACATGAAAATACTTTTTAACTCTTTATATGAAGTTTTATTTCAACTGAAATACTTTAATTTATTATTTTTAGTGTCACTTTGCTTCGTTAGAAACTCAGAGGATTAAATGTTTTGTGTAAAAGTATACGTTAGAAGGAAAGCCTGCACAATCTTTGGTTGTACGCTATTTAATATGACAAGTGGGAAGCTCTTTTGTGTAGTTTATACTTGATGCATCTATGATAATGAGGATAGCCTGGCATGTGGTCAGACCTGTGCCAGTCTGCTCCTGTGCTGACTTGCAAAGTGGCTTTGCCTCTGAACCATTCTGTGCCTTCTACCATGAGTGTGTGGTCTAGATCATTTCGCTTTCACTTCCAAATTTATCTGGTAATTAATAGGAAATATCTAATTATGTCAGACGTTGATTTTCCTGAATTTAAAAATTATTAATACTTTTTGGGAGAAATTTCTGAAGCTGTGTCATGGATGAGGAAGAGCTATGTTCAAACTGATTTAGTTTTATGCTGTCTATAGTGGAGGGAGATTAAAGTGCAATTTAGGTTCAGGACTAACGTTGAGCTTGGATTCTGGGAGATTTATGTAATACTAGTATTGTCAGATTTTGTAAATAAAGTATCCCAAATACAAAAGGCATGATGGCAAAGGTGATATGTTCATTTGATGATGATCTTGACTATGATGACACATATACATCCTGATGGGGCTCTTACCAGGTGCCAGGCATCATTTATTTTTCTCAACATTGTAAAAGAAGATAAATAATGGTATCCCTATTAATCTCATGAGAAAACTATACAGTTTAGAGTTCAGCTCAGTTCTAAATTATCTTCACTTTAAGGAGATATATTCCCTAAACTTAGTTATAGTAGCATGTATAGAGAAAAGAATGTCATTACATGTATACCAAGTGTGGACTTTTTCTTTGCTTTATCTCCAGGCCTTTACCAGGAAGCAATTGTAATCCCTAATATAGTTATGTGAAGTGTGTTAATAACACTGTAGTTCCTTGTTCTTTCTGGAGACTCCTTAAGACTTTCATAATAGGAAGAATAGGAAAAACAAACTCTTATTCCCTCATTTTGTTCACCAAGTTCTTCTAGAATTAATATGGCTAAATACCATGCTGCCCCTTCAGCCTGTCTCAACCCATCACCCCCAGTGAAGTGGGGAATTCTTATGTTATATGGCTGATTGGTTGTGATATTAATTTTTAGTGTCTCAAAACATTGTACTTGATATGCTTCCCTATAGAACCGCCCCTGGCATTAGATGCTCTAAGATGTTCCTTTCAATTTCTTACTTAGGTTTAATTAAAGTTTTTGTTTGTTTATATTTAATTGACTGCTCACAGCACTGGGAAACCTCTAAAAATGCAGCTTATGGAGCAGAGGAAAGGTCAGACAAAAATCTTCCTACAGGAAATCAGAGTGCTCAGTGAGGAGGTATTCAGTATAGGCCTCCCTCATCCACGGTAATATAAGTTAAATTGCACAGCTATTCTGATGAAATGTTGCACCATCCCGCCTGGATGTGAATCATCTCTTTGTCTAGTGTCTCCATGTTGTTAGATGCTCCCTGCCCATTAGTCACTTCATAGCTGGCTTGGTTATCAGATGTACTATCAGGATATTGCAGTGCTGATGTCCAAGTCACCTGTATTTTACTTAATAATGGCTCCAAAGCACAAGAGTAGTAATGCTGACAGTTTGGACATGCCGTAGAGAAGCAGTAAAGTGCTTCTTTTGAGTTAAAAGGTGAATACAGTACAATAAGATCTTTTGAGAGACAGAGAGAGACCGCATTCACATATTTTTTTATTATAGTTTACTATTATAATTGTTCTATTTTATTATTAGCTATTGTTAATCACTTACTCTGCCTAATTTATCAATTAAACTTTATCATACCCAAAAAACATAGTATATATAGAATGTGCTCTATGACAGGCTCTTCTAAAAAGAGGCAACTATTAATTTTAATGTATGCCATGCGAGATATATTAAAATATACAAATGTTTGCAAATGAAAATAAGGTACATTTCTTGTATAAATGTCATACTTCTTTATTTACCATGAAATTTAAGTTGTACAAACTAAAACCATTATTTATGATAGCACAAACTCCATGTAATCCTAGGAATTTTAAATCTACAATATATTCAAAATATTCAATGGTCAAAGTTCATTCACCTTTTCAAAGTTTAACAATTTAAGTTTATTGGTAAATTCTTGAGTTGGTGGCTATAAATGATATGCTATTACATGGCTTCAACTTGTTCCAAATTGAAAGAAATTGAAGAAATAGCTTTTAGGAAACTGCAACAAAATTGAAGTGAACTTTTAGGTCTGATTTTATTGTAAAATCAGTGAGGTTTGAGAAAACTTTTTCAGCATGCATCAGAATCACCTGCTTAGAACACAGATTGCAGGGCCTTCCCCTGAGCCTCCCAGATTCAGTAGCCAAGGTGGAGACCCCATAACTTGCATTTCCACCAAGTTCCAAGGTGATGCCAATGATGATGCTGGATCACACTTTGGGAACCATTCAAATTTTCTTATTTATGTAATAAATAAGAAATTTCTTTGCTTGTAATCTTCCTGTTTCTAAAAAACAAAACTGCAAGAGCAGTCTACCTATTATTAGTATTTAAGTCAAGGTATTCAATGCTAAAGACTTCAGTTGTTTTCAGTTACCCACTGAGTCATGGTCCTGTTACACCAGCAATTATTAAAATGGAAACAACATGTTTGGTCACCTGACTAATGTTAGGCGGATGATTATTTAATATATCATTAAGTTTAGCCCTGTTGTCCATCTGTTTTCCAACTTTATTTGCTAATGATGACAATGTTTATTTTTTGAAGTATTTGTTTATATGCATGTTTAGTGATGTTTTTTACTTGTTCATAAAGCTTACCTTGGCCAGCTAACACAGAAACATTTACTGGATTCATCATGAGTAACTGATAAATTAATGTAGGTGAAAGGAGTAGTTAATTAGCTCTAATCTTTTCAGTAAGGATCATTAGTGTTTAATTAGAGTTAATAATTTCATAAGACATGGAAATATATTGCCCTGAGCCAAATAGTTTATAACCATAGTATTACAAAGTGCTATTTAAAATTAATGTGTGACATTTTCACATATTGTTAGATGATCTATAATATTTTTATGTTATACCTCTAGGTCCAGTGGAATGTGTATACTAGGGTCATGTAATTTCAATGTAATTATCACAGTTAACCTGACTTGAGATTCTGTCTCACTGTGAAATGCTGATCCTCTTTTCCTGGCTAACTCCTACTTCAGAAATACTGCTTCCTTTGAGACACTTTCTCTGATCCCCTACATGCATCCATCCCTCGTTCTCTCTCATGATGCCCAGTTCTAACCCTATCAGAACACTCACTGGAATTAGTAAACATATATTTATTATGTTTTTATGTAGTTAATGTTTCTCTTTCTATTTGATTACAAGTGCCATGAAGGACAAAGAACAAAGGTGAATGACTTAATGAATCAAGACTGCAAGTGTGAAGGATACCAGATAGCCCCAAAGTCTCATTTTTCTCTATTACCTATAAATATATCAAGGATTAGTGGACACATCAGGTCTAATCAACTGGAAAGTTCCTACAGCCAACATTGGAGTCCTCTTAAAAGTCTTAGGCTGTGTTGCCCAATATGATTTTAGACTTCAGCCTCAAAAAATGCTTAAATCCAAATAGCTATCCGGTTAGCATCATTTATCATTGAGTGTGGTATTGGATAAAGATCAGTTTTGATTGTTTTTCTCTCTTAGCTACCATTCTTATGAACAGAGTGGTAAAACTTTAAAATAGGCCCTAATGTCACCTTAATTGTGACATTGGATCAGGGGAGTCTCTGAAGAGTCAAAAGTTGTTATCTGTACTCTTTGAAGGCAGTTGACACTGCCCTCTGTGATTCTTTCGTGGTGTCCTGTGTTTCAGCAGAGTTGTTCCTTGAAGACACTATTTTCAAGAGTAACTTAACTTTTACAAAATCTCCTTAGGCTAAAATCCATATTAAGACAGAGAAAATTGCCTCTCATCCTAGGTTGAGAACATCACCATTTTAAATAGGGAGAGTTACATTGTGAAATGTGGACACTGATACTCTACTAGGACATATAACCCTGCACCCTAATGTGACAGAGCTTCATGTCTGCTTACCTCCAGGCTCTCCTCTTCCATTACACAGTGTTGCCATTTTGTCTTCCTGAAAGATAGCTATGATCATACCATGCCTCCTCCTACCCCCGACCCTTAACAAGATCTCTCCTGGCTTTGGAATCAAGTCCAGGCTCTTCCATGACATTTGAGGTCTGTCATGATGTGACCTGAGCCAACAGTTCCAATCTTAAAATCCTCTGCCTCCTTCAGTAAATCCTACACTTAGCTGAAACTAAGCACTTCCTTTCTCTTACCCACAAACTGCATTTTCCCAGCTGTGCGCCATTTCTCTTCTTATTGGTGATGGTCGTCTCCTTTTTCTCTATATTCCAAATCCTACTGTGCTTCAAGGACTAGCTTAATTGTCTTGTCTTTCATGGAGCCCTCCTAAGACCAGAGCCTTGTCCTCACCCCCCACCTCCCGACGTCTGGACGTGAATTCTGTATCCCCGTCTTATGACATGACTTTCTATCCTGTCTAATGCTTATTAATATTCATTATTTATAGCTATGATTTCCCTTACGTTGGAAGGCAGCTATGCTCACCACTATATCACCAATGCCAGCTTATTTCCCTTACTTTGAAAAATGATCACCAACAGGTGGATTTTTATTTCATTTTCTTATTTCCCAAAAATGCTTAATATAGTTGTAGTTTGTCAGAATACTGCAACACTGAAGGAATTAACTATGAAATAAATACTATTATATTGTAATGAAATACTTTTAGTTTCTGTGTGTGTGTGCGCACGTGTGTGTGTGTGTGTGTGTGTGAGTATGTGTGTATGTTTTATATTGTGATGTACTTCATACATGTATGCTAAAGTCTTGAGGTATTTATGTTACAGTTCACAAAATTTGCTAAGCCAAGAATAACAAATATAGTGTCAGAACATGCCACTCAACAATATGCCACTTCAGCTTATTATTTTTAGATGAAGGCAATTGAGAAACCGCAGATTCAGGAAGGGTTCTGTGCCTTCTTCCTTTCTACCTAAAAGCAGGACATACATTTCCTGTGAGAAAGGTGCGCTCCTTGTAGCAAAAAAAGGAGAACATTCTTATCACCCAAGATAGGGAATTAATGCTGAGATGAATCTGTACCAAAACAAAAAACAAATCCCTAACTAAAATAACCCTTATCTTCCTTGAGTGTCCCCTGTATAGTCACTCTCCCTTTCCTAGTCACTTTCCCACAATTCACTGCCCCTAACTGCAACCCTTTTTCCTTTGTCTTGTCACATTCCCAAAACTTCTCACTGTTACAATGGTGTATAAGCTCTCAGGCCTATCCACATCTTTTCATCTTCATTTCTTTTATATGAAGGCCTCTGTGTACACGTAGAAATAGCAGCATCAAATAAAATTTGTATGCTTCTGTCCTGTTAATCTGTCTTTTGTCAGTTTAATTCTCAGGCCCAGTCAGAGAACCTAAGAGGGTAGCGGGGAAAGCCCTTCCTGACCTACATGAACATTTTTGTTTTGTTTTGTTTTTGAGGGCAGTGTTACTGGCCCTCATATGTGGGACCCGAACCGGGGCCGCTGGCTTCCCAAGCCAACGCTTAACCACGGCGCCACTCAGCCGGCCCTTACACGAACAGTTTATAACCAAGACATACGTTCTTTCCTTAAAGTCTTGAGAACTCAGGAGAGTTTGTGTGTGTGTTGTTTGTGAAGGAGTCCTGATGATAAAACCTCTAAATGTGGTAGGGGAGGGGATTCTGTTGGGACCTGTGTACTTATTGTAATTTATGGAGGACTGAGATCAGGTATTCACCCTTCAGGTCTACCTGATGTCTTTCACAGCCTCAGTGATCTCTGTTCCATGACTTGCTATCACTTTTGTTAAGTCATAGTGTTATCTTCCAGAGTACCAGTTGTGCGTTTCCTACTATATGCTTACATTGGATGTCCTATTAATAACTTAAATTCAACACCTTTAATACTGAACTCATCATTCCCTGTTTCCTACTTATCTAGACTTGCTAAACTCAGGACCCCATTACAGTCTCTAAAGAACAACTGCTCACTATGTGTCCCCAATGCTGTCCATACTACACTCTGCTGTTAGATTAGCTACCCTCCAAATCATGAATCACATTACCTTTTAAAACACATTCTTTTGTGCTGATTTATTTCACATTTCCAGCCTAGACTTCAATGTCCTTGGCTGAGAGAGAACCACTGTGACATTAGCAGTACACAGCTGAGTCTACATGGCCAGAATGAAGCAGATCACAGGGTGATTATTCAGTAATTTCTATAACATTCAAGACAACTTGATGAGGCAGGCCAGACACAACCATCACACTGGCTTTTGTCTCTCTGTGGTTAAGCTGACCACAATCAGAAAAGAAACAAGAGTGTTCTGACTTTTGTAATGCTTGATCATTTAGCTTACTGGTAAATATTTAAGTTCTATACTGTGTGAACTCAGCATACTATTAGCAAACTTATTTTTAAGTCTTACATATAGATAAAAAGAGTTCAGTAGAAATCCAAGGCAAATTTTGCTCAAGAATAGACTAATGGGTTAGGGGGTGGGGAAGAAGGCAGACAGTGTCAAACAGATGTTTCTGAGAGTCCTTTTTTCTTGTGTGACTTAGTTTACCTTTCTATATTGATCAAATTTACAAAAAAATATTGAGCTCCACTTTCCTTTGCCTGAAGAATCATGGTTTTAGTTGAATATTGACCAATCATTAGGAGAAAAATTTAAACATGGCCTGAAGTAGAAAAAAATTTCCTTATAAGGCTCACACTTAGTTTTTACTTATGCTTCCACCCAACCCCCAATAACATCAACCAAGGGTTAAGGTGAAAATATTGAAATGCTTTTGTTTTTTCTCATGTGTGAAAACTTCATGTATCACATAATATATTATTTCAAGGTCCTATCCATTTGAGATTAATTTAATGAGAGTCAGACTTACCCTGTTATGAGTCTTAGTCATCAAAATGTAACGCAAGATTTAATTTCTTAATCAGATATCTCTCCAGTTACTAAATTGTGTTAACTCTTTTTTTTTTTTTTTAAAGATTTTATTGGGGAATTGGGGAAGGTGAACAGTGTTGGGGAATCAGGGAAGGGGAACAGACAAGTTGCTATCTTTTTGTTCTTCAGTCTAGTTGTGGAGGAGGTCACTTCACTGGCCCATGTTGGTATCATCATTGCGCTTTTCCCGGATGAGGCAGATCGGTTGCTGGCCTCTGGATGGTCGCTCACCATGGCTGTTGGCTATTGGCAGCTCACGCTGGCTGCCAGCCATTCACACTGGCTGCCGGCCACTCACTGTAGCCTATGGCAGCCCACTGCAGCAGGGGCTGCAGCCTACACCGTCTCCAGGGCTCACGCAGCCCAGCTCCAGGTGGAGCTGTTGTTAGCTGTAGAGGGCAGTGTCACTGGCCCTCATATGTGGGATCCAAACCAGGGCCATTGGCATCCCAAGCCAGGTCTTAACCAATGCGCCACTCAGCTGGCCCCCAAATTGTGTTAACTTTTTTTTTTTTAATTTATTTATTTTTAATTAGTTTGAGGTGTACAACACAGTGCAATAGTTATTATACTTTTTACCCCTCAAAGTGAGAACCCCCCTCCTCCAATTCGCCACCCCACTCTTCCCCCCTATATCATATATATCTACTACACTTCCTCTGACTCCCTTCCACAGTATAATCCACATCCTACTCTTAATACCAAAGTTAATTATTCAGTGTTTACAAATTCTTAGTTAACAATGAAAGGAGGATCTCACTAATGGATAGTTGTTTTTGGTTTATTGATTTTACTCCATTAATCTATTGTATTTAGAAATGGCTATTCTTTAAATTTGTTCTCTACAAAAAAGAGAGAACTACATGTGTATTATTTTATCTGAAATTCTTCAGCTTGAATGCTCTCTTAACATACCAAAAGACCCTGACTTTGTGACTACCTGTGTACAAAAGGTTTACAAAGTTGCTCTGCACCGGTCTCCCTGTTGCAGGGGAGGAGGAGCTCTCACACCAGGAGCCACCCTCCAACATCAGCTTTTCTCTTTTGCATGAACAGCCTAGAATTCTGGAGTAGGATCAGAAAATTTTCATTCTAGTTCTAGCCCTGCTTTCAACTAAGTGCTTGCTTGTGGAATTGATTATGTTTCAACAATGTTAACAAACATGCCCAAACATACAAAACAGAAGTTAGAACCTTGGCAAATAATTAGAATCTTAACCATATGACTTCCTCTACATCTCATGTGACCTCGCCTGACCTCATGTAATCCTTGTCCTGAATCCTGTGTTCATACTTTCTTTTTTCTCCCACATAATATTCTTTTATTGCATCTATATGTTTTCTTGAAAGGATTTTCTGTTTTAATTGTATTTAACCTTAAAAGGGCATAAATCTACCCCTAAACTTCTTCTGTGTGGAAGTGACTTATTACCATTTAAGCCAATTTGTGGTAGGTTTTTCTGGCACTTGCAACACCAAGACTTATAACTGATTCAATGACCAGGCTTAACTAGAAATGAAGGACATGGTCTCCTTTTACATTTGCTTAAATGAACTGAGAGTATTTAGGGATGGCCTGCAGCGACATCCTTATGCATCCATGCTTCTCATATAGAAATGATGGAAGGGGATTCTCCTGCCATGTCCTAGACAGGATTTTCACTAGACTGTCTCAGTGTTAACCTTGCTTTCATTTGTGAACTTTTCTCACTCTTCCTAAATTTAAGCGTTGGGTTTAAAGATAGTGGGAGTGAAGGGGAGCAAGCTAAGTCTCTTACTGCAACTGAAACTTGCCCCTTCCCCCTCATTCTATATTCAAGGACATTAGGGAGCAGCATGAAATGCTTTTCTCTTGTTTCATTAAGGAGATTTTTTGTTTTGAAGATATGGCTTAGCTGTTGATGTCAAGGAAGACAACTGTAGTCTTCTGTGATGGATTCATTGATGTCAGAATATAGGGCTAGATGAACTACCAGTCCAACTCAGATTGGCAGTTTTTATATTCTTACTAACAGTAAATTAATTATTTATTCACCAAATATTTATTGGATATCTACCATGTGACAGTGTTTAAAAGGTACCTGGGATTTGCTTTTATCAGGTATGGTAAGACATACAAACACAAAAATGATAGTCATGAAGAAAGAAGTTTATATTCACAGGTCCCTAGAAACAGGAGGCATGTCACAATACGCCATGCACGGCCACATAGGGAAGCACCAGAGTCCGTCAAGAGGCAGAGGGAGTGAAGGGAAAACATGGGAAAGAGCCTTTATAGTGGTTTGTGCAGGAGGAACTGATGAAGTAGGATAAACAAGCCTAGAGTTGGCTAGTTTTCAGCAGGCTCTGGGGTATAGAGACTGTTTCTAGTAGTGTGTTACCTGGCTCCAGGGTAATTAGGGCAGGGGGGTAGTGGGGTGGAGTGTAAGAGCTCTTTGAGAACCTAATAAAGGAGGTGGTTGAAGGTATGGGTTATGGATTGGTTGGACTGCCTATGAAAGGTGTGCTTGCATGTGAGTCTTTTACTGTATCTTACAATTGACTAGCCCTGGAAAGGACTGTCTCTCTAGGGTCAAGAAGGCCCCAGATGTCAAAACATCAGAATAAAAAGAATGCTTAATATAGACAGGTCCTATGTTAGATGGTGAACATGAGTAAGATGTGGTGGTCCCTGCCTTCAGGGAGCTCACAATCTGGAAGGGAAACAAGCACAGACACGCGTTGATAGAACAATACAGCAAGTATAATGGTAGAAGCCAGATTTTGAGTATTAATACCAAGGTGAGGCATCTAGCTCACATGGAGGGTACTGGAAAAACCAGAAAGGAATTTTGGAAGAAATCCTACGAGAACTGAACGTTGAAATAGGCATTATCTAGACAATAAAGCCAAAGAGAAACTCTTGTTTAAAGGAGAGCATGAACAAAAGAATGGAGGCAAACAACATGGTTTATATGGTGAGCTACAAAAGTGTAGTGTTGAAATTTAAGATCTAAGGCAGGGAGCAAAAGTTTTGAGGTTGGAGTGGTAGGCAGAGACAAGGTCAAAGAGGGCTTTGTGTTTCTTGCGGTTTTTGATTCTTGTTCTGTAGACCATAGTTCCACTGAACCACAGTGTTCTGAGAAATGCTTATATGTTGCAAGGTAGTAATAGTGTTTTTTGTTTGTTTGGTTTTTAAAGAAAGGCTTTGTTTGAGACTATTGCAACAGAGGAAAGAGAGAGATTGAACTTAACTCCCAGGTAATTTTGGGTTTCAGCTTTATTGTGGTATAATTGACAAATAAAATTGTAAGATATTTAAAGTGTACAACATATGATTTGATTATATTGTGAAAGGATTCCCCCCATCAAGTTAATTAACACATCTATCACCTCACATATTTACCTTTTTTTTTTGATGAAAACATTTAAGTTCTACTCTCTTAGCAAATTTCAGTTTATAGTACAGTGTTGTCAACTGAAGTCACCAGATTTTGCATTAAATTCTCAGACCTTATTTATTATGTAGCTGAAAGTTTGTACACTTTTACCAACCTCTCCCTATTTCCCCACCTCCCAGCCCTTGGCAACCACCATTCCACTCTGTTTCTATGAGTTCAATATTTTCCCCCAGGTAACAGTGTTTTAACCTTGTCCCCTCCTCCCATTAAAAAATAAAAGGCTAGGCTGGTCAAATGTATTTGAAAATCCCTGCAAATTCCATTTCTCTCAGAAATTCATGATGCACATTTACATATTACAGGTTCTGAAAATTAGAAACAAAATAAAACAAAACTTTGCTTTCACTCAGAGACTCCTAGGTTTATTTCACTGCAAAACCTCGTTTTTTCCCCTAGAATACAATATACACCTTGAGAAATACTACCAGAGAGTGAACAGTTTGACACTAGGAAAGGACATTGTTAACTTTGAATCTGATGGATTGCTTTACAAATGATTCCAGCTCTCAGAAGTAGCAAAAGAGATAGGATAGGCAGACATAAATTTAAGAATTTTTAAGGAACAAAGCAGTGCTTTACAGATTAAATAGAAGTGAAGCCAGATAATGGGAAAGATTATGATATTTGGGGTTCGAGGAGCCTGTCTGACCTTCAAGTAGAGATATCCATCAGGCAGTTAGGGTAGAGCTTCTGTGTAAGAGATATATGTTGGAAATGATAAGATTTTTTTTATTTAACTAGGAAAATTTGTTGAAAAAGAACAGCATTGGACAGAGCATAGACCTCAGGAAAGGAACCTCAACTCTTTAGCAAGAGAAGAAAAAAGAGCCAAGCACATAACAGGCAAGAAATGGTTGAAAAAGTAGGAGGGGACTCAAAGGCAGTGGTGTCATAGAATACAAGAGAATGGGAAGTTGAAGCAAGAAGGAGTGGTCAACAGATTCCCATGTAACAGGAGGTTTAGTAGGCTTGTAATGGCTCACAGAGCCAATGTTAAATTTTCAGGACTTTTGCAAGCCAGTTGATACTGAGTTGGTAGCTGAAATCAGCCCTGGTGAACATATTTGCACCCCTGAAAGTGGAATACTCTACAAATCCAGGCTCCTTGACTCCTGCTCTGAGAAACTGGTTCTTCAACATTTACTGGCACACTATTGGAAAAAGACTAGAAAATGTTCTTTGGATTTGTCAGATAGGTAGTAATTCCAGATGAGATTTTTGTTTGTTTCTTTGTTTGTTTTTTTAGTGGTGGAGTGGAAGCCAGATTATAGTGGGTTAAGAAGTGGGAGGTATGAGGGCTTGGCTGAGTGGCTCGTTGGTTAAGAGTTGGCTTGGGAGCGCAGGCTCTGGGCAGTAGGGCCACCGGTTAGGATCCCACACGGGCCAGTGACACTGCGCCCTCAACAGCTAAGATGGTGAACAACAGCTCGACCTGGAGCTGGGCTACCAAGAGTTGCCAGCGACGCTGTGAGCAGCTGTCCAAGGGCCGGGAACCGACCTGCCTCACCCAGGAAGAGCTCAACGATCACAGTGTGCAAACATGGGCCAGTGAAGCGACGTCCTCCACAACTAGACTGAAGAACAAAAAGGACAGCAACTTGTCTGTTCCCCTTCCCAGATTCCCCAATGCTGTTTCCTGCCCCAATTCCCCAATAAAATCTTAAAAAAAAAAAAAAAAAAAAGAAGTGGGAGGTATGAAAATGGAGAGGCTTTAATGAGAAAGGAAGATATAAATTATATAGTAGCCAGAGGATAACATGGATTTAGGGAAAGGAGAAACAAGCATATTTATAGCCCAAGGGGATATTTTCAATAGAGAGAAAAGGCAAGGCTGAGGTTCAAAGTGATGCAAGGTGAAAGTCTCAGGGAAGGAAGGAGAGGAGAGGATGGGATTCAGGGCCCAGGTATAGGAGTCCTTAAATGTGAGGATGGATGGCTCATCATTTAAGACTGAAAGAAAGATGGAATCTCTAAGAAGGAACCAACATTTGCCATTCAACCTGCATTTAAACTTGTGGGACTCTACAGTGTTACTTTTTAAAGTAACCTTGGCTGCTTCTGGCTTTTGGAAGCTAGTAGCTGCTGCCACTTGTTTTTCTTTTGGGCAAAAGCCTGGATCTCTCCCTTAGTTACTCACAAGAAACACATGTATAAAAAATATTTGTATTAAGAAATTACGGGAAAAATAACAAATGTCTGAAAAGGAATATGTTACAAGTATTGAGTTACTTAGGTCTATATTCAAACTAATAAATTCCAATCATGGGTATTTTAGTTGTCCTAGAGTCTGAATTTGGATAAGTACTGAATACATCCTGTATTTAGTTTATTGCCCCAATGTATCCTGCTTCTCCTGCCATTTTAAGGCCTAGATTCAGCCTGCTATAATTGCTTATATTAGTCAATTTCCAACCTGAGGTCCTCTCACTAAGGAAGTCAGGATCATGGCTATCCTCTTATTCCTTATTGCCAGTTGTAAACCTGGTGAGGAAAAGAAATCATTGAGACTGGAAGGAAAGATTTGTGAGTGCATTTTCTGAGTCAGAATTGCGTCTTATTCATCTTTATATTCTCATTAATCTGTTTATTTGTTTAATAAATATTTATTAAGAGCACACTATTTTCCAGTCTAGGGATGATGGATAAATACACAGAGCTTTTAGTATAATGGGGGAGATGTATATTAAGTAGTCAAATAAATAAACAAATAAAATTTTATATATGTATATAATTATAAAAGGTAGTAAGTGCTCTGAAAGAAAAATGAAGAGTTATGTGAAATATTAAAAAAGAGAGAGCTGACTGAATTTCTGGAGTAGTAGGAAGGCCTCTCTGATAGAGTTTTGAGATGTGAAGGATGAGTAGGAGTTCTCTAGGCAAAGTGCATTCCAGGCAGAAAGAACAGCCACTGAGAACAACTTGAGGCAGAAAAATTTTGTCATCTTCAGGAAATAAAAGAAAGTAGTGTAAGAAAATCTAGTGAGAAAAGAAGGGCTTGAAGAGGTAGACTCTGTTAAAGCTTTGGGATTTTATTCTAGGTGCACTTAGAAGGCAGTGAAAGGTTTAAGGCAAGGCAGCCACATAACCTAGATTGTGTTTTATAAAAGACTACTCTTGCTGTTAAGTGCAGAAAGAATGGAGAGGACTAGAGTAGAATTGGGGTGTCCATTTTGGAGGCTAGGTTAGTTGATTAAGTGAAAGATAATGGTGCTTAGACTAGGGAGTTTGCCTTGGAGACTGAGAGAAGGGCAATATTTGGATTTGAGTTTCAGAGAAACTCTACTAGTACATTACAGTTGTTTATTATTTTACTGTATGTCTTAGACAAAACAGTAAAAAAATGAAGGGCATAAGGAATGAAAAAATTGTCATTATTTGCAGATGACATACCTAGAGACTCCAAAGAATCTACAGAAAAATTAGAAATAATGTGAAAGTTTAGTAAGATACCTAATCACAATATTTAATTTTAAAGTGTATAGAGGAGGAAGTGAATACAGGACAGAGGTGATGGTTAGAAAATGGAGAATTAGTTAAAAAGGAAAAAAAAGATAGAAAGGGAAAGAAAAAAGGAAGAAAAAGAGAAAAGGAAGGAAGAACAGAAGGAAAGAGGCAAAGACAAAAACTGTTGTACTGTTAAGTACTTGAACTAAAAGGATGGAAAATTGCAGTTGGAAGAGGGCAAACATATGTCAGTGTTATTGATATTATGCAGTTTCTGATCCAGATGTAACTTGGCAATGGGTCATTGAGGTAGAAGAGGAGGCAGTCATGGAATTGGCTGGTTGTGTTGAAATGACTCAGGATGGTGGCAGGAGTTGGGATGAAGGAAGCCTGAGCCAAGCACTGTCTTTCTTGAATGAGAAGCAGTAGATGATTGCTGATGGGGAGGAGCAAAGGGAGGTTCTCCAAGGAGCAGGAGTTTTACAAAAGGGAGGTTCTCCAAGGAGCAGGAGTTTTACAAAAGGGAGAGGAAATAACACAGAAAGAGGGGTGATTAGGTGGGTCTTCGGTTTGAGAGGACTGCACAAGATACATATCCCTATGGTACATTTATGGCTCTGTTATGGCAAGAAATTGAGATGATTATTTGGATAAGATAATAAAAATAGAGGAGAGTTGGCTAATTTTAGATCAGAATTTTGAAGAGCACCTGGCTAAATTTCAGTGCACAGTAGATGCTCAATACGTATTTATTGATTGAATTAATAAATCTACCAACTAATGATGAATGTGGTAGAGAAACCTCTATCACCTGGAGCCTATAACCTAATGTGATTTGCATGATACCATAAAACGGGCTATTTGATTTGGAGTGCTTCAGCTTTGCTTTCTTTATTTTTAAACTCCCATTCAGGCATTATGAAGATCCTCAGCTCTCAGCTGGAGAAGTTCTTTCTCTTGGAATGCTTTGTTTCTACATACAGGGGGGTTGTAGTCAAAGAGGATAAATTTACTCCATATTATCTTATAATTATTATCCTAGAAACAAGCTTCAATCTGATTCTCATGTTTCTTCTGCTAACCTGAAAGTATCAAATGCCTTTAACAAGCACCTCATCTCAGAGCCTTCTTACTTATCTATTTCCTCTTTTTTAATTTCCTCCACAGGCACCTTTACATACTCTTTCTTAAAAATACATTTTTAAGTCTATATCTTAGTCTTCGGACTTAGTAATATACTATGTTTCCCTAGATGTCACAGTATATAGCACTTCAAAATTCCTCTGTAATAACTGGAAATACTTGTAAATTTACCTTTGCAGTGTATTTATTTTCCTGAGGGGAAAAATGACCATTTAAGGTTAATCCATCTTGGCTGTATCCTGAGGCAGCATATTATCAAACCAATAATTAGCTTTTTAAGAAAAGATCTAGGTTTCTGTTATGTCTTAAACATAACCTTTGAAATTCTAAATGATTTTTTTTTGTTTTTACTATATACCACCTTGATCCTCTGTTTCTTAAGCAAAATGTGCATTATTTCTAATGAAGGTAAGTTCACTTTAGTAAGTTTTTTTCAGCTTTATTAAGGTATAAATGACATACAATAAATTATACATATTTAAAGCGTACAATTAGATACCCAAGAAACTATCACCACAATCAAGATGATGAATTTAGACATCACCTCTAAAAGTTGCTTTCTGTCTCTTTCTAATTTATTCTCTCCTCCCCACACTCCATTCCCAGGAAACTACTGGTCTGTTGTATGTCATTGTGGGTTAATTTTGTATTTCCTAGAATTTTATCCAAATAGAATCATAGAGTATGTACTCTTCTTTGGCCTCTTTCACTTGGCATAATTATTTTGAGATTCATCCACGGTGTTGGATGTATCAATAGTTTATTTATTTATTTTTGTATGCTGGGTGATACTCCATTGTACAGATAGATTACAATTTATTTATCTATTTATCTGTTAATGGACCTGTGAGTTGTTTCTGGTTTGCGTTGTGACAAATGAAGCTTCTATGAGCATTCATGTACAAGTTTTTGTATGAACATATTCTTTCATTTAATATCTAGGAGAAGAATTGTGGGGTCCTATGGTAGATAATTCGCTTAACTTTTTAAGAAACTTTCAAACTATTTTCAAAAGTGATTGTAACATTTCATTTTCCCACCAGTAGTATACGTGAGTTCCATTTCTTCCACATCCTTGCCAACACTTGGTGTGGTTAGTCTTTTTAATTTTAGCAATTTCAAGGTCCATAGTGTTCTCTCCTGGAGGTTTTATTTTGAATTTACCTATTGACTAATAAGTATCTGAACATGTAGCTGTTTGTCACTCACATATCTTCTTTGGTGAAGTGTCTAAATCATTTCCATTTTTTATTATATTGTCTGTTTTCTTATTATTGTGTTTTGAAAAGTCTTTATATACTCTGGATGCGAGTTGTTCAACAGATATGTAATTTACAAATATTTTCTTGCACTCTGTGGGTTGTCTTAACAGTATTTTTTGAAGAGCAAAAGTTCTTAATTTTGATGATGTCTAATTTATCAATATTTTATTTTGTGAATTGAACTTTTGGTGTTATATCTAAGAAATCTTTGCTTAACCTAAGGTCACAAAAATTTTCTCCTGGAATTTTTTTTTTTTTTTTGTAGCTTTAAGTTTTATATTTTGAAGGGCCGGCCGAGTGGCTCAATTGGTTAAGAGCTCGCTCAAGAGTGCGAGCTGAGCTCTGAGCAACAGCTGTTCGAGGCCAGCCCGAGCTGAGTTGCCGTTGAGCTGCCAACAGGTGGCAGGATGGCTCAGCTAAAAAAAAAAAAAAAAAAAGTTTTATATTTTGGTGTATGATCCATTTTGCGAGAATTTTTGTAAAAGTGTGAGGTATAGATCAAAGTTTTTGTTTGTTTGTTTGTTTTTGTTTTGCACATGGATAGCCAAATGTTCCAGCACCATTTATTGAACAGGTTACCCTTTATTCATCCAAATGCTTTTTCATCTTTGTCAAAAATCATGAGCTGTGTATATGTGGATCTATCTCTGGAGACGCTATTCTGCTCCATTGATCTACTTGCCTGTCTTGATGCCAATAGCACTGTCTCAATTACTGTAGCCTATAATGAAGTCAAGAATTAAGTATCCACCAAGTTTGTCATTCTTTTTTTTTTTGTTTGTTTTTAAGGGCAGTGTCACTGGCCCTCATATGTGGGACCCAAACAGGGGCCGCTGGCTTCCCAAGCCAGCTCAGCGTTTAACCACCGTGCCACTTGGCCTGCCCTGTCATTCTTTTTTAATGGCTGGCATTTTGGCTATTCTAGATCATTGACACCTTCAGAAATCAGCTTGTCAATTTAGAAAAAAAAGCCTGCTGCGATTTTGAGTGTGAATGCATTAATTGGGAAACAATTGACAGCTTAATATTGACTTATGCAGAATATTGCTTCACTTATTTAGGTCTTTAAAAATTTCTCTCAGCAATTTTATAGTTTTCAGGGAACAGGTCTTACAGTCTTTTTTATCAGATTTATCCCTAAACCTTTCATATTTTTTATGCTACTCTAATATTTTAAATTTCAATTCTTCTTTTCAAATCTGGATGATTTCTTTTCCCTTTTGGTACTGATTTGAACTTAAAACTCCAGTACAAGGTTGAATAGAAGTGGTGTTAGTGAGCATCATTGTTTTCTTCCTGATCTTGAGAAGAAAACATTCAGTCCTTCACCATTAAGCATGATGGTAGCTCTAGTTTTTCATAAATGCCCTTTGCCAGTTTAAAGAAATTTCCTTTTTGGGCCGGCCGAGTGGCACGGCGGTTAAGCGCTGGCTTGGGAAGCCAGCGGCCCTGGTTCAGGTCCCACTTATGAGGGCCAGTGACACTGCCCTCAAAAAAAAAAAAAAAAGGAAAAAAGAAATTTCCTTTTATCCTACTTTGCCAAGAGTTTGTATTAAGTATCGATGTTAAATTTTATCTAATGCTTTTTCTGGGTCATTTGAGATGATCATGTAGGTTTTAATATATTTAATAGTCATTTAATTTGGTGAATTACATTGTTTGATTTTTTAAATGTAATTTTATTTTTTTAAAGATTTTTAACAATATAGCTAACAGGGCCGGCCGAGTGGCTCAGTTGGTTAAGAGTTGGCTTAGAGCGCTGTGCTCTGAGCAATGGGGCCGCCGGTTCGATTCCCACATGGGCCAGTGAACATTGCATCCTAGCTGAGCTGTTGCTGAGCTGCCAACAGGTGACAGGTGACAGGATGGCTCAGCTGGTGTAACAACAAGACTGCCTGTTCAATGGTGGGCTATGCTCACCCGCAACTAAAGACTGAACTCAGCACCTTGAGCTGAGCTGCCACCAGGATCGCTCAGAGGATAGAGCATGTGTTCTTAACAACAAGGCTGCTGGTCGACTCCCACATGGGATGGTGGCAATGCCCACCCACAACTAAGACTGAACTCAGCACCTCGAGCTTAGAGGCCATGAGCTGCTGACAGGAAGCCAGATGGCTACTGGCGCCCTCCACAATAAAGACTGAAGAACAACAACTTGGTTTCTCCTCTCCCTCAATTTCCCAACACTGGTCCCCTCTCCCAATTCCCCAGTACAATCTTAAAAAAAAAAAATAGCTAACGCACAATATTATATTAGTTTCAGGGGTACACCATAGTTATTCAACATTTATATACCTAAAGAAGTGATCACCGTAAATCCAACAACCATCTGACACTGTTCTATGCTACAACAATATTATTGATTACTCATATATTCCCTAATGTGTACATACATCCCCATGACTTACTTACTTTATACTTGTGCATTTGGACCTCTTATTTCCCTTCTCCCTTTTCTCCCTTTTTAAATTTATCAATTACAGTTGACAGTCAATATTATTTTGTATTAATTTTAGATATACAGTATAGTGGTTAGACATTTATATAATTTAAGAAGTGATCCCCCTCACAAGTCTAGTACCCATCTGGCACTATACATAGTTATTACTATATCACTGATTATATTCCTTATGCTTTACTTTACATCCCCGTGACTATTTTGTAACTACCAATTTGTACTTCTTAATCCATTCACTTTTTTCACCCTGCCCCCCCAACACCCTCCCATTTATCAACCCAACAAATCTAGTACCCATCTGACACCATACATAATTATTACAATATTATTGACTATATTCCTTATGCTATACCCTATGTCCCCATGACTACTGTGTAACAACCTATCTGTACTTCTTAATTCCTTCCCTTTCTTTGACCCACACCCCCAATACCCCTCCCATCTAGCAACCATCAAAATGTGCTCTGTATCTATGAGTTTGTTTCTGTTTAGTTTGTTATTTTGTTCTTTAGATTCCACATATAAGCAAAATCACATTGCACCTGTCTTTCACTGTCTGATATACTCCACTCAGCACAATATCCTCCAGGTCCATCCATGTCACCGCAGATGGCAAGAACCTATTCCCTTCCCTAATTGAGCAATATTCCATTGTGTATACATACCACCACCTCTTTATCCATTCTTCCATGACAGACATCCAGGCTGCCTCCACATCTTGACTATTGTAAGAATGCTGCAATAAACATATAGATATACATGTCCCCTCTAAGTAGCATTTTGGGTTTCTTTGGGGAAATACCCAGAAGTGGGATCCCCTGGGTCTTTGTCTCTTCTTATAGCCTTTGTCTTAAAGTCTATTTTGTCTGGTATAAGTATTGCTACTCTGGCATTTTGTTTTGTTTTTTTCACTTCCATTTTCATGAAATATCTTTTTCCATCCCTTTATTTTGTGGTGCCTTTCAATCTGAAGTAAGTCTCTTGTAAGCACCATATGTAAGTGATTTGTTTTCTTATCTGTTCAGCCCTCCTTTGTCTTGATTGGAGCATTTAATCCATTTACATTTAAAGTAATTGTTGATATGCACCTATTGCCATTTTACTATTCATAATTTTGATTTTCTTTCCATCTTCAAGAAGCCCCTCTAACATTCCTTGTAATACTGGTTTGGTGGTGATGAACTCCCTTAGCTTTTTCTTGTCTGGGAAGCTCTTTATCTGTCCTTCGATTTTAAACGATAACCTTCCTGGGTAGAATAGTCTTGGTTATATGTCCTTACTTTTCATTGTGTTGAATATTTCCTGCCAATCCCTTCTGGCCTGCAAAGTTTCTGTTGAGAAATCAGCTGACAGTCTGATGGCAGCTCCCTTATAAGTTACTACTTACCTTTCTTTTGCTGCTTTTAGGATTCTCTCTTTGTCTTTAACTTTTGCCATTTTAATTATAATGCCTCTAGGTTTGGGCCTGTTTAGGTTCATCCTGTTTGGGGCTCTTTGCACTTCCTGGACTTGTATGCCTAGTTCCTTTGCCAGGTTAGGAAAGTTTTCAGACAAATACCATGTGATCTCACTTATATGTGGTCAAAAGAACAGAATAAATGATTGAACTAAACAGAAATAGACTCAGAGATACAAAGAAAAAACTGATAGTTGCTAGATGGAAGAGGGTGGGGATAGAGGAGAAAGTGAAGGGATTAGAAAGTGCAGCTTAGTAGTCATAATACAGCCACAGGGATATGAAATACAGTATGGGGAATATAATCAATAATGTTGTAAAGATTATGGAGAATGCCAGATGGACACAGGGGGATCACTTCATAGACTATGTAGATGCCTGACCAATATGCTGTACATCTGAAGCTGAAGTAGAATAATATTGAATGTCAACTATAATTTTATATATATGTTCATGGGATATGGAGAACAGCATAGCGAAAATAGTCAATGGTTTTGTAACAGCTATTAATATATACGAGATTTGACGGGTAGTAGATTGGGTGAGTTATCACTTTATGAGGGGTGTAAATTTCTAATTATTACACTGCTATGTACACTTGAAACTAATAAAAAGAAAACCACATTATTTCTTCAAATAGGTTCTCAATCCCTTGCTTTCTTCTCCAGGTACCCCTATGATGTGAATGTTGCTACGATTGATATCCTGGAGGTCTCTTTAACTATCCTCATTTTTTAAAATTCTTTTTTCTTTTTGCTGTTCTATTTGGGTGTTTTCTGCTACTTTGTCTTCCAAATTGCTGATTCAATCCTCTGCATCATCTGGTCTGCTGCTGATTCCTTTTAGTGCATTCTGCATTTCAGTTATTGTATTCTTCTTTTTTTTTTTTTTAAGATTTTATTGGAGAATTGGGGGAGGGGAACAGCATTGGGGAATGGGGGGAGGGGAACAGACAAGTTGCTGTCCTTTTTGTTCTTCAGTCTAGTTGTGGAGGACATCACTTCACTGACCCATGTTGGTATTATCATTGTGCTCTTCCTGGGTGAGGCAGATTGGTCATCAGCCACTGGACAGCAGCTCACGGCAGCTCTTGGCAGCTCACGAAAGCTCATACTCACTGCTGGCCAGCCCCACTGCAGCCTACACTGTCCCCAGCGACTCATGGCAGCCCAGGTTCAGGTCGAGCTCTTGTTCACCATCTTAGCTGTAGAGGACACAGCATCACTGGCCCTCATGTGGGATCTGAACTAGGGCCCTGCTGCTCAGAGCTAGTGTCCGAAGCCAACTCTTAACCAACATGCCACTTGACCTGCCCTGTATTTGTTACTTCTGACTGGTTCTTTTTTATGGTCTCTATGTCCTTTTTTTATGCTTGCAATCTCTTTGTTGAAGTTCTCACTGAGTTCCTTGAGCATCCTTATAACTACTGTTTTGAACTCTGTCTCCATTTGAACTGCTAGCCTCCATTTTGTTTAGCTCTTTTTCTGGCTTTTTCTCCTATTTTTTTCATTTGGGATGCATTTCTTTGTTTCCTCATTTTGGCTGCCTCTCTGGGTTTGTTTCTATGTATTAGGTAGATCTGCTACATCTCTCAGTCTTGGCCAGGTGGACTTATGTAGTAGGTGTCCTGTGAGCCCCAGTGGCACAGTCTCCCTGGTCACCTAAGCCGGGTGCTCCAGGAGTGTTCTTTGCATGTGTTGTGTGTGCTCTACTGTTGTAATTGAGCCTTGAATCCTATTGGCATGTCAGTAGGTGGAATTGACCCTCAGGCTGAATGGCTGTGGCATTTGGCCACATCTGTAGTCTGTGGGCTGCTGTGTTTGAGGCTCACCCGACTGAATGGGACTTGCCCCAGTGGACTCTGGTGCCTATTGATACCACCCTTTGTGTGTGCCACTTGTGGGACTAATTGGGCAGTATTCTGCTATGGTCTGAAGCTCACCTCCTAGTATATTGATTCTGGGGCCTCTTGGGAGGGACTGTGGTACATGCCCAAGTCAGTCACTGCCTGGGACTGGCGAGGAGCTACCTGGTAGGAGCTACAAAGTGATCCATGGTTGTTTGCTGCCTGTGCTAAACCTGGGGGCATGTGGGAGAGGCACACTGCAATCTGAGGATGGCTGCCACCAGTACCAGGCCTGGGGAAACTCTGCAAAAAGCCAGGACACTTGGGAGCCTGCTGCCACCTGCTGGATCCCTTAACGTTCAATCACTGATAAAACATCATGCAGTACGTGGGTTGGGTGAGGCAGGGTCTCAGGGAGTCACCAGAGTGGGAAGAGTTGTGATCACTTGGTTTAGTGCCAGTGCTGAGCCTGGAGCAACTCAGCGAAACTCTCAGAGTACACTGAGGCCAGTTGCAGCCCAGCTGGGGCCCGTGGACTCTGATGGTTTTCCAATAAAGAGTGCAATGTTGGAAGGGCTGGCTGGAGAAAGTGCCTCCAATGGTGCTTGAGGTGGGGTGGGGTCCCAGCTGAGTCATCAGGGTGGACAGATTCAGATTTGGCCTGTGGGGACAAGCTCAACATAGGCAAGTCAGTGCCTGCCTGCCAGCTGCACACCTCTCACCAGGAACATACCAACTCTCCTCCAGTCCTCCCCTTGCAGCCACACACCTCAGTCTTCCCTCCTTATGTCTCGAAGCCCCTTCCCCCGAGTCACCATCTTTTTACTGGAGCCCAAGGTAAGTACCTGCGAGCAAGGAAGTCTATGTGTGGGCCATTTAAGAGAACATCTGGGTTTCCTGCAGCCTTCAGTCCCACCCAACTGGTCAGAATCCCCACTGTTTTTCACAGCCAGATATTGTGGGAGCTCCTCTTCCCACCACCAGTATCCCAGGCTGGGGAGCCTGGTGTCGGGGGCTGGGTCCCTCACACCTCCAGGGGGAACCTCTGCAACTGAGATATCCCACCTGATTCTCAGCTGCCACACAGAGATTTGGGGCCCTTTCTGCATCTCCACTCCTCCTACCAGTCTTGATGTGGCTTCTTCTTTATATTTTTAGTTATAGGACTTATGTTCAACTAGACTTCAAATGGTTCTCCAGGTTGATTATTTAGTTGTAATATTTAATTATTACACATTTATATTACATATAATACTTTTACAATTACTATATAATTTAGTTGTAATTTTAATGTCTTCACAGAAGTTGTAATTTTAATGTATGTTTTTATCTACTCCGCCATCTTGGATCTCTGATTTTTTTATTTTAAATCAACTTTACTGTCCTGGAATAAACCCGCTTGGTCATGATATGTTTTTCTTTTAATATATTGTTAGCTTTGATTTGTTGAAATTTTATTGAGAATTTTGCATTTATGTTTATGAGGGATATTGGTCTGTAATTTTATTTTCTTGCATTATCTTCGTCTGCTTTTGATTACAGAGTAACGAGTTGGGGTGGGGAGTATTCCCTTCTATTTAATTTTTTAGAAGAGTTTTTCTAGAATGGTATTTTTTGTTCTTAGACATTTAAGAGAATTTACCAATGAGGTCACCTGGGCAAGTAATTTTATTCGTGAAGAAGGTTTTGAAGTACTAAAAACATATATTGAGCTGTTTAACAGACATACGAGTTGACCTGATCATGTTTATTACTTCTTCTATAGTGAGTTTTTGTTAGTTTATGTTCCAAGAAATGTATCCATTTTATGTACATTCTTGAATTTACTGGCATGAAGTTGTTCATAATATTCCCTAATTATCCTTTCAGTATCTATGGAATCTGTAGTGATGTCACTTTCTCTTTCTGGATATTGGTAATTTGTGCTATCTCTATTTTCACCCCTGATCAATAAGTATGGTTTGGGTTTTATTAATTTTACCGATCTTCTTAAAGATCTATAAAAAAGATCAAACTTTTGTTTCATGGATTTTCTCTTTTTTTTTCTAGTTTATTGATTTCTTCTCTGAATTTTATTTTATTCTGCTTACTTTGGGTTTAATCAGCTCTTCTTTTTCTAGTTTCTTAAGATGGGAGCTAGGTCATTTTAAGACTTTTCTTCTTTTCTAGAATAGGTGTTTTAGTGCAATAAATTCCTTCTACACACTGCATTAGCTATATGTTGTGTTTTCATTTTCATCCAATTCAGAGTACTTTCTCCTTTCTCCTTTGATATTTTTGATCCATGGGTTACTTAAAACTGTGTTATTTAATTTTAAAATACTTGTGGATTTTTCAGATATAGTTCTATATGTTCTTTTTAACATATTGATATATATGATATATAATTTAAATACCATAAATTTCAGTCATTTAAAATGTAAAATTAAATGTCTTTGATATATTCACAGAGCTGTATAACCAATAAACATCCTCACAATCTAATTTTAGAACATTTCCATCACTCCCCAAAGAGACCTTATACCATTAGCAGTCACTCCACAATCCTCTCCTGCCTCCCCTTCTACCTCATTAGCCTGACAACCACTAGTATATTTTCTTCCTCTATAGGTTTGCTTATTTTGTACATTTCATATAAATGGAATCATATAATCATTCATTTTTTATGAATGGCCTCTTTCATGTAGCATTTTAAACATTTTAAACAGCAGAGATGAAAAGGGAGTTGACTGTTAATGTCCTACACATATCCCCTCAGCCTTGCCCTTTATATACTACTTCTCCATAAACCTGTAATTTCTGTGAATACTGGTGACACCCTACCTGAAGTCTTTTTTTCTGACCAAAGCAGTATGCTCAGCCTACAATCAGGTCAAGTGAGAAGTGCTAGGGTGTTAGTGTTAATTCTCCCAGAAATAGCCTACAACCAAGGACAGACAGGAAGTTGGTGAATAAATACCCTTGCTTCTTTGCCTGTTGGTTTGGGTAACTCTGAAATATGTTCTACAATGTTTCAAAGACTTCCCCAGTAGGTTTTAGCTCCCTGCCACAGTGATGACTTGCTTAATAATGTTATTGGATTTGCTCGCTTTTTTTTTTTTTTTTTAAGATTTTATTGGGGAATTGGGGGAGGGGAACAGTGTTGGGGAATTGGGGGAGGGGACCAGCCAAGTTGTTGTTCTTCAATCTTCCTTGTGGAGGGCACCAATAGCCATCTGGCTTCCCGTCTACAGCTCGTGGCCTCTAAGCTCAAGGTGCTGTGTTTAATCTTAGTTGTGGGTGGGCTTAGTCACCATCCCATGCAGGAATCGAACCAGCAGCCTTGTTGTTAAGAGCACATGCTCTATCCTCTGAGCCATCCTGGTGGCAGCTCAGCTCAAGGTGCTGAGTTCAGTCTTAGTTGCGGGTGGGCATAGCCACCATCCCACCATCCCATGTGGGAATCAAACCTGGCGGCCTTGTTGTTAAGAGCACACGCCCTATCCACGGAACCATCCGGGCAGCAGCTCAGCTCAGGGTGCCGAGTTCAATCTTTAGTTGCTGGTGGGTGTAGCCCACTATTGAACAGGCAATCTTGTTGTTACACCAGCTGAGCCATCCCGCCACCTAACTCAGTGACAACTCAGCTAGGGCGTAGTTTTCACTGGCCCATGTGGGAATCAAACCTGTGGCCCTGTTGCTCAGAGCACGTGCTCCAAGCCAACTCTTAACCAACTGAGCCAGTTAGCCGGTCCTGGATTTCTTCCCTTTTATTCTTACTTTTCTACTCTTCTATTAGTGTTTCCTAGAATTTCCTCTCAAATAAATTTCTTGTACTCAGGGGTCTGCTTAAAGAGAATGCAAAACATGCCACATTGTTTAGGAACAAATTGAGAGCCAAAACACATCTACTACAAAACCATTTAAAAAAAAATCAGAGTCTGCAGATAAACTAAAAGATAAATAAAGCAGTTTCAAAAGAAGACAAGATATTCGGAGGACAAAAGCTAATTAGAATTAAGGCACTTGATGTCCTGGAATTAAGGACACTAACAAATGAATCAGAAATTGTATTTAAAAACCAACAGAAGAGAATTTTCCTGATTAGAAAGAATTAATCTAGAACATCTTGTTCCTGGAAAAATAAATTGATATAAGAGCAGCTACACTGAGATATATCCTAATGGCTTTTAAATTTCACTGATTAAGACAAAATTCTCTACCTATTTAAGCAAATATTAATTATTTCCCAGGGAAAAAATTTGGATAGCTTCAGACTCCTCCAAGAATTATTCAATGTCTGCAAAGTGCTGAGAAAAGAAGATGAGACCCAAGAATGTTTTGCTCAGTCAAGCTGACATTCAATTATTAATATAAAGGAAATTTCAATCATAAATGCACCCAAGAACCACATGACTTTTTTGAAGAAAAAAGAAAAAGGAGAGAGAAATCAAAGCTGATAAACCAAGAAGTAAAGAGAGAAGGAGAGAAGCTGCAATAAAAAGACTGGTAATAAGAATTCAATTAATTTAAAGATAGATTAAGGCTAAGTAATTATGGAAAATGTGGTCATAGAATGTAAGTGTTATAAACCTTGATAATGTAAAAAATGGTAATATAACAATAGAAATCAAGCATGGAGGGTAAGTGAGGAAGTGAGAAGAGGTTTATTTGTGACCATTTCTTTAATATTCCCCTATAAAGTGTGACTCAACAAATGCAATAAGTTGCTAAATCAAGAAATGAAGAGTTAATGATAGTAAATAAAACTATAATGAATACAACAAAGCAAAACAAAGTAAAACCCAAAAAATGGATGATAAACCTTCAAAATTATCCAAAGAAATACATACACACACATCTGTAAAACCAAATATAACAATTATTTCCTTAATGATTAATAAATAAATGTTTTTCTGATGCTTTAAAAAAAAACAAATATAGAAAAGGCCACACATATAGCAATTGGTAGTAATAAAAAACAAGATATTATGAAATAATAAATACTAAACATCCCTTATGCTAATATGTATAAAAATAAGTTCACCCATTACAAAAAGCTATAGAATAGATAAAAGAAAAAACTCACAAAATCCAACCATACATTTAGACGAATGAAATATAGTTCAATTGCAAAAAATAGGTGATTCTTTGAAGACAGCATAACAGACAAAAACCACACAAACCACTGGCTAGTATAATAATCCACTTTAAAAAAAAAAGGTCACAGGAGGGGAAAAAAGAGGACTGGCGCGCGGAGAAGCAGTGCGAGCCAGCCGGAGACACAGGTCCCAGAGAGATGGAGCGGGGAATCTTAGCCACGCAGCAGTGTGCGCGCAGTCCCTTAAATCCCGGCAGACCCTTTGGGAGAACAGCAGGAACTCCGCTGGAGCATAAGAGGCAAAGGCCTTAGCTTAAAACAGTGTTGGAACTGTGTCTTTGTTTATTTTTATGTTTTTTATTTTTTTTCCCTTTTCTACTCTTGAACAGAAAGCAAAAAAAAACCAATAACCCACCCACTCCCACAAACTTTGCCCCCCTGCCCCCCCCCCCCCCGCCAAGACAGAATCTTAAACTGACGCCTGAATGCAGCAGTAGGGGCAGACTACAAGGTATTCCTACCTGCAGGGGGTTGAGAATTTCCACCCCAGTAAAGGCTGCAGAGTGAGACTACCTACCCCGCCCCCACCTTTATGCAATGCTTGGGAGGCAGGGCAGGTTCACCTGCTGAGGCACGAATTAACAGATTCTTAGCAGCTGGCTTTTGGTAATGAGGAATTCTTTAATTCTCCACAGCTGTCAACCAAAAGGGTGCCCAGAGACGCTCATTGAGCCTTTGGGGGTGCAGCCTGCCTTGGGACAGGCAAAAGCAAAAAGGCAGTGACTTTGTAAAAACCACCAATCACACATCACAACCACACTCAAGTACAGCAAACCTGCAGTGCCAGGATCACGCCAGGCATCAGGTGGCCTACTCTGTTCCCACAAGATGCACAGGAATTTTTGTACAGCAGAGGACAAATTGAAAAGAGCTTGGTGGACTTTAGCCAAGACCGGCACAGGTATTTTTGGTTTGCTTTGTTTTATTTTGTTTTGTTTTCCCTTTATTGATTGCTTATCTTGGTTGTTTTTGTTTTTTATTTCTATTTCATTTTTATCATTTTGTAGTTTTTAATATAGGCATGTATATAGGTGAATATATGTCCATATATATGGGTGTGTAGACAAATATATATATATTTTTTTTCTTTTTCTTTCTTTTCTTTTTCTTTTTTCCCCACCCTCACTTTCTCCCTTCTTTTATTCATTTTTCTCACTGCTATACTTTTCCTCCTTTCCATTTTTCTGCAAATTTTATTTTTTAAATTTTTATTCTTCTTTTTTTTAATTTTAATTTTAATTTTTTAGGTATAGCTATTTGGTTTCTCATGTTTATTCTATTTTTTATTCTAGGATATTGTATTTTATTTTGTTTCCTCTTCTGTTATTATTGTGTGTGTGGTTATTGTTTTGTTTCTGTTTGTTTTCTTCATTAGTATGTTTGATATTTCTGTACAAGTTGACTGTAGATTGATGGTTGTTTTTTTTTACTTGTGCGAGCATTTGGTTTCCTTTGGTGGCTGCGGAGGTTGTTCTTGTTGATCTGTTAGGCTCTAAAATCACTCTGCAGCAGTGGGTCCAAAAAAACAGACACAAGAATCATCACACCTGGAGGCCAACTTTAGATAAAACCAGAGCATTTCCGGGTTTGACATACAAGAGTCACACCCAAAAGGAAGTTGCTACAGGTACTAGGGCCCATAGGGTCCAAGTTTCATCAAATGGATCAATTCTCTCACAGCAGCTCATAAACTGCAGACGCTACTGATCCTCATAGTTAATCAATCTGGGAGTCAATCCCACCTACTGACAAACCAAAAGTAATCAAAACTAAAACTTCAACAAGTGACGATGCACGACACAAGAAACACCTCAGATACAAGCACAGGAGAATAGGGAGACTGAGTAATTCAAATATAAAGGGCACACACCGTATAAGTTTAGCCAGAAAAGACTGAGAAACCTGGGGGATCTATCTGTTATATTGAAGCAAACACAAAGAGTAAGCCAGAATGGGGAGACAAAGAAACACTACCCAAATAAAAGAACAGAAGAAACTTCCTGAATCAGTGGAAATAGAGGAAATAGAGGTAACCAACCTATCGGAGACAGAGTTCAGAACACTGATTATTAGAATGTTCAAGGAAATTAATGAAAATATAAAGAAGGATAGAGAAATCATGAAAAGCAACCAGCTAGAACTTAAGAACACAATTACTGAATTAAATAACAAACTTGATGGAATGACTAGCAGATTGGATGAAGCAGAAAATCGAATCAGTGACTTAGAAGACAAAATAGCAGACATCACCTATGCGGAAAAACAAAAAGAAAAAAGAATGAAAAACATGGAAAATAGTTTAAGAGAGCTGGGGTACAACATCAAACGCAGTAACCGACGGGTCATTGGAATACCAGAAAGAGAAGAGAGGGAGCAAGGGATTGAGAACATATTTGAAGTAATAATGTCTGAAAACTTCCCTAACCTGGCAAAGGACATTGAAATACAAGCCCAGGAAGTGCAGAGAGTTCCAACCAGGATGATTCCAAACAGGCCCACTCCAAGACACATTCTAGTGAAAATGGCAAGGGTTAAGGACAAAGACAGAATCTTTAAAGCAGCAAGGGAAAGGCAGCAAGTTACTTACAAGGGTACCCCCATAAGATTATCAGCTGACTTTTCTACAGAAACTTTGCAGGCCAGAAGGGAGTGGCAGGAGGTTTTCAAAGTGATGAAAAATAAAGGCCTACAATGAAGATTGCTGTATCCAGCAAGGTAATCATTTAAAATTGAAGGTGAGAAAAGGAGCTTTGCAGAAAAGAATAAGTTAAGGGAATTCATTACCACCAATCCAGCTTTGCAGGAAATGTTAAAAGGGCTTCTTTAAGTAGAAGAGAAAAACAACCTAACTAAGAAAGACTACGGAAACGAATAACAAAATGGCAATAAATACACACCTATCAATAATCACATTAAATGTAAATGGATTAAATGCTCCAATAAAAAGACATAGGGTGGCTGAATGGATAAGAAAGCAAGACCCCAGCAGATGCTGTATATAAGAGACTCACCTCAGATCCAAAGACTCATTCAGGCTGAAAGTAAAGGGATGGAGTAAAATATTTCATGCAAATGGAACTGAGAAAAAAGCTGGAGTAGCGATACTTATATCAAATAAAATGGACTTTAAATTGAAGAATATAACAAAGGACAAAGAAGGACACTTCATAGTAATGAAGGGATCAATCCAACAAGAGGACATAACCCTAGTAAACATCTACGTACCTAACATAGGAGCCCCTAAATATATAAAACAGATATTGTCAGACATAAAGACAGAGATCAACATTAACACTACCATAGTAGGGGACTTCAACACCCCGCTGTCACCAATGGACAGATCCTCCAGACAGAAAATCAATGCAGAAACAGCAACCTTAAATGACACATTAGACCAGCTGGATTTAATTGATATATTCAGAGCATTTCACCCCAAAGCTACAGAATATACGTTCTTTTCAAGTGCACATGGAACATTTTCTAAGATAGACCACATGTTAGGCCAAAAAACAAGTCTCAATAAATTTTAGAAGATTGAAATAATTTCAACTGTATTCTCTGACCACAATGATATGAAACTAGAAATCAATTATAAGAAGAAATCCGGGAAGCTGACAAATAAATGGAGGCTAAACAACATGCTACTAAACAGTGAGTGGGTCACAAATGAGATCAAGGAGGAAATCAAAAGATACCTCAAGACAAACGAAAATGAAAATACCGCGACCCAAAAGCTCTGGGATGCTGCGAAAGCAGTCCTAAGAGGGAAGTTTATAGTAGTGCAAGCCTACCTAAAGCAGGAAGAAAAATCTCAAATCAACAGGTTATCCTTATACCTAAGGGAACTGGAAAAAGAACAGCAAAAGAAGCCCAAGGGGAGTACAAGAAAGGAGATAATAAAGACCAAAGCAGAAATAAACAATATAGAGAACAGAAAAACAATACAAAAGATCAATGAAACCAAGAGCTGGTTTTTTGAGAAGATAAACAAAATTGAAAAACCTCCAGCCAGGCTCATCAAAAAAAAAAAAAAAAAAAGAGAGAGGACTCAAATTAGCAAAATCAGGAACGAAAGATGGGAAATGAGTACAGACATCACAGAAATACAAAAAATTCTAAGAAATTACTATGAGCAACTATATGCCAACAAATTTGACAATCTGGAAGAAATGGATAATTTTCTAGAAGCATATAACCTTCCAAAGCTAACTCAAGAAGAAACAGAAAATCTAAGTAGCCTGATTACTACCAAGGAAATTGAATCAGTAATTGACAAGCTCCCAAAAAACAAAAGCCCTGGACCAGACGGCATCACAAGTGAATTTTATCAAACATTCAAAAAAGAACTATCACCTATTCTCAAACTATTCCAAAAAATCCAGAAGGAGGGAAGGCTCCCAAACTCTTTTTATGAAGCCACTATCACCCTGATTCCAAAACCAGATAAGGACAGCACAAAAAAGGAAAACTACAGACCAATCTCCCTGATGAATATAGATGCAAAAATTCTCAATAAAATATTAGCAAACAGAATTCAGCAATATATTAAGAAGATCATACATCATGATCAAGTGGGTTTCATCCCTCCTACACAAGGCTGGTTCAACATCCGTAAATCAATTAATGTGATACACCACATCAACAAAATGAATAAAAATCACATGGTCATATGAATAGATGCAGAAAAAGCATTTGACAAAATCCAACAGCCATTTATGTTAAAAACCCTTAGCAAAGTGGGAATACAGGGATCATATCTCAACATAATAAAGGCCATATATGACAAACCTACAGCTAACATCATACTCAATGGGGCAAAGCTAAAACCATTCCCCTTAAGATCAGGAACAAGACAAGGCTGTCCACTTTCTCCTCTTTTATTCAACATAGTGCTGGAAGTTCTAGCCACAGCAATCAGACAAGTAAAAGGAATAAAAGGCATCCAAATTGGCAAGGAAGAAGTAAAATTGTCATTATATGCAGATGACATGATACTGTATATAGAGAACCCCAAAGACTCCATCAAAAAACTATTGGAACTGATAGACGAATTCAGTAAAGTAGCAGGATATAAAATCAATGTGCAGAAATCAGTGGCATTTGCATATACCAATAATAAACTAACGGAAGGAGAAATTAAGAAAACTGTCCCATTTACAATTGCTACACGAACTATAAAATACCTAGGAATAAATCTAACTAAAGAAGTAAAAGATCTGTACTCAGAAAATTATAAGACACTGAAGAAAGAAATCAAAGAAGATACAAATAAATGGAAACATCTACCATGCTCATGGATAGGAAGAATTAATATAGTTAAAATGTCCATACTGCCTAAAGCAATATATAGATTCAATGCAATTCCTATCAAACTACCAAGGGCATTTTTCACAGAAATAGAAAATATAACCCTAAAATTTATATGGAACCATAAATGACCCCGAATAGCCTCAGCAATCCTGAGAAATAAGAACAAAGTCGGGGGTATCACGCTACCAGACATCAAAACATACTACAAGGCTACAGTAATAAAAACAGTATGGTATTGGCATAAAAACAAGCACATCGATCAGTGGAACAGAACAGAGAGCCAAGAAATAAATCCAGACATTTACGGACAGTTAATCTATGACAAGGGAAGCAAGAATTTACATTGGAGTAAAGATAGTCTATTCAATAAATGGTGCTGGGAAAATTGGACTGCTTTATGCAAAAGAAAATAAAACTGGACCACCTCCTTACGTCATATACAAGAATAAATTCAAAATGGATTAAAGACTTAAATGTAAGACCTGGAACCATAAAACTTCTAAAAGAAAATATAGGGAGTACATTTGCAGGCATTACCCGGAGCAATATTTTTACTGATACATCCCTGTGGGCAAGGGAAGTAAAAGAAAAAATGAACATATGGGATTATACCAGACTTAAAAGTTTTTTCACAACAAAGGAAACCATTAATAAAACAAAAAGGAAGCCTACTGATTGTGAGAATATATTCGCCAACGATATATCTGATAAGGGGTTAATATCCAAAATTTATAAAACACTCATGCAACTCAACACCAAAAAAACAATCAACCCAATAAGAAAATGGGCAGAAGATATGAAGAGACATTTCTCTAAAGAGGGCATACAGAAGGCCAACAGGCATATGAAAAAAATGTTCAACCTCACTGGTCATTAGGGAAATGCAAATAAAAACCACAATGAGATACCACCTCCAGTCAGAATGGCTATCATCAATAAATCAACAAACAACAAGTGCTGGCGGGGCTGTGGGGAAAAGGGGACCCTGCTGCACTGTTGGTGGGACTGCAGATTGGTGCAGCCACTATGGAAATCAGTATGAAGGTATCTCAAAAATCTGGAAATGGAACTACCTTTTGACCCAGCAATTCCACTCCTAGGTATTTATCCCGAAAAACCCAAGACACTGATTCAAAAAAATATATGCACCCCTATGTTCATTGCAGCGCTATTTACAATAGCCAAGACTTGGAAACAACCTAAATGCCCATCAGTAGATGACTGGATTAAGAAACTGTGGTACATTTATACAATGGAGTATTACTTCTGCTATAAAGAAGAATGAAATCGTACCATTTGCAATGATGTGGATGGACCTAGAGACTATTATGTTAAGTGAAATAAGTCAGACAGAGAAAGACAAATACCATATGATCTCACTCATATGTGGAATCTGAAAAACTGAATGAATAAGCAATGTAAACAGAAACTGTCTCACAGATATAGAGGAAATACAGGGTTGCTAGTTGGGAGGGGTGTGGGGATGAGGGAGAAGGGGAAGGGATTAGACAGCATAAATTGGCAACTACAATATTGCCACAGGGATATGAAAGAGAGTTTGGGGAATATAATTAATAATGGTGTAAATATTTTGTGGGGCATCAGATGGTCACATGTCTTGTTGGGGAGACCATTTCATGGATGGAGTAGAGGTTTGATCACTGCACTGTATACCTGAAGTGGAGGTTGTATACCAACTGTAATTGAATATATATATATATAGTCATGGGATGTGGATTATACTGTGGAAGGGAGTCAGAGGAAGATTAGTAGGTAGATATGATATGGGGGGAGGTGTGGGGTGGCGAATTGGGGCTGGGGGGTTGTCACTTTGAGGGGTAAAATGTATGTCTATTGCACTGTGTTGTACACTTGAAACTAATTAAATTAATTAATTAATTAATTTAAAAAAACAAGAAAACAAAAAAAAACAGTTGGACAGAAAAATCAAATGTTAGCAGATTGTTTTGAATGGGATTAATGGAGAGTTTTTGAATGCTTTTCTCTTTGTACTCTTTGTTTTTTTGTATTCTCAGTGTTTTTCTTACAAGCATTATTCTTTCACAATCAGAAATAAATCAAGAAAAGTTTATGGGTAAAAACTTCAAAAAAAAAAAAAGGACAAATACACAAAATTAAAAATGAAAAAGGGAAAATTACTATTGATATACAGGAAATTAAAAGATCCTAAAAAATACATTTGAAAATACAAGGGAAAAATATTGAATAGAAACAAAGATAGACAAATCTAAACAAAAATGTAACAATGGAAGCAATTGAAAGTTATCAAAAGGCTTCCTCCTTTAAGTCAAATGGTTTTACTGCTATTTCTTTCAAATATTTAAGAAACAGATATGTTGGATAGAATTTACACTGTTGCAAAAGACCAAAAAAAGTAAATACTTCAAATTATATTTGTGAAGAAAGTCTAACACTGACATCAAAACCTGACACGATAGGGCCAACACACTTATTAATATTTATGTAAAAATCTTAAAACAATGGCAATTGTAGCTTAGCAGTACTTAAGAAAATATGCCTTTACCAATTCCTTCCCAGACTTCTTTGACTCCTTGATTGTTCAAGAATGTGTTGTTTACACCCAATTAAAAAATGGGCAGAAGATACAGAGAGACATTTCTCTAAAGAGGACATACAGATGGCCAACAGGCATATGAAAAAATGTTCAACCTCACTGGTCATTAGGGAAATGTAAATAAAAACCACAATGAGATACCACCTCATTCCAGTCAGAATGGCTATCATCAATAAATCAACAAACCACAAGTGCTGGCGGGGCTGTGGGGAAAAGGGGACCCTGCTACACTGTTGGTGGGATTAGAGATTGGTGCAGCCATTATGGAAGTCAGTATGGAGGTATCTCAAAAAACTGGAAATGGAGCTACCTTTTGACCCAGCAATTCCACTCCAAGGTATTTATCCTGAAAAACCCAAGACACTTATTCAAAAAAATTTATACACCCCTATGTTCATAGCAGCACTATTTACAATAGCTAAGACGTGGAAACAACCAAAATGCCCATCAGTAGATGACTGGATTAAGAAACTGTGGTATATTTATACAATGAAGTATTACTCCGCTATAAAGAAGAATGAAATCGTACCATTTGCAATGATATGGATGGACCTAGAGACTATTATGTTAAGTGAAATAAGTCAGTCAGAGAAAGACAAATACCATCTGATCTCTCTCATATGTGGAATCTGAAAAACTGTACGAATGAGCAAAGTAAACAGAAACTGTCTCATAGATATAGAGGAAAAATCAGGGTTGCTAGTTGGGAGGGAGGTGGGGATGAGGGAGAAGGGGAAGGGATTAGACAGCAAAAATAGGCAACTACAATATTGCCACAGGGATATGAAAGACAGTTTGGGGCATATAAATAATAATGTTGTAAATATTTTGCGGGGTGTCAGATGGTCATATGTCTTGTTAGGGAGACCATTTCGTGGATGGAGAAGAGGCTTGATCACTGCACTGTACACCTGAAGCTGAGGTTTTATAATATAGTATACCAACTGTAATTGAATATATAGATAGTCACGGGATGTGGATTATAATGTGGAAGGGAGTCAGAGGAAATGTAATAGATATATATGATATAGGGGGGAAGAGTGGGGTGGCTAAATCGGGGAGGAGGGGTTGTCACTTTGAGGGGTAAAAAGTATAACTATTGCACTGTGTTGTACACCTGAAGCTAATTAAAAATAAATAAATTAAAAAAAAATGTGTTGTTTACTTTCTACATATTTGTGAATTTTCCAGTTTTCCTTTTGTTATTGATTTCTAGTTTCATTTCATTGTTTGTTTTTTTTTTTGTTTTTTTTTTTGAGGGCAGTGTCACTGGTCCTCACATGTAGGACCGAACCAGGGCCGCTGGCTTCCCAAGCTAGCGCTTAACCGCTGCGCCCCTCGGCCGGCCCTAGTTTCATTTCATTGTGATCAGAAAAGTTACTTTGAATGCTTTCAGTCTTTTAAAATTTACTAAGACTTATTATGGCCTAACATATGGTCTGCCCTGGAGGGTATTCCATGTCCCTTGAGAAAAATGTACTCAGCTGTTTTTGGGTGTAATGTTTTATATAGATTTTCTTTCTTTCTTTCTTTCTTTCTTTCTTTCTTTCTTTCTTTCTTTCTTTCTTTCTTTCTTTCTTTCTTTCTTTCTTTCCTTCCTTCCTTCCTTCCTTCCTTCCTTCCTTCCTTTCTTTCTTTCTTTCTTTCTTTCTTTCTTTCTTTCTTTCTTTCTTTCTTTCTTTCTTCCTTTCTTTCTTTCTTTCTTCCTCTATCTGTGCATCTATTCATCCATCTATCCATCCACCCATCCACTAATTGGCCATCGCCCCATATCTTTCTATTTTACTATGGGACCTTTATACCTGTTAAGCCCTTGGCCTGAAAAACAACACCTCTTGATGTTCACATGGTTGGTTTCACCTCATCACTCAGATCTGTGCTCAAATATAACCTCCAAGAAGTTTCTCTGATCACAGTGTCTAAAATTACACCATACCATACTATATCTCAGTCATTCTCTATCTTGTTTCCTGGTCAGTTTTCTTCATAGCACTTACCACAATGTAAAATTATATGATTTGAGAATTCTGGGCAAGATTTCAGAGTAGGTAAACACTGTACTTATCGCCTCCCATGAGCACATTAAAATTACAACTAAATTATAGAAAAATCAACCTCAAGAATCATCTGAAGACTAGCTGAACATAACTCCTCTAACTGAAGCATATAAAGAGGGGGCTTTATATCCTTTGAGACTGGGAGGGGCAGAGAAACAAAACGACTGGCCTAACAACCACATGTAGTGGTTGAGTATCAGGAGGGATATGTTGGCACTGGAAGACCCCCTGAGGAGTGAGGGGGGGGGTCACAGCTTCACACTGGGCTCCCCAGCCCAGTGTTCCAGTGCTGGGAAGCGGAACTCCCCCATATGACTGTGCAAATCAGTGAAGATTCCACCAGTCCAGGTAAGACAGAAGGCTGCTGGAAACCCAGATGTCCTCTTAAAGACATAGCCCCGTGCATAGACTCATACAACCTTCCAAGACTGAATCAAGAAGTAATAGAAAATCTGAACCAACCAATTACTACTAACAAAATTGAATCAATCATCAAAAAACTCCCAGAAAATAAAAGTCCTGTACCAGATGACTTCACAGGTGAATTTTACCAACATTCAAAGAAGAATTAACACCTATTCTTCTTGAACTATTCCAGAATATTGAAGAGGAGGGAGGGTCCCAAGCTCATTCTATGAGACCACCATTACCCTGATTCCAAAACCAGACAAAGACATTACAAAAAAAAATTATAGGCTGATATTCCTGATGAACATAGCTGCAAAAATCCTCAACAAAATATTAGCAAACTGAATGCAGCAATACGTTAAAAAGATCATACACCACGATCAAGTAGGATTTGTTCCTGGAAAGCAAGGCTGGTTCAATATCCACATGTCAATTAACATGATAACACCACATAGTCAAAATGAAAGATAAAAATCATATATCAATAGATGCAGGAAAAGTGTTTGACAAAATCCAGCATCCATCTATGATAAAAACACTCAGCAAAGTGGGAATAGAGGGACCATATCTCAATGTAATAATGGCCATATATGACAGACCCACAGCTGATATCATACTAACAGACAAAACCTAAAAGCGTTTTTCTTAAGATCAGAAATAAGACAAGGATGTCCACTTTCACCACTTTCATTCACCATATTTTTGGAAGTCCGAGTCACAACAGGCAAGAAAAAGAAATAAAAAGCATCCAAATAGGAAAGGAAGAAGTAAAGCTGTCATTATTTGCAGATGTCATGATAGTATATATAGAAAGAACCACAAAGATTCCACAAAAGACTACGAGAACTTATAAATGAATTCAGTAAAATAGCAGGATACAAAATTAATATTCTGAAATCAGTTGCATTTTTACACACAAATAAACTATCAGAAAAAGAAATTAAGAATACAATCACATTTACAATTGTATAAAAAAAATCTAGGAATAAATCTAACCAAGGAGATAAAAGACCTCTACTCAGAAAATTATAAGACATTGAAGGAAGAAATCAAAGGAGATACATATAAATGGAAATGTATACTGTGCTCATCGATAGGAAGAATTAACCTAGCTGAAATGTCCATACTCCCCAAAGCAATCTATAGATTCAATGCAATCCCTAGGAAAATACCAATGGCATTTTTAACAGAACTAGAACAAATAATCCTAAAATTTATAAAACCTTAAAAGACCCCAAATAACCCTGGCAATCTTGAAAAAGAAGAACAAAATTGGAGGTATCACGCTACTTGATATCAAACTATACTATAAGACTGTACTAATCAAAACAGCATGGTATTGGCATAAAAAGAGACACATAGATCAATGGAACAGACTAGAAAACCCAGAAATTAACCAATGCCTATATGGTCATTTAATCTATGACAAAGTAGGCAAGAACATAAAGTAGAGTAAAGACAGGCTATTTAATAAATGGTGTTGGGAAAACTAGACAGAGAGCTGCAAAAAATGAAACTGGACCACCTTCTTACACCATATACAAGAATAAACTCAAAATGGTCTAAAGACTTAAAATGTAAGACCCAAAACCATAAAACTCCTAGAAGTAAACATAGGCAGTAAAATCTCTGACCTTGCTCTTAGTGGTGTGTTTTCTGATCTGTCTCCTCAGGCAAGGGAAACAAAATAAACAAATAAACAAATGGGACTATATCCAACTAAAAAGTTTTTGCACAGCAAAGGAAACCACTAACAAAACAAAAAGACAGCCTACTGAATGGAAGAAGATATTCACCATGATACAACTGATAAGAGGTTACTATCCAATATTTATAAAGAACTCATACAACTCAACACCCCAAAAAATTAACAATCCAATTTAAGAAATGGGCAGAGGACCTGAATAGACATTTCTCCAAAGAGGACATACAGATGGCCAAGAGACACATGAAAAAATGCTCAACATCACTAATCATTAAAGAAATGCAAATTAAAACTGTAATGAATACTTTATCGAGTAAGAAAGTCATAGCATATATCAAAGAATTTTATTAGTTTGAAAGATTTGTAAATAAATTTTACTTTAATGATTCTGCTTAAGTTCAAATCAATGTTACAGTTAAAATGGAAAGCAGATAAAATTAATGCCTTTTTAAGTTGAATAGCTCCTTGTCTTTTACTTTTTATTGAAATTTAACATGCATATGCGAAGGTATGTATATCACAAGTATACTGTTCAAAGAAATAACACAAAGTGAAGAAATCCAGAAACTCCCCTCCTTTCCCTTTCCAATCACCAACCCCTTTTTCTTCCCCCAAATTAACTATTATCCTGACTTCTAACACCACAGCTTAAGTTTGTCTTCTTAGAACTTTACAAAAATAAATATCACACAGTAAAAAAAAAACCAAAAAACAAAAAAACTGTAATGATATACCACCTCACACCTATCAGGATGGATCATCAATAAATAAAAAACACAAGTGTTGGCGAGGATGTGGAGGAAAGGGAACCCTCATGCACTGTTGGTAAGATTGCAAATTGGTATAGCTACTATGGAAAACAGTCTGGAGATTCTTCAAAAATTAAAAATAGAACTGCTTTATCAATTCCACTCCTTGGTATTTATCTGAAGAAATTCAAAACACCAATTTGAAAAAAATAGATGCACCTCTATGTTCACTGCAGTGCTATTACAGCTAAGATATGGAAACAACCTAAGTGCTCAGCAGTAGATTATTGGATAAAGATGATGTGGTACATATATACAATGGAATATTACTCAGCCATAAAAAATGATATCATTTGGAACAACATGGATGGACTTAGGAGGTATTATGCTAAGTGAAATAAGACACAGAGAGACAAATACCATGTGATCTCAATTATATATGGAATCTAAAGAACAGAATAAACAAACAAAAAAAAAACGAACAGACTTACTGATTCCGAGGAAAAACTGGTGGTTATCAGATGAGAGGGGTGTTGAGAGGCTAGGTGAAAAAGGTGAAGGGATTAAGAAGTACAAATTGGTAGTTACAAAATAGTCATGGGGATATAAAGTACAATACATCATAGGGAACATAGTCAATAATATTGTAATAACATAAATATTTATAGGCCCAACCTACTGGATGGGAACCCAGTGAAGTCTGATCCTCACCCAGGAACTTCTCATACAGGTGTCTTCTTGATTTGGGTGGCTCAGGACATGCACAACTATTCCCTCCTCTTGAACCATCAAGGCTACTTCAGCAGGTTCCAGAAATTCTCTTGTGTTGGTTTTAAGAGAAGTCAAGGAAGTCGTAAGAGGTAAAGGGGAAGAATAAGAGGAAATGTGAATGTGAAACAGTTATAAAGTCTTACCTGCAGCCTGAGTGTTAGCAGGGGCACCTAAAACCTTGAGAAGTTACCTGTGTCTCTGGACAAAGGAACAGGTAAAGAGATTCCTGTTGTCTGAAGAGTGTGGAAAAATACCCATTATTTTATTCTTTCTTTTCTCCTGCTGTTTCACCTGAAAAGTTGACCTAGTCATGTGAAACCACACAACAGCACAGGGGCTAAAACACTGAGGAAGATGTAAGAGGAGCCCTCGAAGCCTGAAAATGTGGGGAAGAATCCTGATAAGGAGAGAGAGAAGGGGATTATTTAAATCTGTGTATGAACCAATATTAGTCCTGTGATCACCCTGAGCCATATGCACACAATAGACCCAAAGAAGCAGAGCAAAGGCTTGGAGAACTGAACTATAATAGAAACCACCACTTAGCTCCCACATTAGCCTGAGTGGTGTGTACACTATGTGGATCGAAACAGTACAACAATGCCATGAAAACTGCACTGTGAGAGGAATAACTGCTGGCAGAAGACAAGACAGACAGAACATGCATTTTGACCTTAACTGTGTTGATTGCTTAATAAAACAACAGAAAAAGCAAAATTAACAATCTGCAGAGGATTTTAATAGGAACCACAACCTCACAACATAATAAGCAGTTTGTGCAGGATACTGTTCAAAATTACACAACAAAACAGACAAAAAACTAGGAACATCTGACCAATTCTCAAGGGAAAGGACAAGGAAAATGCCCTGAAATAATCCACATGAAGGAACTATTAGACAAAGAATCTATTATAATCTTGCTCAATAAAATAAAGGTAAATACTCTTGAAAGTAATGGAAAGAACACATTCTCAGCAGAAATACAAAGATTATGAAAAAAGAAGCAAATGAAAATTTTAGAACTTAACATACAATTTCCAAAATAAAAAATTCACTGCATAGGCTCACTAACAGAATGGAAAAAAGAGAGGAAAGAGTCAGAAACTTAAGAGATCAACAGAAATGGTAAATCTGAAGAACAAAGGAAAAAAAGATTAAATAAAAATTAAGAGACCCTCAGAGGTGCTTGAAACAATATCGGAAGTTCTAACTTTTGAGCCACAGGATTGTCTGAAGGAAAGATGAAAGAGGCTGGTGCAGAAGAAACTATAAGGGGAAAAGGATGATTGAAACTTCACCAATTTATGAAATGCAGATCTAAGCTCAGAAAGCCTCACCCTGGCATAATCTCATAAAAAAGCAAAGATGAAGAAAAATCTTGAAAGTAGTCAGGGAAAAAAGAACATGATATATGCTGTACATCCTAGAAAAAATGCTACATACCTCATTGCTGAATATCACTACAGTCACCTTCAAAGTACTCCCCTTGGGAAGCTATGCACTGATGCCAGTGCCTACTCCACCCTTCAAAGCAATTTTGGAACTCTTTTTCTGGAATGGCCATCAGAGCTGTCATCTTACTGTGCTTGATGTCCTGAATGTCATCAAAATGTCTTGCTTTCAGTATTTCCTTTGTCTTCAGGTAAAGAAAGAAGTCATTAGGGACCAGATCAGCTGAGTAGTTATTTGTTTACTGGTAAAAACTCCCTCATAGACAGTGCCTTGTGAGCTGGTGCATTGTCATGATGCAAGAGTTCCTTTGGGACCATTTTTGGTCACACCTTTCTCATGCCAAGATTTTCAGTTAAGATTTTCCTGTTTATCGATGTTTAAATTTACTTGATCTTTGATGCTTCCAACAGTCAGCTGACAATTTTGACACAGAATTTGACAAATTTTTGCAATGTTTTCATCAGTGCTACTCGTCACTGGCCACCCTGACCTCTCTTCATCAGTGACACGTTCTCTTCCCTCAGAAAGACATTTAATCCATTTGTACACTGCTGTTTCTTCATGGCATTATCCCCATAAACTTGGACTAACATGTCCCTGATTTCACTTCCACTCTTGCCAGGTTTAACAAGAAATGTGATGTTTGTTCGTTGCTCTAACTGAAGCTCAGACATTCTTGCAAAGGCACACAAAAACACGCAATAACAATAATGAACGCCACTCAGCAAAACACCGCCACACATCGACACGAACGCAGCTGTGAGACACTAATATACCAAGGTTATGAAATCTTACCGAGTACTTTGTACAGTGCTGCCAATTTAAGCTTATGGTGGCAAGTTCATGAATGTAATTGTCAGACCTGTATATAAGAAAATATCAATTTGAAGGACTGTGGTTACTCATCATAAAACATAAAGACCAGAAGAGAATGGAATGACATGTTGAAAGCACTGAAAGAGGGCCGGCAGAGCAGCTCGATGGTTAAGAGTTGGCTTGGGACACCACCTCTGAGCAGCAGGGCCGTCGGTTCAGATCCTACATGGGCCAGTGATGCTGTGCCCTCTACAGCTAAGATGGTGAACAACAGCTCAACCTGGAGCTGGGCTGCCATGAGTCGCCGGTGACAGCGTAGGCTGTAGTGGGGCTGCAGTGAGCTACCGTGAATGCCCGGCAGCCTCCATGAGCTGCCATCCAATGGCCAGCGACCGATCTGCCTCAGCCAGGAAGAGCGTAATTATCAAAATACCAACATGAGCCAGTGAAGCTACGTCTTCCACAACTAGACTGAAGAACAGAAGGGCAGCAACTTGTCTGCCCCCCTTCCCCAATTCCCCAATGCTGTTCCCTTCCTCAATTCCCCAATAAAAAAATCTTAAAAAAAAAAAGTGCTGAGGGAGAAGATCATCCCATGATATTATATGGAGAAAAGATATCCTTAAAGATTGAAAGCCAAACAAAACTAAAACCAAAACAAAGGCTGATGGACATGAAAGAAAACTAAGAGAAATCATACCAGACAACTTGCTGTAAAATACGTGAAAGGGACTTCTTTCCGCTAAAGAGAATTGATACAAGAGGGAAGCTTCGACTTTCAGGACCAAAGGAAGAGAAACAGAAATGGTAAGCATTTAGATAAATGTGATAGCCTGCTTTTTTCCTCTTAAATTATTTAATATGTATGACTTGGTTGAAAAAAGTATACCACAGTCTCAGAGAGTGGTGTTCAAGTCATGTAAAGGTAATACATATGACAGCTCTAACAGTGGAGGGTTAAGGAATCTGTATGGTGTAACACATAAAAGGTATTTTATTTAACTGATAAAATATTAATGAGACTCTAATGAGAGTCAGCGAGATTAGTATACATTGTGTTATTCCCAAAACAACTAAAAAATAATAGCAAATTCATTCAAAACAACTAGTCCTCTCCTATCTAATGGTTGGGGACATAATAGCTAAAATATTCACACACAGATTTTTGTGAGAAGATAACTTTTATTTCTCTTGATTAATTGCCTACAAGTGGAATTGTAGGTCTTGTGTTAAGTATGCCCCCACCACATACATACCTGCCTTGGCTGCCACTTCAGGTGTCACCCCAGCAAGGTCTTTGTGCCTGGGCACTTGTGTTCTTAGCTGCTCTCCTCTCTGGTATTCCCAGAGGAAACGGCAGGAGGACACACAGGTGCTAATCCTAAAGTTGCCACTTCATGCAGGGGGCTGCTGGGCCAGGACCCCTACACCCTAAGGGTTCCCCCTCTGCTGGGCGGGACCCTATGCTGTACAGTATTTCCCCAACAGCTGTGGGACCCGGCCTGGGGAGGAAGGGCCACTGCCTGTCAATACGCCCAAACTCATCTCCCTCAACCAAACACCTCCAACACTCAGCAGATCTCGCAGTACCTAAGCGTCCCAGGCGGATTCTCACCTTCGTTTGCCGTGGGTCCGCGTGGTCCTCTGCGCGCCTGGGTTCCCCCACAATCTTTGTTGCGCACGCGCTCCTCGGAACCTTGGGAACACATGCCCATTTTTCTTTGCCAGCGCGTTCCAAGTGTATCCAGGCAACAGGCCTGACAGTGGGCGCTTCGCCTAGGGCAGTGTTGGCAGCTGAATGAGCTCACTTGGAGCCCCTCTCTATGCAAGGACCGACCTCACCCAAGCGACCCATGGCCTGTTACCTGGACAGGCTCACACCACATACCCACCCCAGGCACTGGAGGGCCAGCACCGCGCTCAGCATGCCTGCCATCTTCCCTTGGCCTGCCAGGATCACCCAGTTGTCCATGCCACTCCATCCACTCGCAGGGCAAACTGCAAGTATCCAGTGACTTTATCCCTGCACTTTGTCACGGCATCTTGGAGATAATATTCCTGGATGTCCCAGACCCTGAGTTTTTCGGGGGCGGGGGGGAGACGAAGGGGGGGCGGCGAGGAGGGTGTGGTCCTTACCTCAATCTGTGGCATGGTTATTAGAGGCAAGTGGTGCTGTCTGTTCCCAACTCAAAGATGGCCTGCAGCTCAGTATCTCTAGTGGGCAAAGTCACTCTCTATGACGTAGCTACTGCCTCTGGCTTTATACTTGCCACCCACATGCCTAGTGCTGTGACCAATGTTAGGCACAACAGTTGGCAGCAGAAGCTTCCCGCCCCTTCAGGTTAAGGGTTTCAGCAGCACCCGTGGGCCTTGGGAACAGAGAGGCCACTCCAGTTCTGAGCTACACCTTGGAGCACTCAGCCTTACAGCAGAAATGAGTGGGGTCCCCAAGCACCCAACACTGCTATGGGGGAAGCTTGGGTCTGAATACCTGTGGCTCCCCTCGCCAGGGCACCCCCACGGTGAACCCAGAACAGCTGGGTGTTTGGAGGCACTACTGCCCCTACCTTAAGCCGCATCCCTGGGGTGTGCACAGGCAGATTCCCCTTACTTCCAGCCGAGGGCCCAGCACCACTCACTGCCAGCAAGGATGACTTTAGGGGTGTGTCCGTCCGGCCTCCACCCCCAGCAGCCCTGCATCTGTGATGGGTCAGAAAAGAGGAGCCTTGCCACTGGGGGCCCCTCATCGCTGTCCAGAGCTTGGTTGGACAGACAACCATTGGACCATCAACCAAGTCCTCCAGGTCAGAATCTATTCCCTTGGGGTCTAGGAGACAAATGCTGGTCCGAAAGAGCAGCTTCCTCCAGAAGAAGCCAATGTCCACCTTCCTCTCGGGCTGGACCGAACGTGGGCCCCGTTTAGATATGCAATGTGAGTCTAGCCCTGACCTCATGATCCCGGAGCAAACTGGGTGCCCAGAGATTCAGCATCTCATTCCCAACCCTGCCCTGCAGTTTTTCTCAGAGCTGGGTGGTTTGAGGCATGTGGAGGCCCCAGGACTGTAGACAGAGCCCCTTATCCCATTTCCTTCCTGCCCTGGAGCCGGCAGGACCCCCCCCCCCCCGTGCTGTGTACAGTTTACTTCTTCCCTCTCTCCATTTACCTCCCAGAACCCTTTCCTGTGACTTATAATAAAGCCTTATTCTTGTTCCTTTGCAAAAAGAAAGAAGAAAAAACCAAAGCTAGCCTAACTCTGAACTCTGTTTTCTAACAAATACAAACATGCAATAGTTTTGAAAACTACCAAATACTTTTGTATGAAAGTTTCTCTCAATCTATGCCATTCTGTAATAAAGAATAAATAACAGGAAGTCTTTGAAAAAAGGGAACTGTGAAACAATTACTTCAAATATGGTCATTCTTCTTGCTCATGCATTTTTCCATTGCCTGAGAATTCTTTCGCTTCTTTACTAAATCTGAAGAAAAGGATTGAACAGCTATTGTAGCTCTGACAGCATCAATCATAGTCTCACAGCAAAAAACAGACTGCTGGGGAGATTTGTTTCTTGAACTCTGATATCAAACTTCCAAGGATAAGTCAAAGAGAGATGTCCTGTTACTAGAAACCCAAGTTCCAGAGAAAACTTCACTGGATAAAAGCAGTCGTGTATATTCAATAAACAAATTTGGTGAAAAAAAAATTGTATGATTTATTTGATTCTTATTTATTCTCTGTCTCTCTTAGTAAAATATAAGCTCAATAAAAGCAGAGACTTTGAAAAACGTGAAGGGGAATAAGAGGTTCAAATTGCCAGGTATAAAATAAGTCATGGGGATGTAATGTACAGCATGGGGAATATAGTCAATAATGTTGTGATAGCATAGTACAGTTTCAGATGGTGGTTGGACTTATGGTGATTAATTCTTTAGGTATATAAATAATGAATAACTGGTGTATACCTGAAACTAATGTCTCAAATGGCAGTATTTCATCTTATGGCTGAGTAATATTCCATTGTATATATGTACCTTATCTTTATCTAATTATCTATCGAAGGGTACTTGGGTTGTTTCCATGTCTTGGCCATCATGAATTACGCTATAATGAAGGTAGAGATACCTAAGTCTTTACAAATAAATGTTTTGAAAATTTGGGTGTAGATGCCCAGAAGAGGGATTACTGGGTCATATGGTAATTCTATTCTTAACTTTTTTGAGGGATCTCCATACTGTTTTCCATAATGGCTGTATATAAAACTGAACACAACAAACCAACAAGACAAACAAACAAAAACTCATAGATACAGACAACAGTCTAGTGGTTACCAGAGGGTAAGGGGGTAGGGTTAGATAGAAAAGAGTGAAGAGGGTCAAATATAAAGGGGAGTCTAATCTTTGGGTGGTGAACACACAAAGCAATCAATATACAGATGGTGTATTGAATTGTATACTTGAAACCTGTGTAATTTTATTAACCAATTTACACAAATAAATTTAGTGTAAATAAATAAATAAATAAATAAATAGTGGGATTGTTCTCCACCAAATTTTGACTGCATTTTAAAATTCTCCCCTTCTTGGAGCTCATCTTTTTATTCTAGAAAGCCTTCTCTTTTGTCTGGCTCCTTTAAGAAATTGTCATTCATATTACACATTCCTAGTACATTCTAGTTTTGTAATTGTTTCATGTTGTAGTACTTTTGCCCCCTCTGCCCTGAAGAGTGTAAGCTTCATGAAGACAAGACCATGCTTTATATAGAAAACAAACAGGCAACTATTTAAATAGTACTGTGACTCTAGTTTATATATTCTGTAGGATTAGACTTTAAAATGATGTATTAAAGAGCTCGTTTGTGACAGGGAGTCTAGTCATTTAGATACAATTTCAATTTCCTGAATTTTAGGTTATTAAATAGAAAAAAATCATTCTTTATGAGACATTGTCATTTCTTCAGTGTACTTTTTAAGAAGTTCTTTTTTCTATATAATCATTGATTTTTTTTCTTTCTTTCTTTATTTTTAACTAGTTTCAGGTGTACAACATAGTGCAATAGTTATACATTTTACCCCTCAAAGTGACAACCCCCACCCCCAATTCGCCACCCCACTCCCCCCCATATCATATATATCTATTACTCTTCCTCTGACTCTCTTCCACAGTATAATCCACATCCCGTGACTATCTATATATATTCAATTACAGTAGGTATACAACCTCCGCTTTAGTTATACAGTGCAGTGATCAAATCTCTACTCCATCCATGAAATGGTCTCCCTAACAAGACCTATGACCATCTGACATTCCACAGAATATTTACAACATTATTAATTATATTCCCCAAACTGTTTTTCCTATCCCAGTGGCAATATTGTAGTTGCCTATTTTTGCTGTCTAATCCCTTCCCCTTCTCCCTCATCCCATCCCCCTCCCAATTAGCAACCCTGATTTTTCCTCTATATCTATGAGACAGTTTCTGTTTACTTTGCTCATTCATACAGTTTTTCAGATTCCACATATGAGTGAGATCATATGGTATTTGTCTTTCTCTGACTGACTTATTTCACTTAACATAATAGTCTCTAGGTCCATCCATATCATTGCAAATGGTACGATTTCATTCTTCTTTATAGCGGAGTAATACTCCATGGTATAAATATACCACAGTTTCTTAATCCAGTCATCTACTGATGGGCATTTTTGGTTGTCTCCAAGTCTTAGCTATTGTAAATAGCACTGCTACGAACATAGGGGTGCATAAATTTTTTTGAATAAGTGTCTTGGGTTTTTCAGGATAAATACCTTGGAGTGGAATTGCTGGGTCAAAAGGTAGCTCCATTTCCAGTTTTTTGAGATACCTCCATACTGACTTCCATAATGGCTGCACCAATCTCTAATCCCACCAACAGTGTAGCAGGGTCCCCTTTTCCCCACAGCCCCGCCACCACTTGTTGTTTGTTGATTTATTGATGATAGCCATTCTGACTGGAGTGAGGTGGTATCTCATGGTGGTTTTTATTTGCATTTCCCTAGTGACCAGTGAGGTTGAACTTTTTTTCATATGCCTGTTGGCCATCTGTATGTCCTCTTTAGAGAAATGTCTCTTCATATCCTCTGCCCATTTTTTAATTGGGTTGTTTGTTTTTTGGTGTTGAGTTTCATGAGTGTTTTATGAATTTTGGATATTAACCCCTTATCAGATATATCGTTGGCAAATATATTCTCCCATTCAGTAGGCTTCCTTTTTGTTTTATTAATGGTTTTCTTTGTTGTGAAAAATCTTTTAAGTCTGATATAATCCCATATGTTCATTTTTTCTTTTACTTCCCTTGCCCGTAGGAATGTATCAGTAAAAATATTGCTCCGGGTAATGTCTGCAAATGTACTCCCTATATTTTCTTTTAGGATTTTTATGGTTTCAGGCCTTACATTTAAGTCTTTAATCCATTTTGAATTTGTTCTTGTATAAGGCGTAAGGAGGTGGTCCAGTTTCATTTTTTTGCATGTGTCAGTCCAATTTTCCCAGCACCATTTATTGAATAGACTATCTTTACTCCAGTGTAAATTCTTGCTTCCCTTATCATAGATTAACTGTCCGTAAATGCCTGGATTTATTTCTGGGCTCTCTGTTCTGTTCCACTGATCGATGTGCCTGTTTTTATGCCAATACCAAACTGTCTTGATTACGGTAGCCTTGTAGTAGGTTTTGATGTCTGGTAGCGTGATCCCCCCGACTTTGTTCTTATTTCTCAGAATTGCCAAGGCTATTCTGGGTCTTTTATGATTCCATATAAATTTTAGGATTATATTTTCTATTTCTGTGAAAAATGCCCTTGGTAGTTTGATAGGAATTGCATTGAATCTATATATTGCTTTAGGTAGTATGAACATTTTAACTATATTAATTCTTCCTATCCATGAGCATGGTAGGTGTTTCCATTTATTAGTATCTTCTATGATTTCTTTCTTCAGTGTCTTATAATTTTCTGAGTACAGATCTTTCACTTCTTTGGTTAAATTTATTCCTAGGTATTTTATAGTTCTTGAAGCAATTGTAAATGGGACAGTTTTCTTAATTTCTCTTTCCGTTAGTTTATTATTGGTATATGCAAATGCCACTGATTTCTGAACATTGATTTTATATCCTGCTACTTTACTGAATTCGTCTATCAGTTCCAATAATTTTTTGATGGAGTCTTTGGGGTTCTGTATATACAGTATCATGTCATCTGCATATAATGACAATTTTACTACTTCCTTGCCAATTTTGATGCCTTTTATTTCTTTTTGTTGTCTGATTGCTGTGGCTAGAACTTCCAGCACTATGTTGAATAAAAGAGGAGAAAGTGGACAGCCTTGTCTTGTTCCTGATCTTAAGGGGAATGGTTGTAGCTTTTCCCCATTGAGTATGATGTTAGATGTAGGTTTATCATATATGGCTTTTATTATGTTGAGATATGATCCCTGTATTCCCACTTTGCTAAGGGTTTTTAACATAAATGGCTGTTGGATTTTGTCAAATGCTTTTTCTGCATCTATTGAAATGACTATGTGATCTTTATCCATCATTTTGTTGATGTGGTGTATCACATTAATTGATTTACGGATGTTGAACCAGCCTTGTGCACTAGGGATGAATCCCACTTGATCATGATGTATGATCTTCTTAATATATTGCTGAATTCTGTTTGCTAATATTTTATTGAGAATTTTTGCATCTATATTCATCGGGGAGATTGGCCTGTAGTTTTCCTTTTTTGTGCTGTCTTTATCTGGTTTTGGAATCAGGGTGATAGTGGCTTCATAAAAAGAGTTTGGGAGCCTTCCCTCCTTCTGGATTTTTTGGAATAGTTTGAGAAGAATAGGTGATAGTTCTTTTTTGAATGTTTGATAAAATTCACTTGTGAAGCTGTCTGGTCCAGGGCTTTTGTTTTTTGGGAGCTTGTCAATTACTGATTCAATTTCCTTGGTAGTAATCAGGCTACTTAGATTTTCTGTTTCTTCTTGAGTTAGCTTTGGAAGGTTGTATGCTTCTAGAAAATTATCCATTTCTTCCAGATTGTCAAATTTGTTGGTATATAGTTGCTCACAGTAATTTCTTAGAATTTTTTGTATTTCTGTGATGTCTGTAGTCACTGCCCCTCTTTCATTCCTGATCTTGCTAATTTGAGTCCTCTCTCTTTTTTTTTGGATGAGCCTGGCTAGAGCTTTGTCAATTTTGTTTATCTTCTCAAGAAACCAGGTCTTGGTTTCATTGATCTTTTGAATTGTTTTTCTGTCCTCTATGTTGTTTATTTCTGCTCTGGTCTTTATTATCTCCTTTCTTGTACTCCCCTTGGGCCTCTTTTGCTGTTCTTTTTCCAGTTCCCTTAGGTGTAAGGATAACCTGTTGATTTGAGATTTTTCTTCCTTCTTTAGGTAGGCCTGCAGTGCTATAAACTTCCCTCTTAGGACTGCTTTTGCAGCATCCCAGAGATTTTGGGTCGTGGTGTTTTCATTTTCGTTTGTCTCGAGGTATCTTTTAATTTCCTCCTTGATCTCATTTGTGACCCACTCACTATTTAATAGCATATTGTTTAGCCTCCATTTATTTGTCAGCTTCCCGGATTTCTTCTTATAATTGATTTCTAGTTTCATAGCATTGTGGTCAGAGAATACAGTTGAAATGATTTCAATCTTCTTAAATTTATTGAGACTTGTTTTGTGGCCTAACATGTGGTCTATCTTAGAAAATGTTCCATGTGCACTTGAAAAGAACGTATATTCTGTAGCTTTGGGATGAAATGCTCTGAAAATGTCTGTTAAATCCAGCTGGTCTAATGTGTCATTTAAGGTCGCTGTTTCCACGTTGATTTTCTGTCTGGAGGATCTGTCCATTAGTGACAGCGGGGTGTTGAAGTCCCCTACTATGATAGTGTTACTGTTGATGTCTGTCTTTATGTCTGACAATATCTGTTTTATATATTTAGGGGCTCCTATGTTAGGTGCATAGATGTTTACTAGAGTTATGTCCTCTTATTGGATCGATCCCTTCATTACTATGAAGTGTCCTTCTTTGTCCTTTGTTATATTCTTCAATTTAAAGTCCATTTTATCTGATATAAGTATCTCTACTCCAGCCTTCTTCTCAGTACCATTTGCATGAAATATTTTACTCCATCCCTTTACTTTCAGCCTGTATGAGTCTTTGGATCTGAGGTGAGTCTCTTGTATACAGCATCTGCTGGGGTCTTGCTTTCTTATCCATTCGGCCACCCTATGTCTTTTTATTGGAGCATTTAATCCATTTACATTAAATGTGATTATTGATAGGTGTGTATTTATTGCCATTTTGTTATTTGTGTTTGTAGTCTTTCTTAGGTTGTTTTTCTCTTCTGTTTAAAGAAGCCCTTTTAGCATTTCCTGCAAAGCTGGCTTGGTGGTAATGAATTCCCTTAACTTATTCTTTTCTGCAAAGCTCCTTTTCTCACCTTCAATTATAAATGATAACCTTGCTGAATACAGCAATCTCGGTTGTAGGCCTTTATTTTTCATCACTTTGAAAACCTCCTGCCACTCCCTTCTGGCCTGCAAAGTTTCTGTAGAAAAGTCAGCTGATAATCTTATGGGGGTACCCTTGTAAGCAACTTGCTGCCTTTCCCTTGCTGCTTTAAGGATTCTGTCTTTGTCCTTAACCCTTGCCATTTTCACTAGAATATGTCTTGGAGTGGGCCTGTTTGGAATCATCCTGGTTGGAACTCTCTGCACTTCCTGGGCTTGTATTTCAATGTCCTTTGCCAGGTTAGGGAAGTTTTCAGACATTATTACTTCAAATATATTCTCAATCCCTTGCTCTCTCTCTTCTCCTTCTGGTACTCCAATGACCCGTCAGTTATTGCATTTGATGTTGTCCCCCTGCTCTCTTAAACTATTTTCCATGTTTTTCATTCTTTTTTCTTTTTGTTTTTCTGCATGGGTGATGTCTGCTATTTTGTCTTCTAAGTCACTGATTCGATTTTCTGCTTCATCCAATCTGCTAGTGATTCCATCAAGTTTGTTATTTAATTCAGTAATTGTGTTCTTAAGTTCTAGCTGGTTGCTTTTCATGATTTCTCTATCCTTCTTTATATTTTCATTAATTTCCTTGAACATTCTAATAATCAGTGTTCTGAACTCTGTCTCCGATAGGTTGGTTACCTCTATTTCCTCTAGTTCCACTGATTCAGGAAGTTTCTTCTGTTCTTTTATTTGGGTTGTGTTTCTTTGTCTCCCCATTCTGGCTTACTCTTTGTGTTTGCTTCAATATAACAGATAGATCCCCCAGGTTTCTCAGTCTTTTCTGGGTAAACTTATATGGTGTGTGTCCTTTATATTTGAATTACTCAGTCTCCCTATTCTCCTGTGCTTGTATCTGAGGTGTTCCTTGTGTCGTGCGTCCTCACTTGTTGAAGTTTTAGTTTTGATTACTTTTGGTTTGTCAGTAGGTGGGATTGACTCCCAGATTGATTAGCTGTGAGGATCAGCAGCTTCTGCAGTCTATGAGCTGCTATGAGAGGATTGATCCCTCTGATGAAACTTGGACCCTATGGGCCCTAGTACCTATAGCAACTTCCTTTTGGGTGTGACTCTTGTATGTCAAACCCAGAAATGCTCTGGTTTTATCTAAAGTTGGCCTCCAGGTATGATGATTCTTGTGTCTGTTTGTTTGGACCCACTGCTGCAGAGTGATTTTAGAGCCTAACAGATCAACAAGAACAACCTCCGCAGCCACCAAAGGAAACCAAATGCTCGCACAAGTAAAAAAACCCAACCATCAAACTACAGTCAACTTGTACAGAAATAGCAATCATACTAATGAAGAAAACAGAAACAAAACAAAAACCACACGCACAATAATAACAGAAGAGGAAACAAAATAAAATACAATATCCTAAAATAAAAAATAGAATAAACATGAGAAACTGATTAGCTATACCTAGAAAATAAAAAATAAAAATAAACTAAAATAATAATAATAAAAAAAGTAAGAATAAAAATTAAAAAAACAAAATTTGCAGAAAAAAGGAAAAGAGGAAAAGTATAGCAGTGAGAATAATGAATAAAATAAGAGAGAAAGTGAGGGTGGGGAAAAAAGAAAAAGAAAAGAAAGAAAAAGAAAAAGAAAAAAAAAATATATATATATATTTGTCTACACACCCATATATATGGACATATATTCACCTATATACACCTATATATATGCCTATATTAAAAACTACAAAATGATAAGAACGAAATAGAAATAAAAACCAAAAACAACCAAGATAAGCAGCCAATAAAGGGAAAACAAAACAGAATAAAACCAAACAAACCAAAAATACCCGTGCCGGTCTTGGCTAAAGTCCACCAAGCTCTCTTCAGTTTGTCTGCTGTACAAAAATTCCTGTGCGTCTTGTGGGAACAGTAGGCCACCTGATGCCTAGCGTGATCCTGGCACTGCAGGTTTGCTGTACTTGAGTGTGGTTGTGACGTGTGATTGGTGGATTTTACAAAGTCACTTCCTTTTTGCTTTTGCCTGTCCCAAGGCAGGCTGCACCCCCAAAGGCGCAATGAGTGTCTCTGGGCACCCTTTCAGTTGATAGTGTGTGGCTAAGATCCCCGCTCTGCATCTCTCGGGGACCTGTGTCTCCGCCCAGTGCTCTGCGTGTCCCAGGGAGTCTTCTTTTTTCCCCTCCTCCCGGGTTTAAAGCGTCTGCCTCCGAGACGGCGCGCCTGCTCGGATCTCCTGCTGCTCTCCCAAAGGGTTTGCCGGGATTTAGGGGACTGCGCGCACTATGCCGCGCGGCTCCGATCCCCGCTCCATCTCTCAAGGACCTGCGTCTCTGCCCGGCGTGCGCTGAGTCTCCGTGCGCGAGTCCTCTTTTTTCCCCTGCTCCCGGGTTTCAGGCTTCTGCACTCCGCGGACCGGGTGGGCACAGAGACTGATCCCTGAACCGGGAGGGTGCAGGGATTGATCTTGCCCTGTCGCTACGGGGCTCTGCACCCTGCTTCCTGGGGACCCCGCGAGCCGCGGGTGCAGCTCGTACCTCTGCACAGTCGTCTCCTCTCTCTCCTCCCGCACTTGCCCGGCCTGAGGCTTCTTCCTCAGACTGCAAACCAATGCGCTCTTGCTGAACTCTAGGTGGGCCGCAGGCCACAGGGAGCGAGCTGGGGGAACACTCACCGTGCCTCCGCAGCCGCGGGTTTGGGCTGCACCTCACGCATCTCGCCCACCGCCTTCTTTCCCTACTCGCCCGACCTGACCACCTTCCAGCAATCCTTGTGTGGAACTCTTAGTTGCTCAGTGTGATGAGTAGATGTCTCTTTGAAGCATATTAGAAGTTCAAATTGTGGATATTTCCAGGGGAGATTTCATGGAGCCCTTCTCACAGCCGCCATCTTGCCCCTCTGGGCTATAATCATTGATTTTTAATAATGTGATAAGCACCTGTGATCCCAGTACCAAAAACAAAATCCAGGACCATAACCTACATCTAATGCCTGCTCTTCATCAACCTGTTCCTCTGCCTTTTCTCACCTTAGGTCATAGAAATGTAGGGATTATTTCCCAGCATTTTACAGATCAGGAATCTGGGACTTCAGGAGGCCGAGGTTTTTATATCGTCCAGCTAGTAAATAGACCATTTGGATCCAGGCATAGATGTGGCAACTCTGACACCTTGCCTCTACGCAGCTCATGTAGTCTCACAATTGTTTGTCTGCAAGATGGCAGAGAAGGGCAGGTCAATGAAATAAAGTATATACTGGGACAGAAATCTTGGAGACAGTAACCACCTAAGAGGGCACTGGTTCATCTCCAGCCTCTGGTTCGTCTCCAGCCTGGAGTTTTGTTTTGTTTTGTTTGTTTGTTTCCTTTACCCTGCTCTTTCTAGGTTAGTTCACAGCTCAACTGTCCTATGGCCAGGCATACTCCAGCTGGTCCAGGTTTCAAAAACCACACCTAAAGGATATATAATTAAGGGCAGCACTATGAAAATGCCTAGGTTTGGAAGAGATTTTTTTTTTCTAAAATGACCATCTTGTTGTAAATGGCAGTTTGAAAAATGGTTAATTTCAGCAGAAAGGCCTTATTTGTATACTGTAAAAAGAACTCTCTTTTGGTCTTCGGTTAGTGGTGGGTAGTGTGTTGTCTTCTGTTGTCTAGAAGAATATACATAGATTTATACTTGTTTGTTTTATTCTGCTGGTACTCATATATTGAATTACAAATGAGAACACACGCACACATTTACACACACACACACACACACACACACAAACACTTTTCTCCTGTACTTCTATACTATAGAGATGCAAAGTTAGAGACAGAGACTAATTAGTGTGATCTAAAGAGATCCCACAGAACAATGTGTGCAAAGATACCTAGGAGAATATCAATAGAACTGAAAGAAGCATCCACTGGACAACATGGGGTCTTGTCTTCAGATAATTATTTCCTTTTTGGATTCAATGGTGAAGAATGTAAAACATGATGCTGGAAACTTGCAGAATGATTGATCCTTTACAACAGACTTAAACAAGAAAGAAAGACTAAATAACTGGGCATCAAGGGTGTGTGATGAATGAGGAAATTGTTATTACAACAAAGAGAGGAAAAGGTCCCCCCATTAATAATGCTAAGTGTGTGAAGCACTAAAATCAGGATATTAGATTATCAAGTCCTTAGAGCTCTTCACAGTGACCATTGTGGAATAAATAAGATTTATGTAAATCATTTATTGAACTATGTTTCCAGCCTCATAACAGAAATAATGTTACCAAAATAAAGCATATCAACAACTTATCTGAGATGCTTTACCTAACTCCAAATTGTAATTAGGTGGGATTTTTTGTTTTGTTTTTTATTTGCACTAAACAACTTAACCACATCCAATACTTATAAAACAAGGGAAATTGCTCAAAATTATGGCTCATACATTCTATTTGTGTTGTTGTTCACCACATATAGGCTGGAAAGCAACCACATGGTATATTTAGTACTAGTTTGACTGACACCATGGTCTAAAAACTTGAACAATGTTAGTGTTTTCTTTTTTTCAATGATACAAATCCATATCCCGCGCCTCCCCACCTTGGATTCCAGTTAGTTGAATTGACTGCCTGTGGGGTCCAAATGCCCAATATTTTCAAACTTCTTCATAATATTTTTGCCCCTGAAATTAAAAAATAGAGAAAGTGGGCCAACCTAGTGGCACGGTGGTTAAGTGCTGGCTTGGGACGCCAGCGGCCCCGGTTTGGGTCCCACATATGAGGGCCAGTGACACTGCCCTCAAAAAAAAAATAATAGGGAAAGTAAGAGTTCTGCTTTTTTTCCAAAGTGAATTCTCTTTTGTTTCAAATGAAAAGACTCTTTCTGACTAAGCAGATATGGATTTGATAGAAGTCTGAGTAGGTATCAATTGACTGAGCACCTTGTATGTATTATACACAGGCCCAAGCACAGGCCCAGAAGAAAACAGATCTATTTCTTGCCCTCAGGCTTCAGTAGAGCTTAGGATCTACTCTATGCCTTCGTTAAGTGGATTTTCTCCTCTGAACTACATAGCACATTCTCAACTCTTCCAAGGTTGGTACATAACTAGTGCGATTCTAGATGCACATGAGGGAAGTTATTTCATTACTTACAGTGGAGACATTAGGGGATCAGGAACCAATTCTGCCTCTCAACCCTGGTTAAGAAAGGCTGTGTATTTGGGTGGTGGGTGGGAGATAAATATTAAATAAATATGTACACAAGTAATAAATAATAATTGTGAGAAGACACTGTGAGAGACTTTACCCCCAGGTAGATCCTTCACCAACTCTATGATGAGGTAGTCATCATTCAGACAAATTTCCTGGTTAAACTCTTTAAATTTTTATTTAATAGTGAATTTCTGACAATACAAGTAATATTTTTGTAGAAAATTTGAAAAAACAAAAAAATAGAAAGAAGGAAAAAAAATCACCCTTAATCCCATACAGAGAGAAAAATAATCCTCCAGTATATTTTCCAGCATCTACATACATTTAATATTTTTGTAGTCAATTCTGTCATTCACTTTATTCATGATTTCCTCTTATATTTTTAATTTGGAATGACTTTTCCCTCATGCTACCTCCCAGATCATATAAAGAGTACTTAAGTCTTTCCCAAATTCTTTTGTGATTTCTTTTTTCTCTTGCTTTTAACTCTTTAATTCTGACAACTCCATTTTTCTGCAAGTATTCACAATTGTTCCAATCCCACTTATTGATAATTTTTTTCTCACTAATTTGAAAAGCTGTTTTGTGTTTTTTTTTTAAGAGGGCAGTGTCACTGGCCCTCATGTGGGATCCGAACTGGGGCCGCTGGCATCCCAAGCCAGCTCTTAACCACTGCACCACTCAGCCGGCCCTTGAAATGCTTTCTTTGCACCATAATGTTTACATGTATTTGTGCATCTTTTTCTAAATGTTCTTTTTTCTCATTAAATTGTTTCCAATATCACACTGTTTTTATTAGATAGCTTTACACTACATTTTTTAAAATTCTTTTATTGTGAAATAAACATTTAAAAAAAATAGTTTCAGGTGTACAACACAGTGCATTAGTTATACTTTTTACCCCTCAAAGTGACAGCCCCTCTCCTCCAATTCGCCACCCCACTCCTCCCCCCCATATCATACATATCTATTACAATTCCTTTGACTCCCTTCCACAGTATACTCCACATCCCGTGACTATCTATATATTCAATTACAGTTGGCATACAATATTATACAACATCAAGCCTCTTCTCCATCCATGAAGTGGTCTCCCTAACAAGACATGTGACCACTGACACTCCACAAAATATTTACAACATTATTATATTCCCCGAACTCTCTTTCATATCCGTGTGGCAATATTGTAGTTCCCTATTTATGCTGTCTAATCCCTTCCCCTTTTCCCTCATCCCTACCCCCCTCCCAACTAGCAACCATCAGTTTTTCCTCTATGTCTATGAGACTGTTTCTGTTTACTTTGCTCATTCATTCAGTTTTTCAGATTCCACATATAAGTGAGATCATATGGTATTTGTCTTTCTCTGACTGACTTATTTCACTTAACAAAGTAGTCTCTAGGTCCATCCATATCATTGCAAATGGTACGATTTCATTCTTCTTTATAGTGGAGTGATACTCCATTGTATAAATGTACCACAGTTTCTTAATCTACCGATGGGCATTTTGGTTGTTTCCATGTCTTGGCTATTGTAAATAGCGCTGCAATAAACATAGGGGTGCATATATTTATTTCAAATTAGCATCTTGTATTCTTCTGGGTAGATACCCAAGAGTGGAATTGATGGGTCATGCGGTAATTCCATTTCCAGTTTTTTGAGATACTTCCATACTGATTCCCATAATGGCTGCACCAATCTGCAGTCCCACCAACAGTACATCAGGGTTCCCTTTTCTCCACAACCTCGCCAACACTTGTTGTTTTAGATTACATTTTGATTATACTTATCGTAAATGTTTCCAGCTATTTTCTCTTCCAGCTGACTTAGAATCAATCTGACAATTTAAAAATTCCTGTGGAATTTTGATTGGGATTGCATTGAATTCACATGTTAGTATTGGGAACACATATTTACCATTTGATTTTCTGATATAGCAGCATGCTTTATTTTGTCAAGTATTGTAGTGTTCTTTATGTTGTATAAGGAAGTTCAATAGTTATCCTCTTCCACACTTATTATTAAGTTTATTCCCAGGTATTTTGAAAAATTACTTTCTTATTATTTTCAATAGGATGTACTTTTAATTACATAGTCACTGGTTATTATTGGTTTTTGAATACTCATCTTAATTGTGCTAAACTTTCATATTTAGTTCAAATTATTTTTCAGTTGATTGTTTTGGATTTTCTAGGTGGCCAACAATATCATAAAAAACAATGATATTTTTCTCTCTACCTTTCCAATATTTATTATTGTTATGATTTTTGTTTTAGTATTATATTACCTAGTATTCTGGAACAATGTTAAATGGACAGGACATAGTGGGAATTCATGTATTTTTCTTTTTTTTTTTTTTAAAGATTTTATTGGGGAATTGGGGAGGGGAACAGTGTTGGGGAATCGGGGAAGGGGAACAGACAAGTTGCTGTCTTTTTGGTTTTCAGTCTAGTTGCGAAGGTCGTTGCTTCACTGGCCCATGTTGGTATCATCATTGCGCTCTTCCCAGATGAGGCAGATCCATCACCAGCCCTGGATGGTTGCTCACCGCGGCTATTAGCAGCTCAGGCTGCCGGCCGCTAGCGCTGGCTGCCGGCCACTCACTGTAGCCTATGGCAGCCCACTGCAGCAGGGGCTGCAGCCTACACCGTCACCGGGGCTCGCAGCACAGCTCCAGGTGGAGCTGTTGTTAGCTGTAGAGGGTAGTGTCACTGGCCCTCATATGTGGGATTCGAACGGGGGCCGCTGGCGTCCCAAGCCAGCTCTTAACCAATGTGCCACTCGGCCCGCCCTAATGTGTTTTTCTTATACAAATGGGAACACCTGCAGTTAAATTTCCAACAAAAAGCTAGGGAAGTTTTCTTCAATTTTAAAAAGATTTGGATGTCTAGTGTGTGTGTGGCTATCCTGATAGATGTCTACATTTGTGTGTATGATATCGGTGTTATGCTAGTCTCAAAGGACATACTACGAAAAATTTCACCTTTAGCTATAGTTGGAATAGTATTAGAAATGATCTGTTTCTTAAAGATTTGCTTTACTTCATCTATGAAACCATGTGATATGAGTGGCTTTTTTGAAAACCATGTCTTTAACAACCTTTAGGGTTTTCTATGGTTGGTGGATCCTGGTTTTTCGTTTTCTTTGAATCAATTTAGACATTTTATGTTTCCCTTAAAATCACTTCTGCAATTTGTTATTGCCATAAATTTGCACATATGAGTCTCTAAGTCATTATTTAAAAAAATATGTATACCCAAAGGAGTTGCACAAAAACCTGCACACTTAATGTCATGCTCTACATTCTTGAAAGAAGAGATAATTTATCTACATAAATTATTTGGAATTCTTCATGGGAGATTTGTCTTTTTCTTTTCATTTATTTACTTATACAATTATTTGTTTATATCAGGAGGGGCTCATGAGTATTCATTTTATACTTCAGGTTATAATCCAATACTAATTTATTTATTTTATTGCTCAAATTATTCCAGCCTTGGTTCCTCCATGTCTCTTCATGGCCTGATAGCTCATTTCATGCTGAGTAATATTCCATTGCCTAGATGGACCATGGTTTGTTTATCCATTTACCTGCTGAAGGATATGTTGGTTGACAACTATGAATAAAGCCATTATATACTATACATCCATGTGCAGGTATTGTGTGAATGTAGGTTTTCAACTCATTTGGGTAAATACCAAGGAGCACAACTGCTGGATCATATGGTATGTTTAGTTCTATAAGAAACTGACAAACTGTTTTCCAAGTGGCTGTACCACTTTGCATTTTTTTGCATTTTTTCCAGCAATGAATGAGAATTGCTGTTGTTACACAGCCTTGCTAGTGTTTTGGATTTTAGTTATTCTAATAGATATGTAATAGTATCTCCTTGTTGTTTTAATTTGCAATTCCCTAATAATGTTAAGCATCTCTCATATGCTTTTTGCCAGATGTGTTTCCTTTGATAGGGTTTCTGTTCATACCTTTTGCCCATTTTTAAATTGGGTTGTTTGTTTTCTTATTATTGAGTATTAAGAGTTCTTTGTATATTTTAGATAATGTGTTTTGCAAATATTTTCTCCCAGGCTGTGGCCTGTCTGTCATTCTCCTAACAGTATCTTTTGCAGAGCAAAAATTTTAAATTTTAATGAAGTCGAAATTATCAATTTTTTTTTTCCCTCGTGGACCATACTTTTGGTGTCGTATCTGAAAAGTATCACCAAAACCAAGATCACCTAGATGTTTTTCTGTATTATCTTCTAGGAGTTTTATAGTTTTGCCCTATACATTTAGGTCTACAATCCATTTTGAGTAATTTTTATGAAAGGGATAAGCTTGTCTAGAGTCCTATTTTTGAATGTTGATATTCAATTGTTCCAGCACCATTATTGAAAAGAGTCTTTTAACATTGAATTGGGGGTCAAATATATGGTAATGAAAGGAAAACTGCCTCTGGGTGGTGAGGATACAATGTGATATATAGATGATGTATTATATAAATGCACTTGAAACCTATTGTATGTAATTTCACTAACCATTGTCACCCCAATACATTTAATAATTTTAAAAAAATCATTGAATTGCTTTTGCTCCCTTGTCAAAGGTCAGTTGATTCTAAGCGGGGTTTGTTTCTAGACTCTGTATTCTGTTCTATTGGTTGATTTATCTATATTTTCATCAAAACCATGCCATATTGATTACCACAGCTTTATGGTAAGTCTTTTTTTTTAATTAAAGTTTATTTGGGTGACAGTTGTTAGTAAATTTACATATGTTTCAGATGTACAGTTCCATAATACTTCATCTATATATCACATTGTGTGTTCACCACCCAGAGTCAGTTCTCCTTCCATCACCATATATTTGATCCCTTCTACCACCCCCACCCCCACTACCTTCTGGTAACCACTAAACTATTGTCTGTCTGTGTCTATGAGTTTTTGTTTCTTCATTTGTTTGTCAGGTAAGTCTTAAAGTCAGGAAGTGCCTGTCCTCCAACTTTGTCTTCTTCAATGTTATGTTGGCTATTTTGGGTCTTTTTTCTCTCCGTATAAACTTTAGAATCAGTTTGTCAATATCTGCAAAATAACTTCTGAAATTTTTATTAGGATTGCATTGAATCTATAAATCAAGTTGAGAAGAATTCGTATCTTGACAATATTGAACCTTCCTATCCATGTACATTGAATATTTCTCCATTTATTTAGATCTTTGATTTTTTTATCAGTTTTGTAGTTTTCCACATACAGATCTTATACCTATTTTGTTAGATTTATACCAAACAAATTTACTTTTTTGTTGTTGTGAATATAAATGTTTTTAATATCAAATTTCAATTGTTCATTGCTGGTATATAGAAAGCAATTTACATTTGTATATTCACCTTGTATCCTGCCAAGATATCTGTATGGAGAGAGAGAGAGAGAAAGAGAGAGAGAGAGAGAGAGAGAGAGAGAGAGAGAGAGAGAGAGAGAGAGAGAGAGAGAGAGAGAGAGAGAGAAATGAGAAATGAGAAATGTATTTATCTTTTAATTCCTTTCTTTGTCTTATTACATTAGCTAGGACGTCTAGTACAATTTTGAAGGGGAGTGGTAAGAAGGAACATTCTTCTTTTGTCCCCTTTTTCTTTTTGTTGTTAGTGGGAAAGCTTCTAGTTTCACAGCATTAAGTATGATTTGAATTGTCAGTTTTTTGTAGATGTTCTTCATCAAGTTGAGAAATCCTCTAGTCTTAGCTTGCTCAGAGTTTTTATCAAGAATTAGTGTTGGATTTTGTCAGGTGCTTTTTCTGTTTCTATTGATATGATCATGTGAATTTTCTTTTTAGCCTGGTGATGTGATGGATTCACTCATTGATTTTCAAAAGCTGAACCATCTTTGTATACCTGGGATAAATCCCATTTGGTTGTGGTGTATACATTTTTGGAATCAATTTGCTAATATTTTGTTGAGAATTTTTGCATCTGTATGCATGAGAGATATTACTCTGTAGTTTTCTTTTCTTCTTATATCTTCATCTGGTTTTGTTATTAGGGTGATGCTGGCCTCATAAATGAGTTAGGAAGTATTTGCTCTGCTTCTATTTTCTGGAAAAGGTTGTGGAGAATTGGAATAATTTATTCCTTGAGTATTTTGAGGAATTCACCAGTGAACTCATCTGGGCCTGGTACTTTCTGTTTTGACAGATTATTAATTGTTGATTCATTTTCTTTTATATATATAGGCCTATTCAAAGTATCTGTTTCTCCTTGTTTGAGTTTTGGTAGGTTGCATCATTCAAGGTTTTGACCAATTTCATCTATGTTTTGAAATTTGTGGACGTGTCATTGTTCATAATATTTTTTTTATTATCTTTTTAATATACATGGGATCAGTAGTGATGGCTCCTCTTTTATTTCTGACATCAGTAATTTGTTCCTTCTCTCTTTTTTTCTTAGTTAGGCTAGAAGTGAAGGCTTGGTTGGTACTGATTCCCTAAAAGGTTTCTTTTAGAAACAAACAACTCTTCCTCTCAGTTCAACAAAGAAGTTATTTTAAAAAACATTTGGGAAGTTCCTTGGGTGGAAGGCTCAGAGAAGGGGTCATCAGTACAGCCACTTTCTAGGCCCGAACAGAATTCCAAAGTGTACAAAGGCTGCTGCCACCACTAGAATATTGAAAATCTGATGAGACTGAAACCATATGTTAAATTTTCATCATAATTTCACTGTATACAGAAGTTCTAGACTGTTATTTTCCTATCAATACTTTAAATATTTCACTCCATTCTCTTTTTGTTTGCAAGGTTTTGGAAGAGAAGTTGGATGTAATTCTTATCTTTGCACCTTCATAGTAAGATTTTTTTCCCCCTTTGGCATCTTTTAAAAAAATTTTCTCTTCACCTTTGATTTTTCTGCAAGTTGAATATAATATGCCAAGGTATAGATATTTTGGTATTTATCTTAGTTGGTATTCTCTGAGCTTCCTAGATTTGTGGTGTGGTGTCTATCATTTTTAAGTCTTCAGTCATAATTGCTTGAGTTATTCTTCTATTCTTTTCTCTCTTTCTTCTGCTTCTTATTCCCATTATGCATGTGTTGCACCTTTTGTAATTGTTCCAAAGTTCTTAGATATTCTGCTGTTTCTTTTTCATTGCATTTCATTTTTGGAAGTTTCTATTTCTTCAAGCTCACTGATTTTTTTTCCCCTTAGTCTACTGATGATCCCATGAAAGAAATTCTTCATTTTTGTACAGTGTTTTTTATTTCTATCATTTTCTTTTCATTCTTACATTTGAGTTTCTGCCTCTCTCCTTACATTAACCATCTCTTCTTTTCACTTTTTCCATTAGAGCTCTTAGTGTATTAATCACAGATGTTTTAAATTTCCAGTCTGATAATCCCAACTTCTCTGCTGTATCTGGGTTTGATTCTGATGCTTGCTCTTTAAACTGTTTTTTGTTGAAAGCCAGACATGATGTACTGGGTAGAAGAAATAGAGGTAAATAGGCCTTTAGTTTGATGTTTTATGTTTATCTGGCTAGGGGTTAAGTTCTGTTTACTGCTTGCTGTAGCTGTAGGTGTCAAAGGCAAAAATTTCCTCTAGTGTCCTTGTTTTTGTCTCTACTATTTTCCTTAGAGATTTCTTCTTAAATATGATCTGCCACGTGCAGTTCTTTTTATTGTATCCTCCTGTTTCTATGCAGGAGCCCTATTGATGAGGTGATAAAACTGAGGGAGGAGAAACATTCTATAGTCTATGATTAAGTCTCGACCTTTTAGTGAGCTTGTGGGGCTGTGATTATTATAGGTGCTTCTCAGTTTTGTTTTGTTTTGCTTCCCCTGAAGGTAAGATAGGAAAACTAGAGTGGGCTAGTGTTGGGTATTTCCCTCCCCTACATTTAAACTCTGGTAAAACAACTCTGGAAAAATAGTTTCTCTTGAAGGCAGACCTTGTTAGAAGAAGGGCAGAATTATCTGGGTCTATTTCAAAATGGCTCCTTGTTTCAGAAGCAGGAGGCTATTTTTCTCCAAATTCCCTGAGAGAGGCTCTTGGAGGTAAAACCCACAAAAGTATGGAGGCTCCCTTCACAAAGAAAACTGGATTTCCCTGGAATTTTTAACTCTTAAACTAGCAATTTATTAATTACAGATTAAGTTTTCCTATCCTTGTACTGGGTCTTGTGGAAGTTTCTTCTGCTCCTGAGCTTCTGCTTCAGTAAGTTGTGATTCTCTGTATCTGCCTGTTTCTCTCTTCAGTTTTTGGGGTTTTTTTTAGGGGGCATGGTGGCATTGGTTTGCCCTATTGCCTCAGTTCTCTGGTGGATCTAAGGAGAGTTGTTCATTTTCAGTTTGTTCAGTTTTTTTCTTATTTTGAGGTCAGGAATGATGACTTCCAAGCTCCTTACATGCTGGGTCAGAAACTGGAAGATTTTTGCTTTCATTTTTCTATGTTATTTTATTTTAATTGTGCCTTATTCATATTTTAAAGAATTTAGAATGGTCTAAAAGACTGATTTTGTCTGTGTTATGTACATGGAAATTAGATATTAAAGCTATGAAAAGAATGAAGCCAGAATGCTGTTCATGTTGGCTATTATACTTAGTGCTTGAGCATTACACTGCACCAGGAATTCCCTGATAGTGAAATCAAGAGAGAAATATTATAGGTTACATAGTTATCTTTACGTTGCTGAGTAAACATGGCAATTTTTGAGTAAAGACAATACTCTCCTGTTCCTAAATTCTAAAGTAAATTTACCACATGGAATACATTAGTGGAGCTATGAGCAAAAGACATATAACATAATGTTTTCATCAACACTTGGCAGATACATATGTTATTTTACATAGCCCTTTTTTATAGTGACTTTCAGTGAAAACCAACATTAATGTTTGACTCAGTGAAGACAGTTCTGAGAGGCTTTACATTAATATGTCATTTATATATATATAGCATTGTGATCAAACAATATGGTGAATGTTTAAATAAAAAAAGTATTACAGTAAAAGACACATTGCCATTAATCCCCCTCAAAATACTCCCCCTCACTTCAAACACACTTATCCCATTGCTCTTGCCACTTTCTGAAGCAGTTCTGCAAGTCCTCTTTCATGAGTGTCTTTAGTTGTGCTGTTATGGCTGCCTCAATGCCCTGAATCATTCTGACTTTGGGGAAAAGCCAGAAGTCGCATGATGCCAGATCCAGTGAATAAAGTGGATGAAATAAAAACCATAATGTTTTTATTTGACAGAAATTGCCATATATGAGGTCTGACAATTAAGTTTCTGAACTAATCCTAGAAAAAGGGCTACATACCTCATTGCTGAATATCACTATGGCCACCTTCGAAGTACTCCCCTTGGGAAGCTATGCACCAACTCTAGCACCTAGTCCACCCTTCAAAGCAATTTTGAAACTCTTTTTCTGGAATGGCCATCAGAGCTGTAGTCATATTACCCTTAATATCATGAATGTTACAAAACTGTCTTCCTGGGGCTGGCGGAGTGGCTCAGTGGTTAAGAGCTGGCTTGAGAAGCCAGTGGTCCCGGTTCGGTCCCACATATGAGGGCCAGTGACACTGCCCTCAAAAAAAAAAATGTCTTCCTTTCAGCATTTCCCTTATCTTCAGGGAAAGAAAGAAGTCACTGGGAACCAGGTCAGGTGAGCAGGGAGAGTGTTCCAATACATTTAATTGTTTACTGGCTAAAAACTCCCTCATAGACAGTGCCGTGTGAGCTGGTGCATTGTTGTAATGCAGGAGCCATGAACTGTTGGCAGAAAGTTCAGGTCATTCTCGTCTAACTTTTTCATGCAGCCTTTTCAGCAATTCCAAATAATAAACTTGGTTAACGTTTGCTAGTTGGTACAAGTTCATAATGAATAATCCTTCTGATATCAAAAATGGTAGCAACATCTTTTTAACTCTTGATTTGGACTGACGGAACCTTTTTGGTCATGGAGAATTGGCTAACTTCCATTGTGCACTTTGACGCTTTGTTTCAGGGTTGTATTGGGACACCCATGTTTCATCACCAGTGATAACACAGCCCGAAACATTGTCTTGCCTTTCCAAAAGGTCTTGGCCAACTTCGGCTCTCCTTTGCTTTTATTCATCAGTGAGCTCCTTCGAGACCATTTTTGTTCACACCTTTCTCATGCCAAGATTTTCAGTTAAGATTTCCTAACAGTTTCTCTATTGATGTTTATTTGGTCTGCTATGCTTCTCATAGTCAGCTGATGATTCTGACACACAATTGGATGAATTTTTGCAATGTTTTCATCAGTGTTGCTCGTCACTGGCCGCCCTGACCTCTCTTCATCAGGCCGCGTTTTTCTCCCCTCAGAAAAACATTTAATCCATTGTACACTTCCGTTTCTTCATGGCATTATCCCCATAAACTTGGACTAACATGTCCCTGATTTCACTTCCACTCTTGCCAAGTTTAACAAGAAAGTTAATGTTTATTCATTGCTTTAATTTAAGCTCTGGCATTCTCGCAATGACACACAAAAACGCAACAACAATGAATGCCATTCAGCAAGACACTGCTTCACGTCGACACGAACACAGCTGTGAGACACTGATATACCAAAGTTACGAAACCTTACAGAGCTGTTTGTATGGTGCTGCTAATGTAAGCACCCATTGGCAAGTTTGCAAATTTAATTGTCAGACTTGGTACCAGAAGCAATGTGTGACATAGAGCATTGTCATGATGGAGGATGATTTACAGCATACTTAAAAACACAACTTTTCTCAACCCAATAGTCGGTAGCTCACACCCGACTGCACCAAACAAGTTGAAACTTGCAACACATTGTTACTAAGGTTCGACGCACTGCTTCCCATATAGAAGATCCCTGCCTTTCTGTTGAATGGCACTTGGCAGCAGCATTCACTATATTTTGTGATCACAATAAAAAAGCTCTGGGTCAATATTGCTTCTGGTATGGAAATTTCTGTCAAATAAAAACATTACAGTGTGTCCTCATCCACCTTATTCACCGGATCTGGTACCGTGCAATTTCTGGCTCTTCCCCAAAGTCAAAATGACCATGAAAGGTAAATGTTTTGAATCAGTTGAGGACATCAAGGCAGCCATGACAGTGCAACTAAAGACACTCATGAAAGAGGACTTCTAGAACTGCTTCAGAAAGTGGCAGGAACAATGGGGTAAGTATGTTAGAAGTGAGAGGGAGTATTTTGAGGGGGATTAATGGCAACATGTCCTTTACTGTAATAATTTTTTAATTTAAACATTCACCATGTTTTTGATCTCGCTATATATATATATATATATATATATATATATATATACACACACACACATCACATATATGTGTATATATATGTGTGTATATATACATATATATATATTGATACTAGGCTAGAACTGTTACAACCTTAAGGATTGAATGGATGGCTTGGGAGCCTGTCTTTGTTAAATGTACCTTTTCTCAATCGGGCTTTAGTAGTTGTTGGGTGTTAGATGTACCTCAATAAACGCCACACTTTTTTTTTTTAAGATTTTTTATTAGGGAATTGGGGGAGGGTTGGGGAACCAGGGAAGGGGAACAGACAAGTTGCTGTCCTTTTGTTCTTCCGTCTAGTTATGGAGGATATCGCTTCACTGGCCCATGTTGGTATCATCATTGTGCTCTTCTTGGGTGAGGCAGATCGGTCCCTGGCCTCTGAACGGCTGCTCACAGCGGCTCTTGGCAGCTAACGCTGGCTGCCGGCCGCTCATGCTGGCTGCCGGCCACTCACTGTAGCCTATGGCAGCCCACTGCAGCAGGACTGCAGCTATGCCGTCCCGGGGACTCACAGCAGCCCAGCTCCAGGTGGAGCTGTTGTTCACCATCTTAGCTGTAGAGGGCAGTGTCACTGGCCCTCATATGTGGGATCTGAACTGGGGCCGCTGGCGTCCCAAGCCAGCTCTTAACAAATGCGCCACTCGGCCGGCCCTACACCACACTTTTTACCAACCACATTCTGAATTGAGTGAAAAAGAAAACGTATCAGTCAGCAGATAGAAATCACACACATCACCTTTATTACTTATAGGGCTGATTTTGGAAAATGCGCCCTCTAAGTGTGGGCAAGGGGACCTCCGACTACTGAATCCCAGAAATAGGCTGATGAATCCATACAGTCTCAGGCAGCACTGGACCAGGGGAGGCCCGCCTCAAAGGGCTTGAGAAGAGCAGAGAAAACATTTGCTCTTTTCCCAAGTGAAAGTGGAGGTGTCTAGCTCATGCACCCCCAATTTCTCCTTCCAAACTCCCCGTCAGGTTAGCTCACTAGAACAGACAGATGTTCTATTGTTAGGATTCTTCCACTAGGAAGAAAGCATGGGAAGTAGAGAAGAGGCAGTCATAAAAGTAGTATCTGGATAGGTAATTCAAGTCTCCAATCTCTGGCAAGAGGTTTAAAGCAATGGTTGCTGATTAAAGACATATTCATTATATTACTTGTGTATGATATATAACTGTCACAACACTTGGGGATGCCATATCTGCATTTCCGTTGTGAAAGTTGAGAGGCTTAAGCTATTGGTCACTCAGATGGAGGGCTGCCCAATCTTGGCCTGAGCCAGGGACAGGCACATGTGAACCAAACTAAAATGTTCCACAAAAAGCATAGGCAAGTGCTTGATTGACATGCCATACTTGTATGTCCCAGCGCATGAACAAAGTGATTTTGACCTAGAAAACAATGCATTGTCTGCTTTTAGGGCTGTAACAAAAAGCTGGTAAAACCCAGAGAAATGCCAGGTTTTAAATAGTGTAAGCTCTTGGTATGAACACTGGGCTGCATTAGCTGAAAAATGTACCCCACCCCTCGCCTCGGGGCAACAAACACAGGACTTCCTGAATTAAGCAAAGAGGGAATTTAGAGTTCTAAAATAAAATTCATTTTGGGGATAGTTGTAGCTTTTGTGGAAAAATACGTTTTATTTTCAAAGGAAAGATGAGAAATCGAGATAATAGATATATAGGGTATACTTTTTGATTTGCTGCCAAAATATTAACCAAACAGTGTCTTAGTAAACAACTCAATAATTTAATGGGTTAGGTTAATTAACCACAATCAAATTTTAGTGACATAGCTATACCACAAACAAGGGTTGAAAACTCTGCACCGTAAGTGGTCTGAGCTGTGTCAGAGATAAACTTCAGCAGGGTTGCCCAGAGCAGAATTTCCACTTTTTGCAGTTTCTTTCGGAAGATTCCAGTTGGAGCTTGATATGAGCAGCTGAAAAGTGTGAGTAACTGTTAGCTCTTCCATTTCTCTCAGCAAAGGGATTTAATTAAACTCAGTTATACACATAATTCACACATCTTTGATTGTTCTTTCTAAGCCTCTTTCAGTATTGCTTTGGCTGTTAATTGCAGATTGCCTGGAGTGGAGGGGAAAGAGGTATGCAAAGTAAACATATTTAGTATTTCTTTCTTTATTTAATAAAGATGCAGCTGATAAACATATCCAGTAATTAAAGGAGACTATATGTAGGTATGGAAGAAGGAGATTTGGATAATAATAATTTCATAAAGTTAGCAAGAATCACTGTTATTATACAGTCGTCCCTCAGTATCCATGGGGAATTGGTTCCAGGACCCCCCACAGATATCAAAATTCATGGATGCTCAAGTCCCTTATATAAAATGACATACTATTTGCGTATAACCTACGCACATCTTCCTGTGTACTTTAATCTCTAGATTGCTTGTAATACCTAATACAATGTAAATCCTATGTAAATAGTTGTTATACTGTATTGTTTAGGGACTAATGACACGAAAAAAAAGTCAGCTATACTGACTAGACTTATCAATCTGCTGCTGAACTATGTAATTAATCTTCTACAAGAAAACCTATACTCTGGGCACACACAAGCCTATTCTTGCTGTGTGCACTGGGCTTTCCTCTTGGTTTTCTTATTTTCACAAGAATCTGAGCTTTCCTTGAACTTCAGCTTAATTGACAAAGGTCCTGGTGTGCTGCCCAGCCTTTTCCATCACTGTTCCTAGAGATTATTCCCCCAGATACTGGCTGAGATTTTGTTCTTAATCAGATATACCACTAGCAACCATAACACCACCATGATTCTGTTGCCATTCTGTCTGCTGGGTTGGACCACCTTTGATACCAGCAGAAACCCAGGTCAGCCCTGGGGTTACTATACACATTGAATCCTGCTCATTGGGAGTCAGTCCTATGCCTTGGTTTTCTGTAGACCACCTCTGCCCATTGCAGACTAGCCTGTTGTTGGAATCCCAGAATGCTTGGGGTTGAGCCTGCCCAAGATTCTTGAGCTGAATTTATCCCCTGACCCTGAGCTTTCCTATTCAAAAAAATATGTATGTGGAAAGAAAATGAAGTATTTCTCTATAAACTGGTCGAATATTTAGCAGGAGTCTGCCTCATTTTCAAGACTTTTACTTATTTTAACTTGTCTTTAGAAAGGACATATGATAACCTTTAAACTATTTTAGATGTAATAGTAGCTTTTAAAACAAACCGTCTGTTTTCTATATCCCAAGTATCTTGAGTTTTCCACAACTGCCATTGAAATCTTGTCTGATGGTTTTTAGTTGTTGTTGATGATGATGATAAATATGTACCCTTCAGCAGTTTGCATGCATATCCAAGCTTAATAGACAGACTGAAGTTCCAGGCTTCAAGTTGCCCCCTACCTCCAAGTGGCTCAATCAAGACTGAAAGAGCCAATGCAAGAGTTGATATATATGCAAGAAATGCATGTCCCCACTGGGAGCATTACAGTTAGGTACAGTGACTTTTTGCTTTAGGAATTGCTGATACAAATGTCTATGAGTTAGATCGGGACTCTACTGCATTTTCAATGCAATCTCAATAAACACTACCATCACTATTGTCCATCATTATCATCATCATCATCATGAGCTGACATTCTTCAGATATAAGCCTACATTTTTGTGGATATTGTATTTTAGGAATGCATTGCAAATAAAGTGCTATGGGATGTGATGGAATAATAGTGAATTGGTTTTAATTTCTTATGTACAGCTTTGGTTCTGAATATGAGTGAACCAAAAACCATGGTAGAAGGTGTCGACTCAACATATCAGAGGTGCACTGTGTAAAAGCATGCTAGGATCTGGAAGTTAGACAGACTGCTGTGCTCCCCAGACTGCAGACCTGGAAAGAGAATTCAACCATCACACAAGCGTGAAAGACAATGCACACATCTTGTCCAAGTTTAACTAGGACTTGCCTTTATGAGGAGTAATAAAGAGAAACAAACCTGGATGTATTTATTAAAGCTAAACTGTATGGAATGGTGCCCACTGCTACGCACTATTCCAGGCAGGTTATACACAGAAGCATATTTATTTCTTCTGAGAACTCAGTGATATAGGAGCACTTATTGTCCTTTTTATAGATGAGGTGACTGAAACTTAGAAAAAAATGATTCGTCATATATTATTAGATACTAAGCAACAGAGCTGAGCTTTGAAACATTTCTTCCAAAATAAGAAATAAAAGAAAAAAAGGAAGAGTCAGAGAAATCTCTTTTAAAAAACAAACAAACAAAAGACCTGTTGCTGAATTCAAAAGAAAATTCCAGAATACAGCTTCTTTTATAAGCTGCAAGAAGACATGGCCTCAATGAGCTAGAAAGAGAAGTCATATAAAGAGTCAAGATGAAACTTTAACAGAATTAAAGGAAACCATAATAAAATGAGACAAAGGGAACCAGAATAAATCTTCAAAGTTCTTATTTGCATTTGCATTTATTTCTAGACTGTCTGTTAATCTACCTTTTTTCTATCTATCTATCCTGGTCCTAGTACCACACTCTTTATTGTATTATAACTTTGTAATATATTGATATCTGACAAGACATTCTTCATTATTTTTCAATAGGCATTTATGATTAAATTTATCTCTCAGAAAAAATACAATAAAAAAGAACTCCCCTATTCTGATAAAGGGTATCTAGCAAAAAACTGCAGCAAATATCATATTTAATGGTGAAAATTTAAAAGCATGTCCTTTAAAGTTAGGAACAAGACAAGGATACCAACTATTACTGCTTCATTCAGTATTGTTCTTGAGGTCCTACCAAGTAAGATAAGAGGAGAACAAAAAGATACAAGGATTTGAAAAGAAAATACAAAACTTGCATCAGATTACATAATTTGAAAGCATAGGCATTTGGAAGGAATCTACAGATTAACTATAAGAACTAAAGTGAGTGCTCATCAACCTTTCTGGGTACAAGATCAAAATATCAAAACCAATTAGGTTCCTATACAAATAGAAGGCATAACTTTTTAAAAGCTTTCAATTATAATAGTAACAAACTATAAGATACCCTTAGGGCTTGAGGGGGCCAGTTAATAACACCCTTACCTATCCATACATAAGTTTGGAAACACTGAAAAATAACGGAGAAGTCAGGAAGAGGGACTTCAAAATATCTGTCGAGGGCCGGCCGAGTGGCGCAGTGGTTAAGAGCTGGCTTGGGACGCCAGCAGCCCTGGTTCGGATCCCACATATGAGGGCCAGTGATACTGCCCTCTAAAAATTAATTGATTAATTAATTAATGGGGGAAAAAAAAACATCTGTAGAAATCTAATGGAAGCCCAGGGTTGAAACTTGGGAATACCTAGGGAAAGAGATTTAAGTAGAAAGGATAGAATCCACTGCGATTCCTATGCAGGAGCATGTCTGGTAAGCTGGAGCAATGTGGTAATGAGGAGGCTGGTGTGGCAGGAGCAGGGGAAGGGAGCAGGGAGTTGGTCTAGATCAAGGAGGTCAACTCAGTGGCTACCTGTGGATGGTAGACGTGAAAATAGTAAGAAGTTGCTATCAAACAAACATTAAACAATGACTCGTACAAATAATTAAGTTGCCATAAGTGCTCAAAAGGAAAATGTTAAAATGCTAAAAATGAACATATTAGGAAAAATATATTTGCCATAATATGGCAAAGAATGAATAGCCCAAGATGTAAGAACTCATTACATCTGATAGAAAAACACAAAGTTCCTAAATAGTAGATTGTCTACTCTATTTGTCTACAGCTTGCCTTTGTGAGCTGATTGGTGTTCGTTCACAGTTCAAACAGATTGTGGTCTCTCTGGATAGATACCTAAGAATGGAATCGCTGGGTCATATGGTAGTTCCATTTCCAGTTTTTTGAGATACTTCCATACTGATTTCCATAGTGGCTGTATCAGTCTGTAATCTCACCAACAGTGCACGTCCACTCTTAGGTATCTATCCAGAGAAACCCAAGACACTAATTTGAAAAAATATATGCACCTCTATGTTTATTGCAGTGCTATTTACAATAGCCAAGACTTGGAAACAACTGAAATGCCCATTGGTAGAACGACTGGATTAAGAAACTGTGGTACATTTATATAATAGAGTATTACTGAGCTATAAAAGAAGAATGAAATCTTACCATTTTTAACAATGTGGATGGACCTAGGACTATTATGCTGAAATAAGTCAGTCAGAGAAAGACAAATACCATATGATCTCACTTATATGTAGAATCTAAAGAATTGAATAAATGAGCAAAGTAAACAGAAATAATCTCAGAGATACAGAGGAAAAACTGATGGTTGCTAGATGGGAGGAGGATGGGGATGAGGTAGAAGGGGAAGGGATTAGACAGCATAAATTGGTGACTGCAATATTGTCATAGGGATATGAAAGACAGCTTGGGGAATATAATCAATAATGTTGTAAATATTTTGTAGGGTGTCAGATGGACACATGTCTTGTTAGGGAGACCACTTCATGGAAGGTGTAGATGCTTGACCACTGCACTGTACACCTGAAGCTGAAGCTGAATAATATTGTATGTCAACTATAATTTAATATATATATAGTCACAGGATGTGGAGTATAGTGTTGGGGGTCAATGGAATTGTAATAGATATGTATGATATTGGGGGAGGGGGCTGTCACTTTGTGAGGGGTGAAAAGTATAACTATTGTATTGTTTTGTACACCTGAAACTAAAAAAGAACAAAAACAAAAAAACAGATTCTGGTCAAATATGTTGACTTTCAAAAATGTTAGTGACATTCAGTTAGAACAGAGAAGCTTTTCAAAATAAATCGAATTTATTCACTGGACCAGAAAGGATCACACTTCATTTCTGAGAGTCAAAACAATTCCAAATACTTAAGAGTTAGAAAACATAAATTGCATATTTAAATCTGGATGATATAAATCTAATTTTCCATCTAGTTTTTTTTAATTGTCATTTAAAAATATTCCCAATGGGGGGCCAGCCCAGTGGCTCAGTTGGTTGGGGGTTGGCTTGGAGTGCGTGCTCTGAGTGGCAGGGCAGCCGGTTCGATTCCCACATGGGCCAGTGAACGCTGTGCCCGAGCTGAGCTGTTGCTGAGCTGCCAACGGGTGGCGGAATGGCTCGGCTGGTGTGACAGCAGGATTGCTTGTTCGATCCTGGGCTACACCCACCTGCAGCTGGGGCTGGGCTTGGCTCTTTGAGCTGAGCTGCCGCCCGATGGCTCAGTGGATGGAGCGTGTGCTCTTAACAAGGCTGCCGGGTTTCACTCCTGCGTGGGATGATGGCTATGCCCACCCACAGCTGGGATTGAACGCGGCACCTTGGGCTTGGAGGCCATGGGCTGCCGAAGGGAGGATGGATGGCGACTGGCGCCCTCCACAACGGGGACAAGAGTGATGGCTTGGCTGGTCCCCTTCCCCGGTTCCCCAGCACTGTTCCCCTCCCCCAATTCACCAATAACATCTTAAAAAAAAAAAAAAAGATTCCCAATGGGATATTTTATATGTAAAAAAAAATCTAGAACACTGAATGGATAGGCCAGTGTCACTGGGGGCCCAACTGGCAGCAACAGGTCCTGTAGGAGTGGTAGGAGACAAGAAGAAAGAAGAAAGAAATGACAGAAGTCACAAGCTTGACATCCCTCGGGGCTCCCAGAAACCTTTTCCAGAGACTTTGCTGGAGGATGAGGTTGTACCTTCATAAATTTCCCACTCAAAGCTTTATTATTTTGAAAAGTAGAGAAAACACCCCTGGAAGTAAAGGTCATATTTAGAGAAGCTTGCGCTTGAAAACAGAACAAAGCAAGTGTTACTCAGCTCTCCAGACAACTCAAGGGTATAATTCATACTGATAGCATCTGTGACTGCCTGGTGACAATAGGCTTCTTCTCCCTTAAAGAAGACGCATGAGATGCATTCAGTGTAGAAGCCATTTGTGAGTCTATGGGAAGGTAGCCATAATTAAATCCTTCTCCGCCTTGTTCCCCCACTTACTAAGTGTACAACCACCACAGCATCTGAAGCCCCTTGTTCTCTGCTTTTTGTTGTGAATATTACATTTTAAAAGAAATATATAACGCTTTGAGCACTATTTAAAAAAAAACAACTTTATTAGCTATGGAGAAAAGAGGTAGCAGCTTGAAGAGTTGCCCTAAAAAAGAGTGAGGGATATGATAGTACTAAAGCTACATTAGTGAGAGAGTCAGGAGAAATGGACTCTTACAGTTGGAGCATTAAGAACCCACCTTTTAAATATCCTTGTAAATCTGCTCTCACCATTTTGGAGGAAATAAGAATTAACTATGAACATGGGTGTTTCTTTTTATATCGTTAATTTGAATGGTGTCTCTGATTTGTTGTGCCATCGGAAAAAATGGAGGTAAGAATCAATCTGCCTTGGAAGACAGGAGCACAGTGATGGTGATAAAGAGGAGACCTGGGCTAAGGCAGGGCCTTGAGGTCCACTTGGTGTTTATGTCAAGAAATGCTTCCCAGGAAGATGCAGATTTGGACCACTGCCGTGTGCAAACTGCCCCTTTCCTTCCCTGGCCTGTGAGGAGCAACAGAAACTGACCCTGGATGATTTTTTGAAATGTGTTGAAATAATTCTAGAAAGCCTGAATGATTGCTGAGGATGCTAGAGAGCCAGCTCTGGGGTGTGAGCAGGAACCAGGGTGAGATGAAGCAGCAGGGCTGCCCCCAAATCCTGCTGAGGAGCCAGCCTACCAAGCACCTCCTCTATGCCCCTCAGTGCCCCACAGCCAACACTGCCCTACCCCAATGCTGGATGGACCTGACCTTATATCCTTAGCGCTTGATTCATGTCTGTAGTGGCTCTGTTGGTCAAGCTTAGGCCACATGTCTGCTCCCAAATGCAAAGAAGACTGGGAACAGGAGAACAGGACTTTCTAGCAGTGTTTCCCGTACAACATTCACAAAATAGGGAATTCCTCACACAGAGGGGTTCTGATGCTGGGCTGAAAGAAACAAAAACAAAACACAAAAGTACTCTCCAACAAGTATCCATGACACATCAGGTTTATGATACAGAATGCAGTCAATTGCTGCTGAATTCAAAATATGGCAATAGTGCCCATCACACTGTCTTCAAACTCCATGGGTAAACAGAAAAAGTAAAACAAACACTCCCCCCGCCCATATCTCTCCTCTCTCTCTCTCTCTCTCTCTCTTTCTCTCTCTCTCTCTCTCTCTCCAGTTTGAAATGATGAGCCTGTGCCTTAATTCTGCACCAGTGTTCAAGAAACCATTATGTCTTCATGCCAACAGGTGACCCTTGAAAAGTTGTTTGGGGCCCCTTCCTTTTGAGAGTGATTTTGTGGATACAAAGTTCATGGTCCATGGACAGCTGTGCCCCCTTCTTGACTCTTGTTGCAGCATGTGAGGAAACACACTGCCTCCCCACACCCTGTGAATCAACCTCAGAACAAGGTCCACTCGGATCTTATTGGGTGATTGTGGGAACCTTGAACATGGGATTAAGGGAGGATGACGTGAGGTCAGCGTGCTTGAAATGATACCATGTGTGCGAGGGAGAAACTAGGAACCCGAACTAAAAAACTGAAGAAGTTTCCTTCTATCTTCACATTTTGTAAAACAGACATACAAATGTTTACATTATTTGTAAGACAAGAAATCCTTTGGCAAAGCTACCTGCTAAGCATTAACTCCATGTAAGCCAACCCATGTACAATACAGAAAATAAGGATGCTCTAAATAAATATGGATTATTCCAAATGGTATCTATGCATATGTCGTAAAGATCAAAATGGAAGAAGGAAAATAAAGAAAAGAAAAAGTATGACTGGAGAAAGGTAAACCATTTAAGCTATCTGGCACTTGATATTGTGGGCAGTATCTAGCCAAGCGTATCTGTTATAGAGGTTGTCTTTTTTCAGTGAAAGTGTGTGTCTGGCAGCCCTCCCAACATTTGTGGAATGCGTCTAGAGCACTGTCTACACTGGGTGGTCAGCCAGCTCTCCTAAAGTTTCACTTGACAGTTCCTTTTTAGCAAAATCTAAGTCGTAGAAAGGCCTCCTGGACCCTTCACATGTTTTTCCTTTGCTGTTACTCACAGCTGACTCATGTCAGTGGTCACTTCAAGTCTGTTTTTCTTGTTGTTTGTTGACGTGTTGGAGATGTGTCTTGCAGATGGCAGAGTGTTTTAATGTTGGCTTATAACACGTCATGTCAATCAGTTTGCACTTCACATATACTGAGTGCCAATTGAGCGAGAGAAGGGTTAACTCGTGGGGTGTAAAGTCTTTATGATATTTTAGGGGAGAAAAAAAAATCATGTTGGCCTTAGCTAAACCAGTGCTTTCAAAAACAGGAAGTATTTTTTCAGAACCCAGCAGTGAAGAGATAAAACTAGGATAACTCTGTTTAGCTACTTAGGCCTGGGGTTCCTCAACAGATGTGATAACAGAATGTAAATATTGATATCCAGCTGTCAGCCTCACAGAGGTTAGGAGAACTTGGCTTCTCTTGCTGAGAGCTGGCTAAGGACACGCAGGAAATTCAGAAGAGAATATATTTATCAGATTTTTTTCCTTCTAAGTTTGAGGCTTAAAAAAAGAAAGGAACACAGAGGAAATGCAGGGCTTCCTCCCTGCTGGGTCTTGTTTGCTCCACTCTCACCTTTCCCATCTGTCACAGTTCCAAGGGACTAAGCTGTTTTCTAGCTTGTTTCTAACAGGTTAAATTACACCTCGATGGGGAGTACCCCACCTGACATAGCTATAAGGCACAGAGCTTGACCTTGAGAGCTGTAGCCTCTCCACTGGCCTCCTTGCCTCCCCCCCCCCCATGGATCCCCTTGTTTTTGCTTTCACCCCACTGGCAGCTGCCTTCCCCTTTACAGCCTGATTGACCAAAGTGCCAATCCCATTATGTCCTGTATGTAAAGCTTTCTGACTGGAGCCCACTGCTTAGTGGAGTCTTAGTTTGTTTACGCTTTGACAATATCTGAATAAAGAAAATATTGGGTAACTGTGAGCACTATGATGGAATAAAACAGGACAGAAAGAGAAAATTACTGGAGCTACTTTAAATAATAATGTCAGGGAAAGCTTTGCTGAAAAGGCACTATTTTCACTGTGATCTGAATGAAAAGAAGCAGCCAGCCATGTGAAGAGCTAAGAGAAGATAAGTGTAAGCAGATGGAATAGCGAAAAGCCCTAAAGCAGCTAATCTGTAGAACATTGGAGCTGGGGAAAAGGAAAAAGGACTGGGGTCCAACCTGTATTGGTGGCACTGAGCATTATGGAGCCTTGAAATCTATAATAAGGTCTGTAGATCTTATTTTATCAGTGATCATAGAATTCTAAGCAGAGGTGTTATATAATTTGGTGAACAGTATTTTAAAAATTACCTTGGCTGCTATGTAAAGAATAAATTATGTGTGTGTGAGTGACAGAGAGTAGAAGCTATGATCTCAGTGACAAGACTATCACATCAATCCAGAAAAAAGATGCTGCTGGCTTAGGCTCAGGTGGTATCAGTGGTGATGGGATAATGAGCAGATTTAGGGTGTGGTGTGGAGGTGGGGTTCACAGACGTTGCTGATGAATTGGATGTTAGAGGTGAGGGAAAGAGAGGCTTACACCATGAAGGATGGGTTTTTGGTTTCAGCAGCTGAGGAAATGGTAGTGCATCTACTAGGTAGACCAGGAAGACTGAAGAAAGAGCAAATCTGTAGAAGGGGGCACAAAGAATTCTTATTTGGCCGTGAGTGCTGTGAGATACCTGTCAGAAACCAGAATGATGTTAAGTAGGCAATTAGATATGCCATCCTAGAGTTTATGTCAGAAACTCTGGGTCAAGTTGGGACTAGAATGTAAACTTAAAAAGGAAAGTGGAAAACTGCTAAAAGAAAATTAAGATGAGTATTGTGAAAATATTTTTATAATTTAAAATATAATTTCAAATCATAAATAAAAAGACCAATAGATTTGACTGCATAGTTTTTGAGATATAATTGACATATAATATTGTATTAGTTTGAGGTGTACAACCTCATGATTCCATGTTTGTATATATTGCAAAATGATCATCACAATAAATCTAGTTAACATTTGTCATCATATATAGTTACAAAATGTTTTCTTCTGATGAAAATTTTAAAATCTAGTGTCTCAGCAATTTGCGCAGTATTATTAGTTATAGCCACCGTGTTGTACATTACATTGCATTGACTTATTTATTTTATAACTGAAAGTTTGTACTTTTTGACCCCCATCCCCTTATCTCGCCTCTGGCAACCACCAATCTGTTCTCTATATCCAGAGCTTGTTTTTTTCCCTGTTAGTTTTGTTGTTGTTGTTGTTGTTGTTATTGTTTGGATTCCACATATAGTGAGATTATACAGCATTTGTTTATCTCTGTCTGACTCATTTCACTTAGCATAATACCCTCTAGGTCCATCCATGTTGTCGCAAATGGCAAGATTTCATTCTTTTTATGACTGAATAACATTCCATTGTGTTTATACTACATTTCCTTTATCCATTCATCCATCAATGGACACTTAGGTTGTTTCTATATCTATTGTAAATAATGCTGCAATGAACATGGAGGTGCATTATATCTTTTTGACTTAGTGTTTTCATTTCCTTCAGTTAAATACCCAGAAGTGAATTGCTGGATCACATGGTAGTTCTATTTTTGATTTTGTTGAGGAATCTCCATACTATTTTCCATAGTGGCTACACCAAATTACATTTCCACCAATGTGCACAAGGGTTTCCTTTTCTTCGTATACTCATTAGCACTCGTTGTTTTTGTTTGTTTTTTTTTTGATAATGCCCTTTCAAATAGTTGTGAAGTGACATCTCATTGTGGTTTTGATTTGTATTTCCCCAATTATTAGTGATGTTGAGTTCCTTTTTATGTAACCATTGGCCATCTGTATGTCTATTCAGATCCTCTGCCCATTTTTTAATCAAATGGTTGGTTGATTGTTTGTTTGTTTGGTTGGTTGGTATTGAATTGTATGAGTTCTTTATTTATTTTGGATGTTAACCCCTTATCAAATATATGATTTACAAATATTTTCTCCCATGAAGTAGGTTGTCTTTTCATTTTGTTGATGGCTTCCTTTGCTGTGCAGAAGCTTTTTAGCTTAATGTAGTTTCACTTGTTTATATTTGCTTTTGTTGCTTTGCTTTTGGTCTCAGACTCAAAAAATTGTCACCAAGAGATTATCCTCTATGTTTTCTTCTAGAAGTTTTATGTTTTCAGGTTCTTATGTTCAAGTATTTAATCCATTTTGAGTTAATTTTTGTGCATGGTGTAAGATAATGGTCTAGTTTCATTCTTTTGCATGTGCCTCTGCAATTTTCCCAACACTATCTATTGAAGAAACTCTCCTTTCCTATTGGATATTCTTGGCTCCTTTGTCATAAATTAATTGACCATATATGTGTGGGTTTATTTCTGGGCTCTCTGTGCTGTTCCATTGATTTGTATGTCTATTTTTATGCCAATACATGTTGTTTTGATTATTCTGGCTTTGTAATTTAGTTTGAACACAGGGAGCATGATGCCTCTCGCCTTGTTCTTCTTTCTCAAGATTGCTCTGGCTATTCAGGATCTTTTGTGGTTCCATACCAGTTTAAGATTATACTATTCCTGTGGGAAATGCCATTAAAATTTGATAGACATTTTATTTAATCTCTAGATTGCTTTGAGTAGTATGGACATTTATAAAATATTAATTCTTGGGGGCCGGCCAAGTGGCTCAGTTGTTTAAGAGCGCAAGCTCTGAGCAACAGGGTCACCAGTTCGAATCCCACATGGGTCAGTGTGCTGTGCCCGAGAGTTCGACTCCCGCATGGGATGGTGGGCTACACCCACCCACAACTAAGATTGAAAATGTCACCTTGAGCTGAAGGGCTGGGAGCTGCCAATGGGTGGCCAGATGGCAACTGGACTTGGAGGTGAGCTAGCAGTGCCCTCCACAACTAAGATTGAAGGACAACAACTTGGCTGTTCCCCTTCCCAAATTCCCCAACACTGTTCCCCTTCCCCAATTTCCCAATAAAATCTTTTAAAAAATTAATTCTCCAACCTACGAGCACAGAATATCTTTCTGTTTATTTGTGTCTTCAATTTCTTTCATTAATGTCTTTCATTAATGACAGTGTACAGGTCTTTAACCTCTTTGGTTAAATTTATTCCTAGGTATTTTATTCCTTTTGATGCAATTTTAAATGGAATTGTTTTTAAATTTCTCTTTCTGATAGTTTATTAGTAGTACTGTAAAACCTTGGATTGCAAGTAACGTGGCTTGCGAGTGTTCCACAAGACAAGCAAACGTTTCTAATACATTTAAACGTGGTAAACAAGTGATGTCTTGCAATACAAGTAGTTTGTTTCCAGAATGAATTATGCTCACAAACCAAGGTATTACAGTATACAGAAAGGCAACAAATTTTTGTGTATTGATTTTGTATTCTGAAACTTTACTGAATTTGTGTATTCTAACAATTTTTGTTGGAGTCTTTAGGGTTTTCTATATATAATATATCATCTGCAAATAGTGAGAGTTTTACTTTTTCCTTTCCAATGTCGATGCCTTTTATTTCTTTTTCTTGCACAATTGCTCTGGATAGGTCTTCTAATACTATGTTGAATTAAACTGATGAGAGTGGTCATCCTTGTCTTGTTCCTGATTTTAGAGGGAAAGCTTTCAGCTTTTCATCATTGAGTAGGTTAACTGTGGGCTTATCATATATGATCTTTATTATGTTTTTATTATGTTGTCTGTTTTCTGCATACTTACTTTGTTGAAAATTTTTGTCATAAATGGATGTTGAAATTTGTCAAATGCTTTTTCTGCATCTATTGAAATGATCATATGAGTTTACCCTTGATTTTTGTTAATGTGGTGTATCACATTAATTGATCTGAGGTTGTTGAACCATCCTTGTATTGCTGGAATAAATCCTACTTGATCATGGTATATGATCCTTTTAATGTATTGTTGAATTTAGTTAGCTAGTATTTTTAAAATCTTTTTCATCAGGATTATAGCCATATAACTTTCTTTGGGCATTCTTGTCTGGTTCTGTTATCAGCGTGATCTAGCCTCATAAAATGAGTTTGGAAATATTCTTTTCTCTTCTGTTTTTTGGAAGAGTTTGAAAAGGATTGATATCATTTCCCTTTTGAATGTTTGGTAGAATTCACTTGTGAATGTGGTCCTGGACTTTTCTTTGTTAGAAACTTTTTGGTTACTAATTCGATCTCCTTACTACTAACTGGTATGTTCAGATTTTCTGTTACTTCATGAGTCAGTTTGGGTAGGTTGCATGTTTCTAGGAATTTATCCATTTCTTCAGTGTTGTCCAATTTTCCGGTGTATTAATTGTTCATAATCTCTTATGACCTTTTGTATTTCTGTGGTATCAGTTGTAACATCTCCTTTTTTTACTTTCGGATTTTATTTATTTATTTTATTAAGCAAGGTGATTTGGGGACTTGTCTCTCAGGTGCAAGTCTTAAAAGTTGGGGTACCCTAAATGTGGGGTTGAAACCCTTCTCTCCTCAAAGAGAAGCTCCAAGTTTTGAGTTCCTTCCTGACTGTGGGTCACTGCATCAGGGGTGGGGTTTAGTCTAACTGGTATCTTAGCCTCTCCTACCTACTTCAATGTGGGCTTTTTCTCATTTGCCTGAAATGTAGGAGTCATTCAGTTAGTATTTAGGGATTTTTTTCCCGAGAGGAAATAATTCCATATGTAGCTATAGATTCAGTGTGTTTGTGGAAGGAGGTGAGTTCAGGATCTTCCTATGTCACCATGTAGAACCTGTGCCAAAAAGATTTCCTCCTGATTTTACATGAGGAGGAAGCTGGAGGAACGTGTCAGAGACATCCTTTAAGGTTTCAGACCTAAGAAACTAAGAAAAGAATGGTGCCAATCAGATAAATAACCACAAATCAAGGGGTGGGAAATGATGTTTATCTAGGGAAAGGGATGAGTTTGGTTTTAAATGGTTGAATTTCAGGTGACAACACTTATCCAAATGACACATGGCTTGCAGCAGGTGGAAATGTGAATCTGAAGCTTAGAGATGTCAGAGGCAGACAGATTCAAGGCTCCTCCATAAAGCGGCCATCAAAGCAGATGAACCTGCTAAGGGTAACCACAGAGAAGAGCTGGATGAGAATTACTGAGTCTGGAGCATTGTCCACACTTCCGGATCTGAAGGAGGAAAGTAAATTACAAAAGAAGGGAGAAATATTCAAAAAAGTAAAAGAAGGGCCGGCCGAGTGGTGCATTGATTAAGAGCTGGCTTGGGATGCCAGTGCCCGGGTTTAGATCCCACATATGAGGGCCAGTGACACTGCCCTCTACAGCTAACAACAGCTCCGCCTGGAGCTGGGCTGTGCGAGCCCCAGCGACAGTGTAGGCTGAAGCCCCTGCTGCAGTGGGCTGCCATAGGCTACAGTGAGTGGTGGGCAGCCAGCATGAGCTGCCAGCAGCCAGCATGAGCTGCCAATAGCCGCAGTGAGTGGCCATTCAGAGGCTGGCGACCCACCTGCCTCATCCGGGAAGAGCGCAATGACGATATCAACATGGGCCAGTGAAGCAATGTCCTCCGCAACTAGACTGAAGAACAAAAGGACAGCAACTTGTCTGTTCCCCTTCCCGGTTCCCCAACGCTGTTCCCCGCCCCCAATTCCCCAATAAAATCTTTAAAAAAAAAATAGTAAAAGAAGAAACAGGGCAGGGTAGAGTCATTCATGAGAGGACACAGTTTCAATGTGAGGGTAAACCAAGTGCTTCCAAACTGTAAAAAGGAGCACTGAGAGAAGTTGACATACAGCTAAAATAAGCAGAATGCCGAGGTCAAAAGGACTTTTAGAAATCATTTAGTTCAAGTCCGCATTTTATAGATGAAGCCATTGGGTCTCAAAGAAGCTAATTATACTACCCAAGATAACACAGATTCTGAGGTGCACTGATGGAATCATATCGTTGCCTTCTAGTTCAGTGTTCAGCTAAACCACACCCTGCTATCCTGCTACTTTTCTGACTGTGATATGTAATACAGTCTATATTCCACCATATTGAATTTCTTAAAGGCAGGGCCATATTAGGAAAAAAAAAAAAAACTAGATGAGAAAGATCATTCAACCTATTGGTCTCCATTATAAAATGGTTCATGATATTGTTATATCATGTTCAGGATGATGCTGTGAATGACCAACTGGAAAGCCTGACAATAAGATAAACATAAACAGAAAATGCTTTTTATGTTGTATGTATTTATTCTTCTCATTATAAACTGGTAGACATTTATTTTAATAAAACAAAGAAAGTATACAAAAGTATATATAAGAGAATAGATATCATTGATAATTCCACCACCTATACAAACAATTATTCTTAACATTTTGGTGATTTTTCTCGTGCCGTGCCCATGATTGGTTTATACAGGCAAGATCATACACAAGAGATGATTTGTTTTTTAGTTTTTCTGTTAATGTATATAACAAACTTTTGTTGTGGTTAACACTCTTAAGTGCTTACTTTGTATCTACTATTACTGCCTTTATTCACAGAACCATGAGTTTGTTTAAGGAGCAGTGTTTCCAATTAAAATATTGACCTTCCTGGAGTCTTTTTCAGCTGGGGGTGGTCATGTTACCCAGTTCTAACACAGAAGGAGAGGCTGCTGACCGTGGAGGTGGGAGCTTCTAAGAAAGCTTTTAAAAGGAACAGACTCAGCTGGCATGTTACTTTGGGTCTTTTTTTGGCCCCTTCCCTCTTCTTCTGGTCTGGTATGCATACGTGATATGTTGGGAGTGAGGGGTGCAGCAGCCACACATATGGATGTTGGAATTGAGGACCCTGAATCCTTGGTTATATTATTAAACATCCATAGCAGCCCTGGACTGCATTTCTTTAGACTTCTTTTTTTTTTTTTTTTGAGGGCAGTGTCACTGGCCCTCACATGTGGGACCAAACCGGGGCTGCTGGCTTCCCAAGCCAGCGCTTAACCACAGTGCCACTCGGCCGGCCCTCTCTAGACTTCTTGATGTGTAAGACAAAGGCTTTAAGCCACAGTTGTGTCTGGTTCTGTATTACTCCCAGCCAAAACCAGTATTGATGAATACATTTAGTGAATAAATTTTAAATGCCCCTCCCCACACTTTGTATCATAAAATGCTATTGTGCATTTAATTTTAGACTCATGCCTTGTCTTCTTTCAAAAAAATGTTCTGCCTAGTTTATAAGTGACACAAATAATTACAGAAGCATTCAAACCATGGTAACAGAATAAAGTTGAAGTAAGGCAAGAAAAAGATAGTTATTCTGGAAAACCTAGGTGAGAGAGAGATACTGATGTTAATTCTAAAATATACTTCTGAGTTTCTAGCACCAAACTCTTGTTATCTAATCCCGGAAAACACATCAGTTTATTAATTTCTTTATAGCACAGAGTCCTAAAAAAAGTTATCATGTGAATCTAGCAAAAGGATATTGAAAACTATGAGTGTCTTTAAAAGCACTTTTTAAGAGCTGCAACAATTTCAACATGTATTATCTAAATAAATGAAACCAAATAAAACCAAATCCCAAAAAGGGATAAACTTCAAAATATTTCAATTATAATCCAGTCTGGCCCTTCCCCCAAAATATAATTTCAAATTGCTGCTATCTTTTGTTTGTTTGTTTGCTTTTTGCCAAAACTGTTGAGAGAAACTATATGAAATGCAAGAGAGTTTAAAGGACATGTGCATTCCCCCCTTGCTCTTCATAGTCTATTTTTTCTCCTAGATGAAGCCAGATTAAAAAGAAAGGTCTCAAACTGGAAAGCCATGTCTTGAGCTTCCATGATTACCTTCACGATGCTTAGCTTTATTAATACATCGAAGGACATTATAATATCTCATAATGAATCAGCTAATACATTCATTGTCCAGATGTGGTGAGGACATTAGCCACAAAGCAAATCTCAGTATTTCCATATGAAAAACCAGGCAATTTTTTAAAAAAAAATACCCAAGTGTCAGGAAAAGCTTTTTATGTACTTATTTGTTTGTTTGCTTTTGTTTTTCCTGAACAACTGGTATACTTTGTTTTTTTTGAACAACATAGTTATATAGCTAATCATATTTCTCTTTTTTCTTCAGTTTCCAGGAAACTCAGAAGCAAATTTGTATCCCAACCTTATCTTGATATACGTCATTTCTGTGTACTATTTATTTTCCCACTCAGTGTTACTTATAATTTAAATAAATTTATCTCCCTCTCTATATTTTCTCTGGATATGAAGTTTTAAAACTTACATTTCATTACACATATGTGTCTTCAAATCTTTGATAGAATAAGGTGGAGTACAAATAATTAAATATAGGCAGTCAAAATAATTGTCCAAGTATGTGATTTTCTGGTTATCTGGTCATAAAGGGTTAGAACTAGAGAACCAAGGCATGACTGGTTTACATATACCTCTCAAATATTGATAATGAACCTTTGGCCAGGTTTAGATACCACGCACCTTGTAACTACTGTCATTTGCAAATGCTGGATAACAGAGCAAGGATGGTAAGTACTATAAATAGCCAACTGTCCCTGATGCGATTCTACATAGACTTTGTGTGTCATCTCATCTGCTCCTCACAGCAGCCCGCTATGAGGTCAGTATTTTTATTATCATTGTTGTTTTACAGATGAGGAACCTGGGTATCGGGAGTCCCTGTGGCTACCTGGAGGGGTAGCCATGGATTATTTAGAGCCTAGCTAGGTCAATGGCAAGATTGATTTTTGTAATTTCAGTTAAAGAACCTGGTGGTAGTCCTGCCAGCACTTATTTTCAGAAACATCTTTTTTTGTTGTTTTTTTTTGTTTTCTTTATTTTTTATTATTTCAAATATGCAGTACAGTGTTGTCAACTATAGTCACTATATTATATACATCAGATCCTCAGATCTTATGAGGTCTGACAGTTAAGTTCATGAGCTCATCTTAGAAAAAGTGCTACATACCTCATTGCTAAATATCACTATGGTCTCCTTCGAAGTACTCCCCTTAGGAAGCTATGCACTGATGCCAGCAACGCTTGAAAGCAGTTTTGGGACTCTTTCTGAAATGGCCATCAGAGATCTTGTCGTATTACCCCTGATGTCCTGAATGTCATCAAAATGTCTTCATTTCAATATTTCCTTTTTCTTCAGGTAAAGAAAGAAGTCATTGGGGACCAGATCAGGTGAGTAGGGGTGTGTGTTCCAATACAGTTAATTTACTGGCTAAAAACCCCCTCACAGACAGTACTGTGTGAGCTGGTACATTGTAGTGATGCAAGAGCCATGAATTGTTGGCAAAAAGTTTAGGTTGTTGTTGTCTAATTTTTTCACACAGCCTTTTCATTACTTCCAGATACTGACCCTGGTTAAATCTTTGTCAAATTGGTACAAATTCATAATGAATAATCCCTCTGATATCAAAAAAGGTTAGCAACATCATTGCAACAAGTTCACGAACTTAATTGGCAGACTTTGTTATGTACCTTATAGCTGAAAGTTTGTACCTTTTATCAACCTCTCCTTATTTCCCCAACATCCAGCCAGCCCCTGGCAACCACTTTTCTACTCTTTGTTTCTATGAATTTGGCTTTTTAAATGTTAGATTCCATATATAAGTGATACTATACAGTATTTGTCTTTCTCTGTCTGACTTATTTCACTTAACATGATGCCCTCAAGATTCATCCATGTTGCTGCAAATGGTAAGGTTTTTTTTTTTACTTATGGCTGACTAATATTTCACAAGATAGATAGATAGATAGATGATAGATAGATGATCACATCTTTATCTATTCATCTATTGACTGACACTTAGTTGTTTCCATATCTTGGCTATTGTGAATGAAGCTGCAATGAACAAGGGAGTGCAGATATCTCTCTGAGATAGTGATTTCATCTTGTTTGGATGCATATACCCAAAAGTGGAATTGCTGGATTTCAGGATAGTTCTATTTTTTATTTATTTTAGTTTTTTTATAGCTGAGCCATCCTGCCACCTGTTGGCAGCTCAGTGGCTGCTCAGCTCGGGCTGGACATCAAACTGCTGTTTCTCAGAGCTCAGCTCGCACTCTTGAGTGAGGATAGTTCTATTTTTAATTTTTTAAGGAACCACCATACTGTTTTCCATAGTGGCTGCACCAATTTGGGAAACATCTCTGATTCAGATGCTCATTGGAACCTTGTAGAAAACCTTGAATTCTGCGCCCTAGGCACAGGGAAAGGTTATCCTGGTCTGCAAGAACTTGGAGGATGAGAGGTAACATCATCCCTTTCCATTATAATAGCATCTCTCCCTAATGGCTGTGTAATGTTTGGTTTTGAGCAGGGCTGTGGCCAGACCATGATGATTTAATTACAAAACCCACCCTTAAAATCTGTATAAACCAGAAAGGTCAAGGGACTCTGAGAAGTGATTTCATCAACCCTCAGCTCCCCACTATGTGACACTTAAACCAGGTCTACACAGAAAGTCCTCAGGTTCCCCAGAGTAAACTTTAAATTTAGGGTCTTTGGAAAAATCACATTGTCTCTGATACGTGAGGTGCTGCCATTTTTGTGCAATTTCTATATGTACACAGTTGCCTCTTTCACTGCTGCACATGCCTGACAGCTCCTGCAAACATTGTCCAGAGTCACCCACCAGACAGGCCATGCAGAAAACTTACAAAGTGTGGGCATAGATTCAAGAAATAAGAGCAGGCCTCTTTGAGTGGAGCCAGGAGTTGTAACTTCAAACAGAATGAGCTTAATTAACCAGCATGGAAAAACACCAAAAATGTTTGTATTTCATGCACAGTGAGGCTCTCATCAGCAGCCTCTCCTTCAGGGGCGAGGGGTGTCCCTGGACCCTGCCAGCCTCTAGCTAGCAGATTCTAGGTGTGGCTCCTGCCCTCTACTTTGTTTCTTTTTTTCCCCAAGGGTATAATTGGATGACTCTCCCTGTTTGTTATTGCAAGACGGGTGAGTCCCTTCACTTTCCCAGTAAGGTGATAAAAATTTATGGACAAATGATCTGTTGCACAGAAAATAATGCCATTTCCCTAATTCTTCCATGGCCAAGTTCTGTATTTTAAAATAAATGTTTATGGTTGTCAATGTGTTCATGAATAGGCAACTATTAATCAGAGGTCAAGAAGAATAACAGCAACCAATTTGACCCTGAGAGTGGAGAGAGTAGTGGACAATATTATTTTCCAGGGACTGGATCCCTTCTTGCCACCACTCCCAAATCTGTATCATAAGACAGAACTTTAACCATTTTCTTGGCTGTCTCCCAGACGCGTGCATTAGGCATTGCTGTCCTTAGGATGCTTCAGAGGATATGTGGAAGTTCGAGCCACTTGGGGGAACAAGGGAAGGAGAAGGTGACTCAGGGCAGACTCCTTGGGAGTCCGTGCTCTCTTCTTGTGAGCTGGACATTATGGACATTAGGAGGTGTGCAGGCCCTCCATCTTCAAGGATGTTGGAAGTGTTGAGTGGGAGAAAAGGAGTTAAGATGGGGCTTGTAGGCTTCATCTGAGGGCTTGGCTACTCCTTCAGGTACACAAGGAGCTGTCCTGGTAGGGGTCTGGGGACCAGAGAAGGCAATGCCAACATCATGAAAGCTCCATTTTTGAATACTTAAACTGGGCCTTTACCCTAAGTGAACAGCAAGAACAAATAGCATGGCCAGCATCTCAGTGTGTCCCCAAAAGTGCTTCCAGGTTACCTCTTCTGTCCCCAGACAGGAGTGCCCTGAGCACAGGGACATGCCACCAGCTCAACAGACATCACATCCTATTTCTAGTCTGTGTACTGAGGGGGACTAGAAGGAGAGATGAAGACTACCTGTCTCCAACCTGCTATCCCCTTTTTGCCCCTAAGACCAGCACTGGAGCACAATGGGATGTGGGAATGGGGGAGGGGAGAAGATGCTACGTCAAGTTGCAGTGGGGTGTCAGAGGTAGAGTATTCCAGGAGGAGACACTGAGACTGAATTTGGAGCGCAAGATATTTATTAGAGGTTGAAATTTGTGGAGAGGAAGGAAAAAAAAGAATTGAACAGAAGAAGTCAAACAAATGCAAGCTGAAAAAGCCTTGACCAACTGCAGGACAGCTCTGGAGAGGAACTCGCCTGTCAGAGTTAACCTGTGCCCAGACTTTATCCCCTACCGGGACCAGAATCCTTGCCACTCTCTGAGACATTGACATCGCCTTGAAGCAAAGCTACCCTGACGTCACTTGTGGCCTCCTATTCGGTGCAACTTCACCAAGCTGCATGGCGACAGGGCTCTTCATCTTTTACTCTGTGTCCCACCCTGAGATGGACACACCCTGACCAGCGTCTCTTGTGACCAGCATACATGGACATGCAATGGGAAGGAAGCACAAAGACAGAGAAAGACTTGCCTCTGCTATAGAATATCTCAGCCTGCAATGAACTTCAAAGCCTTCATATACATTATGAATTGAACTATTTGCTGATCATGAAGTACATATTGACTTTTTGGAAATTTTAAAAATCAGATATTTGAACAAGTATTTGAAAGCTTGCTACAATATATTAATCAAAGGTTCATTCCATTTCTCATCTACAAGTTAGTACATGCAATTTTCATTTCACTTTATCCTTTGTGTGTTGATATTGTCCTATGACAATAAGATGAGGCTTCAGTAGCATTTAGTGGCAGATATTCAGAGAAAACACAGGTGTTACTGGAATTTGCAGTGGCATTTTCCTTTCTTTTAGTTATCTGATGAGCCTACGTTTATCATACCTCAGAGAGAACTTGCTCAGAATACCACGTTTGGATAACCACAGAGTAATTTTATGACTAAGAGGAAAACATATAGAGTTGGGACTAAACTAGGACAGCCCAATAGAAATATAACTGAGCCACATAACATAATTTAAAATTTTCTAAGAGCCACTTTTTAAAAATCTTCAGGTTGTGGGATTATAGATTAATTTGTTTTAATTTTTATACTTTTCTATATTTTTCTTTTTTAAATTAAAGTTATTGGGGTAACATTGGTTAATAACATTATATAAGTTTCAGGTGTATAATTCTATAATACATTATCTGTATATTGCACTGTGTGCTTAGCACCTAAAGTCAATTCTCCTTTTATCACCATAATATTTGACCCCCCTTAACCACTTCATCCTACCCCTTTCCTCCCCCTCTAGTAACTACCATACTGTTGTCTTTGTCTACAAGTTTGTTTGTTTCTTTGTTTTGTTTGTTCACTTGTTGCTTTTTCTGTTTTATATCCCACATATGAGTGAAACCATGTAGCTCTTGTCATTTTCGGTCTAATTTATTTCACCAGCATGATACTCTCAAGATCCATCTAGGTTGTTGCTAATGTCAATATTTCATCATTTTTATGGCTGCATAGTATTCCATTGTATGTACCATATCTTCTTTATCCAGTCATCCATTGAAGGATACTTTGGTTGTTTCTTTGTCTTGACTAAAGCAAATAATGCTGCAATGAACTTAGGGGTACATATATTTTTATAAATGAGCGTTTTCAAATTTTTTGGGTAGACACCCAGAAGAGGGATTGCTGGGTCATATGCTGGTTTTGATCTTAATTTTTTGAGGTACCTCCATACTGTTTTCCATAGAGGTTGTACCAGTTTACATTCCCACCAGCGGTGTACAAGTGTTCCCTTTTCTCCACAGCCTCTCCAGCGCTTATTTTTTATCTTACTGATAATAGCCATTCTAACAGGTGTGAGATGGTATCTCATTGTGGTTTTAATTTTCATTTCCCTTTTATCTAGTGAAGTTGAGTATCTTTGCATCTATCTGTTGGCCCCCGTTGTGTCTTCTTGGGAAAAGTGTCTGTTCAGGTCCCCTGCCCACTTTTTAATTGGATTGTTTGGTTTTTTGTTGTTGAACTCTATGAGTTCTTTATATATTTTGGATATTAGCCCCTTATCAGAGGTATCATTTGCAAATATCTTCTCGCATTTGGTTGCCTTTTTGTTTTGTTGATGGTTTCTTTTTCTGTGAAGAAGCTTTTTACTTTGATGTAGTCCCATTCATTTATTTTATTTTATTTTAATTTAATTCTTTTGTTGTGAAATAAACATTTTTTTAATTAGTTTCAGGTGTACAACACAGTACAATAGTTATACTTTTTACCCCTCAAAGTGACAACTCCCCTCCCCCAATTCACCACCCCACTCCTCCCCCCCATATCATACATATCTATTACAATTCGCTTGACTCCTTTCCACAGTATACTCCATATCCCGTGACTATCTATATATTCAATTACAGTTGGCATACAATATTATACAACATCAATTTCAGGTGTACAGTGCAGTGATCAAGCCTCTACTCCATCCATGAAGTGGTCTCCCTAACAAGACATGTGACCATCTGACACCCCACAAAATATTTACAACATTATTATATTCCCCGAACTCTCTTTCATATCCTGTGGCAATATTGTAGTTCCCTATTTTTGCTGTCTAATCCCTTCCCCTTCTCCCTCATCCCTACCCCCCTCCCAACTAGCAACCATCAGTTTTTCCTCTATATTTATGAGACTGTTTCTGTTTACTCTGCTCATTCATTCAGTTTTTCAGATTTCACATATAAGTGAGATCATATGGTATTTGTCTTTCTCTGACTGACTTATTTCACTTAAAATAATAGTCTCTAGGTCCATCCATATCATTGCAAATGGTACGATTTCATTCTTCTTTATAGTGGAGTAATACTCTATTGTATAAATGTACCACAGTTTCTTAATCCAGTCATCTACTGATGGATATTTCAGTTGTTTCCAAGTCTTGGCTATTGTAAATAGCGCTGCAATAAACATAGGGATGCATATATTTTTTCAAATTAATGTCTTGGATTATTCTGGGTAGATACCCAAGAGTGGAATTGCTGGGTCAAAAGGTAGTTCCATTTCCAGTTTTTTGAGATACCTTCATACTGATTTCCATAATGGCTGCACCAATCTGCAGTCCACCAATAGTGCACCAGTGTTCCCTTTTCTCCACAACCTCACCAGTTGTGGTGAGGTTTATCATTTTTTAATGATAGCCATTCTGACCAGAGCGAGGTGGTATCTCATTGTGGTTTTTATTTGCATTTCTCTGATGATTAGTGAGATTGAACATTTTTTCATATGCCTGTTTGCCATCTGTATGTCCTTTTTAGAGAAATGCCTCTTCATATCCTCTGCCCATTTCTTAATTGGGTTGTTTGTTTTTTTGGTGATGAGTTTCATAAGTGTTTTATAAATTTTGGATATTAACCCCTTATCAGATATATTGTTGGCAAATATCTTCTCCCATTCAGTAGGCTGCCTTTTTGTTTTATTGATGATTTCCTTTGCTGTGAAAAAATTTGTAAGTTTGATATAATCCCATATGTTCATTTTTTCTTTTATTTCCCTTGCCCGAGGGGATATATCAGTAAAAATATTACTCAGGGTAATGTCTGTACATTTGCTCCCTGTGTTTTCTTCTAGAAGTTTTATGGTTTCAGGTCTTACATTTAAGTCTTTAATCCATTTTGAGTTTGTTCTCATATGTGGTGTAAGTAGGTGGTCCATTTTCATTTTTTTGCACGTGTCAGTCCAATTTTCCCAGCACCATTTATTAATAGACTATCTTTATTCCAATATAAATTCTTGCTTCCATTGTCATAGATTAAATAACCATATATGGATGAGTTTATTCCTGGGCTCTCTATTCTGTTCCATTGGTCTATGTGTCTGTTTTTATGCCAGTACTATACTGTTTTGATTACTGTAGCCTTATAGTATGTTTTGATGTCAGGTAGTGTGATGCCTCCCACTTTGTTCTTATTTCTCAAGATTGCCATGGCTATTCGGGGTCTTTTGTGGTTCCATATAAATTTTAGGATTCTATGTTCTATTTCTGAGAAAAATGTCCTTGGTAGTTTGATTGGAATTGCATTGAATCTACATATTGGCTTAGGTAGTATTGACATTTTAACTATATTAATTACTTCTATCCATGAACATGGTATGTATTTCCATTTATTTGTATCTTTGATTTCTCTCTTCATTGTCTCATAATTTTCTGAGTACAGTCATTCATTTATTTTTGCTTTTACTTCCCTTGCCTTTGGGGTCAAGTTCACAAAAACTTTCCTGAGACCAAGGTCTATAAGTTTCGTCCTATGTTTTCTTGTATGTATTTTGTTGTTTCAGGTTTTATATGCAAGTCTTTAATTAATTTGAGTTAATTTTTGTATATGGTGTCAGAGAATAGTCTAGTTTCATTCATTTGTATGTAATAGCCACATTTTTAAAAAAGTAAAACATATCCAGAATATTACAATTTTGACATGTAATCACTATCTAGGTGTGACTATTAAGTTCATGAACTTGCCACCATGCGCTTACATTGGCAACACTGTACAAACTGCTCGGTAAGGTTTCATAACCTCAGTGTATCAGTGTCTCACAGCTGTGTTTGTGTCGATGTGTGGTGGTGTCTTGCTGAGTGACAATCATTATTGTTTCTGCATGATTTTGTGTGCCATCGTGAGAATGTCTGAGCTTGAATTAAAGCAATGAATAAACATTAAATTTCTCCTTAAACTTGGCAAGAGTGGAAGTGAAATTAGGGGCATGTTAGTCCAAGTTTATGGGGATAATACCACAAAGAAAATGGCAGTGTACAAATGGACGTTTTTCTTAGAGGCGAGTGTTACTGATGAAGAGAGGTCAGGGAGGCCAGTAACAAGCAGAACTGATGAAAACATTGCAAAAATTCATTAAATTGTGTGTTAAAATCATTGGCTGACCATGAGAAGCATAGCAGACCAATAAACATTGATAGAGAAACAGTTAGGAAAATCTCAACTGAAAATCTTGGCATGAGAAAGGTGTGTGTAAAAATGGACCTGAAGGAACTCTTGCATTATGACAATGTACCAGCTCACATGGCACTGTCTGTGAGGGAGTTTTTAGCCTGTAAACAAATAACTGTATTGGAACACCCTCCCTACTCACCTGATCTGGCCCCCGATGACTTCTTTCTTTACCTGAAGAAAAAGGAAATATTTGAAGGAAGACATTTCGATGACATTTTGGACATCAAGTGCAATAGAAGACAGCTCTGATGGCCATTCCAGAAAAAGAGTTCCAGAATTGCTTTGAAGGATGGACTAGGTGCTGGTGTTGGTGCATAGCTTCCCAAGGGGAGTACTTCGAAGGTGACTGTAGTGATATTCAGCAATGAGGTATATAGCACTTTTTCTAGGGTGAGTTCGTGATCTTAATTGTGAGAACTGCGTACATGCCAATACAATCAGCAGTGCGACAATGATTTACAACAAATCAGTAGTGGAACATTCTTACATTCTTTTTTTCATACTAAGTCCTTGAAATCCAGCATGTAGTTTACACTTACAGTACATCTCAATTCAGACTAGCCACATCTCCAGTGCTCAGTAGTCAGAAACGTAGGTTCCATATTGGGCAGCACAGATTTAAACAGTACTTTCAACACATTTTGCAAACAAAGAAAGAGACTTTTTTTGCCATCCCGCCTGCTGAACTCCTGCCTCACTTCTCCCACAGATAGCTGCTGCTTCACGCTCTGCTGGGGTCCCATGGTTGGGAATTAGGAGAAAGGAGAAAGTTAGAGGGTAGAATTGTCCTTACTTGGCTGGATGGCCTTGAGCTCTGAGACCTTGGGATTTAGCCAGGCAAACATTCAAAGCTGACTTTCTTTCATGGGATGCTATCCTGTGCTCTTTTGGGGCACCAAAAATATTCTTACCTGGCATCTCTTAGGCAAAGGACTGGCCTAAGTTTCACAACTGTGGGAAACAGTTCAGTGTTTTCCATGGGCTTCCACTGAAACCTGCCCCCACCATCACCCACTAAACTTGGCATTAGAAAGTAACAACTTCAGTCCTCCATGCAAAAAGGTCAAGTGGGAACTCAAAGCTCTGCAGCCACCCTCTCCAAAAAAATGTCTGCAACAGTCTTCCCACAAGATTCTCTTTCACACCTTAGCCCTTGTTTTTCTAAGTGTTGAGGGAGTTTAAGAGTCATTCATAAATAACTCCTGTGTCCCCACTGTAAATTCTGCACTTGGTGGGGCTGGGGTTGTCTTGTCTCTCACTCTCATTGGTATTCTGATTTTTCACTATATAGTCCCCTCAGTTGACCTCGAGGCAAGAAGTCTCACACCCTGTTTCACTTGTATCACCTTGTTTAATCCTACAGTTGTAATGAATTAGATGTATTATCCTCATGTTACAAGCAAGGACACTGAAACAGATATAAGTGACTGAGGCTGTAAAGCTAGAAATTGGATTCAGGTCTTTCTGACTCCCATCTGTGCTCTTAACTGTCAAATTGGCTCCTTAGTTTAAACATAATGCAAATTGTTTTGAAGCCAAATAAAATTATGTTGTTTGGGTTTATTTTGAATTATACTAAATGAAAAGAAATGCAACTTCAAAGGATAGCCAAACCATTTTATTGTAATGTGAGTTCGTTCACTTAAATACATTGCTATAAATCACATTTGCAAACTGCAGATTTCAGAAACTCAGTGGAACGTATACTGTTGTATAAATGAGCCAAAGATGGCCTCTGTGTATTGGCCCCTACACTGTTTATTTCTTCACTGCAGGCTAAGACTCCCAAGCTCAAAAGTCCGTTGGTGCCAAATTCAAATTTTTACACGTCCAATTCTTTAAAAAGGAGCCCAAGTAAGCAGATTGTAAGCCATTAAGGGCCCACCTGCTTTGAATACTCTGGGAAACCTTATCCCACATCTGCCAGCCCTGGTAAGACAGACCCTTGTGGTTATAAGGCCCCAAGCTGCTATGGCTGGCCCTTTGGAGCTCTCTGATCAGAGACTCCTTGCCATGCTGCTGAGTCACATCACCTAGTCATATAAGCTACTGTCTGGTCTCCTTCTCCCCTGGAACTCCCCTTGCCCCCCTCCACGTATGAGTAGTGATCCACCCCATTCCTATCCTGCAGCTTCCGGACAGACTCCTTCTATGAGGGATTCCCCATATGCAACCCTGTCTAAGTACCACCCAGTAAAGCTTCAGTTGCATGCTACTGCCTCTTGGGGTCATACCATTTTCCTTGATCAGACCCAAATTCCTCAACCTCAACAATTACATAGTAAGTGAGAAAATGAATTCAGGAATAGAGAGATTACCCATTCTACTTTTCCTTCTCCTTTCATATTTTAAGCTCCTTAATAGTATTAGTATGTTCGTTTTTTCTAGTCTTGCTAAGTTTGATGATCGCTGAGGGCTTGGAACATTTGCAAGCATGTCTGAGCACTTACCTGTACATTGATTGGCCAGCTTAAGGTGGGTCCCAGCAACGTTACCTACTAGCTTTGCCGTATACGCTCATATTTGAAAAATCATGGATTTGATGTGTCAGTTCATGTTTCTAACATACATAATAAACTCAAAACTGTTTTTTAAAAAGCCCTTACATGAACCAAAATAATCTTGCACCACACTTTGGGAAACACTGGCTAACTTCTCATTCTTTAGGGTGACTCACAAGGCCCTGAAGGCCTTCTTGCTCCCACCTCCCCCTTTACACATCTGAGCTCTGGAAATACAGAACTTTCCCAAACTTGCCATGTTATCTCATGGCTCTGCCTTTGTATGTGTTATGCTATATGAAATGTCCTTCCATTTTGACTTTCTGGGACAATCTTGTTGAGTTTTTGAGACTGAGCTGCTACATGATCCCATGGGGTCGCCTTCATCCCCCTCAACCCCCTACCCCCCACAGTGGATCCTTGTCCCACCCACTCTCCTCAGTCAGTTGCTCCCCCATCCCAAGGTCTCCTTTGCAAGGAGTACATAATGTGAAGTTTATACTTATCCTGTGGCCTATGGTTTGCCTGCTTCTGTCTATGGTCTTTAGATCAGCAGGAAGTGAGGGACTCACTGGTTTTTGTATTCCTGGTGCCTATTGTAATGCCAGACACTCAGCAAATGCTTTTTGAATCAACAAAAGAATGAGGAAACAAAAATCATGAAAATAACTGATATTTTGTTTTTTGTTTTTGTTTTAAATAGCTTTCATTGACCTGCAGTTTGCTTGTGGGCTGAGTGTGTGAATTTGGAGAGGAGAGAGGGAAGGTGAAGAGGAGAGGGATGAGAGGAAAAAAAGATGTCATGGCTCTCTTTTTGTGATGCTGAGTCCTTGAAAAATTATAGGCTTCCAGTTCAAGACAGAGAAATGAAAGTTACTTCTTATTCCTCCTGTCTTCCAAGATCCCACTGAAATGGAATAATTTTCTTTTTAAGAAATGAAAACATAACAAAATAAGGGAGCTCACCTTAGAACAGGTAGTTTGAGGAACTCCTGAATGAGGAAGCAGTAGGATGGGAAGCTTGGAGAAAACAGAGCATAGAAAATAGCAGCCTCAGGCAACCTTTCCCATATAGTTCCAGCCCATGACTCCCCAACAACTAAAAAGAGGGAGGCGGGAAGCTGACAGCTAACCTGAGGCGATTAATTGATGAATTGTATTTAAAACAGCTGAGGGAGTTGGACCCCTGCCCTTACCTTGCTCTCTCCTATTTCCAGAGCATTCTGCTTTGACAGAACAGGGGCCTCAGAGCTGCCCTCTAAAGACAGTTATTTGCTTGTTGGGGCTCCTTGAAAGGGAGGGACCTTAAAAAAGACAAAGCAGTTTGAAACAACTCTGAACCTTCACAAGGGACAAAAGGGCAAAGCAGCTTTGCCTTATAAAGATGCCCAGTCAGGTCCTCTATTGGCTGATTAACAGCTATCCATATTTTGGCATCTGGGCTTGAGATAGGCAGCTTGCCTCCTTGTTGATGCCCATACAACCCTAAAGCAAAGCGTGCCAGCAAACATAACTTGTCCATGTCCATGGGGCCCTGGTCAGGCCAAGCACTCGGGATATATCTGTTGGGGAACAGACTTGTTCAGCTGTACCTAACTGTACTAACCAATCTGAACCTTCAGTCTCAAATATGAGTGGACCACCCAGAATCAACAGGTATTTTAGGATAGCCAGCAGCATAAAACAGAAAGACCAAGATGAACTTATTGATCAGCTGTCTTTCAGAGAGAATAGTTAATTTAGAGAAAAGAAGAAAATCTTAAAATTCTTATTAATAACCACTGAGAAGTTCAAGACATTGTATTTATATAACATGATACAACTATTATAAAAAAAGGAGCAACAAAAGAAGACAAGAAAAAGTCCTTGAAAATTAAGAGTATGGTTGCTCAAGTGAGGAATCTAATGGAAAAAATGCATAATAAGGGCAAAGATCGAACAGGTCATTAGGAAAATAAAGTTTAGGAAATATCCAAGATTATAGAAAAAAATAATAAAAAGATGGTAAATGTGAGAGAAAAGTTAAAGGACATGGATAATATACCCCAAAAGTTCAATATCTGTTTAATAGGAGGTCAAACAAACAAACACCTAAAAACATGAAAGGGAAAAAGTAATCAAAGAAATATCAAGCAAAAAATATATTTGAACTAAAGAAAGACATGAATAGATTGAATAGGTCCACTGCTTTCTGGGCAAAGTGAATATATAAAGGTTCACACTTAGACATAACCTGGTAAAATGTCAGAACTCCAAAGAAGATCCTAAAAGTTACAGAGGAGGAAAACCCAGATCACTTATACTGGAATTAGAATCATGTTGGCAACAGACCTTCCCCAACAATATTGGGCTCTAGAAATCGGTGGAGTAATGCCTTCAAAAGCTCAAGGATATTACTTTAAATCTAGAATTCTATAACAAGCCAAAATATTGGCCAAGTGTTAAGATAAAATAAAGGCACATATACAGCATAAAAACAATTTTTCTAGCAGGTACTCCATAAATATGAACCATCAATTTAAGAAATAAGACAATATGTTACAAGAAACAGTGCCAGTTGAGGATGAGGTACAAAGAATTGAAAAAGCTGCAAAAGATATTACAATAGCATCTGGTGATTCTTGTACCTTGGCAAGTAGTAAGGGTTTATTGACGGTTTATAAACCTTTGTCCGTGCATTCGATCACACTTCTTGATTCTGCAACAATACTGTAAATGCTGTTAATAGTGGATTTAAAGTTTAAATTTAAAAAAAAAAAAAGAATAGAAAATTATTATCACTGAAGATAGTGCAAATGTTATTAACTATACCAATGTAAATTTAATGATATAGCTAACAGTAGTCAGGGGCATGGGAATGGGATAGAAGTACTGGGGAAAAAAATCACCCTGCTAAATTTTCACCTTTCATAGTGGGGAGTCAGTAGATGAAAACCTAAAAATGATGAAGAAACAGAAATGTAAGAAACACTGCTTTGGGTCTTTCTCTGCAAAAATTCTAACCAGGTACAAAATTAGCTGACTCTGAGGCTCTTCAGGTAAGATAAATGTAAAAGCGGGTGAAAGACTGTTTGGCCTGGGATGAACTGGAAAAGGGGCTTTCCACTTTACATCATTCATATTTAGTTTTTTAAAAGAACACCTTGTTGGCCAAACCAAGCACATGTGCAGGCCATGGGTTGATGATTGCTGTTAGATGGTCAGGCTCTAGTTCTAGATGGTGAATCAATTTATTATCTTAAATTGTTGGTTATCCAAGTGCATCGACTACTTTTGTGACAGGCGGATTTTCCTACTCATAGATATCCTACTCATAGATTTGTCTTAATTGGTACTAATTAAATACCTCTTAGTAATTCTATGAAAAAAATCAAAATGCAGAGAGAGAAAAAAAAAGAATAGGAATGATGGAAATAGAAAGACTGCAGAGGCAAGTGAAAATTTTTTTTCTTTTTAGAAGCATCTGTACTAATCAAAACTAAATTGGTGCTACTACCAGAAGATTTTCTTGTCTTTTCTAAGGAAAAATATGCAGTATATTTTGTTTTTATATAGAAATCCAGAGACAATTGCTATAAAAACTGAAAATAGTAAGCAGCTAGAAGGGCCCAGATGTTTATTTAGGCTTCTCTGGTCTCCCTGGGGCCCAGCTCGTATTTCAGCATGAGAGCACGAAGCGTCCTTGGCCTGTGGCCACTGTTTGCATCACACTGAGGCAAGCCTGATCAGAGTTTGGCCTGACAAACATTTTGTTAACTTATAATTTATTTAGAGACATTAATTGACCCAGGGTGATTAAAACTTTTTGAATTAGAAGAGTTTATAGAATGGATAACTCAGCATTTCTGCTATTTTCTAATAAGTGTTAATGTCTATTTAGACATAATATGTCTAATATGTCTATTAGATGTTCAAACATCTGACCTGTTAAACTGCCACCCTTCATTTTATATTATTAATGGAGTTAATTAAATTTAAGTAAAAATTATTCAGAAACCAACTCATAAGTTCTCTCATGTGGTAACTTTAAAGTACAAACCCTAACCTGAATTATAATCATACTCTTTAATCCCTAATGGGACATTTAATTAAGAGTCTGACAATTAAGTTTGCAAACTCATCCTAGAAAAAGTGCTGTATACCTCATTGCTGAATATCACTATGGTCACCTTTGAAGTACTCCCCTTGGGAAGCTATGCACTGATGCCAGCACCTAGTCCACTCTTCAAAGCAATTTTGGAACTTTTTCTGGAATAGCCAATCAGAGCTGTTGTCTTACTATCCTTGATGTCCTGAATATCATCAAAATGTCTTCCTTTCAATATTTATCTTTCTTCAGGTAAAAAAAGAAGTCATTGGGGGCCAGATCAGGTGAGAAGGCAGGGTGTTCCAATACATTTATTTGTTTACTGGCTAAACAGTATCTCACAGACAGTGCCATGTGAGCTGGTTGGCAGAAAAAGTTGTTGTTGTCTAACTTTTTCACGCAGCCTTTTTAGCACTTCCAAATAGTAAACTTGATTAACTGTCCAGTGGGTACAAATTCATAATGAATAATCCCTCTGATATCAAAAAAGGTTAGCAACAATCGTTGCAACAAATTCGCAAACTTAATTGTCAGACCTCATATATGTGGTATTTTATGACAAAGTTCTTACTTGAAACAAACAAAAAAATGCATTTAGGATTCAATTTATTTTAAAATATAATTTGCTCTCATTATGACTTCAATTGTACACCTCTATTAATTATGTATGCTTAACAGCTATACCAATCGTATGTTATATAACCTTATATTACAACACAGTGTGTATATTTAACGTGCCAACATTTTGTTCTTGTGCTCTGGAGCAATGATATAAAAGGTACAGACTTAAAAACCCAATCGAATCAAATCAAAGGGGATTTTGAGCTCAAATTCCTGACTCCCATCCTTTGTGATTCCAAGGTCACTCAGACAGTTGTCCACTATTGTTGAAGCCTGGAAGAGGCCAAAATACATCTGAGACCTTGAGCTCTGGGGTAAATTACAGGTTCAGAGCATCATAGTTTACAAAGTTAGGACTCAAAAGCTGTGAACGAGGCTTGTCTGTTTGGTGGAGCAGGGGTAAAGGCAGTAGATCAAATTGTGCCTGGGGTGCGAGGGCACCAGCTGTCTTGAGTAGATGCCTCTCTTCTAATATTGGCCAGTCAATCTCAGTTCCCCACCTCCTGAAGGAATTTATACTGAAAGATATGAATCAGCCCAAAAGACCACTAACCATTTAGGAGGATACTATAACTGGAAGGAAACATTACTAAATTATCAAAGCAGTTGCCTCCTAAGAAGGCAGGCTTAATGAAAGGATAAAAGAATACTTTAATAATAGGAAATAGGTGTTGAAGGACATACAATTAAAGCACAAAGGGAATTTTCTGAAAGGACAGAACTTCACTGACTGTACACTTAAAATTTTTAAATTCAACGAACTGAAAAACAAAATGGTAACTGCTACACATTCCATTAGAGTTTAAGTAGACTGAATGGAGAACATATTCCACCATACAGAGCAAAGCATGCATCATGTAGAAAAAATTCCAAATTTTAGAAGTTCCAGAAGGAAAAGACATGGACTTTTGGATTAATCAAAATTATCAAGTTACAGGCCAGAATAATTTTAAAAAGTTAGTCATGTCCAGGTGAAATATCTATATCCCAATGATGAAGTCTTACAAGCTTTCAGCCAAGGAGAACTTGGTTTCAACCAAGGAGAACTTCATAAGGGAAAGAGAATCAAACAAGTATCAGTCTTCTCATTTTCAGCACTGGAAGACAGAAAATAGTAAAATCACATTTAGAGGACAGTGAGAGATCCAAGAATCCATATACAGCCAAGTGATGGCAATATTCATATAAAAGGCATTTTCACACACAAAGAGCTCAGAAAAATATACAACCATGTATATACATCATGATCATATGGGATTTATTTTAGGAATACAAGGATGGATCAACATAGGTAAATCAGTGTAATATTCCACGTTAACAGAGTGAAGGACAAAAACCACATGATCATCTCAATTGATGCAGAAAAATCATTTGATAAAATTCAACACCGTTTCATGATAAAAAACACTCAACAAATTAGGAAAGAAGTTATTTCAACATAATAAAGACCATATATGAGAAGACCAGAGCCATAATATTCAATGGTGAAAAACTGAAATCTTTCCCTCTAAGATCAGGAACAAGGCAAGGATGCCCACTCTCGCCACTTCTATTTAACACAGTAGTGGAATTCCTAGCCAGGGCAATCCACAAGTAATAGAAATGAAAGGCATCCAAATTGGAAATAAAGAAGTAAAATCATCTCTGTTCACAGATAACACGACCTTGTATTTAGAGATATTAATTGAACCAGGGTGATTAAAACTTTTTGAATTAGCAGAGTTTATAGGATGGGTAACTCAGCATTTCTGAAAAAACTCTAAAGATTCAAGAAAATATCCTAGACCTAATAAGAGTTCAAAAAAATGTTGTAGAATACAAGATCAACACACAAAAACAGTTGTGTTTCTGTATACTACCAATGAACATTAAAAAAGGAAATTAAGAAAACAATCCCATTTACGACAGCATCAAAAAGAATAAAATACTTAGGAATAAATTTAACCAAAGAGGCAAAAGACTTATAGAGTGAAAACTACAAAACTTCGCTGAAAGAAATTAAAGAAGGTACACATAAATGGAAAAACATTCAATGTTCATGGATTGGAAGACTTATTATTGTTCAAATGTCCATACTGCCCAAAGTGACCTAGAGATTCAATGCAATCTCTATCAAAATCCCAATTTTATATATATATATATATATATATATATATATATATATATATATATATATATATATTTTAGGGCAGTGTCACTGGCCCTCATATGTGGGACCGAACTGCCAATGATATTTTTTGCAGAAATAGAAAAAAACCATCCTAAAATTCATATAGAATCTCAAAGGATTCAAAAAGCCAAAACAATCTTAAGAAAGAAAAACAAATCTGGAGGTCCCACACTTCCTAATTTGAAAACATATTACAAAGCTACAGTAATCAAAACAGTATGGTATTGGCATAGAGACAGACATATAAACCAATAGAACAGAATAGAGAACCCCAAAGTAAACCCTCACCTGTATTTTACCATATGGTACCAAAGGTACCAAGGCTACACAATGGGCAAAAAATTGTCTCTCCAACAAATGGTGTTGGGAAAATTGGATATCTACATACAAAAAAAAAAAGTGAAGTTGGACCATTGCCTGGCACCATATATAAAAATCAATTCAAAATGAATTAAATACCTAATGTAAAACCTGAAACCATAAAACTGCTAGAAGACCAGCGGCCCCGGTTCGGTCCCACATATGAGGGACAGTGACATTTCCCTCAAGAAAAAAAAAAAACTACTAGAAGAAAACAGTGGGAAAGTTCATAACATTGGATTCGACAATTATTTCTTGGTTATGACACCAAAAGCACAGGAAACAAAATCAAAAATAGACAAATGGCATTACCTCAAACTTAAAAATGTCTGCATAGCAAAGGAAACAAGCAATAGCATGAAAAGGCAACCTGTGAAATGGGAGAAAATAGTTGCAAACCATATATCTGATAAGGGGTTAATATCCAGACTATATAAAGAACTCTTAGAAGTCAACAACAACAAAAATGACCCGATTAAAAATGTTCAAAGGACTTGAATGGGCAGTTCTCCAAAGAAGGTATACACATGGTCTAAGGCATATGAAAAGATGCTCAACATCACTAATAATTAGGGAAATGTAAATCAAAACCACAATGAGCTATCACCTCATACTGATTAGGATGACCATTATAAAAATGAAAAGAAAAGAAAGAAAAGGAAATGTGTTGGTGAGAATGTGGAGAAATTGGAATACTTTTGTACTTACTGTTCGTGGGAATATAAAATGGTGCAGTCATTACGGAAAACAACATGGAGGTTTTTTCAAAGAATTAAAAATAGAATTACTATATAATACAGCAATTTAACTTATAGGTATATATCCAAAAGAACTGAAGACAGGATATTGAATATTTGCACACCCATATTAATTGCAGCATTATTCACAATAGCCAAGAGGTGGAAGCAAGCTAAATGTCTATCAACAGATAAATGGGTAAACAAAATGGAGTATATACATACAATGGATAGTATTCAGCCTTAAAAAAGAAGGAAACTCTATCATATACTGCAACAGGGATGAACTGGGAGGACATTATGCTGAGTGAAATAAACCAGTTGCAGAAGGACAAATACTGCATGATCCCACTTATTGAGGAATCTAAAATAGTCAAACTCTTAGAAACAGAAAGTAGAATGGTGGTTTCCGGGGACTTCAGGGAGTGGGAAAAAGAGTTGTTCAATGAATACAGAGTTTCAGTTTTGCAAGATGAAATAATTCTAGAGATTTGTTGTGCAACAATGTGCATCTAGTTAACACTAATGTAATGAACACTTAAAAATGGTCAAGATGGTCACTTTCATGTGATGTGTTTTTGACCATAATAAAAGAAATCCACCTCAAAGAACAACAAGAAAAGTTATGTAATATAGGATTCCATTTATATAACATCTTTACAAAGGCAAAACTATAGTACAGTGAAAATAAATGGTTGCCAGAGATTTGGGTTGGGAGGCAAGCTGCAAAAGAAAGTGTTTGAGGATGAGGGAAATCCTCTGTCATCTGAGTATAGCAGCAGTTCCATGAATCTATACATGTGTTAAAATCCATACCACTGTTCACCCCCCAAAAATCAATCTTTCTATATATTCATTTCTTAAATAAAGTAAACAAAAATTAACTACAAAATACATGAACTTGGGCATCTGATTTTATGACTAGCATAAAAATCTAAATGATACTCTGTGATATTGGCATTTAGGTGAGCAAATTAAATGCACCCTTGATAGTAATCAGAGTCATTTTAAGATAACTCTAATAGTGAACATTTTAGCTTCTATATCACATTACAATTGCTTTCTGTGGCCTCTTTCAACATTGTTCTATCTTTACTTGTGTTTTTTCCTTTTAGTAATATGACTTGAAATTGTTCTCACACTAAGCTATCATTTTATAATTTTCCTGATTAATGGGGAATAAAAAGATTTATCATTCTATCCACTTCTTCTAGTCTTTCTCCTCATATCATGTTTAACGCCTCCCAGCTTGAAGTCATTTAAACATGTAATTAAAGGTGTTTTTTTTAAAAAAAAAAAATCAGTCTTTTAGATTATTTATGAAGATGTTAAACAAGCTGGGTTTGACCTTAAAATCTACCAGTCTGCTAATCTAAACCAAGATCATTCACCCAAATGCTGCTTCATTTTAAACTATCCATTGTTTATAGTCACAAGATTCATTTTGTGGTATCAATAGCCGAAGGAATTCATTTCCATTTCTCTAATGCATATGCTACCAAATGCTTACCCAAAAATCCAGATGTTTTATATCCTTTTGTCTTTTCATTTGATAATTGCATGAAAAATTTGATCTCACATCCTCTTAGTGGCCACCTACAAGGAAGCAAAGGGCAGTGTGAGTCCATTAGAATCAGTTTGTTCCTAAGAGTTAGATAGTAAGTAAGTAAAGAAAAGAAATGAGCACTAAAGACAGATGCCTTATACAGATAGGCAGTTCTTCTTCAGTTTGGATAACCACATGTAAAAAAAAAAAAAGAGAAAGAAAGGAAATCAGTAAGGCAGAGAAATTTCTTATTATGAAAGATAATGATGCATGAACTCACAGACAGAATTAAGCAAAGCCTATAATGAAAAGGCATAATAAGTTCTGTGATAGATGACACAATGTGGTGTTTGGATGCAGAGACAAAAGAACAATGGGAAAATAGAATCAAAGCTCCACTCTAAAGAGAATTATGGAATGTTAAGGCTAAGAGCAAGATTCATGTAATGATGAAAGAAAATAGTTGAAAAGAAAAAGCGTTTGGGGTCATTCAAACAAGACACAAATAACAGGTCCTGATATAATGGGGGAAGCTCAAAAAAAAAACCTTAGAAAGTGAGAAGATACTTAAAAAGTAAAATTGTAAAATTATAAAATGATCTGGGACACAGATGATACCAGGCATAATATCATCAAAGATACCATCAATCTGTAAAAAATAATAAATTAAATAACATTATGCCATATGCTTCCAGATGGGAGATACTGGTGACTCGATTTATGGGAGGAGAATGGTAAACTTGATCACTAATGGTGATAAGAAGAAAGTGTCTTGTTATGGTTGTTATAAACTAAAAATTTACCCTTCTGATTATGTCATTCCTCTGCCAAAAATCTCTATATACCCCTGGCTAGGTGACCTTCAAGGCTTTTTGCCAAATGGGCTCACCCCTTCTAAGAGCACCTCCTGTCTATACCTAATGATTACCTTCCTTGCGCCTCAGTACTACCTCATAATATTACTAACTCACATGAGAGTTAATGGTACAAAGTACAAAGCAGAATCATGTCATCTGCTTATTTCCTTACTTTCCAATGCTCCTTCCCAAGAGCTCTCTATGTGTTCCATACACCAAACTGAGAACATGCTGTGCTCATAAAAGTTGCGTGTCTTTTTTCATATCCATTCTCTGAAATATCTTCCCACCCTTTTTTGTTATTTAATTTATTGGGGTGACATTGGTTAGTAAAATTATATAGGTTCCAAATGTGCATTTCTATAATACATCATCTGTATATTGCATTGTGTGTTCGCCACCCAGAGTCAGTTCTCCTTCCATCACCATATATTTGACTCCCTTTTTGCCCTTCTATCACCCCTGCTTCTTACCCTCTCGTAACCACTAAACTCTTGTCTGTGTCTGTGAGTTTTTGTTTCTTTGTCTTGTTTGTTTGTTGCTTTCAGTTTTATATCCTACATATGAGTGAAGTTGTATGGCTTTTTGCTTCTTCTGTCTGACTAATTTCACTTAGCATAATAATCTCAAGATCCATCCAAGTTCCTGAATACGGCAGTATTTCATCTTATAACCAAGTAATATTCCATTGTGTATATGTACCACATTTTCTTTATCCAATCATCTATCTAAGGACACTTTGATTGTTTCCATGTCTTGGCCACTGTGAATGATACTGCAATGAACATAGGGGTACGTATATCTTTATGGATAAATGTTTTTAGATTTTGGGGGTAGAAACCCAGAACAGGGATTGCTGGGTCATATGGTAATTCTATTCTTAATTTTTTGAGGAACCTCCATACACAGTTTGCATTCCCACTAGCAGTGTATGAGGGTTCCTTTTTCTCCATAACCTCTCCAACTCTTGTTATTACTTGTCTTGGTAATAGCCATTCTAACAGATGTGAGGTCATTTCTCATTGTGGTTTTGATTTGCATTTTCCCTTATAGCTGGTGAAGTTGAGCATTTTTTTCAGATATCTGTTGGCTGTTTGTCTTTCTGGAAGAAGTGTTTGTTCAGGTTCTCTTCCCATTTTTTAATTGGATTGTTTGTGTTTTTGTTGTTGAGTTGTATGAGTTCTTTATATATTTTGAATATTAGCCCTTTATCAGAAGTGTTATTCACAAATATCTTCTCCCATTCGGTTGCCTCTGTGTTTTTTTGATGATTTCTTTTTCTGTGCAGAAGCTTTTTAATTTGATATAGTCCCTCTTCCCTTGCCTTTGAGGTCAAATTCATAAAACCCTCTTTGAACCCAAGATTCATAAGTTTAGTACCTATGCTTTCTTCTGTGCAATTTATTGCTTCAGGTCTTAGGTTTAGGTCTTTGTTCCATTTTGAGTTAATTTTAGTATATGGTGACAGCAGTCTAGTTTCAGTCTTTTGCACGTGGCTTTCCAATGTTCCCTGTATCATTTATTGAAGAGGCATTCTTTTCTCCATTTTATGTTTTTGGCTCCTTTGTTGAAAATTATCTGCCCATATATATGTGAGTTTATTTCTGGGCTCTCAATTCTATTCCATTGGTTGGTGTGTCTGTTTCTCTGCCAATACCATGCTGTTTTGATTATTGTCACTTTGTAGTATATAAATTGAAGTCAGGGAATGGGATACCTCCAGCCTTGTTCCTTTTTGTCAGGATTGCTTTGGCTATTTGGGGGTCTCTTGTGATTCTATACAAATCTGATGATTTTTTGTTCTATTTCTTTAAAAAAATGGGATTTTGATGGAGATTGCATTAAGTCTGTATATTGCTTTGGGTAATATGGCCATTTTAAGTATGTTGATTCTTCCAATCCATGAACACAGAACATCTTTCCATTTCTTTGTATCTTCTTCAATTTCTTTTAATAATGCCTCATAGTTTTCAGTGTATAGGTCTGTCACATCCTCTGTTAAGTTTATTCCTAGGTATTTTATTCTTTTTGTTGCAATTGCAAAAGGAATTGGTTTTTTTCCCCCATCTTTTCTGAGGTTTCATTGTTAGTACATAGGAAAGCAATGGATTTTTGCACATTGATTTTGTATCCTGCAACTTTACTGTATTTGTTTATTGTTTCTAATAGTTTTTTGGTGGAGTCTTTAGGGTTTTCTATAAAAAGAATCATGTCATCTGCAAAAAGTGACAATTTAACTTCTTCATTCCCAGTTCAGATGTCTTTTGTTTCTTTCTCTTGCCTGATTGCTGGGGTAGGACTTTCAATACTATGTTTAATAACATTGATGACAGGGAATATCCCTGTCTTGTTCCTGATCTTAGAAGAAAAGCTTTTAGTTTTTCACCATTAAGTATGATATTAGCTGAGGGTGTGTTGTATATGGCCTTTATTTTGTTGAGGTGCTTTTCTTCTATACCCATTTTATTAAGTGTTTTAATGATAAATGGATGCTGTATCTTGTCAAATGCTTTTTCTGCATCTATTGATATGATCATATGATTTTTGAACTTTAGTTTGTATATGTGATGTAACCCATTGACTGATTTGCATATGTTGAACCAGCCTTGTGCCCCTGGAATGAACCCCACTTGATCGTGATGTATAATCTTTTTAATATGTTGTTGTATTCAATTTGCTAGTATTTTGTTTAAGATTTTCGTGTCTGTATTTATCAGAGGTATTCCTCTATAGTTTTCTTTTTGTGTGTGTGTTATACTTACCAGGTTTTGGTATCAGGGTAATGTTGGCCTCATAAAATAAATCAGGAAGTATTGCTGCTTTTTCAATTTTTTGGAAGCGTTTGAGGAGGACAGGTGTTAAATCATCTTTGAATATTTGGTAAAATTCACTAGTGAAGCCATCAGGTCCTGGACATTTGCTTTTGAGAAGATTTTGGATGACTGATTCAATTTCCTTATGGTTGATCATTGTATTTAGATTTTCCAGTTCTTCATGATTCAGTCTAGAAAGGTTATATATTTCTAAGAACTTGTTTATTTCTTCTAGGTAATTGAATATGGTGGCATATAGTCCTTCATAGTATTCTTGTTTGATCCTTTGTATTTCTGTGGTATCTGTCTTGACTTCTCTTTCATTTCTGATTTTGTTTATTTGTGTCTTTTCTGTTTCCTTAGTGAGTCTAGCCAAGCTTTGGTCAATTTTATTAATCTTTTCAAAGAACCAGCTCTTTTTTCTTAATTATTGTCTTTTTGTTCTCTATTTCATTTAATTCTGCTCTAATTTTTATTATTGCCTTTCTTCTGCTGACTTTGTGTTTTATTTGTTCTTTTTTAGTTCTTTGAGATGTAATGTTAGATTGTCTATTTGGGATTTTTCTTGTTTCTTGAGATAAGCCTATAATGATATAAATTTCCCTCTTTGTACTGCTTTTACCACATCCCAATAATTTTGATACAATGTATTTTCATTCTTATTTGTGTCTATGTATCTCTTCATCTCTCCTGTTATTTCTTCTTTGACCCAGTGGTTCTTTAACAGCATGTTGTTTAATCTCCATGTACTTGTCAGTTTTCCCCCTTTCTTTTGCAGCTGATTTGCAAAAAGCATTGTGGTTGGAGTGTCCCAACATATGGTCTATCCTTGAGAATGTTCCATGTGCACTAGAAAAGACTGTATAGTCTGGTGTTCTAGGATGAAAGGCTCTGTAAATGTCAGTTATTTCCATTTGGTCTAGTGTGTCATTTAAGGCTGATATTTCCTTATTGATTTTCTGCTTGGATGATCTATCCATAAGTATCAATGGTGTGTTTAGGTCCCCTACTATAATTGTGTTTTTGTCAGTGTCTCCCTTCAGTTCTATTAGTAGTTGCTTTATATATTTTGGTGCTCTCAGATTGAGAGCATATATATTGATAAATGTTATATCTTCTTGTTGTATTGTCCCCTTTATGATTATGAAACATTGTTACTTTTTTTATCCTGAAGTCTCTTTCATCAGATATAAGTATGGCTACATTTACTTTTCTCTGGATGTCATTTGCTTGGAGTATCATTTTTTATCCTTTTACTTTGAGTCTATATTTGTCCTTGTCGCTGAGGTAGCATATGCTTGGGTTTTGTTTTTTAATTCAATCTTTTTATTGGTGAGTTCAGTCCATTTACATTTAGAGTGATTATTGATATATGAGAATTTCCTATAGCCATTTTGTCTTTTGTTTTCTGGCAACTCGATGTCTCCATTGTTTTTTTGTCTTTGTGTTTCTGTCTGTTATTTTAGTTTGTTGATATTCTATGATTTTTTTCCCCCTCTGTTTCCTTTTTCCTTTTTTCTGTGTTATATGTCTCAGTTCTGGATTTTCTTTTGTTTTGAGTGGTTATCATTAAATTTATTTAAAGGAAGTTTCACATATATAGGCAGTCCTTTTACTTCAGCATGCTTCTTATCTCCCTACCCTTTGCAAATGCAGACTTTTACCCCCTCCTCTTTTATGTTTTTGTTGTCACAAATTATCCCTATTTATGCTGTGATTTCATTTCTGAGTTGCAAAGGCAAATTGTCTTCTTTTATTTTCTTTTTTATTTTTATTGTATTTTTTTTATTTTTTTAGAGGGCAGTGTCGCTGGCCCTCATATGTGGGATCTGAACCGGGGCCGCTGGCTTCCCAAGCCACCACTTAACCACCATGCCACTCGGCCGGCCCAAATTGTCTTCTTTTAAAAAATGTTTTTATCTCCTTTACCCTTTAGGTTATGTTTAAGTGTATAGTGCCCTATTCAGTGTAAAGATTGCCATTTCCTGCCTCTGTCTATCTGTTTGTAATCTTACTCGTAGTTTTGTATCCTTTTGTCTTTTTGTTTCAGGTTAAATAACCTCCTTCAGTATTTCCTGTAATGCAGGCTTGGTGGTGGAAAATTCCCTCAACTTCTGTATATCTGAAAAGGTCTTTATTACTCCTTCATATCTAAAGGATAACTTTGCTAGATATATTATTCTTGGATGGTTATTTCTCTCTTTCAATATTTTGAATATTTGATTCCACTCCCTTCAGCTTGTAGAGTTTGTGCTAAAAAATCTGACGACAATAGGCTTTCCTTTGTAGGCTACTGTCTTCTTTCCCTGGCTGCCTTGAGAATTCTTTCTTTGTCATTAATTTTTGAGAGTTTCAATATAATGTTCCTTGGTAAAGGCCATTTAGGATTGAGGTAATTAGGTATTCTGTTTGCTTCTTGGATTCAAGGATCCAATTCTTTCCATAGGTTTGGGAAGTTCTCATTGACTGTTTGAATAGCGTCTTTGTTCCCCTCTCCCTCTCTTTCCATTCTGGTATACCCGTTATTCTTATATTGCTTTTGATGAAGTCAGATGGTTCTTATAGACTTCTTTCATTTCTGTTAACTCTCAAGTCTCTTCTTCCATCTGTGTCATTTCCAGATTTGTATCTTTGATATCACTAATTCTTTCCTCCATCTGGTCAGCTCTATTTTCTAAGCTCATTATTTAATTTTTCATCTCTTTTATTGAGTTCTTCAGCTCCAGATTTTCTATTTGGTTCTTTTTTAAAATTTCAATCTCTTTGGTATTCATTGAGTTTATTGATTTTATTCCTGAGTTCATTAAAACCTATCTGAGTTTTCTTGCATCTCATTGACTTTTTTCAGAACTGCAGTCTTGAATTCTCTGTTATTTAAGTTATGTATTTCCATGTCTTTAAGTTTATTTTCTAGAGATTTTTCATTTTCTTTCTGAGTTTTTCTTTACTTTGGTTATTCATAGTAATTGATGGCTTATTTCTCTTACTGGGCATCAATAGAAATGATTTCTGCAACAGGTTGATACAAATAAGTCTTCCTTTTGTTTTCAAGTATGTAGCACTGGAGTTTTATTTTCTATTGCTCTGTTCCAGGTTCTTGTGGTAGAAGATTCCCTGGGAGGTGGGCATCTCCTCTGTGATCAGTCACCTTGGTTTCTGGGCACCACCCCTGTGGGAGGATGTGATGGGCAATGGGGTTCTGAGCTCTTGCAGTCCCAGTGCTGCCACTGCAGCCAGATGCACAGCTGTGTGCCTCAGCACCTTGGGTGCCCCTGCTGGGATCAGCACAGAAATGAAAGCTGGGAGTGGTGGCTGGTGTGTTTGTGGCTTTGTTCTCCTCCGAGTAATGGCAACTGCCAGACCACAGTTGCCTCGCCCCTGTATTTTCTCCCTTGTCACTGGAATTAGCTGCAGTGAGCTCCTCAAGAACTGTTTCTCCAGTATAGGGCTGTAGATATTCTGCTCTTTAACCCGAAACTGCTTCTGTTTCCTCGGGGGCCTGCTTCTAGCACCTGGCAGGGTGTGGAAGAGGTGAGTTCTTGGAGTGTGGGGTTTGGCTGCAGGGCTCTGTGGCTTCCTTTTCTGCCTGGCAGTGAGGGCTGTCAGAACACAGCTGGTGCACTCCTGTATTTGGTCTTTGCCCTGAAGTCTCTGCCCCCACTGCTGGGTTCAGCCCTATTATATGATGATCTCTCAGGCAGGAATGCTCAGGGCCACAGAGAGCGCACCTGGAGCTCAATCCTCCCCTCTCCTGGGACCTCAGTGAGCTCCAGGATGTGTCCCCTCACCTGTCTCTGCATTTCTCCCTTTTCTCCTCCCCTGTTCACACTGATTCGCCCACCTTCAGATGTTTCAATGCCCAGTTATCTCAGATGTGTTTGTGTGTTGTGCAGGAAATCTTTTGTTGAATTATAGCTGTTACACTTGTAACTTCAAGGGAGAGGTCAAGGGGGACCCCTTGTACCACCATGTTTCCCACCCTTTGTTTTTCATTTGGCAAAATGCAATTCATCATAGAGGACCAGCTTCAATGCATGTGTTTTTACCCTGCCAGGTAGAAATGATCATTGTCTCATATCTGGCACTCTGTTCCTATTGCCAGAATTTTACTTGTTTTGTTGTTTTCTCTCCCTCTGACTGCAAGTTTCCTGAAGACACAAATGTGTCTAATCTCTGCATATCAAGAGTTTAGCAAAACTGATCATTCATTCATTCCATCACTAAACACTGATTGAACACCTATTATGTTCTATGCACCATGGATACATAGTTAAAAAGAAATAGTCACTGCTCTCAAAGAATTCCAGTCTATTGTGAGAGAGTGTTACATAACAAATATAGTTATTAATGACTTCCAAGGGGATGTCAGATTTGTGAATTTTTTTCTTCATGCTATTCTGGATTATGTGCATGTTTAAAATTAGGATTTTGTAGAATAAAAATATATTGATATGCTACTTTCAATGGGAAACAAAGAATTGATGGTAGAATTATATAAGGCATAATGCGGGCACCAAGGAGGAAAGTAAGGGGAAGACAGGTCAAGAGAAGCTTCGTGGAGGAGTTACTATTAGAGTCACTAACAGGTGAGACAAGAGAGCATGAGCCCCGGCCCTGTTTCCCCACCCAGCAGTTCACTAAGAAGGTTACACTACACTCAGAGAATTATTTTCTGACTTTGCAGTACTTTGTTTTCTTCATATCTTCTAAATTATGTGCTTTAACAGACAAACAAACAAAAACACATCTCATACCAGAAAAGAAAAACAAAAACGGCAAAACACTCAAGTGACTTTCTAGCACAATTCCAAGGGCCAGTCTTATTATCTTGTGGTATCTAATATTCTCCCTTCTCTCATTCGTTCACTTAAAAATACTTACTGACGACCACCTAGAAGGTGTGTACTATTCTGCGATCAACAATGGCTCATTAATTTCACTTATTATCTATGACTGACTTTTAAAATAACTTGTATTTTTATATTTTGGACACCGAGTTCTTAAACATTTTTTCCTATGATTTGCCCAGAGGAGTGTATCCTACCCATACCTGCAAATTTTCTCCTTGCCTTAGTCCCTGTCACTTTCCATCTTTAGGCTCCCAAACATTAATGTATTATTAATAATCTAAATTCTGGGAATAAAAGATGAATGAGGCAGAGTCCCTGCCTTCAGAGAACTCACATTCTAGTCAACAGGGGCTTGGGTAAAAAAATAACTTCAGGTCTTCATGTCACAATACAATAGTTTCTTACAGCATATAATGGGGAAAAGCTCTCTAGGCATCAAAGTTATAATCAGACATGATTGCAGAGGGGCTAATTGCATGAGTTAATAGTTTTTAAGATCAACTATTTTTAAAGAGAACAGACTTTTAGATAATTAAGTAAATATTTGTGGACATGACAGGGAGGAGGTCCCATTAATTAATAACGTTTAGGGCCGGCCGAGTGGCGCGGTGGTTAAGCGCTGGCTTGGGAAGCCAGTGGCCCCGGTTCGGTCCCATATACGAGGGCCAGTGACACTGCCCTCAAAGAATAAAAAAATTAAAAAATAAAAAATAAAATAACGTTTACTATAGGGATATCTATCTTATATGGGCTTTTCACATAAATGTCATATATTTTGATATTTAAGTAACATGTTACACAAGTTTATGACTTTCATAATGAGGTTTGTAATATTGGAGAATTGTATGTTTACCTTTGCCTTTCTTACACTGAGATTTATTTTGAAATCATACTTCTTGAAAAATGTAAATGAGTGCTAAATTTAATTTTTAAAGTTAAAACAAAAAGTTTATTTTGCAAATTAGCTTTTACATATTAGCTCCTGCTCCCAATCTTTCACATAACTGTTTTGGGATAGTGAGTGTAGCAGTTCATTATGCATAGGCTGTTGTGATATTATGATTTATAATAAGAAATACACATTTGGTCTTGGTCCCCATTTCTGGTACAAAGCTGCTAAAATCCTTGGAATTTCCTAAGTTACAAGAAAAGTATCTTGATATTTATAACAAACTTCTTTCAGCCACACCTGAGTTTATGTTAATGAAGTGACTTTAGAAAGCACCTAAGTATTGAAGGCTGGTTACCAGGGGAACCAACCATGAATAGAGGGTTGGAACTTTCAGTCCCACCCACTGATTTCCCAGGAGGGAAGAGGGGCTGAAGTTTGAATTAATCACCAGTGGCCGATGAGTTAATCAATCATGCCTATGTAATGAAGCCTCCATAAAAACCTCAAAGAAGGGGGTTCAGAGAGCTTCCAGGTTGGTGAACCTAAATGCTTCCATGTACCATCATGCTGGGACCCAAACTCCATGATGACAGGAGTTCCTTTGTTTGGGACCCGGCCCTATGTACCTCTTCATCTTGCTGTGGATTTGTAACCTTTAAATAATAAACCAGTAAATCTAGTGAGGGAGCTCTGGGTTTCCTGAGTTCTGTGAGGTGCTTTAGCAAATTAACTGAACCCAAGGCGAGGGTTGTGGGAACCTCTGATGTATAGCCGATAAGTCAGAAGCAACAAAGCAATAAGGTAACAATGTGGACTTGTGATTGGCATCTGAAGTAGAGGACAGTCTTTTGGATTGAGCCCTTAGTCTGTGGAATCTGACGCTATCTCTGGGTGGATAGTGTCAGAATTGAGATGCATTATAGGACACTCAGCTGGTGTCAGAGTATTGCTTGGTGGTATGTGGGAACCTGCCCCCCCCCCGCCCTGTATACACACATTGGAATTGGTGATCAGCATTGGTCAAAGTTGCAACCTCCAATTATAAGAAGAATAAATTCTGCGGATCTAATGTACAGCATGGTGACTATAGTTAATAATACTGCATTGGGTACTTGAAAGTTGCTAAGAGAGTAGATCTTAAATGTTCTCCCTATAACAACAAAAATTTTTAATATTTTGAGCTAACAGATATGTTAACAATATTACCGTGGTCATCATTTCACAATATAAAATGTATCAAATCATCATGTTGTACACCTTAAACTTTTACAATGTTATATCTCAATAAAGCTGTGTGGGGGAAGGCATGAAGAACCCTCCCATTCCAGTGGTAACTCTTGGTGTTCAATAACTATGGAGACTGGGTTCCAAGTGGGCTTTAGTGCCTCCTGTTCCCGTGGCTCCACCATACTCATGACACAGCTTCCCAACTGCTTCCTCTCCACTTCTATTCTCTTGGCATCTAAAGCACAAACTCCTAGTGATAAGAGAGCCTGACTGAGCTGTTTTTTCTTGATCCAGTCTGAAAGGCTTTTCTTTATTGGCTAGTGTTTTGCAAATGTCCAGGATCTCATCACTTGTGGCCAAGGCAACAAGATCAGATGACATGAAGCTTGGCAACTTATGCATAACCAACAGCTAGGACAGCTTTTTCCCAAGGAGTTTATAAGTGTGTCAGGTACCTAGAGTTTCATGGTCTGTCTAGTTCACTTCTGCAACTGGCTTTCATCCAAATGACTGTGGTATTATTTCATATTTTTATAGCAGGCACTACTCATGTTGCTAGGCTTTGAATTACTAAGTGTAGAATGGAATAAATATTTGATTCAAGAACAAACCACATGTTGCACTATTTCAAGAGTACTGAATCTTTAGAATAACTAACTCTGGTAGTAAAGATGATAATAATACAAGATATTATAAAGCAAAGTATCAAAATGGAAAGATCAGCCTAGATACTATAAAATGGGGTGTCAGTTTTTAAATTCAGGTTTTGGAAAAGTAAAGGTAATTTACAGCACTATAGTAAGCGCAAACCCTTGCATAAGCCTATAACATCAGGAAGGGTATATAAAGGTACTGTTCTTTACCAGAAAGAGAAATCTTATTATCACATAATCAGATCACAAATACAGAAAGACAAAATTAAGCCAAAAAAACAGAAGTTTGCTTTTTGTGTCAAGTATCCTGTCAGTACTTAGAGCCACATCAGAGTGGTGTTTGATAATCAATTCCTTCTGTCTTTGTTCCTCCAGGGTTTTTACCCCTCCCTTGGCCTCTTGCCTCACCCCAATTCCAGTCAATTGATGACTTTGATTTTCTTCTTAGTAAGGCTGACTGAGCAGCATCTGTGCTTTGGGAAAGGATTGCAGGTCCTTCCGAAAAGAGAAAACCTCCACCAGACCAATTCTGTTCTCTTGCTGATACTGATCACTTTTATAACAAAAATGCAAAGGGTTGCTATGCACTACATCGTTTCTCCACTGAAAAAAACATTCCTCTGAAGGTGGAGGGTGGGGAATGAACAGGGGGATAATGGGAGAAGAAAAACCTGCCTGCTACACAATCTTAATAAAAATTAATGGAGATTAGACTCTATGAAGCTTTGGCATTGCTGTTGCTGGCTTTCACATTAAATTAGCTTGCTCTCCCTGGAGTACATGTAATTTTCATTCAAGTTGACTCAGTCCCAAACAGGAAAGGAAAAACAGATTGCATTATGTTAAAGCTTACATTCATGAATGACACGGAGCTATTGCAAATGCATTTGGAATTTTTTGGGTTGAAAGACAAATCCATTTGTGAAGTTTCTGCAGATATATAGATGGTGTTTGTGTGTGTGTAAATTTAAGTCAAAGTGAATACCTTTGCCCTTATTTAATGAGATTTGTGTTTAACTTAGTGAAATTTGGATTATGGTAGGAGTTTATAGAACCAGGAGTTTATATTTGTAAGGCAAAAATTCACACAAAGCTAAATAGGAAAATCTATCACTTACAAAAAAATAAATGTAATGATGTTGATTTAGCTTTAAATTAAATATTTAGAGAAGAGGTACATAAGACAGTCCATGTGGTAAAGGTGAATTTTCTTTAATTAGAGAGCTGTGAACTCAAACTATACTATGCAGCCAAAGTCATTTTTACTGAAATAATGCCCTCTCATGTAGTTATTAAGACTTCCACTAAGATTTATATGTGCTAATTAGGCATAGTATGATTTCATTATTCACTTTAATTGTATAGCTAATTCATTTTATTTCATTATTAACACTTTTGACAACAAATCCAATCCAGACTTCTTATTATCAATTCATTACAAGTCCTGCCAATTCCAACTCCAAAGTATCTATTTCTACCGCTAATACCATGCTTCCATTAACCCTCACTCAGATGATTGACATAGCCTCCTAATGATCTGTCTTCTACCCTGATTCCTCTCCTATCTGTCCTTCACATTGCAGGCAAAAGGAGTGTTTGCAAATGCACATGTGTGAAGAGAAAGACAAACTTTACTGTGGCCCAGGGCTTTTATGACCTGGCCCTTACCTACTTCCCAGGTATCATCTTACTACACAAGCCACTGCTCATGCCGCGTCTTGCAGAACCTCATACTGGCCTCCATCCACACAGCCCTACACATGCATCTAGGACCCTCGGCCAGAGTCTGCTCCGCTCACCTCCGTATCTAACTGACTTCCAAGTACTTTCAGATCTCAACTCAAGGGCCACTTCCTCCAAGAAGCCTGCCCTGATCTCCTTCCCTGACTAGATCAAATGCTCCTCTTAAGGACTGTGATTAGTGCTGTGTAACTCTCAGTAACAAGTAGGACTTTCATAATCACACTACTTTATTGATTTGGTCATTATCTGATTAATGTCTCTCTCTCTCCTACTTGACTAACAGTTAAATGACGAGAGGAACCATGTCTGTTTTTCCTCACTCCAGGATCTAGAAGGGTACCAGGTGCATAATTGGCACCCAATAAGTCTGTGTTGTATGAATAACATATGAAAATAGCCAAAAATAAATATAGGTCCATTAAGTATATGCATTGAAATGTACAGATGCAAAATTATTATCATGACATAAATGTAACTATTATAACAATTAAGAGAAAAAAACAAAACTCAATTTAGGTTTTTATTTATTTGTTTGTTGGGAGATATTAAATCATTCAAAGGGTTGTTTTACTAAAATGTTTAGTTCTTTATGCCATCCACGAATAAAACAAACTATGTATGTCAGCCTCAAGCTCCTATGATATCCTTTCTACTCTCCAAAGTTAAAAATGTATTGGCTCATGATTTTGAAAAACTGATTTTCAATTTCAGCTTTGAGTTTTACAGCTTTTTAAAAATTAATGAAAACATTACAAAAATACTTACAGTGGAAAGTATAACTGATGTTAAGTATAGTAGGAGGAATAGCAAAAATTTAAGAAAACTAGGGTTATTGTGCTCCATTTTAAGGTGTCTAGGCAGTTCCTCAAAATGTGTATTTCTACTTCAATAAATATTGATGTTTGTGAATTTTTCTTTGCCTGGATCTCGTGCAGGTTTAAATGTGTTTAAAGATTAGGATAGTTAACTTTCATGGTCAGAAACATTTGATTCTAAATTCATAATCCTTGATGCTTGCCATGAAACAGACATGTGTGAACAGTCTGGAAGAAAAAAAATTCCATTACCACATCGAACAGAAACAGAATTAACTCCTTATTTTCTATGCAATTTTTGAGGGGACTTTCCCCCACTATTATATAGCCTCTAATAGCTTGACTATTTAAATAGAAATATTTTGCCTGAGTCAGACATTAGCAATTAGATACTTTGGTGATGTAAGAAAGTACTCTTAAAACAAATCACACTAATGATTTAAGAGCACTTTGTGTTTTTTATTCATGGCTTATCTATATCATCTGAAAATAGTGCCTGGCATAAGGAGGCATTTAATATTTGTTGAATGATAAAATGCATATGTAAGTCTAACTTTAAACTTTGATTAATATATAAGATCTTTCATTTTTGGAAATTAATTCCTAATTCAACTAATCTTAATGGCTTTGCAATAAGTGGACCTGTATATCTCATGCTTCAGAGAAAATGTAGGCACATTTCATTTGTAAAGAGGAGAAATTCTTTTCAGTGAGTTTTTTTATTTTATTTTATTTTATTTTATTAGTTTTCGGTGTACAACACAATACAATAGTTATACTCTTTACCCCCCAAAGTGAAAACCCCCCTCCCCCAGTTCGCCACCCCACTGCCCCCCATATCATACATATCCATCACAACTCCCCTGACTCCCCTCCACAGTATACTCCACATCCCGTGACCACCCACATATTCAGTTGCAGTTGGCATACAATACTATACAACACCAGCTTCAGTTGTACAGTGCAGTGATCAAGCCTGTACTCCATCCATGAAGTGGTCTCCCTAACAAGACATGTGACTATCTGACACGCCACAAAATTTTTACAACATTATTATATTACCCGAACTCTGTTTCATATCCCTGTGACAATATTGTAGTTGTCTATTTATGCTGTCTAATCCCTTCCCCTTCCCCCCCATCCCCACCCCCTCCCAACTAGCAACCCTCAGTTTTTCCTCTACATCTATGAGTCTGTTTACTTTGATCATTCACTCAGTTCTTCAGACTCCACACACAAGTGAGATCACATGGTACCTGTCCTTCTCCGACTGACTTATTTCTCACAACATAATAGTCTCTTCACAACATTATCAATTACATTCCCAGAACTGTCCCCATATCCCTGCGGCAACATTGTAGTCCCACATACACTGTCCAAAACCTTCCCCCTCTCCCTCTTCCCCACTCCCTCCCAACCAGCAACCATCAGTTTTTCCTTTATATCTGCTTGATATGACGTCAATCTTCTTAAATTGTCTCTCTGGGTTAGCTTGTTTACCCTTTTCTTTTGTTTAAAAAAGTCCTTTTAACATTTCTTGCAATGCTGGCTTGGTGGTAATGAATTCCTTAAGCTTATTCTTTTCTGAGAAGCTCTTTATTTCTCCTTCAATTTTAAGTGATAGCAGTGCTGGATAGAGCAATCTTGGCTGTAGGCCTTTATTTTGTGTCACTTTGAGTATCTCCTGCCACTCCCTTCTGGCCTGCAGAGTTTCTGTAGACAAGTCAGCTGTTAGTCTAACAGGAGTTCCTTTGTATGTAACCTGCTGTCTTTCTCTTGCAGCCTCTAGGATTCTGTCTCTGTCTTTAAACTTTGCCATTTTCACTATGATGTGTCTTGGTGTGGACCTGTTTGGGTTCAGCTTGTTTGGAACCCTCTGCACTTCCTGGGCATGTATGTTGATTTCCTTCACCAGGGTAGGGAAGTTTTCAGTCATTATTTTTTCAAATACCTTTTCGACCCCTTGCTTCTTCTCTTCTCCTTCTGGTATCCCTATGATTCAAAGGTGGTTGCGCTTCACCTTGTCCCATAGGGCTCTTAATCTATTTTCATTGTTTTTTATTCTTTGGTCTTTTCGCTGTGCCAACTGGGTGAGTTCTGCTATTTTATCTTCCAAATCGCTGATCCGCTCCTCTGCTTCATCTACTCTACTGGTGATTCCTTCGAGTGTGTTCTTCATTTCAGTTATTGTATTCTTTAGTTCTAACATGTTGTTTTTATGGTTTCCCTATCCTTCTTTATGTCCTCGCTAAGTTCCTTAAACATTCTTATCATCAGTGTTCTAAACTGTGTCTCTGAAAGGTTGGATCCCTCTGATTCATTTGGTTCCATTTCTGGAGGTTTCTTCTGATCTTTTACATGTGACATGTTTCTTTGCTTCCCCATTCTGGCTGTCGCTCTGGGATTGCTTTCATGTATTAGATAGATCACCAGGAGAACCCTGGCTGGATCACGCAGGCACGCAGCTCACGGCCCAAGCCTCCCAGGAGAACTCCCAGTCTCAGCCTGTCCCAATCAGCCGCTCGCAGATCAGGCCGAGCAGCCCGACAACCAATCACCAGCCTGGCAACTCTGCAAGCGGAGTGTGGAAAGCAGAGACCCAAGGCGGCTTGCGTGCTCCTGCGTCTCAGTGAGCAGCCTGTTGGAGCTGGATCACTCCCACTAGGCATTTCCCTGGCAACACAACACAACACAAGCCTAGCGGAGGGTGGGGATCAGAGTCGGCTGGCGCACTCCCGGTTCTCAGCGAGCAGGCTAGGAGCCGAAGGGCACCGCCCTGTGTTTCCCTGGCAATGCAGTATTAGCCGGGCGGAGGGTGGGGATCAAAGGCCGCAGGCGTGCGCACGCACGCACTTCACCAATTCCACCAGACCAATTAGGTCTCGGACCTGATCCTTCGTGGGAGGGCCCAAGCCCGACAAAATGGCGCCCTCCTTACACCACTCGCGTGCAAGCTCCGCACCACGGGAACAACAATCCAAAAACCTCCAGCCTTTACACCAAAGGTGCTCAGCTCAGTCCGTCCCTGCAGGCTTCCGGCTTACACAGCCACTCCCTCCATCAGGAACCAGGTAAGTGCTCACCGGCGAGCAAGCCCGGGCGCCGGCCCCACTGATTCTCCAGCCGCTCTTAGCCTCACCGAGCTGAGGAAAGAGAGTCCTTACTAATTTATTGCCGGCTATCTTAGAACTCCTCTTCCCGGCAAAGGAGCTCTGGGCTGGTGAGCTTGGGGTGCGGCCTGAGGGTCTCTCCCCCAACCAGACAAGCTTCCCACGGCTGGGGCTTCCCTCACGGGGCTTGCCCTCTCTCGTCTCCGCCCGTCCTACCAGACCCGACGTGGCCTCCTCTGTAAGTTCTTCGTTTAGTGGTTCTGTTCCTCCAGTGTTCCGGGGACTTCCAGGGTTGAATGCTGTATAATTTGCTTGTAATTTTGGTGTGATCCTGGGAGGCAGTTAGCACAGCGTCTGTCTATTGCGCCATTTTAACGGAAGTCCCCTTCAGTGAGTTTTTAATGTCTAAAAGAGGCAGAACAAAATATTCAGTTACTTGTGATTTAATTAATATTCAGTTTATTCGAGACTTTAAATTCAATTTATAGATAGTGATTGTTTAATTTATAATCTAGGACTTATGTGTTAAAGTACAAAATGAGGAATTTCACTTTTTCTTTTATTGATTTCTAAGAGATCATAATCTGACAAATTTTTTCCTAATTGTTAACTTTTTAAATGCCAAAGATATAAAGAATGATATAATATATACTGATACTAACGATTGCCTTAACAGAAGTATTCTAGATACTTTTGAAGTTCTCAGGCTACTTCTGAAGTGTATTTGTACCCGCCCCGCTGTCACCAATGTTCTAAGTCATATTTTATAAACTTCATTATAGATAATATAGTATATTGTCTTGCATGCTTTAAAACTATGTAAATAGTATGTCACAGGTTGGAACTCCAGAAATAGATGCTGACATTGAATTAGGAATGTTTCTGTGGCTTGTCTTTTCATTCTTTTTTAAAAAATATGGACTCATTTGCTAGATAGAAGTTTTAATTTTGTCACACGTTTATGTAGTCAAATTTATCAATCTTTTCCTTCACAGTTTATATTTTTGTATCTTATTTTCAAAATCAATCTCTACCATAGGTCATATAAAGATATTCTTCTACATGCTGAAGTTGTGTTGTTCCTACTTATATCTTGAACTGCCGTAATAGTTAATTTTATGTTTGGCTGGGCCACGAGGTGCCCACTTAGTTGGTCAAACATTATTCTGGGTGTTTATGTGAGGGTGTTTTGGGATGAGATTACTATTTAAATAGGTGGACTCAAGTGAAGCAGATTACCCTCCCTAATGTGGGTGGGCCTCATCCTATCATTTGAAGTCCTGAATAGAACAAAAAGACTGACTCTCCCTAAGAAAGGGAGAGCCTGCCCACAGACTGCCTTCAGGCTTCATTTGCAACATTGACTCTTCCTGCCTTATGGCCTTGTAACTGGGACATCGGCTCTCCTTGGGTCTCCCACACCACTGGGCTACTATGAAAATTTGGGGTTTACCAGCCTCCATAGTTGTATGAGCCAATTCCTTATACTAAATCTATTGATCATGTATCAGCCCGTCTGTCTGTCTGTCTATCCATTTATCTATATCTCCTATGGATTTTGTTTCACTGGGGAACTAGAATATAAACCTCCCGGAATAATTTTTGTGTATGTGTGGGAATTAAAGATTCAATATTACATTTGTGCAAACAGAAAGCCAAGTGTTCCATCACCATTCTTTAAACAGTCCATCCTTTACCCACTGATCTACAATGCCTCTTTCATCATAATCAGTCATAAGTTGGCACAATTAATGACAGTGTCCCAGTTAAATATAGCTTTAAAATGTCTTGATATCTGGAAGAACAAGAGCTTTTCTTCCTTTTTCTTCCAGTTTTTTAGGGCCCTTTCCTTTTCCCTGATACGAATTTTACAACCATCTTATCAAGTCCACAAGAAGTTGTGTCTTTTTATTATAATTTCATTGCATTTTATTACTTTGGAGAGAATTGATATATTTATATTACTAAGTTTTCCTATTCCTAAATTTATTTAGGTCATAAAGCTCTTACACGTATGTTTTTAATATTTATTCATAAGTCCTTTTATTTGGGGGATACCAAGTTCTCTTTGTTACTGGGATAGAGAAATGCCATTGATTTTTTAAATAATTTATTTTAAGTAGAGTAAACTTACTGAACTCACTTTTAAGTCTAATAAATTTACCTGTTGATATTTCTTGGCTTTTCTTTATAGGCATCTGTGACTAATGTCAGATTTTTGTTTTTTAGCTTTTTTTCTAATTTTGATACATTTTATTTCTTTTTCTTGTCTTACTGCAAGGACTAGTCCTCTCAAGGTGAAAGATAAGCAACAAAAGCAGGCATTCTTACCTCATACTTGATTTTAAAGGGACTGCTTCAGTGTTTTACCCTCAAGTGTGATATTTGCTGGAGGTGTTTTTGTAAATACCTTTGATCATATTAGGGACGTTCCTTTTTCTGTACGAACTTGCTAAGTCTTTTTATTAGAAAATGGCTGCTTCGCTTTATCAAATGCTTTTTCCTGCACCTATTGAGATGATATGGTTTTTCACCTTTAATCAACTAATGGTACATTAATACATGTTTTTTTTGCATCAACTTTTTTTTTTTTACCACGAGAGGTAATATCCAAGAAGAAAAGTATATAAACCATACATGTATCATTTTTAAAATAATTACAAAAGAAAGGCCTGTGTAATTCCCCAGCCAGGTCAAGAAACAGAAAAGTGTTGTCACCCTTTGAAGTCCCCATGAATCTCCCCCCATCACACCTGCCACTGGACTTCCATAACCAACACCATCCCGATGAATGTGATGACCAACTCCTTGCTTCTCTTTATGGTTTGCCACTTATGTGTGCATCTGTAAACAATATCGTTTAATTTTGCCTACTTTCAAAAAATTTATTTTCATCCATGATGGTTGCATGAGGCTTTAGTTCATTTTCATTGCCTTAACGACATTTTCTTCTATTCCTGTTTGTTGAAAGTTTTTTTTCTTATAAATCATAAATGCATCCTAAATCTTATAAAATGCCTTTTCTATATCTATTGAGATAACCATATAAATTTTTCCCTTAGTGTGGTGGAATTCATTAATTGGTTTTTCTAATGTCAAAATGGCTGTGCATTTGTTAACTAAGCCCAAGTTGTTCATTGTATGTATTAGTAATCTATTGCTCCATAGTAAGTTACCCCAATATACAGCAGTTTAAATAACAAATATTTGTTATCTCAGAGTTTCTATGGTTCAGGAATCCAGGAATGGCTTGGCTGGGTGATTCTGACTCAGGGTCTCTCATAAGGTGTCAGTCAAGATGTTAGCCAAGGCTATAGTCACTTGAAGGCTTGATTGGGCTCACTCACATGGTCATTGGTAGGCTTAATCTTCATCCTGTGGGCCTCTTCACAGGACTGCTTATGACCTGGCTGCTGGCTTCACCCAAAGTGAATGATCTGAGAGAGAGATCAATAGCTAGAAGCCATCACATCTTTAATAACCAAATCTCAGAAGTGACGTGCCATCACATCTACTGCATTCCAGTGGTCACACACACACCAATCTTGATACAGTGTTGGGAGAGAACTACTTGGAGGTGAGGGTCATTGGGGATCATCTTGGAGGCTGGCTATCACAGTCATGATTTTTATACTCTACATATTGCTGGATTCTGTTTGCTGCCATTTTTTTTTTTTTTTGAGGGAGTGTCACTGACCCTCATATATGGGACTGAACCGGGGCCGCTGGCTTCCCAGGCCAGCACTTAACCACCGCGCTACTCGGCCGGCCCGCTACCATTTTTTAATCTATATTCTCAAGTGAAATTGGAGTGTAATTGTTTTTCTTGTTATCAAGTTTATGCTAGCCTCATAAAATGAGATTCTTAGTGTTCTCTTTGCATTCTCTGAAAGAGTTTGTGCATAATATCAGAATAGGTGAGAATTATTCTTTTCACTACTAGAATTCAATGTGAAATCATCTATGCCCCAAATTTCCTTGATTCAATTTCTTCAAAACATTGAAAGATCATTTGGGTTTCAAAACCATTCAGTTTTTCTATTTCTTCTTGGCACAGTTTGTATAAATTGTTTTGATAAAATTTGTTCATGGAATATACACTTTTTATTTCATTGGTGTAAAATTGTTCATAATATTTTATTCTGTGTTGACTATTGCTAGCTTTTATAACAATATCCTCTTTCTCTGATATTGGTTATTTGTGTTTTCAATCTTATTTTTATTGGTCTCATCAAATGTTTGTTGATTTTATTATATTTTTTGAAAAATCAATCTTTGTCTTTACAGATACTCTATATTGTGTTTGTTTTCTGTTTCATTGGCTCCTGTTCTTATTCCTATCACATCCTTCCCTTCACTTTCTTTGGGTTTCATCCTTCCCTTCACTTTCTTTGGGTTTATTTTGCTCTTCTTTTTCTATCTTCTTAAATTATATTCTCAATTTATTAATTTTTAGCCTTTTTCTATTATGAACATCTTAGAACATATTTTCCTTTCAGTATTACTTTAGTTAAATCTTATGTTTTGACTTGTACTATTTTATTCCTCAGTTCCAACTATTTTTTAAAAATTCAATCATAATTTGTCCTTCGATCCATGAGTTACTTAGGTACGTATTTAATTAACTTCCAAACATATGAAGGTTTTTTTAATGGCTTTTTTGTTGCTATTGATTTCTAACTCATTATGTTAGGAAAACTATGCTTGTTATTATGTTAATCCTATAACATTTGTTTGGGCTTGCTTTAAGATAAAGTATGTAGTCAACACTTTTTTTTTTGCCCATTGATAGATAATTGGATGAAGAAATTGTGGTACATTTATACAATGGAGTATTACTCAGCCATTAAAAAGAATCTTACCATTTGGAGTAACATGAATGGACCTAGAGACTATTATGATAAGTGAAATAAGTCAAACTGAGAAAGACAAATACCTTATGATGTCACTTATATGTGGAACCTAAAGAACAGAATAAACAAACAAAGTAAACAGAAATAGACTGTAGTAAATTTTTATGTTTTGAATGTGCTTATTATATGCAGTATTTAATATACACATATGTTTATTAAATTATATTTATTAATCATGTTGTTTAAATCATATGTTTTCAAGAATTGCTTTTCCATTTTCTCTATCAATTACTGAGTGATTATATTGACATACATTATAAATGTGGATTTGTCTATTTCTCTTAATAGTTCTATCAGTTTTTAAGGCTAAATTAGTAGGTGCATACAAATTTAAAATTGCTGAAGCTACCAGTTGAAAGGAACCTTTTATAATTATAAATTATCCCTGCTTACCCTGAGTAATGCAGTTTGTCTTAAAGGTTACTTAGTCTAAAAGTGATTTAGCTACTGGGCTTCTAGTTTTCCAATTATAGTGGAGGTGGATTCTCTTTGATTTCTCTTCTTTCCTTATCAAGGCTCAGTTTGCATCTTCCCTTTTAATAAGCTTCAGCTAATTTCACTGTTATTTAGTAAAATCGTGTTCATCTTTTTCTGTACTTCCTCAAGTAAAATTGAGCTTCATAGGCCTGAGTTTTGCTTTAAGTAATGAATAAAATTCTAGAGTTGGCTCTTAAAAATGCAAGTCTTCATAATTAACAAAAGGAATATAAGAGATAGTTGAAAGAGAGGTGCTCTCTCCCCTGCAGCTATCAAAGATATTCAAAGAATCTCAGTTGATGTGTTTTATACACACACACACACACACACACACAGAGATATATATTCACTTGTGTGAAGATTTATAACTATACAACTACACTGATTTCTTCTGTTCTTTATTATTATAAATGTATCCTTGGAACGATAATATGAACAAAGACTCTGGAAATCATTGCCATGTTCTTAAAGAAATCTCCCAAAATGCCCAGTAACTCTGATGAGCTGTATTACTCAGAAATCTGATGCTCTGTTAATGTCATGTTTGATGTGTCTATATTCCTATACAGTATGAATACTTGTAAGATTGTTCTGTCAAATCAGTAGATTACTAGCATTTTTTTTTCCTTCTCTCACTTGCCTAATACAAAGAATAAATGTCCATGACTCTACTAGATTTCTTGTTTAAAAAGGAGATTGATCATCTTGTCTCATTTATATTAACCAGCCTAATGGCTGGGCTTCAATATTTGTATATTCTACGTTCTGCCTTTCTGTTGCCTGAATTGGAAGTTCACAGACCTGGGCACAGTAAAAATTGATGGAGTTGGTAGATCTTTGTCTTTTTTTTTCATGTCTATGGTTGTGTTCGAAGAACTGCACCAGAGTTCATTCTTCCTGATCATTCTATGTGTTCTCATAATTGGGGCAGGGACACTGGGAAAGGAGAGAGCCTCTGATTAGGCCTCTAATTCAGGTTTTGCCAAGCACTTGATACTGTCAGAAACTGTTGGCCCTAAAGGAGTTTTCTGCTGCCCACTCTGTCCACCAGCCACACCACAAGCTTTTCTCCTGACCAAAAAGGAAAGGGCAAAATGTAGAGTTTCTTCCAGTTCAGCTAAGACTCTATTGTGTATTCAACAGAGGAAAATGGTTGCACATGGCACTTTCCATGTACCGTCATGTCTCCAGCAGCTTTTAATATTTTTTTCATTTCAATCTGTGAAGTCTTTTGTAATTTGGAGATAGTTTTCCCTTAATATGCCCCATTTCTCTCCTACCTTCTTCCCAAGAAGAGAAAAATGAACCAATATGATTGGCATTTTGTCTGGTTTCGCTGATTCACCATGTACCTGGGTGAGGAGCAGGACAACTTCTGTGTCCCACCCCTGGGTGGCCAGCCACACACCTGTCACCAACAGTTATGTTCAATTCCAAAGTGGCTGTGTTAGCCACAAATTCAAATTTTGTCTCAGCACCTTCTCCTTGCTTTTTTTTTTCTCTCTCACTCTTGCATTTAGCACATAGCAGGCACTCAGTAAATCTCAGCTGAGTGGGTGAATGGAAAAATATGAACACTACTTCTGAATAAGGAGCTGAGGATCTGCTTACGGAGTCCCACAGTCTTCTGTCCCTGAATAACTCTTTTTCTTGACCATAATAAAGTATTGTTCTATGTAATTTAAATCACTTATTTATACAAATACTACAATTGGTATATGAATTATTTGAATTCTGATTACATTTTCACCAAATGGTTAGGAGTTCTGCCTTCCTGAAGGAAGCCATCGACAGGCTAGCCCGGGGTCGGCAAACTTTTGAGATGGAAGAGCCAATCCTGTCCCTCACAGAAATTTAAAAATTATTTGAAAGCCATAAAACAAATGAAATCACCTTATGTGAATAATATCCTTTAAAAATTTTATAAATGAAACTATGATAGTTTTATTTTCATTTTCAATTTTACTTCAGAGCCACATGTACCTACCCAAAGAGCCGCATGTGGTTCGCGAGGTGCAGTTTGCCAACCTCTGGGCTAGCCCAAGCAAACACATGTGGAAACTACTATGCCCTGAGGCTCTGAGTGAAATGAGGGTACGATGCCCAGTGTTAGCAGAGAATTTCAAGTCTCAGAACCTCAACATGTTTTCCGCAGTATCAGAATTATTGCCATAACTAGTTGTGTAAGTTGTTTTTGCTTACTGGTGTGAAGGCAGCAAGCACAGAGACCTACGTGCATCCAGGGGGCAGGTATCTCCCTCCCAGCTTGCTTAGCTACCAGACTTCTAACATGTCCCCATGAAAAACAAGGGAGGCTGTGTCTACCCATTGGAATACTTACCTCAAGAATATATTCTAGGGCCGGCCGAGTGGCGCATTGGTTGGGCGCTGGTATTGGGATGCCAGTGGCCCCGGTTCGGATCCCACATGAGCGCCAGTGACACTGCCCTCTACAGCTGGCAACGGCTCCACCTGGAGCTGGGCTGTGCGAGCCCCGGTGATGGTGTGGGCTGCAGCCCCTGCTGCAGTGGGCTGCCATAGGCTACAGTGAGTGGCCCGCAGCCAGCGTGAGTGGCTGGCAGCCAAGCGTGAGCTGCCAATAGCCGCGGTGAGCGACATCCAGAGGCCAGCGACAGATCTGCCTCATCCAGGAGGAGCGCAATGACGATACCAACAGTGAAGCAACATCCTCCGCAGCTAGGCTGAAGAACAAAGGGACAGCGACTTGTCTGTTCCCCTTCCCCGATTCCCCAACACTGTTCCCCTCCGCCAATTCCCCAATAAAATCTTTAAAAGAAAAAAAAAAAAAAGAATATATTCTATACCTTGTTTGTTATTTGGGCAACCCTAAATAAAAGCTACTTTGAACGAGGAAAATTTGTAATTCTCACCCATTGTCATTCTAGAACCAGACCCTGTGGTCTGTTCCAGCCCATTCTTTAATTTAAAAACCAGAAACCATGCACTAAATGGAGTTAGATCATGACATGATCCTAAAATTAGGGAGATCCCAGTTGAATTCTGACTCTACCACTCATTGTTTCAGTGATTTAGAAGAATTACTTAATTTTCCTGAACCTTAGAATTCTTATTTATAAAATTGGGGCAATAATGTTTACTTCATGATATGGTGGTGAAATTAAATTTGTGTTAAGTGGGAGGCCCTTAAGTACACAATATTTTAATATTTCATTACTTTCCCAACTTGTGCTTAAATTGTACAGCGTGGTAGAATCTGAGAAAAAACAAATATATTCATTGAAAGTATTTTACATAATTGAGCCCAAACAGTGTAAAGTTTAGATACTTGCTACCAATTCTTCTACTTTATTTTTAGTTGTCTCTTTTTTCACAAATCATAATTTTAATGTTTACTGCTTTGTTTTTAAAGGTTAATAAAAAAGAGAGAGAAAGAATACATAAAGAGCACCTTTTATTTTCTAAATATAAAATTATACTGGCAACAAATTTTAAAACTATGCATTCTGAGTTTTATTTATTTTCACATTTTCCAAAAATATTCTTCTATTGTTATGTGAAACAACAAAAAAAATCAACAAAAAATGATCTCTTCCTGTAATCAGGTAAATAAAATAGTTCTCTGACTGACATACAAACTATTAATAGGACTGTTTTTCAAATCTTGTCCTCAAAAGCTGGCTAAGGTCAGTTTCCCTGGGAAACAGACTCTGAGACAGAGATTTGTATGTAGTAATTTGTCTGAGAGTGCTGTGGGGGCTCACTTGTGGGAAAAGTGGAAAAAACAGGATTGAGAAGAGGGAGACTCTGCAATGTGGGGTAATCCTATCTGGAGCTCCAGAGCTGGAAGGCCCAGCAGAGTAGTCCTGCCTTGACACAAAGGTGTTGGTCAGGATGGGTCCATATTGTCCAGTCCTCCACTATGACTCTCCAGGAAGGAAGGTAGAGTGGCTCTTTTTGGCTGAGGGCAATTCCCAGAGAGGACTTAGCTGAGAGCTGGGGAGTGGGAGATGGGACAGGGGATGCCTGTGTCATTCACTACATGCTTCAATCAAAATATATTTAGACTTTCTTGAAGTCATGTTTTAGATGTGTATTGCAAAGTGATGGTGATTGAATAGTTAGCAGCAGCCAAAATCAGGGCAGAGTGCCTTTCAAAATCATCTAGAAGAAAAATAATGAAAATATAATAAAATCCTCATTTATTTTAATGGAAACAGTATTACAGTGAGAAACAATTGTTTAACATGCCTATTTATGTAAAAACAACAACAACAACAACAACAGATGCCTATTTCCAAATATGCATGGCCCTCTTATTCACCTGTTAGTTGTCTTAGTGTAGCTTCTGAACATTTAATATTAGAGTTATGTTACTCCCCACCCCCAAACACCCCAAAAAAAGAAACATAGGTTTGATATATGTAGCTACAAGCCTTGGTACGATCCATGAAGAATCTCTGACAGTCAGAAGGCGTGAGACTCTCAGTGATTGCTGAGCTATTTTAGGGCCCACGAGAGATGAACTTGAGCTAAGCCCTGTTAGGGGGAATGTATTACTTTCTTGAATCCACACTGAGAAAGAAAAGCAAGGGATGGCAGGAGGGGAAGAGGAGCAACAATAGGAGTAGTGGGGGGTGTAAGGGTGGGAGGGATAGGAGAGAAAGTTCTTTACAATGGATGTCAATTAGTAAATGGAGAAAGAATAATTGAGTCAGAAAACCACCATTTTGCAACCATCATAGTAATAATTTAGGGGAAAAAAATCAATGGATGCTAAAATTATTGGTAGTTTAATGACAACAGGATTTTTACACAGTTTCAAAGTATCTCCACAGAGATTATTAATTACAAAGAGGAAAACGGCAACTACAGTAAGGAAATCTGGTGACCACCACCTTAACTGAACTTGATTCAGCTTAGCAAAGCCAATGATGAGAAACCAATGCAATACACTAAAAGGTCATATCATCATTAATATAAAATTCCTGACCAAAATGCATCATCTCGAATCTACTTCTGAGCAAACAATCAGGCAGACCTGATTTGAGAAACATGCTACAAAACAGCTGTCTTGCCTTCTTCAAAAATGCCAATGGCATGAAAGCAAAGAAAGGTTCAGAAATTGTTCCAGATTAAAGGAGATCGAAATACAGGACCACTAAATGCAAGGCGTAATCCTAATCTGGATCCTAAATCAGAAAAATAAATTTGACAGGAAGGATATTATTAGGCTAATCTGAAAATTTTAAATATGGATCCTATACTAGGTGAAAGTATTGTGTCAATGTTAAGTTTTCTGAATTTCATAACTATTATGGTAATGATACTGCATTCTCATACTTGGTCATTAACAATTCATTAAAATTTTTAGCTGACTTCTTTTCCTCAACTTGTACAACATCCAGTGTCTGCCTCAGGTGACATCCATCTTTCTTTGGAGGCACCTGTCTTTCCTTAGATTTCAGGTTAATTGGCTGGCTGCAATCTCAGCCCTCTGATGGAGTATTAGTTTCCTAGGGCTGCTGTAACACACTATCATAAATTTGGGTGGTTTAAAACAACAGAAATGTATTCTTTCACAGTTCTGGAGGCCAGAAATCTGTAATCAACGTGTTGACGGGTGTCGATTCCATCAGGAGGCTCTAAGTGAGAATCTGTTGCCTACCTCTCTCCCAGCCTGTGGTGCCTGCCAGAAATCCTTGGCATTCTTGGCTTGTAGCTTCGTAATTCCGGTTTCTGCCTTCGTCTTCATATGTTTTTGTCCTCTGTTTTTCTTTTTCTCTTTTGTCTATATCTTTTCCTCTTTTTATAAGGACACTTATTAGATTTAGGGCCCACACAGATAATCCAGGATGATCTGATCTTCAGATCCTTGACTTAATTCCATTTGCAAAGACCCTTTTTCCAAACAAGGTCACATTCACAGGTTTTGGGGAGTTAGGACATAGATATATTTTTTTGGAGGCCACTATTCAGTGCACTACAGATAGAGTCAAGTAAAGTTAAGATTTTTGCAAATTATCTAGGCTTTTCTTTTTTACTCTAAGCATAGAAGCAATGCTCTATAGCTTTCTACATCCTAAGCAGAAGTAGATGTCCACCATGCTGGTAGTCAATAGTCAAACATATTAAAACTTTTAATAAAGTTTCTGGATTTTGTGCCTTCCACTCACATACCTGTTACCTATGCTGGAAAGACTCAAACAGCAGAGGTCTGAAATTTCTAGGGCTTCTCAGAAGGCTCTATCTCTGCGTGTTTTCTCCATGTCATCATTCTAATGTGGCAGCTTCAGGGAGCTGGATTTCTTACATGGAAACTCAGGGCTCCATAATGTGTCCCAGAAAGAGACAGAGAGAGAGACAGAGAGAGAAGGAGAGGATGGGGGAAGGGGAGGAGAGAAGTTGTACAGCAGTCCCCCCTTAACCTCAGGGGATACATTCCAAGACCCCCAATGGATGCCTGAAACTGCTGATAGTATCAAACCTGATAGATACTATGTTTTCTCCTATACATACATGCCTATGACAAAGTTTAATTTATAACTAGGCATAGTAAGAAATTAATAATAGCTAATAGTAAAACAAAACAATTATAACAATACTGTAATAAAAGTTACGTGAATATGGTCCCTGTGTCTCACAAAATATTTTACAGTACTCACCCTTCTTTTTGTGATAATGTGAGATGATAAATACTTAGGTGATGAGATGAAGTGAGATGATTGACATAGGCATCATGACTTAGTGGCAAGGCTACTATTGGCCTTCTGAGGATTAGTCAGAAGGAGAGCCATCTGCTTCTGGTGACCCTGGATAATCCAGCCATGACAGTGTCAATGCTTGAATGTCAGGAGCAGGTGATGTCAATGGTTGGGGATCCTCAATAGTTGAAGGTATTTTTGTTGAAGCCTTTTGGAAGAACATTGCAATCAGAAATTGTTGTCTCTTTATTTTTAACTCATCAAAGTGTTGATGCCAAGGTTGTAATCCTTCTGTGACCATACAGGTGACTTTAATGCTGCATTCCATCTAAGGAATGCAAATTATTTTACGTAATTTTTGTAAAATAAGGGTGACTTGAACACAAGTACTGTGATACTGTGATGGTCAATCTGATAACTAAGGGAGCTACTAAGTGACTAACAGTGGGGACTGTGTATAGCATGGAGACACTGGACAAAAGAATGAGTCATGTCTCCAATGGGACAGAGTGGGACGGCACAAGATTTCATCACACCCTTGTGCCTACTGGGGTCTGACCGTCTACCCCTAACATGCCAAAAAAGTGGCCACTAGCTTCAGTTTTTTGCATGCCCAAACTAGGGTGACCTTATAAATTATTATCTAGTCTTCTGAAAATGAGTAGGAGAGCTATTAATAATTATATTGGGATAAGAAGCATAAATCAGGACAGTCCTGTGCAAACTGAGACATATGGTCACTCCACTCATAGCAATCTAGATATTTTAACCCCCAACCAGGATGCTTTCCTAGAAAACCATGAACTAAATACCCTAGAATCTTTGACCTGACTCTTTACCTTCCTCCTCTCAAGCCAGCTAGAAATGGTAGGCTTTTCCCCCTCACTTTCTATCTGGTTAAAACTTTCTTGCCCAGGTAATTAATTTGTAATAGTTGGTCCTATTATATCCTATTATATGTTCACAGATAAATGAATTTTTAAAGTCCTTTTTTCGCCTAAAAAAACCTGGTATTTATTATTATTTTTTTTATTTTTGAGGGCAGTGTCACTAGCCCTCATATGTGGGACCCGAACTGGGGCTTAACCACTGCGCCACTTGGCCAGCCCAAAAAAAAACCTGGTATTTAAATACTCTCTCTCTCTCTCTCTCTCTGAGAATATATATATATATATATATATATATATATATATATATATATATATATATTTTTTATTTATTTATTTATTTTTTTTCAAAAAAAGAATTCGTCCTTGGGACATGAAGCTGGATAATGACCTCATGACCTCTTTTCTCGGTACCTGTTTACTTCTCCATCCTTGAATAATTAGACTCATGGCTCAGACTTGGAGATGGAATGTCATTTAGAGAGGTCTGATATTTTGAAATATTCCCATGGTCATCACCATATAGAAATCTAAGCAAGAAAATGAGATAGACATTGCATCTACAAGATGAACAGTTAAACTCTTGGCAAACCAGAAAAGTGAAGAAAGGTTAATACACTACTAATTTGGGTGCAGTAGGGAGCTTGGGAGTAGCCAGAGTATTCTAGAGCAGCTATCAGTTCAAGACATTCGAATTTTAGGACACCCAGGGACTTCAGTTGGGGGATAAAATGACCATCCAAAGAAGAGGGGCTTGAGGAAGAGGAATGTGATGGTGGTGAAGTGCCTTTTGATATGGGACAGGGTTGTGTTATTTTCTGCTTCATCTCTTAAGCCTTTTGACTGCTGATTTTTCTTCCTTCATTCAGGTGACCAAGAAAAGACTGAAATTTAGGCAGGGTTTAACTAAAATAAATATGAAGCAAGCTAATTTGCAGGGCCCAAGGCAAAATAAAAATGCAGGGTTCCTTATTCAAAAGCAGGGATGAAAAGTGCCTTTATTTATTTTTTATTTTTTTTATTTTTAGCTGAGCCATCCTGCCACCTGTTGGTGGCTCAACGGCAACTCAGCTCGGGCTGGCCTCGAACAGCTGTTGCTCAGAGCTCAGCTCGCACTCTTGAGCGAGCTCTTAACCAACTGAGCCACTCGGCTGGCCCAAAAAGTGCCTTTAAAGATGCTAAACTATAAAGCTTTTCCTGTCTTCTGTGGTCTTTCTGTTGACATGTCATGGTGCTTTTTATTTATTTAATGTCACTTTATGTAAAGAAAAATTTAAAAATTTAATTATTAGCATAAATATTACTATTCATATTTCTAGTGTGTATAGCTAGTTTTAAATGGAAATGTAAGAATATTTAATTTTTATGCAGAATTACTGAACTTATACAATTTGGGCTTTATAGGTAGTACATGCCAATGTATTTTGTTTTAATAGGAAGAGTGGAAACACTGTACAAAGTTAACTGTTTTTATTTCACTTCTTGATACATGCACATTCTACCAATACTCTCTACTTTTGATTTACTAATGAGTAAAGAAGGACTAAAAGAAAAGGACGTATGTGTTGTCCTATCTTTCCTTCCCTTATGAGTCAGTCATCTTTCCAGCATACGTAGTTGGCTAATGTGGGGAAGTAACATATCATATCATAGGGTTAGTTCATCATTCCTGTTGCTTAGAACACCACTGCCTTCTTTTTGTGTTTAAAGTCAGTTCTGGTTTGGGCCGGCCGAGTGGTTCAGTTGGTTAAGAGCTCACTTAAGAGTGCGAGCTGAGCTCTGAGCAACAGTAGTTCGATGCCCAGCCCGAGCTGAGCAGCTGCTGAGCTGCCAACAGGTAGCAGGATGGCTCAGCTAAAAATAATAATAATAATAATAAAAATAATAATAATAAATAAATAAATAAAGTCAGTTCTGGTTTGAACAGAAAGATTGGCTTCCCTGGGCTGTCTGTGCCCCATCACTCAGTCAAGACATATAACACACTTACCTAGTTAGTATTTGCCTTGAGTCTCACTGAACTCCCATCCACTGGTCTTTTCTGTCTGCACCTATCTTGCTGCTATGTTCAAACAGGGCAGTAAGGAATTGCATATATATTACATGTATATTTCATGTATGTTGCCTGTGCTCAGACACATGCTACATTGTCCTTTTGGACTTCACTTTCAAAAACATAATTTCTAAGGTAACATTATTAAGTATTGCAAAATAGAGACAGCAGGGTATTGACCTAGTGTGGGGCTCTATGTGACCTCGTGGGTCACAGGACCTTGAAGCTGGCCCTGAATAGCTATTTCAGGAGATATCAGGGAAAAGATTTTCAAAGATTTTCAAAGATTCAGAAAAAAATTCGATTTTCTTTAGAAGGTGGATCTGAGGAAAATGAATAGTCAATTCAGTTGATAAACTCAATTCAACTAAAAGGCAATGTCCGGGCCAGCCGAGCTAGCGGCCCTGGTTCGGATCCCACATATGAGGGCCAGTGACACTGCCCTCAAAGAAAAAGAAAACCCGGGAGGAGGGGAAAAAAGAGGACTCGCGCAAGGAGACGCAACTCGCTGGGCAGAGACGCAGGTACCCGAGAGACGGAGCAGGGATCTGAGCTGAATGGCAGGGTGCGCGCAGTCCCCTAAATCCCGCTGGCAGTCCCTCCAGAAGCGCAGCAGGAGCACCGAGCGGGCGCGCGCCGGCTCCCAGGCAGAAGCTTTAAACCCGGGAGGAGGGGAAAAAAGAGGACTCGCCCGCAGAGAAGCAGCGCGCGCTGGCCGGAGTCACAGGTCACGGAGAGACAGAGCGGGTTGCGCTGCAGGTTGTGCGCAGTCCCCTAAATCCCAGCAGACCCTTTGGGAGAACAGCAGGAACTCCGCTAGAGCATAAGAGGCAAAGGCCTTAGCTTAAAACAGTGTTGGAACTGTGTCTTCGTTTATTTTTATGTTTGTTTTTTTTTCCCTTTTCTACTCTTGAACAGAAAGCAAAAAACCCAATAACCCACCCAATCCCATAAACTTTGGCCCCCCGCCAAGACAGAATCTTAAACTGACTCCTGAATGCAGCAGTAGGGGCAGACTACAAGGTATTCCTACCTGCAGGGGGTTGAGAATTTCCACCCCAGTAAAGGCTGCAGAGTGAGACTACCTACCCTGCCCCCACCTTTATGCAAGGCTTGGGAGGCAGGGCAGGTTCACCTGCTGAGGCACTAATTAACAGATTCTTAGCAGGTGGCTTTTGGTAATGAGGAATTCTTTAATTCTCCACAGCTGTCAACCCAAAGGGTGCCCAGAGACACTCATTGAGCCTTTGGGGGTGCAGCCTGCCTTGGGACAGGCAAAAGCAAAAAGGCAGTGACTTTGTAAAAACCACCAATCACAGGTCACAACCACACTCAAGTATAGCAAACCTGCAGTGCCAGGATCACGCTAGGCATCAGGTGGCCTACTGTTCCCACAAGACGCACAGGAATTTTTGTACAGCAGACAAATTTAAGAGAGCTTGGTGGACTTTAGCCAAGACCGGCATGGGTATTTTTGGTTTGTTTCGTTTTATTCTGTTTTGTTTTCCCTTTATTGGCTGCTTATCTTGGTTGTTTTTGGTTTTTATTTCTATTTCATCCTTATCATTTTGTAGTTTTTAATATATGCATACATATAGGTGTATATAGGTGAATATATGTCCATATATATGGGTGTGTAGACAAATATATATATATTTTTTCTTTTTCTTTCTTTTCTTTTTCTTTTTTCCCCACCCTCACTTTCTCTCTTATTTTATTCATTCTTCTCACTGTTATACTTTTCCTCTTTTCCTTTTTTCTGCAAATTTTGTTTTTTTAATTTTTATTCTTACTTTTTTTATTATTATTATTTTAGTTTATTTTCATTTTTTATTTCTTAGGTATAGCTAATGGGTTTCTCATGTTTATTCTATTTTTTATTTTAGGATATTGTATTTTATTTTGTTTCCTCTTCTGTTATTATTGTGTGTGTGGTTTTTGTTTTGTTTCTGTTTTCTTCATTAGTATGATTGCTATTTCTGTACAAGTTGACTGTAGTTTGATGGTTGGTTTTTTTTTACTTGTACGAGCATTTGGTTTCCTTTGGTGGCTGCAGAGGTTATTATTGTTGATCTGTTAGGCTCTAAAATCACTCTGCAGCAGTGGGTCCAAACAAACAGACACAAGAATCATCATACCTGGAGGCCAACTTTAGATAAAACCAGAGCATTTCTGGGTTTGACATACAAGAGTCACACCCAAAAGGAAGTTGCTACAGGTACTAGGGCCCATAGGGTCCAAGTTTCATCAGAGGGATCAATCCTCTCACAGCAGCTCATAAACTGCAGACGCTGCTGACCCTTACAGCTAATCAATCTGGGAGTCAATCCCACCTACTGACAAACCAAAAGTAATCAAAACTAAAACTTCAACAAGTGAGGACGCACGACACAAGGAACACCTCAGATACAAGCACAGGAGAATAGGGAGACTGAGTAATTCAAATATAAAGGACACACACCATATAAGTTTAGCCAGAAAAGACTGAGAAACCTGGGGGATCTATCTGTTATATTGAAGCAAACACAAAGAGTAAGCCAGAATGGGGAGACAAAGAAACACTACCCAAATAAAAGAACAGAAGAAACTTCCTGAATCAGTGGAAATAGAGGAAATAGAAGTAAACAACCTATCGGAGACAGAGTTCAGAACACTGATTATTAGAATGTTCAAGGAAATTAATGAAAATATAAAGAAGGATAGAGAAATCATGAAAAGCAACCAGCTAGAACTTAAGAACACAATTACTGAATTAAATAACAAACTTGATGGAATGACTAGCAGATTGGATGAAGCAGAAAATCGAATCAGTGACTTAGAAGACAAAATAGCAGACATCACCCATGCGGAAAAACAAAAAGAAAAAAGAATGAAAAACATGGAAAATAGTTTAAGAGAGCTGGGGTACAACATCAAACGCAATAACTGACGGGTCATTGGAATACCAGAAAGAGAAGAGAGGGAGCAAGGGATTGAGAACATATTTGAAGTAATAATGTCTGAAAACTTCCCTAACCTGGCAAAGGACATTGAAATACAAGCCCAGGAAGTGCAGAGTGTTCCAACCAGGATGATTCCAAACAGGCCCACTCCAAGACACATTCTAGTGAAAATGGCAAGGGTTAAGGACAAAGACAGAATCCTTAAAGCAGCAAGGGAAAGGCAGCAAGTTGCTTACAAGGGTACCCCCATAAGATTATCAGCTGACTTTTCTACAGAAACTTTGCAGGCCAGAAGGGAGTGGCAGGAGGTTTTCAAAGTGATGAAAAATAAAGGCCTACAACCAAGATTGCTGTATCCAGCAAGGTTATCATTTAAAATCGAAGGCAAGATAAGGAGCTTTGCAGAAAAGAATAAGTGAAGGGAATTCATTACCACCAAGCCAGCTTTGCAGGAAATGTTAAAAGGGCTTTTTTAAGCAGAAGAGAAAAACAACCTAACTAAGAAAGACTACGAACACAAATAACAAAATGGCAATAAATACACACCTATCAATAATCACATTAAATGTAAATGGATCAAATGCTCCAATAAAAAGATATAGGGTGGCTGAATGGATAAGAAAGCAAGACCCCAGCAGATGCTGTATACAAGAGAGTCACCTCAGATCCAAAGACTCATACAGGCTGAAAGTAAAGGGATGGAGTAAAATATTTCATGCAAATGGTACTGAGAAGAAGGCTGGAGTAGCGATACTTATATCAGATAAAATGTACTTTAAATTGAAGAATATAACAAAGGACAAAAAAGGACACTTCATAGTAATGAAGGGATCGATCCAACAAGAGGACATAACTCTAGTGAACATCTATGCAGCAACATAGGAGCCCCTAAATATATAAAACAGATATTGTCAGACATAAAGACAGAGATCAACAGTAACACTATCATAGTAGGGGACTTCAACACCCCGCTGTCACTAATGGACAGATCCTCCAGACAGAAAATCAACGTGGAAACAGCGACCTTAAATGACACATTAGACCAGCTGGATTTAACAGACATTTTCAGAGCATTTCATCCCAAAGCTACAGAATATACATTCTTTTCAAGTGCACATGGAACATTTTCTAAGATAGACCACATGTTAGGCCACAAAACAAGTCTCAATAAATTTAAGAAGATTGAAATCATTTCAACTGTATTCTCAGACTACAATGCTATGAAACTAGAAATCAATTATAAGAAGAAATCCAGGAAGCTGACAAATAAATGGAGGCTAAACAATATGCTATTAAATAGTGAGTGGGTCACAAATGAGATCAAGGAGGAAATCAAAAGATACCTCGAGACAAACAAAAATGAAAACACCACAACCCAAAATCTCCGAGATGCTGCGAAAGCAGTCCTAAGAGGGAAGTTTATAGCAGTGCAGGCCTACCTAAAGAAGGAAGAAAAATCTCAGATCAACAGGTTATCCTTACACCTAAGGGAACTGGAAAAAGAACAGCAAAAGAGGCCCAAGGGGAGTGCAAGAAAGGAGATAATAAAGACCAGAGCAGAAATAAACAATATAGAGAACAGAAAAACAATTCAAAAGATCAATGAAACCAAGAGCTGGTTTCTTGAGAAGATAAACAAAATTGACAAACCTCTAGCCAGGCTCATCAAAAAAAAAAGAGAGAGGACTCAAATTAGCAAAATCAGGAATGAAAGAGGGGAAATGACTACAGACATCACAGAAATACAAAAAATTCTAAGAAATTACTATGAGCAACTATATGCCAACAAATTTGACAATCTGGAAGAAATGGATAATTTTCTAGAAGCATACAACCTTGCAAAGCTAACGCAAGAGGAAACAGAAAATCTAAATACTCTGATTACTACCAAGGAAATTGAATCAGTAATTGACAAGCTCCCAAAAAACAAAAGCCCTGGACCAGACGGCTTCACAAGTGAATTTTATCAAACATTCAAAAAAGAACTATCACCTATTCTTCTCAAACTATTCCAAAAAATCCAGAAGGAGGGACGGCTCCCAAACTCTTTTTATGAAGCCACTATCACCCTGATTCCAAAACCAGATAAGGACAGCACAAAAAAGGAAAACTACAGGCCAATCTCCCTGATGAATATAGATGCAAAAATTCTCAATAAAATATTAGCAAACAGAATTTAGCAATATATTAAGAAGATCATACATCATGATCAAGTGGGATTCATCCCTAGTGCGCAAGGCTGGTTCAACATCCGTAAATCAATTAATGTGATACACCACATCAACAAAATGAAGGATAAAGATCACATGGTCATTTCAATAGATGCAGAAAAAGCATTTGACAAAATCCAACAGCCATTTATGGTAAAAACCCTTAGCAAAGTGGAAATACAGGGATCATATCTCAACATAACAAAAGCCATATATGATAAACCTACAGCTAACATCATACTCAATGGGGCAAAGCTAAAACCATTCTCCTTAAGATCAGGAACAAGACAAGGCTGTCCACTTTCTCCTCTTTTATTCAACATAGTGCTGGAAGTTCTAGCCACAGCAATCAGAAAACAAAAAGAAATAAAAGGCATCCAAATAGGCAAGAAAGAAGTAAAATTGGCATTATATGCAGATGACATAATACTGTATATAGAGAACCCCAAAGACTCCATAAAAAAACTATTGGAACTGACAGACGAATTCAGTAAAGTAGCAGGATATAAAATCAATGTTCAGAAATCAGTGGCATTTGCATATACCAATAATAAACTAATGGTAAGAGAAATTAAGAAAACTGTCCCATTTACAATTGCGTCAAGAACTATAAAATACCTAGGAATAAATTTAACCAAAGAAGTGAAAGATCTGTACTCAGAAAATTATAAGACACTGAAGAAAGAAATCATAGAAGATACAAATAAATGGAAACACCTACCATGCTCATGGATAGGAAGAATTAATATAGTTAAAATGTCCATACTGCCTAAAGCAATATATAGATTCAATGCAATTCCTATCAAACTACCTAGGGCATTTTTCACAGAATTGGGAAATATAATCCTAAAATTTATATGGAATCATAAAAGACCCAGAATAGCCTTGGCAATTCTGAGAAATAAGAACAAAGTCGGGGGGATCACGCTACCAGACATCAAAACCTACTACAAGCCTACTGTAATCAAGACATTTTGGTATTGGCATAAAAACAGGCACATAGATCAGTGGAACAGAACAGAGAGCCCAGAAGTAAATCCAGGCATTTACGGACAGTTAATCTATGACAAGGGAAGTAAGAATTTACACTGGAGTAAAAATAGTCTATTCAATAAATGGTGCTGGGAAAATTGGACTGACACATGCAAAAAAATGAAACTGGACCACCTCCTTACGCCTTATACAAGAACAAATTCAAAATGGCTTAAAGACTTAAATGTAAGACCCGAAACCATAAAAATCCTAAAAGAAAATATAGGGAGTACATTTGCAGATATTACCCGGAGCAATATTTTTAGTGATACATCCCTGCGGGCAAGGGAAGTAAAAGAAAAAATGAACATATGGGATTATATCAGATTTAAAAGTTTTTCACAACAAAGGAAATCATTAATAAAACAAAAAGGAAGCCTACTGAATGGGAGAATATATTTGCCAACGATATATCTGATAAGGGGTTAATACCCAAAATTTATAAAACACTCATGAAACTCAACACCAAAAAAACAAACAATCCAATTAAAAAATGGGCAGAAGATATGAAGAGACATTTCTCTAAAGAGGACATACAGATGGCCAACAGGCATATGAAAAAAACTTCAACCTCACTGGTCATTAGGGAAATGCAAATAAAAACCACCATGAGATACCACCTCACTCCAGTCAGAATGACTATCATCAATAAATCAACCAACAACAAGTACTGGCAGGGCTGTGAGGAAAAGGGGACCCTGTTGCATTGTTGGTGGGATTGCAGATTGGTGCAGCCACTATGGAAGTCAGTATGGAGGTATCTCAAAGAACTGGAAATAGAGATACCGTTTGACCCAGCAATTCCACTCCTAGGTATTTATCCTGAAGAAACCAAGACACTTATTCAAAAAAAGTTATGCACCCCTATGTTCATAGCAGCACAATTTACAATAGCTAAGACGTGGAAACAACCAAAATGCCCATCAGTAGATGACTGGATTAAGAAACTGTGGTATATTTATACCATGGAGTATTACTCCGCTATAAAGAAGAATGAAATCGTATCATTTGCAATGATATGGATGGACCTAGAGAGTATTATGTTAAGTGAAATAAGTCAGTCTGAGAAAGACAAATACCATATGATCTCACTCATATGTGGAATCTGAAAAACTGTATGAATGAGCAAAGTAAACAGAAACTGTCTCATAAATATAGAGGAAAAATCAGGGTTGCTAATTGGGAGGGGGATGGGGATGAGAGAGAAGGGGAAGGGATTAGACAGCAAAAATAGGCAACTACAATATTGCCACTGGGATATGAAAAACAGTTTGGGGAATATAATTAATAATCTTGTAAATATTCTGTGGAATGTCAGATGGTCATAGGTCTTGTTAGGGAGACCATTTCATGGATGGAGTAGAGGTTTGATCACTGCACTGTATGACTAAAGCGGAGGTTGTATACCTACTGTAATTGAATATATATAGGTAGTCACGGGATGTGGATTATACTGTGGAAGAGAGTCAGAGGAAGAGTAATAAATATATATGATATGGGGGGGAGTAGGGTGGCGAATTGGGTGTGGGGGATTGTCACTCTGAGGGGTAAAATGTATAACTATTGCACTGTGTTGTACACCTGAAACTAATTAAAAATAAATAAATAAATAAATAAATAAGGCAATGTCCTAGCATCTTGTTGTAACAAAGGAATATTGACAGCCCAGGCAGTCTCTCCAACACTTGGGCCAAGAAGCAGGGCTGCAGGGAGAGCCTCCCATATTTATTTTCCCCTTCTCCTGTAGAAATAAGGAGCAAGGGGAAGCATGTGGGAGATCTGAGGCTTATATGGAAGAGTGTGGGAGATCTGAGTAAGGACTTGGGGCTTTCATCTGATCGAATGATAAGAGGCTTTTGAGCAGAGGAATGAAATGATTTGAGTTACATTTTAAAAGAACCTTTATGGAAAATACAGGGGCAAGGCTAGGAGCAGAAAGACAGGGTGAGACTTGATGGTTGCATGGATCAGGGTGGTAGGTGTGGAAAAGTAGACAGATTCCAGATATATTTTGAGGGTAGGGCAGATATGAGTCTCTGATGAATGGGAGTGGTGAGAGGATAAGGGCTCAGGGATGACCCTAAGATTTGGCCTGATAAACACTGTCTCAATAAATATCCTCCTGTAAAGTCCACTGCAGGGGCAGAGATTTGGGGAAGCCAAGGCTGTGTGGCATTCCTCAAGACTTCCATTGTAGTTGTAACTACATTCACTAGGACCTTGCATGTGCTACACATACAAGTATTACTTTATTTAATTTTCACAAAATCCTATGGAACAGCTATTCCTATCCTTGCTTTGCAGATGAGGACATGGTTTTAAGCAGGTAACATAAAAGGTCACACAACCAGTAAGTGGCAGAGCCAATATTGAAACCCATCTCTGCCTGACTCCCAAGTGTGGATTCCAAACCACTGCTATACAATCTTGATGTTTCTACTCTTCTGTCTGTTTGAGTCCGGCTGACATTCTAAGCCCCATGGCCCACACCTGGCCCTTCTCCTGTTTTTGTACAGCTTGTAAGCTAGAAACAAACAAACAAACAAACCAGAAGAAAAATACTCCACGACAGTTGAAAATTATATGAAATTCAAATTTTAGTGTCCATAATAAAGATTTGTTGAAACATGGTCATGCCCGTTCGTTTACATAGTGCCTATGGCTATACGAGTCAGACAATTAAGTTCGCGAACTCATCCTAGAAAAAGTGCTACATACTTCATTGCTGAATATCACTACAGTCACCTTTGAATTACTCCTGTTGGGAAACTATGCACTGACGCCAGCACCTAATCCACTCTTCAAAGCAATTTTAGAACTCTTTTTCTTCAGAGCTGTCGGCGTATTACCCTTGATGTCCTGAATGTCATCAAAATGTCTTCCTTTCAATGTTTCCTTTATTTTCAGGTAAAGAAAAAAGTCACTGGGGGCCAGATCAGGTGAGTAGGGAGGGTGTTCAATACAGTCATTTGTTTACTGGCTAAAAACTCCCTTACAGACTGCCGTGTGAGCTGGTACATTGTCGTGATGCAAGAGCCATGTCCTCTAACTTTTACTTGCAGCCTTTTCAGCACTTCCAAATAGTAAACTTGGTTAACTGTGTGCAGTTGGTACAAATTCATAATGAATAATCCTTGTGATATCAAAACAGGTTAGCATCATTGTTGCAACAAATTCGCAAACTTAATTGTCAGACCTCATCTTCATGCTACAGAGGCAGATTTGACAGTTGCAACAGAGACAATTTGGCCCACAAAGCTAAAATATTTACTATCTGACCCTTTACAAAAGAGGTTTGACAACCCCTGGCTTAGGGAGTGAACTCTGTTCTACCACTCATGAAGTGCTATACTTGTACAACATTTCTATTATGGTTAATTTCTCTAGTGTCAGAGAAGGAACCTCTCTGTGGAAGAATTTGTTCAGCCAGTTAAAGATTAATTACTCACGTAGTTTTGTTCTACAGTGAAAATGCTATACACAATGGAAGAGAATAATGGAGTCAGAATAATGACAGTAATCTTTGACTGCTGTCCTCGCTCTCACTCTCCCTGTCTCTCACTCTCCCTCTCTCTTCTTCTCTCTCTCTCTTTTTTTCTCTCTCTCTCTCCCTCACCCCCACCCCCTAATCTCTCAAGCAATAACACTAAAAATAAGTTGTGTATTTTAGGAAACTGAGAGTTTTGGTTATTTTGACATTATTAAAGGATTTGCCTTTAGGAGCTCTTTTTGAAAAATTTAAGTTCCCAAATTTCTAGATTTGAAACTATGTCACACACTGATATATAGACCTAACCAAGTTTACTTCCACCAAATGCCAATGGTTAATAATCATGATAACAGCGATCAAGAGACATCATTCCATAGATGAACAAGGCACTTTATTTTTACCAGTAAAGAATTATGTAAGGTCTACGAACTTGGATCTCTTAGTAGAAAGTTTTGTAATGATCTAGTGTGGAGGAAAATAAGAATACAGAAAACAAGATAAGAGCTCCATATAAAAGGAGAGTGTTCAATTTCTGTGCCAAGTACAGGAAGGCTCTCTTAACCACAGTTTTTATCTGTGAATCTAGAAGCAGCTGACATTGTGAAGCTAAGTGTGTTTATGTATTGGTGTGATTGCTGCTGGCTTAATCTTCCAATAAAAAATCTATCTTATCTGAATTGAGCTGAAACAGCTTGTTTTTATTCATCCCATTTTGGGCCCATAGACAGTTGAGAAATCCATCCTTAGAGTAGACTTGAAAAGAGACCTACCTGCATTGCATTTGTATGTGAATGTCAGTGCTACCCAGACTTTTCAGAAAGCAAGGACAGATTCTTTCTTTTTTGGTCATGCCCAATTGCCTTTTGTCCTGATCAACTATAATACCTAATATGTAAAGTTTTTGTACTGTAGATATTATATATGTCTACTACTTCTGGTAACAGATATTTCCTTTGGGATCAAACTTACATTTAAAAGTAGTAGGACCAAGGGGGCCAGCTGAGTGGCTCAGCTGGTTAAGAGCTTGCTCACGAGTGTGAGCTGAGCTCTGAGCAACAGCAGTTCGATGCCCAGCCCAAGCTGAGCTGCTGCTGAGCTGCTGCTGAGCTGCCAACAGGTGGCAGGATGGCTCAGCTAAAAATAAAATAAAAATAGTAGGACCAGTCTCAGAGGGTTGCATACTGTATGGTTCTTTTTTATTTATATTACATTCACTTAGCTTTATTGAGATATAATTTACATGTAATTCCCCTATTTAAACTTTACAATTCAATGGTTTCTAATATATTCACAGGCTTGTGCAACCATCACCACATTCACCTTAGAACATTTTCATTACCCACTTCCCAAACCCTGCACCTTTTAGCCTTCATCAACTATTACCCCACTATTCCACCTAGCCCTAGTTAACCACTAATCTACTTTCTGTCTCTATAGATTTGTCTATTCTGGACATTTTATGTAAATGGAATCATCCAGTTTGTGGTCCTTTGTGGTTGGCTTCTTTCACTTAGCATGTTTTCAGGGTTCATTCATGTTGTGGCATGTGTTAGTACTTCATTTCTTTTTATTGCTAAATAATATTTTTTATTGTGTAATACACTCTATGACACATTTGAAATGACAAAATTAGAGACATGAGGAACATATTAGTGGTTTCCAATTGTTAGGAGTGGTGACTGTGGAGGCAGGGAATTATGTAACTGTGGCTAGTAAGGGACACCATGAGAGATCCTTGTGGAGAGCTATCAGCTATCATGATTATGGTGGTGGTCATACAAATCTACACATGTGACAAAATTGCATAGAACAAAATATAGACATACATACCAAATGAGTATATGTAAATGCTTAAATAAAATCAGTAGATTCTAGCAGTATCAGTTTGTTGGATAGGATATTGTACTCTAGTTATGAACGATGTTACCATTGGGAAAAACTGGGTGAAAGGTATATGGGATCTTTGTATCATTCCCTTCAACTGTATGTGAGTCCATAATTATCTCAAAATAACATTTAAAAATAATAGTAGGAACTGGAAAATGCTTCAGGAATGGCAGAGTAAGGACCTCTGAAAATTTACTCCATAAAAGTGGCAAGAACACTAGGAAAAATTCTCAAAATCTTTTTCAGAACTCTGGAAATTAATCAAAGTCTTAGAACAATTTGAGGAGTGTTTATTCAAGAAAGCACTGAAACATGGCAAAAGCAGTGAGCTTTGTGTGGCATTTTAACTTACCCTGTTCCCATCCTCCTCTGCCCAACTCCAGAGTAGACTTGAAAACAAACAGAGCTACAATCATGGTGAAAAGCAGCAGCATAGCAGCCGCCAGAAGGGAGAGAATGTTGGCGCTCCTTCAAAGGCCCATTCCCGGATAGCTGTCATTATTGACCTGTCACGCAGTTCTCTGGAAAATCCCACTCACCAGGCTTGTCTTTATTTAACCTGACTCAGAGCTTACCCATTGTGAACAGCATTTTCCCCCTGGGTGTTTGTAGAAAACAGTTAGTGGCAATTATTTACTATCATTGCTGCCTAAAAAGGTAATAACAATTGCAACAAAGAACAAGATTCCCCCAAAATTTAAAAGGAAAATCTGGGAAATGAGATGTCAATAGCAGGCTGTGAAAAGCTGACATATTCCTGGGAATCCAGAAAGCCACACACTTGTGTAAGGCTGTGTGCATGCCCAGGAAAGATCTGAGAAGGGCCCACATTCTCATTTCTTGTTAACCATGAGTCTCTGTGCAAGCAGGAAGTGAAGGTTAGGCAGAATTGTAAACTGCCTACTTGAGCATGTGAAGGCATATCCCAACATGTATGCAAAGGTCAACAAATGTATTGGTTCCAAGCATCTAAGGAAATGTCTGTACAATTATTAACTGCCCACCAAGAAAACCAGGTAGAGACTTCAGTGTCCACCCAGGAAAAAGTATACAGACTTGACAGAATTAATTCAGGAAATTCACTAAAAACAAATAGCAGCAGCAACAACAAACCCCTAGGGTGTGGAGGGAAATCTGATTTCCAAATTTGTCACATTATATAATTTAAAACTTCCAATTTTCAACCAGAATTTATAAGACATGCAAAGAAATAAGAAAGTATGGCTTATATACAGGGAAAATAAACAGTCAATAGAAATTGTCCCAGAGGAAGCTCAGATGATGGACTAACTAGACAAAGCTTTTATTTTTTTTAATCTTTATTAATATTGGGGTGACATTGGTCAGCAAAATTATATAGGTTTCAAGTGTACATTTCTATAATACATCATCTGTGTATTGCATTGTGTGTTTTCCATTCAGAATCGGTTCTCTTTCTATAATGTCACCATTTACCTTCATCACCTTTACCCTCTTCTACCATCCCACCTCCCCCTTACCCTCTGTAACCCTCTGGTAACCACTAAACTGTTATGTGTTTATGATTTTTTTGTTTGTTTGTTTAGACAAAACCTTAAAATAATCTATTTTTAAATATATTCAAAGAACTAAAGGAAATCATGCCTAAAAAAACTAAAGTATAAGGTTGATGGATAACTAAATAAAGAATATCAATACATAGAAATTATAAAAGAAACCAAATAGAAATTCTAGAGTTTGGAAAGTACAATGACTTAAATTAAAAATTCACTTCAGGGGCTCAACAGAAGATTTAACCTGACAGAAGAACTGTGAACTTGAAGATAAATCAATTTGATCTAGTCTGAGGAATGAGAAAAGAATGAAGAAAAATGAACAAAAACTCAAAAGACCTGTTGGACACCAGCAAGCATATCAACATATGCCTAATGGGAATCCCATAAGAAGTGGAAAGAGAAAAGGAAGTAAAAGAATATTGGAAGAAATATTGGCCAAAATTTTTCAAACTATGATGAAAAACGTTAATCTACACATCTAAGAAACTACATAAATCCAAAGAGATACACATTTAGGCACATCATAATCAAAAGGATATAAAGCCAAAGACAGAGACTATCTTGAAAGCAGCAAGGAAGAAGCAACACATCACATACAAAGGACACTCAATAAGACTAACAGCTAATTACTTATCAGAAACTATGAAAGTCAGAAGGCAGTGGCATGATATATTCAAAGTGATGAAATGAAAGACTGTCAACCACGAATTCTATATCCACCAACACTGACCTTTAAAAATGAAGGAGAATGAAGACCTTCTCAAATAAATAAAACTAGAGGAGTGTTCATAGCAACATTAGGTATAATACCAGCAAGTATAAATAATCCAAATGTCCATTAACTGATGAATGGATATCCATACAATGGAATATTATTCAGCCATCAAAAGGAATGAAGTCCTGATATGCTACAACATAGATGACTCTTGAAAACATGCTAAGTGAAAGAGACAATCACAAAGAACCACATTATTATATGATTCCATTTATAGGAAATTTTTTAAATAGGCAGGTCTTTAGAGATGAAAAGTAGATTTGTGGTGTGATAGGAATATTCTAAAATTGTTTGTGGTAATAGTCACACACCCTGTAAATATACTAAATATTATTGCATTGTATAATTTAAATGAGTGAATTGTATGGTAAAGTAATTATATTTCAATGAAGCTGTTACCAAAGCGGGGAGGCTGAAACAATAAAACTCTTAGAAGAAAACATAAGCATAAATCTTCATGATCTTGGATTAGGCAATCGTTTCTTATATATGACACCAGAAGCATAGCTACAAAAGAAAAAAAGATAAATTGTATTTCATACTAATCCAAAACTTTTGTTATTCAAAGGGCACCATCAAGAAAGTGAAAGACAACTCAAAGAATGAAGAAAGTATTTGTAAATCATATATCAAATAAGGGAACTCTTATAAAGCATCCAGAATTGGGCCAGCTGAGTGGCTTGTTGATTAAGAGCTGGCTTGGGAGTGCGAGCTCTCAGCATCAGGACCGATGTTCGGATCCCTCATGAGGGCCAGTGATGCTGTGTCCCCTACAGCTAAGATGGTGAATGACAGCTCGACCTGGAGCTGGGTTGCCATGAGTCTGGTGACAGTGTAGGCTGAAGTAGGGCTGCAGTGGGCTGCCATGAGCTACCGTAAATGGTTGGTAGCCAGTGTGAGCGGCCAGCAGTTGGTGTGAGCTGCCAAGAGCAGCCATGAGCGGCTATCCAGTGGCCAGCGACTGATTGCCTCACCCAGAAAGGCAATCAAGGGCCAGTGAAGTGACATCCTCCACAACTAGACTGAAGAACCAAAGGACAGCAACTTGTCTTTTCCTCTTCCCTGACTCCCCAATGCTGTCCCCCCTCCCCCAATTCCCCAATAAAAAATCTTTAAAAAAAAAATGGGTGAAGATATATTGAATAGACATTTCTCCAAGGAAGATATGCAAATGGCCAATAAGCACATGAAAAAGTGCTCAACATCATTAGTCATTAGGGAAATGCAAATCAAAGTTACAAAGAGATACCATGTCACACCCACTAGAATGGCTATAATTTTAAACAACAGACAATAATAAGTGTTGGTGAGGATATAGAGAAATTGGAGCTCTCATATATTCCTGGTGGGAAGATAAAGTAATAGAACCACTTTGGAAAACAGTTTGCAATTCCTCAAAAATTTAAACATAGAATTATTAAATGATCCAGAGATTTCATGATGATTTTTGTGAATTTTGTTGCAAAATTCTGTTTTGGTTTTAAAATGGACCATGAATCATATTTTGACCAGCCAGATGTTGGGGATATAAGGGAGTTTGCTGGTGATATAACACGAGGCTCAGAGGTCAATCACAATGGAAGAGCTTGGGAAGACAGAAGATAGGTCAATTAGTAGAAAAACATTAATTTAATAAAGCTACTACTCTTACAATTTAAAGCTTTCAGGGGACAAAATTTAAGTGTTCAACCAGTGTTCCCAGGAAGATATATGAAGAAACAACAGCTGGCATTGAGGATTTGGGGCCGTCTCAGGAAGATGGGAATAGGTCTTCTCAACAAGCAGCTGATCCCTTTCCCAGGGAAAGAGCCCATTCTTGGTTGAAGGGAAAGAGCCCATTCCTGGTTGACTATATATATACTCAAATCGATTAGGAGAATAAAAAACTGGGATGTGTTAGGGGGGAGTCCTTTACCCTCCTCTTCATATTTCCAAAGAAGGAAGAAAATGTCCACTCAGTAGGAAAGAAAAATATGAGAGGGAGTTTCCAGGATTTTTTTTACCTCCTCATTAACTTCTCCCCAAAGCTGGGAAGTAATTTATATTTGAAGGGACAGAGCATGTGTGGTCCAGCCTCTCCTGGACTCCCTTTGTTGATGCATCATGATATTATGGGACCTCCCCACTGCTCATCTTTCCCTAAACCATCCTGGGCTGCATAGTCTGGTGGAGAAGGGGATCTATTATATTAGGGAACCTGACAATAGCCATAGCTCAAATCATGATCTTTAAGCTTAGCAGGAATAAAGCTGATGTTTTTATTTTAATCAGTCTGATCCCACCATCTATTTCTCATTTGGTTTTCAGCTAAATGGGAAAATAATAGTTTATTACATAAAGGCCCCTAAAATTCCCTAAAACTCTAACAATAGAAAACTAATTCAGTCAGCAGGTCAGGAAATGCTTGGGTGACCATCTTCTCTTGTAGCTGCTAGTAATGAGATGAGCAAAGGGCATAATTAAGGACTGCTTTCAGAGCTTTGGTAGGCACCAGGAATATAAGATGCCATGAAGGTCCTTTGCTCTTATGGCAGTCACATACCCCGGAACAGGAAGCTGGAGACTGCCACTTATGCTAGAAGTGTGTTAGGGTTCTGGAATGTGATTTAAATATAAGCACTACATTCAATTAACTGCCCTTCCGTTTATTCACCACACGTTTGTTGAGCACACACACTGTGTACTCATTGCATGGTACAGGGTGTTAGAGTTGTGAAAGTGAACATGAGAGACTAGGATCTTGGTCCTTATAGACCTTTCATCTGGAATAAAAGCTCCCTGCCAAGTAAAAGCAAAAATAAATGACTATGACTATATCAAACTAAAAAGCTTCTGCACAGCAAAAGAAACCATCAACAAGACAAAAAGGCAACCAACTGAATGGGATATTTGCAAACAATTCCTCTGATAAGGGGTTAATATCTAAAATATATAAAGAACTTGTACAAGTCAACCACAACAACAAAATCCAGTTAAAAAATAGGCAGAGGATCTGAACAGATATTTCTCCCAAGACGACATACAAATGGCCAACAGATATAAGAAAAAATGCTCAACTTCACTAGCTATCAAGAAAATGCAAATCAAAACTACAAGGAGATATAATCTCACATCTGTTAGTGGCTATCATCAGTAAGACAAATTATAACAAGGATTGGAGAGGCAGTGGAGAAAAAGGAACCTTCATACACTGTTGGTGGGAATGTAAATTGGTATAGCCACTATGGAAAACAGTATGGAGGTTCCTCTAAAAATTAAGAATAAAATTACCATATGGTCCAGCAAGCCCTCTTCTGGGTATCTACTCCCAAAATCTGAAAACATTTATCTATGAAGATATATGCCTCACTATGCTCATTGCAGCATTATTCACGGTGGCCAAGACATTGTAACAACTGGTGTCCTTCAATAAATGATTGGAAAAAGAAGATGTGATACATTTACACAATGGAATACTACTCAGCCATAAGAAAAGATGAAAGGCTGCCATTTGTGACAACATGGATGGATCTTGAGATAGCATACTAAGCGAAATAAGTCAGACAGAAAAAGTCAAGAACCATATGACTTCATTCATGTGGGATATAAAACTGAAAGCAACAAAGAAACAAGACAAACAAAATTTCATAGACACAGACTACAGTTTAGTTGTTACCAGAGGGTAAAGGGAGAGGGGGTGATAGAAGAGGGTAAAGGGGGTCAAATATATGATGATGGAACGGAAACTGATTCTGGGTGATGAACACACAATGTAATATATAGATGATGTATTATAGAAATGCAGACTTGGAACATATGTAATTTCACTAACCAATGTCACCTCAATGATTTAATAAAAAAGAAAGAAGAAAGAAGGAAAAAAAGAGAGAAAGAAAGAAAAGAAAAGAAAAAAAAGGAAAGAAAGGAAGGAAGGAAGGAAGGAAGGAAGGAAGGAAGGAAGGAAGGAAGGAAGGAAGGAAGGAGGAAGGAAGGAAGGAAGGAAGGAAGGAAGGAAGGAAGGAAGGAAGGAAAGAAAGAAAGAGAAAGAAAGAAAGAAAGAAAGAGAAAGAAAGAAAGAAAGAAAGAAAGAAAGAAAGAAAGAAAGAAAGAAGGAAAGAAAGAAGGAAAGAAAGAAAGAAAGAAAGAGAAAGAAAGAAAGAGAAAGAAAGAAAGAAAGAAAGAAAGAAAGAAAGAAAGAAAGAAAGAAAGAAAGAAAGAAAGAAAGAAATGGGGCCTGCATTTCACCTGCAGAATGGAGACTGGTTTTCCTTCTCAAGCCTCATATACCAAAGACCTGAAGGAAAGAAGATCTTCCTTGCTTCCCCAAATGCCATCTCCAGGCCTAATTTCTCTTACTCACCTCCAAAGTACATGTCATGAAACTTCTCAACTGCTATCTTTCTGTGGTTGACACCTGTCCTGATCACTCCATCTCAGTCACTGATGACTTTAACACCTGGTTCACTGTCTTGCACCTCTACTCCTGTCTTCATTTTCTGATGGCTTCAACAGTCTCATGGGTAATCCATCCAAAGCAGGTTATATCTCTGATTTACTGTGTGTTTTCTGTGTATTTCTCTCCTCTTTTGCCCTCTCTGGAACCCTGAAGACTGTGTTTCTTTCCCCCAGCACACAATGAAGAAGAAACAGACTCAGAGAATCCTCTGCTGGGAATATGAGACAGAAAGATTCAGACATGGGCATGCTGAATAAGTGAGGACTGCAGTAACAGGACAGAGCAGGTAACAGGGTGGTTCACAGAGAAGAGCAAAGTCTGGAAAAAGCAGTTAAGTTTTTATGAGACAAATTCAATGTATCATAAATGAGTAACAATAGAGACTTTAAACTCGTTTGCAGTGTTTGTTGTGCTTTTAAATATTAGAATAGACTTTTTCTACATTTTTTGGTCAGTTTGACAAAGGAAATTTATGATAACAGAATGAGTCTTTTTTTTCTTTTTATGTTCGAAACAATAGAGATTTATTGTCTCACAGTTCTGGAGGTCAGAATTCCAAAATCACTATCACTGGGCCAAAAACAAAATGTTAGCAGGGCCCTTCTAGTGGCTCTGGAAGAGAACCTATACCTTGCCTCTTCCAGCGTCTGTCTAAAAGCAGAGTTCTTGAAGTGGGACGAGCGAGAAAGACCCTTAGTGGATAGAACCAGGAAGTGGAGTGGACAGGACTCGGTGCTAAGCTCTCCTCAAGTGGGAACATTCTGCTGTTTGTGCGCATGTATTGTGCCCTTGACTAAAAGGTGGGAAACTTTGTCATGTTGTGTGGGGACAAAGGCATGAAGGGAAAAATCACACCTCCTGACCAAGGTGGGACTGAAGAGGATCAGATTAGACTTCCCGTGGCTCTGCTCCGCAGAGATACCCCCCACACACTGCCACATATTTGTCCCTAGGCTTCTAAGTTCCCTGATTGCTCACCTCCAATGATCACTTCCTGAACCCACTTAGCCAGCCACTATCATGATGATGAGCTTGTCATGAGCAATGACCAACCCTAAGATTCATTCTCTCACTACCAAGCACCAACACACACCTTGCAGCCCCCATTAACTTCCTCACCCTCTCTCTCCCTCTGTTGTGCTGTGGCAAAGCCCCAGTCTGGTCGAAGCCAACCATCTGCCTGCTCTGTGCCTGTCCCTGAGCAGCCCAGTGACACTAAAGAAAAATGCTCTGTTTTACTGAATGGTCTCACTGTAAGTCTATGATCACAAGTCTCAAAAGGATATTCAATATTGCCCAGGGTCCTATTTTGCATCTGGAGAATTTGCATTCCTAACTCCAACATGGCTATTTTAGACCTTCTTTCCCGTCAAATTTCCTATACAGAACCCCTCTCCTCTCATCTCACTTTCTCATCCTTCCTTCACCAAAGTTACTATCTTACCTGCACACACCTCACACCAACACTCCCTGACAACTCCTCCACGTGGGCTCTGGATCCCATCCTCTTTCTTGTTCTTAAGGACTGTGTTCCTATAGTTCCTCCAAGTCTTCTAGACTTTTCCTGTCAGCATCCAAACATGCTGTAATCTGTCTTATGAAAAAAATAAAAAACCCACAATACCTTTCAAATTCTCTCATTTCCCTGCTCCCCTTCAAGGCAAAACATTTTTTAAAAAATTCTTAGTTTATTAGTCCTCTCATGAAAAATCTGCTCAATCACCATAGATAAAGTCACTGACTAATCTTTACTCCTTCTGTCGCCCAATCTCCACCTCACTTTCTGCCAGCACCAACATTGGCCTTTGCAGTCCCCCTAACCTGCTTCATTCTTTTCTTGCGTTCCTTTCGCTGCTTTCTTAAGGTCTTTTTCGTCTTATACAGGCTATGTCTTGCAAGTCTATGTTTGGGTTCATTTTTCTTTGCATAATCCAAGGAATCCTAAATCATGCCAAAGCCAGTTGTCTTGCCACCACCGAAATGGGTTCTGAATCCATATACAAAGATGACATCTGGTGTGGTCTTGTACATTTTGTCTAGTTTCCCCCGAATTTCTGTTTTAGGTAGTGTTGCCTTTCCAAGGTGAAGGACATCGATGACCATTTGTTTCCATGGAAGTAGTCTATTGGTCATGAACTTCCTAGTCCTGATAGTTACTGTGTCGTTCACGATGGCGGCCAGCCCTCAAGCAGCCAGGGAGGAAAAGAGCCAAAACAAAACATTTTGAAGGTGGTGACTATAATTACTGTTTCCACTTCTTCGTTTCACAATCTCTCTTCAATCCACTCCATCCAGTTTCCATCCACACCACTCCATCCAGACTGCCCTTGTCAAGGTCTCTCATGGCGCTCGTGTTGCCAACTCCAAGATGGCGTCTGCGCTCGTCTTTCTGCGTCACAGCACTGGATACAGCTAACCACTCCAGCTTTCCTAATTTCCTTCACTTTCAGGGCACACACTCTTTTCACTTCCTGGTACCTCTCTCACTGTACAGATGGTCCTCCACTTACAATGGTTCAACTTACAATGTTTCAACAATTCATGGTGCAAAAGTGATGTGTTGAGTAGAAACCATACTTTTTATTTTATTTTATTTTTTTATTTTAGAGGGCAGTGTCACTGGCCCTCATATGTGGGATCCGAACCAGGGCTGCTGGCGTCCCAAGCCAGCTCTTAACCAATGCGCCACTTGGCCAGCCCAACCATACTTTTATTTATTTATTTATTTATTTTAGCTGAGCCATCCTGCCACCTGTTGGCAGCTCAACGGCAACTCAGCTCGGGCTGGCATCGAACCGCCATTGCTCAGAGCTCAGCTCTCACTCTTGAGCGAGCTCTTAACCAACTGAGCCACTTGGCCGGCCCTAAAGAGCAAATCTTTTTTTTTTTTTTTTTGAGGGCAGTGTTACTGGCCCTCATATGTGGGACCGAACCGAGGCCACTGGCTTCCCAAGCCAGCTCTTAACCAATGCGCCACTCGGCTGGCCCAACCATACTTTTAATTTAGATAGTTTTCCAGGCTTGTGATATGCAGCATGATAACTCTCTTGTGACGCTGGGCAGCGACATGGAGATTATTTTGCCCAGGGGTACTTTAATATACGTGTTTTGAACATGTATAAGGTGGGAGAGTCTAAGGTATGATGTTCAGTAGGTTAGGTGCATTAAATGCATTATAGACTTATGATAGGTTCAAACTTACCGTGGGTTTATCTGGACATAACCCCTCAGAAGTCGAGGAGTGCCTGTACCTTCTCAGTCTTTGTTGGTTTCCCTCTCCTTCCCTTCCTTAAACAAATAGTCTCTTTAAAAAGGTACAGTGTGAGAAGACACTTCTATTTTCATTTATTTTTTTCTCTAAAAAAATAAGGAAGAAATGCTTTACTTATATGTGATAGACATTTACGTACTGGTGCCCTCACTCAGTTGATATGTCAGGGAATTAAATGTCACATAGCAGTATGCTACACAAGGAATGCTGAGGGAAGAGTGGGCATTCCACAATCCGAGAGGCTACTGTTTGCTGTAGTTTATTTGTGCACAGTTCTGTGGTTTTATAGATTATATATTCTTTTAAATATATATTTTATGGTGGTAAAATATACATGACATGAAATCAACCATTTCAACCATTTTAAAATGCACATTCAGTGGCATAAGTATATTCCCATTGTTGTGCTACCATCACAGCCACCCATCTTCAAAACTCTTTCATCTTCCTCAACTATACACATTAAACAATAACTCTCTGTGCCCCCTTCCCCATCCCCTGGCAACCACCATTCTAATTTCTGTCTCTATGAATTTCACTACTCTAGGTACCTCATATAAGCAGAATCATACATTAGTTGTACTTTTGTAACTGACTTATTTCACTTAGCATAATATCTTTATAATGGGTTAATATATGAGTAATCCATATTCTAGTGGATAAGCTTAATGGATAAGGTTTACTCATATTATAGTATGTATCAGAATTTCATTCCTTTTAAAGGCTTATGCACATTTTGTTTATCCACACATCTGTTGATAAACTTTTGATTTTTTTCCCACCTTTTGATTATTATAAATAATGCTGCAATGAACAGTGGTATACAAATATTTGTTTGAGTCCCCGTTTTCAGGTTTTTTTGGGTATTATTCAGAAATAGAATTGCTGGATCATATGGTAATTCTTACTTTAATTTTTTGAAGACACACTCTACTGGTTTCCACAGTCCTACCAGCAATGCACAAGGGATCCAGTGTTTTCACATCCTCACTAACACTTGTTTCCTGTTTCTTTGTTTTGTTTGTTTTGTTTTGTTTTTGATAATAGTATCTCATGTGGTTTTGATTTGCATTTCCCCAGTTATTTGTGATGTTAAGCACCTTTTTATGTGTTTGTCAGCCATCTGTCTATCTTCTTTGGAGAAATGTCTTTTCAAAAACATAGCTCATTTTTGTCAGGGGGTGGTTTTTTATTTTTGTTGTTGTTATTGAGCTGTAGAAGTGCTTATACATTCTGGATAGTAATCCCTTATCAAATCTGTGATTTGCAAATATTTTCTCCCAACATGTGGATTGCCTTTTCACCCTGTTGATAGTACCATTTGATGCACAAACATTTTTAAAGTTTTGATGAAGTCTAATTTCTGTTTTTTTCTTTTTTGGCTGTACTTATGGTGTTATGTCCTAGAAATCATTGCTAAATCCAATGTCATGAAGCTTTGCTCCTATATTTTCTTCTAGGAGTTTTATAGTTTTAGGTTTTACATTAGGTCTTTAATCCGTTTTGAATTAATATTTTATATGATTTAAGGAAAGGTTCAACTTCATTTTTTTGCATATGTATATTCAGTTTTCACATTATTTGTTTAAAAGACTGTTATTTCCCTGTTGAATGATTTTGGCACCTTTTGATCATATGAAGTTTCATTTCTGGTCTCTATTTTATTCTATTGATCTTTATGCTAGTAACATATTGTTTTAATTACTGTAACTTTGTAGTAATTTTTGAAATCAGTGAGTATGAGACTTCCAACTTTGTTCTTTTTCAAAATTATTTTGGCTATTTGAAGTCCCTTGAGGTTCTACATTAATTTTAGAATTGATTTTTTTCTATTTCTGCCCCCCCCAAATTGGGTTATTGATAGGGATTGCATTGCATCTGTAGATCACTTTGGATAGTACTAACATCTTCACAATACTAAGTCTCCCAATCCATGAAGACATGATGTCTTACAATTTATTGGTGTCTCCTTTAATTTCCTTCAGCAATGTTAGTTTTCAGTGCACAAGACTTTTACCTGCTTGGTTAAGTTTATTCCTAAATTTCCAGTTCTTTTTGATACTATTGAAAACGGGACTTTCTATTTTTTCTTTTTTAAAGATTTTATTGGGGAATTAGGGGAGGGAAATAGTGTTGGGGAATTGGGGAAGGGGAACAGACAAGTTGCTGTCCTTTTGTTCTTCAGTCTAGTTGCGGAGGACATTACTTCACTGGCCCATGTTAATATTATCATTGCGCTCTTCCCGGGGAGGCAGATCAGTTACCGGCGTCTGGATGGCCGCTCATGGCGGCTCTTGGCAGCTCATGCTCGCTGCCGCCCACTCCTGTAACTTACGGCAGCCCACTGCAGCAGGGGCTGCAGCCTACACTGACCCAGGCTACTCACGGCAGCCCAACTCCAGGTGGAGCTGTTGTTTCCCATCTTAGCTGTAGTCACTGGCCCTCATATGTGGGATTCGAACCAGGGTCCTGCTACTCAGAGCTGGCTTCCCAAGTCTTAACCAACGTGCCACTCGGCCGGCCCTGGAACTGTTTTCTAAATTTCCTTTTCAGGTCGTTCATTGTTAGTGTATAGAAATACAACTGATTTTTAAAAATAAAATTTGTATTTAATTAAATTTATTGTGGTAACATTGGTAATAACATTATATGTTTCAGGTATAGAATTCTATAATACATCATCTGTACATTGCATTGTAAACACAATTGATCTTTGTGATGATTTTATATCTGGTAACTTTGCTGAATTCAGTTCTAACAGTTTTAATTTGGTTGGGTTTTTTGTGGGGGGAGGGTGAAGGTTTGTGTAATCTTGGGTTTGCACTTATCTTTGATTCTTCTTTTTCTCTCTTACTGTCTCATTTCTCTACATGCAAATAACCATCAACTCATTTCTGTTTGTTTCCATTTCACAATATTTCTGATCTTTGGCACTCCCAATATGATTGGAGGAAAATTTGTATCTACAATGTCAAGACAATGAACAAAGGATTTGTTTTCTAAAATAGTCCTTTTATCTTGCTCTTCCACTCAAAACTCTGGGAGCCTCATATAACAGTAGAGGCCCCAGCCTTCCCTCCCATTATGTCAGAGGCAGCATACCTATAGGCTCTGGAGTCAAGAGGACCTGAAGTGGAAGCAGATAGGCTGCTTACTAGCTGTGAGTCTGTAGACATGTAATGTAGACCCTTTCAGTTTCATTTTTTTCAGCTGGAAGTTGGTGGTGATAACAATATCTAGCTCATAGGGTCTTTGGGAGATGTCTTAATCTATTTGGGCTGCTGTAACAAAATGCTGCAGACTGGGTGGATTATAAACAACAGAAATTTATTGCATACAGTTCTGGAGGCTGGAAAGTCCAAGTCAAGGCACCAGCATGATCACGTTCTGGTTCATACCCTCTTTCTGTTTCATAGCCGGTGACTTCTCACTGTGTCTTCACCTGGTAAAAGTGTCTAGGGATCTGTTATAAGAACAGTAACCCATTCTGAGGACTCCACCTTCATGACTTAATCATTTCCCAAAGGTCCGATCTTCTAACACTATCACACTGGGCATTATTATTCCAACATGTGACTTGGGGAGGGGGAGGCTGGGCACAAATATTCAGACCATAGCAGGAGGTTTAAACAGGACAATGAATGTAAAGCACTTGGTGAAACACCGCTGTTCTCTTCCTCTCTTTCTCCAAAGACACAGATTGAAGTGATCTCCTGACTCATTTTAATCTCTATTACTCTTTTGGCACTTACCATCTACTGCCTTATATTGTTTGTTTTCTTTTTATGTATGTTCTTGTTGTCTTCCCTACTAAATTAATTATAAATTCTCCAAGAGCTGAGATCTTGTCTTTTGTCTTTTTTCCTTCTCTTGTGCTTGCGACTTGTTGTAATACAATGCCTTATATATGTTAAATGCTTAGCCAATATTTGCTTTTTAATTGTTTGACATAATGAATTTTCTTTAACTGCCTGATTTCCAATGTCTAGAAAGCTGATGTTTCATTTAATTTATGTGGTTTTTTTCAGTTGTTTTCCCCACTTCGATTTTCAAACAGCTGACATTTAAAAATAGCTAACAAGAAAGTAATGAAGGCATCACTACTTTCTAGAAGACCTTCTGAATATATTTCCACCTCTGTCTCTGTCAAAAGTAGAAAAAACAAACATAGGCCAGGGTTGTCAGACAACATACCCAGTTAAATTTGAATGTCAGATAAACAACAAATAACTGTTTAGTATAAATATGCCCATGCAATATTTGTTGTTTATCTGACATTAGAATTTAATTAGGTGTTTTGTATTTTTATTTGCTAAATCTTGTAACCCTACCATGAAAGCTTAAAATTTCAAAAAAAATAAATAAATTTGTAAACAAGAGTTATTCTCTATGGAAATAAGAATATTCTTATGTGGGCTGGTGGAGTGGCTCATTGGTTAAGAGTTGGCTTGGGACACCAGCTGTGAGCAGCAGGGCCCTGGTTCGGATCCCACATGAGGGCCAGTGATGTTGCACCCTCTACAATTAAAATGATGAACAACAGCTCGACCTGGAGCTGGGCTGCTGTGAGTTACTGGCGATGGCGTAGGCTGCAGTGGGGCTGGCCAGCAGCTGGCGTGTGCTTTCATGAGCTGCCATGAGCCACCGTGAGTGGCCATCCAATGGCCAGCAACCGATTGCCTCACCCGGGAAAAGCGCAATGATAATTACCAACATGGGCCGGTGAAGCGACATCTTCCACAACTAGACTGAAGAACAAAAGGACAGCAACTTGTCTGTTCCCCTCCCCTAACTCCCCAATAAAAATCTTAAAAAAAAAAAAATATTCCCATGTGCTTAAAACAAAGTGTTTCTGTGTCAAAAGAAACAGTTTGAGAGATCATTCTGAAACAAGCCTTCACCACCACTATGACCTTACATGCAAAAGATATGTGATGGAAAAGCTAATGAAGGATAAGATTAACTGAAATATCAACAGACTTTGCTATTGTATAAATAAAAATGGTGATGTTTCTGTGAAATGTAGTCCTGTACTAAATGAAAGCGTTGGTTGGGCTTCAAAATCTTTTATAGTACGTGTATAAAATGATCATATTAGTATATCTAGGTCTTCTTGGAAATACTATTGCTCTATATGTTGAAAACGTGGCTTAGAACTTACAGGATAAAGCTTGAGAAAAATTAGAATTATCTGTGGCATGTCCTATTGCAACTCAGAAGAATATAAGTATAAATTGTACTTTTCTGCTGTATTTATTTAAGATGTCAATGTCAATGAGAATTCTTATGTGACTGAAAAACTCTTGTAACTTCATTTTGGACCACCTTAGAATCTGACTTATTTTTAAAAGTCATGAATAGTTTTATATATACTAATCAAAATGAGTAAGAATAGCTACAGGGTCCCAGGGGAGCCATCTCAGACTTGTTGCACAGCCAAATAGTGCAACCAGTAATTTGTATTAATATAGCAGGTAGGTCAATTCATCACATCCTCTGCCACTTGGTTCTATGAGGTGAAACATGGAACTTGTCATGCAAGTAGCAGCTGACCCTGAGAGTTGGACACTCTCCAATGGCTTAAACATGGACGATTTGCCAGTTTACTTGATTGTTTTGTCTTAGGAATCTGATCCATAACACAGAGGTTATTACCCTCAGAGAGAAAGAAGGGGGTGTTTCTTTTTAAATTCATCAATATTTATTAAAAGCCTAATATGGGGAAAGCTCTGTTTGGAGGAATGAAGAAGATAAAGTCCTGCTCTCATGGAGCTTGCATTCCAGTGAGTGGAGTCACACAGTAAACAAATAATGAATAAACAAGGAAAATAACTGAGAGTGGTTAAGTTCTAGGCAGAGAATTCAATAGGGTGATGATGTGAAAGAGGGCAACTGTGTGCCCTTTTGGGTTAGGGGGTTAAGATAAGCCTATCAAAGGTGGCAGAATTCCAGTGCAGGCCCAACAGACCTGAAAGGAGAGTTTTGGAGCAAAGGAAAACAAAGGCCCTAAGATGGAATGAGATTGGTGTGCTCTGAGGGAAGACAAGTGTGGTGAGAGGGAGGATGGTATGAGGTGAGGCTGCAGGTAGGTAGAGATTAGATTATGGAGAACTTCAAAGAACAGGAATTTATTCTGTGATGGGAAGCCATGGGACTTTTCAATCAAAAATAAATAAACACACTTAATATATTTTTCAAAGTAAAGGTAGTGTATTAACAATGAGAAAAAAGTAAATCTTTTGAAAGAAAATTAAGGGACAGATAAAATATTTTAATAAATTAAACTTCAAACTGACCTGATTATTATATCATGAAATATCTATTAAACCAATATTTTCCCCCAAATAAAGTATATTATCACTATATGTTTTTATTGAGAGAAATATGGTTAAAAATACGTGTTAATTTAGAAACCTGGTTAAACATTTTGTGGTAAAGTGAAGGTCTGATTCTAATTTCAATTTATACAGGTGCTTAGTTTTAATGGTGTCACAGGTGAGAAAGTTTCCTCATAAAGACACATAGATCCCAAAGGAAGAAGTATACAGTTGGCTCTATCATTCTTTTTTTTCAGTTTCATTCAGTAATTGCCCAAAGGTGTTTGCTAAAATTTAACTTAGTAATTTTCCATCCTCTCATGTCAAATAACTGTTCTTGCAAACGAACTGAAAAGTGAAGGGTTATATATTTTTAACAAATGGATTTTAAACTCATTGAAAATATTCATTTGGAAGATGTAAAACAAGTTTTTAAGAGTCCAGATAGGAGCCTTTTTATTAGTGACACATATTACTTTTGGCAAAAGGAAAAAATCATATTCATATAATGATGAAAATATTTCCATGCTTTCTCTATAATATGAGCTGCTTTCTCAGTCATTGTTAAAATATTGTCTTCACCTTTAAGAAAGTCTATGTGTTTTTAAATTTTGTAGAAAATTCTAGATACTATACAAAAAGAGATCAGAAAATTTGGCCCAAGGCAAGATGCTGTCAGAGCACAGCTGTGGGATGCTGGTTGAAGCCAGTGTGGGCTGGTCCCTTGGCCGAAGTTAGCTTTCAGGTGAGGTGGAGAATATTTGAAGAAATGCACCAATGTGTTTGAAACAGGATACAATATCAGAGTAAAAAGCCTAGCCTTTGAGCATTTAGTGGCTGGGCAACAGCTGGAGGACAGAGTGAGAAAGAAGGAACAGATTCTATTAAGTCACACTAAAATCAATTACAGTAAAACCTTGGATTGCGAGTAACTTGGTTTGTGAGTGTTCCACACGATGAGCAAACATTTCTATTATGTTGTTGCAAAAGTAATAGCAGTTTTTCCCATTACTCGTAATGGCAGAAACACAGCTACTAGTTTTGCATCAACCTACTAATACATTTTAACTTGGTAAACGAGCGATGTTTTGTAATATGACTAGTTTATTTCTGGAATGAATTATGCTCCCAAACCAAAGTATTACTGTAGTTTTTTTAAAAAGCAAATCGACAACTGAAGACAAAAACCACTTTATCTCTAAATTTCCCTTTTTCACCAATATAACAGGGGTGGGTGGGTCATAGAATGTTCTTTAGTGTGCCTCTTCAATAAAACTTTAATGCTGACCTTTTGCAACTTCTTGTTTTTCCTTACGTTCGCTTTCAATATTTATTTCAATATAATTTCATCTGGACAAAAGTGTTCTTTAGGTGAACACATGGTGGTATCTGACCTCATTTAGCATCCCTGGAGATAGTTGTGGTCTAGGGACTGACTTTGCAGATAATGACCAAGCTCAGGGTAAGCAGTAGAGAGTTGGACGAGTAGCAGGTCTTGCTAGAGCACTGTAGTGTCTTCATTCTACTCAAAGCCTAATTTGAAATAGTGGCATCATTATAATTGATTCAGAGAAATGTGGTCTCAGCAGGTACTTAGGAGCAGGAAGAGGTAAAGAAAATAAGCCAAGAGGAATAAAATGTGGTTGCTTTCCTATACCACAGATTCCTTGATTTAAAAACTTTCAAGTTTTGCTTCTGTTGCCAGAAGTTTTACCAAGTTATAAGTCAGAAATAATAGAATACCGTGAAACTTCAGAATACAGGACTTACATGTTAGACCAAATTTTTCACCTATTACCAATAATTTACTATACCAATAATTTTGTTTATTGTCCGTTAGTGATTCACAACTCTGGTACTTCACCAATAAATTCAGTGATATCAAGTTCTCAAAGAAATAATTTGTGAATTGACATGCACATTGGTTATTAATATCATGTCACAGTTATAAAATCACCAAATGGCAAAGCATTAATCAAAACGAAAGTCACTGAACATGATTTTAGAAGGAGGTAAAGACCTGAGTATATGAGTTAATTAAATTAGTAAACAAAAAAAGCAGAACTGAAATACATGCTTAGAAAATCATTGGTCAAAAGACAGCATTTGCTAAAAGCCATTTAAAGGCCAGAATAGACAAAGCCTCGATTAGTACTTCAAAAGTTCAAATTCCATGCTTTTCACATTACATACCCTAACTTATGGCAGCCAGCCAGCCAGACTTCTAGTGACAACATCATCTGACTTATATATGGAAACTTGAAACTGTTTTATATTTTAAAAAGGGTAGTATTTCTAACATTCTGTTGGACTAATTTTTCAGGCAACATTTTTGTAGTTTTAAGAAATTTGATAATTATCTATATTCAGTGTTTTATAAGCAATTAAAATAATGTTGAATCACTAGCGGAAAATGTATCAATTCCTTACTGTCCACTATTAATATCTCACTTTGTGTATGGATTATAAGAAAAATCCATGGTTATTTTATTATTATTATTATTATTAGTTTCAGGTGTACAAAGCTACATAATAGTAGGGTGCCAGATGGCCACTGGACTCATCACAGTGATCCATGGGTATTTTTGCATGTTTTAGGTTTCCTACCTAATGCCAGTTGATTTCCTTTAGAACCAAAGAAATGGAGCTTTTCAAAAAGGTTGAAAAACAATTATCTTGTAATTTCATATCTATCCTGGAACATACTTTGAAATATCAGTGGTGGTTTACAGATAAGATATCTGAAAATTAGTAAATAACATATGCATATGAAAAAAAAAAAGTTCAAATTCCACTTTTTTTCCACACGTGCAAACATATGAAAGGAAAAGGAAAAGGGAGGTTAAAAATGGTAGTAAAATGAAAGGGCATCTGGTTAATGGTAACATACCATTGTCTCTTTTATAAACACGCTTCTTTAAATTTAAAGGTTTAGGTTAGAATCTGTATCTTAATGTGAACCTATTGAAATTCTAACAACAAAAAACTATGTTCACACTAGGTAATTCCTTTAAGGTGTTAAAAATAACCTTTGCTTGTAAAAATGATCTTTGCCCCCTGGTGGTGAAATTATTATTATTTAATTTTTTTTTAAGTTAAAAGACTTTCATTATGGAGCGTTGACACTAAAAATTCCTTCTATGGTGAGTAAAAATGATACAGAATTATATACTGGAATATTGAAAGTGAAGAGAGACTAAGCTGGGCCATAGGGTGGTAAAAGAATTTAAATTCCTCATGTCTAACCATTTAGAACTATGTTTTCCTTAATCTATTATATTTCTGTTTCCTTGTTGATCATACTGCTAATTCAGTATTATTTTAAGATGTTGCCTCCGTTGAATAAATTTAATAGCAGGCATTTATGAGGCATGGAATTTCTACACATAAACTAATGCCTTAGCTCTGTCCTGTTGACTGGGGTGAATAACAATTTTGTGCTGTTTTCCTTGGCATCATAAACAATATTAGGGCTTGACGGCAGAATGCCAAAACCAGCCTGTTCACAATGAAAGAATAGATGATGAAGAGGTTTGTTAAAATTTTTCTTTTACAGACTAATTGGAGCCTTTATGTATGTGGAAAATGCAACGATTGCTCTGCTAGAACTGAACTGAGGAATCAGAGAGACTGTCCCCCTTGGTTGGGTAAAGGAAAAAAGAGAAAAACTAATTTTCAAATTTTAAAAAGTGATTCCAATGAGTTACTAGAAACTGTTGAAAAATTAATAATAACCTTGGAATTGTGGAAGCTTTTAGAAGGAAGAAATTTTAACTTGGATTCTATTATGACACATTAAAGCATATATATGCAAAGCAGAAAACATCATTATCTGAAAATACAGAGTATCAGCATAAGACAATCATTGAATGTGACTATTTGCTCTTCCTTTTGTTCACTTAGGTATGTATGATATAACCTTATGCCAAATTTAACAGGAAAACCATGAATAATATGTTTTAAAGAGTTGGAACAGAAACAATTAAATTGGCTTTTAGAACCAGTCATTATTTTGTAAAGTCTTATCTCCCACCTTCTTGAACAAGCAAGTGATTGAATAAGTTTCTGATGAGTGGGCAATCACAGCCTAAATTGAATAATGCCTGACTTACAGACATGTGTAAACATGTAAGAATAGATAAGATTTGTTTATGGAACTCTTAATACAATATAGATGGAGACTTCCAATGAAATAATAGTAACATTTAAATGGTAATTATGATATACCAGACACTAATTATCTCACTGAATACACAACAACCTTGTAATTTTGGTAGTAGTATTATCCTAATTTTATAGATGAGGAAACTGAAACACAGGAGGATCGCCCAGCTAGTCAGTGGTAAACCAGCATTCAAATGTAATCAGTCTAGCTCTAGAATCTGCACTCTTATACACTATGGGATTATTTAAGTAAATAGTACATTATTCAGAGAAGTGAAAACCAGAGTCAATATATTAGAAATATATTCACTATTTATAACATGAAGAACGTCTTTATTTATGAGGACCTTCAAAAGGATTAAAATTCAATACTGCAATAAAAAAGGGATTATTTTCCACGGAGGTGCTTTCCCAAAATAATGTTTTTCTTATCTGTGTCAACTCAATATAAGTTTGTGAATGGTGTTTGGATAAATAAATTACTGAGTGAAGATACTATTCCATTAAAGAACAATGATATCTTAGAACTTCAAGCCTATATATTTGAGAAACAGCCATAAAGGGCAAAAGATAAATTTTTAAGATTTAATGGGAGCCTGACATTTTGAAATCATAGGATGAATAGGCCACGTAAATGGTGATTTTAAGAGAGGTTTGGATTTTTGCTATAGTAGGCATTATATTCAACCCTGTTTGATATAGTGGTTAAATCTGATATTACCCCAAAGTGAGGGATAGACTAACAGATGGCTTATTTAAACCTCTTTAAGTCCAACTGTCTATGAAATTACTAATGCTCTTTCACATTTCCACCTGGAAAGTAGTGGGCATGATGATGTTCAGGTTCATTTATAATAAGACCAAAACTCTTTTCATCAACCTCTATGTGGATGACCCATCCAATACCCTAGATTCTCCCTGCCCTCCTCTTTGTCAATGGCATAGTCTTCAAATACATCTTAGCTACACGGTTTAGTCACACCTTGAACCTTGTCAACACCAGAACCTACAAATTAATGAAAAGTAATTTTTTAAAGTATCTATGTAAGTGCTAATATATTTCTAGATCACTTTGCATAAGTGATGAAAGCCATGTTGAAAACAATTAGGTGTCACTGAGACCTTCACTCTAGGTTTATTCTGTGGTTATTTATATACTCCCTTATGTTAAACATTTAGCTCATTAATTTTCTGTCTTCCTAAGACATTTAGGACTCCAAAGTTCTTTGAAATTATCACCTTCACTACATCTTGCAAGCTTTTCTGCAGTTTGACTATTATGGTTTATTTGTTTGTTTTTTCAGAGCTTATTGCATCTGTTTTTGTTTCATTTTTGAACAGCTTTACTGAGTTAATCCACAATTATGCAATGATCACTGCAATCTAATTTTAGACCAAAAAGAAATCCCATATCTATTAGTAGTCAATCCCAACCTCCCCAAACCTCCTTCAGCCCTAAGTAACTATTAACCTATTTTCTGTCTTTGTAAAGTTGCCTATTCTGAACATTTTATATAAATCGAATCATACAATGTATGGTCTTTTGTGACTGACATATTTCATTTGGCATAATGTTTTCAAGGTTCATTCATGCTACAGTATGTATCAGCACTTCATTTTGTTTTATTGACCAATAATGTTCCATTGTATGGGTATGCCACATTTTGTTTATATACAGCAGTTGATGGACATTTGAGCTGTTTCCAACTCTTTGGTTATTACCAATAATGCTGCTATAAACATTTATGTACAAATTTTTGTGTGGCTATATGTGTTTATTTTTGTTGTTGCATTTTCTACCTAGGAGTGCAACTTGTGGGGTCATATATTGGGTTGTCGGAAAAGTCATGACACATTTTTGCAATGAAAAACATAGAAAAAATACGTCATGACTTTTCCGACAACCCAGTAGTGACTATATTTAGTGTTTTGGGAAACTGCAAAATTGTTTTCCCAAAGGGCTGCATCATTTTGCATTCCCATCAGCAAAATATGAGGGTTCCAATTTCTCCACATCTTCACTAATACCCTTTATTGTCTTTTTGATTATAGCCATTCTAATGGGTGTAAAGTGGTATCTCTTTGTAGTTTTGTTTTGCATTTTCCTAATGGCTAATGATGTTGAGCATCTTTTCATGTGTTTGTTGGCTACCTGTATATCTTTTAAGAAGGAATATCTATTCAAATCCTTTGCCCATTTTATTTTATTTTTTTTAAGGATAGCTTTAAAAAAAAAAGATTTTATTGGGGAATTGGGGAAGGGGACAGTGTCAAGGAATTGGGGAAGGGGAACAGCCAAATTATTGTCCTTCAATCTTAGTTGTAGAGGGTGCAGCTGGCTCAGTTCCAACTCCAGTCGCCATCTGGTCGCCCATGGGCAGCTCAGCTCAAGGTGTCCTGTTCAATCTTAGTTGCATGGGGCGCAGCCACCTTCACATGTGGGAGTCAAACCGGCAACCTATTAGGAGCACATACTCTCACCAGCTGAGCCATCCTGCCACCTGTTGGCAGCTCAGCTGCAGCTCAGACCAGGTGCAGCTCACTGGCTCATGTGGGAATCGAACTGGTTACCCTGTTGCTTGGAGCTCGTGCTCTTTACCAACTGAGCCACTTGGCTGGCCCCAATCCTTTGCCCATTAAAAAAAATGTTGAATTGTAAGAGTTTTTTACATATTCTGTATATAAGTCTCTTATCAAGTATATGATTCACAAATATTTTTCTCCCATTCTCTTGGTTGTCTTTAAGCTTTCTTGAAGGTATTGTGCCACAAAAAGTTTCAAATTTCTATGTAGTCCAACTTATCTATTTTTTCCTTCATCACATGCTTGTGGTGTCATATCTAAGGAAGCATTGGCTAACCCTAGGTCACTAAGATTTACTCCTATTTTTTCTTATAAGTTTTACAGTTTTAGTGCTTACATTTAGGTCTATAATCTATTTTGAGTTAAATTTTATTTTCATCTTTGGTTATATATCTTTTGTTAGTTTTGTAAACTTGGCCATTATGTTGACAAATATTGTTTCTGCCTCATTCTCTTTTTTTTCTAGGACTCTAGTTACACATATGCTATATTTATGCACTGTGTCCTACATGCCTTTTAACTCTGTTCTGTCTCTCCATTTTTTTTTCTCTCAGTGCTTCAGTTTGTGCATTTTTTTCACCTGTTCTCAAATTCACTAATCCTGTTCTGCTGTGTCCAGTCTGCTATTAAACCATCCATTAAGTTCTTGATTTCAGATATATTTTTCTATTCAAGAGTTTCCATTGGTTCTTTTTTATGGATTCAATTGTCTGCTCAAATTCTGCATCTTTTAAGTCATGTTGTCCACTTTTCCTTCTATTTTATAATCTATCACTCTATTTTTATAATAGTTAGCTTAAAGTTCTTATCTGGACTGCAATATCTGGCTTATCTGTGATTCTTCTATTCTCTATTTTTTCCTGATTATTGGTCAAATTTTCCTGCTCTTTTCATGTCTCATAATTTTTTATCATATGGCGCACTTTTATGTCAAAACTTATAGAGAATACAGCTGATGTTATTTTCCTCTAGAGATGAAAATAGACAAGTAGGGTAAAAGTCAGAGACTGACTGTTGGAATTTGTTTGGAATTGGGTTGCAGTTTTAGTAAAATTCAAACCATTCCTGGTTTCACAGTTCCTTGGTTGTGATTCCTCTGGGCTTTTGATAGAAAGCCTGAAAGGTTTCTATCTTCTCAGTCCTGGAGATTCAGTTCTGCCTTTGAGAGGTTTTAAACTCAGATCTTTAGCCAACTTCTCACACAACTTCAGAAGTATTGCAAATGTTTTGAGGGAGATGACTGCCTTTGTATTTGAGGCAGACTCCTCCTTCTAGGTAGAGTTTGTTTTGCATGCACTGGTAGAATGTGGGGGCATATTACTCTGCCCAGTCCTTCAGACCCAGTCCTTCAGTCTCCTGTACCACTCCAGAGTTCAGCAAATGTCCTCTGGGAAAGCTGGCTGTGTTTGGGATTCCTCTACCTTTCTCATCCATTACACAACTCACATGACTGTTGAGTGTTTCATTGGTGTCTCTTTTCCTATGTAATGTCCCTCTGACCAGGCCAAGCTTGATCAATCTATGCCCAGAATCAGTAAATGTCACCAGAGAAGAAAAGAGCTGGCAATTGTCAGCTCACTTAGTCCAGGCCTCAGCAAAAGAAGGTTTACTCAATTGCATTTGGGGGACAATGACTGAAACTGTGAAGGTGCCAAACTAGAAGTCTAATTGTGAATATCACTGTGGTCTTTGCAGAGACCTGGACCAGAACAAGCAAGAACATCATTTTGGAGTGGACAAGTGTCATTGGATCTGAATGGGATGAAGCTTCAAGAGCAATACCTAATTGGCAGTGAGAAGCAATAGCAATATTGTACTGAACAGACTCCAGTTCTGTTTTACCTTGGCCTTGGAAAGAAAACTGATTCCCTTTAGATAGAGTAAGTCCTTGGGGTTCTTGGACAACATAAAAGTAGAGCTCAAGAGGGAACTACTAGATCGTCTGCTAAAAGATCAGGCAAGAATTCCAGATTTGTGGCTATATGGAACGATATATAGCACTTGAAATGTTATATTGCACTTAAACCAATGATCAAATTAGGAGAAAAGATGATTGTTGGGGTATTATGAAAAACTAATGCTTAAGATTATTGTTTTTATCTTATTTTGATATTTTACTCATTGAATAAACAGTAAGCTAATTTAGAGACTTGGTAAAGATGTCTTTCACTGTAAGAAAACCGATATGGTAAAAAGCAAGCTAAAGAAATGGAATGGGGGAAATGGTGGTGGCCGGTATTCACAAGGTTCAATTCAACTAATTGAAAGCTAGCCATGTGCTATGTCTTGTACTTGGCACTGGAATTATACAGAAAAGATAATAACCCCTTGCTTTGGACTGAATGTTTGTATCCCCCCCAAACCCCAAATTCATATGTTGAAACCCTAATCCCCAGTGTGATAGTATTTGGAGATGGGGCCTTTGGGAGATAATTAGGTTTAGATGAGGTCCTGATGGAGGAGCCCGCACTGTGGGATTAGGGCCCTTATAAAACGCAAGATCTCTCTCTCCACCACCCTCTCTACCATGTGAGGACACAGGAAGAAGGCCATCTGTAACCAGGAAGAGGGCTCTCACCAGAACTCAACCATGCTGGTACCCTGATCTTGGTTTTCCCAGCCTCCAGAACTGTGGGAAATACATGTCTGTTGTTTAAGCCACCCAGTCTACAGTCTTTTGTTATAGCAGCCCTAGCAGACTAAGACACCCCCTGCTCTTGTATCTTTGAAAGGTAAACATCATGATGAATTTGAAATGTAATTAATTTAAGCATATATATTTTTAAGCAAGACATACTTGCATTCATTTACGACTATTTAAAATATCTTAAAAACTCTGCAATAAGATTCCTCCAGCAAGGTTTACTTCCTAGATACTGTTTTTCTAACCTTTATCAAAGATAATATATTCTTACTATGAGAGTGAAAGTAGCTTTATCATTCCCCTATTGAGCTTAATTTAACTAGGCAGATTCAAAATGGGAAAAACATAAGGTCAAATTTTCAAAACCGGGCAAGCATCATGAGCTATACAAGGATTTCTTCTACCTCCTCAACAAGAGTTGGGATTCTGGGAGGAGAACTGTGAGAAGGCCAAGAAAAAAAATAAGGTTCACCTAAGAGAATAGTGGTGGAGGGAAAAAAAAAAAAAAGGCTGAACAGAAGCTCTGTAAGACGAGGAGGTATGACATTGGTGGGGAAGAGAGGAGGTTTTCAGCCTGTATATCTTTAAAAACAGACTTCAGTTGAGAAAGGAAGTGGGCTAAGGTGGATAAACCACACTTCCCCTAAGACTATGACTGAGTCACCATTATTAATTCTACCAGGCTGCTTATTTTATGGTATTATACCTATAAATCTTAATTCATAATCAGAAGTACACTTTTTTGTCTTTGTCTGAATCCATCTCTGCTTCACCTCTCATAAAGGATACTCCTGACTATGCCCTAGATTCGCCCCTCTCAGGCCCTAGGTTCAATTTCTCCTATATCTTTGCTGATGGAATAATGGACGTGTATGGAAGAGAGTCCATAATCAATAAAATCGTTTTTAGATATACTTTCAGTTTTCAATATCTGGGGGAGGGTAAGAAGGTAGCTGTTTCAGGGGAAATTTATACTTGGGATGTTCCAGGTACATGCGTGATGTCCACGTCTCTTAATCTGTGCAAACACAACTATAGATCTTCTGTGCTCGCCAGCCAACGAGAGGATTTTCTCGGAGGCCCAGACCTGGGGCGCCCGGCCTCCCTACTTCCGGCCCCGCTCACTGCCCCGCGGTTGCTAGGAAACGTGATGTCACCGGAAGCGAGGCCTGGGATAGGCTAAGCGAGGGGAAGCCTCTCCCCCTTTGCTACCTCAGCGCCGGCGCTGGCTCTCCAGCTGTTTGTAGGCCTAGCGGGTGAGGGTCCGCGTCGGGAAGAGCCGGCTTTGGCCCCGTCTGTCCACCTGCCGCTGCGTCCTCCGGCTCCCGCCGCCCCTGCTCAGCCGCCGGAGCGGGCCTCCGGGCAGACGACTCTGGTGCGGCTGCCGGTGCTCCTGAGTGCCGGGCAGTGTTCCCACAGCCTGCCCGCGCTACCCGCCACGTCCCCGGGCTCGGCCGACTGCACAGCGTGGCGGGTGACCTTTTCCAGCCCAGCGCGATGACGGCTCCCTGCTGCCGCCTGTCCCCGCTTCCTCGGCGTCGCGGGCTCCGCTTCGTGCAGTTCCCGCCGCCGCTGCTGCTGTTACTGCTGCTGGCGGCCGTGGCGCCGGCGCGCGGCTGGGAGAGCGGAGACCTGGAGTTGTTTGACTTGGTGGAGGAGGTGCAGCTCAACTTCTACCAGTTCCTCGGGGTGCAGCAGGTAAGCGGGCCGCCCGCCCGCCCGCCGGAGGAGCGTGCGGGACGGGGCGAGGCGGAGGGGCTGAGGCGGGTTTTGCCCTGGCGTCCTCGGAGAGAGTCGGGACTGCGGCCAGACTGAGTCCTCCTGGGCTCTGGCTGCCCTCGTTAGACCGGTCCGCCGGGTCTCCGCGATACCCCGGCCCCAGAAGGAAATGTCTGCCTCCCCCAGGGCCCCTCCGCCGTGCTCCCCTTCTCGAGTTGCGGTCTCCGTCAGACTGGAAGGTGCCCCCAACTTGGGGTGCTGATACCTTTTCTTTCCCATTCTGGGGGAGATCCTTTCACCCAGCTGTGCCGGAGGAAGAAGGAAGAGTGGTGTGTGGGAAACAGCAGTCAGTCATTATCTCCAAATGTTCACCTTCACAGTTACAGTTATCCGTATGCTGCTTTTAGCTGCCTCCTTTCCGCTGCCTTTCCGGGAAGATAGGAAGGCATTGTGGTCTGTGTCTGTTGCAGAAGTTTTTCTTGCACTGTACTTTGGAATGTAGCCTGTTGGATAAGGGTTCATAACAGTTTAGAAATCGAGAGGAACTTGAAGCCTCTACTGGGTTGGCCCTGGAACTCATGCAAGGAACCGTTAAGTTTCCTGGGCAGTAGAGGCACTCGGGGTGCTACAGGAAGAGAAGTACAACCAGCAGCGCAGGATCGTTATCTTTCTTTTCCTTTCGTTTCATTTCCTTCTCTTTTTTAGCTTGAGACTTGAACCTGTAAGGTCCGTTCGTTGATCTGTACTTCTGTCTTGGGGGTGGTGAGTGAGGAAAGATATCCAGTGTCTCTCTGAATCCTGCCGCCAAGGAGATGACATTCCACTGATTGAAGGATTGTGGGGTGAAAGACTTAGAATTCCACACGATTTGATTGAGCCCTTCATTAAATGCTTCGAATAGTTATAGAGTAAAAACAACAACAACAACAACAAAAAACACCTAAGGTTTACCAACAATTGTCATTCAAGGCACACTTCACATGACCAAATATGAAATGTACGTTTTCCCCCTATAGGTGAGAACTGCTGAGCTTAAAGCGAAATAGAAATTTACTTTTTGATTAAATATAATTGAGTATAAAATTGTTATTCCTGTGGCACCATGATTTTAAAGAATTTCATTTTTGTAAGAGTTATTAAGGTATAAGCATTTACACTTCAAATTCTTAGGTACACACAATTATGTACTGTCTATATTATCTTCACCTGTTGCCACTTCCTGCCCGTAGAGACAAATATATCTCATTACAAAGTAAATGATGTATCATGTGTAAAATTCATTAGTGAAAATAACTCTAAAGGCTTTTATGAATGCCTTTAATACTGATAATATTTGTTAGAATTTATCGTGATTGATTAAATTCTGTAGCTAGAGAGTCTTGATACACAACCTGTTCAAAGACCTTGAAGATGCTTTCCAGTTATTCATGGAAAATTAAGCCCCTTTAAGAGAAGACAGAAACTTAGAAGCACTACTTTAAATTTTAGAGTATGTAATCTCTCTAAAGTTACATATGAACTTTCATATAATTTTTGTTCATAATTTCATGCACTGTAATTTGCAGAATTAGGCAGAGTGAACACGCAGAACACTTAACTATATGGGCAAAGATGGGAAAATAAAGAAGCATAGATAATTGAGAAGATTCTGTGAGTGGTGAGATGAATAGTCTGGTTAGATTGGGTTCAGGAGAAGGGGAAGAATTGGAGACGATTGATATGAAAAATTATATTCATACCCCCAACTAGAAGCCAGTGGTGATAGTGACTGAATGCAGCATCCATTTTATCCCCTGTCCCCCAGGTCCAGGATAGCTAGCTCAGCCACTCCCTAAACTCTGTAATTGAAATAATCGATGACTTTAAGAATTTGGATCAGGCCACTTTCTGACTCATGATCTTGGGCAAGTTAGTTGCCTCATTTTTAGGACAAACATTCTCTTCTTTATTTATTTACTTCATAGTTAGGCAAATAGTAGACCTTTAAATTTTTATTGCATAATAAAATGTAAACATGGTAACTAAAACTAAAAAGTAATTCTTTGAAGGAGTAGTTGTTTAACAGTTTTTACTCAGGTTATATTTATATGTGACCTTTTACAGGCCTCATACAGTGAAGGAACCCCTTTCCATGTATTCCTAGATTTCAAATTGGTTCTAGAAGCTTTGGAAGGGATTCTAGAAGTCTTTAGGAGAGCGATATATAGAAGTGACATATGGCAAGTTCAGCGTGTTTTTAGAATGACTTTAACTGTTCATAGGGCATTCCAACTTGGATAGTGCTTCTTTTCAGAGGACACAAGGTGGAATATTAGAGGAGTGTAGGAAAAAAGAGGTGTGTTATTGAAATATCTTTCGTTAGTAACTTACATTCTAGGTCCCCACATAGTACTTAAATTTCCTCTAATAGGTCATGCTCCTTGGACACCTGTATTTCTTGTGGGGTTAATTGCAATTCTGTAGTTTTTTTTTCTCATTATCTATTGGGGTCATGACTTTCCTTATTCTTTGTATAGTATTCTAGCCAACAATAAAAACGTTTTATTCGTTTTTTGATCCATGAATTGAAATTATGCAAGCTATTTTAAATTTACAGAGTTTACTTTCTGATGACGTCAGAGTAGTCTGCCTGTTGCCAGTCATTCATTACAGATTCCTATTAATAGAGCTAGAAAATGTGCTTCTTTCTCTCATAAAAATTTTTTATAACTGTATCCTTACATTCAAATGAATGCTGAAACTTGGTAGAAGAAAAGCTATAATTAAGTACATGTGCTTATAAAATGCTGGATTTGATTTTTAAATCAGAATTAATAAACCCTTTAAGTTCTTTCAAATTTACAGAATATGTAAATTTATATACTAGCAGCCTGTGTAGGGGAGGCACAGTTACTGCCCACTCATCCTATATCCAGCCGGAGGAACTTCCCTAAAGAAACACTGTTTGTTGTCTCTTGATACATTGCTTACATTTTTCCATGGAAGAGTGAGTTACCTTGTGGGTGATTGCCTTGGGTCTGTTTTGCTTGATTGGAGGAGAGCTAATTAATCAAGAAGCAATAAGCTGTGGGAATATCTCTTTTCTGCCCCAGACCAGTAAGGTAGTTATCTTGGACAGAGTTTGTCTTGAGCTTGCTGTCTCAAAGTCTAGACTGGAGAGGGCAGGACAAAAATGGCTAGCAAGCTCATTTGGCACCGCTATACCTAATCTAAATTCTCCAGTAGCTTTCTAGCAATAAAGGTGATATTTGATCTCTATCTGCCTGACTTCTCTGTCTCAGTTTTTTTTGGATGGGAAAAAACATGAAGTCATTCAGGGGGTCTTCTTAAACCCAGTCATAGTCCTTTTTAGAAATAAAGATACAGATCTGTTTTGTAAATGGCTGGTGAATTGTAGTGTGATTGTCATTGATCTCCAATGATTCTTATGGTGGATTCCACTGAGTTTGTGGCATTAGTTGAATATACATGGTGTGACAATTAAGTTCACGAACTTGTTGCAAGGATGTTGCTAACCTTTTTTGATATCAGAGGGATTATTCATTATGAATTTGTACTAACTGCACAAACAGTTAACCAAGTTTACTATTTGGAAGTGCTGAAAACGCTGTTTGAAAAAGTTAGACAAACTGAACTTTTTTTTTTTTTCTTTTTTGAGGGCAGTGTCACTGGCCCTCATATGTGGGACCCGAACTGGGGCCGCTGGCTTCCTAAGCCAGCGCTTAACCACTGTGCCACCGTGCTGGCCCCTGACCTGAACTTTTTGCCAACAATTCATGGCTCTTGCATCACGACAATGCATCAGCTCACATGGCACTGTCTGTGAGGGAGTTTTTAGCCAGTAAACAAATAACTGTATTGGAACACCGTCCCTGCTCACCTGATCTGGCCCCCAGTGACTTCTTTCTTTTCCCAAAGATAAAGGAAATATTGAAAGGAAAATATTTTGATGGCACTCAAGACATCAAGGGTAATATGATGACAGCTCTGATGGTCATTCCAGAAAAAGAGTTCCAAAATTGCTTTGAAGGGTGGACTAGGTGCTGGCATTGGTACATTTCCCAAGGGGAGTACTTCAAAGGTGACCATAGTGATATTCAGCAATGAAGTATGTAGCACTTTTTTTAGGATGAGTTCGAGAACTTAATTGTCTGACATCATAGTTCAGTCATTCTCTAGGGTGTCAAGTCTCTTGTAAATCTGTATCATGTAATAATATCTTCTCCATTTTAATTATGGAGCCCAAAAGTATTTGTTAATTTGGAGGGAGGGAGATATACAAAATCTGAAATGGTAGATATTATATTTCTGGTCTAGGCATATCATTCATAGAGTTAGAGCTGAGTAAATACTTGTTTAATTGTATATATTTTTGAATCAGATTGGATTATTGAAAAATTAATTTACTTTTCTTACATATATACTGTTTAGTGGAGATTGCCTGGCATATTTTATGGGAAAAAGCAAGTCTGTTGTGAAAATTTTGCCACATAATATAGAGCTGACAGAACAGAAATCCTCTTTTAGTTGTAACTTTACTTTTTCCTTTATAAGCTGTTCTGAGTTTTATTTTTCTTTACACTGATTTTGAGAGCACTACTATAATATTTTGCTTTTTGTTATTCATAGATACATCGTAAGTTGAACTGGGAAGCTGGGATTGACCTGTTATTACAATTATTATTATTATTATTTTTTAAAGATTTTTATTGGGGAATTGAGGGAGTGAAACAGACAAGTTGCTGTCCTTTTGTTCTAGTTGTGGAGGACCTTGCTTCACTGGCCCATGTTGGTATCATCATTGTGCTCTTTCTGGGTGAGGCAGATCAGTTGCTGGCCGCTCACAGTGGCTCTTGTCAGCTCACGCTGGCTGCCGGCCACTCACTGTTGCCTATGGCAGCCCACTGCAGCAGAGGCTGCAGCCTACACCGTCTCTGGGGCTCGCAGCCCAGCTCCAGATGGAGCTGTTGTTAGCTCTAGAGGGCAGTGTCACTGGCCCTCATTCGTGGGATCTGAACCAGGGCCACTGGCGTCCCAAGCCAGCTCTTAACCAATGCGCCACTCAGCCGACCCTACAATTATATTTTTTTATATAGCTCACCATTTTACCCAGTGATTGGTATAATGTCTATTTAAAAATCATATTTTATTCAGTGTTAGGAATGAAACAGGATGGAATGGAGGTGAGGGTAGATATTTAACATGATGGTTGCTGAAAGGGGAATTTACATGGCAGTTATAAGTAACACCAGGGGAAGTAGTTTGATACAATGCCTAATATCTATATGAAGCCTGTTCTCAGCTTTGTTATGTTTTCTGTCAATGAATTATTTATTCCACAAACTGCTACTATGTGGTCTTGGAAATCTAAGCCAGGCATTAGTGAGTCTATTTGGGCAGTAATGACATCAGTTAATTTCACCCAGAATTAAAAACAATTCCAAAGCTTTTCTTGCATCGAGATGTGCAGAGATGGAAAGAAAGTTGTGGCAGTAAAAAGAGAGACTTCTGATTGGGTAAAATAGGACCCTAAACCATTTTATAATGAAGCTACAGTCATATGTATTTTAAAAAATCTTTATTTTCATCCAAACCCATTTCATAAAACCCATTTTGAAAGATGGGTTTTATATTCATGAATGTAAAAATAGGATTACTATGTTTTAAGTAACATCATAGTATATCATTTTAAGAGCTAAATATTTGAGTTTTTATATATACTGAAATTTATGTCTAAAAATGTTGTTAGGGTTTCATTAGAAATTTAATCTAGAATTTGTGTCTGATTCCCATCCTCCTTAATACTACTTTAAATAAGGTTAGGATTTGTTTACTTATTCAGTGTTTCTGATTACCATTATCCAGCAACTGGAATGTCATATGTGATTAAGCATATTGCTTGAGTCCCTCATGTTACAAAAAATATGTGTATAAAATAATATTAGACAGCTGTCCATTTTAGTACCAGTGAAGCAGTAAGCATAAAGCTCTGTGCAACTATACAGTCAGCAGATAGCATTTGAATTAAATATTAAAGGTAAGAGTCTAAGATCAAGGATTAAATAAAGGGTGTATTGTAATATAAGCAACAGTATTAAAATAGAAAAGGAACAGTATTAAAATACCACTCACAACAAACATTAGAATTCTAAAAGGGAGTAATTTCCTTAAACAAATTCTGGAATAATACAACTCCAGGTTATAGAAGGCACAAACATTTTTTAAAGCTACATGAGACCCTAGTATGGCATGTATAGTGTGAGCAGTAGTCAAAATGAGAAAGATGGTTGTTGTCATTTACAGGAAAAGTCTGAACAGACTGTAGAGAAATCCTAGGGTCCATATACATGCCTGCTAAGGAAGATAGAGACATATTATTTAGAGCCAATACTTAAAGGCTTTATACTGTTAAAATGGGTCAGGTTAAGGAAGCTATCCCATGGCCAATCGAATTTATATATTACCAAGAAGCCTCTGACTTTTTAGAATTAAAAAAAAATTGCAAATTTTATTAGCAGTTATTTTCATTACCACACTTTTAGTTAACAGATAAAAAAATAGTATTTAAGTCCTTCTCTAACTTTTAAGTAGTGTTCTGAGTTAGTAGTTGGTGATTAACTTTGATTTAAGGAAGTTAATATTATGTATAATGTAGGACGATTGGAAACCGTGATTTTACTTGCTGTTAAGTATATTATATCTTATTGTATTTTTGTATGGTTCTTTTATGTGTATCTATGGTAGGAAATAGATTTTCTGTATTTAAATAAAACATTTGAGTTTTAGACATTTTATGAAATTCAAATGATTGCCATGCTGTGCAGTTCTATAGTAGTTATATAGAATTAATATGTGACTTTTTGTATCACACTTTTGGAAGTATAGTAAGGTTTAACTTAGAGTAAATTTGATTGATCTTGAAGCTGATCATTATAGAAAGCACAGGTTTTCAACAAGGCTACCATTTCTCAAAACATGGTTGAAACTTCTTATTTTGAATTTCCTTCAAAGCCTACAATGCAGCATATCTGGCAGACTATCATCATTAATGATGAGCCTTTAAGATGGATTTGATTTTTGGCTATATCTAATAGTCATTTAGAGCTAAATTTGATGACTAAATTGGGTTAGCAATACAGTTTGGAATGATAAAGAGATCTGAAGGTAAATTTTACTTAAGGCTCATCAACTGGTTTGAGGACTGTTCTCAAAGCAGGGTTCCAGAGAAGTTTGGAGGGATATCAACATGAAATAAACCTATAGACTTACAAAGTAATAGAATTTATTCTAGTAAATGACTTTGGAGTACTTATTACTTTCTGGGTAGCTAGTCTGTATTACCTATAGGAGAAAAATATATAAATAAAAATTATCTTAATTTTAGAGAGGTGGGAAAAGATTCTAATTATCTGCCTGCTTTTAATATTTTAAGTGGGTCATAAAAATATTCATTATATAATATAATATTTCTATAATAAAGCTATATATTTCCATAGTTAAAGCAGAGTGGCAGAGGAACTGGAATAAATGTTAGGGATAGGGGCAGTAGCTGAGAATATCACTTGAGGGAGACACAGGGAGAGGAAAATAAATGTACACAGAAAAAAAATGCACACATACACACACACACAAACTAAATAGAAAAATAAATGGTAATGGAGTAATATCTTCATCTTGTGACCTGCTTTGGATATTGTCATTAAAATTGTTGAGGGGTTGTATTTTCACAACCATAGGCATAAGTAAGAATAAAATATGAGTCAGGTGAAAATAAAACATGGGCCAGATAATTTTTGCAGTGTTTTGCAGAGACCTTTAAGACAGAGCTTCCCAATTGGTGTGCTGCAAGCAATTGTGCTGAGTTGTGATGCCCTCCCTCAGTGGCCTTAGCAGTTTACTCCAGTGTCTTATAAATATAATTTTCTATGAAATGCCATAGTATGAAAAGGTTGGAAAAGCACTGTGAAGGCATGCAATTCTGATGTTTTTCTTCCAGAGGGAAATTTATAAGCGTGCACGCTTGTACACATATACACACGCGAAAACACACACACAACTTATCGAAATTTTTGCCCTACTAAGATCTGTTTTTTGTTGTTTCAGGTGTACAAAACAACGTAATAGACATTTACACCCCTCACAAAGTGATGACCCTCTCCGCCTTTATTTAGCTCTCATAGAAGCAAAAGCATTTAACATATCAGTGAGAGATTCCGGATATAAAAGAAATTGAGGTCTTTGATGAATTGGTATCCTTAAATTACTTGATTACATACTCCAGATGTAATCCAGACTGGATGGAATGACCATGAAACGTTGCCATAGTTTGCAATAATTCAAAGGAATACTTTAATGATTTGTAACAATCCTTTATATGAAGAGGGTACAGATGACTTTGGAATATATAAATACATAAATTCTGAGGAGCGAAAAGCAATATTTTGTGACGTTTAAGAGATAAGGTAATATTTTACTTACAGATCTTGACTGAGATATATTTCAGATTTTTAACAGATGACAAGACTTTTTCAAGTCTTTAGAGCAGCACTGTGCAATAGATGTATAATACAAGCCATATATATATAATAATTTATTTTTTTTTAAGATTTTTTATTGGGAAATTGGGGGAGGGGAACAGTGTTGGGGAAGCGGGGAAAGGGAACAGACAAGTTGCTGTCCTTTTGTTCTTCAGTCTAGTTGTGGAGGACATTGCTTCACTGGCCCATGTTTGCATCATCATTGCGCTCTTCTCAGGTGAGGCAGATCGGTCGCCGGCCTCTGGATGGTCGCTCACACTGGCTGCCGGCCACTCTCGCTGGCTGCCGGCTGCTCGTGCTGGCAACTGGCTGCTCATTCTGGCTGCCGGCTGCTCGTGCTGGCTGCCGGCCACTAACTGTAGCCTATGCAGCCCACTACAGCAGGAGCTGCAGCTATGCCGTCCTGGGGACTCACAGCAGCCCAGCTCCAGGTGGAGCTGTTGTTCACCATCTTAGCTGTAGAGGGCAGTGTTACTGGCCCTCATATGAGGGATCCGAACATATGTGGGACGCTGCTGGCGTCCCAAGCCAGCTCCCAACCAATGTGCCACTCGGCCGGCCCGCCTTATATATATAATTTTAAAGCTTTCTAAAAGCCACATTAGAAAAGCAAAAGAAAAAAAAAACAGGTGAAATTGAAATTAATAACATTTAATTCACTGTATCAAATGTCACAATTTAAAAAAATAATGAGACATTCACATTCTAGCTTTTTTACTAAATATTAAAAATCTGGTATGTATTTACATTTATATTTCTAGCATATTTCAATTTGGATACCAAGTTTTGATTGAAAATACTTGATCTATTTTGAGATTTCATACAATGTGTAGCTAACAAATAGATTTGTATACCCAGATCCTTCCAAACTGAAGAATCAAACTCCACACTTTCCAGTAACTGAAACAAGTTTCATTTTAAAAACTTAAATATAATCAAAACTAAAAATTTAGTTTCTGGGCCGGCCGAGTGGCGCATTGGTTAAGCGCTGGTTTTGGGATGCCAGCGGCCCCGGTTCGGATCCCACATGAGGGCCAGTGACACTGCCCTCTACAGCTAACAACAGCTCCACCTGGAGCTGGGCTGTGCAAGCCCCAGTGATGGTGTGGGCTGCAGCCCCTGCTGCAGTGGGCTGCCATAGGCTACGGTGAGTGGCCCGCAGCCAGCGTGAGCGGCTGGCAGCCAAGCGTGAGCTGCCAATAGCCGCGATGAGCGACATCCAGACGCCAGCGACTGATCTGCCTAATCCGGGAAGAGCGCAATGACGATAGCAACAGTGAAGCAACATCCTCCGCAACTAAACTGAAGAACAAAAAGACAGCAACTTGTCTGTTCCCCTTCCCCGATTCCCCAACGCTGTTCCCCTCCGCCAATTCCCCAATAAAATCTTTAAAAAAAAAAAAAATTTAGTTTTTGAGTTGCACTAGCACATTTAAAGTGCTCAAATATGGAGTCAGAGGAAGAGTAATAGATATATATGATATGGGGGGGAGTGGGGTGACGAATTGGGGGTGGGGGGTTGTCACTTTGAGGGGTAAAATGTATAACTATTGCACTGTGTTGTACACCTGAAACTAATTAAAAAATAAATAAATAAATAAAAATAAAAAATAAAATAAAGTGCTCAAATATGGCAAATGGCTACCACATTGCATAGCACAGCCTGAGAGAATTAGCATTTCTGTGTTGTGTAGATATATCAGTATTTTTGGACAAAATCACTGATTATTTTGTTCGTCAGGGACATCGTGTGTAGTTTTCTTTCTTTTATTTGTTTTTTAACCCAGTATGGTTTTTGTTTTTAGATAGTTCCAGTTGTGCTAAATATCATCTTTCTAGATAGTTATCTGTACATTTTGTCCATTCTTTGGCCTGTAAGGGCTATTGGTACAGACCATGCTGCTCTTCCAGGGACTGTGGTTCTGAACGCCCTTGCGTCCTGTCTGCTAAAGGTATTTCAGACAATCCGTTTCATTCAAATTGGTCATTTACTTTTGCTGAGTTGCCTGTTACATTTTATAATTCTTAAAGTGTTATTAACGTAATAGGTCAGGTCTTTAATGGTGCTTTGTCCAAGAAATCACCAGTATTCCTGTTCTTAATTTTAACTTTGAGGTTGCCCGTTTTCCCTGTTTATTCTGAAACATCCATTAGATATATTGCTAGCTAAGAAATATTCACTACCTATGTTTTCTGCTGTCATCTATTTTGATTATTATAATATCCTTAATTAAATGATTTTTTTTTTTTTTTAAGGGCAGTGTCACTGGCCCTCCTATGTGGGACCCGAACCAGGGCCGTTGGCTTCCCAAGCCAGCGCTTAACCACCGTGCCACTAGGCCGGCCCTAATTAAATGATTTTAAAAGATTCCTAGGTGCAGTTCCATTTGTGTGCCAGTCTTTTGCTCTTTATAATATCAATCAAAGATTCTAATCATCCTTTTTTTACTAGCCGTCTCTGCCACCTCTACGTAGCTCCTAGAAAGTACTGCTTTCCTTTGGACCGACTAGTTAAATGCCAGTCTTTTTGCTTTTGCCTTTTGTAATTTCATAAGCACCTGAGGAAAAGAAGTAGATCTTAATAGTGATGGTTCTTATACTTAGCTACTGTTGTCATAAATAGTTCTGGTATAAGAAAGAAATTGCATTGGGTTCAGAGATATTAAAAATTGAATGCTGAAGGAAAGGACAACAAAAACAAAAATTAAAGAACCAATGATAGAATCCTGAAGTTGGAAGAGACCATGCCAATAGCGAACCTGTTTCCTTTTATAGGAACCTCTTCTATAGCCCTCCCAGCAGATGGTCATCCTGCCTGTTTTATTATTCTAACAGTGGGAATTATGAAATAATCTGGTGAGTTTTGGGATAATAGTCCTCAGTGGAAAGTTTATTTTTGTGTAAAGCCATATCATAATTCTTATACCTAGTTTCATTTGCAGTCTTCTTTTGGAATATCCCTGAATATATATTCTCTCTATATTATTTTTCTGAAATGCCTTAGGATAAAATTCACAAGAGATATAATTACTTGTTGATTCTCTGCACAACAGTAGGGTTATTTAAAAATAACCACACTTCCTTAAATAGCAGTTGTACCTCAATAAAGCCTTTAATAAAAAAAAGAAAAGCAGGCATGCTGAGGGGCCTGCTGAAGTTTCCATGGTCTTTAGATGCGTGCTAACCCACCCGAGAGAAGATCTATGTCACCGTATTATAGATGTCCTGAGACTTCTCTAGCGTGATTCTAGGTTACTATAAATAATGCCCCGGCTCATCAAAGTCAACAACAGGCAATTTCTGGAAGTTGGAAACCAGGTGATTTGGGGTATGCCAGCTTTCATAATATGGACCACAGGAATAACTAAATTAAAATTGTACCGAAAAATTGTTATAGACTCTTAAAGCAGGACCACTGTGTATAGTTTTGCAGGTTGAATGTCTGCTTCAAACTTATCATTGCAATATAAACATGTTTTAGACTTGGAGGCTCTTATGAAGAATTGTACATAGGGGGTTAAACTGTGAAGGCAATAATTTGTCTTTCACACTTAAAAAGTTATATTTCTTTAGATATAATTTTAGTTTTCAGGTTCATTTTGAGTGGGAGTTTCTCTCTCCTTTTTATTCACCCCTCCCTAGGGGCTTTGCGGTGGCTTTTACTCCTTTTCCTGAGTCAAGAACTAGGTCTTCTATAAGCAGCTTAGGGCTCCCTCCTGAGGTTATATTGAGGCCATTGCAGATCCAGGTACCAAGCCTGCAGAAGTTTTGGCCTTGTCTCCACTGTGGGGCTGAAACCATGGCCTCTTAACATCGCAGATCCATAATATTTTATAAGCGGTAGTCGCAGGCATTGGCCTCCTCACTTGACGTTTTTTCCACAGGTGGTAGAGTCCAGCCCTACTGCAGCCCCTGATTTCAGGCCTAGAGCCTGGCTGTGAGCCCAGGCCTTCTGTAGACGCCTTTTAGGCCTCATTACTCTGTGGGAGTCAAACTTCCCATTTCTTCTGCCGGCTTGTAGATGTGGAACTCAGTAGGCCTATAGCTTAAGCTCTATTTGTGGCTACAAGTTTCCGTCTGTTTTTGTCTGCAGAGATACTTAACTAGTTTTTATCATGGCTCCACATTTATAATTTTCTCTCTGTATTTTCTCTTTGGGACACATTTGGAGTGGGGTTTGGGAGGAGGTCCCTCAAGGACTTGCAGTGCTACTTTGAGCCTAGAATATTTTCTAAAGCTGCATTTCTTTTCTAATAATAATTATTATTATTATATTTTTTTTGAGGGCAATGTCACTGGCCCTCATATGTGGGGCCGCTGGCTTCCCAAGCAAGCGCTTAACCACTGCACCACTCGGCTGGCCCCTAATAATTATTATTTTTAATGCCCGTTTTTCTATTGTCTAGGAACCTTTTGCCACTTATCATCCAGAAGTATAGTCAGACTTATTATTCATAGCAATGTAAGAGGCTGTTACTTACGCATTAAAAGGGACAGGAAGTAAACCCTTCAGTCCCTATCCATATCTCTCTGCTATTTTGAAACTATCCAAGCCTGGGTGCTAAAACAGGAAAGGAACATTTCTAAAATAATTGGATCTCACAATCCCACAAGGTTTTGAATATGGTAATGAGTAGATCCATTATCTCAGAGTGACATACATGGCCTGTTAGTGGAGATGCCCAGAGGAGAGTCCATGAACTCTGTCCTGAGCCTAGTTAGAAAAATGTGCCAGGTGGGGAGACAGATATTGAAACTCAGGTACGTGTCTGAAAAAGCATTGCTGGAGGAGGTGAGTGGCCCTGAAGTTAAATTATGTGTAGGTAATTTCAGGTTGACTCCTTGTAAATATGTAACACTTAGAAACCTCTTTTAAAAACTCTCTCTTTCTGGGCCTAAATAACATTATGTTCTCTTATTCAGTCTTCAAAGATTCATAAAACAAAATATAGGACAGTGAGGGTTAACCTTCCTGAAAACCATTTAATAATCAGCTGTATGGACAATATGAAAATCATATAATTTCAGTGGATATTAGTGCCATGGAATTGAGTGAAAAAAACCTTCAAATAGTTTGTAAAGTACATATTTGGAATGTACTTTACCTTATTTATTTTAAGAAAAAAAGCATACGATTCAGATTTACAAGGAAAGATAAAGGGTTCTTTCATTTTGTATTCACAGGGTTTCAATATAATCCGATGACATACAATTAGAGGAACACAATTATTTTGTCGTTATATATACCTTTAATATTGAGTTGTTAATCTAAGGAAAGTCTTTAAAAATACCAACCTGAGAGAACAGTGGTGTAATTATTTTTAAAAAGACATTTCACTTAACAACTACCATTGTTGCTTTTCTAATGTGGATAACTTGTCTCTGAAACAGTTCTCTACTGTAATGTTTTTATCCTTTGTTTTTGTGACAGAAAAGAATATGCACAGCTATCTAGGTTGTTATTAAATTCTGATGATTTGTTTTTCGTATTAGTTCATTAGTTCTTTTTACCACAGTTTGAGTGTCTAATCTTTGTATTATCCCTCTGGATGTTTTTATATATATCATATACCTTTAATTCAATATTATAGCTACTACTGAACAACATATAGCTACAATATAGGCTATTTATAACTCTAAACCCTCACAGTGCTTATAGTTTAGAGGTGTGCTGTTCAGCATGGTACCCAACTTGCCACAAATGATTACAGACTTCTTGAAATGTGGTCAGTTAGATTAAGCACATAAATTTTATACTTTATTTAGTTTTAATTCACTTAAAATTAAAGTTTTAATACTGAAGTATAAAATACTTTTCCATTAAATGCAACTTTATTGATTGGGCGCGACTTCATTTCATTTAACCATCAAAAATTTAGCTTATGGATTGAGATATGCTTAAGTGTAAAATATACACTGGATTTTGGAGACTTAATTTAAAAAATAGTGTAATATGCCTTAATACTTTTTATTTTTGATTACAAGTTGAAAAGGTAATTTTTTTTATATTGGTTTAAATGAAATGTAAAATTTTACATGTTTCTTTTTCCTTTTTAAATGTGGCTACTTGAAAATGTAAAGTTACACATGTGGCTTGCATTATATTTTTATTGGACAGCACTGGTTTACCGCACAGGTCGGCAAACTACGACCTACGACCTGCCCGCCTTTTAGACTCCTGGTTGGAATCCAAAGTGGAGGAGCAGGTGCTCCTATTTCCCAGGGTTGCAAAAGATCATTGTTGGGTTAAGGAAGAAAATGCTAAAGCTTCTATTCACTTATATATATTTCATCATTAAAATTTTATATTTTAATAAAAGTGTTAGAATATACCATACAATAATATACTACATATACCTTAATGAATAAATAGATATATACAATTCAAATATAAATACAGAAATTAAAAATGCTTATACTGACAGGTCATATGATCAAAAATATTTGGAGACTGTTGTTTAGAAGATGATGGAGAGAGAGACACACAGCAGGACTTTTAGAATGATGAAATAAGTTCTCAGCAAATCTGCTCTCCAAAAAATGATAAACCTTAGCAAAATTGTAAAAAATAACGATTTCAAACTCTGAAAATTGACCAAAGGCATACGATAAATTGAGAAGCATATTTTAAAATATAAGCTAGTGAACTTCAGGTAAAATAGATGGGAGCCTGTGGCATTGCTGCCTGTTGTGAGAACCAGCAGCTTCATTGTTGGGGGTGGAGGTCTGGATTGTGGGGGTGGGGGTGACTTGATTTGGAGTGAAGCATGGAAAAGTCTCAAGTCTTTCAGTATATTCAGGAGTACTAGCTATCGCTCAGTGGCAAACAAATAGGAAAGGCCAAGATCACAACCTGCCCAAGGTTATGATCCTGAACGGGGGAAGCAACAGCCCAGCAGAGTGGCCTGAAAATTAACAGGGAGATCTGGAGCCTATGACAATCATTGTGAGCCTTGATAAAGTTCCCACATATCCATT